>JARLTB010000019.1:2632500-4120000 GCA_030141615.1 Unio pictorum | reverse complement strand
AACTGCTGGGCCCTGGTATGCAAAAGGACATTGTCTATATGACTTCATTTTTATAGTGGGAACAATGAGTATACGATTGTCAGAAGAGGAGCGTAAGTATCTTCCTGGTGTGTAAACATGGGTGAGGCCGGATAGGTATGTTGGAATGGAGTAAGTCATTGAAACGTAGCACAGAGAGCAAATTTTGTGTTTGATTCTGGATCGAATGGATAGCCATTGTATGGTACAGGGCAGTGGGGAGATGTGCTCTGATCGTAGTAATCTAAGGATGATCCGAGCAGCTGTGGTTTGAACTTTTTGAATTTTCTGGAGTAGATATTTAGACGGACCCGACATAACTGAGTTACAATAGTCCCGTCTTGAAAGTACTAAAGAATACACAAGTCTTTTGGTGGCATCAACTGAAAAATATTTGCGAATGGAGCTGGTGCGTCTCAGCTCAAGATATGCAGCCTTGCATATGTTCATGACATGTTGCTGCAATGTGAGAGTACTGTCTAGAGTAAGACCTTGGTTTCGTACTGACTGTGTGAATTTAATGTTGGTGTTGCTGATATGTATTGTTTGAGGTAAAGGATGTGAATGAGAAAGTGCTAGTGATGTGATCAGAATGGCCTCGGGTTTATAATCATTCATCTGCAGCTTGCTACATGTAATCCACGGTTTCACATCAGAAATGCACCTCTCTACTCATTGGATGGTAGCATCAACTTCAGTTGGGTGCGTAAACTTGTATATCTTGGTGTCATCAGCGTATAATTGGTCAGACACTAGTAGATAATCTATATGACACATGAGAACGGCTGAGTGTATAAAATGAAGATAAACAGGTCCAAGAACAGACGCCTATGGAACACCACAACATAGATTAACTAGGCTGGCGTTTATCCATTTGCAGATACAATTTGTGTCCTGTTGATTAAATATGACTTGAACCTCTGTAAGGATGTATTAGGAATGTCAAATACATGTTGGAGACGGTGAAGTAATATATAATGGTATATTGTGTCAAATGTTGCAGACAAATGAAGGCGGGTGAGGACTGTAATCTTTCCGCTATCCAAAGCAGAGAGAATGTAATTAAATACTTTTAGAAGAGTAGTTTCAGTACTGTGGCAAGGGCGATATGCAGACTGCTAAAACTCTTAGATCAAGTTCAAGCATAGAGCGCATGCTACAGCTCGAGCCTCATTATCTAAAGGCTAGAGCTTATCTTGGACATGCACTTCAATATTAATAGACAATATACACCTTTTACGCTTTAAGACTCAAATAAAGTATATAATAAAGTAATGCATGAAGTAATTAATACAGTAATTAATATAGTAATTAATAACATGTTCCTTCGTTCAGAGACATACTTCAATAGCTCTGTATGTATATATGCTAATCTATCCAAAACAAGAATCATTCTAGGGAAAACTGAAACTCAAATTACTCTGCAATATTAGAATGGAACACCTACAACCAATACATTCAGTTGAGGCATTTACCGATTAATACATTTCCAAAACTAACAAATATATATTATCGAAGAACGGTTAACTACAATACCGATATTTGCAATTTTAAAGTATCGGGCGGAATTCTCCAATATCAGTATAAGATATTTGTTTCATACGTGTTCACATTAATCATGCTTTATATCATTAAATCATGTCACAATTATCCTTCACAAGAGAGATGCATCATGGTATACCATCTGCCAGTTTAACCAGTTTCGACTTACCGGATATTCCACCGTACGTCCACCATTCTTCCCACAGCATGGTGCAGTCACCTGAAGGAGGAAAAAGCTATGTAAGAATAATGTACTGTTAACTCATATTGTAAGATTCAAAACACTATGTATTTCATTTCATCGTTGGTTTTAAATTCATATTGTCATTAAGGCTCAATCGTGTAAATAGACAACGTTTAAAATGCCAGAAAATATAGATATCAACTTTCTAACGCAACCCATACTCCTATCACATGGTATCTCTGTAATTATTTTATGTTGCAATGGGATTATGGGATTGGTTCCCATATGTTTGGAGCAGATCAACAAAGCTAATCATTTTTGAAACGGTGAAGCAATGTTGGATTTTCTATTGTTTTGTGTCGCTATGTGCGCAACACTGTACTCAATACCGACCTCATGAACCGTAGACTAATGGATTCAAGTTTAATAACGTCTACGAAATAACTTTATCGACAAAATAATGCTTTCCTTGACGCTGTTTTGTACCAATTGTTGTGATGAGCATAAACAAATAAACATGGAAATAAGTAGCTCTGAAACAGAGATGACGTGTTTGCTGTTAAGATTGTGTTTGGTCTTAATGGTTTTATGTTTGGTTCCTATTTGGTTGTTGCCTCTATTATTTATTTGATTCACTTGTTTGTCTTGTTGTTTGGTTTTATTTGTTTTGATATTGGTTTATTTGTTTCTTGGAGGGTTTTGGAAGGAAGAGAGTAACTTTATCAACAATGCAAAAGATTGTTATTTCCAAAAACGGTTAAATTTGCTGCTCGTCAAGATTCAAAGACATTGTCTTGCAATGGATGTGCATATTATCCTTCTACATAACTTCCTGAATATTCAGGTAGTTAAATTTCAAATAAACATTAATTAGAAGAATTTATCACTGAAATTAAACATAGAAGATGTAGCACTTATGGAGAGCAGTTGATTTTAATGCTACATGATTGGTTCATTATAGATAATGATCCAGTTAATCGTGCTTTTAAAATAAATTGATGAAATTATAAGTTATAGCAGTTGCACCGGAGACGTGTTGTGATTGGGTGAATGGGAGAGGAGATTTCCCACTCCTCCTTGTGGAGGGTCCAGGAGAATTCCCAGTGTGATTATTTCTCTAACTAACACAGGAGCTGGATCATCTTAAACCATTCTGAGCGTATTCAAATTCAAACTTAATCGGTTGTTTTTCTCTTTTTTATTTAATACATAAAGCTATATAACAACAATTTAAATATTTAATTTAAACAATACGTTTACATTAGACTTCGCTAATGATTCAAAACGTTTTAAAACTTGTCTACATTGATTCCTTAGGTTTCACGAGGTCGTTTTCGATAGCACGTATGTCCATGCTGTCTGCAGTCTATCTATAAATGCATTTGCTTCTAGGCGTTCGTGAATCATGCTGGTATGAAGATATGGTTTTCTTTTCTTCGTAACGCAGTAAACGATCTTTCTCTTGTGTCTTTTATGCCTGGCTTTACGAAGATTAACTTCAGTACCGTCACAACTCTTTGAGAGAACTGGCGATAGCCTTGCATTTATCTTGAATCATTTGAACAATGTTCTGCACAGTTAATCTATTCTCATGATCAGCTTCACTTTAGACGTTGCAATGCGGATCTTAACAGCGTCATCCTTGTACAAAGCAACGACATTATATATATATATTGTCAAACGTTGCATCGTTAGTAACACATTTCAGAAGCATGTCTTGAAGACGGAGGTAAGACTCATACCCGGAACAGTCAGATCTGCCTTTCAAAAATCTAACAGATCAATTGTCTCAAAGCGCTTATGCCGCTACAGATTTATCTTCGTTTTACGCGTCTACAGACTCCCAGTGACTTGGCGTCTTTCGGCGGCATGGTAGGTTCGATCATGTTTCCCGGTAACAGTGTCGTCCCATAACTTGTCATACGCATTTAAAATTAGGACATACAGTAACCATCATGATATCCTATCTTTGTTAATGGTATGTCAAGCAGTCTTAGTCGATAGTATGGTCGTGTGAAAAACAAATCGTGGTAAATATTATATGATCGTCCGTATAACCAGTCTTAGTCGATATTATGATTCTCGGAATAACGAAATGTAGTCGATAGTACGAAGACGCCGGCGTTTCCACGTCCAAACGATTAAAATGAATAAATCTGTTAGGAAGTTTGAATTTGTATCAAGGTACTTATCACCATGAGCTGTTCATATTTTAATTAAAATGTATGCTCATATGGTTATAGCGCCCTGGTTTAAGGAATTCTTAGATTTTTGTGATTACTTGTCTGATTATTGGAATTCAGTGCAATGTAAATATTCCTTTGCCCATAATGCCATGGTTCACTAGTAGTGAATTCATATCGTAACCAATCGAATGCCCCTAACATAACATGTTGTTTATTAAAATCTAGTTGTAAACATTGGAGATGTGACTGCATTATCAGTAATTACGGATGGAAACCTTTAAAGTACACAAAGAAATAAATGTTGGCAAATGTGATGCTTGTTGTACTGGCAACATGTGTCTGGAAACCATACATTGACTGACCTAAGGTGGCGTAACTAACATAGTTCCCTCTGTTAGGGGATAGTTGTATAGTTTGTTCGGTGTGAACTGATGGCGGTACGGAAACCAAACAAAGAGAAAGCATGCAGATGTGCGGTTGATATATACGTGCCAGGTTGGAGATCAGCGGTCTTACATTAATAAAGTAAAATAAATGTATAAAATGGACGCGTCGCGCTTTCTGATATACATCTTAAGTTGTATGGAAGTCTTTGTAAACTTGCAGTAAACTTATGATATCAATTGGGAATCGCGCCAAGGTTTGACACCGCTATTCAAGTAAAGACCCCTGGCTTGTAACAATAAATATTTTCCATAAATGGATGGTACAGAACGGATTAGTAGTGATTTGGTAGATCAACTATTGCTTTCCTATTGATCTTTAACAATGCTGGAAATCCAGAATTGTATTGAATTTATGATAGAATTAAATAACCGCAATATTCAAGTTTTTGTGGCACGAACTTAACTTTTGTGACAGTTGTGTCCAGCTTTATGTAACTATCGTTGCAATTCAATTAGAGAGCATTTTTCTAATTCTGTTTTGAACTTGAATTAATACGGAAGACAAAACATCGCTCATTTATATACTGTCACTTTCAACTATGTTATTGTACCACGTTTTGATCGTTTTTTAAAATTTGAATGACTGTATCTTGGATTGGCAAGTTTGTTACAGGGAATGATTTTTTCAAAACACATGCATGTCAAACATCAGTGTATTGTCCGTTCTAAGGAGTTTGTAATGTAAGATTTATACCAAGTTTGACCTGATGCATTTTAACAAGATATTTGCCTTATATTTTCGACATCGCTCGAAGTTGTTGCCAGACATGTATACAGAGTAACAAAATACAACCTTTCATAAAAAAAGAACTAACACTTACTTGTCATCGTCTTGAACAAAATGGACATCAGGTGCTTCATTAGGTTTAAAATGGATACAATGTAATGTAATTAAAAGGAAGTCAACTGCCTGTGAATAATGGAAGATAGTTTATGTAAAGAAACATCTTACAATTAGCGAGATGTAAAATATATTCAAGTCATTTCATATTAATATTTTAAGATGCTGAATTTTCAAATACATAAGTAAATTACAGTTAAACTAAAAAAGGCTAGGTTTTCTAAACATGAATTACTGCTGAAATGGACATCGTTCTAAACAAGATAAAGAACAGAACTGGCAATCAATTTTAAGTAATAAGGACTATGTATTGTTGGTCGGGAATAAAAACTTTAAAATGGTTTTTGGAATTTACAAGTGAAATTTTTTTGAGAATACATAATGTTGTATACGAATGCTGACTAGTGCATAGACTTATATCCTCTGCTGCTAGACAAACGAACACGCTATTAATAGTCTTCGGAACATAACTTGTAAACAATAACATCATGTCCGTTAGCTGTATTAGACCTGCCTGTACAAACAGATTTGTGAAGAGATTTGCGATGAATCTTTACAGATTTCAAAAGGATTGCTGGCGAACGAAAAGCTGCCAACTGGTTCTAAAACGAACAAGACTGACTAACAAGAAGAAGTTATTCTCAATATATCGTTACATGTCTAAGATACCACATGGCCCCATATGGTAAATTTATATTACATTCAAATCAGAGAACATAAAAAATATGTTCATTAATATTAATATTTTTATCCTTGATTAAAAAGATTTATTATAAGAAATCCTTCTACTTAAACTTTCCTCCCGGAAAGTGCGTAAGTAAGTAAGTTGCTCAGTACGTTTGATATTATATCAACACATAGAACCATAAAACCACAAATGAATCGTTATTATTTGAAGATGTAGGTAGGCCTTAGCCTCCATTGTAGGGTCTAACAAAAACACATGAGATGATTATAAGGACACAGAAGCCAATGTTCTTTTGGACATAGGATCTGACCTGTCTTAATTTCAAAAAATGGATATGTGCATACTTAAAACCTTAATTTTTGTGTTTTGTTATCACACTTTGCTTTTCATTCTACCATAAAACAGTTGTCTTGTTATTATTTTGTATCATTGAAGACCAACACTCAGTTGGATGGTTGAATAATAAATTGGATATATGTAATGACATTAACTACTGACAATGTCAACATAACATTTTATTTTAATTTGTGAAGAAACAAAATCGATACCATATTCTGTTGAAGAGAACCTGAACAATCTTAAGCAGGAGCATGCAAATCTTCAACAGAATTGGCAATGACTTCTAAATGAAAACAGTGAAATATTGCAAGAACTAAGAAAGATAATTTTCACCAATAAAAACTTGAATAACAGCACAATGTCTTCTCCGACCTGGCTCCTATCAGTGGCAGTTTTTACTGAGTTTCTAACACCTGTTATCTTGTCTTTTATGAAAAAAGACAATATGTGCCCAAGATAACTATTGGCACTGATTACAGTTTGGCTTAACTGAACAAACACCGACATTGCATTACGATTTGAAGTTTGTCCAACTCTGCTATAAGAAACTGCTTCACACTGCATTCTGGAATTGCATGGAAATTGTGTTTCCTCGTTTAAATGCCTATTAAAAAGAACACGATTAAAGAACATTGTCAGAATCATTCACAAGCAGTGCAGGATGATAAATCTAGATGCACGTGCCAAACCCGGTCTAACTATAAGCACCATAATACACTAAACGTTTCAATTGGTGCTGTATGTTTCTGGTCTAAATATTGGGGTGGAAGGGATTCTAATACGGAAATCACAGGACAATTTCCATTTTAGGATAAACCTGAATATGGTGACCTTGCTCTTGCAGTAAGCGGATTATTAATATCTGTATAACTAGCCACACACTTTATATTGCTCCATTAGCGAAAGGGAACAAACAATTTTACAAAGGGAAGTTGAATTTTCAAGGCAACTATCCAGGTCTAGAATTCGTTTGAAAAGAGCCATTGGGTGACTAAAAAAGATCCCAAATATTAATGAAAACTCTCTAATAGATCATGCAAGTGACACACTAGAAATATCACGGACTCTGACAAACCTAATGCCAAAACTGGTCTAATGATTTTGAAAGAACAGAAATAATTTTTTCACCAGCAGACCAATTGAAAAAGTATGCATACATTGATATGACTTTATTTCAATAACAACACTAGATGTTTGTTCGAAACAGATTGCCACTCTTTATGCATCAGTACTTTGAATACAAATATAACACACTATTGGCATTTGTTTCGTTTTAATTTAATTTTAATTTTATATGAAAATGTTTGACAGCTAATTTTGTAATCGTGTGATTTGTTTTCCTCGTTTGTATTGGTTGTACTGCCAAGAATGTTTGATGTAACAAGATCATATGTAAATTTGGTGCACATTATTATAATAACTTAGCAAAACTCATAACCAACATCATGATAACTCATAAGTAACATCATTATAACTCATAACCAACATCATGATAACTCATAACTAACATCATGATAACTCATAACCAACATCATGATAACTCATAACCAACATCATGATAACTCATAACTAACATCATTATAACTCATAACTAACATCATGATAACTCATAAGTAACATCATTATAACTCATAACTAACATCATGATAACTCATAACCAACATCATGATAACTCATAACCAACATCATGATAACTCATAACTAACATCATGATAACTCATAACTAACATCATTATAACTCATAACCAACATCATGATAACTCATAACTAACATCATGATAACTCATAACCAACATCATGATAACTCATAACTAACATCATGATAACTCATAACTAACATCATGATAACTCATAACTAACATCATGATAACTCATAACTAACATCATGATAACTCATAACTAACATCATTATAACTCATAACTAACATCATGATAACTCATAACCAACATCATGATAACTCATAACTAACATCATGATAACTCATAACCAACATCATGATAACTCATAACTAACATCATGATAACTCATAACCAACATCATGATAACTCATAACCAACATCATGATAACTCATAACTAACATCATTATAACTCATAACCAACATCATGATAACAACCCAGCATCAGGTCTACAAAGAAGTCGCAGAAATTCTTTTGACACTTTTATATTTATAACAGTGCCCGAGTATAATATTTGTGAGTGGGGTTTACTTTAAAGGTGTTTTCCTCAAAGAAGCGCTTTTACTGTTAATGGTATTGACGTAAAGTCTACGTCTATGTGCTTGAATGAGGACTTTACTTCTATAAATCTTTCGTGGACTACACAGTGTAAAGACCATGCGTAACTACATGGTAGTTCCATAAGTCTTAAAATTTATCATGTGTACAGTTTGAGTTTTCCTAAAGCTTTTCACGTATTTAGTACGGGTCAGGTAAGTTATTGTATGTTTAGTTTCTCATTGTATCTTTATTTTGTCAGCTTTAGCTAAATTCAAGTAATGTAGAGATAATGATAGTTTTTTGCATACCGATCTGCCCAGAAACGTTTTATTTCTACTTACGGTCACCGTCGACTGATGTGTTTTGCCAATAACCCACTGCGCATGCGTGGGAAGCTCGGGTTGTAAACATAAACATACACAATGTGCGTTTTTATAACAAAAAAAAACGATACTTCATGTTTATAAGAGACATGATGGTCAATAATACCGAGCTGTGAAATGGCATGTTCTCGTTCAATGTATCATTATTGACGACTGTTACGTTGTAGCATATAATGAATAAACGGGTTTTTTTAAATGTCTTTTAAGATTCATGCTCTTTCGTGACCCTACCGAAAGAGCAAATCTTTGCGTTTTTGTGTATGTTTGTGTCTGTGTGAATATGAAATTATCATTTGTAATACATTGCATTGTTATTCAGAAACGTGGGCAGAAATATTTATAGCAATTGTGCCACGTTTTCGCAGCCTTCGCTCGATATTTCTACTAATTGCTGACGTATTTAAATTTAACCACGATTTATGTGCCCAAAGTTGCAAATATTACACAATAAAGATTAAAATTATTAATGTATAGACCCATATTAATTATAATAACTAACGTGCAATTCCCACATCAGAGTATTGTGACTGCAGTTTAAATATATATTTATATGTGCTACTGTATGATGCCATTTTATGCTAGGTCTGAAGATGAGCCTTTACAGTAACAAGTGAAAAAGTCATAGATTATGTCGGCATCATGCCAGTGAAATCAATCAATCTTGATGCCTTTAATTGGATATTTGACGACCCATTTACCGGGTAAGCTTCTCCCCAACTGTTAATTGTATAAACAAATTTATTTTCTATCTTCGAGCCATTTCTATATCTAATTATCTTTTTCATCATTTTCTTCCGTGAAAACTTTCCACATTACTGTCAAGCGTAACTAAAGCCAAGCAAATTTTATCTCATTTCTCTTCTGTGGTATTCCTGCCTCAGACGTACATTTTAGGAGAGATTTCCGCGACAATGGTTTACTGTACAAAAGAGTGATACAAATGTGTTTCTGTTTAGCGATGTTAAGAATCACGCGAAATTCTCGCTCCGAGCCGCTAATATTGAATGCCTCTAATGTAACAGATTAATAATGCTATACGACGCGTACTGATAGTGTAATATTACGAACTGTTTAATGGTTCTATACAAATCGATACTAACGTTCCTGAAAATGATACAATACTTAATAAAACGTATCTATATCAATTATTTATATAATATTACAATGAAATCTCTGGTTTAAAAATATTTCGCGCCTTAGATTTTCATGTATTGAGTTAGACTGTCATTACTGCAATTCCCCTGTCATGTATCATGTATCATGTATCATGTACAGGTAAGTGATTTCAAAACGGAATATTAAATTTGTTTTCACTATTGAAAAAATTGTCGTTGATGCAAAATAATATTTTTTTCTTCAAAGTTGCTTCAACTTCAGTATGCTTTGCAAAACATTAGACGCGACTATTACAAAGTTTTCCTGTGACTAAAGATAAACCCGTTGAAGTATGCTACCTCAATGTACCTAGTATACAGTCATACAACTTCTTGAATTTAAATGGCTGGCAAGATAGATATGTCATCCCGCTGCATACGTACTATCTAGTTATATGATTTAACATAGTCAATGGTTGTTCTCAACGCGGTATGAAAGAAGAATTTGAGAATGAATTTGAAAACATCGGGGCATTTCACTTTTACCAAACCTTGGTCAAATTCAACAGTTTATTCTAACACGATTTTCTACAAAACATCATTGTTTACAGTTGTATACTCATAGAGTTTTACAGCCGGTATGATGATTACTACGCGAATAAATATTTTCTTTGCCAAATATCCGTAATACTGACACATACATGATAAAAACCACACGGTGCCGATATATTGAATATAGAACCCTCGCATTATCCAGGAATAATAGCAAGCTACTTACGAAGGTGATAACCGTGGTGCTGGAGATTTTAGACATTGGAACTAGAATTACAACAACGTGATAACTGTTGTGATGGAAATATTAGATATCTGGACCAGAATTACTACAAAGTGATAATTGTAGTGTTGATATATGGACAATAATTTCTACAAAGTGATACCGGTTGTATTGGAGATGTTAAACATCTGAACTAGACTTACTACAAACGATCGGATCAACAAGCAAATCTTTAATTTTATTTATACTGATAGATCCAATATTCATTAATTTTGTTAACTGTGTTAATGCATGAGATGACATGCATTCACGATGGCGGAGACTACATTGGTCCATGTCATGCTATGATAGAAGTCAAAAGCCAAAGTTTAGGAATTTGTTTTCTTCAAGTGTTAAAATATATAACCTAGGCAGCAATTATGTCATCCAATACCATAACATCCATTATATTTCTTTGATTTCAATCACCGTATGAACTTTAAGAAATCCCTTGTAAACGAATTTGTCAAAGATCGTTAGAAACTAATTTCATTTTAAGATGCACCTGAAGATCAGGCTTAGAGTGATAAAGTTTCGGGAAATTTGATAAACTAAATGATTGCTTTCAAGTTATAAATAAATAATGGCTTTTATTAGAAAAACATGCACCGTCAAACACTGTGATTATATATCCGTCGTATTTGGTCCCAGTAGGAAAGCTTAAACTATTTCATTCTTTATATATATATATATATATATATATATATATATATATATATATATATATATATATATATATATATATATATATATATATATATATATATATATATATATATTGGTGCTCAATATTAAGAGAATAGTGTTAGGAATGGTCGACCTGGTGTCAGGATAATGTGACTAGGTGGGACATCATGCTATATGTATGTGGCATGTCTGACGCCCCAGTGATAGACATCACTATCAACTACCACACTGAAGACGTCGTAGCGATACGACTGAAAACGTGTTAAAGCTACGTTAAAAATCACGCACGGACATACACACACAAACACACACACACAAACACACACACACAAACACACACACATTATGTGCAGCCCCTGATGAGGAATATAGGAGTAGCATGTATGTAAGGTAGAGATGAAAAGGATATATCCTTTGTCTTCAAGCAGATAGTATTCAAGGTTGTATTGTCAACTAGCAATGCCATTATTGTCATTTATTACGCAATCCAATTAATGACAAGAAGATCAAAGTGTGTGGTCCTTACCTATCAACTTATATACTACTGACAATAATTACTTTATTCTTGTAGTGTACATAAAAACGCGAGAGATCCGTATTGATAAAACGAAAATAGTAATAATGTCACTGAAAAAATGCTTCAAGAGTTTGTTAACATACAAAGTTTCGTGTAGACAAACAATATATCCTATATAGTTTTTTATCAACAGCACCGTGTTGTTGGAGTAATATTTCTCACATGGTAATCATAAAATACACCGAGCGAACACTGGATGGAAACAAGGTTGGAAATGTTATATACGCCAAGAATAATCCATGATTTTGATACTCGTCTGACAGTTGTATTATCAGAGACGATAACACTGTATTACTAGAATGTACGTGTCCTTTACGTGGAGGTGTAAAAATATCAGCAGCTCAGTATCTCCCTCATGTTTTACCAGGACTAGAAATTGTCTCCGATATCGCATCATGCTTTATTAATCGATGTGGTGTTTAGGGAATGTTCTGTGATCAGATCGGGTTTATTCCTTATATTATTTAAAAAAATGTCATAATACAGATTTCGGCCGATACAAAGATCCTATCCCAATACAAATCATATCATTTTATTCTAGATGATAACCTTATTATTACCGATTTGGGTTTGTCAAATGAATAGAGTTATTCAGATTATGTATTTAAAAACAAACCAACAACCGACTTTTCATTGTCGTTACTTGGAGGTGAGTTGCCAGATTATGTTAACAACATGACTGTGCATCACCCAGAAATACACCCAAAAAAATTATTAAAAAGTTGCTGCGGTAATACCTTTTAAACCACTGAGGCCAGTGTTTACGAGTAACTTATATTTGTTTAAATAAATGATATTAATAGAAGCGATGGAAAGCTGGCAAGCGCATTCAATTTTTGACACACTACAAGTCAAATGAGTTTGGTCAAGTTCCTCACATAAATGTAAATATATACGAAAAGAAAATTTAAAAAGATACGAAATAATGATTAAATTCTACCTGTTATTCTTATGTGATATAAACACAACAAAATGTTGATATTTACTTTTGTCTATTTGTTGTCGGGTTTATCAGAAGACGATCACATTAATAAAAACCGTAAAATTCCACGACATGCAAACATATAATCTCCCAGACCAGTGACGGCAACAAACTGTGCGAGTAGTAAACAACCACGTTTTCAGTCAATACAAGCAGAAACCACATCTCTTAAGATCCATAAATATTGAGTTATGTTGTTTAAAAATACAGTATCACACTTGAATAGGAGTCCAGTTTGATCGGGATGATGTTTTATACTGGTGTATTTTTTTCTTGTATTACCTCTGACAACGCGTTATTATCGACGGAGATATGCCAACCGTTACATCATCTACAGTGTGTAACTCTCTTATCAAATCTACCATCGAAAAAATATTACCGCGCACAACGAAATTTATTTTATTAGAAACTTTCCTGTAAACTGTAGTCGCGCACCGAGCGACAATTTTATTTTGCAGTCGATGTTTTTTTTTTTTTCTTCTATTCCCGTCTTAAGAACTACACCTGCTGCTAACAGAACGGACAATGAAGGATTCACCGTTGGTCCAGTGGTGACTATTCCCACGGTTGCAATGGCGATCGGAATAGCTGTCATCGATCTCATTACTCTTCTGTAGAAAGGTACACATGTGTATAGCAATAAACACGACGGTGATAATGCTTGTAATACGCTCCTACTACATCTCGTTTATCTAATACAGTTGGGGTCGATTACAAGTTCCATTATAAAACTATAACTATAAAATGTCTTGAAACAAAATTTCTAGATCTAAACGATTTTCAGTTAAGAACAACATTAAGTTTTGAAATATTTATTTTACGTGATTGAACGTCGAGAACATTTTAAGTGTTCTTAGTAAGAAAACCCAACGTAATTCGGTCTTCTTTTAACTCTTTTAATTTTTTCTAAATCCTCCATCGTATCAGAATTTACTTTTAAGTCAATGTGCTCGAGATACTTACGTAGAGCCATTTTACTAGGTTTATAAGCCTAGTTGCGCCCGTATTTATAGATCTCAAAACCACTGCACAAGTCTTTTTGTGTCAAAATGCGATTTATCTCACTCGATAAATCGATAAATTCTACCTTTATTTTTGTTGATTTGCAGAATGACCCTAAAGTTTAATATATTTTTACACATTAAAATCACTATTATTTTCGTCAATTGGGTTCTGCTTCTGGCGGATTAGCGAAGTTTCAGCATTGGAATATCCCAATATGTTTCCTTTTTAACTCACGACTAATGTCGTGAAACGTCAACTCCGTTACCCGTTACTTCTTATTAAAACTTACTCAACATTTGTACGCGGCCGCAAACAGTATCGGGATTTATTTTTCCGTGTTCGTAAAATGTAATTATTATTGAAAACAGAAAAAAATGCATGCAACAACAAAAATTCCTTCACCTTTTGTTTCGCATAATCGGGTTGTTCTTCCTTGAGATTATCATCAGGATTTATGCGCGTATCCTGCAATGGCATTAGTTCCAGTCACTATGTCAATATTCTCGTAGTAAATCCCGGTCTCCTCCAAGAAAAATAAATACTCGTGTCGCATGTTGATTGGGCAACCATCTTCGGTTATCAAAATTCTTTTTTGCAATCGATATTTGCATACAGTCGTGATCTTTTTCGTGTCTTTTTTCATCAGCAGCTTTCATACTACGTCGCCTTACATTTGTCTTTCCATGACTGCAGCAATTGTTGAGTAATTGGTCTCTGAAACGATCAGTTTAATGATGTCCTCGAATTTTTTGACAACCGTATTGATTTTCTATTATTGCAAAACAAGACGAAACCGCAGATCGTTAGTCGATGAAATATTGTCATTATTCGTGTCGCATCTCCGCTACTGACACAAAGTTATTAACAACCTCACCGTAATCGTGTTTAAATTTAACAAGATCAATTTTATTAACTCACTAGCGTGTTTTTACATTCCTATGTTAATGTAAACCTATAGTGTTTTATCATCGCAGCTGGGTTAATAGACGTGTTCCGAAAGTGGCCAACGAGATCATGTGCAGCACCAGTTGTTCCCCTCATCGTTGCTGTAAACATCATGTCGATTATAATTAATCGACATCATCGACTAGAAATATCTGAGAGCATATCAGTCCCTGATTTTTTTATTCAGCTGTTATTCCGTATGATCAATAAACGCTATATTTTAAGTTAACGCTGTCAATACTAACGCATGTAACGTTGATCCGATCGGGGTCTAGCTAATATACAAAGTTTTCCAATCCGATTCTCATAACTGTTAAGCTTCTAAACTTCAGCTGGTTATCATTTCGGTGTTGCTCGAACGTCCTCTTGTATGGAACTTCCAGACGGCGAATTCTGTCAGACATTGAATTGACTTGAAAAATATGTATGCACAACATAAGTCTCCCATTCATACGACTTTGACAGCGGTTTATAAATCCGGAAAGATAGTGAATATTATGATGGTGCAGAAGACCGATTTACCTTGTTTGATGTCAACGAGGGGATCCCCACGTTCTTTTTAACTCTCCTCAACTCAACGTAAAACTCGTTCGTGACGTCAAAGACATTTATTGGTGCAGGCGGTAATAAACATTTTATTGTAATCCGTATTGATGTCACACGGTCACCAATCCACCGGACTTCCACATGTTAATAACTATGAAACTGATTATCCGGTAGCGCCCACACGGTGTTCATTCCGACCATTCAACATCAATGTGATATCAACTCCAACTATACAATATCCATATTTGGTATCTCCAGATTTATTTTGCGCGTAATCCTTAACTTGCTTGTAGATCACCGCTTGGTAATCCTCGAGGGGATCATTACCCTGATAACTTTACAGTATTGTAGTATTCTGGATATACAGGTTTTCTGCCACGGTGATCTTATCTTTTTCCAACTAAAAATATATCCGACTTCTAGAACACTAACGCGAAATCATCCTGGTGGTTATCAGATATATCCTTTTGGTGCACAGAATTTCTTCGATGAACTGGATAAAACCCGAATACGAAATCCCCCTCGGGGTTAATATGTGTTACGAATCTATTTGCTAAACAGACGGGTATGAACTCTAATCCATTGGAGCTGGTCGCACTATGATATTAACCCGTGGATACATTATCACGCCTGGAAGTTATCGATGCTGCTCGGGTATAAGATATTTCTCACGTTCATGTTATATCACAAGTCATCGTCCCGCAATGATATTTGTATGAACACGATTTCATCGCTGAATGTAGATTCGATCCATTCGATACGTTGCAGCGTTTCAAGCAGCGCCCGAGGCTTGATATTGATAACTAAGTCGTGGCTGAACTCGATACATCATTTTCTATAAACTGAATTATAACAAAAGATATGACCAGCAAATACCGTTTTTAGAGGTGTATGTTTTTGTCAGGCTAATGTGAAAGGATGAGACATGATGCTACCTGTTTTCAGCAATATGCCCAGTGCTGGTTATCATTATAAACTGCTACACTGCAAACATCGTAGCGATATGACTGAAATGTTCTGAGAGATACGTTAAAATCCAAATTACATTCACACTTACGTCCACACGATTGAAATATCTTTATTATAAGTTGTAATAGGAACAATGCATCACGCTCGTGCACTGAATAGTATTTGAACTTTACAAGGCCGTAGACGAAAATGAGTCTTTTTCAAGTAGATACCAACCATTTAGCCCACTATCAATTTCGGAAGCCTTCTTGTCAGTGGCTGACTACAGATGTTGTTATGCCCTTCGCTGAAGAAAATCGTAAAGCAGACGGTATTTTTAGACTCTGATGCAAGATTTTTAATAATCCGCCAATATCTGCCAAGTTAAGTTCAACAGTAATACGCGTATCAGCGAACACTGGGCACCGCGAACACGTTTTCATTAAAGTATAATCATTTCCATATATTCAATAGACTATGATTGTCTTCCATTATTTTGCCTATAACTTTTACCATGGACATTTTCATATTTTTTTCTGAAGGAATTAAAAGTTGAAACTCTTATGGGTTTCGATACAAATGTCTGTAAAGAAGATATTGCTGTTAAATACGAGTAATTGTTATATTATGTTACTATGACGACAACATGTTTTATATGATGCTGATTTCTCTAATTTACAAAGCTGGAATGAAATGTAGGACTTATAAGAGACATGACTGATACTGATTATAAGCATGGGACTTACAAGAGACATGAGTGATACTGATTATAAGCATGGGACTTACAAGAGACATGACTGATACTGATTATAAGCATGGGACTTACAAGAGACATGAGTGATACTGATTATAAGCATGGGACTTACAAGAGACATGACTGATACTGATTATAAGCATGGGACTTACAAGAGACATGACTGATACTGATTATAAGCATGGGACTTATAAGAGACATGACTGATACTGATTATAAGCATAGAACTTATAAGAGACATGACTGATACTGATTATAAGCATGGGACTTATAAGAGACATGACTGATACTGATTATAAGCATGGGACTTACAAGAGACATGACTGATACTGATTATAAGCACGGGACTTACAAGAGACATGAGTGATACAGATTATTATCGTGGGATTTCTAAGAGACATGAATGATATTGATTAAAAATATGGGATTTATCAGAGACAAGAACGATAAACCTAGAATTTTAAGACATAATAATGCTACTGACTATAAATATGGAACTTATAAGAGACAGGAGTGTTTCTGACTATGAACAGGGACTTATAAGAGACAGGAATGATACTGACTACAAACATGGACCTATAAGAGACAGGAGTGTTTCTGACTATGAACAGGGACTTATAAAAGACAGGAATGATACCGACTACAAACATGTACCTATAAGAGACAGGAGTGTTTCTGACTATGAACAGGGACTTAGAAGAGACAGGAATGATGCTGACTATAAACAGGGACTTATAAGAGAAGGAACGATACTGAATATAAACAGGGGCTTATAAGAGACAGGAATAATACTGACTACAAAGCAGGGACTTATAAAAGACAGGAATGATGCTGACTATAAACAGGGACTTATAAAAGACAGGAATGATACCGACTACAAACATGGACCTATAAGAGACAGGAGTGTTTCTGACTATGAACAGGGACTTATAAGAGACAGGAATAATACTGACTATAAACAGGGACTTATAAGAGAAGGAACGATACTGAATATAAACAGGGACTTATAAGAGACAGGAATAATACTGACTACATATATGGACTTATAAGAGACGGTAATGATATTTATCAGATCTTTAAAACGTATTAAATTTGCCGCAGTTACAGTGTATAACGCAAATGTATATGTCATGAGTGCTCACAAAATGAACAGTATAATCACACTGTATCAAGGCTCTCTTTCTTAAATGCAAGTCTGACGTTTAATATGTCAACTTCTACTCAGACTTATATTTTATGACATTTGTTATATCGCTTTAATCTAATCTTATCTCTAAATCCATGCCCACGTTTTGATGGTGACATTCCAGAACTACGAACAAAATCGCAATCCAAATGCAAAATTAACCGCTTGTTATTACCGACGATTTAACGATTTTGTGAATATGACTGAACTCAATTTTTTTAAAAAAATATTTTTTTCTGATGCATTTGATTAACAAATTGTTTTAGTCTAGAATTCACGGAAGATGATGGATTTAAGCTGATCATCCACAATAACCACTCATCAGTAAAGATACGACTTCATAATACCACATACACGCACAGAAAGACTTACAAAAATGAGAGCTGTCTTGCTTAGCTCTTAGTGGTAGGACCAGTCATCCTGGTGTCAGGATAATGTGATGTGTGTCGCATCATGCTCCAGTTCTAGACATCACTACAAGCTTCCACATTGCATACATCGTAGGGATATGACTGAAAAATTGTTAAAGCTACATTGAAAATCCAAACACATACACGCGCGTGTGCGTCTTCGTTCCTTTGATCTATATATTCTAAACCTTAGCGCAGTTTTATGCATGTTCGGGTGTACAATGATATCGTGGGATAAATATGTTTTGGACTACCGTAACTTCTTGACGACAACATCCACGCTCTAAATGACCAAAGAAATTCCATGAGAGATAAAGAGATGAAAATAAAGAAAGAAAAATAAATCATTATTTTGATTCAGGTTTCGGAAACTTGCATAGTTTACTTTCACCAGCGGCAACACTTTCTTACAATTTTTGTTTCTGAGCTATAGCATGTCCTTAACCAGCTATCATATTGTCCGAATATCCGATGCCGTTTCGGAAACAGCTTATCCTCGAGAGAAATTACTTTATGTAAGCGATGAAATAACACCGATGAATCCATGAAATATTTAATGGTGTCTTGGGAGTGAAGGTGACTATTATTCAGATATTTTCCGCACGTTAATTTCATCACCTGCAACAGGACCTCAATTCTAAAAGTAAATACTGAAACTAAACAACGTTATTCCCGCCACAGGAGATCGTCAATTTACATATTGTTCTAGGTCTGTTGATGCAAGGGTGAGATCTTTAAAAATAATGCCCTTCAAATGATATCTATCAGAGGTGCTGATCGGGTCGCAGTATAATAATAATAATATATACGCAGATAGATATGTAGATGAGAAATTGTTAGAATGCAGATATAGCTGGTAAAACAACAGTACACATGTACATGTATCTAGATGCATAACGGGATAGGTGGGAAAGATTTCGGATATTGTCATATGTTTGAGGGGGGGGGGAGAGGGAGGGGAGAAAGGGATGGGGAATGATGGAGGTAGGAAGGGAATTTACGTAAGACTATTTTAATGATTTATTTATACTCCCAACTCAAAGATATACGTACAACTCAAGGATATACTTGCAACTCAAAGATATACTCACAACTCAGTGATTTGTGAACACTCACTTATCAGTTATCATGTAGTCACCTTCATATCTAACTATCTGAGAATCCGACTTTTGAAAATGATTTTAGAACACTTAATTTTGTCAATTTAATTGTTTACCAAGCAGTATATATCAAGTCTCCTGTAATTATCTTGTAAACAACATATTACAAACGCCGCCTGTGGGTGCTACCTTTTCATATCTTCCAGGTAGGTAGTCGTTAGAGACGAGTGTCTCTTATTTTCCAACACACACCTGTCAAAGAAATATCTCAATTTTTATTTTAGCAGTTATCACCTATTCGCCATAAATTTTGCGTCATGCATCAAGATAACCGTTGAAAAGCCATAGTGCAGGGTCAGCAATCTGACTTATTATAAGCTCATTTTATCTCCATTAACTTTACATTTTCAGAATAATGCAGTATTTTACAATACTGAACACCTTCATATTACAATCACGTGTGCGGCACGTGTGTCTAAAGGTGGTATAATGTATTAGGAATTACTTTGTTTAAAAAAACAACGTGAATGAGACGTTTGAGGTTTTCGTCGTTTATTACATGTGCTTGTTAATACACTAAAGCAGCTGTTTCGTTCATTTGAAAGTATAGATGAAAATGTTACCGATATGGCAGAGTTCACTGAATCAAAAACGAAACTTTCAAACAAGCAAACACATTCATGTAATATTTGCAATGTCAGCAACACATGTGAGAGTCGCAATAATTGAAAATACCGTTCTGATAATTTAAACAATTATTTAGGAGAATATTCGCATCTTTTTATAAATATAATGGCGGAGACTATGACGAGTGCTTTCTTGCGTCTAAAATAATACAGAAATGAAAGGCATATTGAGGCCAAGGGCTATCGCAGATCTGTCGGAGACATACCGTTTTACATGTTTGTCAAAATACTATAAATTCGAGAAAAATGCAGCCTCAGAGCCAATAATCCAAGATGACGAAAAATTACTATTGCCGCTGGGTAAATAGCGTGTCAGATAACAAATGATTTTCAATTTTCTCCTTGTAACTATTTTGATACAATATTAGGCTAGCGATAGACGACATACTATATCATGCGTGTCATAGCTGGGATCCCGTCAGCAGTTCAGAATGGTAATAAATATACTATACTTATATTTATGCACATATTTATCAACAACCGTTCAACTGGTCTAGTGGTTAGAGTGACCGCCGCGGAAGCAGGAGGTCGTGGGTTCGATCCCCGTCCGAGTCATACCAAAGATTTAAAGCTAAAAGCTGCTTCGCCTGGAGCTCAGCATTAAGAAGTCACCGTTATGACTGCTTGGCCTGGTGTCAGGATAATGTGACTGTGTGGGACATCACGCTACATGTCTCCGACATGATGCTCCAGTACAACACATCAATATAAACCGACACATTGCAGAGATCGTAGCGATATGACTGAAAAGTTGTTAAAGCCACGTTAAAAATCATAATCAAACAAAAAACATATTTATCAACATAGAATCAAAATCCATGCGCATGGAATTTCACAATAGGACTCTAAATTGCAGTGTTAAGTAGACCAAAATGACAATCCTTTGCTAAACTGAAAGGTCGCAGGGTGGAGCTATGTGCGCATGAATACTGTTATTGAGCACTGATGAATCTTTGTTTGTGAATTTATTTCGGAATAAACGACAAATTCAATTACATTGTTTCTTGTAATGTTTTTTCGTTTCAAGCCTTACATATATGAATAAAATGAGCATATAAAAATAACGCTACTGCATTTAAATAGGAAAATATGAACTCTTTTTTTCATATATAAAAAATACTGCACTCCGCAAGGTCTTGCAGTATTTTCCTAAAAACATAATATCCTTCATATTTTCCAATACAAATGGGGCAACTTATACACAATGCACAAGGCTAACCTAGGACCGGACAATCGGCGCATCCCTGATACTTAATATATTACAATTACAATGTAACGGATACGTTACAATAAAACTATTTATTCCTTATTTGTCACAAAATGCTTTAGGTAGTGAACATATATGCCTATTATCAGGTCCGAACGAGAAAATGCGAGACTGGCATAGACACAGGCCACATTAAGGAATAAAAGAAACTTTAGTCAGGTATCCAGAAGACAAATGTGCTTCAAATATACTCTAAATAAAGAAACTCATATATGTATTGTGGCGAGATCTCAGGGTATAAAACTTGCGAAACCGAAAGCATTACGAGCTGAACATGGACTTTGGTCATTAATTATCCTAACAAGGTTACTGTATTTGACACAGATCATTTACGTGAAGCTACAATTTCTTGAATTTTGTATCCTTCAGTTTTCGGGACTCTCCCAACGGCAACTGCGTAGAAAATCTGAGCTTACCCGAATCGAATTCGAGCTTGTATATTAAAAGCAAATACGGCATTGATCAATCAATTAAACGGTAAAAAGTGCAAATGGTTTTCAGTGTACATATTAACCAAAACAAAAACTCATCTGTATAGCATGGCTACAAGGACAATTACACTACACTATTCTGCCGCAAAACATATTTTTATTATTTTTTGTATTGAAATTTAACGTTTCATGTGTGTGACAACCCTTCATGTTTTAGCAATGTTTTTATGGGATATATTGTTTTTTCTATATATATATATATATATATATATATATATATATATATATATATATATATATATATATCAACGTTAAAAATCAGGACGTTTGCGCATCGTACTTTACCTTTGTAGGAATGTTAGCAATTGCAAGCTTGAAATGTGTAGAAAGAACAATTTAAATCTGTTGTTATAAATACAATCATTTTAATTTTTTGCCATGCTTGTAACTGTTTTATGGCATTGTAAGAAACAAACTGACATTATTTATGTGTTCTTGACACAATGTAACTAAAATCAGATCACCGCTGGCCTTACACTGAATTTTTTACAGAGACCGTTTAAGGGTCGTGCTTCTGGTGACATACCATTATCGTTATCGTTAATTTGATCAGCCAATCAGATGAAGCCTTATTCATTCGTCTTCGGGAGATTGAGCAGCGTGGCTAAATAGCATCAATGTATGCCCAATGATTTGGTTCAATTTCAATTTCTGAAAGCTGCATATCCCTTGGCTAATGTAAAGGTCAACAGAACATAAAATATGTCACAACAGCATATCCAAAAATATACCAGTACAACTTTCTAAAACTATAAAGAACCCTATTTCAATCGAACATGCAAACAAAAGACTAAACCATCATAAAACTTTTTTTGTGCGCATGGCAGTAAACGGCCGTTTCTTGTTTTGATATATTTTATTTTGTTTCCTTTGAAACATAACTATCATTTCGGTATAAATAATCTCCCAATCGACTGTCTACATTATTAATCTCTTGTCTTTTTGTTCTTAATAAAATATTGTCTTTATCTCCATTGTTAAACTCCTACATATGGAGATTGTACAATTTATTGTTCAGATCTTGGAAAAGATAGGCAATATAATATATTTTGAACCATTTCTTGAAGGAGACAGTTATATATATATATATATATATATATATATATATATATATATATATATATATATATGTGTGTGTGTGTGTGTGTGTGTGTGTGTGTGTGTGTGTGTGTGTGAGTTTTAAAATAGGGTTTACATATTCCTTTACTGCAGAAAGAATAACACAAAATATACCATTTTTTGCCGGTAGATAATGAAATTAAGCGTCGCACAAACTGTACCAGAATAGTTCGCATTTGCAATAGATTCCTATCTGATTAGACAGACTTTTGAAATTGATATAGAACTTCAACATCGTTATAATTATTATTGGTGTAATTATGTTGAAGTCCCTGGATTTATTGCAGTGTGGTCAAGTGATCACTCATCATAATTCTGACAATATCATGTACATATTCAAAATAATAATGGATTACATAGTAATTCATTTTCATCTAAAGATAAAAAATGTTGAATTATTGGCTTTGTAGTATTGTTGTTACATGTTGTCTCCATATAAAATACTCTCTCTCTCTCCCTCCCTCTCTCTCTCTCTCTCTCTCTCTCTCTCTCTTTCTCTCTCTCTCTCTCTCTCTCTCTCTCTCTCTCTCTCTCTCGGTGGTCTCGCGCCGATGAAGAAGCGTTGTGCGATCTCACTGACGGTAGACGAGCAGGTGGCTACGTAGTCAGAATTCCGTTGCATGCAGGTGGGGCAGGGGTCACTGTTGGTTGTGAGTGGTTGGGACACAGCTCTGTGAGGTCGCTCACAGGTTGCAGCAAGACACTGACTGCGGTCGACCTCGAAGTTGGAACTGGATTTTCTGATCAGGGCCATCCACTAACTTTTGTTTGAGGCAGCGCACTCGACCTGGTGGGCTTGAAGGTCTGCCCATTTGATGTCTGTTTTAAGATTGTCTTTGTACCTCTTGCGAGAGCGGCCATGGTTTCGGTTGCCCTGGGCTAGCTCGCCAAGGAACAGCTGCTTTGGGATTCTGTTTTGATTCATGCAAATGGTCCAGGGCGCCATCATTGGATTTTGTGATGGCTAGGTATTTGACACTGTCTACATTCTTCAACTGCGTGTCGCCAATTGTGACGCAGGGTTGTGAAGTGGCAGTGTTTGGGACGGGCTGGAAGAGGACTTCTGTCTTTCCTAGGCTAATTGTGAGTCAATATAGGTTGGAGGCTTCACAGAACCTGTCACCAATTGCCTGTAGGTGATTCTATTCACGGGCCATTAGGGCACATTCATCTGCGAAGAGTGCTTCAGTGATGAGTCTTTCTAACGTCTTGATTGTTTTCAGCTAGGCGACGGAGATCAAATACTGATGCATCCAGGCGATATCTAATGGAGATACCAAGGTTAAGGTTATGGCATGGAATATTACCTGTGTGAATAAGAGGCTGAAGAGGGTTCACAATCTGAAAAAAAAACATTTTCTAGTCATGTCATCGCGAAAAAGCCGGATGAGGTCAATGAATTTCTGAGGACAACCAAGCTTATTGAGTACTAGCCACAGTGCATCTCTGTTGGTTGTATCGAAAACCTTCGTCACGTCGAGAACGACGGCATATAAATTCATGTTCTGCTCAAGACACTTCTCTTGGACTTGTCTCACTGCGTCAGGAACGAAATATTGGGGCCGTCAACAAAATTATCCATCCCGGATATAATATTTCCAACCTAGATATAATTTGTTTGAAGAGCTGATTGTTACAAACCTTTAAATGCTGGATATATTATTTCCATCCTGGACATACTATTGAGATAAGCTAGTTATTTATTAAACGTGCATGGAGATATGCAATATTTAATTATTGAGTTGGTGGTATATAATTATATACGTTTTTTATAAATTTATTAATACGATTTGTTTTGGTCATTTTTATATACAAATTGATAAATAAGACCACGTGCTTGACAGAGCAAATAAATGACACAACAGTGTCATTTTACCAGATTGTAAGTTTCTTTTTACCTAGGCATAAACAAATGATCATTTGGATTCTTCCCAGTTGTAAGCCGCTTGATTTGAGTATACGCAATAAGCTTCTTTGGATCTCAAATGTCTGTGATTCAGTCTGAGTTATGACATATATCACATGCTCTGTGTTCACTATCAACATAACATACAACACAGAAAAAGTGATAGACATATATCATATCCAAGGTACACAGCTCACAATATGTGAGAGAAACGCAGAAACTAAACATATTAATCTCAACAGATCTCACCGGAATGGAACCCAGTTGCACACAATTTCTCTTCTCCAGACCATACTTTCCATGATTTAGTCATGACTGGAGCTGCATGTACCTCAAAAGGGAGAACACAAGTAGGAACTTAATACTTTTCTACAGCAAATACAATGAAGATTGTATAAATCTCGCGTGATTGTGTTTTGTCATTTTGTCGTTTGTGTAATTATTTATTGTGGTTTATGCCCGAGAAACAATAATAGCTAGATTTTGGAAACTGCTCCCCTTTTTGCGCTGTATTTGTCGGTTTACCTGCCAAATCAATTATTTCCCTGACGAAAAAAATCAATTGAAAATTGCACAAAAGACAAACACAAGCATTAGTGGTAATTAATTCTGATGACTTGTAATAATGAATATGTTAACGCAGTTCATCGACATTCTGTTTTTATTCATCGGCATAGTTTATTATTTAATCAGTTAAAAGTGACAAACAGTTGCTGTCATTGGAAACTATAGGCACAGAAGCGATATCATTTTGTCCTCCATCTGCTCAAAGATGTGCGATTATTAAATATGTACACTGCTGTCAAATATAGTCATGATTGATTGATGACGGACCCTCAAATAACAATACCAAAACAAATTGTATGAATGAAATAAATATTGTACTACTACACTTTAGACTAATTTGTGTACATGTCCTCGAAAATTGGAATGCGAGTATAAGTATTGAAAATAGCATGTTGCATTATCGCTTGAAAATGCTTTATAACTGTGCTCATGTTCAAAATCTTGGACAGAATCATATATTGAGCACATGATATGCATAACTTGGATCCAAATGAAGCCTTGTACAAACGTAATCAAACTACCTATATTCAGGTAGAAAATAAACTCATTCCCAGACTCCTCTAGAATGACATTTTATCGCAAGTTCATTGAGACAAATTACAAATTAATCATGTGTGTGTCTGTATGTCTGATTTGTATTGTAAACGTTGTCTTTATTTTTTTTCGTCATCTCGCTATGATGTCTGCAGTGTGGCAGTTATAGTGATGTCTAGCACCGGGACATCGTGCTGAAGACATGTAGCATCATGTCCCACCCAGTCACATTTTATCCTGACACCATGCTGAGCAGTCCTAACAATAACGTCTTAATACTGAGTACCAAACTAAGGAGCTGTTAGTACCAGTTTTATAAATTTTTATATCCATCGGCCGGGATTCAAACAACCGATCTCCCGCATCCGAAACGGACACGCTAAACACTAAGCGAACCGAGCGGTCTAAAAGTCATATTATTAACAAAAGTGCAGACGGTATGCATCAAGAAGTACATACTAAAGATAAGATGGGCATTGAGAAGCGAATTTGTAACGGCGTATGTAACAGAAGCAAACCATGCAACCTTTCAATTTTTAATTAATACAGATGAATATTTAGTAAATTTAAAACGTATTCGTATTGAAGGCAGTGACTTTAGGAAAATGGGATCCTTTCAAGTTGTACATTCAAGGCTTGCTATTCGCAAATGCTCGAACAACTATAACGAAACATTTAATTTTATATTTGTCTAGAGTTTACCTAATTTTTTTCTTCCGTTTTATTTAGAAGAATTATATGTAAACCTGTTTTTGAATGCCTGTTGTAAACGAATTACTTGCAGATAACCCGCATCCATTTCTGAGAGTGAAATATAAAGTTCAGACCATATCACGTGCAAAAAGGAATATGGACTTTTCTGAACCACGTTGCATACAAAAGTAAATAAAAATCGTAGCTTCCTATCATTCTGAGATTTATTTATATAGCTTAAAAACATTAAACAAAACCTACTGAATATTTTTAACACACACACACACACACACACACACACACATATATATATATATATATATATATATATATATATATATATATATATATATATATATATATATATATATATATATATATATATATATATATATATATATATATATATTTATGACAGATACTTAGATAAAATATTAAATATATATGAGAGATACGTATATAAGATACCGAATCCCGAATAGATTTGACAGTCTCATATAAAATCCTGAATATATTTGACAGAGATTCAGATAAAATCCTAAACATGTTTCCAGAGACTCCAATATGATTCTTATTTTATCTAACATAGACTAAGAAAAAATACCGAATATATTTGACAGAGACAGATATAATATTAGAGTATTTAATAGATTTGATGAAAAGTTTCACTTCATGAAATCTATCTAGTAGATGAAATATATGTTGATAAAGTGTAGTCAGCATCGACAGCGTTATTTAACATGCAGCGCTAGGGTTTCAGTCGTATATAGAGTACACATTCTTTTGGTTAGGAAATATCAAGTACGTGACAAGTCCCGCAATGTGAGAAATGAAATAATTCTATTTTTCTGATTTTTGGGCGTTTGCGTAAGTAAGAAGAAGCTGACAAAGTGTTATATTTTGTTTCTCAAAGTAATCAGAAGATTCTAAGTCTTCTCATTCACAAATATGTTTGTCAAGGAGAAGGAATTTTTCCCTTGGGGTATAAGTAAATTTCCATATTGGTCACGATGTAAGAAGCCCTGCCAATGTGTACAAGTAACTTTCTATGCTTGTCATGGGGTAAGTAATTTCTGAATTTGTCAAGGAATGGGAATTTCATCCAATTTGTATAAGTAATTTTCCAAATTATTCAGGGAATAATAAAATATCCTTATATGGTATTAGTAAGTTTTCCATATTCGAGCTTGAAAAGCTACAGCCACACAGAATTCATGATAAAAGCATATACTGGGTTCACCAATCATTCCGATTTATCAACTTTCAATGAAAGTCTTGCATGCAATTTAAATTATTTCAATGTCATAATAATGAAAGAACTCATTGTGAATCGTTTTTTTTTTCTTGGTTTTATTTGTCACTTTTTCGCGAACAATATCTGGTTTTGCCAAGATAAGTAGCAAATAAATTTCATTCATTTTGTGTTCAGTGAATCACATGAATGTTCAAAAAATAACATTGATGTTCAGATAATGTTGAAGGGCCTGGTTAGGAAAGAAAACATGAGGCTAGTACGAAAATATAAAAGCGACCTGGTAAGAAAGGTTACAAAGGGGTTGATCAAACATATTTTATGAAACAATAATTACATTAGTGTATGGATGAATATAATGATACAAAATGACTCTAAATATTGATGAATATGACACAAGAGGAAATATTCTCTGCATTGTGTTAGTTACCCAGGTAATAAGTACAATCTGGGTGTATGGGGTATCCTGGGAGAGGTAACACCTCTGGCTGGCTAACAAAATCGTACTCCATCGGCGGTAGCTCGCCCACTTTTGGTCTGCACTTGGCACTCAGATCTCTCCTGTGGCTCCAAGAAGCTGTGGCATGCGCAGCGGCCACTTCCCGGAAAACGGCCTCGACTGGTCGGCTAAACCAGGCTGGATAGCTTACGGGTCTTAAACCCTCGGCAAAGTGACGAAACTGCAGATCTGATTGCACTGGCAACCGTAGCCGCAAAACTCGGTGAGTTAAACTTTGTCTACCTAGCAAGAGAAGACTAGATTTGGCAGCCCGCGCGGCTGAAACACCAGTGTGTCAATGAGCAGAAAGGCGATTCTCAGCAAAGCGCCGTTAAGCGCTAAGGGCTCGACGTGACACGTAGGACATCCTGGCAATCCACTGAACTCGACTTTACCTCCGGATGTCTCGACATCGTCATGTGGCGACGGGCATGCGACGAAGCTGTAGGTGTGGGTACACTGGCAGCCGTAACCGCAAACCTGCACACAGACTACTCAGGTATTAGGATCGGTCACTGTCTGGCAGCCTCCTGAGCGACTAATTAGCCCTCTTCATGAATGCACTACTTATCTCCCTGGCATGAGAAAGCGGTTAGAAAAGGTGCACTTAAAATTGCCTCCTCTACACTTCAATAGCCAGCATACCTTGGATGGTGGGAACCCGACTTCAACGGTCAAAATGCAACGAAGAAAAAGAAAATTGTTCAGCTCACACTTGGCGCATGGAATGTGCGCACCGTACTGGATAGAAACGATGTGAAAAGACCAGAAGGGGCGAACCGTCCTAACAGCAACGGAACTCACCAGATACAACGTGGACATTAGTACCTTGAGCGAGTACCGGACGTCAAGGAAGCACCCTCGCTCTAAGCACTGGCACTCTCATCAACTACCTCAATGTCAGAAAGAGGCACAGACAGGATCTGGGTGTGAACAAGTCACTGTGCGGCGCTGACTCCTGGACAGACCACCGCTTCATAATCACCATGCTCAACATCCGCAATCAGCCCAAAAGAGACCCACAAGGAAAAAAGGCTCATAAACGGATATACATCACCAAACTGAAATCCACTAATACGAAACCGTGTCTCGTTGATTTCTTGGAAGAACGTCTGATATCAACCCCACTCAACAATCAGAATGTGGAGACCAACGGTGCGACATTCAGAGAGCTGGTCTACAGAACATGCTTCGGAAATCCTAGGACCCTCCACCAGTAAGCATCAAGACTGGTTGATGCTAACGGCGGCGAGATTAAGAAGTTGCTGGATGAGAAAAACCGCCTCCTTCAAAAATAAATAAACAACACATGTCCACCTCTAAGAAAGATGTGTGCAACACTATAAACATAACTGTACAGCATTTAGCACCGCACTTGCCGCAGATCTGAAGAGGCAAGCCAGATAATCACGAGCCATCAATCCTCCTTGAGATGCCCCACTCATCCCCTGTCCCTTATGCAAGCGACATTCTATGTAAAGGGTTCACCTCATCAGCCCCCTGCGCATGCACAAAACAAAAACCAGCCACTTCAACCCGAGATTTTCACACATAAGTACAATCAGTATGCTTCTGTTATCTCCTTTTGCTTTACCAAAGACGCCAGGTTTTAAACTTCAATTATTATTGTTGTGTACTAATTAATTAATTGGTGTTCATAGCTTTCGGTCTCTAATTTTTTTATTTAAACTATCATAATGTCATTTCAGCTCTATACTTGAAAGAACGAAATGTACATAGTACAGTCTCATGTTCCAAACATGCCTTTTAAGTCACCTTAAAACTTAATTGCACGATCACTTTTAAATGTTTTGTTCTATGCTTGTTTGAGTGTTTAATAATTCTTCCCAATCAAGTTTAAAATGTTTACACTGAATATATAAGCACTATATTATATTTACTATAAAGCGACAGAAATTATATTGCGTATAGACGTTGTTCGCTAAAACCTGTTTGAATATTCGCAATATTTTAGGTAATGGTTTTAGTACTTTTGCGAATGTTAACAACTAGTTTAAGTTGATCCATAGCATGTGCTTATGTATGTATGTATGTATGTATGTATGTATGTATGTATGTATGTATGTATGTATGTATGTATGTATGTATGTATGTATGTATGTATGTATGTATGTATGTATGTATGTATATATGTATGTATGTAAGTATGTATGTAAGTATGTATGTATGTATGTATGTATGTATGTATGTATGTATGTATGTATGTATGTATGTATGTATGTATGTATGTATGTATGTATGTATGACCGATGCGTTAATACTGTAAATATTAAATAACGAGCCTCGATATCATCAGAATATTACAAAGGTGTGTCTCACATCATGTAATGCCATTTTTTTCTATTTAGTTATATAGAGGTTAAACTGAATCAAGCAAACAACTTGAAACAAGATCTTATTCTTGTCGTTCTCATTGTTGTTTTTTAACCACCTACCCCCACCCATAGAAAACCCACAATAATAATAACTTGATGCATCATATAACAAAAACTTGAGCAGCGCCGAAACTTGTCGACACTACATAGTATCCTTGCTGTTTTTGTAACACAGCTACCAATATCGGCTTTTATGTGTGTGTGTGTGTGTGTGTGTGTGTGTGTGTGTGTGTGTGTGTGCGTTTTTGTGTATGATGGATGGGGAGTTTGTGCAATTTAATACAATACCAGGTTTCGGATGTTTTTACACCATGTTCATGCTATCTTCACAACGTCAATGTTTCATACCATTATCGTGAGCTACAAGATCATACATGATTCATAACTTGAACAGAATGCAAGGATGTAAATAGAAACTTATCGTAGGACGGTGCGTGCATTATCGCCCATTTCAAGCTCTGAGCAGTAGTTTCATTTGTAAAGATCGCAAAATAGCAAATAGACACGCTTACGCAGTTCTATAACAATTTATACGACATCTGGCTCGACTTATTATTATACATAAATATCCGTTTTCTAGATTATTTTCAATGTATGCCTTCCTTAAAGACCGTTAGCTCTTCCAAAAGGAATAAAGTAAATATAATTTTTTGGATTTGTAGCCTCGACATGATATCATCAATACCATCGGTATTTTAATGTAATCAAACATTTCCAAACATACAAACAAGACAATCAAACCAAAAGAAATAATAACAGCCAAACAAACAATACAAGTTTTAAAAGAGCTTACAGCTGAAAATATATAGCGTGACCAGTAGAAACTTCAATATTAGGAACATTATAAAAATTATATGGTAATTCTGAATTTCATTCTCAATACGCATTCCGTTCGAGCAGTTTCATTGCTACTATGGACTTTGATAAAATGTTCTCCAAATGGATCTAAAATAAGAACGTGATTTTTGAACAGTCGAAATGATTTTTGAAAGACGGATGTTTCCTTTTATTTGTACTTAAATATGTTGAATTGTGATGAACATCAAAAAGTAAAAGTAAACTGAGAATATAACTTAAAATAAGTATCAGCTTCTGCACCTGAATTTTGAAAAAAAATATCAGTTTCAATGCTTCGAAAATGCAACTTACCAATATTTAACATCATCGTTTGGAACACGATTATTTCTGTCCAATACATCATCTCCAGCATTTCATAAAGGTGCGCCTTATCCAGAATTATTGGCTCAGAAGTTGCATTCTTTCCTCAAATTACACTACGATGCCTACCACAACCACTTTAAAATTCGAAGTTCTTCACTTCTATACGCGTCACAAGAACGTTCGAAAGAAAGTGGTAGGAGCTAAAATGTAGTAAACCAAGTCATATAAAGAGTTTGGATATGAAAATAGCTTGACGAATATAAAGTAATCCCAACACTGGTTTGTTACAGCAGTTAGGCCCGTATAGAGACCTTCTGTGATACTGCTGTTGTTCCTGAACTGCTTAGTCCACCGCACCGTTCCACGCTTAAACAAGTAAGATCGATTCTATTTCATCAAGCGTCCCTGTTGCAAATAACAGCACACGGCTTGTTGTGCAGTATGACATTCGTCGCTATCTTCCAACTCGGTGAGATATAATGAAACATAGCAATACATATAAGCATAGCTTATGCTGGCCCATGATTATTTTCGATCAAAGAATTTCTTAAGTTTCAGCCTGGCCGATTGTCTCTTCGAACTCGTCATTCGCTGATTATTGTGATTTAGACAGGTCCTCTTCAAGGTATAGGACTCAAAGCAAGATTCATACTGTCAAAATATATATTCTCGCTTCTGTTTCCTGCAATTAAAATATATTACACGGATACAATATAGTTCAAAATGATACTCCAGACAATGTGTCAGTTTGCATTTATGTTACGTAAAACTGCATTAGTCAGCGCGTGGAGGAAATATTAAATATTGTGTCATTCAAATCAATATATATATATATATATATATATATATATATATATATATATATATATATATATATATATATATATATATATATATATATATATATATATATATATATATATATATATATATATATATATATATATATATATATATATATATATATATATATATATATATATATATATATATATATATATATATATATAAAGAACAGTGATGCGCATTTACTCGTGTGTATGATCATGTGTGTGTCCTCCCAACGAAAATACAATATTTAATCAACGTAAATATATCAGAGAGTAAATGTCTGTTTAATAAACAATGTTTGTTTTATTTCATCTGGAAATTTTGAATATAAACGTTTAAAAACCTGAAACAAAGACCAAAGTAAATATAACTAAATAGTTCAAAAATATTTAACCTGTCCCCATCAATGAATTTATGCTAGTGTCGGCAATATCATCTTCAAGAAGGAGTCTTGACAATTTATGATTTATTTGTCTTGTTACTTTGATGCTGTAAATGCAATGAGGCCCTTGCGTGTAAAAGTCCTTTGCGCATTCATTCATGTGTCAGCATGTTTCCTCCTTCAATAAATTATTTGTTCATTAGCGTCGGCATTCATTGTTTAAGCTTTTATTACTATGCTTTGTGTGCAAGCAATGACGTGGGCCCCGAATTCTTAAAAAATAAATTTCTTCTCCAACTACAAACTGAAAAACGATTAAGTCTAAAAGACCAATAACCCATTAAAGTTTGCCTAAATAATTAACGAAAGGGTCATTATTCTTATTCAAGAGTACTGAAAGAAAAAAAGATCAAATATAAACATTAATTGTAAAAAGGTTATTGGTGAATTGTTATTATATTTACAATATCTATATTGCCTTTGCAAAAGAAAATAAGTTTCGATCCATAAAAGAAGATCGTGATGGGTGTAAAGCTGCGTTAAAAGGAAATATATAAATTGAAGTATAATGTAAGAAAGTTAACAACGTCACATTTATTCTGTTCTATACTATTATGTTTTGGAGAGAAACAGTTACAGGCATTCAATCAGATTGCACTTCTAGCACTCTACATGTCGCTTACATGACATGATATGACGAAGTTATGATGACAAATGTATTAATTAAATATTCTACACGTTTGACAGTTTAAGTAAGAATCAGTCTAATTACATTACTATGTTACATAATCATATACAAATGTATTACCATCTTCTCTACCAAAACAAACGTTTACTTACGAAATCTTTGAAGCAGACGACATTCATGTTAAGACTTTTCAATCGCTGGTCTCTCATTCATCGTAGTACTGAATCGTTTAACAATGGTGTAGATTGTAGCACTATATAAAAAATACAGCAATTGTTTATATTTTGTATCTGCTTTATATTTTACGTAATCAAAGTTGTTTCGAAACAAACTTTTTTCCCTGCATTGTTTGTTGCGCAGTAAGAAGTATTGTCTTTTTGTATGAAATGCAATTGAACAATTTTATTAGCGATGTATTTTTGCTCAAAACCAATTTTACATCAATGCTAATTGTAACGCGGTCGCTTTGACTTCTTTAGGTCATAGGGTTAAACATCAGTTCCTAAACGTACAATTACATAGTATGTTATACAAAGTCTATAAAACAGGATATCGTTCTATGGCCCACGTGTTTTCAAAACTCAAATTCAGCATTTAAGCAAGGTATAGAACAGGGTATATTTATTAGGTACTGCATACAACCTTTACCTCCGTTAACTTAATGTGCGATGTCTAAGAATTTCCTTTCCACTTGAAAAATCCATGGTAAGACATTTTCAATGTGAATCTGAAATAGAATGATATCCAAAACATGTTCATCAAACTTTATTTCAGGTTGTGAGCTATGAAATGGGCATCTTTAAGATAGATAATGCTTTTTGTGGAGAGGTAGGTTACACAATTGTTACACAATATGGGTATTGATTTCACTGGTATTCACGCTTTGTTTTAAGTTTTAATTTACTCAGTCTATGAAAATATCACGAATTGTAGCGTAGAACAAACTTTCATGTTTAAAATGATCTGGTCATTATCTCATAGAACAAAATTATTAGGCAAACGTCAAATTATTTTATCAAGAAAGAATATTATAAATATAATTTAATGTTAAATATTGCTGAACCAAACGCAACAGAAACGACTGACTTGATCATTCATCATTCCGTGTTGCTGTACATTATTTCTTAGCTGGACGTATTGGTTTTCAGGTCCTTTTTGCAACATCATAAAGACGCAACTCAGCTGATAATGCCAAAGCCAAAACAGGAATAGTGATAAATTGTACCTTCTGAATTTTAGCCTGGTTTAATAAAACTATTTTTGTATTGGAAGTTGTATTTTAATAGATATTTGCTTCGTGTAAGCAAAGGATACTTACCAGTCCATAAAGACATGAAAGGAAAAACTGTGGTGACCAGAACATGAGGCCCTACATTTTCTTTAGTCTCAAACTAATATTTACCACATTATAGTTGGGAGGGGGGGCACAAACACCATGCCTACAGTCATGTCGATTTTAAACTTAATTTCGCTAACATAATTTAACGATCAATCAGTATTTACCTTCACATAATACTTTACTGAGTAGAACAAGTTCATGTATTCAAACCATCTGGACACACGTGTATACGAAATATCAACAGTAATGAGCAATGATTACTGAGATCATACTAACAATATATAAATATAATTGCTTATATGTTTTTCCAACGTGATGTCGATAATTTCCAGAGTTATCAGTGTTATCAAAAATGTGAATAATGACTGAAACGTTCTCTGTCCAAGAACAATGTGCTGTTTAAGCTCATATACGGGCACTAATTGTCGTCAAGGCAAATGTTAGTGTAAGGAATGAACATTAATAAACACTGTTGAATGTCTGCTCAATCGATAGTGAGATGCTTATGTTCATATATGGGCAATCATCGATTTCAAGGAAATTATCAGCATAAACAATGAACATGCAAATATTAATGGGAACAATTTAGTTCATTTGTCAACATTTATGTGTCCAAAAGTAACGTATCTGATTTTGTACGTTAACATCTAAGTTACAACCAAACAATTTACCGTGTCTTTTTGTTAGTGCATACGGAATGTAACGTCCAAAGAAAAATATCCATGTCAGCTTTGCTAAATGTTGCATCTATGAAATTAATTAAGTCATCTGTCAGGATAAATTTCTAAATAAACTTTAATCACATCCTGGACATTTTTTATTCTTCCAATATATATAGGCTACAATCTCACATTGTAAGTGACAATGTTTAACCTGATCGCATTCGAAATCCCTTAGTTCAAGACCTCACCGTTCATAGGAATACAATTCGAGCTTATATTAACGTTTCTTTTGCTCATTGATTACTGAACACTAACAGTTCGAAGAATCGATGGTATTGAATCAAGAATTTTCATGATTGTCTTGACACTGGTTCTTTCGTATCAAGGATTAATAAGGAGCGATTGAAAGATGAATTTCCAACACCGAATGGAACAAAATCAAAGATCTAATCAAACTGTCACATTGTGACATATTCGTATACAGCTTACACGAAAACACTAGCGCATCAGTCGAAATGCGTCTCTGAGAGACAGTCGTTTTTGGGGTAGTTGTAATTTATTGCTACAATATAGATTAACAAAGTGTCTGTCCAGAGTGAATTTATTGGCAAAGGTCGCCAGAACGACGCTCTATTGGAATTGGAAATTGAATGCCGTAGCCGTTATATATCGCACAAATACTCTGTCATGCACACAGGTTATGCAAAAGTGTATTTGAACTGTTGTTTCTAATGAAATCTATTGATTTATGATCGCCTGCGCAAAAATATTATTTCCAATTTTGTTTTATTTGATTATCTTTGTCTAAGAGTCTATAAGTAAAAAGAAGATACTAGGTAGATATGATTAATCAAAGTACGTTGCAGAAATTTAATAAAAAGAATGTTTTTTATTTCCTTTATCAACGGTGCCATCCTCATTGTTACAACTGTTATTATCAATATCATCGTCATTATAATTGCTATTGTTGTCCTTATTACTATTATTGTTATTATTAGTATTATTATTATCAGCATCATCATCATCATCATCTTCATCATCATATTGAATCGTTATCGTTGTCCAAAAAACTGTAACACTTATCGATGCGATAAATCTCCAACAAATCTAATCTCAGGGGTGTTAAAATACGAATGAGTATGTTTTAAAATATATCCAACTTAATATAAAAGCTATGACACAAATGCAAAGCTGTACCCAGAACTCAGCCTAAGTAAACATGTTACCCATCATAGTATTATATGTGTAAGCCCAACTCCTACCTTCAATTATCGATAAAGGTCAAGCATACAATATAAACTTTATATATAATATTTTATCATGGATAAAAGCCATACAAATTAAATATAAATAACTGTATATCGCATATAATTTCGATTCTTCTTGACTTAAATATTTGTCAAATAATTTTTCGTGCAATGATTTGTGTGCATTAATTAGTACTAATTAACATGTAGTTAAAGTTAAAATAACATAATCTGATTTTATATGAAATGCAATTAAAATGTTGCAGAGCCTGGTACCACCTAACGATAGATAACTTACATGCAGACATTCTAACAAAATCATTAATGCTTTGGATTTCTCTTGTACTGTCGTATATTAGTTAATCCTTAATGTAGTAAGTCAAATGCCCTGTTTTCATAAACATAGTATTAGCTCATTTTGCATTAGTACATGTGTCTCAACTGGATGGTCAAGGAGTTCACATATCGTTTGAGAGATAACAGTGTGTAGCTTATTTATCTTTCGCAGGCAGCAAGAAGAAGATGGATGATAAAAATGAATATGCACGGCAAGTTGTGTCGTAGCAAAAGAGCAATATCTCAACAGCTGTTAAGCATTTAAATAGAAAAATTGAATTAAACGAGAGCCTTTGCTTCTTGTTTAGGAGTTGATTCGGGATACACTTGGCGAATGATGAAAATGATGAAGAGAACATCTTTGTTATTTAGAAGAAAAAACATTATATGATTGTACCTAATTTATAGTGAGTCATAAGAAGAATTGTGCTTGTATGCCTTCCCATTAAGCACAATTTATCAGGGCTTTTTAAAGTATTTACGATATAAACCTCTTCAGCTTTAAGTGTAAAACCATTCGTACGTCTAGTACTATTATAGGAATTACTGAATTTTGCACTATTTTGTTAACACACATAACGTAATGAGTATTGTACATTTGTTCTCGTACTATCCAGTGCTATCTAAGAGATTCATTTTATGCACGCAATACCATACTATTGCGACGGCAATGAACATCTTTTTGAAGCATGCTACGTCTGTAATTTATGTTATTCATGTTGTCAATTATTTCTTTTATAACCGATTGTTTCATATATTTTCGAGTTATGTTTCATTGTGTGCAACATAAGCATAGTTTTAAAAAGTCAAAAGATTAAAAAGGCGATTGACAAAATGCTGCGTTTCCTGGAAATATGTAATATTTCACCTGTCTTCGACATTGCCTTTAAGGCGATTGACAAAATGCTGCGTTTCCTGGAAATATGTAATATTTCACCTGTCTTCGACATTGCCTTTAAGATTACCAGCGATTGATTTGACTATAACGAATATTTTACCAAGACATAATCTCTTAAATTCTCCAAACATATCTAGCACTATTCACAAAAAATCAAAACCATGTTCGATAAGTTGCTGGATGTTTTATTAATAGGTTGCTTAACAACCAGTTAAGGCACAATTTCAGCTCATTTGTCTCGTAGTAAGACGTCTGAAGTATTCAATTCTCCAGACGATTTGTTTAGAAGATGTAGTTTAGGATACCTTGATGATTTTCAACAGGCAATAATCCTATTAAGCATAGTGAAAGTGACAAGATAAATCCATCAGATGTGAGAGAGGAAATTAGACGACCGTTTAGATTGTTAATTCATCTTAGGTGTTGCAAGACACGTAATCATTAAAAATTGTTATATGGTGAAGGCTAAAGAAACCCCAGCGTGAATGTTTGCCGCACAGTGAAAATAGCCAATTATCCTTTTCCAATTTTTTTTATGTTCGTATTTGCACAATACAGCTATACTATATCAAGTTGTTCAATGCATTTTATAACGATGGAAATATTTGGGATTACTTGATCATATATTTCAATATATACCTTTCTTTGTCTTAGAACACGTATTTAGTATATACCTTTGTCTTAGAACACGTATTCAGTATATCCCTTTGTCTTAGAACAGTTATTAAGTATATAATTTGGTCTCAGAACCGTTATTCATTATATAATTTTGTCTTAGAACAGTTATGCAGTATATTCCTTTGTCTAAGAACAGTTATTCCGTATATACCTTTGTCTTAGAACAGTCAGTATATATCTTTGTTATAGAACAGTTATTCAGTATATACTATTGTCTTAAAACAATTATTCAGTATATTCCTTTGTCTCAGAAAAGTTATTCAGTATATATATTTTTCTTAGAACAGTTATAAAGTATATACTTTTGTCGTGGAACAGTTATTCAGTCCATACCTTTGTCGTAGAAACGTTATGGAGGATTTAAATTTGTTCGTAGAACAGTTATTCAGTATATACCTTTGTCTTAGAACAGTTATTCAATATATACCATTCTCGTAGAACAGCTATATACCTTCGTCTTTACACAGATATTCGGTATATAATTTTGTCGTGGAACAGTTATTCAGTATATACCTTTGTCTTAGAACTGTTATTAAGTATATACATTTGTCTTAGAACAGTTATTCAGTATATACCTTTGTCTTAGAACAGTTATTCAATATATACCATTCTCGTAGAACAGCTATATACCTTCGTCTTTACACAGATATTCGGTATATAATTTTGTCGTGGAACAGTTATTCAGTATATACATTTGTCTTAGAACAGTTATTCAGTATATACCTTTGTCTTAGAACAGTTATTCAATATATACCATTCTCGTAGAACAGCTATATACCTTCGTCTTTACACAGATATTCGGTATATAATTTTGTTTTAGAACAGTTATTCAGTATATACATTTGTCTTAGAACAGTTATTCAGTATATACCTTTGTCTTAGAACTGTTATTCAGTATATACATTTGTCATGTTATTCAGTATATACATTTGTCATGTTATTCAGTATATACCTTTGTCGTGGAACATTCAGTATATAACTATGTCTCCGAACAGTTATTCAGTATATACATTTGCATAAATAATTTGACCGCATTTTAAAAGGTGATTACTAATGGATCAATATACCACAATTCCTAGTAACGATTACACACCTTAATCAGAGGAGACTTACGATTGGGCCGTCTAGTTGGCATTGGCATAGTAATATAATAACTGATGCATTCGGTGTCTAATAGCTTATATTAGTTTCACTCACCTAACTCTGGTTCACTCTGTTAACTACAATTGTGCATTCATTAAAACAGACTTCATAACATTTGTACCTGACTCTTATTCTTGAACCTTCTATATAGTACAAGTCACATGGGTCATGTATGCGCATATACTCATTTTCAATCGATTGTTCCTTCCAAATCAAACACTACTTTTCTTTAACCAGTCTATTCAGGTCTCATTCTTTAATGATTTGCACATTACCTGTTTTCAAGAAACTTCCCAACGATAATTATCAATCTCTACGGTATTGGACAATGGTGGCCATGTTCTAAACTTGGGTCTAATGGAATCGTCCCACTATAGGGTATTCGAATGTTTAATCAATATGCGAAGTGTTGATTGTGACATCAGAACGCACGACATTCAATCCGGAATGTACTGGATCACTCCGTTAGGTTCATTTCGTTCAATAATATATATATGCATTAACATTGATTTGCCTTATGCACTTCTTGTGGTGTCTAAATAATGACCTTCCAAAGGAATGTGAATGCATAAGGATCAGACTGAAGTGAATAATTTCCATGTAAATGAATGTAGAATACAATTCTATATAATTACACCCATTACTGAAAAAATCGATGTTAAATGCATACATCACCTGTGTGACTTTTACTCTAGTAAATTCCAGATAACTGGCACGTCTAGTGTGTCTTTGCTATAGGACTCTTCATGTTAGACATTTGAGGAGCTTTACAATGAAATGTTAATCATAAACAACCAATTTTGTCTCGCTTTCGTAGTTGTCATGTTGACGTTCTTTCCATCTTGCTTATGTTATTCTTTAAGGCATATTAGTAAGTTCAAGTCATCTCTAATACGATGCTCAAGACAATATAGATGTACCAGGACGTAATTACGTTAATTCAAAATTGACTTATTTCGTTGACGATTCTTATGCTAAACAGTTCCTGAGATCTTGATTAGATTTGTCCTCGAATTGTATTAGGACTTTTCTAATATGACTAGTATATTCCATTTTTAGAAATAATTCTATTTATTATTCAATATTATAAATGTGCATAATATGATTTATGCTATGACTTTAATAAACTGTATTATATCTAGAAACGAAGTATACCCCCTTCTTTCACCCTAAAGTTACAGAGGTGTAAAACATTAAGCCAGTAAGGCAGGTCAGTGGAAGAAAAGAGATTGACGTTAAAATTCCACGAGTTACGGATTCAAATTCATCTCAATCATTTTACTTGTTTCGTTGTAAAATGGAAAAATTAAATAGGCAATGGGAAAAGACAAATAAGTAAAGAAAATATTTATTTTACAAATGGCAAGAAAACAATGAGGACATCGATATGATTGCTTAGTAATGGAGAGTCGAAGGAACACTTCGAGTTGCGATTTGGCAACAGTATTGACTACCTCTCTGAGTAAATGTTCGGAAAAAGAGTCTCAAATTTATACTTGAGAGACGTGTTTGTCGCATGTCCATGTGCTTGATTGATCTAGATTTTGCAATGATATTCAATCTGTATATTTATGTCACACACTATGACTGGAACCATGTTGTTGTTTTTGCTGATATCAGCATTTTACTCCAACATTTATCAATTCTGCTTTATGCTCTTATTGTATAGCGGACAATACCAAAAAGAGTACCGGAAAACGTATGTAAGAAATGTAGGACTACATTCGTTAATTTGTTTCGAGTAGGAAGAAATGAAATTGTTTGATAGTGCGCATGAATGCCTCTCAGACTAACGACTTAGGTATCTCAGTACACTGTCTCAATTTCGTTCTTTTCACCCATTAAGAATAAACATTATTTAGTTTTTTCTATATTTTTTAAACCATTGTTTGTTATTTCCCATTTCCATTGCCGAGTTATGTAAAATGCCGTATGATTTGGAATAAAGAACGTTTTCTTTCAAATGGTCACGAGGAGGGGGAAATCCTATTAATACAGTCTAAACTTCCAGACATATTATCGACTACAATGAAGGGCATCTTGCATCCCTACTGCCAGACATTCACGATGTTATTATATGTGTCAAAGCAAATCTATTCTACCAAACTATGCGGGTCCTTAACATTCAGACATTGCTTTTGTGTGGATTAAGGTTGCAGATATTTATTCATACTCGCTGAAGCTGCCATTAGGACCCATGAATATTCGCATTATAGTTTTGTGAATAAATTTGTGTTAAACATACATAAGCGCAAAACAATTAAATATATGTTCATAATTTACGACTGATATAATAATTGGTTTACAAATTTCGTCCAGCCCTCTTATGATGCACGTTTTTATTTCTAACAAGTTGAAAGAATTAATGAAATTGTCATAATTGAAACTTTGTTGCAACCCAAGATATATAGGACCTCAAAACCATTCCCTTTTTTTTTCCTTACAAAGATTTTGTTAGACCAAGGAAACCTAGGACATAACCTGGTAACCTGGCACGACACTTCATGATTTCAAATATTGAAACATTGTTTGGTGAAGGAAACAACTTATTACATCCTTAAAGGATCAGTTTGAATTTGGAAAAGCCAGTAGCACACGGACTTCTTAAATTAGACAAAATAGTTCCATACTATTTTCTAATAAAACAGGAATCACATGAAATCGGTTGTGTGTATGTACACATGTACACACACACACACACACACACACACACACACACATATATATATATATATATATATATATATATATATATATATATATATATATATATATATATATATATATATATATATATATTCGATCAATTTAGCAACAGTGCATATTTTCAATGTGTCATGACCGTATTAAGAGTTTCTAGAGAAATTAAATAAGGATAGAGCAATAATAAAGTGAGAACAAAATTACAATTCATGGTACAAAACTTTGCGACTCAAATTGAATCATCCCATGGAGAGCATTATTTAACCTAAGTCACATCTGTATCGGCATTGTTAAAAAGCACTGATATTCAGTACCAATCGATTTTAATTTGCCTCAGGACGCCATAGATTTTCAATTACCTTTACCTATACCAATTACAGAACAGTTATAGAGCGCAACATCATGTTGCAATTGAAGAAGAGAGATGTGTTTAGATTTATAGAATTTCATTGTTACTTGCATCGCTACTCCTGGACGTGCAGGATGCTTCACGTTTGCGTGTACACCTTTCGTTATGTCAGATTTCATTAAATGGCCGCAAGATAATTGTCCTGTCCTTAAACATGTATTTAATTTTGTTCTAACTTTTGCTATATTCAGTTATGAATAGTTGAACTATCATGCTTCTCAAACATGATAAACTATTTTTTGAATAAATAGATTTAAATATATTATGTCATCTAACTCATTTGTCATTTGATGTTCATGCATAGCAACTCTCTTTTCTTTTTGATAGCATTCAGAAACCAAATCAATTTTAAGTCTAATGCCACAATGGCCTCAAACGATGTATCAATACATTAAACACTATTCCATCTATATTTCCACGCTCAAGGTCACCCATATTGTAACAGTCTATCCAACCTTATTATTTTGCCTTTGATTTGCCTACTTTATAACGATAATCAGAGTACCATACCATTTATCAGAAAGTATCCGGAATACGGTATATATAGAATCTATAAGACTAATATGTTCATTTTCCATGTAATACCTTGTCAAATATGTAGCTTTTACACACATTCACTTATCGGTTTTACAGATATTTTAACTAAGGTCTACTGATGATCGTTCCAAAAGCAAAAATATAATTAACTATGTTATTTATTATGCCGTAATAGTTTAGCCGCAAAAGAAAACAAATGTTCGGTCTACGTTTGAATCTAGCTTATACAAATAATTGAAAATAGTTTTATCATTTACAAATTTGGATATGCCAAACTATATAGGAGTTGGAGTCTCGCGCTTGGCGAATGCGGGCATGTGAAAATGTTGCCAGTAGCTTCCGTTGATTCGTGAAAATCGCTGCTCTTACCGTCTTTTTTTCCGATTCTTCCTCCACCGGTTATAAACTCCGCCATGTATAACCTTTCTTCGCTGATAAAAATAGCGTTAAATCCATAACAAGAGCAACAATACATTATTACAATTTAGGGTGAATGAATCCTGCTTTATTGGAATTGTATGTTCATTTGGTCTGCCTCGAATATTTACATACAAACAAAATTATCTCGTGTTTGGTATATACTCCTACAACTAACATTCGACATTTATTCTCTATTTTAGCTATCAAAGCTTGCGCATGGTGATAACAGCTTCGCTCGGTTGATGAATATAGCAGGATTATTAATAGCAGTATTTGTCAGCACTCAGTAGAATTGAATCGTTGTCAAATGCCGATAATTCTCATCTAGTAACAATGAAAGATTGTTATTAATAAATGTAATGTGATATTACTGACATGTCATTCAGATATATGAACAGAACAATTGCATTACTGGCCATGCATAAGTATCACGGGAATCGATATGATTCCTATTAGCTCATATGGAGAGTGAGGACCTTGATATACAACTGTCTGTGTGATTTAAATACGATAATACTTTGGAATCAGTACTAAACGAACACAACTGCTTTTCATTTGTGAATAATGAAACTAACAGGTTAATAACGATTGATAATATCTAATTAAGCAATGCATTTTCTGCCAATGGCAGTGATAAGCTACAATAAATTACAATTTATCTAAATAAATAAAATATTGCGCTTTTGGGTGTCATACTAGATTTGATATTATTAGATACATGTCAAGGATTCCGAATGTATGAAATATACATTGATACGACGGAGATGTGGTGTTAGTGATACGTAACGGCATTATTGACATCAACATAGTTCCATACCTTGGTTGACCAGTCTATAAATGTTGTAAACCTTTTTATATTTTTCAAAATCCGCTTTATAATGAATCAATACTTCTGTCCTATACCAGATGGAAGTATCACAATGCAGCAGAGTAAATAAATATAAGGCATTGTTATCACTTACATTTACATCAACAAAGACATTTACAGAATGAAGACCAGTTATGGTTCGTGATATGGTGATATGATCTAACCGAGGTGCGGAACAATCTTTAACTCTGGTCGTCTCGTTCATACTATTGTGACGGATGCTTGAGCAGTTTATACGCGACTACATTACGCATCACCACCAAATGAGACTAGTAATTACAAACATTAAGTGTGTCTTCATTTGAATCACCCATAATTATTTTATTATCACAGAAATTGAAGCCCCGTTTACTTGTAATATTCAGTAAATCCCAGAGGCGTGATAGTGCGGATGGAGGATAGTAGATGACAAGAAATAGATGGCATACATTTCACATGTATTTATAACCTCTCTTTCTTCACGGTTATGAGTCAACCGATCTTAAAATCATTTGCAAAACACGTTTTCAGAAATATCGACCATTACATCGACCACAAGACTAGTTCGATCTCACCTAAATAGTTCATGACAACGGTCGAGCGTAAGATCGTCGACAGCAATGTTATCATCAAGACCAATGTCTGAATGCAATAATATCAAAACCATCAAAATATGTAGCGATGAAATCGAACTTATGACTTAAAGATTTAATATTAAATGTACAAATATATAATGTAAAAACCGTTGAAGAAGTAACTGAAGTACAGCTGATTCATGTTATCATATTGATTGATACCACTGACATGTAGGAATAAATCTGATAATTGGACATTCCAACGTATAAACATCACAAGGAGAAGCGAAGTAACCATGAGAGTAGTAGCATCAAACTGATAAATACAACATCATTACAGTACAAGATTTTCTCACTAAGTACACTTCTAGATGTTCTGAGGAAACGCCCTGTACTTACTGTATGCGAAATATAGAGAAAGCCATTACGAACTTAACAATTACAATATGGACTTTGCTTGGTTCTGCTCTACAGAATAACACATTACATGTAATACAACATGCCACTGTCAAAGAAAAAAAGAATAAATGCAGTCCATACATATCGGAAAAGACACGAATCAAGGTATAAATACTTAAAGATATAAATATGTGATTGTTGAGCTATAACACAAATTCATAATAAATGATAAAATCTAACAAAGGGAAAAAGATGGGTTGAGAATAAAAGGGCACGTAATGAACACGGTATACACTTTAAAGAAGCAACCATTACTTTTTCACAAAATGAGCTAACATGGAAAATAGGTTTCTACATACACAAATAACTCCTGAAAAGGTCAATTATTTTACCAATATAACAAATTGTTTCACCCATTCAAACCTTGTGGATTAATCCAGTTATATGAATAATTCGAGCGCACTTCTCACTATATTACAATGTAAGGTTTTCCATGCAAATGAAATGACACAGACAACCGCGATCTATTTTATTATAGTTACCTAAACGATTAATTTCGTGTACAGATGTAAAAAGCCAAGACAGGAAACACCCGACCAATTTAAAGCAAGATTTTGACTAACATTCTTCTAACATTTATTACCTTTAATTTTTGAAGCTCTGTTAAGCATTAGTCCTTAATACTGGGGTAAAAGGTATATTGGTAACGGAGTATTATCTCTTTAATCTTTACCAATGTCTTGGCAGGCATTCATTTCAGTACACTGAGAAGGAGGGTAGAATATTTATCGCAGAATAGCAACCGAGTGGATTATATATTAAATGAATAACTCAAACACCATGTGTGAAAGATGGTTTGTTTGTTTGTTTGTTTGATTAGGATTTTTAACGTAGCTTTAACAATTTTTCAGTCATATCTTTACGATGTCTGCAGTGAGGCAGTTTATAGTGATGTCTACCACTGGGGCACCATGCCGCAGACATGTAGCATGATGTCCCACCCAGTCACATTATCCTGACACCAGGCCGACCAGTCCTAACACTAACCTCTTAATGCTGAACGTCAAGCGAGGCAGCTGTTAGTACCATTTTTGTAAGTCTTTGGTATGACTCGGCCGGGGGATCGAACCCACGACCTCCCGCTTCCGCGGCGGACGCTCTAACCACTAGGCCACCGGAGCGGTAAAAAGATGGAAAAATATATGATGTATAAATACAATGATTCGCACACGCTCTTAACATACACTTGATCAAATCACTATATACAAATTTTCACACATTGAAAATAAACCAAAAATATTATATCAGTCTAAAATACAGATTCTTGAAACCTAGGTTTCAAAAAATAGTATGCACTGTAAGATTTTCACATAATTTCACGTATGGACTACGATTAAGATTCAACTAATCTCAAGGTATTTATATAAGTTTCAAATGTTCTGCGCCGTAAGTGAGATTTACAAACTCCTGGAACACGACTAAGATCCAATAGAATCTCGTGTAAATAAAAACAAGAATTGGAACAAACATATGCTTCTTGACCCTTGCACAGTCGCACGATTCACAAACTGATAAACCGCACAGTTTCACAGAGTCCTTGGGTTGGTCCACACTTGTGTTGGCCGCTCGCACCCTTCACGGATCCACCACATGTACAGTTATACATATACACACGTACAGACAGCATACAGCAATCTTGTATTAGCTACGTCTACAGTCGCGGCTCCACCACATGTATAGACATGCATACATACATATAGAAAGCTTTAAATAGATCTACGCGTCAGCTAAACTCGTCAGACTCGTTAAACGCGTTAGCTACAATAAAACCAAACTGGTAATAATAATGAGTTCTGGAAAATGCTAATACATATAAACTCTTAATAGCAACCTGTAATTCACAGTTCACAACGTTTCAAGTCTGCATTGTAATAAATTAATCATCATTGCATATCAAACGAAATATATAGAACACAATGGAGAACGTGCACTCCTCGACAAGATCAAAAGCGACCAGTGTGTCGGTTATAAGTTGATCTTGCTTAAATCCATAGTACAGTGAGTAATATTCAGGGTAAAATACACGTACATATCGTAATTATAATGTCCCTCGTCGCAAGCCATTTCCGGCGAGATACATGTTAGTTCCGTCGCTTACCTGGAATAACACTTGTTTACCCTAGATAACGTTGTATGCATGCACAACGAAAATAGTCAAATATTTCTAAGTCATAACAAAGATATGTTGTTGGTTTTTTCATGCCTAATTCTGTGACACTTGTTGTGAGACGTTTTCTAGTGCTTATATTTCATGTCTCTTTAACGGAACTTCTTTACCATTACATGTACAGAAGAAATCGATATTTTGAGCTTTAATTTAAATTTGATTAAGTTCTCTACCAGTGAGTGACATTGCTTAGTTAAATCCACCGTGAACACTCTGGTGGCCTAGTCGTTAGAGTGTTCGCATCGGATGCCGGAGGTTATAGTTCGAAACGCGGTCGAGCCTTATAAACGATTACTTGCACCTGCCTTGTCTGTTGCTCAGCATTATGAGGTTAGTGTTAGGATTGGTCGGCCAAGTGTCAGGATAATGCCACTAGGGGAGAAAATATGCTACATGTACGCAGTATGATGGCCCAGTACTAGACATCACTATAAGCTTCATAGGTGTCATAAGTGTGGAACTTACATTTGGAATCTGTGACACCATTACTGTCCACGGCACTGCCATGGCCGACTGAGTTAAACAATTCTTTCTTTCGATTGGGAAAAACCTTTAGATAGATAGATAGATAGATAGATAGATAGATAGATAGATAGATAGATAGATAGATAGATAGATAGATAGATAGATAGATAGATAGATAGATAGATAGATAATGTGAATTATGCTATTTTCACTCTTGATAGTACAGGATTGCAGTCAAAGATAGTATTTTCATAGTAGATTGAGTTAGATTGCAAGAATCAATTTCATAAACAACGGTGAGAATGCATTACATTAGGACGTCACACTTTGAAATAAAACATTCACCGAATTTCAAATATAAATGTATTTATACAAATAGCCGATCTGCTCTAACTTATAAAAGTTGTTCATCATAGTCACGAATGAACGATCGAAGTCATTGCATTGTACACGTTTTATCATCTGTTTCATTCAAACTTTGTTCTTCTCCGTCCTTCTCGTTTTTCACTTTTTCATTCAAACTTTGTTCTTCTCCGTCCTGCTCGTTTTTCACTTTTTCCTTCCTCCAAACTCTCTGTTTTGTCCGCCTCTTGTCTTTCTTCAACTTTGTGTGGATAGGTGGACGTGTGAGTACTTAGATGCGTATATACTACGGAACGTTTTCAGTACGTACACAGTAGGCTATTAACCTTGTAAAATAAACAGAGAAGTCTTATATCTGATATCCTACCAAGAAGCGATCATTACTCCCTTCTCGTTATGTCAAATATCGTCCTATCGGAATTCAGCAGATACCAATTTATATCTAGTCCAACCAAACATGGCAGACCATAAACAAACTTAGATTTATAAATTAATGTACTTCCTAATGGCTAACTCAACAGTGATTCACATTGACTTTACACGAGACATAACAGTACCGATTCTCGTTTCAATTACATACATTAATGTATTTCATTAAATGCCTGAACTACGTTGGTTTCAGCAAATACACAAATTCAAGTCTTTGGCATACATAAAATCTGATTTATTATAGTGTTAATTTCGGTCAGTACATACTCAAGTCTTTACTATACGTGAAATCATCTACGATTGGTGAATTGACACGAATCCTTGTAACTCCTAACAACTAAAGTAATGCATGAAATCTTACAATTACAACCATCGACAAATTTAAATAATTCGTCAAACTTAAATGAAGCAATACAAATAGACGAATTCAAGTTGTATTCATATCATGAAAATTTATTTGCAAAATCATGCAAGTATAAGCGAATAAATGTATCAATGAATTCACATGAAATTGGAGCAATTAATTACCTTATTATTTAGGCTTTGTCTCATTTCTGGCGCCAAAATTGTGTATGTCGACCTTTCAGAAATCTTGTTTCATGCACAAAATGACTTACGAGAGAGAGAATTTCATCCTAAGTTCTCGCATAGGACGTTAATTTCACTTTTGCAGGACAATAATGACTACTAGATTTTCAGATGAGTTTTACTTGAAATATGGGGTTTTAGTGTGACCAGTCAGGATTAACTATATTTACCGCCTTTTATAACTAGGCGCCTAAACGAGCGGTCAGCCTGACTTCTAGATTGTCCAACAATGGGTACTGTAGAATTTAAATTTCTACATTTTATATGAAATTTAACTTTTCGCTGGACTTGTCTAAGACAGTTAAATAAAGGCTTAATTAACATTCGATTGTTCTCCCACAACGACGTTAGAAATCATTGCAGCATAGTGATTAGTCAATTTTATCAACGACCAGAATATTGACGTCTTTTTCCTGACAGAAACTTATTTACATTCCGCAGGTGATGAATCTAAGTGTGCGGATTTAACACCCAGCGATTACTCCATCAAGTCGTTCCCCCGCAACTCTCGCGGAGGTGGAATTGCTGTAATTACAAAGAATTCCATGATCAAATGCGTTAAGTACAACAAAACCTTCAATTTCTGCCACACATCGTTTGAACTAGTCCAAACAACGCTCACACTGGAACAAAGGTCAGTCCATTTTTTTTTGTCTCTACCGTCCACCTCCTAATAGAAAAAACAAGCTGACTGAATCTCTCTTTTTGGAGCAGCTTCCAAATCTTCTAGAGTATGGAAATTCGATAGGTGGCAACCTAATTATTCTTGGAGATTTCAACTTTCACTTTGACTGTCCTGGTAAACTATACATGTCAAAACTCCTAGATTCTATTCATGTTTTCAATCTTAAACAGTCAGTTAACCAACCTACCCATAAACTTGGTCACATTGTAGACTGGTTTCTTTATAGACCTGATGATAATATTCTGCAATCAACCCTTGTATCCCACAAACTTGCCTAGGATCACCTCTGCATCGTATGCCATCTCGACGTATCAGTCCCTAACCCTCCACCTCTATTTGCTACTAAGAGAAACCTCCGTATGATAAATAGAACCAAATTCATGCATGACATCCAAGAAAACCTAACAACTTTCTTACATCCAACAGCGGAACAACTTGATAACTGCCTGCGTTCATTGCTTGAAAAACATGCCCCAGCCACCAAATGCAGAGTATCAATAAAAAAAAGTGTTCTCCATGGCATAGCAGTGTTAAGGACCAGCTTCACACTGCTAAGAGACATCGCCGAAAAGCAGAGAGGCTTTGGCTTTCCACCAGACTCACTATTCATAAACAAATCTACGAAGCCGCTAAGAATAACGTCACAAACATAGTCCATTTAGCCAAATCATCCCACTACAGTACTAAGATCACGGAGAGTTCCAGCTCCAAAGAGCTCGTCGAGATAACTAACAAACTAATGTCAAGGAACAAATGTACACCATTTGCATCAACCTTGTCTCCACTAGACCTACCAGACCAATTTGCAAATTTCCTCAATGACAATGTACAAACCATTAGAGATTCGCTTGACAGCACAATTTCAGCTGATTCGTCACCATAGAGTTATGATGCAGATTTTCTGCGACAACCGTTAGGAGCATTTGAACCTGTTTCTATTGATTTAGTACGGACAATAGTGATGAAAAGTGCACCAAAGTCTTGTGAACTTGATCCAATTCCTGCATCACTGCTGCTTAAATGCTTAGACCCAATATTGCCTTCACTAACTGATGTTATTAATATCTCTCTCATCAGGGGAATTCCCATAATTTTTCAAAACTGTCATCGTAAGGCCACTGCTGAAGAAACCAACACTGGAACATAACGATTTAAAGAACTACCGCCCATTCATCTCAAACATCTTAGAAAAGGTTGTTCTAACTCAACTTGTATCTCATTTGAATTCAAACAATCTTTTTAGCAATGTACAATCTGCATATCGCTCTTGCCACAGTACGGAAACTACTCTTCTGAAAGTATTTAGTGACATTCTCTCTGCTTTGGATAGTGGAAAGATTATAGTCCTCACTCTCCTGTATTTATTAGCAGCATTTGACACAATAGACTATGATATATTACTTCACATTCTCCAGCATGTATTTGGCATTCAGAATATAGCCTTACAGTGGTTCAATGGTTCAAGTCTACTTAGTCAACATAACACAAATTATATCTACAAATGGAATACACTCCTGCTCAGTTGACGTATGTAGTGGTGTTCCAGAGGGATCTGTTCTTGGACCTCTTTTCTTCATACTGTATACTCAGCCGCTCTCAAGTGTCATAGATCATCACCCAGTGTCGCACCAGTTGTATGCTGATGACACCAAACTATACAAGTCTAGCCACCCAACTGAAGTTGATGCTACCATCCATGGAGTAGAGAAGTGCATTTCTGATGTGAAATCATGAATGACATGTAACAAGCTGCAGATCAATGATGATAAAACTGAGGCTATTATGATCACAACACAAAGACTCTCTCATTCACATCCTTTACCTCAGACAATAAATATCAACACCAACATTAAATTCTCACAGTCAGTACAGAACCTAGGCGTTACTCTAGACAGAACTCTCATATTGCACCAACATGTCATGAACATATGCAAGGCTGCACATCTTGAATTGAGACGCATCAGTTCCATTAGTAAATATCTTTCAGTTGATGCCACTAAAACACTTGTGTGTTCATTAGTACTTCAAGACTGGACTATTGTAACTCAATTCTGTCTGGTTCGTCACAATATTTACTCCAGAAACTTCAAAAAGTTCAAAACACGGATTATCTTTAGAGTACCTCGATCAGAGCACACCTCACCACTGCTCTGTACCCTATATTGGCTATCAATTCGATACAGAATCAAACACAAAATTTGTTCTCTGTGATATGTTTCAAAGACAGACTCCAGTCCAACATACCTATTCAGCCTCACCCATGTGTATACACCAGCTAGATCCTTACGCTCTTCTTCTGATAATCGTATACTCATTGTTCCCAAGGTGAAAACAAAGTCATATGGACAACGTTCTTTTGCACACCAGGGCCCGGCGAAATGAAACGAATATCCCATTGAAATTAGACACAAATACACAGTGGTCTCTTTAAAGAGTGCTCTTAAGACTCACTTGTTTCGACTGCAGGGACAAACTTAGCGACCTAATCGTGTTTTGTATCTTATATGTTTTCAGCATGCACCCTCACATTCTCTAACATTTTCGTTTCCATTCTTTGAAACAGAGGGTGAACCTCTAAAAAAAGAACAATGAAAACCATGATTTTTTTTTTGCTGTGAATATTTATTTTTCAAAACGTTTCAGATTTCCTTTCCTTTAGTTCTCTGACAGAGAGAAATAGATTATGGATTGAATGGCGGAAAGACGGTCAGACGGATAATAATAATAATAATAATAATAATAATAATAATAATAATAATAATAATAATAATAATAATGATAATAATAATAATAATAATGATAATAAAAATAATAATAATAATAATAATGATAATAATAATAATAATAATAATAATAATAATAATAATAATGATAATAATAATAATAATAATAATAATAATAATAATAATAATAATAATAAGGACGTTGTATAGTGTCTAGTAGCTATAAGCGCTGTACAAAAAGCTGTAATGATTTGACTACAAAAAACAGAACACAAAACTATCATCATGAAATTAGAAAACATATAAATATGCTAAAAATATGTATTGTAGGAAACATTATTAGGTCTTTAAGTTTTGTTCTTGCAGACGAATAAAATGAGTTTCAAGAGCAGTCTTGAAAATGTCTTTGTGTCTAATTTGAATGGGTAATTCGTCAAACGTTGTTATGCCGTGGTATGCAAAAGAACATTGTCCACATGACTTCGTTTTCACAGTGGCAATAATGAGTATACGATTGTCGAAAGAGGGGCGTAAGTATCTTGCTGGTGTATACACATGAGTGAGTCCGGATAGGTATGTTGAACTGGAATCCGTCAGTGAAATGTATCACAGAGAAATGTTTGATTCTGGATCGAATGGATAGCCAGTGTATGGTACAGAGCAGCTTGGAGTTATGCTATGATCGTGGTACTTTAAAGATGATCGGAGCAGCTGTAGTTTGAAATTTTAATTTATTTGAGTAATATTGAGACAAACCAGACAGAATTGAGTTACAATACTCCAGTCTTGAGTGTACTAATGAACACACAAGCGTTTTAGTGACATCATCTGAAATATATTTGCGAATGTAGCTGATGAGTCTCAGCTCAAGATATGCAGCCTTGCATTTGTTCATGATATGTTGGGGCAAAGTGATAGTACTGTCTAGAGTAAAACCTAGGTTTCGTACTGACTGTGTGAATTTCATGCAGCGTGTTACAATGAAATCCATTATTTCACATCAGAAATGCTCCTCTCTACTCTTTGGATGGTAGCATCAACTTCAGTTGGGTGGCTAGAATTGTATATTTGGGTGTCATCAGCGTATAATTGGTGAAACACTGGATGATGATCTATGACACTTGAGAGCGATTGATTGTATAGAATAACGATCACAGGTCCAAGAACAGACCACTGTGAAACATCACAACATATATCCTGTTGACTAGGTAGGATTTGAACCACTTTAATTCAGTATTGTGAATGTCAAATGCATGCTGGAAACGGTGAAGTAACATTTCATAGTCTATTGTGTCAACTGTTGCAGACCAATCAAGGAGGGTGAGGACTGTACTCATTCCGCTATTCAAAGTTTCAGAAGATTATTTTCAGTGCTGTGACAAGAGCGATTCGCAGACTGTAAATTTCTAAAAGCACTGTTTGAGTTCAGATGAGACCCAAGCTAGGTTAGAACAACGTTTTCTAAGATTTTTTATATGAACGGGAGATTATAAACTGGGCTGTACTTCTTTAAATTGTTATTGTCGAGGGTTGATTTCTGCAGCAGAGGCTTTACAATGTCAGTTTTGAAAACTGATGAGATTTCCCCGGATGAGAGAGAGGTATTACGAACATCAGTTAGCGAACGCAATATTAGACCTAAGCGCTCAAGCAGCAGTGATGATGGAATTGGATCAAGTTCACATGACTTTTGTTCACTCTTTATCTTAACTGTATGTACTAAATTCGTAGAGACAGATTCAAATGCTGCTAACGGTTGTCGATGAATTTCTGCATCGCAACTGTATGGTGACTTGTCAATTGAAACTGTGGTATTCAACCTTATCTTTAATGGATTGCACCTTGTCACTAGAGAAATTTGCAAAACAGGTCCAGAAGTTCTACTAGAGCAAAGGTAGTTGGAAGTGGTGTACATTTAAGTTGTTAGAAATCTCGCTGAAATCTTTGCAGCCGAAACGTTCCGTGATCTTAGTACTGTTGTGGGATAATTGGGCTAAATGGGCTATGTTTGTGACGTTCTTCTTAGCGGCGTCATATATTTGTTTATACATAGTGAGTTTGTTGAACAGCCAAAGCATCTCCGCTTTACGGTGGTCTCTTTTAGCAGAGCGAGGATGGTCCATAACACTGCTATACTAAGGAGAACACTTTTTAATTGATATTCTGCACTTGGTGGCTTGAACATGTTTTTCAAGCAATGAACGAAGGCATTTATCGGGATTTCTGCTGTAGGAGATAAGGAAGTTGTTAGGTTTGCTTGGATGTCATGCATTATTTTTGTTCTATTTATCATACGGAGGTTTCTCCAAGTAGCGAAAAAACGGTGGAGGGTTAGGGGTTGATATGTCAAAAAGGCATAAAATGCAGAGGTGATCTGATGAAAGTTCGTGAGATACAAGGGTGGACCGAAAATATTATCATCAGGTCTATGAAGAATCCAGTCTAAAATGTGACCATGTGTATGGGTGAGTTGGTTAACACACTGTTTAAGGTTGAAAAAATGAATGTAATCTAGGAGTCTTGATGTGAATGGGTTTCCAAGACAGTCAAAGTGAAAGTCGAAATCTCCAATAATAATCAGGTTGCCACCTATGCAATTTCCATACTACTCAAAATAGAAAGATTCAGTAAGTTTGTTTTCTTCTACTTTGCGGAGGGTGGTAGAGGCAGAAAAATGGACTGACCTTTGTTCTAGTGTGAATGTTGTTTGGTCTATTTCAAACGATGTGTGGCAGAAATTGAAATTTGTGTTGTGTTTAACACATTGTATCATGCAATTCTTTGTTATCAGCGATTCCACCTCCGCGAGAGTGGCGGTTGCATGACTTGGTGGAGTAACCGGTGGGTGTTAGATCCGCACATTTCGCCTCATCGCCTGATGTTTTTAACCTTGTTCTTGTAAGGAAGACGATGTCGATATTCTGATCGTTGATGTATACGGATGCGTACCATACACATGTACAGACCTTTTGTAAAGATTTTAGGAAACATTTAAACCTACTAGATCAAATCACAATGCGTCTGTGTTATATTCTTGCTGAGAAATACACTGCCGTTCATTTATTATTCCACTCTTAATCTAAAACAAATTAAAGTAGCATATTACAGTGATCAGTCCAAGAAGATTAAATATTTGTTAAGTGTGCTACAGGAGATGGTTTTCAAATTCAATTATTAATTACTATCTAATAACTATTTGATAGACATCAGTTTACTAGCACCAATACCGAGTATTCTATATTAGTTTTCTAAATCGGCACTTTTTCTTCACCTACTTCTATTTTGGAATTACCTAATCTTCTTAAACCTTGATTATATTTTATCCAGAATCACTCACTTCGTGATTTACATTAAAAATACATAGGTACCACAGTTAACTCAACACAGTGTTATACCTTCTCAGAAAAATAAAATTCATTTTTCGAAATGAATTAGTTATTGTTATAGATATTTTCTTCACATTATTTTCCGTACTCATGTAAATGTGACTTGAAGTATTTGAAAATTTGATTCAAGCACACATATTTTTTGTATGAGATACTCATTTAAAACATGGGTTGAAAGTAAATAACAAAATAAAATGTTGCCTTAATATCCGTAAGTAAACCGTGTTTTAGGGTGCAAGAGATTCTGCTATCAAGAAAAATGAAAGACACTAAGAAAGTGAGGCTGCTGATGAAATAATGTTTTCATAATAGAATAAATAAAATTAAACAGATACCATGGTATACTATCTTGACATATCGTTTACTTTGAAAAGAACCTAAGGGAGGCAGAGTCAACTTGAAGCCATGACTATAAGGATGCAAACATTTAAATGTAACTGACGTCTCCAATATTTTTGACGTATAGGTAATTTGCTTTTGGATTGAAAATAATTGGTTCTAAAGGATCTTTTCAATATAGTATACCAGAAACATAAGGAATCAGCAACAATCATTACCAGCATAATTGACACCAAAAAGAAATTCAAACATTCAAAAAGGTGGAACTTACCAAACTTTGTCACACCGGTCTTGAAATGTAGGAATATGACTCAATTAGAACATGAAACGCATTTGAGATAAATATAATTCAACTGAAAAAAATAGTCCTTTCTGTTTTTCCTTTATAAAACATGCCAGTTTAAATGTCAGGCAATTCTGTTGTCTTGTGAAAGTTTAATTTTCGTCAGCCAATCAGCCAATGTGAATTCACACCATTTTAGAGTACTCTTCCGATATTGTTAATGTTCTCTTAGTGTATAGCAGCTCTGCTTTTAAACTATTGATTCTACTTCACTGAACCTGACAGCCAATTTTTTCGCCCCTATCCATACAAGAGCCACTGAAGAATTTACAGATGTGAATTTTGAAGGTTTGAGTGCATGTAGGATCGATATTTAACCTGTCCGTGGAATATTTAACTTCTTGTAGGTCACCTTTTCGTGCCTTTAAGCAAATATACTTAAGAAAGAAACCTTGAGTGGTTGTCCGAAATTAAAGTTTTAGAACACATTTTAAATGATAACTTTATAGGGGTTATACAATGAAAATTTCGATATGTATGAATTAAATGACAAGTCTTCGGAAACATGTTACAATTTCAAAATAGTCATTAATATAATGATAACGCAAACCGTTTTAGTATATCAAATCTTCTAACAAATCACAATCTTTACTGTCGACTCGAATATTGTTAAAAATATGTTGCCTGGATATGTTGTAAAGGTCATGTGTAATACAATATAATTCTATATATGCATGATCCAAAAATATGGTGAAAATTGTCAACAGACAGAAAAGCCATTCTCCATGCCCTGCAATTTCATGCGAATATTTGAATTCGTATTAAGTACGATTTGAAAACAACTTAAACTAATAGTATAATAACGAAAACAACATTACAATTAACAAATAATCGTATTCAGAGAGCAATTTTACCAAACCTATTTAGTCGCAATTAAGAACAAATTTTGGATAGCTAGCATACGCTAGGCAACTTGCATAAATACATTCTGATTATCACTTTTAGCATGTGAATGGTTTCTTTTTAAATTGACATTCAGCATCAAATGTCATAGATACACAACTTTAGAATATGCGTGTTGATCGTCCGTCGATTCGACGAGGACCTCTCTATTCGTCAAAGGGTCAAAGGGGCTGTTTCTGTTCTGTGTGTGCGCCGGTGGTTCATGAGCTAACCTTTGCACGGAATTTTCGTCAAGGGAAGAGTTCCATATTTCGAGGAGGGTTGTTGGCACGTTATTTTCTAACTTGTTTCTTTAGCTCTGGTAAACACTTTCAATGCAGCTTTCAGATTGTCTTTGAAGTGTTTCTTCTGAAGTACGTTGTAAAGCAGTCCTTGCTATAGCTCGACATAAAAGAGTCTCTTAGGCATCCGGTGGTCTGGTCTGATTTACGAACATGTCTCGCACAGACTATCTGCAATTGGATCAGGATGGTGCAGATGAACAGAAGACCTGCTTAGGCGAGTAATTCAGTGTCTGGAACCTTGTCCTGCTACTTGATATTAAGGATTTACCTAAAACGTGTGCCTGTTCTATTCCAGATGTAGGCATACAATCTGCCGAAATGTAATGCGAAGGTTCACATCGTCGTCAAAAGTGACGCTCTGTGACAGTGTGGCGCCAAGTTAAATGAGGCGGTTCACTACGTTAACTTTTTGTCTGTTGACGGTGATGCTGGCTCAACATAGTGCTTTCTAGGGACCGGCTGATGCAGGACTTCAGTCCTCTTGGTACTGATGGTAAGACCAAAGCATGTGCAGGAGTTGGATACCTTGTCAATGCTGCATTGTAGGTCGGCTTCAGAGCCAGCATTGAGGATGCAGTCAGCAGCAACAATAATAAATCCCTAATGTTGTTTGTCATTACCTTGGCTTTTGCTTGAAGCCTCCTGGGATTGAATAGTTTTATATCTGTATGGTACCTGATGCCGACTCCAACCATTCCGTCTCTGAAAGCATTAGTCAGCACGGCGGAGAATACTAGTCTGAACAGTTACGGTGCCGGAACACAACCCTGCTTGACGCCATTGTTTACTGTGAATGGCTCAGATGTCTCTACATTGTTCTAGACTCGTGCCTGCATGCCGTCGTATACATGATGCGCCATAGATATACGTTTCTCGGGCATCCGTACTTGCCTATTACCTTCCACAATCATTCTCTGCCGACATTATCAAAGGCCTTTGTCCAGTAGACGAAGATTGAGAACAGGTCGGTGTTTTCCTTTTGACATTTCTCTTGTAGCTGCCTCGCAGCAAACACTATGTCAATGGTCTGACGTTCTTTTCGGAATCCACACTGGATTTCTGGCAGTAATAACTGATCAAGGTGTGTAGTGATGCGGTTCAGTAAGATTCTGGCGAGTATCCTTCCTGCAATTAAGAGTAAGTTTATAATCTGGTGGTTGTTGCAGGTATGACGGTTTCCTTTCCGCTTATACAGGAGGATTATGGATGCGTCTTCGAATTCTAGGGGATCGTATATTGCTGACACATCAGTAAAAACAGTCGGTGGAGCCTTTCTATAAGGGCTGTGTCACCTTCCTTGTAGACTTCAGATGGGATAGAGTCTGAACCAAGTGTTTTGTCACAGGAGAGCAGACGCATCGCTTTCGGTGTCTCGAGCAAGTTTGGAAGATGATCAATTGCTTCGTTGATGGGTAAATGGGGAAGATGACCGATGGTTCATCGTTGATGGATGAAGGCGATTCAGGACGCTATGAAAGTGGTCAGCCTTTAATCGGCGACTCTTTTCTTTGTCAGTAATTAGTGTGTTCTCGTCTGCGCTGAGAAGGGGGATGATCCAGAGGATGTAGGTCCATACATTTTTATGGCATTGTAGAAGTTCTTCATTTAATGCTGGTATATGTGGCATAGGATCTCAACTTTGTTGCTCAACCATGTGTCTCACATCTGACGAAGCTTTTTTTTATTGTACAATTCTGTGTATATTGTTTACACATCTAGCTTGGCGATGTTTAGTCGTTGACGAACCTTGTTTCCTTATGGACATATTTAGACTGACTGTGGATATTGAGCTTGGTGATGATGAGACGTTGGTCTGTCCAGCAGTCAACGCCGCACAAGGATTTGGTCACACGCACATTTTGCCTGTGCATCTTTCTGACATTGACGTAATCAGTGACGTGACAGTGCTGTGAGCGAGGGTGCTTCCATGACGTCCGGTTACGGTGAGACGGAAGACTGTATTCTTGATCAGCAGTTCATGCTTGGCGCAAGTCTAGAGCAAAGGTAGACCATTAATGCTATAGGGACCCTCCCACACCGTGCTTTCCTAGTTCTTCATGCCAGGCAACGTGATCACAGACTACTCTTGCAATGAAGTCGCCAACAATGACGAGCTTATCTTCCATCGGAATGACAGCAACGACGATGTGAAGATTCTCATAGAACTTGACCTTCACTTCATCTGGGTTGGTCATGGTCGGAGCATAGCAACTCATGATCGTATGGTGCTTTCTTCCAAACAAGAGAGGAGTTTCATGGTCAAGCGTCTGTCGTTTACTCCCGTGGGAGGCCCAGCCAATTTGCCAGTCAGTGCTGTCTTCACTGCATAGCTGACACCAGCCTCACGTCGCTCTCCACTTCGGCAGCCGCTCCAAAAGAAGGTGTATCTGTGGAGCCCCTTTCACAGAGTTCATCTTTTCCTGCAAGCCATGTCTTGCTCAAAAATTATATGTCGACGTTATATCTGGCGAGTTCCGTTCCTATTAGAGCGGTTCTCTCGTGGTGTCTCTACGCAATTTCTCTGTCCAGTAGGCACAATCCTCGTTGTTTCTTTGTAGTTTGAACGCTGGAGTCGGGTCCTCCATCCTCCGTGGTATCCTGGCTTAGCTAGGGATGTTTAGAGCAGGCAGTGTTAAGAGTACCTTTTCTAACCCCTTCCTCCTGCCAGGGAGGTGAGCAGTGGATTATGGGGGCTGCCGGATTCCACTGATGATCCGTGTCAGTGGTGATTGACTCTTATGGCCTGAGCCGCTTGTGTACAGGTTTGGGGCTACGGCTGCCATTGAACCCACCCCTGCTATCTTCGCATCGTTCCTGTCACCACAGTAATTTTGTGTTTATGAGATGGGACTGGTGAATGACAATAATGACTTAGGCTTTGATTTTATTTGGGTTTAAGAACCGTCGGCTACACTCAACCTGGTTTAGCCGGCCAGTCAAATCCGTTTTCTAGGATGTGGTGGCCTAAATATACGTAAGCGCTGAAAGGTAACATATATTTACATAATTTTAAGGTCAACGTGACTGTGTTACGTGAGATTTATTAAGATATAACCTGCATCAATTTGGCTTTAACTCTTATTCATCTATGATATTATAGTTCATCTTGGAAGACTAAAACCAAAGGTCATATTATATTGGGTGATGACACATCCTACACGCGGTCGGACCAAGTTTGTTTTGTTTCAATTTGGTTTCTTGACATCAGTCCGGATATTTATTGTTGATGTTAAAGAACAATGTTGTTAATAAAAATGAACATGTCACCATAAGCTGAAATATCTTCTAAGATGTCAAAATCGATCGTTTATAATTTAGATTGAGACGCCTCGTGCAACCATATCATAGCTTTTCTTGTTTTTTCTTGTTTACGTCATCGCCTTACCGTCTGTGACCATTAGAGGTTCTAAATAATTGTGACGTTCTTTTAAAGGGAAGATTCAAACAAAGGTCCTGTTATTTATCGTCATCAGTGCTCAATATACACATTTCTATTTGGTGTGCAGTCAAATGTTATCATAATAGGATATTCGCCACCTGCTGTTCTAACCAGGTTTTAACCACATTGGAAGCAAACCTACAGCTGCTCGTTTCTAATAGTGTACAGTGTACTCCGTGCATTTTTTTAACCAATTAATCAATGGGTTCAAACTGTTCGACATTGAGCAAATTATAACATTTACAACTAAGATTCATAAATAAAAAAATTAAAAATTAAATATCATGTACCATGGGTTTAGAAAATGATATATATGCATAATATTTGAAGCTATAGTGTTAATTTAAATAAACTAAGCTATATTTAATGATTTCTTCTGGTAAATTTGCCAAGAAGAGAGCATTTACACACAACATTCTTTCCAAACCATACCTCTGTTTTATATTCTATTTCAGATCCAGTGAAAACATTGTAATTTAAGAGATGCACCGGCGGAGTCACACCTGTTTGCTTTATTATCTTACGCAAAGGCCCAGAGGCTTAATTCGATAACATGTTTATTTTCAGCTCATGATTTATATTCTGATTTTGTATTTAATTTAAGTAATATTCTTCACTATTGAACAAACCTCCAGGACAAATCAGAGCAATGATATTATTGATTTTTCTTTCTACTACATTAGGATGCATAACATTTAACTTACAAGTGAAACCTTTCAAAAGACCGATTCTAAATCATACTCTTCTTCAATTTTCTTCTGTTTCCCAAGGTACTACTTTACTTTAGGCAGTATATATACATATATATATATATATATATATATATATATATATATATATATATATATATATATATATATATATATATATATATATATATATATATATATATATATATATATATTATTTAATTGTTTGTTTGTCCGTTATGTTGTTTCTCATTACATATTTTTAGATAAATGTTTTCACTAGTGATTTTTTTTTCTGTTGTTGCAGAAAATCGGTTGGCCTGAATTATTCTTTGGCAAACAAGTAATGTTGACCTATATCATGATCTTGATTCACAGTTAGTGGCAGCCACATAAACAGGTTTTATTTTTATTTTACAATGATTGGTTGTTGTCATGGTCAAGATGGTACTAGTGATTTAGGAAGTAAACAACTTTTTGATATAAAGGTAAAATGGTTCTCGTCATGGTAATGTTATTAGTATGTGATTTAAACGATCACGTGACCCCTTCTCTCTTTTCTTGATTTCGCAATTTGGGCACTTTTTCAAAGCTGCGTAGGAGAATACGATATAATCTTTGTTTTGGTGAAATATAGTTAGTTTGGGGTTTATACATCTGAAGTTAAGTCATTTTCTTTTGTTGTAGCCCGTTATTGAATCCATGTCAACTTTTCTTCAATTCAGCTGGATTTTAAAAGAATTAATTCGTATCTCTGGAAAGATTTGATGTGCTCATACAGAATTCTTGTACAAAGTCAGTTTATTAAAATTGTATTCAGATTTTCAAGAGCGGTGTATTAAATATTGTGTTTCTGCAAGGAACTGTAGATAGGCACAAACAGACTTCAACATACGTCATCGCCTTCAATCTTCAATTTTTCAACAGGATTCGAAATATCTGTTAGAACATTTAATTACTAGGACATTGTAATTTAATTCGTGGTATATTCTAGGATTAGGTTTGGATTTTATTCTTAAAATTGTAAGTTCTTTTTCCATTTATTCACTCGTTCTCCAGGGATATAAATTATTTGTTAAATTATATATATATATATATATATATATATATATATATATATATATATATATATATATATATATATATATATATATATATATATATATATATATATATATATATATATATATATATATATCCTGAAAAAGAGAGTAAGCAATATGATGTTGTTTGCTTATGGGAGAAGATTTCAGAGAAAATCAAAGTGAATACGGTGTGCTTCAGCAAAATGTAATAGCCGCCATCATAAAGAGAAATGAAAATGTAAACGCTGCAAATATTAAGGGAAATTAAAAGGTAATAACCGCCAGCTACTATTAACTGTCAACATTAAGAGAATGACAAAGTAATAACTGCCAACACTAAGGTAAAATGAAGGTTTTAATTGTAGATTTAAATCAAAAGATTTTCATCATACTACACATGCGTTTGATCATAGACTATTATAGTGACATAACATATGTTAACAAGTTATTATAGTATTCAGTCCTAGGGTCATTTAACTACATATATTTCAAAACAGTAAAATGCAGCCAGCAATGGGTAGAGTACCTACATGAAAGAATGGTCTCTCTTTTATGGTCTGAATAAAATGTACTGACTTCTTTTATGATGTACAATTATTTTGCATTCAAGTTCTGAAACGCTTTGAAAACAAATTACCGGGCTTATGGTTTTTATTGATAACTAATATAATATATGAATAACATTCAATTCCATAATCATATATAACAAATTCAAAAGAAACAGTGATATAAATGCTATCTTTACTGGACAATTATTTTGTTCATCACGTGATATCATTAAATATATGTTCATTGGAAAATACGGAAATTATTATATGCCCATTTTTAAGATAATTTAGGAATTATTTGACTTCCCTGTATTTATTCGAACAATGACAGAAACTCAATCGTTGACAAGAACAAACAATTGATATTTTGTAATTGATAATTGATGCCAATTATTTTTCAGGGCCCTTTCAAGTTCTTTTATGACCTTAATATTCAATACCATCAATTTTACTTTCGCATGAAAAGAAGACATGTCTTTTATTACACACACACACACACAGACAGACACACTGGATATTACATGATGAGACATGTCTGCGGCATGTTGCCCCAGTGCTTGACAACACTATAGAATGTCACATAGCAGACATCGTAGCGATAGCACTGAATCAATTTTAAAGCTACATAAAAAATCCAAATCTCACGCATATAACAGCGCACAATCAAATTAGTTCTCAACCCTAACGAACAAATAAAACTGCTCGATGGGGAAGAACTAATATTCAACGACAAAACAAACACTAATCGCAAAAACAAGATCCATTCTCGACTCTTATTTATTTTTTAAATGATAGCGGGAAATCTTCATACAAGAGATTTAAAAAAAAGATGAAACAGAGAAGAACAATTGAAAAACTGTTAAAAGCAATAAACTACATGTGTATGTGCTATTGCCGTCAGCCCAACAGTACAACAAACATGAGACAACCTCGACGTCTCTGCTTGACATCGCCATCTTAGTAGAGGCACAAATTGTGCGTGTTAGAAGATTCTATTTGGTTAAAACTAATTCCTGTTGACGACATTCGGAACGATTTGATCTCATGTTTTAAAATTAAACAACATTTGTCTATGCAGATAGTTTTGTACGAACGTGGCTTGACCTAAAGCTAGGCTGAGATCAAAGATCGAAAACTATGCGTGGCGAAACAACGAAGTCACCTAAAAGGATGTGCAGCATAAGCTTTTCTCTCACCGATGCAACAGAGAAATATAGCTGTGTTTGCAAGCCCTATTTTTCTTTTCTAGTCATTTCAGACCAGTCGCCTCAGTCAAGGAGTCCTAGAGCTCAGAACTACGTTTAAAAAAGAAACCTTTTTGTATTCTACTATGTCTGACGCATGTGTTCTAAAATAAGACATCAACAAAAATATAACATTAATTTAGTAACTTACGGCCAATCCATCATTATGAACACACCATCGAACTTTTTGTTATTATGCTAGTTCGTTTCACACAGCATTGTCAATTTTATCCTATGTGCATAACTAGCACAGTACATTTTATAAATCAGTGTGTCATTGAATGTTGCTTAAGCTACAAAACTAGTTTTAAAACATTATACGTTAAACAAATTATATAATGTTAGCTGCATTTAATTACGCTGACGTGTAAATTACAGATAGGATAAAATTCTCAATGCTGCGTCAAATGACCTGACAGAAAACACTGATTCATGAACATTGACTACAGACATATACAATTCATAGCCTTCTAACTCTTTTAACAACTACGGAAAAGTTAGTATCAGCTATGAATGTGTTCTTTCAAACATGCTTTATTCTAATTTTGTTAATCATCTCCATTGCTCCATCAAACTTATACCCACATTATTGAATGACAAATAATGCACTTACCTGCCAGAAGGAATCATTCATCCTTCAACACATTAATCCGTAAGTAAATTTCACTGCCATAGTTCCAAGACAAGGAAAATAAATTTTCAAAGAATCCATTAACTTGAATGTTTAGCACATGATTATCCGTTAGAGTCCGTAATTGGGGTGTCTTTTATACACGGGATAATTGTACAATCAATATTAAGGACAACACAAGTATATCACAGTTTCACCGCCTCCATAGAAAAGCTATACACAATAGTGACATAGATCACTAATTATATATGAATAATCCAACGCAACATGTATGCATACAGTAAAGATGAATGAGTATCGTTTCATTATTTACAATACATTCTTTCAAAATTGGAACTGATTAAAATGAAACAGTTTCTTGTAATAAAAAATAATTATTTAATCTCAATTTCATATAGTATCCATATATTAAATGTGATAATACAAGGTTACTATGCGACGTTTAATGTTGTTGTTGTTTCTTTGCTCACGCGTATAAACTGTATGTATCGGATGTAACGGTCACACCACAGCCTTATTACAATATTTGTATTCATAGGCCGCATGAAAACATTTGGACGTGATCCCACGTAAAGGGTTCGTTTAACTTTAAAGGAAATATTGGGTGTAACAAATAATCAAAGTTGGGGTTTGAATCGAGACAATGAAATCCCAGTTGTGCTGTTACATTATAGCCACGTGGGGAGACAACTTTTTTTGATTGGGATTTCCTTGTCTCGGCCCATACCTTAACATAGACTATATATATATATATATATATATATATATATATATATATATATATATATATATATATATATATATATATATATATATATATTGACGAAGTGGGCGTTATCTGGATGGTCGGCGTTAGGTGATTTGTTTAGATAGACCATGATATATTGATGTATGACTGAAGATTGTGTCGCAAAAGAAACAGTGGAATAATCAACAAATTCAGAATTCACTTTTTCATTGGTACGATGGTTGTTTCCGAAAGTGATTGAATTCTCTGCTTTGTTTTAATACAATCGGCATTATTTGGAGTCAACAGAAGGAAGTTAGTCAATGTGTTATCACCAATGTGATCTGCGTTACGTTCGTCTCTCAATGTCTAACACGTGCTTTCAGACATTAACTTATTTTAGTTAATATATCTCTGGTCTGAAACTTGTCTGTTTACTTCCGCGATAAAACCAGATTTATTATTTACAACCAGGAATGATTCTTTGTCTGTTGAATTGATAATAATATCTTCCTTCCCGCTCAGAGTTGTCGCTAAGGTCTCTGCCGAGTTAATTTGTCCTTTTATCAGATTTTGTCGCTTTCCACTGCGGACAAGCTTCTTGAGCTGGACCGTTTTTATAGAGTGGAACATACTTTTGATCAAAATCTATGAAACACATCGTTACTAACATTGGATTTTCCAGCATCGTCACTTTTGCTTGAGTCACATACTCCCTACAAAGCTTGTGAAGACGGCTTTCAATTCATGTGCATTTTGTCTTCGGATGGCAACAAAAGTTGAGACCTTATAGAGATGACTTAGTCCGTCAGACGACTTTAACAATAATTTGTTTATGACATACTAACTTTCCGTTTTGTTTCTTTCGAGAGAAAATAAAGATTAAGATTTCTTTGTACTGCGTTTGTTGTTGTTGTTCGGTGTTAGTCGCCATAACCTATACGTGGTGTCCAGTTAAACTGGTGGAGGAAGATCCAACTATCTACGTGACGCTACTATAGTTCAAGTCACATGGGTCTTGTATGTGCATTTACTCATTTTAAATTAAATATAAATCGTTAGTGTAAAATTTAACACTAATTTTCTTTAATTAAAGTCTATTTAGTCCTGACTGTTGAATGATCTACACCTTAACTATCACCAAGAAACTTCCAGACGAAATGTATTAATCGCTATGAATTTTTACAGTCTGGGTTATGTATTAAACATGGGTCAAAATAAGAACGCGTCGAGTGGAATCGTCACAATCTAGTACAAATTAGTTTATCAGTATGCGTAGCCTTTCATTGTGACATTCAATTCTGATTGTACTGGGTCACACCTTTAGGTTCACTTTTCCGAAATTGTCGACGAACTTTAGCATTGATTTTGATATATGTAATTATTGGGGCTTCTAACAAATTTCATTCCAAAGGAATGTAGATGTATATGAATTCAAACGAAGTGAATACTAGTCACTTAAAGGCCTGTAGAATCGAATTCTAAACTATGACATCTTCCACTGAATTAGTTGGTGTTGAATGCATATATGACCCGTATGACTTGTACAATAACACCTTTTTCACGTACACAAATTATCTGACACAGAATTTCAAACCCAGGCTAGCAGACGCAAGATATGAGACGTTAGATGTTAGTGCTAGGTAAAGCGAGTCCTTTAAACTGCTCTCTAAAACCCGTGCTGTGTTGTTTGTCCGAATGTTGCCTCTGTAATCTCGTATATATATATATATATATATATATATATATATATATATATATATATATATATATATATATATATATATATATATATATATATGTATGTATGTATGTATCTGTGTGTGTGTGTGTGTGTGTGTGTGTGTGTGTGTGTGTGTGTGTTTTCCCATCTAGTCACGACATATATTTAGATCACATAATAAGGATTTCTAGATCCTTCAGAGAAGTGAAATGACAAATAGAGTTCCATCTTTTGATTCAAGGATACCGATTATTTCCTCACAGACAGGGGCGAATTACTAATTTTCAAACTTAATGACACTATATATATATATATATATATATATATATATATATATATATATATATATATATATATATATATATATATATATATATATATATATATATATTATATATATGTGTGTGTGTGTGTGTGTGTGTAGTTTAATGGAAACACGTAGAATCCTTCTTCTCCTTCCTTCTTCGTTCAAAGTCATGTACAAATATTTCTACTCTGAACTCTACTTTTTCCTGACGATTTCATCTCAAACCTTTACCTCTTGCGTAGCATTTCTAAAACTAAATACAATCGAACAGCATGTTACTTATGAAAATATCTGAAGTGGCCAGTAGAAAGCAATACAGCTATGAAGACTCGATGAAAAACGAGACGATTCATAAAGGTCCAAGTTTATCGGAAACGTAATATGTAAAACTGGCCGCTATGAGTAATTGTTGTCATCTTCGCACGCCAAATACAGTAATATTTACTGATTCTTGCATGTGTATTTATTTATTTCTGGTTCCGTTTAAGCTCAAGGTTCTTATGCCAAAAATTTAATTTATCATAAACAAAAAATTTAATTTATCATAAACAAAAAATTTAATTTATCATAAACGAATACATTGTGTCAAACAAAATAAGCCTTACGGGGAAGTGTTTATTTCGAACTCATGTAGGAAAATAAAGATGTCGAAATATGTTATTCTTCTTGATATATTTGCAAGGTTGTCTTTGAATAGTCTTGCAAATTTTCTGTATCCCTTTATGTTAAGGACCTTAGACTATGTTGGGTTTTATCAGTATATGAGCAAAAACATCTTTCAGTATGAGACTTGTTCTGTTTGGCTTGTTTTAGCATTACAAGCTGATAAAAAGGTGAGGACATGTAGTGATACCGAACTTCGAAGATTAACCATGTAAAATATATATCCAGCTTACATACCGTATCTCCCTGCGAACAATTTTACTTTAACTATTTCCTTGAACTTTTTTTACATTTAAATTGAGAGATACAGTTGGCGATTTGTTGTTTTTCTCCGTTCATTAACACAGTGCTATACATATGTATCATAGGTTGATAATTTTACCTGCACATATTTTCACAGTAGTGCTGATGTTAATACCGATCCACTTTGAGATATTGAAATGGCTTTAATTGAAACTATTATACTTAGACTAGTCTTACCATAAATGTATTCATGAAAGTCCAGCCTTAATAATCCAGTGACATATTTAATAAAACAATTCCAATAGTTTCATTTTGTCGATACAAATGTTTGCGATTAGCGATTAGCGATTCGCTTAACGTAATATTTGATGCAGTACAGTTGATAATTAAGTCATGTTCAATTCTTCCTGAACCTGAAATGTTCTGGTCTTGATTCGATTAAAATGTAATATTTTCTTGACATTTTAACCGGTAATCCATTCTAAACTATTTAAATTTAATATAAATATCTGTTGACAAATACACATTGTATATGATGAAATCCGAGGTATCTCATTCTGTAATCTTTGTTTTGATGCATTCATTTCTTTTTGGAGTGAAAGTTACCAAGATTTAAAAAATCAAAAATAACTGGGTCTGTGAGATTAGTAACATAAGAATCCAAAGTACAAAGAGCTTAACATAAATTATTCTTTGACATAATCATATTTAAATTTGCTTCTTGTTAGTAGGAATACCGAATAGATTCTTGATTTACTACACTTAATACTGGGATATTATACTCCTTTGATTAAAATTGTTGAACGGTACATCAAAACATGAATGATTAAATAGTGCAGAGGTAATATAGCAATGTGTTTTGTCGATAGACATATCACTGCAACCGTGTTGTGCTTCGTTAAACATAATTCGAACCCGCGATCTGTTGCTTAAGAGTCCTTCTCACTAACCACTAAATTACTAATACTCCAATATTCATATTAATATTTGGGTGTCTGTCTGTGGATTAGTGGTCAACAAGCTGGACTCTCAAGAAAAGAATGGATTCTGAATTTAATCATCAGAGTCTGAAACAACATGTTTACCAGACTTAAAACCAAACAGCTACATTTTCTGTTTCATTTGCGGTATTTTGTTTGTTCTTGAATTTTAGCAATATAAGGGTCTGAACATTATGTTAGTTTGCTTGATTTATTAACATTTGTTGGCTATTGTATGAAAGGTCGTAAATTAGCCCTCAGAGATTTGTACAATACGGAAATTGTATACATGAGAATCTGTTGAAAAGAAAAGTTATTTCATTCTCAAAAGCATATCTTTGATTTTAGCTTCTTCATGTCGCAAACTTTATAGTTAGAAATACAACACAAGGTAAGAAAAAACATGAATCAATACATTAAAATGTATATCTTAATAATTGAACAATACCTGCCCTTTTTATCGGAAGTATATTAAAACTGATGACTTTTTAGAACGACAGGTGGTAGATCAAGGTAATTTAATTGAGAGAAAGAAAACTTATAGTATGGTTAATATAAGTTTTACAAGGTAACCATATCAGTAATTTAAAGCCATTGCACCTAAGCAGGACATAAAAATGGTATATTATAATATACTGAGTATTGTAAAGAACTCGACAAACATCCATCCACATGAGACCCAAAGGTGATTGAAATTCCAAACTCCACAAATGATGATGTCATCGCCATTCTCAAAGAAGAGGTGGAGTCAGAAATACGAGCACTGAAGAATGGGAAGGCAGCTGGAGTAGACAACATTCCCGCTGAACTTATTAAGAATAGTGGGGAATCAGTGCTAGATTTACTAACAAACATCTGCAACAGAGAGGACCCAGTCACTGATTATAACACTCCCCAAAAAGGCAAACACTCCCCAAAAATATAACTAACAAGCTTGTAAAACTTTAACAATGAATTTATTAAGTACAAATATTTTCATAAAATAAATAAACTTACGGTTTTAGAGAATCAAATTCAACATTAATCCAATATAGAATTCACAAAAATAATCCACTAATGGAATTGCAAGAGTCCTGATAAATAAATGTTCTAATAGTTCCAGGTTCGAATCTTGACGATGTAATCCAAAATAGCTGACGATGTCACGTGATGCAGTTCTCGTTTTTAAAATAATCCAAATAAAAATCATGAACACATGTTCTTTTCCAAATAAATAGAATAATTCCTTTTGCTACAACGAAATGACACAATTTCCAGTACAAGACAATTAAAATTATAACTCAAACAGAAAACACAACTTAATAATAATAAAGCCCAACATCTACTGAATTGTTCTACCCAAAACAATAATTTAAATACCTGTTTTGTACGTAAACAAGTGATCACGTGATTTTGTGGAAGTTCATGGAAGGTCAAAGAAAGAGGCTACCTTCACTAAGTCACGTAATAATAGAATGATCCAAAAAGATGCCATTGGATTTTAACCAATCATTTTAGAAGCTTGTTGACACTGTCTGAAGCAGGGTCAGGAATTAGGTCAACAAGCCAAGGTCAAAAACATGTTTACAGATAAAGTATGGTCATAGAGATTTTTCTAGAATAATCTCCCAATTAATGAATTTTAAAGCCAAAATGACAAATTTGGATCTGACAATTAAAATTAAATAATTTAAATCCAATAGACGTAACAGCAGGCAGTGAAGACTACTAGCTTGCCACCTTAGTGAAGAACCTGGATGAGACACCTTCCAGAGTTGACATGGAGATAAGCGCCGTGAAGACAAAGCTGATGACAAAGAGTGGCAAACAAATCTCAACCAAGATTAAAGTCAGAGGACAGAAACTGAAAACAGTGGGCCAGTTCAAATATCTTGGTTCTATAATCGCCGAAGAGGGATCAAGATCAGACATTTTGTCACGAGCAACACCAACAACGGCAGATATGTTAAAGCTAAGAACAATCTGAACAGACAAGAATATATGTATAAAAAATTAAAATCGGACTATTGAGAGCACTAGACATCTCAGTCTCTTTGTATTCATGTGAGGCCTGGACCCTGATAGCAGAATTACAACGAAGAATTCAGGCACTTAAACTGAGATGCTACAGAACCATCCTTGGTATCTCTTACAGGGACCACATCACAAATGAAGAAGTGCGTAACACCATCAAGCACAAATTAGGTCAATATGAAGACCTCATCATCACGGTCAAAAAGAAAAAGCTGAAATTGTATGGCCATATCACTAAAGCTAACAGTCTATCCACAACAGTACTGCAGGGCAGCGTCCAATGTGGCAGAAGGTGGGGTAGACAGAGAACAAAGTGTACAGACAACATCACAAAATGGACCAGAAAAAGTTTTGCGAAGACACAGGCGTTGGCACATGAGCGAGACAAGTGGAGGGAACTGGTCAGATCTTCAGCAGCACAGTGCCGTAACGACCACATATTTCAAGAGATTTATGATGATGATGAAGATGATGATATTGTACTAACCGAAATTATAGTTGACAATACTAAGGTGCATTGTTTCAGCCCAGTCATATATTTTGAAGAAGCAGGATTAATTGACAGCTGGTGAAAGGAGAGATATCGAATATGACATTAATGCAAATACTGTTTTGATCGTGTTACACTTTTGTTTGAACAAATCAAACATCTAAAGTTTCGAAATGAACATTTTACCTTATATTCGAATGAAACATATATTGTCTTTCCAAAGTGGTATGTAGGTAGAGTTAGCTGATACATTTTAAGGTGTCCCCTTTTTTTCTATCTAAAATAGATTAACTTATGTTCGGAGAGTAGCAAATGATCTTGAAACTTCTTCAGCTCCTTATCTCTAACATGAAGTGGAGCACAACCCAGACATATAATTTTAGATAGATATGTATAATTCATCATCCATCTCAGTCAGCAAAGATGTATTACCTGAACAGCTATTGGCGTAAAATGGATACCTGAAGAAAACAAAGAATTTCCCAAACCATTTATTTCTTAATCTGCATCTGTAGAATTGACGGGTCTAGCAAGGAAAGATGTTATTAGTACACAGTATGTTAGTGGAAGTACCATACCATAATATTATAAGTACCATACCATAATATTATAAGTACCATACCATAATGTTATAGTGCAATACCATAATATTATAAGTACCATACCATAATATTATAAGTACCATACCATAATATTATAAGTACCATACCATAATATTATAAGTACCATAATATTATAAGTACCATACCATAATATTATAAGTACCATACCATAATATTATAAGTACCATACCATAATATTATAAGTACCATACCATAGTATTATAAGTACCATACCATAATATTATAAGTACCATACCATAATGTTATAGTACCATACCATAATATTATAAGTACCATACCATAATTTCCTCAAGTTGATGCCCTATTATACAAAGTCACACAAAGAAACTGAACATCATAACAATGCAACTTAAGTGAAGATTAATAAGTAATAAACTTCCACAATTCAAAATATCCTATGCATTTATTCGGATGAATGTCACCTGCACTCATGCATGAATATTTACAATTGGGAGGAGTGACGGGTTTGAGACAAACTCAGAGTGATATATTTACATACTACACACTGGATGTTTAAAAGTTCGGTCCCGCCTTCGGACTGCACAGTGGATATCTGCATTAGATGTTACTAAGTTATCTGCACTTTGCATCAGAAGCTATTAGGTAACTCATTTTAGTCACATGGTATACTGGTATTATGTTGTTGCATCCTAATGTATTGTCATATCCTTAATTAAAACATTCTCTCCAATGCATCCTAGTTACTTCATGTCATTAAATGAGACATTTTATCTCACGCTTTTTTAGTCCTTTCATATCTTTAATTGCGACATTCTGTCTCATGTATCCTAATGTCTGTTCATATCTTTAAATACGACATTCTCATTCTGTCTCCCCGCGGCATATATATATATATATATATATATATATATATATATATATATATATATATATATATATATATATATATATATATATATATATATATATATATATATATATATATAAGGAAATTATTATTTTCATGCCGATTTATGACTACCAGGATGTTTTAATTCAAATTTCCTTTTTTCTTGAAAGAAGCATGGAATGTTTGATCCAGTAGAACTGGGATCGCTGCAAACAATATAATTCAATTAGCCCATGTTGACTTTCTGAAATAGAAGATCAGCGCTTTTCGCTGTAAAACGCTGTGATAAATTAATTTTGGCCAGGCACATCTTAATCATGATAGTATCTTCAGTTCATGCCTGTCACTGATGCGTAATACATCAGTGCTCAAACTTGGTGAGGATGTTGTACTACAAGCAGTTCTACCATATTGTCATTAAAACAAACAACAAAACATAAGTATCGATGACATTTCAGGAGTTTGTAACGGTACTTGGGTCAGGAAAGGAGTATATATTGAGTCAACATCGATAAACCCACCCATCGTTTAATACCATAGTGAGGACAGTGAGCTAAAAAATAATGTGAGTTATAGAATAACTATGTTGTATGATGTGACAATTTATTTATCCTTCTATTACGAAATTCTAAACAGTGTATGCTGAAAAAAAGAATTATGCTGTTAGGTTTTTAAAATGATATGTGTGAAGAGTGTATGAGGTTTTTTAATGTAGCTTTTACAAGTTTTCAGTCATATAGCTACGATGTCTGTGTTTATAGTTTATAGTGATGTATAGCAATGGGTCATTCTGCCGCAGACATGTGGCATGATGTCCCACCCAGTCACATTATCCTGGCACCAGGCCGACCAGTCCTAACATTAACATTGAGCGCCTAGCTACGCAGCTGTTAGTTCCATTTTGTAATACTTTGGTATGACTTGGCCTGGATTCTAACCCACGACCCCCAGCTTATGAGACGAAGGCTCTAAACACTCGGCGACCGAAACTATGCCTCTGCATAGTCTCTACATCCTCTATTTTGCAGATAATTTCTGCATCAATATGTGATGTTACCGATTGCATTTCTACCACTATGCGTATCAAGAAGACAGATTAGGTTGTCACATCAACTATGTATTTATAGAACTGTCATTCTGAAACTTTTGATAACTTTGCACAAGTTGGCAAAAAGTTAACCTTTCCATGAAAAAAGAAATTATCGCTGCAATAACTTGAGTTATTAGTAGAAACAAACCAAAACCTGCATAAGCAGCTATGAAACTAAGAGTACTAAGTTAGAAAATTAACGAGTTTATATAGTTTGTTTTCAATATGCAAAAATAAGCAGTTATTTTAACGTATTTCAGCCTTTAGAATGCTGTTCATTTTGGTGACAATATCTTGAGACATTTTATACAATATTTGGAGTATTGGTGAAATTGTGATTTATGACAACAAAGTGTCAAAATAAGAATTGCTTTATAACTTAAGGAACCCATTTTAAAAGAATTGCGCCGTTACAATTTCCTATCGTATCCTCACGATTCAATCTAATCAAATTATTCATTTTCGTCCGAGAAAATCTAGAGGAAACATCTTTCAACAAGGACAGTAAACACGTTACCTGAGACCCCAGAAAAACATAAATATTCACAGCTTTGAAATGCATGACACATCTACAGAAAAAAAAATGCAGGTGAAACAAATCATCAACATTTTCAAACTACTTGTACATTTTGTATTGGTGTTAAAATACAAACGTTAAAAATTTAGTTGCTGTATAGCTTCCTTTTGTATTACCATTTTATACAGAATACACCACATTCTAGAACTCTAAACATGCAATGCAACCACTGAAACGTTTGTCTGACATCCTATTATATATATGGTCGCGTTTTCGGTTTGGACCACTGGTGTAGGATTGATCTATCCTGCCTTACAAGGGATTTTTCCTTAATCGTCAAACAGTCTGGCTATATACCACTGCGAACATAGTGTACACAAATTTGCAAAAAAACGTCCCAATTGCAACCATCACGTTAAACATGTTTACGTATTGAAACAATAGCTCGTTATTCCGTAATAAGACCCCTTTGCACTGTTCCTCTTAGTTGCACGGATTATTAAGTCCATGTGGGATCAAGAAACTGTTGCAATAAATGTTATATTCTAAAATTAATTCAGTTGTATTCTTTCTAAATGGTATATCAATCCTGGCTCAAATAATGAATAAATGGATATTTCATTAATTAATTGATATAGATATTTAACACAAACTTCAAAATTTACAAGTTCGCATTTGATCATTGCCAAAGTTATCTGCAATACAGCTTAGTTGCTCTGTATTAATATTATCATAGAAATTTCAACCACTCTTCTTTGTATGCTAAAACGTGTTAAACACCATTGGATATTTAAAATGAATTGTTAACTGAAAACCTAACATTTTATGCTTACCTTAATTCGGCTTTCTTCTAATTTTGAAATGTTTGGCAAATACCCCATCATTGGGCTTCAGAAAAGGATGTGAAACTTTCAACCTTAGGATCAAAATGTTACTTTGAGCACGCGGCTTTACATAATTATGACCCTTGTGAATTTTCCTATCCTACGCCATGCGAATGATGGATTCACTTAGCAGCTAACAGCACTTATTATAGTCGACATAAGTGTTAATACGCCCATATCAACGGTGGTGAAATTCCCTGCGTTGAGGATGTTACAAATATATGGTGCTTAAACGTTTGTTTTAAGTTTAAAAGATTTTTGTTGAACAATGCATCCATTTTAATTCTATTTCACTTTTAACTTCTTATTTGATAATCGACACCAAGTTCAGTGGATTTACCGTTAAGATATCGACATTTATACCGCCTATACGACATTAAGAAACGTGTTATTTTCACTCGAAATTTTATGTGGAATTTAATATGATCATACTGCTGAATATCAATTCCAAACAAGAATTAATAATTGACCTAACTTTAATTAAATTAATTTTGTTAGTCAATACACTTATGATGTCAGTATTGAGTCTTTAATATGGAGTTTATTGCACTAGTTTACTTTAACTCGTGCATATATTGTTAACGAAAAGATATGTTCATTGCAAATTGTCAAGGGACATCTATTAATTATATCCATCCCCTATATATTCTCTTGAAATGAGCCATAGACAGACAGACAGACAGACAGACATACATACATACATACATACATACATACATACATACATACATACATACATACATACATACATACATACATACATACATTGCACAGTACCAATTAAAGGCGTCTAGTTGCACTGTTTCAAGAAATAAATTGATCTATTACAAATTATTTGGCAATTACAAATTTATCTGAAATCGATATTGATTTCGATAGAAAAGGTGCACCATGTTGTCCATAATTTGTTGTTTTTTTTTTTTAAAGTACCAAGTACAAGATTTGATAGTAGAATATTGTCTATTGCTATTGCTTTTTGGGATTAACTCCAGTTTTCAGCAAATTATTGAATAAGCACAGACCCACGAAACAATTATGGTATGCTTTCTCTCACATAAACATATGCCGAGACTGAACGCCAAACACAAGATAACAAAGTTGAAGTGGCAATGATCTGTTAAAGAGAGCGTTTCAGACTACTCGAATGAACAGAGCCCACGAATTATGTCTGGTCTTATAAAGAAGTGACAGATGTATTAATCTTGATGTGTGAAAAAGAGGCAGCGATTTCATAAATCACTTCTAAAATGTTTTATTTTTAATATTAATAATTGCGCACTGGTAAATAATTTGTGTATAATATTTAATAGTAGAACATACATTTTAAACAATAACAGAACATGCAATCGTGCTGTTCCAGACAATATAAGTTTTTGTGGAGAGTTTGATTTTATTCTTATAGGGGTGTTCACAGAAGGTACAGGTTAAATACTACACGGCAACGTTTATCTACTTTTGCACATGACAATACCAGCGAAATAAATCGCTCTCAATGTGAGAAATTATCTATCAATGACGTCACCTGAATGTATCCTTTAACGTGGGTGTGTCTCATATAAAATGCAATCGGGATGTAGATTTAAGTGTAATTCTATGTTTCCAGATAAATACACACTGAATACCACCTTGAAAAGACAATGATGCAGTGTTATACAATCTTTTACACTGTATTTAGCTGTTATTGTTGGATAGATAAATAGCATTCAACAAAAGAGTTCATATATCGTTTGATTATCTGAATTTACTAAAAATGGTACAAATACGATGCCATGTTTACACAAGCCACCACATATTAAATGGTTTATTGAAAATGCAACCGAAACCGATATTTGTCAACCAGCATACATATTTGCACAAAAAATGAAGATTGCATAATTTGAGAGCTGTTACTTGTCATACTGGCATAGTCACAATATCCCATTTAATGATGTTGTTGTTGTACGGTTTAAGGCCATTTTTCAGCACAAGAAGGGATATACACAAGATGGCGGCCGGTATTAATGATGGAGGAAGAAGCCAGGAAAATCCAGAAAGAACCATCGACCCACGAGAAGCTACTGGCAAACGTTCTCACATAACCAGATTGGCGAGACTCGAACCCACGCAGAGGTGAGATGGCAGTGATCTGTAACGAAGAATGTTGAATGCTATATACTACTATCGACAATCTTATTTTAATCGACATTTCAAGCACATTGCAAAGAGAGGACATGCATTCATTCACTGGATTGAGAGATATGACCCTTTTAATATCACCAAAATGCGACTTCTACGAAAACAACCAAGCGACTTTATGTAAACAACCCCATACGCCCGCACGAGCTTGTTACGTCACAAGAGGAACCTGCAGTTGGCTAGCAACACGGTTACTCGTTGTGACAGTGTGAGAGAGCATAAACAAGAATTGGAATATTCTTCCTCTTCGTTTGATTATGGTCACTGACAACCAACAAAAAATTCCAAAATGGAAATCCATTTTAGTACACGACCAACCAGCCCAAATAAGACCAAAATAAATGGCAAAATGAATTAAAAAATAAAAAAACACCAAACCACTCAAGAAGAAATGAAACAAACCAACCAACCGGACAAACAGCAACAACAACAACGAATATTTATATATGCACAGTCACAAATTTATTTATATTAAACATCAGCATCAATATATCTTCAATAAATACAAATGGATTAGATATTAAAAAAGTAAACCAAATCATCAACATAGCAGATAAATATGATTTTGTATGCCTTCAAGAACTACACCAGTTACCAAACAAAATAATATTAAACCAATAGATGACAAATTAAATGCTCTCTACCTAACAGATATAAACGAAAAAGATAGATACTCAGGCGTTGAGATTATCATCCACAACAAACGGGTAAATTCAAATTGGAATATAATAAAACCACCCAAAGAATTCAAATGGAAACTTTTACATTTAAAATTTAATGACCTACACATCATAAATGTATATGCACCATCTACAAACAGATAAAGTTCCATAGATAATAAAAACGTTTTTATCGTTTTTTATTTTACCTCGAAAAACGCGTTTTTTTTACGTTTCTTTTTAATTTTTTTGCGTCTTTTATATTTGGTACTTTCATTTTTTGTATCATCGGCCATACAGGCGGTCACTGTCATTCACCAGATAACAAATATCGATCAATAATGAATTTATGATGCTAGCCTACGATATTTTACGTAAACATGCTACAACATAGTGCTGATATCTGGATTTTTTATATTTGTATCACTGGAACTTTAAAACTGATATGTAGCGTGTAAATAAAAGTAAAATATTGATTTTTGTGTTGCCTAAAGAGTACTGGAACGTTTTGTTGTTTTGTTGTTGTTGTTTTTTTTTCGTTTTTTATTTCTTGAGAACAAAATGCGTTTCTTACGTTTTTTATTTTAATTTTGACGTTTTTAACATCTATGACTGACAAACCAAAGGAAAAATTAATAACTCAAATAAAATAAGCATTAGGGCCATTTAACCCAGAAAATTTACTTTACACAGCCCAGATAAATGAGAAAATATTCTACGGTGAAGTTATTAACTTTATATATTTACCTATAAATCAAGGAAATAATGTAAAATGGAACGCGGATACTGAAGAAATGGAAACTTCTAATGGCTAGTTCAGCAACACCATTTTTACAGCACCATATCAAGACAAACTTATAATAAAACACATACGAAAAAACACGTATCTATACAAAACGGATAGCCAAAAGGGCAAGTTTTAAAAACACCAGTCAAATAGCATGATATACTACAACAAAACAAATTTACAGTCAAACACATGTAAAAAAAAAACCGGTTTAGTTTTAAAACACCAGTTTAGTAATACGAAGTTTTCGTATAAACATAAATAACACTAGACTTAGTAGATCTACAGCACAACCATAGTATCCTGTTGCTCCCACGCGAACTATTCGCAGAATACACATGACAGCTTCAAAGGAAAAATATCAACTCAATAACCAAAGAAAACTAATATGACCGATGAAAGTAGAATAGCGAAGCGTAATGATGAGAAAGTCAATATTTGACATCTAAATAGAACTAACGTGCCTATCTCCTTCTCACAACCAATTAACAAACAAGCTTGTCAATATGATTTCGTTTTTAAATAACCATACTAATTAATACAATTGGTGGAATCTCCACTTACAATATATGTTCTGTTAATATGACCTCAGTTATGGTAAGCAAACGTTTTATTGCGAATGTCGGTTGTTAGTCAGAATAGTCATAATACAGCTAGGGAAATGAGAAATTTATTTGCTGATTGTCACTCTGTGTACCAGAAACAAAATTAAAGAATACAATCAGGAAGCAAAAATAAACCAATCATAATGAGCGGACAATTTTGCAATATTAGAGGTAGTGAGAAATTAACGATTGATCGGGCATCCTAACAGCATATAGAAAATCTAAAATTTAAAACTCTTTATAGTTTGAATTTTGATTGCCATGTATTGAACCAATGTAAGCATTCGTAATGGTTACAGCAATCAAACCGATCTTATTTTACAGTCACATAACCAGTCTACTGGTGTGTGATAGAGAAATAGAATAATATATATATTAGATGCTAGAAAATTGATATAAAACACTTTTCCATTATACATTTCGTAAACGTCCATTTATTTAGTATAGTAAATAACGAAACATTCTACTAGTGTGTGATAGAGAAATAGAATAATATATAAATATAAATATATATATATATATATATATATATATATATATATATATATATATATATATATATATATATATATATTAGATGCTAGAAAATTGATATAAAACACTTTTCCATTATACATTTCGTAAACGTCCATTTATTTAGTATAGTAAATAACGAAATATTTACCTTTATTTGCATATGCTGTATTTAATTTCAACTGACAAAATAGCATATGGACTCTTAGTGAAAGGCTATGTATATAAGTACAGCATGGGATGTAATGTTAACGTTTTTTTCAATGGTAAATGAATTAGTTTGTCAAATCAGTACATTCGGATTGTGTACATTGTGTGATTATAATGTATTTACGGCATAGTAGAAACTGTTAGAGCCTTTTTTTTGAAGGTTAACACATGCGATCGTCTCTAATTTGGTAATTCTAGATCTGATCGTCAAATCGTTATTTCAAATATTTCTACATTAGATAATAAACATCCATTAGATCTAAGTGATAGATTTTTTGTATTTATATCTTTTTATTGTCCAAATGTTGTGAATAGCATTTAAATACAGCCTATCCACTCATTTCTTACTATGAAGTTTAAACTCAACAATGAATCATTGGTGTCTTATGTAATGGTTAAATCTAGACTGTAACAAAGCCTTGGTTTTCTACGTTTTATCTACTTCAAATGTTTCAGACATCTTAAAAATAATAGACAAAATCATCGTGTTCGACCCAATCAACCTGTACTTGTTAGAAATGCCACACATCCAGTTTTTAATAATTATATTTCTATTTTCTGTTCTTTCCGTAAATTTCCATTTAAATAATAGGCGGTATGTAGGGTTTGTAATTATCGTCTAACATGTCTTAATAGGGAAGATCATATGTTGCAGACATCATTTATTCAAAACGAACTACTTCGCAATCTTTGTGTTTGTAGATATATATCATTGTAATATGTTTTATCCACTAACAAACAATTCGATTATACCCCGTAATATATTTCCTCCATTACGATACCAATATTTATTTTATCAAATTAACACGTCCTTTAGACCATGGCGTTTTATATTTCTTGTTATGCAGGTTTGATTGTTTGATGTGCTGCATTTGTAACATTGAGCAGTGCTAATTTATTTACTTATGCATTTTTGGCACCTAAATATGTTGCTGGCATTACACGCCAAACTAAGAGGCAAAAAAACATTTAAAGTTTTTAATAATCAGTAACATTCTTTTATTTTAGTCTATTCAGATATTAAAATAAATTGGAAAGATACGAAACCTATTTTCTTCAACATATATCTGAAATTCTTTCGCAGGCTATTATTATCTGCTTGCAAATGTCTAGCCTGTGTATTTTATTTTATGACAGAAATTGTTTTGGCATCCAAAATTATATTCAAGACTAGAAAACATTCAAACATTCATATACTTTTTGAACAGAATTAATTTTTCGTACCTGACATTCAATATAATTGTATCCTTTTTTACTTTGGTGTACCTCGTCGAACTTTGTAGTAAGCGGTTTATCTAATATATTTATTTTAGTGGCACAATGTTTTAGAAACGTTACCAAATGTTAAATTATCAATACCTTTCCATTTCTCAAGTCAGTGTTTACTGTCATTTTTATAATGTTCAAAATTCCACTCTTTAATGGAGGATTTTAATTTGTTTTCAAAGTTTGTAAACAAGTTTTATAACATCGAGATATTATTGTAGAGTACAATAGAGATGTGCTTTTCTTTATTTATCTTACTTTTGAAATATCTCATCTTTGTTTGGTTCTATTCGTGTCATAACAGTGTATCAGCGTGACATTTAACATGTATACTACCAAATAGTATCATCGTAGTGATTTTAAAATTGTTCAGTCATAACATAGTCATCATAACTATTAAATCGTCTTATGCATATGTCACGTTGTAAGGAATAACCAGATTGCAACATTTGTATGCTAGAGCCTGAGGCTAATAATTTCGCGCCGTGAATGTGTATGATTGTCAATTCTGAGAACAATGAGGTGTCAGACTAGTTATTTGACATGATTATAAAAACTAGTGGTTGGCGCCTTGTTTTGGGCAAGCCATTTACATAATATTGCCATACTATGGTGAATAGATAATTGATGAAATCATGTGTTCGGATCAAATGAACATTAAAACAACCCTTGACATACTGTTGAGGTAGGGGCAGTGTCTGTTTAATACGTGAATCAACATCCACTCAGAGTTGAACAAGGCGTGGCCAACATTAGAATCGCACGCTTAAATATATTATCTTGATAACTGAACGTCACTACTGAGTCGCTAAACCATCTTGCGGCAATTATAAGGAAAGAAAAGCTATTCCGACGTCATTCGAAATTGGCGGAAAACGCGTTATTCTGGGAACTACAGTGAGGTTAAGTGCAAAGAGCTTTTAGGGAAAAGAGGAACTTAGGAGACAGAGGAAAATATCTTAGTGCAGTTGGTCTGCGTCTCAGGGAGACAACGAAAAAGGAAGAACGGAGGCAGAAGTTAGGCGGACTGGGGATAATTGGATTACCAGTCCAGATAACGATAATTCGGATGAGTAGGAACAAAGGACAGGAGGAAAATCTATCACACTAAGTCAGATGTTGAAATAGGCCCTCACTTAGTCTAGTGAAAGACGAGTGATAGGGTTTTAATTTGAATAATATTACATTGCTGTCATTTGAATTTCACATTTTGTGTGCATTCATTAATTTGACTATCGGCATCGCTGATTGAGGGCTCCGAGCTTTGCATCTCTCTAACACTACTTCAATTTCTGACAAAAAACGAGCCAGGGTGGGTCTTCTGTAATAATTTCAAACAGTATTGGGAGTACCCCACCCCAGCCTAAATAACGGGAAACCTTCTACATCATATGACAAGCATATCGCTATAAAATAATTTTTTGAAGTTTGCGTTTTCTTTAACACTTTGGCAAAGGGCATAAACCATCGCTAAGTATAGATTTGCTCTTCATTACAAATACATTCTAACAAGTATTGGCATTCTTAATATTATCACAGCATATGGGAGCTACGAAAAACAAAAGAGAAAGACGTTATCAAAAGTATATAAAGAAAAAAAAAACAAGCAATCAGAAATTGCAGTTTTCTGAATTCATTATATATTCTATAGAAAAGGAAAAGCAAGTGCATTATAAATTTATAGTGTCGCCAATGTTTCCCATCACTTTGTCCATTCTATATGTATCTTTATAAACTGATGTCAAAAAACATTTTCCGGACTAAACCATCTTTTGGCATCTCATATTTTGCCTTAGTTAGCCCGAGAAAGTTTACTTAAGTATAAACATAGCCATCTGCTTAATTAGTCTTAGGGTGATGCTGATTGATTAATGATTACCGTCATTGTAAGCCATCTTGTCTGAATATTTACAAAGCTAACGCGCTCATTACAAAGTTGCACCGACTACTCGAAGGTGAATTGGTGTACATTTTTAAAAGCATGTAGTGGTTGTCTGGCCAGTATCAGCTGTATTGCTATGTAATTTTTATGGACCATAACATACGAAATAAGTGAAACAACTGTCCATATTGACTAACATTAAGGTACAACATGTCGGTGGGTCAAGTATATACATACATAATTGATGTCTTATTATCTTATCACTAATTTTTTATATAATTTCGATATAGCGATTTGTGGTTTGTTGGCGGCATGGGGTGGAGAGGGTTACAAAACACCAGAGATTTTCCTTGCATCGTACAATACGTACTATCTTTTATGCGATTCTTTTACCAAAGTCGGAACCTTGTTTTCCATAGTTTGCCATAGTTTATTCCATTTAATTTAGGTGTTTAATCATGAAAATAGTTTCGATCATGTAAATTAATTAATACTTAATATTAATTGTTAACCGAACATATACAGCTCCTTATAAGTTCATAAATACTGGGTTTTAAAGAATGTTCCGCATTTGACTGACAATAATTTAAATATGACGTTACAGACTGTTAAGCATTGTAATAGCGGTAAGTTCTGATTCAGCTATCATATTCCAATAATGTTTCCACACTGACACTCAGACAATTATTGCCTGGAGTAGTGCTTCTGACAAGTTAAGACAAATCTGACAACAAAGGAAGAAGAAACAACTTAATAAGTATGCTTCCTTTTTTATACATTTATGTCGCTAATGATTAAATGCAATATGCTGAAAGAGGTTTGCTAAACACTGATTATATACTAACGACATATGTTTGCTAAAGACTGGTTATATACTAACGACATATGTTTGCTAAACACTGATTATATACTAACGACATATGTTTGCTAAACACTGATTATATACTAACGACATATGTTTGCTAAAGACTGGTTATATACTAACGACATATGTTTGCTAAACACTGATTATATACTAACGACATATGTTTGCTAAAGACTGGTTATATACTAACGACATATGTTTGCTAAAGACTGGTTATATACTAACGACATATGTTTGCTAAACACTGATTATATACTAACGACATATGTTTGCTAAAGACTGGTTATATACTAACGACATATGTTTGCTAAAGACTGGTTATATACTAACGACATATGTTTGCTAAACACTGATTATATACTAACGACATATGTTTGCTAAAGACTGATTATATACTAACGACATATGTTTGATAGAGATTGGTTGTATAATAGCAACAGAAGTTTTCTACAGATCAATTGCATACTACCGACAGACATTTGCTAAATATTAATTTACCATTCCTCTCCTTTCTAAGTAGCATTTTCAGCACCTTTTGCAAACATCATTGGCCAGTAGAATAATACGTTCAATTTCTTTGGTTAGCAACATCCTTAAGTAGTATAAATTAATTTATTTTGCGATGCCTTCAAGGGATAACCGATAAGTGTTTCCTTGGTGAAAATAATTAAATCTGACGATGTGAAATATATATTACATAAAAAGGAGCTTAATCCAAAATGTTTTTCATATTACCTGACATGAATTGTCTGACTCAAAAGTTTCAAAACGTCAAATCCATAATCCTTGTTAGAAAATTAAACGAACTCAGTTATATGCCAGCTATGAAGACAGAAATCTGCTGATAATAGAGCATTTAAGATTCTGGTTGCATCTGTGATAACAGATAAGTTTCCAAATCAAATGAAACATTTATTACATATTATCGTATTTTCATAATCGGATCCAATCTCAATTGACGCATAATGCATTTTACAAGATCTTCATATGTGACCAAAATATTTCAATTTTGATAATTGATTAAGCAAAACTAATTTAAAATATATTTATCTCATGATAAAATTCACGATTACGGAACAAGTCTTACCTGGATCAATTTGACTTTTCAGTAAGAAATTCACATACAAATTACTATCATTAACTTTTCATTGACGCATATGCATATATTTGATAGTATTTTACAGGCATTCACCAGACATATGCTACCCCCTTCGTCAGTCGCTCCCCTTCCCTCAATTAATCAATCCGTTAAATAAACGTTTGTCCATGGACTGTATTGATATCCGTACTTTGATAAGTTTCAGTACAGTTCATTTATTTTTTTAAACAGCGCATACTTTAACTAAATAACTGAAGAAGTGAGAATCAGAGAAAATATATCGTGCATCACGCAGATCTTTCATAAATACCTAGTAAACAGTTCTATGTGTACAATGAGTAATGGAAGGTTGAATCTCAAATATTTACTGAAACCTTAATACGAACCGCAGGTCGCTTTCAACGAAAATATTCGTATCATTTTATTGAATTAATGAATTCAGTGAAATAATTTGGAATTTTGAAACAAAGAAAAAGTGTTATCGCCACAAACATCCATGTTATTTTATTACATAATCCAGCTTGTTTCTTAATGTGAATATTTTCTTTCTGTACAATGCCTTTAGTCATTAAAAGAAGTCTGCACGTCATCTCGATCGCAGACTCCGTTTTAATATGGCTTCCATAAAAGCATCATTCAGACCATTATATTCTGTAAGATGTTGAACGTTTGAATTTCCAAAAGGGAACCCTTTGAATGCCTGAACAAAGTACTGCTTTTTAATACTTGTAAGAATATGAATAATACATATTTCAAAAATATTTTTCCTATACAGATTATGAAATACATAATTCTGTTACGAGAACCTATGCGTATAAAACGTCCATCTTAAAGAAAATAGGTTATACTTCAAGGACAAATTCAAAAGAATTTTGGCGGTAATCAGAAACATTTGCTAGCACAATTAAATCTCCTCTCATGTATAATTTCAGACCTCTATGCCATTTCAGAGAACATTATTTGATTAGATGTTGAAATTCGTGTTCTGTGCAGATAATTTTATTCAAAAGATGAAAATATTGTAGTTTAAAAATTCTTGGACAAAAATCACTACTATGATTGGAGGTAGAACTAGATGCTAAATAATTATTAACTAATATTGGGTATTGTTAGGTAATAGTGCTAATTATTAAATAGTATTGTTTCGTCGTTCTTTATCCTAAAAATAAAGATATTTATTATTATTATTTATTATATATAATTATCAAAGGAGTAATAGAATTTCAAAGACTTTGAAGGCAGATGTTTGTAATTTTCTAAAACGTTTTTTTAATCGTTTATTTTTATTAGGTACATAAAATCAAGAATGTGTATGAAGCTTCATCAGCATAAAGCTACATATTGTTATCTTTATTCTAACCTGGTTCGGTAACAATGATAGTAAGTATAATTATATGCAATCTCTTTTTTTTCTAAACATATATTCTTTTTAAAATTCTAACAGATGTTCGTCATTTATACAAAAAGTCACCAGTTTTTGAGGGAATACTAAAGTCTGCCACTCCAAAAGAATCAAATATTGTTGTGTCTGTGGTAACGTTGCCTATTCAAATAATAAGTTTGAAGACGTTTTTATAAAGTAATTTTACTTTATCATACGTCTGTAATTTAAATGACAACATAATTCCCCCTCCATAACAATTTATCCTAAATCTTTTACTGAATTCAACAAGTTCTAAGTGATGTGTTGCTCCACGTGCGTTTCTCTAAACTAAGCACTGGACAAATATTGTGCAATACTGTGTAAATACTAAATCTTCAATTGCATGCTTTAAATGAAAAAAGTATAAATTTAATTCTAAGAGCATCATGTCAAACTGCACTATTTGAAGATCCATTTGGAAACTTCATGCTCCAAATCGCTATCGCATATTGCATTGTGCCTTGTTAGCAATTAGACAAGCACAGTGTCATGTATGCAAGTGCTGTCTAGTCTTCGGCCCGCTACTGATTTTAAATGGTCCGCCAGAGTTCGAGCAATTTGGTTTTGCATTTATCTAAAACTAAATGTCCATGGTCTACTTTCATAGTCTATCTTCTTAACAAGGTAAAACAAATTGAATAATTTTTTTAAAAGTGTTGGCTGTGGCCCTCGGTTTCAAAAATGTTTTCAGTGCTTCGTTGTGTCAAAACGGTTGGACAGCACTGATTTATGCCATCATGAACATAATGATAAACTGAGAGGTGTATTTAAATTGATATTAAATTCACTATTCATTTTAATACCTTTATAAAAGCTGTGGACATGCAACTGTAACATCGTTCCAGTTACGGCGACCAACCGTGGCGAATCCATTAATTGTCAACAGAATAAGCGCTGTTTTAATCAAATTGAGGGCGGTCAAATCTAATGAAACACAGTGGTAGTCCATGCAAAATATTGGTTCTCTTTATAAGACAACTAGCATGAATCCATTATGTGATATCAAGTTCGCAGGCATGACTGTTCGACCTGAATTAATGTTATATGTTTCTTTCTAGGAAAACGTATTCATGGCAAATGAATCTTTAGAAAACCGTCTTTTACTAGGAATAGTATGTGATTGCTGATTTAACTCAACATTATGTTTTAATAATATACAATTTTGGTTAATTTTCAAGGGTCAGTTCAGAATACACAATGTTTAAAACCTTCATATCCCTGGCCCCACATCAGCAATTTTGGTTCTCCAATTGATGGAACTTATTTTTTCCTGTACCTCTTTGAAGAGTTATTTCAGCATTTTTTGGTGATTACCATATTCGGTGCTTGAGCAAAAGCTTATTTTTATTTTTATTGGAGTCAGTACGATATATGGTCCATGCGAAGAAAAAGTATACCTCTTGAAAGTTCTTGTCAATTCGTTGTGTTCTTTCTGAAATAGACATAGACTGTGATATTTTAGCCCATAGTTAGTGTGTACAATTTACAGGATCTTTCATGTTGCAGATTTGTATTATGACATCTGTCTGTTTCAAAATAATGAAATTGAAACATCGCCTCTTTCCACATCAACAAAATTGTTTACGTCTATATTTGTGATATGCATCATTGTTGGACAAGTATCTAATCCGCTATTATTCGTTTCAAGATCTTCTTTCAATAGTTTTTATTTCCTCCTCTACTTTTCATTTTTATTTGCATAGTTTCCGCTCTTTCATTCAAAACTGCAGGACCCAAGCATTATGCTGGACGTTTGTGTTTAGAGTTTATTTTATGGATGTAAGTTGTTTCTTTCTCCGACGAAACCTGTCTTAGAGACGAAACTGGTTTGTATTTGAGAATTATCATGTGTATGTCAACACAAAATACCTACTAATTTTTTTTTCAAATTATTTATGAAGTTTGAATTAGATTCTATTATGATTTGTCTTTAAATTCAAGATCTTAGATTGCAGATCAAAGATGAAGTCAGTCATCTGCCAGCTGTAAGAAAGCAAATAGGTATTTTGTGAGAATATGAATCTATCTTAATCAATTCATGACGAATAAATTGACAGCTTTCATAAAATATATAACTAGATCCAGTTTGAAGGATGTTTGCAAATCAAACCATTCCGTCTTTTTAACCACCCTTCAATCTCTCCTTGCGTCCCTCCATCAATCAATGTATTCATCCATCATTCAATAAATAAATGTTAGTGCATTAAAGTCCATGCTATCTGAAGTGAACTTTCACACCATGTCAAACAAGGAGACAGCCTCATATGTAAATATGAAAGAGGATTAGTAATAATGCAATAAATGTTGTTTCAAAGTATAATAATTTCGTTGTGTATGTTATCATTATGGAACAATATGGAGAAAACATATATCTGATTTTGTCGTACCAACCGTGAGTTCTAAACTGCTACATCATTTTGCAAAGCCTTTTACCTTTTTCAAATTGTTAATGATTAGTTTAATTTAACGTGGTGACTTTTGAATTTCCGAATGTTTCTTATTACCCACAAATGACCATAGATAATGACCGTCATGGTCATTTGGTCACAATGCTAGCTCGGGTTGCAACGATTGTATCAGAAACATCAACAGAAAATAATTGAGTGCGTATTTTTAATGTTCTAACACCACGTCATCTTCATTAGTAACACAGTACGCACATCCTTTTATAAATTTCTTATTAATAAATGAGAGAAAATTGAATCAATATAACCTTGATTCATTTTATTTGAATATAAAGCTTAAAATATGTTGCAGATACTGGTTATTAATCTGATTTTGTGGTATTTTATTCTCTATAGTTTGTACTTGTAAACATACTAAAAGGCCTGATATCGGAATTGGTATAAATAAATTTATGTGTAACTTACATTATTATATAGTCACATACAACTAATTATTTTATGAGCTACTCAATCAACTTATATGTGGCGACATGTTAAATACGGTATTTAAAAGCACGAATGTAGCTGAGTGGCTAAAACAAAATTACAAATGTGACAGTTGCTCTTCATGTAAGAAAAATATATTTAAAAATGTAATTAAATTTGACACAATAATTTAGGAAAAACTCAATTTTTAAAAATATCATTGCACAATACGTTTTTTTTAAATATCCCAGAAGAACTTATAAATCTTAAGACGTCCATTAATACTTTCGAATATTTTGTCCACATTATAGTCATGCAAAGATAGTTTATATTTTGTATTTTAGTAGACGTATGGTAGATAGTTTTAAGAATCAACTTTTCCTTTATTAATAGATCAAACAAGATCAGAAATAATTCATCTAGAACTTATTGTTCATATAGATGTATTATGAGCAGAAAGGATTATGATTCGCATAATGCGTTGTACCCTGCACATTAGAATGAGGTAACCTTTTATGGAAACATTAAAGCCCAGAATAGTACGCGAACAAACCATTTCACGAATTAGAAAATTTGACAAATATGTTGTCCCAATAATACTAATTTGCCAGATGCAAAGAGGCAATAAATGATGGGGATAGGTCTCAGACCTGCAGTAGACAAATAGAAATACGATATGATAGCTGACTTGCTTTTAATCCTTCCTCTGTTTTGACTTGTCATGTGGCTTGCGATAATACAGAATAATCTCATTTATCATGTACACTGTACACTGAAAAAGATATGTGTCGATTATCTCTTATTTTGAACCATTTCATAATAATACTAATACAAATGGGGACTTTGCATAGCGCCTACTCTTTAGAAGTCCTACGCGTTTTACACCATCTATCATGATATGACTACAAAAAACATCATGAAATTAGCAAAGATTCTGGATCCAATTGATAGCCAGTGAAGGGTACTGATCGTGCAACTCTAAGGTTGATCCGAGCAGCTGTGGTTTGAACTGTTGAAGTTGCTGGAGTAGATATTTAGACGAACCATGCATAATTAAGTTACAATATTCAAGTCTTGAAAGTACCAATGTACATACAAGTGTTTTAGTAGCATCAACTGAGAGACTTTTGCTAATGGAGGTGATGCGTCTCAGTTCAAGATATGCAACCTTATGTTCAAGACATATTGGTGCAATATGAGCGCACTGTCCAGAGTAACACCTAGTTTACGTAGTGACTATGTGAATTTAGTACTGGTATTGCTGATATTTATTGTCTGAGGTAATGGATGTGAATGAGGACGTCATTGTGTTGTGATCAGAATGGCCTCAGTTTTATCATCATTCTTCTGCAAATTAGTGCATGTCATCCATGATTTCACATCAGAAATTCACCTCTCTACTCCTGGTTTGGTAGCATAAACTTCATTTGGGTAGTTAAATTTGCATATTTGGGTGTCATCAGCATACAGTTGGTGAGACACTGGATGATTATGTATGACACTTGAGAGTTTTTGAATGTATAGAATGAAGAGAAACAGATCCAAGAACAGAACCCTGTGGAACACCACAACATAAATCAACTGGTCTGGAGTGTATTCCATTTGCAGATACAGTTTGTGTCCTGTTGACTAAGAAAGACTTGAACCACAGTAAGGCTGTTTTGTGAATGCCAAATACATGCTGGAGACGGTGAAGTTATATATCATGGTCAATTGTGTCAAATGCTGCAGATAAATCAAGGAGGGTGATGACTGTAATCATCCCGCTATCCAGAGAAGAGAGAATGTCATTAACTACTTTCAGAAAAGTAGTTTCAGTACTGTGGCAAGGGTGATATACAGACTGTATATTTCTGAAAACACTTTGAATTCAGATGAGATACAAGTTGGGTTAGAACAACTTGTTCTAAGACTTTTTATATGAACGGAATATTAGAACTGGGCGGTAGTTCTTTAAATCGTTATGGTCGAGTGTTGGTTTGTTCATCAAGGCTTTACAATGACAGTTTTTAAAAAGTATAGGAATTCCCCTGGATGATGAGATAGAGGTATTAATAACAACAGCTAATGAAGGCAATAATGGATCTAACCACTCAACCAGCAATGATGTTGGAATCGGATCCCTTTCACATATTTTTGGTGCACATTTAATCACGATTGTCCGTACTAAATCCATAGAGACAGGGCAATTGCTGCCAACGGTTGTAGCTGAAATTCTGTATCGCAACTGTATGGTGACGACGATTCAATTGACATTGTGTTGTCAAGTTTATCTCTAATGTTACATGAGTCCGATCAGTTCTATCTTCTTTCCTTCAGAGAGATCTTGCCATTTATGAAAAACCTCAAAGTATGAAGCCAAAGCTTTTAAGTACAGATTTATCACTGTTGTGTACCAATCATGTTCCGAAATTTATTAACTGTTGACAATGATAGCTATTGTTATATTCCACACAGAAGTGATTTCGGCTATATTGGACAATTGTGCAAATTGACAACTGTAACTAACAAAACAATGTGTATGCAAAAGTATGCGATGTAATCAGAGCAGTGTGAAATTTTCTACGAATCTTAACAAATAATAAACTTGATTAATATCATCCGGAACACAGTCAAATTAAAATTAATTGTCAGCAACCTTTATGGAACAGATTCAAATTTCGAATTTGAATTACATCGCTCTAATTTTACATTCAACAAAAAAAAAACAGTAACATACACAAAGGGGATTTATACCCCGACTTCCATTATTTATGAAGTTCTGATTGGAAAGGAGCAGTTCATGTGTAATTATATTGAGCGGTGTGCATTGCTACGAAATGAGTTTTAAACACCAAACTTGAACCATATCAGGAAATCTTCCAAGCCGATACAATTAAAGCAATAAAGGAACGATTGCATTTTACGTGGTCCTCCTCGTTCCTGCAATAGAAAGAGATTATTTTTATTCTTTTTTTTTAAAAAATCTATTTTTATTATATCTTCAAATTGAGTAAAGAGCAAAGATATGGTATGTAAAGCTTAGGCACGTGTATTTTGTGTCTTAAAAATCGCTTAGTTAAGCACAACACGTTTAAATATCGCTTTCATACGAAACATATTTTCTCTTTTTCATCAAACAGTGAAACAATGCATTAATTGAGATATAATGTAGAATGTCCAGTACAGTATGCATCTTTTCCTTTAGTAACATATATAGGTATTTGTAAAATGAGTTTCTGTGTCTGGCAAATGTGAAGCCAATTGACGACGTTCATCTTAATGTGTTTTAGATAAATATGGATTCCAGCTATGACTAGTGAATAAACATGCTTTATATAAACCGTCAACTCTAATGTGCATGCGCACAAAAATGTATCCGATACGAATTCAAGCTCAGAATTTCCTGGTCATTGTTTTCCAAAGTCACTGAAATAATGATCGAGCTAAATCAATACATTGTCAATCTGTCACGTGATCAATGACTAAACAAAATTTTCCATATCACTACCTAATTAAACCAGTGCGATGTGATAAATTATATCGACTTTTTAACTCGACGTAGAATACTTTTTTCTTGATTTTAATGTTTGTGCGACATGAATACAGATCAGAAAATAGCGCCTTCCCAATGTTTCACCTGCCATACATTCACAAATCCCTGCTTTGATTCTATGTATTTAAAGCCATTTCCCACCACATGAAAGGCAATATTTAAATACCAGTAAATTTGGTGGTGGAAGAACCACTGATCAACGGAGATCCATTAAAAATCTTTCTCGCAAAACCGCAACGGCCGTGCCGAAACTCAATCCACCGCTGACATGGATGTCAGTTGATCCGTCAAAGCGAATTATTTTGATCACTTGGCCACCGAGAACCCTTCACCGATTTTGACTTGTAACAAACCGTTGTACGGAAAATAAAATTGCTCGTAAATAAATTTAATTAAACGTGTTTTACAGTGTCAAACTGTTGATCGATTATTTTTGGTTACGTTAAAACCGTTGATCTGACAGTTCGAAAATCACATGTTTTACAGCATTCCAGGGTATGTTTTTACATACACTTCATTGTCGTATCAACTATTAGTATGGAGATGGGGCAGGAATTGAAGTAAAATTGTATAATCTTGATGTCATAACTATTGAAAATTGAACCTGTTCCGGAATGTATGTGTGCATGGAGTTATCAAGAAGATAACTTGGAAATTGATTGATATTTCAGCAGAACCAGATAGAGTGTTAGTAGTGTATTAATTGACAAGTTACTCTTTATGCACCAAACCAAGTTTTAGATTTTACCCTGTTGTTTCCATCGAAAGTAGTTTGTCATATTGGTATCTCAAAGGAATTTATGCTAGACTGTCCTCGTCATATAGAGTGTTGTTCATAAAGTTAAGCCACAGAAAAACAAGCAAGCTGAAAGTGATCATGTCCTTAAACTAATCAGCGTACTTTACGTTTTAAATTCCTGTAACGATTCTCGGATTCGTATATACTTTAATCACCTCAGTCAAATCAACGAAATAAAATTGAAAGCACTTTGATATCCCAGGCGCAGTAGCCGAATTGATTGTGTTGTTTTCATGTCCAATTACTATTGTTACAACCTGTTTCCGACTCTCAAAATTCAGTGTTCGATTGTGTAGCATCAAGAATGATCAATATTGAAATATCTTAGCGTTTATCAGTACAAACAGCGGTGAGCATAGGCTTTTCAGAGCAATCAAGTTATCTGTACCTGCACTGGCTATCCATTCGATACAGAATCAAACAGAAAATGTGTTCTCTGTGCTACGTTTCACTAACAGACTCCAGTCCAACATACATATTTGGCCTCAACCATGATATACACCAGCACGATACTTACGCTCCTTTTCTGACAATCGAATACTCATTGTTCCCACTATGTAAACGAAGTCATATGGACAACGTTCTTTTGCATTCCAGGGCCCGGCAATGTGGAACGAATTGCCCATTGAAATTAGACACAAAGACACAGTGATCCCTTTTTAAAGTGCTCTAACACCTCACCTATTTAGACTGCAGGAACAATCTTAGAGACCTAACAGTGTTTGTATCTTATATGTTTTCAGCATGTTTTATGTTTTAAAATGTCATGGGGTTTTTTTGTCTTCTGTAGTAAAGTTTTATCATTATAGATGTTATGAAGAGCTTACAGCTTCTAAAGATCTGGCGCAAAACAAAGTCCTCATTATTATTATTATTATTATTATTATTATTATTATTATTATCTAAGCACAACAAAAAGCAGAAACAATTAAACAAACAACTGTAACGATCAAGTACAATCGGGAAGGATTTTAAAGGAACAACACTATTATATCATTCAGTGAGAAAAATTAACTTAAATATTTGAATGTAACTTTGATACAAACTGGAGGCTGAAGTCGTTTCTTTTTATTAAACCGTTTTTTGTCCAAAACAAAATAAATACGTATTGATCAAACACGCTGGCTAACACATCATAATGAGTTAAATCGACGAATTGCTCAATCAAAAAACGTAGTTGTAGTCACACGTAAAGGTTCCAAATATTAATTTAAAATATTTGAAAACAAGAACTCCAAACTTTATCATTGATCAAAAGATAAGACTCATTCTTGCTGAATACGTATGTGAGAGCTTGATTCTTATATATTATATTTACATTTTAAAGCATGTGATATTGGATTTTCAGTAATTTAATAATTGAAATCATATTAAAATTAACTATTGATCCAATACATACCATCACTTACCAAATTTTCAGTTAATAATGCTAGCTATTATTATATAGCTCTAAACCAAAAGGTTATTTAGTGCAAAATCGCGAAATGAAGGAATGAACATACTTCTCATTTTTTTCAAAGTTTATGTATTGTTCTGAACTGTTTGTCTTGACACTATATCGTTTTAATGCCTTTTTTATATTGATGTAATGTCTAGATTTAATCAATGAGGAGAGTGTGTGTGTGTGTGTGTGTGTGATTTAGATTTTTAACGTAGCTTTAACATTTTTAGACACATCGCTACAATGTCTGCAGTGTGGCAGTTTATAATAATGTCTGGCTCATGTGCATCTTTCCTATTCGGACTATGTAAAAGCTGTAAATATAAGATAAATTATTGTTGAGAGAAAGGCCACACTTTACATTCGTATGTGTTTAAAATATGTTTATTGTTTTGCAGTTTACACAGATTTGTAATACAACTTTCTGAGCTATTTTACAGAGAAATCGTGTTGGCATTTCTGTATGATGTACAGTTATTATAGTATAACTGTCTCTAAATTTGGAACACTTCTTGTGATCTTCGTGAAATTTTAACAAGATTTGTTAAACAAATATTTCAGAAAAACAATAATGACTCCAATGATTACCAACATAAGACATACATCTCACTCTCCCTCCCGAAGAGAGAAACAAGAAGAAAAATAACTGAAATACAATTGAAGACATATATCAACAAACATACATTACCCATTGCAATGGTATGGTATAGAATACGCTCCCTTAATTTCTCTTCACGCTTTGTCAATGAAAATATAACGTTACGCCACTGTTTCTTCTGTTGGGAATAGTACATGTAGTTTGATATTGTATGAGAAACATCATGAAATAGACCGTGCTTCATCGCTGTTTAGATACTGTATGAGAAATATCATGAAATAGACCGTACTTCATCACTGACATACTATGAGGTACTTAATGAAATAGACCCTATTTCGTCACTGTTTTGATATTGTAAATATAGGTAATCGGATGGTTAGATTTTTTTAACGGCACATTCAAAACATCTTTTACTATGTCATGCTGAGGAAGTGGGATATAAGTGTCTTTCTCATGGAGACACGCGGGCCTCAATCGGTTGGTTTGGGAGGGTATTTATCCCACTCTCTTGATTGCATGTCCGACAATCTAGAAAGACTCCTTGAAATAGCCTTGCTAATCATGACTTTCCTCATTTGTGATCACAAGATTGGTTATATCATAATATTTGTGAAATTCAGTTTGTGTGATCGCCTTATAGGTTATACTATATTATTTATAATCTTGATTAGCTGTGATCAAGAGATTGGCTATACCATAATAACTATGAAATTTACTCTTTGTGATCACAAGATTAGTTATATCCTACTATTTCCAAAATTGACTATTTGTGATCAGAGAAATAGTTATCTCATATTCACGAAATTTACATTTTGTGATCAGCACATTTGTTATATCATATTATTCATGAAATTGACATTTTGTGATCACGTGATTAGTTATATTGTACTGCTCATGAAATCAACTTTTTGTGATCACGAGATTAGTTATATTGTACTGCTCATGAAATCAACTTTTGGTGTTCACAAAGTGCTTATACCAACTGTTTGATTTATAATCACGTTGACTTACTAAATTGATTCAAAAATCAATATCATCCCGAACGTTTGATTTGAAACGTTTCTAATCATTTCTATTTCGACACTATAAAGACAGTTGCTAACAGCTTAATTTATGGAAAGGACAAATCCAGAAAAATTCAATCTTTATTTCCAGACATAGTATAATGATTACAATGGTTGTTGCAATGTGTTCTTTCAGGTATTTTCTGATATTTATAATTTTGATGATATTTGACCAAGTTTTGAAATATATTCTTAGGAACAGCTGCTGAATTGGCTATATTGGGGGGAATATATCCATCGATGTTTTTCAGAAGAAGGTAAGATACTAGAAATTGCTAAAAAGACTTTCATTCAGCAGATTTGTAATTGTTTTAAATTAGCAATTTAAAAGGAGTTGATATTTTATCATTTTAATGACCCGTACAAACATGATCTAAACATTAAAGCAATATCTTGCCAACCATTTTAGACCAAATTATATTCAAGAAGTATGTGAAAACATCTGAATATTGTATTATATGTTGTGTATCTTTTAAACTGTGAACAAATATAACAACGAGCCATTACAAAATACCCTTCTATAATATTATCTGAAGCGGCGCTCCGAAAACTGCAGATATTTGCATGTGACGTAATATGGTAAATGACAGTGACCTAAAACTGTCTAAGAAGTAGAACAAGTATGCCACTATGTAAACTACTGATGTTAGTTCCATGCGCTCTTATGGTATTCTCGGTTTGCCATCAAGGCAATCAGTGTACTTGAATAAAGTCTACGATGTCATTTTCCTTCATATTCTACATTGTTCTCAGATGAATTCATCGATTGAAAGGATCTCGCGAATGCGTTAAACATGGCATTTGTTATGCAAGACCGTGATCGAGCTTTGATTAGCAAACAAATTACTGCCATTTAGTTTACGATTGATGAAGATATTAAGAACACAGTGTAATATATCTCTTTATTCAGCTGTTTTAGCATATTGAAGATTAATTTCAATATCTGAAAGGCTTGTACAAGGCTCATCTGATGGAGGTTGATCAATAACGGACTCGGGTTACAACCGACAAACATATACTCAACAGAACTATAAAGCGTGATCAGAGAGCTGTGAGTTAGCTTATCACGGGTAATAAAACGTGGACTTATTTTTGGGGATGGAATGCAGTTTTTGAGTGCATGAACAATATACCAAAACACAATTGAATAAGTATATTGAGAAATTGTAGAGGCTTGAGTGTATTACTTTGGCAAGAAGCAACGTTATTGCGACGTACAACGAAGTAATTTATCAGCAAACATCAAATAAATAACTTTGTTGTACAGGCAGTAATGTGAAGAACTTTTTTAATATAAATTATATAGATAAAGCTTTGACGAAAAAAGTATATTGTGTGTCGATGATGTAAATTCTTACTTTAACAAACAATATAACTTACTCGAGAAAAATAGTGCAATTTACGGATTCGATGTTCAGCCAATATTTGTTCCGAAAATAATAGATTATATTGCCCCTATACAAAACATCTTTCTTAGAAAAAACAAACTGACGGGTCTGTCTTCATCGGAGATAAATCCTACAAACATTGACTCTCTGAACTGATTTGTTTTGCTTGATGATTTCATATAGAGACAGAACATTACATTTTGCTCAAGATTAAATGTTTGAACCCTTTATTTATCTCCGTCAATCTTATTAGGTCTGGAAATTGGAGGGTCAATCCCAGCGCTTAATCAAACTTTGATAACTTCATCTTTCGTGTAACATCGGTTCCCATAAGACCACATATCAGTCAAGAAATTTGCTGGAGGAATTAAAGCAACAGAGAGAGATTGTTTCAGCACGTGGCGCTTGACCCAGGTCTGAGTTGATCAAAATAATAATTTGTTAATCTGGCATATCAGGATGATATATGATCAAATGTCATAATCTTCATCACCATTCCTGACGTTAGTGCCACTATCTTTAACTTTCGAAAAGCAAAAAACTGATAGTTAAACATTTATATGTAATAAAATTCACGCTCATTATCTAAAAATTGATCTTCAATAATGATCATTTTTCTGTAGAAAATAGACAAAAACAATGCAAGATCTCGGTTACATATTCCCTAAAATCGTAGTTTCGCGCATACTCTAAAACAAAAGTTTTTTAAAATTGTTTTCGTCTTTCTCTCGATTGAAGAAACTATAAAATTAATACAGCTTTTATATCTAGATTTTGATTTCTTCACGTTTTCGTGCAATTCTATCTTTAGTAAAGTACTTTAAACTCTTTAGCTTAAGAAGTGTGGGCAGTTAGTTCTCATAAACTGTTTAAAATCATTAGATAATTGGATACAATTAGATAATTAGATACAGCCGTCAACAACTGTGGTATCCACCTTGCAGAAGCCTTCCTGAGATTCAATACAAGCCGTTCATTCGGTCCATGTATTCAGTACAAAGAACTGCGTGTAAATCTAGTTCGTAATTGCGCTAACAGAATCAGCGTTCAACGCAACGAGAGTGTTTGCAGTGACTATTGTTACGTCTATTGGATTTAAATTATTTATTTTTTAATTGTTAAATCCAAAATTTGTCATTTAGGGTTTAAAATTCATTAATTGAGAGATTATTCTGGAAAATTCAGGCTGACCTAGACTCTAGCTGTAAACACAGGTTGACCTTGGCTTGTTGACCTCATTTCTGACCCTTCTTTAGAGAGTGTAAACAAGCCTTGGAAATGATTGGCTAGATCCAAAATTATCTTTTTATTTTTAGAAATTCGTGGCTTATTTTCATCTGGTTCATTGTTTTAGTACGTGACTTAGTGAAGGTAGCTTCTTTCTATGACCTTCCAGAATCACATGATTCCTTTTTGTTTACGAGGGAATTATATATATATATATATATATATATATATATATATATATATATATATATATATATATATATATATATATATATATATATATATATATATATATATATATATATATATAGCTGTGTTTTGGAAGCTAACAGTATTAGGATCTGGGCTTTTAAAGTTAATAGTTGTTTTTCTGTTTGAGTTATAATTTTAATTACCTTGTACTGGAAATTGTGTCAATTCGTTGGAGCAAGAGAATTTATTGTATTTATCTGGAAAAGGACATGTGTTTCATAATTTCATTTGGATGATTATAAAACAAGAACTGCATCACGTGACATTGTCAGCCATTTTGGATTACATCGTCAAGATTCGAAACTGGAACTATTAGAACATTTATTTATCAGGACTCTTGCAATTCCATTAGTGGATTATTTTTGTGAATTCTATATTGGTTTAATGTTGGATTTGATTCTCTAAAACTTTATTTATTTACTTTATCAAGATAATTGTACTTAATAAATTTATTGTTCAAGTTATACAAGCTACAAGCTTGTTAGTTTTCACTCTTTCTGTGTTGCTGCTTATTCGAGCCTAAGCACGTAACATAGAAATTTAGGGCTATCGTCCGGATTGAGATTGAGATTTGAATAAATTGGAATTTAAATTTGAATTTCCCCTAGTTTTTGAAAATTTTAAATCATTAGTGAGACTGACACGCTTGTATTAAAATGACATCTAAGGTAGAAATATTTCTTTCTAATCCTACCCAGGGGCAAATAGATCTTTTCAAAAAATATGAGTTAATTCAACTTGCCAGAAAATATGATCTTTCTGAAGTCAAGGCTTCTTTAACGAAACAAGATATCAAACAAATTTTGGTTCAATATTTGGTAGAATAAGATGTTTTGGAACAAAGTGCTTTGATTCCAGTCAGTAAGTCTACATCAGACTCTGACATTAAACTAAAGGAATTAGAATTAAAATTCAAGATGGAATTAGAGTTAAAGAAACTGGAATTTCAGGAAAAGGAGAAAGAGAGTCAGGAAAGTGAGAAAGAAAAGCAAATTGAATTACAAAAAGAGCAGATGCGGATTGATAGAGAGAGAGAGAGGAGAAAGAGAGACAATTACAATATGAAAAAGAAGAAAGAGAGAGAGACAAGAGAGGGAGAAAGAAAGACAATTACAATATGAAAAAGAGGAGAGAGAGAATTAGAGTTGAAGAAGTTGGAATTTCAGGAAAGGGAGAAAGAGAAACAATTACAATTTGAAAAAGAGGAGAGAGATAGACAGGAAAGAGAAAAAGAAAAACAATTACAATATGAAATTAGAATGAAATAAATGGAGCTGGCAAGTGAGAATCACCATCATACTTCAAATCAGAATTTTGATTTAGCAAGGAATATTAGATTAGTGCCCCCTTTCAAAGAAAATAAAGTAGACAAATATTATATTCTTTTTGAAAAGCGGAAAATTTAAAGTGGCCAAGAGAGAATTGGACTCAGTTACTACAATGTGTACTTACTGGTAAGGCTAGTGAGATTTACACTTCCTTGTCTATTCAGCAATGTAGTGACTATGATGTAGTTAAAGAATGCATTTTAAGAGGTTATGAGTTAGTTCCTGAAGCTTATAGGCAAACATTCAGAAATTACAGAAAAGAAGCTGGACAAACTCATGTCGAATTTGCTAGAGAAAAAGAGCAGATGTTTGATAGATGGTGTTTAGCCAAGAAAGTCAAACAAGATTATCAAAATCTCAAGCAAATTATATTAATTGAAGAGTTCAAAAACTGTGTCGATAGTGATGTTAGGACTTATCTTGATGAGCATCAGATTGAAACCTTGGAAAATGCTGCTCGAGCTGCTGACGAATATTCTTTGACACATAAAGTTCCTTTTGTTAACAAGACTTCTACTCGACAATTTAATGGCAGAAAAGTATTTCCGCCTAATTCAAGCCCTTCTAAAACTCAAACTAACACAACTTTCAAAAATCAGACTTCAGAGAAGTTTGATTCTAAATCCTTGTCTCTTCCGACGTGTACCTATTGCAAGAAAGAAAGATATGTTATTTCTGATTGCTATAAATTGAAAAATAGGCATCAGAATCAACACAGACCTGTTCCAAATGCTCTTATTTCCAAGAGGTCAAGGTCACAGTCATGTATTGAAAGCAATACATTTGTTGGGTCTAATAAATCCCGGTCTGATTTTAATATGGAGAATTATGAACCATTCATATCGAAGGGTTATATATCACTCTTGGGTGATTCAGCCAATCCCACCCCTATTAAAATTTTATGGGACACAGGAGCTTCTCAGAGTTTTTTATTGTCAGGCACTTTGCCTTTTTCTGAGGAGTCTTCTTCTAATGAAAGTGTTCTTATTCAGGGAGTAGAGTGCGGCTTTGTTAATGTTCCTCTCCATTGTGTAAATTTGTCATCAGACTTAGTGTCAGGACCTGTGACCATCGGAACAGTCTCGGTTTTGCCCGTTGAGGGCATTGATTTATTGCTAGGCATCGACTTGGCTGGGAACAAGGTTGTGGTTAATCCACTTGTAACTGTCAAGCCTAATTTGGATCAGAAAGTTGATCCAGTTGAAAAAGAATTCTCTGAGATAGTTCAAGCTTGTGCAGTTACCAGAGCTATGGCAAAGAAAGCTCTTGAGAGTGATGTTGATGAAGGCAGTATTGATTTATCTGACACGTGTATAGGTCAGGCTTTTGATGAGATCACTTTTACTTCTTGTTTGGATCAATCAGAAGGTATTGATCATAGTGATCCTCTTTTAACAAATCATTCTCTTTATTCTAATCAGGGTGACAAACGACATTCACTTGTCGTCGAACAGGAAACATATCCTGAGATCTCCTATTTGTTTCAATGGGTCATAAATGAGACTGAAGCCACTGAAGTTCATGTCTGTTATGTCATTAAAAAATGGAATTCTTATGAGAAAATGGAGACTTCCCGAGGTACCTGTTGGTGATGAGTGGTCAGTGAACTATCAAATAGTAGTTCCAAAACCTTACAAACAGGAAATACTTAATCTGGCCCATGAAACTCCTTTGACTGGTCATTTAGGGATTGATAAAACGTATCATAGGATCTTGACTCACTTCTATTGGCCAAAAATCAATAGTGATGGTGCCAAATACTGTAGGTCTTGTCATACTTGTCAAATGGTAGAAAAATCCAGTCAGAAGATACCTAAGGCTCATCTGCAACCTATTTCTGCCTTTGACAAACCATTTAGTAGAATTATGGTAGATTGTGTAGGTCCTTTACCTAAGACCAAGTCAAATAACCAATACCTGTTGACTATTATGTGTGCGTTAACAAGGTTTCCAGAGGCTATTCCGTTGAGGAATATAAAATATAAAACTACAGTAAAAACTTTGATAAAGTTTTTAACTCAGTATGGCCTTCCAAAATCTGTTCAGTTTGATCAAGGTTCAAACTTCATGTCTGGATTTTTCCAGCAAGTTATAAATGAATGCCCAATTCAGCAATTCAAGTTAAAAATAAAAATATGGTTTGCAGGTACTACAAGGGAGAGAACTTTTGAGTCTGATAATGGAGTTGTGTTACTCTTGTTCATTCTTCTTACTTTTCTTCAGATTAGATATTACGGCCCTTACAAAGTTAAGAATAAAATGAAATAGTTAAATTATTGTATTAGTGCTCCTGGGAACTAAATAAATTATAGGAGTACCAGTATATTGAAAGAGATAGCCATGTTAAATATGTAATTAATTTAGTGGTACCTGTCCCACATTGTGAAGAAATATCATCGGATTCTACTGACATTGGAGCTACAAATTGTTGGAGTTCAGAAATTATGAAAAATCTAGACCAGAAACTTTCACATTTGCAAGTGCAGGAGGGAAATGAACTGAAAGTTATTATTATTATATGAGCACTTATGTCCAGATATTCTTACAAGGACAAACAAAATTTTTATGACGTTGAGGTTGAAAATTCCATGCAGGACGAGTCCACTCAAACAGGAATACTTGAAAAAGGAAATTCATTATTTGCTGGAGAGTGATTTTATCAAGCCCAGTAAAAGTGATTGGAGTTCACCATACATACTTGTTCCAAAACCAGATACAACTTTCCGTATGTGCACTGATTATAGGAAGGTGAACAGAGTGACAAAAGACAGATTCATTCCCATTACCAATAATTGACTATTCTATTGATAAATTGGGAATGCCAAGTATGTTACCAAATTTGGCCTTCTGAAACGATCTTGGCAGATTCCACTACGGAATGAGCAAAGGAAATCTCAACATAGTGACTCCAAATGGACTCTACCAATATAAAGAAAGTCCATTTCAACATCTCATAAAAATGATCATCACTGGTCTAGAAAATTGTGAGGTCATTATCTACAACGACACCTGGAGAGAACACCTGGCAACAATTCGAAAATTCTTTGACAGACTCACTGATGCATGTCTGACTGTTAATTTGTCTAAAAGTGAGTTCTGCTGTGCTAGTGTGCCTTTCCTAGGACATTTTGTGGGATATGGACAAGTTAAAAGGTTGAAGCTATTTCAAGATAATATAATTTGCAGGCACTCTTTCTCGTGTATAAAAATTTATTATACTGTGTAATTTATATTAGTTCTTTTAACCTCAGATGTAAATTGGTTTGTGATAACAAGAAAGTTTTATCATATAAACCTTTCTTTTTATTTTATGGGGGAAGGTGTTACGTCTATTGGATTTAAATTATTTATTTTTTAATTGTTAAATCCAAATTTGTCATTTAGGGTTTAAAATTCATTAATTGAGAGATTATTCTAGAAAATTCACGCTGACCTAGACTCTAACTGTAAACACAGGTTGACCTTGGCTTGTTGACCTCATTTCTGACCCTTCTTTAGAGAGTGTAAACAAGCCTTGGAAATGATTGGCTAGATCCAAAATTATCTTTTTATTTTTAGAAATTCGTGGCTTATTTTCGTCTGGTTCATTCTTTTAGTACGTGACTTAGTAAAGGTAGCTTCTTTCTATGACCTTCCAGAATCACATGATTCCTTTTTGTTTACGAGGGAATTATATATATATATATATATATATATATATATATATATATATATATATATATATATATAGCTGTGTTTTGGAAGCTAACAGTAGTAGGATCTGGGCTTTTAAAGATAATAGTTGTGTTTTTCTGTTTGAGTTATAATTTTAATTACCTTTTACTGGGAATTGTGTCAATTCGTTGGAGCAAGAGAATTTATTGTATTTATCTGGAAAAGGACATGTGTTTCATAATTTCATTTGGATGATTATAAAACAAGAACTGCATCACGTGACATTGTCAGCCATTTTGGATTACATCGTCAAGATTCGAACCTGGAACTATTAGAACATTTATTTATCAGGACTCTTGCAATTCCATTAGTGGATTATTTTTGTGAATTCTATATTGGATTAATGTTTGATTTGATTCTCTAAAACCGTAAGTTTATTTACTTTATGAAAATAATTGTACTTAATAAATGTATTGTTCACGTTATACAAGCTTGTTAGTTTTCACTCTTTCTGTGTTGCTGCTTATTGAAGCCTAAGCACGTAACACTATCCGCAAAGCAATATATTCTCTGTTTTCCAAATTTATGAATACAGAACAAAATATATCGGCATTGGTGTAACGTGTACCAACCCCGCTTCTGTAAGAAAATAAAAATAAAAAGATGATTTGATATTGCAAATGTTTACTTGTTAGAAACGGTGGTTGCTTAAGCTTGTCCGTACTCTAACACAAAAAGAAACGTGTCTACAAAATGCACAGGACGATAATGCTTCATTTAACAGCATACATAAGAAATACAGAATAAATTTAAAAACTTCAGCGTAAGAATATGTTTAGTCTTGTTTGTGCATTTGTTTAAGGGGTTTCATAAAAACAAGAAACATTGACATGGATCTCGTTTATATTGATTGTAACTATCTGCTATAGAAACCAGTCTGTAGAACATGTCTCTTATACCACAATCACATAATGACTTTAAGCAAGTTGAGTAAGGCTTCATTGCAGGTACATTTGATAATAACTACAGTAGCTGTAGATTTGGAATTGAATCTGGTATCTGGATTTGCCATTTGGAATGAACGTGTAATTTTTTCACTTAAAAACAAAAATGATTGTCCGATAACATAAGCTTGAATAAAAGCGACGGCTAGAAAAACGCAATATCAGACTCTAATTTCGATATCACAGCATCTATATGGATATATGAGTATCTATTTGACTGCGGAGATATGAAGTATAGAGCACAGATGGGTAAAATGGGTTTGGGGTTTTTCAAGGGATGATCGATCACTGGAGTAGTTGTCAGGCGGAGAATTAAAAAGATGCATATTTCACTAGGTTGCAGAATCAGCGATATATAACGATTGCATCTGAAGGAACGAAATACAATAAAGCTGAATAACGTCATTTTCATACATCATTGATGGATTTCGTGAAGGTGTTTCATCTCGAAACAATTAATGTCACTCGACTCAAGACAGATGTTCTTGACAACAGCTAGCAGCATTATCGTGCATCCTTAAAAACGCTGAAAACATGGTCGCTATTTTATATACCTTAATAACACTAAATGCGAACTAGGTTAAGTATTTCGAATTTTCTTTTAGCAAATCATTTTCTTTAAATATAATTATAATTTACTGCGGCATGCTTTTACCGCTTTTCCAGGCATAACGAAAATTTTGTAGTGAGGTTAAGAAAGTGTGTATTAGAAGCAGAAATGCTACATTAAAGTAATGTATTGTCAATGAATTGGGTTGTTAAAATATTTAACACAAATTGTTAAGTTGGGTTAAAAATGCAAACGTCAACGGTAATTGTTGAACAATAATTATCAAAATTATATTAAGAGCTATTTAACAAAACAGTAAAAGGTTCAAGAAAATAAGCCTACACTTGTCGAATCATAGTTTCGGCACAGTACTTGAAGCATAACACTGGTCTATATCCAATACGCTTTCGAAATTAGTGTAGTCAGACTACTACATCTGGAAGACTGAGAACGAAAATGATGCTTACATTTGTTGACTAGATCTTCTTTCGAAGATATGACAATGGATCAGTATATACGACCCTTGACTTGGGAATGGCGGAGGTAAAGTAAGTAATAAAGAAAAGAGATATCCCTTTTAAACCAGAAATGACAAATACGTTTTTAGACTGTATCAAGAAATAAATATATGATTGGGTTTGGCCAGTACATACTTTTCTTACATACTTTCTAGGCAAAACAAAGATGATGCAATCTGAAGCTGGTATTGCACCATACATGATATGAATTTCATAGTGTTATTACTAGAAGGCATGGATGATGAAATCATAACTAAGCTTATATCAATCTGTTGAACAAATTTCCAAATAACAGCTCTCAAAATCATACAAGGTCGTGCTCTCTTAATTGTCAATGTTTGATTTTGCAAAGAGAGACATTTATGTTTATACAGCGACTTTTGCATCCCCAAAGTTCATAGTAGCCGGTATAGTTAAGATCTCCTATCACCTTTAAGTTGGCTGCAAAATTGGAGATCAAGATAAGAGGTGGGTCCCACACATATCCTGCAATAAGTGTGCAACATATCTTCGTCAGTGGTTGAACAGGAAAAATCAATGTATTTTGCAGTGCTAATGATTTTGAAAGAGCCAACATATCATATCAGCAATTTTTACTTCTGCATGATGCCTGCACTTGGAACATTCATGTCAAAGAAGGTAATATAGACTGTGCATTATCCAAACATTCCATCAGATATATACCCAGTACCCAACGTAGAAGAACTGCCGGTTCATGGTTCACCAGAATCATTGTTACTTACGTCAGACTAGTAAGAGGACTATCATCAAAACTTCTAGTTCTGAACCATTAATGTCACATGACCCATATATTTTCCCATCCTCATCCTCTGAAGCACACCTCATAACACAATGTGGACTGAATAACTTTCTCAGGGATTTCGAACTATGCAACAGTAAAGCTGAGCTGTTGGGTTCCAGATTACAGCAGTGTAATCTCCTGGCAAGTGATGATAAAGTATCATTGTTCTTGTCCAATTCTTTTTCATGGAAGGTGAACAACAAAAGTAAACAGTAATATCAATGGCGCGATGGATGCCCTCGACATCATTCATGATCCGGATGAGTAGAGATGGTTCATTGATTCATGCATAATGGCAATGTTCTGCCATCTATTTCAGTTGGTCATACAGTCCATATAAGGAAATATACGAAAACATGAAACCTTTTGAGATGCATAAAGTATGACGAACATCAGTGGCATCTTTATGGCAATTTTAAGGTTCTTGATCTCTTGCCTAATCTGCAGACTGGATATACAACGTACTGCTGTCTTGTATGCGACAGCCGCGCGAGAGATTACTACTATATCAGTAGAGACTGGCCACTCCATCAGTCATTGGAGCCTGGAAGGAAACTCTATCAGAGCACATAGAGCCAACCAGTGCTTGCAGACTAATGTTGAACAGTGAAAAGAGATGCTCCATTTAATGAAAGCAAGAGACAAACCAAGAATAAGGACTACACCATGAACTATATATATATATATATATATATATATATATATATATATATATTTTTATAAATACATGCGGCAACATGTGATGAACATGATTGGTCGATACAATTTGATTGTCTGATCTTTGTTGGCTTATTCGTTTAGATATTTGTTCACTGGTTTGTCCAATATATTGGATGCCACATTTTTGTATGTGTTTAAATAAATAACATTTGATGTGGCACAATTAGTATCACATCGCATAGTAAAATGTTTATTTCGCAGTATTTATATTGAAAGAAGAATTTTCATTAACAAAAGAACATTTAGGTTTATTACATTTAGTAATTTAGTTCCCACTGGTCCCATACTGTGCAAGACATCTCCTTTCATCCTATTGTTATAGCTTTTTGTTACATATATATATATATATATATATATATATATATATATATATATATATATATATATATATATATATATATATATATATTGTTTGCCTTTGTTCTATAATAAATTTCATTATATAACCCTTTCGTTACTTTAAAAGTGTTACATAAACAGGTCAAGTGAAACATTATCATGTAAAGCGTCCATAAACTTATGAAAAGACCTGGTTTACAGTTTAGGATTAAAACTCTACTACTATCTAAACAATATACATAGATATAAAATGCTAAAACTTAAATATCTGTACATAGTAGCCAATCAGTTGTTTTAATTCATAGTTGAAATTATCACATACAACTCCATAATAAATAGCACATTTTATTTCTGAAACAGACAACATCTAACAAAATTGTAATTTGCTTTTTTCTAAATAAATCAATTAATTTTGAATATCTGGCAAATCTCGAATTAAGTATTGTTCCAAGACCTTATCATCAGACTAGCTGGTACACCACCCTGTCGTTTACAAATCAATTCATCGATTTCTATATTACCTATCACAATTCGGATAAAGGTTTAATCAATAAGTTCCGTTCAGGTGTATGTACCGATCCGAGTATGAATAATGAGCACAATAACCTCACACTGTAAAGTCGAATGTGCATCTATTTGACCAATTACTTTTTTTCACTTCTGCTGAAATTATTGGGACAGTACAATGATACTGGTGCATATGCACACGAGACTTGATCTATTCAAGTTTTCGTCCATTGTGGTTAATTTTTATTGATTAAATTTACAATAATCATTTTTAAAGGTATATCAGTCTTACTTATATTGCAAGTAACGACTGCGAATCACCATTGTTTTTGTCTTTCACAAATGTGTTGCTGGTCTATTGTTTTTCTCTGTCACAAATGCATCCATCGACCAATTTTGTCTCCAAGACTGAAAAAAGGTACACAAAGTATTAACATATTTTTCACAAAAGAAGACATTCGGACAAGCATTGTGTTGATATCTTATGCTTTAGTTCGGCGGATTTTTATCATGTTGTTTATGTCGCTTTTAGCATTTACCTCTCACGGCAAGCATATGCTGTTCCCTTGATCATTTCGACTATAATAGCACCATTACAGCGAAACGAAAATGATTTAAAATGTTGCCAAATTGATGAATGGCACTGAAATATTGTTAACAGTATGTGTTACCAATCCGCGAGATTGAATTGCTGTTGAAAGATGATATTTCGTATCTAGTAACAATAAGAGGTGATCATTATTCAGTGTAAAGTGATATAACTGACAAGCCATTCAATGTCATTTCCAATATAGATTGTATTACAAGGTGATCATTTTAATCAAGGGAATATACGCTTTTCATCCAAATGTCTACCAGTTTGAAAGAACGTATTTCCATGAAGAATGTGAGTTTGACCACGAATCGACTTTAATTTAAACGAGATACCGTATGATTAGAACTTTATTCAAATAAACATGTCAACATCATAAGACACTCGAAGGCGCTGATTGGCTATATGTGTCATGTATTCTATGTAAAAGAGTTTCTGGTTAGACGTAAGGAAACGTTTATAGATACTATCAATATTTCTTAACTTAGGCTGTCATTTGTTATCGAAGAAATTTTACTTACAAAGGTTACTAGGAGGTTAACGTTGTTTCCGTTACTGATTTTACAAAGCCGTTAACCCTCGTTTTGTGTGTAGATCTCAAGGCGTGATTTCAATTTGTCGTGCCTTAGCATGGAAAGACCTGTCCGGCTTCTAAGTCTTTTGAATAATTGTCTGTTCGACACTTTTAGCAATGGAATGATGTTTGGCAATATCTCAGAATTATAGTTTGAATAATGTAACACATACACAGTAAGACATTTAAATCTGCTTGCTCGTATTTATTACAATCGTTCTAGATAAAAAGTATATAGGTAAATATTCACCTTGAAGATTCCTATCACATATTATTTATGTTATTAAAATCTAGCTTCTTTGAAAGATGTGTACGGTTCTTGGGACGTGCATTTTAAAATGATGCATTCAGCCTTGTTACCTAATAACAGAATACAACATATATTCTTCATTTTGAAACTCAGCAATAAATAGTCGTCTGATACTTTGTCATAAAATCACATATGTAACCAAAGCAACCAGTACATTCAATTTCCAATACACGTTTTGTGTGTTCGCTTTGATATGTCCTCGCGTTGCTTTATGCCTGCAACTCTTGTTTCCGTTATATCTACAGGCTCCATTATGTCCGCAAGGTTTCGTTCCAGTATCTCAGCTCTTCCACGATTGTTATTGTTTCTTTGTGATCTGTGTGTAGCTGACTGTAATGTCTGCAAGTACCCAAAGTTTATAGAAGTTTTTTAATCAATTTTTGTTTAAGTTAACATGCCCTTAAATGCCACCAATTTATTTCTTTTAATTTAGAGTGTTGTCATCATATCATACCCTGATACATTATTCTGTAAGGATGATAGTTTGTTGACATGTGTGATCAGATTACTTTAGCTGTTATACAATGGTTTGTTATTATATTTGCTTTCAGATAAGTGCGTTTACATGAAACCCTTATACTTATATATGATAATGCAAAAATGAAAGTAAGATTGCAAGTGTTGGTGATGGCTTGTATGTGCTTGTTTGAGTTAACATGTCACATACCTCCGCATTCTGTACGATAAATTTTAATAACGGGTGATGGATTGCAAACTTGGTTGTTAATATTTCAGTAACGGTGTTTGTAATTCCATAGCATAAGTGTTTGTTTGCAAGAGCCAGTAGATTACATTTACTGTCATACCTGAATTTGTATTTTGGGTGAGTGTCTTTGTAACTGTATGGGGTGTTAGACAGTAAGAATGTGTGATTGTAAAAGTGCATTTATTGTTTCATATAAGGAAGAAACTGTAACAACGTTCCTGTCGCATTTCTTATATAGTAAAGATAAATGGTTGCATTTTTCAAAAACTCCTCAATGAAGCAGAACAGAACAATTCGATGTATGTGCGTTAAAAGAAACAAGTAGCTTGCCTATCGCTGCGGAAATATATAAATTGCTTAGAAAGCACCTTTTTAAAAATTAGTTTGAAAAGTCATTGTTGGACTATATATCCTGGTGTTGGTTTGTAACCTCAGAGTGTTTGTTTCAAACAGGTAATTTTATTTGTCCTTGTATGAGTATTTGTCAGTCTATAATTAAGTTATGTTCCCATTGAAATTTCAAAAGAGAATTATAGTGACATTCTATATTGTATCATTATGGCACATCAGGACATTCGAGAAACTTGGCACATCAGGATATTCAAAACTATTGGAATTACTTCAAAACATAATTTACTTTTGGAATTGTAATATGACATTAAGAGTTATTCGGGTCTTAATTCATAATAGGGTAAGTGGCTTTAAACGTTTTATATTTGTTGATTTTACTAAACTGGTTGGTCTCGCTTCGTTATGTAACATGGTGCAAAGAATAGAATCCTAATATCTGCCAACCCATACAGATGAACATATTAGCTCCAAATGCATGTATGTGTTTGTGTGTGTGTGTTCTTGTGTGTGTTTGTCTATGTGTGTGTCCTAAAGTAAGACTATCATGCATTCAAATAATATGAATTAAAAGTACTAGCTATGCATGAGATGTACGCAATATGCGTAAGTGTAATCAGAGAAATGACATTTATTTATTTATTTATTTATTTATTTATTTATTTATTTATTTATTTATTTATTCCTGTCGTTATTGCTGGTACCAAACATTTTATGAAACAACCATTGCTAATAGTATGACATATTGACATAATACCGCGCACAGCTTTATAGCATTTAGAAGTAGTGGCCATGAAATGGCTGCTCGACGCAGCAGAATATTTTTTATGTTTACAAATAGTATTTCATTAATTTAAAAGGGTCAGCTAAAGACAAAGAGTAGCCTTCACAGTCCAGCAATCTTTAAACATAGACTGATTACATGAAACTGAATCAGTCACCGCCTTTCATGCAACAGCTGGAGTAAAACGACTAAAGTATATATTTAAATATTGATGTTATGGATGACAATATCGACGGAGGGGGTGGGGTAGGAGATGAATAATCAACATGATTATGGCGTATAATGGAAACTATATTATGACGACACTCCATACGATTGACATGGTTGTAAGGGGAATATAATGTTAAAACGCTCCATAAGATGAATAGGGTCGGTTTGAATAGGGCGAAATGGTAACTAAACATTGACACGTGTGTCTGTGTGTGTGTGTGCGTGTGATTTAATGGGCCATCAACGCATTGATTTATTAGTTTATTAGTATTGTTTCGCGCTCTAAACAAATGGTTGAAAATTATGACATCAAATTTCATTATTTCATTACAGTACGAAATTTAACAAGGATTTCAATTTGAGCCTTCCATGATTACGTGCACAATCAATTGGTAATGGAATGCAATCATTCATAAAATCCTGTTTTTTCCTTAAATGTAAGACAATGGTGCATTCAACACTCATGAAATTAATATCTGCACATGTCGAGAGTGTAATTAGTTCCATTTCCTATTTATTTTTCGAAAGATTGCGTTCAATTAACAGGACGAAACACTACCGTTAGTTACTGCAGTGTCGATCAATATCAAATGCAGCTTTGTTTCTGCTTATTACATGAATACATTTCATTTCTGCTATCAGAAAGGACACTCAAGTAAAGAAAATAAGCCGATATAGTTGTAAATATTTGTTTTGAATTAACGGGGGACGGGAGACAAAAGAAATAGATATATTTAATGAATTCGCAGTTTCATACCGAAAGGGTTAAAGGTTGCAATATTCATATGAGTTTCTTTTCCAAATTAAAAGGATTACAACCAATACAACTAATTGAACTAAAATCAGTTTTGTAGTATATCAAATCATATTTGAGATCTGTCATTCATTTATTATAAATCCGAGCTGACTAATTTACATGTATGCTTCGTGCTCTGATTCTGAATCCCTTATTTGAGACCGAAAATTAACATGTTGTAACAATGATAAGACATGTTCTTGTATATGTTGTGAAAATAAATAAAAATTAAAGAATTCATTGAAAGCAAACTTAGCAGACAATTTTTTTGAATTAATATATATATTGTTTCAGAATGTGTTTCAGACCTTTTAACGTAGCTTTCACAATTTTTCAGTCATATCGCTACGACGTCTCCAGTGTGGCAGTTTATAGTGACGTCCAGCACTGGTGCATCCTGCAGCAGACGTGTATTCTGATGTCCAACCCAGTCTCATTATCCTGACCCCAGTTCAACCAGACCTAACACTAGCCTCTTAATGCTAACCACTAGGCCAGGGGAACGGTCATATTCCGAGAAAATTAGTTACAGTGCATGAAACAAAACTGTTGTCAAAATCATAGTAGTAGAACTAAATTGATATTATATAAAATCATTCTAAACGACAAATTATTTACAACCAGTCTAAACTATGATGCATGTTTTTTAAAACCAGCCTAAACCAGTCTAAACTATATAGTATTTACAGTCTTAACTGAAATAAATATTACTTAAAACCAGTCTAAAATAAAATACTTATTTTGTTTGGTTTGTTTTTGTTCTTTTGTTTGTTTTGGTTTTTGCTGCTCGAAAGTATTTCGTTGTACCGTTCAAGCCCTTATATGCACGTTGCTTTTGATCCTGTATATTCATTTAATAACTTACCGTACAATTATAGGCATGCTTTGTTTTGTTTTGTGTTGTTGTTGTTTTTTTATTTAAAAACAAATCCACATCCATTTGTTAGAAATGTATGATTTTATTAAAATCCATCTGAATAAATATTGTCACAGTTATGTGTATTTTCTATCGATAATATATGAAGCAAAGTAGTGTAGAATAACATATATCTGTTTTATAAAGATTTCTTTCTTTTAGTTGTTATTCAATTGTTGATGTCATGCCACAATCATGCGAAAATTCGTCCTCGGTTTTGGTTGAAGTGGTCTGAATTATGCTTTTCAGAATACACGGAGTGCTAGAAATGCATGGTCTGCATTATGTCTTTCTGAATAATCGAACTGCGAGAAATATACGAAGTATTAGAAATATATGGTCTGCATTATGTATTTTTGAATACACGGAGTACTAGAAATACATGATCTCATTATTGTCAATGAAAATACACGGAGTGCTAGCGAATTGTCTGAAAGTCTGAGAATTATCAGTCTGATTACAGTGAGTACTAGGAATACATGGTCTGAATATTGTCTGTCTGAATACATGGAGTACTAAAAACACATGGTCTGAATATTGTCTTTGAAAATACACGGAGTACTAGAAATCATTTTTCTGAATATTGTCTGTCTGAAAACACTGAGTGCTAAAAATACATTGTCTGGATATTGTCGGTCTGAAAACACTGAGTACTATAAATACATGATCTGAATATTGTATGTCTGAGTACACGGAGTACAAGAAATGCATTGGCTATGGACCTATATTGCGCCACGGAAACTCGACCATCTCTTAGTGATATTCACAGAGTATTCGAATCGACCGAGATAATGAGCCAGATCAGTCTGATGCTGTTGTTGTTATTATTTTTAAAGCCATCTTTCCACACATAATAAGCTTTACATGTGACCAGTATATATGGCGTGGAAAAAAAACAGGGAAGAATCATCGACCCACTGAATGCTACTGGCACTCTTTCGCACATATCAGACCCAAACTCACGCGGAAAGAAATGAGATCTTTGAGCTGTCTGTAAACGCATGCCTCTGAAACCATTCGTCCACCTTCCAATACCCCCAAATGGTCTGATATTGGTCATGGTAAGAATGTATTTTAACTGGTAGAAACTATTCACGTTGCTGCCGTTGAGCCAATTTTGGAAAGACTATTCGCACGTCCGCATATACTGCCTGTTTTCAAATATTGTCATCACCAAGATGACAATAATGTTATATTTATAAAATATTTCATGTTTATTCGTACCAGATAAATAGCGGATTTTGTGCACAAATATGCCGAATTATTGGGTCGGGGCGACCGTCGCCTCTGTCGCCTCGAATCCTACGCTCTTTTTACGTCTTGCACTTATGGTGTTGATTTGTGTGGAACGAACCTTAGTGCAGTAATGAGCTACAAAGAGTACTCGACTTTCAGTTTAATTGTTGGTTTTGGAAGTAGAAGTAGGTACTAAATCATTCATTTCAGAAATACAATTTTATGTAATTAATCCGGATAAGAATTTTCTTTCATACTGTCACAAAAAAACAACATCAGGCCCTTTATTAATAGATTTCATGGGGATATGCCCGGCCTTAGGGCAAGGCGAATGAGGCACCCGCCTTGGGCCCCAAAAAATGAATTACTTCATTACTGAACAAACTCTACAATTACACACTAAACACCTTAGCCTGGATCTCGTGATTCTCATTGACCCGTACGCGTTTGTTTAATGTCCTTATTGAAATTTATATCAGTTATTACGAGCCATTTTTGTCGCTATAGAAACACATGTTAAGGTTACTTGCATTTATTAACCATGCTGAGATGATCTTGGAAATTTGGCTTAACTGCTTAGTGATGGTATTAATGTTGTTATGATAATGAAGCTGCTGAACAATATTGTTTACATTACCTATTATTTAATATTTACAGATCCTGGTTATTCCCAGGTATTTTTCAATACATTTTTGTGTCACTCTAGACATATAATTGATTGGTGATGTCCAAGTTAGAAAAGAATCAAACTGTGTTATCTTCCTATATGTTCAGAAGTGTATCCACAAAAGTAGACGTTATTAATAATATCAGTTAAATATTAAATACTAACTCTATACCACAAATGAAATGGGCAATAGTCTCCAATATTTGGAAAATTAATGACATGTTTGGAGAAGAAAAAATTTGTTTTGGGAAAAGGCCTAAATTAGTTAAACAGTTCGTGTCCAATCCCATATTTTTATTAAGAGACAATAAAAAGTATGTTTAAAACAATCGGACACTGGGTTTTTTGTCGTAGTTATTTGGAATCATAATCAACTGAAAGTTTCATTTTGCATTAGATTATCCAGTTGTCCACTGTTAACTGTTTTGCCTTGGCTTTTGTTATCAGGTTGTCATTTGCAAAATGAAACTCGAATAATTACATGTAGTTTAAAACTTCTTCACGTCACTCAAAGATGCTATCTTTTAACTTTACATGTTGTAAAACACAATGGATAATAAATAAATAAAATTCAAATTCAACTTACATCACTTGTGATTTAAAACTCCTAGAAAAAAGTTATTTGACCATAGATCTGAATCATCAGCAATGGGATAACACATTATTTATCGAAATGGTTCGGGTTCAAATATTACAATTGACCAAGGGACTTTACTCCAATTGTTTCGGCATTAAATAACTTGTGTTACTGTACGGTAAAACACCAAACTAAACTATATTAATTAAGGTGGCTCGTCCGAATTAAAGACAGCGACATGGAAAAAAATACATTTGAATCTGCAGACATTCTTTGTTAAATAAGAAACACTTTTAACCATACACTCAATTAATTTTTTAACATCGATGTGAATAGTATATTGCAATACACATTAACAAAAAAGTGCGATTTACTTTCTCTAGAAACAAACGACTAACTCAATTTAGCAAGATTTAATCCATTCAGCTGGCGGTTCTGAAACCTTCACTTGCAGGGTTCATATGTACTCAATCAGGTCGTAGTTCTATTAAATATGTTCAATTAAATTAGGTCACTGTTCTACTAAATGGGATTAATGTTATTCAACCAATTAAATGCTTGTTTTGTTCAATTCGTTCTAGATATCCCATTTTCCAGTTTCCTCTGAATTTGTTTTTCTCTTTTATTCTTGGCTTAGGACCATGATTGGGTTTTATTTATTGCTTTCTTGTCGTTAGTCGACACAAAAAATTAATTGTTCTAAAGAAAAAAGTTCAATTTACCCAGTTTCATGCTATGATCTGCAGAAGCTTAAATTAGCCTCGGTAAGGTTTATATGATCATCAGCAATTCCTTCTCAGACATTGTTTCGGGGGGGGGGGGTCAGTTTTTAAGATATTACCCATGTTAGTAATATACATAATCCTCTCGTTAATTAATCAAATATTTATTATTTTAACATTTAAAGGTAGATGACGAAATTACAAAGCACGCACATTGAAAAACAACTCCGAAAGCGCTATCACATCTCACATTTACCAACATAGACAAATTTATCTCAGTAGCGACTGGCAACTCCAATAGATATAGATAACCTAATGTAACGTCTAATGCATTAACCAACGGTTAAGCACAAAAATGACATGGTATTGTTCGCTAATGTTGTGAACATATTATTTTTATTAGACCTTAAATAAACGATCGTATGTCATATCAGACATAAGCCCTCTATCAGAGAGGATTATCGTATATGCTCACTTATAAGCCACGTCTAAGTGCAAACAACAAAGACCCTAAACTACCTCAGACCAGCCTTGGTCAGGTACTGTCATGTGACCTTGTTCAAGTCATGTGACCTTGTTCTAGGCATGTGACCTTGTTCTAGTCATGTGACCTTGTTCTAGTTATGTGACCTTGTTCAAGGCACATTTCTGCATTTGCTTTGGTACCATATAATTTACTTCTTCTGCAGTGTCGTAAATCATCGAACCAAACCTGATCTAAGTAGCATAATGCACCGGCAAATCAGGGTCTAGCGTATGTGCTATATTGATTAATCCTAAAAATTTGCATAGATTCGGATATGCTGGCGCATCGTGTGGAGGTAGATTTGGATCTTTGTAGTTTGCAATTGGACTCGACTGATTTGAAGGTAAATATGGTAATCGGTTTTGGTGTTTATGAATGTACATAATTAGCGTTGAATGTTTCTATTATTAAAGGCATATGAATACTAATGGAGTATACTATACCAAGGTGTCCTGTAAGTAAAGTGAAATCTCTAGCATTCGGTTCGATATAATTCAATTATTTGACTGTTCTAAATCATCGTCTTTACTGTAAATTGGATGTATTTGCCACAAATATAAATTGATTTATTTAATCTCGCTTCCTTACAATTGAATGTCTGAAAGCCTGTTTTCCCGGCCAAGTTTGTTCTCAACCATTGCATTCACAAAAGTAAGTTTGCTTTTCTCCTTTAGCCATTAATAGATCTGATTTTCTGTGTTATTACAGTTTAGGTGCGCTCAAGACCGTCGATCGTACCCTAGTCGTAATATTGTCACTCCTGTAGCATTCATCCATCAAAACATTTCCAAAATTAATTTCCAGCACAACAAGTCCTATTGTATTAGATGGATACTAATGTGTATGCATTTGATGACAGATAAATTGCTGGGTTTCCTCTCAACTCGTGCCATTATATCAAGGATTGCTAAAATCAATAAAATACTGATTTACGTTAAATGGAACTATGCTATACATATATCGCGGAAGAAAGAGCACATCTGATGTGATACTGAAGCCTAGTGGGTGTCTGTTCATTTGAACAGCTCAAGTTTTTGTCACGATGTGATTCAATCCTTACATTATCTTTAAATTTCGGGTCTATGCTGGAGATCTAAACTGAGTTTTCATAATTTCTTAAATTACTTTTTCATATATTCAAGTTCCTTTTGTAAGACTACAGTTGTAAAGTGTTTGTTTTATATACATTGCCTATGTTTTTTGTAGCCAGATTTACACTTTCAGGTTGTTGTGTTTGTTCTTCTTCTTTTTTTGTTCTTTTATTTCTATTTTTTTATTGTGTTTGTGGCGGGGAGTCTCTGAGGCAAGAGAAAGTTTTTCAAAGGAATGTTTACCTTTAAGAATATGTGAAAGAAATATTTGACAGATGAAGACATTAAAACTTTATTGATAAAGCATTTCAAATTTTCTTGGGAGTTTTTGTGTATTTCTGTTTATCAATTTGCCACTTAAAATAGCAATAATGAGTCACAAATAATTAAATAAGACATTCCAATTAAATGCAGTTGCACATCGAAATGGGATCTGAAACTTTATTGTATTTTATTATTTTAGTTTTGTAGTGATTAAGGACTGAAAATAACTATGGCCCATCCTTAAAATATTAATATGGGCCGGTGACCTTTAACTGTACAGAATAAAAGAACTGAGCAATTGTTAACAAGAAATTTTGTATATGACACCGGTTACTTTAAGTTTCATAGATACAGCTTGTGTAATATCTTCTACTCAATGGACGGTTTCTTTCTCGGCAACATATTTGTTGTTTTTGTGTCGTTCATGCCTCCTCGAGTAAAAAGAACTAAGAAAAGCTTGAAATAAGGGCTACATTTTAATTTTCAAATATTGTTTACTTATCCTTTCTTAATCATATGAACAAACAGTTCGTTCCAGATTTGCTAGAAAAATTTAGTTTCTGACTCTAAATCTTGGAACTTTGAAAAACATATTTAAACATTGGAAGTGTGCAATTGATTAAAATGTCTGACAATAAAATAAGAACTCTAACGAGATTATGACAAAACTACTATAACTTGAAATGTGATTCACAAAATTAATAATTATAATTATAATCATTAATAATTAATGTATTGATTATTTCATTAGCATGAGTAACATTAACGACAATTTTCCAAGACTTTTACACTCTTATTTATGTTGCAAGAGTTTCATTGGTTATGTAACCTTTCCTCCCTGTTTAAGAGCGTTTATTATGGTTTGCTTTTTCGAGACTATGCAGGAGTTAATATTCTAACGTTGGTGCGATACAAAAATGGATGAGGCCATCGCAGAAGTGTCCTTACCTAACTAATAGACCATGTTTTCTGAAATTATGGATGCCATTGTATATGTAAGGAGCATCATTTTAATGTATTACCTACCACAACATTTGACTGAGGATGCGTTTGTGACTATTAATTTCTTTCAAAATGTACAAAAATTATCAATTACGCTTTACTGCCATTTCAAATAAAAACCGGAATTCAGATATTTTACTAAGTATATCGCTATCATACTCAATATGACGTGAGTTATATCAAAATATCAAAAAAGTAGTTGTTTTTACTACAAATATTCATCAAATTCGTGTACATTATATATATATATATATATATATATATATATATATATATATATATATATATATATATATATATATATATATATATATATATATATATATATATATATATATATATATCTTCTGCACACTACGACCAAATGCAAATAGTGTCAATCCATTACAACATTTATCTTTTTAAAGCTTAATAACGAATGATGTCGACAAAATCATTATTGTATGACTTTACTAGTCATCTATACAATGCACAACGGAGGCATTCATGAAATATTATTTTTCAAATGGTCTCCTAAAGTGTTTTCTGATTGTTGTGTTGTTTGGGTTGTTTATTGTCATAAAAAATAGTTAAAATTATATAGATTCCCGAAACGGTGTGTGTTAAAGTAAAATATATAGGTGATGAAACACAAGTTCGTATTTTATTAAAAACAAAAATCAGTCTCCTCAGTTATTTTACATTTTCACATGAATGTCTTGGCCCTTTGCAAAAAGGAGGGTAGGACTCACTTACCACATAAACACGCCTGACAAGTTATTTTCTGAACGTGACTAATGGCTTAGACTATTAATATAAACAGATTATGAAAAAAGAATGACTTTTGTTTCTCGGACACTATCACAAACGTAGATGAAGACGTGACTGTTATTTAATTTTAACGGTAATATTACTGGAAAGTCCTTCGTGCAGAATGTATGGCAACTGTTAGGCGTTAAACAGTAAGATCTCAGAAAATACTTAACGACCACATTCAGTGCATGCAACAAATGTAAACAATACGGTATCGAGCTCACTACATTCATATATGGGAAATTTATTTTAGGGTTTTATTATCACTATATCTTTGTTTCACCTATAATGGATCAACGATCACTTGCAAGATAATCCGAAATTAGCTTCGTATCTGCCGTTATAATGATATAAATTCATACGTTCTGATTGACTGAGAGCCTTTTTAGAAACTAGTAAAAAAATTGAACACGACACGTCTATCATGTGATCTTCTTCGTGGACAAATTGAATACGACAGACCATGATATGATCTCGTGGACAGATGTAGTGACGTGGAAGCTATAACTTTTACGCACGAGTATTAAATCATTAAAACCAATTTATATATCTGTCAGAATAAAATGTAATATAATGAGAGTGTGCGCAATTGTGTGTGTGTGTGTGTGTGTGTGTGTGTGTGTGTGTGTGTGTGTGTGTGTGTGTGTAAAGTGTAAGTGTATGACATAAGGGTGAGTTTCGATTTATTTAATTTATTTTGTTTCGTTATCTCCAGAGACTAAAAGCAATTTACTGTACTTAAATAGAATTCAGTCCAGCTAAACGTGTTTTCTCTACGGGAATACGTCATCTGTGGTAACAGATTATTTACTAAACCATTGCCTTTATGAAATAGAACAAAGTAATTATGCAACATTAATGACGAACAGTTTTACTAATGATAAATATTATATAGGAGTGTAAAAGTAAAAAAAAAATTTACACCTGCACACATGTGACTGCAATCAAATATTTTGTTTCTTGACGCACTATTTGTACTGGCAGACGTATTTCTTAAAATGAAGAAAAAAAGCAGACACCGGAGAGTTGCGTTTAAAACCAAGCGATAGGAATAGACATCTGAAAACCTGCCACGTAATCTGATGGTTTTTAATACAAGCACGCTGATTGGCTAAGCGATAGGAATAGACATCTGAAGACTGCCAAGTAATCTCATCGTTTTAATACAAGCACGCTGATTGGCTACGCGAACGGCTAACTGAATTTTGAGCCTAACATGCTTCTTTATGTGATACTACTGCTGCCGTCAAAAGTTGTATCCGATCCCTGCACCAGAGGAGAAGATTAAAAACGAAAGAACCTATTAAGGTTCATGATTTGTATCTATATCAGCTGTTGGGTGACTTTTAAATACAAGTGTCTTGTTGTACATGCGTTCTTCTCTGAAGTAATGAATGAACCGTTCGTTAATGAATAGTATCTCTGACTCACAATGATGGGTTCGAATCCTGACCATACCACGGTATGTCTATGGGCACGCCACTTTACTCGCATCGTTTCAGCAAACATTCTTCTTGTGCAGATGTGCCGTTCAAGGCGTATCACTAAATCAATCAATCAGTACTAAACAAAAGTAGGTGTCCGCGTACGTGATCCAGTTCTGGCTTACGTTACAACTCGCCTAAACTCAAGTAATTAAAATGAATTGATTTATCATAAAAAAAATGTTTATCGGTTATACGGTGCAATGGTTGTCCAGTGCAAACACGTTGTTTAAGCTAATCGATGTTGTCATTATTACGATAACCATGAAATACTATGTTGTGACAGAGTTTATTTATTGACAATATAGCGGAATTGGATGTGCCAAAACATTAAATGTAAATGACAGCATGTAATTATGTCAGTTTAAGCACAATCATCACCAAATCAAACAATCCTTTGCATTTATTTCCATGCCATTGAAACGAACTTTCCCAATAAAAAGAAAAAGCCATATATGCAGATGAAAAAAACACTGTCGTATAAAAACATCAGTTTAAGATACTTCTGAAGACGAACTTGTTTTAACTTCGGGTAAAGAGCGACTTGATTCGATTGTAAAACTTTATACATTATGAATATTTTGTATATAATGAAATGCCTTGCTCTATCCACTTATTTCCTTATTTAGTTTTTGACTAAGAGACCAAAAAGATCTAGTTTTTAATTTAGGAAGATGAATATGGAATGTAGATATTTCGGATAATTTGTGCATATATATTCAGCGCAGGTCATCATTTGGTTCTTAATTGAAACAAGTAAATGCTGGATAAGATATCGCCAAAATTGGAGGCATCCGATGACTCAGTTGAAAGGGTCGGCTATGTATAGGATACAGGCCCAGTCTAGCCTGTGTTGGGTACCTCGGTATCACTAATTAGTGCTTATTCTCTATATTTAATATAGCCTATACTGTGTTTAAATTGCCATCAAAAATCTACCAAAACAAATATTTAAACCCACCAAACAATTATTCAATTGCACTGAGTAATTAATGTTTTGTTTCCTTTACTAGTATGAGATGGTTTTATAAGGTTGAATACAAAATACTATCATTTTTCAAAATAACTAATAGTTTTATATCTTTCAGAATCTGATAGCGTGTATTGACGAGCTAAAATTAGGAATTCTAAAGTACAAGCGTTTATGCAGTTAGTGAGACACAATTCCAGCACAGGAATTCCAGGAAATAAAGTGCATGCGTTAGTAACACGTTGAACGCGGCTGATTAAAGAACCAATAAATGTTAGTGTAATTATATTCGATTAAATTATTTTGTTCCTTACCAATTGTAGGTACTGACACGAAAAGATGCAACAATTTTATTAAGTTACATAATTAATTAATTTACAATCGTCCCTTTCACCTTGAATATTTTAAAATCTGGTTCTTTTATTAAACTGCAGTATATTTCTTTTCTAGGGCCAAAAACCGTAGAATAGTAAATGAAGGAATTTTGCAGTAGCCAATAACACTTCTTTGTCATAACTGGAAGCAGTCACGAATTAGTTGGAGGTGACATTTTAGGCAACTTTAGTTATGTTTAATTGGTAAACGATGGCAAGCCAAATTTCAAACTAACAATGTTGTTCAGTCTCTTCTTCCATAAAACCAGTTGGTGCATCTAGACTTTAATGAACCTGCAAAGTTTAAAAGTAGCATGGTAATTTGTAAAGTTACAATTCAAGCTCATGGAAGCAGCTACTCTTGGTTTTGTTGTATTTGATTTTGTCCTCATCTGGCATTTTGAGTTTCATTACTTGTAACGAATAACGCATCAAGCACGAAATGAACTGAACTGAAACACTAGTAACTTTGTATGTTGCCCAATAGCTGAAATGACTCGTCACAAAATGTCAATACATTCACATCATAAAAGTTGCAAGATGTATATTGTTTAATGTTATGTGACATTCATGACAAATACTTGAAACTGATCAGTCTTCGAGAGATATACCATACTGAAATATCCTCTCACACTGAGTTTGAGGTAGAAACCCTTACTTTGTACTTTATAAGCGGGTGGCACATATATTGTGGCGCAATTAAATGAAAACATTATATATATATATATATATATATATAGAGAGAGAGAGAGAGAGAGAGAGAGAGAGAGAGAGAGAGAGAGAGAGAGAGAGAGAGAGAGAGAGAGAGAGAGAGAGAGAGAGAGACTGGGTGGTTGTGGGTGGGTGTGGGTGTGAATGTTAGTGAAGAAATTCAGGTTTGAGACCTTTTTATTCGTTCTCAACGGAGATTCGATCTCGGAAATGTGGGTTACGGCATCCATCGTCCTGCATCTGCACGCACTAATTTGACCATGGACACATCACAGAAAATGATGCCACAAGGTCAGTGGCAAGCGTTTGTGCGTACATATACATCTGCATATTGACCCAATTATTAGTTCCCAAATAAGTTCAGACATTCCGGTTAATAGGCTTCGCTTCGTTTAGGTACAGAAGACAATTATGTTTCGAAAATGTGTGAATCGCACAATTGCTTCATCACTTGCATTCAAAACTTACCGCTTCCATGGGTACAATTTCCTCTGGTAAACTTTACCCGAATTAAATGTACGACATAGTGGTAGTCATCCGGATCTGGACAAGGACAGGGAAAGAGCCAATTGTCTTCGTCTAATGAATTATCTTCATCAGACATTGGTGCAACGAATAGCTTTACATACAACAAACGTTAATTAATGCATGATATTAGTCTTACGCTATATTTATTTTAACTGACAAGGAGCTAAAGAAAATAACTGTTCATGTTGGCGTAATAATAGATTACGCAGATGCGATTGTTTATAATATACAAAGAATCGGCTCGACAAAATCTCAGTGTCAGCCTTTCAGACAGATGGATCATCTGTTCTGAGAGACAATGATGGCAATAAGGGACAAGTGTAGCATCTCCATAATATTAGGATACATCAAATAAATATGGATATATCCCAAAAAGAATCATCAGTTACATTTAAGTAATATTTTACAGTTAAATAACTATCGTTTTGTGTTGTTTTATTAATTTTTAGGGGGGGGGGGCTGGAGGTTCAATATCAGTTTCCAATGTAAACGGCTAACAAATATATAAAAGTCCTAATAATCACACAATCCTATAATCCTTTTCCTAACAAATAGTGGTTTGTATTGATCTTTTGCAAGGGAGGGGGGCATTATTAGAAGCATTATGCAGTATCAGTATCGTGCCTGGAAACAGATTATGTGGCGCATCTGTTCACAGGATGCTGACATTTATGATAGTAAATCTCTGTATAGCATGCCAAGGCAGGATTTTAATTGAATTCATAAGCATTCCTCAATCATCGTACACTTTGGTGTCACAATCATGGTGAATGTGACAGTATTATAGACTTATTCCACAAAAGAATCCTAGTCAAAAGTCTTTCTTGACATGTTTGCATGTTTATCTAACATCTATGAAGAAAGCTTTAATTCCATTACCATTTTACATGCAATAGTTTCATATGTTGTTGATACATTTTCTAGGATTAGTACTTTCGATTTTGTTGTGAAAAATGTACTTTTTAACACCACACTTTTGATGGCGATTGTATTCGGACATGTCTGTACATGACTCTTCGAGTCTGCCAACGTGTGCATCCGTTCGTTAGTCTGTTGTTCTTGCAACACTAACTTCGTCTGCACCGCCTTAGAAAAGGTTATCATTTGGCAAACTGCTTCACAACGATCGCACTAATTGTTAGCATGGTCACTTATCCAGGACAACGTACGAAGAATGAAATCAAAAAAGTGACACGATCAATCTAAACAAATCTACCTGGGGGTTTTCCATTGTTTCTACAACGACTGTTAACAACTTAAGGTTACGAAAGTGTACTTGAAAAATGAGTTTTCACAAATTACAATTGAGCAACATCGAAAGGTCAATTAAACTGTCAAGATATTTAATGTTTTCATAAAGGTTATGCGAAAAGAATTGCCAGCCGGATAAAGTGTGGGCTTTTAAGACAATAACTTACGGATGCTCAAAATTTAGTGTAAGGATATTTAGTGAGCGAGGTTGGCAAGCTGTCTAACTTGAAAATACGTATTTGGTACAGGCCGACAGAACGGCGCCTAGTTGAATGTTAAATCAAGTAGTGGTACGATTTGCATTCAGAAAAGTTATTATAGGTCTAAATGGGTGAGTAGGAGACATATTAATTGCTGTGTTTCATAAAGTCGCTGACTTTCGCAGTTTATTATACGGCTTTTCAGACCCTTCGTAGTTTACTGGAGTTAATTTTGTTGTTGCTTTTGTGTATTGGACGCATTCCAAATCAAAACTTGTATACTCATTCTTGGAATATAGATAGATAGATAGATAGATAGATAGATAGATAGATAGATAGATAGATAGATAGATAGATAGATAGATAGATAGATAGATAAATAGATAGATAGATAGATAGAGAGAGAGAGAGAGAGAGAGAGAGAGAGAGAGAGAGAGAGAGGTAGGTAGGTGTGTGTGTGTGTGTGTGTGTGTGTATGTGTGTGTGTGTGGTTTTGCATATGACATGAGCGAAATGGTGACATGTCATCATGTGATTACTATTCCTTCGCGCATTGTACAGAGATGCTGTTTTTCGTCTTTTCAGTTCGAAGATAATAATATCACTAACTGGTTTGACTTCCATGCGTAAGCGACTTACTGTGGCAATTGACCTTGAAAGGACATTTTGTAAGTTTAACATCGAAAATATGACTGTGTACTACAAAGAAAGCCATTAATGATCTATTCGAATGAAATGTTTTTGTTCAAACATGCCGGCACTGGAAATAAAGTTTATTTATCAGTATGTTCAAGTTCTGTTCTCCCACTTTCTATATCACATAAGGAACAGTGTTAAAATTTGAACAACCAAGATGTAGATAGGGATATCGGAACCTTCGCTAGCGAAGATGGGTTTATATGAGTGAAAACCTCGGTGTCTTGATCTCTGTCCTGCTATTTTATCCTCATCAGGCATTGTAAAAATGATTCAGCTTCTTTACAAATGCGTCCGTACACTGTCCAGGCTTCTCAAGTACATAGCAAACCTGAAAATAGTTTCGTCTGCGATTCGGAAAGCACGTGACAATGTGCTGTTTAGATAGATAAACGTTTCCACAGTCATTAGAGTTTGACAATTTACTTCGATGGTAGTCTCCATTTAATCCTTTCTTGTTGCAGACTTGTGCATCGCCTCTGTCTTCTTGATAATACGTGCTTGAGACCAGTGCAGACTTGTGCATCGCCTCTGTCTTCTTGATAATACGTGTGCTTGAGACCAGTGCAGACTTGTGCATCGACTCTGTCTTCTTGATAATGTGTGTGAGACCAGTGCAGACTTGTGTAACGCCTCTGTCTTCTTGATAATTCGTGTGAGACCAAACTTTTCACAAGCTAAAGAGAAATGATCCATTCTTGACTCTGTAATCTTAGTACTGACGAATTGAAACAATGAACGACGTATCGCGAATTTTATTTCAATAGAAGAAATTAGCTTTTATAGAAAATATTGTAATTCATCATCCCGAAGTATTAATTTCATTCTACTCTGATCGCATAATGGTTTCTGAAAATGAAATCAGATAAGACTTGCGATGTCAATCTCGATTTTGCATCCTCTTTTGCACAAAGCTATAGACGAATAATATTAAGATCAATTACGGTTAGAAGGAACATCAGTACAATAATGGCATCTTGGTACCGATTAAAAGCAAATGTCAAAACATGTAAACTGAGTACCGAAATGGGAAACTCTCATTACAAGACTATCATCAATGCATCTACTTGCAACAAAGATTTTTAAAAATGTGAAGAAAATACAATACTCAGAACGTTTTCTTACTATTAATTGTATTCATTAGGTGAACTTGAAAATGTTGAAAATTCATTCATTTTAATCCGACTAACCACTCTCATCTATATCTTCCTATGCATGATTAGGAATTGCTCAGAATGTAATATTAATGCAACCTTGAGCACAAATTGTATTATTGTATGATATAAAACATCTCATTGGGATTGAAGACGTGTCAGCCTGATATGAACTAATTTGACGCATCGTGCCATCTGTAGCCATGCTGTTGGCTAAGGTTCTGCTTGTTTAAGATGTCAATAATATTTTCCACAGTTCTGTTTAAAACTTCAGAAATAAAATACTTGCAATTTAGAGTAAAAGGAAATGTGGTCATAAATTCAAATATTAATAGAAAATAATTCGTTAGGCACATGCGTCGTTGCTTCGCTTCAGTGTAGATTCATGTAGTATTACTTTATCGCTATTGTAAGTCTGAAAGTTCATCTCAATGCCTTAGTAGTTGACGATATGTATAAGTTGCAGTTTAGATGAAGTTAATGCCTGTACTTTTAGCAACAAGGTGCGGTATGCGTTATTGTGACAAACAGGACATATTACTCTTGGATACTTAATTTAGAGTAAAAAAAATAATTAGTCTACCACGCTAGCAAGCCTGAGAGAATATGTTTGGTTTGGCATTTAAGGCATAATAAGGTTATTCAATACCAAAGCAATCTACGTAATGTAAAATGACCAATAACAAACTATGGTAGGTGACTCAGTTGACGCTATTGGTAGGATTCGAACCTGTGTCTTTGGTCGTGTGTCTTGTACACGTCTTGGATGCATGACAATCAAAATTAGTGTTGCAGGATATTTGGTTTCGGACCTAAGGTGCTTCTTAACGACATAGTTCATGGTCAAACATTCGATTACTTATAACTCTTTCCGCTACACTGGAGACAGATTCATACTATACCTTTGGAGCCCCGAGTGGCCGAGTGATCTAAAGCGCTCTCCGTTATGGATTACTGCCATCTCACCTCTGTATGTGTGAATTCGAGTTTCAAATTCGGCCACCATGGGTATTTGAGAAAGCTTGCCAGTAGCTTCTCCTGGGGTCGGTGATTCTTTCCGGGGGTTTTCTCGGGTTTCTCCTCCACCGCTAATACTTGACACCATGTCATGTGCTGAAAATGGCATTAAACCCTAAAACAACAATACTATAAGGTACCCAGTATATAGTTCTCGAAATTATTTCATGTCTTTAATCTAGGCCACGAAGAATTCCAACCATCCTGAAATATCTTCATCTTGATGCAAAAGGCTCAGCGTAGACATGCAAGTAATAAATGTCATTTTGCTAAACAATGTAAGCAGACGGCATTTTCAGATAGAAAATAGGCGTTGTATTTAATATTGTAACAACTATTTTATGTATCGGAATTATGGACCTCGGATGAAATTAAAAATGTTTAAATGGACATTTGAACAGACAAAATAAACATCTAAGCATATAGAAAGGAAAGTGTATTTCTGTCTTCTATCGCACCTTTAAAATGTGTGTTCTCTACTTCTACAGCCAAACAGACGTTAATTGAAACCCAAAACATACGATAATTGTACAGCCAAACTCAGACGATAATTGTACAACTAGAACAGACGATACTTACTCTATCTTACTACTGTACCCAGAAAATACAAATAATGTAAAAATATTAACAATATGCCAATATTGATACAAATTTTAAGATTCCTTTATTAACAAGATCTTACTTTTTATCCAAAAGTCGTCCTTTTCTGTGTATATTTATACAAATACTGTCAATTTTCAAAATTTTATAGTGCTGCTGAAGTTCAAGATTTGCACAGTCTCAATTCCCTCGCCTTTATGAAATCCGTTTAGAATACGTTTTTTTTTTACGATGCTTGCACAAATCATTGATATCTGAGTGCCTTTCAAACATTGTGCTTTCTTCAGTGATAACTAAAAATATTTTTAAAAACGCATCGTTCTTCATTCTACTGAATAATCTTTACTTGCGATAATGTACAATGCATAATTAGTATAATATTTAGGTCCTCCAACTGGTTTATGTGTCTATCCGTACATAGCATCTCAGAACGTTATGCAAATACGCGTTATTGAGTCCTCTGGATGTGTATCAAAATCAAATCTTGACCCATTTCTGCAGTTTCGTCGAACCCAAAAACTATTTTGTTGTTCATGCCATAAATATAATCACATATTGGTGCTCATTCCAATCAAAACGATTAAATAATTTTAATATTTTGCTGACGGTTGGAAATGCAAGCATCGTTCGATAGGCGTCGCTCGATATTTTTTGTGGGTGTTTAGAAAGCACTTACCTTTCGTTTCGTGGACATGACATAGGCAATAGTGTGTTCCAAGTGCAGTTAATAAACCGACAAACACAAAAACAATCCTTACGTCCAAATTATATAAATGATTCGAATCGTTTTATAAATTACCTTTGACATGTGTACTGCTGAAAGATCGTGTTTTATGTGCCTGGAAGAAATACATGACAAAACACCACAGCCACAAATTTGCATATAAACTTACAACATAGTTAAATGCATGGTGATAAATGGCTATGCATTATTACCAGTGCGAAACGTATTCTAGTTGAGATTGCAAAACTCATCCAAATTAATGAAGCAAGAGTCGAAAAGGAACAAATTTAAACGTTTCGCCTTATTGACAAGAACATACGTTTCATTATCAACCTGGAAGGACTTTGTTTATTGGGTTCATGTACTGGTCTTAATACAATAAAGGAACCTATAAAACGTCTACGTTACATTTTTAATTAAAACTGTGGTTCGAAATCAATTATATCGATCCATCCCTGCCTATTGTTGTTTGAGAAGAAGACAAAACAGCCTTGTTGACAAAACTCTCAGTTAATCGCCATAGATGGACATTAGCTAGCTTCTTTTGAAGCACGATGAACTGTAATTTATATTTAATCAAAACTTGCCAAGACTTAGTACCAAACGTGTACTGAGAACAACACTTGTTAACCTTAATACCAAACGTGCAATGGAAACTGTCATCGAACGATGTCCTACCCTACGACCAACGTTCCCTCTAAGCGCGCGCGCGCAGCTGCTCAGGCATCCCAGCGCAGCTGAATTGTCAATCCAACGTTAAAATTTGCTCAATCCAACGTTAAATCTTCCTCGTCTCCGTAATGCTTGCGCAATGCAGTGACCACTGCACGCACATCTACCATTCGCTTAGAGGGAACGTTGCCTACGACAGGTCTAAGTTTTACATGAGAGGGTAATTGCGCACGACTACTGTTATAAACCTTTATTTGCCATGTATATTTTCCAATATGTTACGACTTTATTTAAAATTCATAGCAATACCCCAGTATGCTTTGCTCTTAAGAACTTAAAAGAATCTGGTTTATTCGTAGCCCTCGTATCTACCGCGCCAAATTAAAACTGTTTTTGTATTCAACAAGGCGCTTATGTGCTATAGTCTGTTTCATAAAGTATCAACAACTAATCAACTGTGAAGATGGTCTTCTTTCCCGCTCGCTTCAGCCGATATTATCCTGTGAAGATGCTGTTGTAATATACATTCGCGTGTACTCTTCGTTTACTGTATTAATTCATTACGTAGAAACCCTTACAAGTCCGTCTATAACATTACGACAAATGCAATTCCTCTTAACGTCTATTTAAATATTCAAGAACAACTTTATCTTTACTTTTGTAGTAGCTGCTGTAGGATTTAATGCCATTTTTCACTGTGATATTTACATAGCTGCACTGAGCTAAACTAAGATACCTACGCTGATGTGTTACATGGCTACACCGTGATATTTACATATCTACGCTGATGTGTTACATGGCTACACCGTGATATTTACATATCTACGCTGATGTGTTACATGGCTACACCGTGATATTTACATAGCTACGCTGATGTGTTACATAGCTACACCGTGATATTTACATAGCTACACAGATGTGTTATATAGCTACACCTTGATATTTACATAGCTACACTGGTGTATTACATGGCTACACCGTTATATTTACATAGCTACGCTGATGTGTTATATAGCTACACCTTGATATTTACATAGCTACACTGGTGTGTTACATGGCTACACCGTGATATTTACATAGCTACACTGGTGTATTACATGGCTACACCGTGATATTTACATAGCTTCACTGATGTGTTACATGGCTACAATGTGATATTTACATATCTACACTGAGGTGTTACATGGCTACAATGTGATATGTACATATCTACACTGATGTGTTACATGGCTACAATGTGATATGTACATATCTACACTGATGTGTTACATGGCTACACCGTTATATTTACATAGCTACACTGATGTGTTACATGGCTACAGTGTGATATTTACATATCTACACTGATGTGTTACATGGCTACAATGTGATATTTACATATCTACACTGATGTGTTACATGGCTACAATGTGATATGTACATATCTACACTGATGTGTTACATGGCTACACCGTTATATTTACATAGCTACACTGATGTGTTACATGGCTACATTGTGATATTTACATATCTACACTGATGTGTTACATGGCTACACCGTTATATTTACATAGCTGCATTGAGACATTAAAATTGCAAGACCTTTTGCAACTTTTGACAATGTCTGTAAGTGATCGTTAAAATATAGTTCGCCGCTCAATTTGTTTCAATTCTTATTTAAACTGACGAAGATAAGACAAAACAAAGAAGTATGCCAGCAATCGAGTGTCGGTACAAATTAAACAGAAAGATTTGATTATTGTGCTGAATTTTAATTGCATTCGCCCCATATTAGACTGTCTTATCCTACAATGTTATTGCCTCGACGGATCATTTTATTTTAGAATTAAACACTGTTTTATTTTCCTGAATTATTTGTTATCCGTTTATCGTGTATCGGGATTTCGCTTGAGAATTTTACTGCATGATTTAAACTTGAAAAAGACAGCACTGGAATGAAATTGACAGATCTATTTAGTCACTTCTTCCGCCAAAGAGATGCAATTTTAACTTTTATTTGGTCTAATCAGCAACTCTACTGTGATAAAATAGCAACACAAAAAGAACACCACTTAAGCAATGGTTGGAATCATTTAAAGACATGGAAGATTAAACTCCCGGGATGAATCTCCAATGATATGTTATTTTCACTATAATGTTTAAAGAGAATCTTTAATGACTTCAGTCCTTGCCAAATGCTCTTCTCTCTCGCTACATACAAGCATTTCTACAACTTATCTTTTAAGCTAATCATTCGTTACTGGTACGTCATCAATTTATTATGATCCAATAATACATATAAGTAATATATTTGACAACGAATATTGATTAATTAGGAAATATCTCAACCTATTTATATAATCTAAACAAGTTTGTTGTCTTCCAGTACAAATTTCACATAAAGACTGAAAATGCTTTTAACCCAGAATATATCTCTTTAGGAGTCACAGATTCTTTTTTCATCAAATTCATGTTTGTTTGTTTTTGCTAATATTATCTATTCATGTTTGTTTGTTTTTGCTAATATTATCTATTCGTGCAATCCTTATATAAAAAGTACCTAAAATCCAAAATTCTTATCAAGTCTGTTACAGACCGGATTTGCTTGCATGCTGGTCCAGAAATATCTCACGAAATCGGTAAAGAGTTACGTTTAATTGACCTTCCAGTGTGTGTTTGTGTGTGTGTGTGTGTGTGCGTGTGCGTGCGTGCGTGCGTGTGCGTGCGTGTGTGTGTAATAATTTAATTTTTCGGAGCAAAGCATTGAATTTTTTTTACATTTCCATCTTTCAAAGAGCTGGGGAAAAAAAGATCTGGCGCTGTTTAAGGTACTATAGTGCAGAGTGTCTGTAATTTTGTGAATGTCACAGATCATGTAACTAAAGAATGTGTCGACTTATAAGCTGAAATAATTCACAAAAACTTAGAGTTTGTGAAGATTCAATTAGGTAATTGATAAATAAACGAGAGAAAATGAATTTTTGTGGGGGCCCGCTTTTAATGAAACTTGTATTTCACGAAATGTTACAGAAGCCGCACGTGACCACAAAAACCTATACGTCATCTTCGTCTAGTGGGCTGGTTATGAGTCACGTGATTCTAATTTAAATATCTACTATAAACAAAAATGGCGGACACACGAGAGAGTCAAAAACGTAAAGGTCGCTCGCGCTTGTCGCTTTCCGAGAAGAAACGTCAAAAAACTGTCAGAGAGACCGAACGGGACTTATCAAGGATTCGTCATGGGGACCAGTTTGTTCGATGATTAGCATTGATGGAAGAGTTAGGACTGGCATCAGACACTGAAATGGCGAAGTTGTTGTTGGACAGGTAGGCCAATGTCTGTTTAATATGTTGATACACATTAGTTTCCCCAAAATCAAGTGCCTGTGATGTCTGTGTATAAGTGTTCTCCATTTTTCAATATCTTGTTCCTACTGTATGTTTCAAAGCACACTGTTTTATTAATACAATGTTTGCACAAGGACTTGATTTGCTTTGTAATATTCCCAAATTAGATGTGATCAGCTGATCAATAAAAGACAATATTTCACTCCGTGACTGCATTGTGTGTATTGTATGTTGGGATGGAATATATAATTTTCTTTATAACAGCGTGCTCATAAGGTAATTTTGTACATATGTCAGCTATCTTCGTGAGACAGGTTTTATAAATTCGGCGAGGGAACTTAGATACATCTTACAAGCGTTATCAGTATTTATATCATCTCTCTTCCTCACACACACACATATCAAGTAAGTTTTTTGTGTCAATTTGTTTAGATATGTTATTATGTGTCCCTGCTAAAATTAAATATTTCAGTTCTAAGTGTTTAACACAAATCACAAAGAAACAGATTTTTCAAATATAATTATAATACAAATGAATATTTATTACATATATTTAGTCACCAAGTTACAAAGAATGTAACAATGGATTATCCAAAGCATGCATAATCACTGGGCAGTACATCTTCATGCTTCACATCAACACCTGGCCAAGTGCTTTTACGACATACAGAGAGAATGAAGACACCTTTAATAACTGCTATTGAGTCAAGAAGGTAAAAATTTAATATTTCTTGCAGAATGTTCTTTTTGGGGGGAGTGGTTGCTATAGTTGTCATGTTACTGAAAACAATAATGTAACAAATACAATGCTGATAGAAGGACATTTTTAAAACTTTTGCAGCAGGTTAAGTCCCCACTTCATACTTTCCTTAGTTTGAGCTAAAATATAAAAAAATACCATGGATTTTACTTTCTCAGAAATGGGATAGGATGCCACAAGTTCAACTGCTAGCTGATGCATGGACAAAAGCTATGTTTACTGTAATTGTTTTGGTTAGGCAAAACATTCCAGTATACTGTGCTGGCTAACCCAGCTGTTTTTCCTCCACCGTCCACTTCCCTCACTACAGGTAAATGAATACTTTGAGACCCAGTGATTGTATACTTTGAAATTGTGATTACATATAACATATGCTTTCTTTATGCTGTTTTCCGTTTATAGCTATGTCCCACATGCAGTTCTTGCTAACACCCTCTTCGCATCAATCCACTTAGCTCATGCTGAATGCACATATGACATTTAATTTAAAACAAAATATTGAGATAATTATAAGATGTCATATCTCAATAACTGATTTTAATTGTATGTATAAGAGGTAAATATCCTCTATGTTCAAATGAGCCACATGTATCTGGTGTACAAATGATGGGAGATGATATCAATAATTTTGAAGCCAATGGGCAAATATAGTTAATATACGTTTTTAATAGATTCTTAAAATTCCGTAATCTATTGCAGTGAACAAAATTAATTAACTCATTATGAATAGGTGTTTATTATACCTAGACATTATTGTATTCACCTTTTTTGTATACTTAGAATATGGTGTAAAGTTGTAATTGTTTTTTTTAAGGTCAATAGCGAAGTCCTTAAAAAAAATGACATTAAATTTTATACATATTAAAAGGCTTCAAGTTTAATACCACCCCACCCTGGGTGAGACTGTATCAGTCGCCATGGTGTCTCCTTGGAAAGAGCACTAAGCTTGGATTTCCTCAGAAGCATAGAGCCAATAAAGTGTTGAACGTGCTATAAAAATACCAAAAGAAAACCCTTGACAAGAAACTGAAAGCAAAAAAGAAAGAAAAAAAAACAATACCTGGCACTCAACAAATATGTTATAAAGTGAGCAAGTCATTAGCTGAATATTACTTAAGCTGGACATCACAGACTATACCTTTTTATTTCAGAGGCCAATTATTTGTCCTTCTAAAAGTTTGGACGGAAAGTCTATTACAGTCATATTAAATAATTTATATGTTTTTTGTGTGTTTGAGAGAGAAATGTAGACTGATATTTCACCAGAGAAATTTAACTTTAAATTTATTTTCCAAATATGTTTTATCGTATATAGCAGTGGTTCACAAAGGGGGGGGGAGTGGCGGTATGAGGGGTGGGATTACTGAATGGGTGCTAATGCTGAATAATGCCGTCTCAGGTAGTACTTTGGAGATAGAACAAATAAGAACAAAAACATCCCCTCCTTAGGAATTGGTCACGAGGCTCAAATATTGGGTGAAAACTCAATATAGTTTAACATATGGGAATGCTTGTCACACAAGGTAAGAAAATACAATTTACTTTAAAACAGGTATCATCGCTGTTACAACAAAAAAGAGTGGCAGATGGTCCATCTACCCTTGCAAAGAAAAGAAAACATATCCCCCATATCAGGGAGCTTATTCAGAAAGCCCTCATCTGTTGACTTGAGGACACACATGGTATGAGGAGAAGAGAACTTAAGGAAGATGATTCCAGGAGAATTAGCAGAAACCTGGCACCTCAAGAACCACCATCATCTCAAGTTTTGGTGAAGGTGAAGATCTCTCGAGTTTAGCTATGTAATATATGAAAGGTGCTTGATATATGGATGTGTCTGCTAAGATTACAGTTATGTAAGTGTCAGTAGTTGAAAACAATGTATAATGTAAGTGCTGAAAATTTTTATATTGATAATATATGACCTTACCCAGAATAGACTGGTGTTTAAAAATATCTGAATGGAAACATTATTGTTTGATGGTATATTATGAGCATTTACAACAAAACAAAGAATGAAGTCAAATGATTATGTATTCATTTATATATAAATTTGTGCCAGTAAGAAGTGTTTAATAAAAGTTTAGGCAAGCCGGGAGGAGATGAAACCAGTGTATTGTCCAAAAGCATCTGGATATTTGTCACGTATCCGCCAGACACAGCAAGAGGGAATGACACATCTCTGTCCAGACCCTAGTCTTCCATGCTGTCATAGTATGAACTGCCTATATTCAGCATGCCTGTTCACGCTCATAAAGTCAACTTCATCGTCAAGTACAAGAACATCCCGGTACATCCTGGCCAATGCATGTACAGCTTCATCAAGGATTTCAGAGAGCTCGGATTTCATAAAAAGAATCTCTATGAACTTGATATTACCCTAGAATTGCCTTTTAATTAGTATTTAATCAGTTGATATACATAAATTTACCCTCAGCTGCACTATTGTGCCTTTAAAGCAAATGACACTATAATGTAGCTTTTATATAATTCGAAACAATAATCTTGAGATAAATTAAAACGAACAATCTCGTCTCGAAAAAAATAGCAGACTCCTCCCAAAAATGAAATAATCATTAACTTGCACTTACAATAGACAAATTTGCTATGAGGTCAATTGTTGAGAGTTGGGGTTGGGGATTCCAAAATTTAAAAAGGGCGCTGACTTAAATTCTAAATGGCATCCAAAAAAAGCATACATCTATTTAATCAAAGTGTGCATAATACTTAATAAACCTGTGCAAGAATATGACGATAGTCAAAATTTGCATTGACGTGTGTGTGTGTGTGTGTGTGTGTGTGTGTGTGTGTGTGTGTGTTGTTTTAGCGGGTGGGAGGAGGGACTTAACAAGCTGGACCTTCCCCTGGTCTGGCCCTGAAAATATGTTTATTAACCGGTGTATAAGTTGTCATCTAAAGACGGTACCTAACGTTAAATGATTAGGCCTACACTTTAGCTGAAATCCTGCATAAGACATAGTGCTGATATTAAAGGGCGTCATAAGACATAGTGCTGATATTAAAGGGCGTCATAAGACATAGTGCTGATATTAAAGGGCGTCATAAGACATAGTGCTGATATTAAAGGGCGTCATATGACATAGTGCTGATACTAAAGGGCGTCATAAGACATAGTGCTGACATTAAAGGGCGTCATATGACATAGTGCTGATACTAAAGGGCGTCATAAGACATAGTGCTGATATTAAAGGGCGTCATGATAAAAATGGGAAGTGTTGACACTGAAGTCTACAATTTACACTACTGATAGGCATGGAAACTTTGAGTGGGATGGTAATAATCTGGGCAAGTTGTTTTCTGGGAGAACCAGTGAACATAAAACACACACTGTCTCATAAAACGAGAAAATATTTAGGGGACTATGCCAACTACATAAACATTAAACAGAAAACAACCATTCTCTTGAAAATCATTGGTTGACTTTTGGTCTTACAAAGGAGTACATTTACTTAACACATTACCACCCGCTAGTAAATAACAAAATAAAATGACGTTTGTTTCCGTTCCATTTTTAAATCAGAGTGTTTTTTTTTAAAGCTGGCTTTTGACCGAATATCTTTCATTATATCTCATTCATCCGCCATGTTTTCATATCTGACACTTGTAAAACGTAGTTAAAAGTTCATATATTGCATTATATTTTGATTTGACTGACAAATTGCTAAAGCTACGTTAAAAATCCAAATCACACACACACATACATACACATACACACACACTGGCGTGGCGACAGAGTAATAAAAGCTTCAAAATATAGTAGTTCTTTCGCCTCTGTATGGTAATTTTCAATATTATTATGTGTATCTTCATTTACGTCAAAGGAATCCAGAATGACATTATACTACGAGGAACGGTAATTGAACCCAGAACACAATTAATTTTACAATATATTCTCTACATTTGTTTCTCAGTACTGAATTTTCTACTGTGTGACAATCCATTGTTAATCTAAAATACCTTCAAAGATGACTTCACTGTGAAGTTCTTGTCATAGTTACACCGGCATTATTTTTTTTATTTATTTTTTGGGATAGGCTGGACCATAAACAAACCAGAGTGCAATAACACAGATTTCACTTCCGGATCATCAACAAGACCTTATCACTCACTGTACACTGAATCGCTCCAGTGGCGTAGTGGTTAGAGCGTCCGCAGCACGTGGGTTCTATACCCAGCCGAGTCATATCAAAGACTTACAAAAATGGTACTAACAGCTGCCTCGCTTGGCGCTCAGCAATAAGAGGTTGATGTTAGGACTGGTTGGCCTGGTGTCAGGATAATGTGAATGGGTGAGACATCATGCTACATGTCTGCGGCATGATGCTGCAGTGCTAGACATCACTATAAAATGCCTCACTGCAGACATCGTAGCGATATGACTGACAAATTGTTAAAGCTACGTTAAAAGTCCTAATCAAACAAACGAAACCTCACTGTACACTGTGATCGAGACACATACAGACAACCACACCATCAGCTCATGTTCTAAAGAATAAACAATTGCCTTTAATCGATACCAAGAATGCCTAAATCTAACTCTTGTATTATCACCAAAAAGGTATGGTTGGTGTTTACAGGCAAGACAATTGCTGCTCAAACTCGTCAGATTCCCAGTATTTAGCGAATCATCCTATGAAACTTTTATATGGCACCTTCTGCTCAATTTATGTACGTTTCTATATTTAAAAGACATTTTCTTTATTCATTGATTACTGTCAGAGGAATCCGGAGTGAATATGTATTGAGAACAGAGTTAAATAAATGGGTGAAATGGTGTGTCTCCCATGCGTGAATTGCCAACTTGGCGGAGAGGGTAGTACGTACAGTGAAGGTAGTAGTTGTGTAACCCGGAGCCTGGTTAGATGTCTAGTGGAGATGATATCTAATTTTCTAATTTGTACTATTTTTCTCTCACTATCTATTTCTTCATCTATCAAATTAACAAACCTCCAAATAAGATGCATCTAAAGCAAATAACATGCACTCATGCACATTCATACAATCTCTCTCTCTCTCTCTCTCTCTCTCTCTCTCTCTCTCTCTCATATATTTTATTAATTTTAATTAATTTCATGTCCCTTAATAATAACTGATATTTTTGCTAATTGGATATTTGTCCTATAAATCGATACATGAATATAGATTGGCACTTAGATATATCATTCAGTACGGATTTGTGAGCGAATCGAAAACAGTCAGAGGTGTAATGGAAGGAATTTCAAAAGTACACGAATTCGAAACGGTGAAAACTATAACGGGGTAACCATAACATTTCCAAACTTTTAATATATATATATATATATATATATATATATATATATATATATATATATATATATATATATATATATATATATATATGCGCCATCTCATTTCGACATGGTTGCCGTAACTCAATAACACAGTATGTGCATAATACTATACCGACGGTACTAACATTAAGGCCTATCAAATCTAATACTACTGCGAGAATTTTAGAGTAAGATTTACAGCAATTAAGATTAATGAATCCTTCTATTTGTCTGGTCTAAGAGCTGGGTCGACTTGACATTAATCAATGTTACGACGGAAACTCATTCCTTTTATCCCTTGAAATGCATGATTTATAATTTCCTAGTAAAATCGTCAAAACGTCATTTTCTCACTCACCATTGTTATGTTTTTATTAGGAACAACCGTAGTATGTCAAGATATAATCTTTTCCAGCCAGAAACATTCCCATTTATGTTTTAAAAATAAAAAGTTGATTTTTGTAATTACATCTTTTACACGATATTTTTTATATTGTACATCTCTTAAGGGCGTAACCATGACTTCTTAAAGAAAAATGTTTTGAGACTTAAATCATGTTTATATCTAGGAATAAAACCCGTTTAATCTCGTGAAAACTACATCATCTTTTAGCATGTTTACATCTAGGAATAAAACCCGTTTAATCTCGTGAAAAGTACATCATCTTTTAGCATGCTCAACAATACGAACTTCAAAAGTTGTTTTCTGGTTTTTTGTTCGGAAATTATTTTGACGTGCATTCAACTTTCAGGGTTAATCGGAGATTGACCCAAAACTTGAAAACTTAGTACTAGCTGCTAAGCTAATTATATTTTAATGAAATATTCATCAGGTTAATTTATTTTATCACGAAATGTTAATTATAGGTTTCCCTTGACAGTAGCTAAGATTTACAAGGATCAAGTCTTTAGGTAAATTCAGAGTCTCGTCTTTAATAGACTTAATAAATTTGAGGTCAGGATACTTTATATATATAAAAATACAAAATTGATACAAATCCTATCTTACAGAATCAACACGACGCTAATTCTATACATCTATGTATAGTTTGTTTCGTGTTACACAGTGGCACCAAAATCTAATAAACATATATGGTTAATTGCTATTTTTAGGTTTGATAATTCCACAAAATGGTATTATTAAAGGATCATTTTAGGAAACTAATTACCTCGCTCAGATGTGTGTACCTAGTAACTGGCTTGAGAACTGTTTGAGAACTATCTTATCAGCACCTTTATATTTCCAAGAATCGTAAAATATATATGTCACATATGTGTTCTTAAATGTAGTAAAATACCACACATAGTTTTCCATTAATAGCTTCATCTTCCCTGCACTTATTCCACATAATGCAACAAAGAATCATTAACAGCTATGAGTCTATACAATTGCGACGCCAATACAAATAGCACACACACAAAAGGTACACATGTAAAGTCCTTGTGTATGGCTGACAAATTCTCATATTCACATTGTACTGGCGATTCGTATATAGCATGATATTCGCTGTCATCAAAGCATTTGTCTTATACAAAATTACCATAAAGGATTAAATTTACAACAGATACAATTATATTAAGTATTCAATTCTGATTTTCGTCTCCATTTTATAGTCGACCGCTTCTATGGCCCATGTGGTTAGAGCTTCCGCCTTGGATGCGGGAGGTCACGGATTCGATGCCCGGAAGAGTTACCAAAGACTTGTCCGTTTGGATCTTTCAGGTTGACTCAGGAAGGATTCACAAGGACAGCCTGCGTCTTAAATTTGTAGGAATAAAAACAAAAGTGTACACATGATCAAGCTCAAAAGTAATTAAAACACTTCATGTATTATCATCAACGTTTTGCAATATAATTTCAAAATATTGTATTTCCTTGTCTCTCGCAAGAAAAGTTAACTAAATGAGCAGGGTGTCTACCCGATTTTATCTTTAATACATGTCAAAAGCGATATTCTTGATTTAAAAGTTGTGCCGGAGGATTATTTTGTGCAAAACGATCGTAGGAATGAAATTACATCATTTAGAAATATTAAATCCGTACTAAAAGCCCGTTTCCAACACATAATTGGAAATTCAATAAATAATCATCTGTTCATCCCTTGCGTGAATGTCAAGTCCTCAATTTAAATTAAATTTGCACTTATATTTTGCAGATAAATAAAGCTTACAGAATTTCAATGCAATTCAATTAGAATGTGTAGTAGCAATTAAATCGAAATAAGTATGGTTTATAGTAAATCTGTTGAATTCTTTAGCAAATAGAATTTATCTGTGCAAACTGTAAATTCACTACGTCACGGTCTTATATTAAAACCAGAGCATTTCGTACAGTCATTATATATTTTGTGCCGGAACATTCAATACCTGCAAATCGATCTGTTCAAATCTGTGCATTGCCTACTTGAAGACATGCTTGTATCCATCATTTGGGATATCATTTCCACGGAATGATCTAGAAGGATGAATGTTGTAGAAGAGAAAATGGTGATCATTTGTCCATGGCTTCAATAAAGTAATTTGCAAGAGCGTCGTCACACTAAAAGTAATCAGAGATAATCAGATATTGAAATGTCTAGTTGAGAAAAATGAAGTGGCTTATGCACGCAGTGTTTGCCCCAGAATTGTTCCGATAAATTAGATTTCAAATATTCACTTACTGCGGATGCTCAATTGTATTTTTTTCTTTCGTCAGATGTTTCACCATTTATTCGATAATAAATACATCTACCATCATTTTAAATTTAGAAATTCTCTGTTCAGCGCGATAACTCTTTAAATGAATGTAAATTGATTGAGTTGATAATAATTTGAAGTAAGTTATAACCATATATTGTAACTCTCAAAAATATTATAATTTGGGTTTTTGCTGATGATACCATCGTCCTTACCAAACAGTACAAAGCTATTTATTATACAGTTGTCAATTCGCATGACCTTTCAGTATGAAGTATCATGTTGTCAAGTCACGTGATCATCTGTACAATGTTTTTTTCCCATTGCCAAGTCACATGCTCAAGCATTCAATATATTTTGAATGAAATCAAACGTCACATTTCACGTAAATGTATGCGTAAAAGAGTTTTTTTTAATTTAATTAATTTTTTAATAGTTTTTTTAATTTAATTAATTTTTGTCACTCATATATAGTTTTATTCTGTTTCACTTTTTCATTAATTTCTTCTTACTGTTTGTTGCTACCTCGTGCATCTGTCAACTTTTTTGCTTCTTTGGATCAATGTGCACTTTCTATTTTCATCTCTTTTTCATCTATCAAATTAACAAACCTCCAAATAAGATGCATCTAAAGCAAATAACATGCACATTCATACAATCTCTCTCTCTCTCTCTCTCTCTCTCTCTCTCTCTCTCTCTCTCTCTCTCTCTCTCTCTCTCTCTCTCTCTCTTGATCTTGATCTTGATCGTATGTGCGTATGTGCTACGGCCACGCCGCAACCCTGCCTAATCAACAGTTAAGATATTTTCCAAGTCAAGACCACTTATTTCGAGGATCAATCGCTCCAATACGTTAAAAAAAGACTGAAAGCAAGAAGATCGGCCAATAACTCATCGCATTGTGGGGATCTTTACCAGGCTTTGGGTTCGTAAAGATCTTTGTCTGAAGCCACAAAGACGGCATGCACTTTTCCCTAACATCCCGGGTGTAAAACGTGGTGCAATTAAAAACGGAAGATAGTAAAAGAAACGGACTTTTGTGACGTATTTTAAAATTTCATTGAGGTTCCGATTCATAAGAATACGACATAAACGTTACTGTCTCTCTGTCTTGATTTGATTTTTTAAATATGGATAAGGTATTCAATATTTTTACTTTGATTATAATAGTATACCGACGTTATAGGGTGATAGTAAAGTTGTTTTGTTTTTTTTATAAAAAAAAACATATTTATATAATACTTAGCACATATTACTACACGTAAGAAGTCGACAAGTGTGTGTTGGTCATTCCAAAAAGCTTATGTATACGTTATGAGGGGTATTTGATCGTACATGTTTCTGTTGGATAGTGGATACATGAATATTGGGTAGTAGTTGTTGTGTCAACGTTACATTTCCTTTGTGATCTTATATTTCAAAATGGACGCGTAAGTTTGACCTTATACAGGCCATCATGTGTTACAACCATATACACGTGTAATATTACATTCCCCTTTGGAGACAAACAAAACGTTAAATTCTCGTTTGAGGTAATACTGGCCCACAATGATAACCGTATGAACATTTTTGACATTATATTTCCCTTACCTCTATAAATCATACAAATAGCGGTATAATATTCAATTCCTATTGTCCAAAGAGATTTCAAATAAACACATGTTAATTCCCATAGTCCCCAAACAGTCCCATAATGTTCAACCTATGTACTAATGAATCAACCAAGTATTAGGACTCTGGCTATATCGGACATGAAACCGTTTTTCCTCAAACAATTCAGCATGACTTTAGCAATCAACCATCTTCCTTTGTTTGTCAATAATAGTTCTAATTAAGTCATTTGCAGTACATTCCTATGTTTATTTTGTAGGATCAAAGTAGCTCCAACAGCTTTACTCGTTATAAGTTGTTAAAGAAAATTCAAAAACCAGTTTTACAAAATAACAAAACGCTCCTTATAGATCTGATTTTACCCACCCCTCTCTCTCTCTCTCTCTCTCTCTCTCTCTCTCTCTCTCTCTCTCTCTCTCTCTCTCTCTCTCTCTCTCTCTCTCATAGAGTATGGACCATAATCGTGGTTCGATGCGCCGGGCTTAGCAGACCAAAGACAAACCAGTTATTGCCTCTCATCTATGTACACAGTCATTCTGGATTCCTCTGACAGATATTATTACATATATAGGTTAATTCAAATGCTACAATTATACACCTGAATGGAATGTGTTGTTCATGGGTACATCAGAAATATGTCATATAATATAAAGTTATTTACATATATAGAGAAAGAATATTATCATACAGATCAGGTACTTTACCTTTCCTTCTCCATTGAGATTGTATCTCATATATGCGGTTTACGGCACCCATCAACTTATCTGCACTAAACTCCATGTCCTCGCAATATCCCAACTTTAGGATGTAACATAATCGTGGACGTCGGAGTTCGTTCGTAGCAGGCACTTTCGCATGGAGACCAATTAATTAACTCTCTTCAATGTACACAGTCACTCCGGATTCCTCTGACAGAAATATATGCATACGGAAGTTACAAATATACGACAAAGCGAAAAATGTTATCCATCAACATTAAAATCGGTGCGAGAGTATCTGCACCGAAATAACCGATAACCATTAAATGCAATATGGTTAAAAGCGGAAATCGCTGTAGTTTTATCTTATGTTTTCCTGACTTTCTAGACAGAAATATAGTTGCTGTTTTTGAGGCAGTTATTAAGACACGCTCGTTAAGTTACGCTGGGTAAGTGACGCTTCTTTAGATATTTCGTTTATTCACGCAGAAAACTCATCAAGTAGTACAGTTAGAAAACAGAAGAGAAAATCGGATGAAAATTGGAATCTCCTACATAATGGATTTGATTGACACCGATACGAGGTCATGTATAGTTGACCTTTTAATACACCAATTATATCACGGAAGTGACGTTTCTGAACGGGGTAAACGTCAATCGCAACATTGTGCATTACAATAACGTTCCCTGACACGAAATGACACGCATTATCTGATAGGTTCTACCTGGAATTGTAAAGGTAACCAGAACACGAACTTTTGTTGGTGCATGTTAGATTCACCTTTTTTTAGCAGCTATTAATTTAAAGCAGACTAACAGAAATATATAATACATTCTTTAGGTTTCTAAATCGTTTAGTCTTAGCCAATTTATTGATGTACATCAATCATACCGACGTAAGTTATCCTTCAGATTTCTTAAACGTTTTGTTTTTACCAAGACTATTCACATCTGATTTACTTTTTCTGTTTTCATTAATCAAAGTATGATGCAAAGAAAGTAATAACTAAAGTAACGAGATCGATAATCTAAGCAAAAAGGAAAAACTATTATTATCTGCGAAAGAAAACCATTCGTATCCAGGTCAGATGTAATTAGCGTAAATTACTGCTACGATCACTCAGGGACGAATAAATTTACTGACGTCGATTTCTAATTTGCAGTTGCTCCGATGATTGTTTGTTGTTCAATTAAACTCGGTCATTATTTAAAGCGTATTGTTACAGAGATTACAAGAACGCATACAAATAATACAAATACATGAACTATAAAAGCGAAGAAATTTTGAATACATATAGTGCTATATTCATTTTACATGTCCTCGGCATATATATATATATATATATATATATATATATATATATATATATATATATATATATATATATATATATATATATTCATATGAATTCTGATATATTATTATAGATGCGTATTGTTAGAGCGGTCATGTAAACGAAAATAACGTGTTTATACAGCATGGGTTCATAAATTGTGATCAAAAGCAGAACAATGACAGTTATATTCTATTTGAATATCTTGCTTTAAAAAAGGCGAAAACAATTGATTGAGCAATCCAACTGATCCAAGGATGTATCATTGCAATCGTTGTGAGTACTGTTTTTTTAACAGCGATCACATACATCCTAGCAAATATTTTCAAACGCTAAAAAATCATTCGGAAAATTGCACAACCACCTCAAATGATATTGTGAGGCAGAGAGGTGAGGCAATTTTTTTAAATACAATAAACTTTCATAGGGTACTCAATTCAGAATAGAACGTATATTACTTCATTTGAAATTTTTCTTCTAGGTTTAACTATTGAGAAGTAAGACACAAATATCACGAACAGCATAGCAAATGTGTATGTCAGAAGTGTAAGTTTGGGCATTTAAAGAGTTTCTCCATTTACCATTATAATGCCTGCAAGGTATGGTCAAAGAGTAAGTATCCATAGTTTTGACACAAATTAGATATCCATAAATTTGACATTAAATTGGTATCCATAACTTTGATACGAAATTGGTATCCATAAATATGACACGAAATAGGTATCCATAATTTTGACACGAAATAGGTATCCATAAATTTGACATGAAATGGTTATCCATAATTTTGACACGAAATAGGTATCCATAAATTTGACATTAAATAGATATCCATAAATTTGACATTAAATAGGTATCCATAATTTTGACACGAAATAGGTATCCATAAATTTGACACGAAATAGGTATCCATAAATTTGACACGAAATAGGTATCCATAAATTTGACATTAAATAGATATCCATAATTTTGATATGAAATTGGTATCCATAAATATGACACGAAATTGGTATCCATAATTCTGACGCGAAATAGGTATCCATAATTTTTACAATAAATATGTATCCATAATTTTGACAATAAATAGGTATCCATAATTTTGACATGAAATAGTTATCCATAATGTTTGCACGATACAGGTATCTTCTAAACAGTTGGCATTATGCGCAATCTATTTCATAGAATGATGACTATGGGGTTTCATGTATAGAGGACTAAACAATTAGTCTAAATAAAACAAATCTTCATATCTGACCTTTAATATAGTATCATCCATGAAACCCTTATGTTAGGGAATCTGTCTATGTTATAAAACATCTGTTCAACCTTTAATTTTAGATGCAGTATTTATTTGACGTTTTGAGAAACTATTGCATTTGTGCATAAATTATAATTTTGACCTTACCGGACTATGACATACATTCTCAAATGAACTATCATAAAATTCAATGTAAATTCATCATGCGGCATCATCCTTTTCTCAAAGCGTTACCATGGTTCTTACAATTCTCAGCTTTTACCCTTTCTTCCGCTCTGTCGCCTGGTAAAGTCACCATTCCCATTCTATAAAATTTCCTTTATGATCTTCTGGTCCGATTTGGTCTTTAATGATCATTCCGAGGCCTAAAACAATCCAAGCACAAATGTACTCGCCTTGATTTGCTCTCTAATGACAGTATGCCGACAAGAATGGTTACGTTAATGATAGTTCCTTCAACCTAGTACAGTAATCCGTTCTGACAGCACTGATCCAATTTTGCGTAATTACTTGGTAACGAGAAACCCTCAAGTCTACGCTTCCTGGCTCTCGTTATCCGGCGCAGTATTACCTTCTTCCGGCAAATTACGAGCGATTTCGATCTTAATCTCACATTTTTAATTTATTTTTGCGTTAACGAATAAAGATTATCGCTTGCAAAATTCACCTTTGCGTTCATTTTATGGTATTCATTTCTAGGCTGGTTATAGCGTTGACCCAGATTTCCTCAATCTTGCTGAATTCATCCACGGAATTATAGAATATCCGAAAACTCTTACAGCACTGTGGTGAAAGCGACTTGTTAATTTCGGACAAGAACACGTTAGCAGAGACCAAAAAAAAATTATTTGCCCGTGCACCAGTCTAAACCGCTGCTTAAGCAAACCTACATCTTACAAAATTATTAATCAATTGATGATTTTAAAACATGTTATATTAGTGAATATCTTAGCACATTTTTTTTATTAATCTGTGCTTGTATTTCGACATAACGCAAAATTGTAATTTCTGTATGGTTTTTTGTTTCAAAAGATTACATGTACAAACGTTAAAGACAAAAAAGAAACCCTCGACCTCCATACCAACCTCGGCAATTTTCAGTATTTTTGTTTCGCAAGATTATACGCACAAATAAAACGACAAAAGAAAAGAAACTCTCCACCCCCCACCCCCACCCACCCACACATTATTATCTAAGTGCCTGTAAATCCATTTTTATTCCAGGAACTGTATTTTTTCCGTGGCTGAATATCCCATATTAATCCTATCTAATATAATGATGTAAAGAGGAACGCTCGACACCGCTGAGAAGAAAAATTGAATTGTTCGTTGCAACTAATATATACTTGCAAGGTTTTGAAATGGGTGAGCTAACTAATGCATTGGTTAAAAAGAAAACGTATCCAATAGTGATTTATCTAATGTATCTTGAGAGTAGATTTAACACATTTAAGTTGAAGTCACCCATTACCTCTATAAACCGCAAGTAATGGCATCTTCTGCTATTGACATTTACATGTTGTATACATACCAGAATATGTATTTGTCTAAGTGAAGATTCATTTAAAATCACCCTAAATGTTAAGTTCAAGATCATATTGCCCATGAAGGTGTAGCGAGTCTTTTTATTCGTTTTGACACAAGCACTAGTATCGCCTACACTTGCCTTCCTAACTGGGCTACTGTAGGATTGGAAGGAAAGGTCATCAGAAGAAAAACGATGGATTAACTCAAATTTCGATTAAAACAACTGTAGCATATACTGACAATTATGTATGCAGCCTAACTCATTTCGACAAAATAACTTTAGCTTTGCAAACACGATCGACGGATTGTACGAGGAGTTTGGAGCCAAACTCTCATGAATGTCAGCGGCTAAAGTAGCACGTTCTTCAACAATGTATAATTAAGACTAAGGTGCATACCTTGTGGTGCACAAGACAATTTGTGAAAATATATAATATATACAATTTGTTCGCTAAAAAGTTAATTATCCAAGTGAGCATAACTGAAATCAATGTGAGATTCCACATTTCGAAAAATTCAGATGCAGCGTTATTATCTCATCTTTAGATCATGAACATGGACGAAACATGAAGCAGTAGCAATAATTTGAAATATGGCCAAATAATTTAAGTCTATGCCGGAACAAATTATTTGCCCAAATTAAACGCACGTGACACAAACCTACATTCCGTAATTACATTTTGATGAATGGTACTGGTGGCACCAGGTGACCTCATTGTTTTGCTTCATAAAGAAAAGGGACACGGTAAAGTATAAATTCAAACGGCAGTAAACAATAAAAGTTTGGTTTGGCTTAGTGCTCTACGGCACGGCAGCACATACAGGTTATTTAGCACCGATGCAATTGGAGTCAAGTCCCTTGCCCGAGGACACGCCAATATAGCAGACCCAGACTGCTTAAGAATAAAAGATACAATACAAATATAATGATGAATGAGAAACTTTGTCTAGAAATGGGTCTTTCGTAGTCATGTTTGAATCCGAGTGTTATTTTCTGAAATGTTTAAGGAGCTATGCATAACGCTGCAGTACTAGAAACTATGTATATTTGGAAATCGTATTTCTAGTTACAAACTAGTATTTGCATACAAAGTATGTTGTAGTACAAAGAAGATTGACATTACGAACACTATCAACGTGGACTATAGAAAAGAGTATAGTTACCAAGAGTAACCAAGCATAATTTAAACATATTGTCAAGCTGCAATAAGTAAGAAACGTATAATTTGCAATTTAAAATTTAGAGATATCATTTATCAACGACGTTTTTCTAATCGGGTTCTAAACTTAAAACAGATAAAACAGTTTTCGCATTAAATTCTGAATATGAATGTAATGAGCAATACGATATTCTATGCAAAACGAGCTATTAAAGTGCAGATGTTGTTTTTATACATTTCTGTACCTGACGTTGGAACCATTCTTAACTTTTAACAATTATCAATGTCGGCAGATATTTAATTTTATGTTCGGCTTGATAATTCCCTAGTGTTCTAATAAAGCAGCCACGCTTTATTTTAAAATTTAATAACCATAAAATCTTGTAAGTAACGGTAGCCCTACTCAGCATTAATATGTTACAGAATACCTGTTTAGATTTTATTACGCAGAATATTGTCTACAAGTTTTTAATTAATTAGCAAAATTACATGCTACATTCACAATATCGCCAATAAAAACGATGACATTGATGATCATAGAGTCACACTTTCCAGCGCCTGCTTTATAATCAATATTAGGACGGTTAATCAATGTACTTCAAGTGCAAGACAAACACGATTAACACCATTAAGCATTTGCAGACCGGAACTATTATTGCTTCCCATCCGGTCCAATATGCATATCCAATATTTTAACTTGTTTAAGTACTGAAGACAAGTTGACAGACATGTATTAAAGGCTATTATAAATTGTCACACTTTTGAAACCAATTTAGGCACCTGATGTGCCTGTGGCATATGATATTTTGATATTTGTAAAACTCTCAAGACAAGTCTCACGTTTTGTTGTTAATTGGTTTCCTTCTACATAATAATTGAACGGTACAAAATAATAACAGAGACCCACATTTGTATCAAACATTGTTTTGAGCCCAAGATTTAAAAGGAAAGAAAAACAACTGTACGCTTTGGCTAAAATAATCTGCATTTCAAAACAGTAGAATTTTAAAAGGTCATCAGAGATGTATAATGATAAATCCAGTAAGCAGTGAGTATAGGCAAGTATGGCCAGTCATTTAAAATATCCTAAATGTACAGCCATCAGCACATATTTCCTTTAAAAATACTAAGAAATGATTCTTTATCCTTAAAACTTATATGAAAATATAAGTGAGAGTGAAACCGATTGACGCACTGAGTATGACATTATTGTTTTGTGATATTGTTGATGAATTATTGATGCGTAAAAGAAACGTGTTTACCAAGCACAGTGAGCCTTTTTACATACTCTATGAAAAAGTATGTACATAAATACAACCCCCTTCCTAAAAACAACAAAGGCTTACACAGAAGGAAATTAAAAAGAAAATAACCTAAAGGGTCGAAGATTAAGGTAAGAGAAATGTAAATATGTGGTTTTAGTTGGCAACAATCAAATGTTTATCTCATTTTTATTTACACTGAATCCTTTCTTGAAGATCATAATCAGTAGACAGTTTCGTTAGGTAAAATCTCAGTAAAACGGCTGAGAGAAACATTGAAATGATCCATATTTTACCATGTTATAAGATCTATGAACAAGGGTGATATTAAAAAGTCTAAGAGAGTTTTCGACAATCTACTTAACACGTTTGGATACAAGCTGCATATTGAAAATAACTGCGCATTTAATATTTCACATTAATAGGTATTAACTACCGAGTGGAATCAAGTACATTAATATCTGGTCTTGCAATAATAACGTAAACATTTGTGCTATTTATAAAAAGTAATGGAAGCATATTTCCATCCGGTTAAATTAATTTTAAATACTTCAAAAAAAGATGCACACGTGCCATCGAAATACAGTGCAAATACAGTCATAAGGCATCGAAGAGGATTTTTTAAAGGACATTATATAATTTTAAGAGTATATGAAATGTTAAAATAAATCCCTTTCCATGTTTGTTATTTCATTAAACCCTGTTGTAAGAATGATCAGCACTGCAAAAATAATTGGAAGTCCTTTTTTGTCAAGCAACAACAAGCCCATCATATTGCCAGAAAGACCAAAACGATGAACGGTAAAAATAACCAAAGACACTAGTACTTTTCTTCATGTTTTATGAAATCTATTTTGTAACAAGTACGGGAATTGTAATTAAGGGAAAAACAAACCAATATAAAGCAATGCATACATCATTGTCTCTTTAATAAAATTATTAGACTGTGTTACTACCCTCAATATTTAAACCGACCGATGAAGCGTAAAATATATATATCTTATCTTGTTCCATTCCTATTTGTAGCTGAGAGAAATATGCTACTTTATTTGTAGGAGGTCGATCATGTGTAAGAAGTAGATTGCATGCGCAGACAAGAATAACTTTTAATAAAGATACACGGGGAATGTGTATGAAAAACGGCTAATGTGTATCCTTACAATGAAGATGTATGAGAGCATTTGTGAAGACAGCATGATGAGCAAATTTGCTGCGCTAACAGGGACTGATAGCTTTATAGTGGTACACACAAGGTTATCATCGAAAACGACGATATCTTTGAGAAAAGCTAAAATACTGTAAACCAGAATAGACAGGTAATTTAATCAGACGGGCATTGATATCAGTAAAGACGAAATACAACAATATGTGTGTTTGTACAACACGTACGTTCCCATTGCTCAACTGCACTGAACGACAGCTCGTGTTTGTTTTACATTAAACTTTTTAGAGATTCATATAAAGATTTGAAAATATATTCAGGTCATCTACATATACATAACAATATACCTTAAATTATCTATGCTGAATGCAAAAGTTCGAAACTGTGTAAGAAATATATAACCAATTGCTGTCCTTGCCTGAAAACGTCATCAGGTTCTTTTCAGGTTTCATGGCGAACACGTGATGTTCGACTTGAGAAGCTCCAACAAACATATCTGTAATGTCTTTTCCTTGGATTTATTACAAGATCAAGTTACACGGTCATTGACTATGAATGTGTTAACAATGTATAGCGAAACAAGTTATTTAAGGTGCTTGCATGAAGGGCGTTAACGATGTATAGAGATTATTTATAAGGGAATACAAGTTAAATTGTTAAGAAAGTAAGAAGTAAAGGAAAGTGAAGGTAGAAAACATTAACAATGACGCCAGTACAGAGCGGCTTGATATATATATATATATATATATATATATATATATATATATATATATATATATATATATATATATATATATATATATATATATATATATATATATATATATATATATATATATATATATATATATATATTATATATATATATATATAACCATAAATGTACATGAAAGAACATAAACCATTCAAGAGAAAGCTTTCATCCTTCACAATATTTCTATAAAATATATACATAGCCAAAAACACGTTTCTGAAAACTGTGCGGGTTAATAATTTTTGTTAAATGATTTTTAGAGAGAAATTATTTTAAAGCGATGGCAGAAACTTTTCAGTTCAATATGATATATACTTTTTCCAAATGCCGTGCTCACACAGGGCCCCTCGCATAAAAACTACTGGGACCTGCCAAAATGATCTAAATCAGGCCCTGCATTTGCTAAGGCCGTTATTACATTAGACAATGCTCTTTGCAATGATTTTGGAAGCAGCCCGAAAAAATATCAGATGACCCATTTGGCACTGAATCGTGCAGTATTTGAATTATGTTTGAAAACATACCTGAACAAATTTAAATAAACCAATATCGTTCGTATTATGGATTGTTAATAGCTCACACGCCTCCAGTGTGCCTCATTACTGAAAGGCAACTAAACAAGGTCCATGCATGCAAAGGAATAGGAATGCTAAGCTATTAACTGTTGCTGTATTAAAGTTACATTATTCCATCATAAAATATCTAGGAATCATATGATGAGAAAGGAGGCTCATGTAGAAATCAAACATCTGCTTCATTATAAAGTGAGAACGTCTAAGAGAAATGTTACTGTGTCCAATTAAAAGAAGCGCATGCCCGTGTCACTCAGAAAAGAACCCTTGTGATAGAAAACGTATAAATGTCATGCAAGTCCTAAGTTTGAACGCACACCAAGCTGGATTTGTGTAGATCGGTCCGAAATCATGCTTGTAAACACTCGTGCCTACTATCTGTACTGCGTTTTTGCATCACGCTCTGACACACACACACACACACACACACACAGCAGTCAGCATGGCAGGCAGAGGTATGTGTGTAAAGGTCAAACAGTCACGTACCTCCGAAAGGTCACATAAATACCCCCATGCACCGTCTTGGAGCTTACGTTTTATCAGTACGTGAATCTTGGTTGGGCATACTTGTACGTCCCGGTTAAATTATTGTCTAAAACATTTACAGACCACCATCAGACACTTGTGAGAGTCAAAATGGCAGATGTAATAGATAAATATGTCAAGGTAGAACAATCAAGCCACTAAAGTACGCAAGTGATCTCCAACTTACATCCAGATTTGAGATGCACAAGTGAGATTTAAGAAAAATGTAAAGACAGATAACAGTAATATATAATGATTAGACCTTTATTACTTAATGCCAATGAGCTTTAAATGCGTGTCATTTCCGGTGTCCAGTTCTCGGTATTTGCGTCTCAGTATATCGTCTTTGTCTGCAGTATATCGTCTTTGTCTGCAGCAGGGGCAGCTTCTATCCTTAACCTTTGTGAGCTAAAATGATCGGAGTTGATCCAGACAATCAGAGTGCATGTCTTATCTCTGAATTAAATTTGCACTGGAAGCTGGTTGTTTGTTTGGTAAGTAAGTAAGTAAGTAAGTAAATCAATAAGTAGGTAAGCAACGGGCTTGAAGTGTTCCCCTACGAGTAAAGTAATCTTGTAATTGTATTACAAGGAAATTACAGCGGTTAGACAGGAATGAAATAGGTAATTGACTGCGTTGTCTTAAGGTGTGGTGGGATATTTAAAAAAGTAAATGCCATACTATTTATAGAACACTAGACTAGACATAGATAAATCAAATTATCATTTTCTTTAGCAGTTGTCTTCACTGATACTTCTCTTGTTATGAGAGAAGCATGTAAATATTGTCAATAACGTTCTTTGCTTCAAATCGTTTGCAACTGTGCTGCAATAATTTTCTGCGTTATAATTTTTGGAGTTGAGCAAGCAAACTACATTAAATTTGTTTTCGTGAATGACTTGAACGAGGAGACAGGAAACCCATAAAAGATGTGCCCATACACAAGTGATGAAACAAAGGTAACTAGGAAAGTCATAAAAGATATGTCCATACGCAAGTGATGAAACAAAGGTAACTAGGAAAGCCATAAAATATGTGTCCATACACATGTGATAAAACAAGGTAAACAGTGAAGATGCTACATGCAGCACTTCTACACTGTACGGCCGTTCATTATACTACGGTTTCTGTTATTTGAAATGGTCACGAACCATGTTTATATATCTGATAGTAACATTATGTTTATCAGTTACATGTACGTCATTTTTTTTTACAAATGATTCCGCCAAAAGGCGGTATACACATTACAAATATAGCTGAAAGGCAGTGAATTAAATTTATTTGAAACTCTGGTCTTGAAACAAATATGTAATCACTATAGCAAAAACATAACATGGCATACACTGTTTTATCCTAATTTCAACATCAAAAACGTACATCTTCAAAATGATCAATATGACAGATAAACAACATTGTAGTAGTAGAAGTAATAGTATATGCAAATATATGCTATATTCATCTACATGTGGAAAACTTCTGATTAGTATTTGCATATTCTCAAATTACGATTTCCTACTTTTAAATAAATGCTATATAAAGATGTCAAGACTGATTCTTGAAATTCGGGGAGACAATGTTTCCAACGTGAATTTAACCTGTAGCTTCCAAGCAGCAGATCAGTGTGTGCTGTCCAAACAATATGAAACGTGTATGCCAAAACCTCTAAGGCGAAAGTGAATCAAATCATTCGTTGCTGTCCAAACAATATGAAACGTGTATGCCAAAACCTCTAAGGCGAAAGTGAATCAAATCATTCGTTGCTGTCCAAACAATATGAAACGTGTATGCCAAAACCTCTAAGGAGACTGTACAGGATAATGAGTATCTCTTTGTTTAATGAGGAGGTATTTTCAAAGACTTTGCTCAAGTCCAACCAAATTCGATCAAAACACAAAGCACTAACCACTTGGTTTTAGCTGTGCACTACACGTTGTACTCAGACTGCTGCCTTCTTGCTGGGTGGCATTCTGCAAGCAAATGACTTCATAGATAGTATCGTTTCTAATGAAGAGAGCTTACAATGGTGTCAATGTTTTTAAAAAGTACAAGGCATAGAATTGGCATGTGTTCTCAATTATGATGATAACTAATATATAAATTACAGAATGAACTGAAACAAGTCATTAATATAATCTGTATGTAGGTAAACGGTTATATACACATATGTAGTATATAAATCCTCATTCGCCATAATTGTAAAGTACCTGATTTACAGTAAGATACTGTGTGCATTGAAAATTATAATTTTAAGTCAAGATAGACCAGTGTTAATTAAAAATCAGGTCGAGCGTCTAGAATAAATTGTGTAACGTAATGACGTGCAAAACAATGAGATACATAAAAGATCACACAGCAAACAAATGTATTTATGTTGTAATGCCAAAGACCAGGATCTCTGAATGAAGACATTGTTAATGTATACACAGGAACGAATGCAATAGTAATCAAATTGGGAGAATAGAAAATATATTTTCCAATGGTGCAGAACCATCTGATAGAAAACTAGAAACCCATCAGGGGTCACTGAAGCGTGTTGAGAAACTTAACTACGCAAAGGTATCTGCTGTGCTAAACGGCAGGTGACAAAATAAAACTCCAAAACAGTCTTGAATAATAAAAGACCCAGTCAGGAATAATAAGGCAATCGGATTGTATGAAAAAGAAGCAAACTAAGATATTTACAAATCATACTGGCCTTTATTCGCAACGTAAACACTCTCAGCTCAGAATTTGTCAATGCGAGTTCTTGTTCACTCATGATTTAAGTGTAATAATGCTGTTTCTTAGCTGCAGTTTTCTCTGTAAGGTCGAATTTACGAGCCTTCAACATCCCATGCTCTTTCTGCCGTATAGAGTTTTGATGGTACAAATAGGAAGCATTGACACTAGAGACTACATTTTACGAGAAACACTTAAAAGAATAGAAAAGAAAACGTTGAATGGGACGTCAAGACCAAGGTATGACATTTATCAGAGAGGGCTACTAACATGCTGTTTTAGCAAAGGAGAAATATTTAGTGCACAAGATTAGTTACATAAAAGTAAAACAGAAAATCTTTGGGTGATTCTCAGTCTCACAAATGATTACATGTACTTAACACAGTATCATGTTTTAATACATAACTTTACAGATTACATTTTCTCTCATTTATTTAGACCGAAATTTTTCCGAAAAGTTGAATTTGGCAGGAATATTTTTAACAACACCCCTTTCGGCCGCCATGATAGCATACGTTCATAAATCAATCATATATTCGCTGCCCTACGTAAAGATCTGACTAAGACCGCTTAAGGGTCATGTTCTTGTGACGTTTGAATAAGCCAATCGAAATGCAGATTTCAAATATCTGAAAGTGAATCAAATCATTAATTACAGATTGATGTTCATCTTCCTCATTGTTCTTTCTCCTAACTCTAAGATTAAAGACTTCGTCTGATTAGTTGATAACATTAACGATTATGGTAATAGCATAGGTTACCAGAACATAACTCCTGAGCGGTCGCTGTCAGATCTTCATTTATAACAGGCATGATCTGATTTTAATCAGACTGGTTATTTTAAAATAATGGCTGTATATGCAATAGTTGAAATTTGTGACAAATACAATTATTTTGTAAAATATTATTAAACGCCGAAATTATTTGAATCAAAACTGAAAATTTACTTAAAATGTTAAATTAACAAACGTATTTACCCAAATGAAGTATATTCCATGCTGACGGAGAGTACCGAATCAACGGCACACTGGAATTGTACAGTGGTACATACAATCGGATGAAAATACTCCAACAGAGATGCAAATCTTGAAATTATACAAGGAAATTTTTCTGAGGAAGTTGTACAATCCCGAATAAAACTGTTTTAAGCTAACACAAGACACATCTGTTTAATTTACCCGACACCGAAAGATGCTGTTCTGATTATTTTCTAAACAGTTATACTTCCGACACCGTGCATAGAGATCATACACATGTGCTGAATATAGACATTAAGGCATTGCCTAGTATCCGTTTCAGTCGTCCAATCCAGTGTTACAACCTACGGATAGAATGGTTCGCTGCAAAGAAAGAATAGAAGGTCAATACAAAAACTGAAGATTAAAACCAAGTAAACTATATTACAAATTCGTACTTTTTATATATTGCTTTTGTTGGGGTGGGACTATTTTTGTTTTTAATTGGATGGGGGTTGAGGATGGATCGTTTATATTTTGTGCTGTATTTTCTTTAAGAAGGGAAGGGGAGTTGTGCCGTAACAGTTTTCCTGCAGAGAACAATAATGAAAATAATATATCTACCTTTTCGTTTTAGTTTTAAAAGTGTCGAAGAATGAATTAACAATTTACAATTGCACACAAAAATATTTCGTCACGTCAATTTAATGACATGTTAGTGCAATGTGATAGTACTGTCCAGAGTAACTTTGTGAATTTAAATAATGTTGCTGATATGTATTGTTTGAGGTAGAGGATGTGAATGAGAAAGTCTTTGTGTTGTCATCAGAAAGGCCTCAGCTTTGTCATCATTCATCTGCAGCTTGTTACATGTCATCCATGATTTCTCATCAGAATTGCTCATCTCTACTCCTTGGATGGTAGCATCAATTTCAGTTAGGTGGCTAGATTTGTATATTTGCATGTCATCAGCGTAAAATTGGTGAGATACTGGATCATTATCCATGACACTTGAGAGCAATTGAATATATAGAATGAATAGAACAGGTCCAAGAAGAGACCTCTGTGGAACACCACAACATAAATCAACTGAACTGGAATGTATTCCATTTGCAGATACAATTTATGTCCTGTAAGGCTATATTGTGAATGCCAAATACATGCTGGAGACGGTGAAGTAATATATCATGATCAATTGTGTCAAAGGTGCAGACAAATCAAGGAGGGTGAGGGATAATAGTATGAATATTAATCCATACTCATAGATAAATATTAGCTGTGGGGGATGGGGGTGTTAATGTACTGATTTAAGAACTAATTATTTATTTGGTTGATTAATTCATGAGTTCGAAGCACAGCATATCATATGCCTTTAATACTTCTTAAAAAATTAAGTTTTCATTTGTGTGAATGCGAATACTAATTCTTGGAAGAAGGTAACTTAGATTATTCAAGACGCTGATTTACTACGATTGGCGGGAAAGGTTGGTATCCAGTATTTTTCTGTTCATGATTCATCAGTTTCTCTAACCTCTAGACACATCGCACCTCTGTCCGCGTGAAATCGACTCACGGCTCGACGAACGAGGGTATATGACAAAACTTACCAATACCTACCCGATAATCAGCTGTGTCTTTTTCCTGGGTCTTCCTCATTTCTTTCTACATCTAATATACTTATCGCTGTATATAACATGTCATGTGCTTAAAATTGGCTTTAACTCACCACCACAACCCACACACATAAAGGCAAACAACAATCCTCAAGATGTGTTGGTACTGTCATAGAAATGAGTGTCGCGTTTGTTTTTTCATCTCAACATACTCAAACTCGCACCAGTTTAATTTATCATCCAGCGCAAAAGGTCAACTAGTTAAATTCAGTAAACGTCGATTTTACATTTTAGGCGGCTTATGTGATGTTCCTCTCGCTGAATGCGGGCCCCGAGTGGCCGAGTGGTCTAAAGCGCCCACCATTACTAATCATTGCTATATCGCCTCTTTATGCGTGGATTTGAGTCTCTGGCTCGGCCAATGTGGATACATGACAAAGCTTTCCAGTAGCTTCTTGTGGGTTCGTTGTTCTTCCCGTGGTTTTCCCGAGTTCTTCCTCCACCATTTATCCTGGCTGCCATTGCGCTGAAAATGGCGTTAAACCCTATAACAACGACAACAGCTATGTTGAATGCAAATAACAATCTTGCTGGTTTGAAAATCGGCCGTAATTCCAGAAAAAAAAATGATGGAGTTCCCTAAGGAAAGACATCTTGTCAAATCTTATTTCGATTTTTGTGCAAACTCGTAACATTTCCTTAATAGAAATCCAATATTTATTTACATGTAACTACTAGAAAATAAATTCGTTTACAGAATTACGAGAAACTGATTATCTGTCGACATGTTATCATCTCTTCGCGAATCTTTGTTAATTAAACGACATTTCCAATTATCAGAATGAAAACGTAATGTAGAATTTTGTTTTCAAGGCAGGTCCTCTAATGAAGTTTTGTCTCGTGGGATCCGTCATCCTATAACAGATAATGATTAAATATCGGAATATCTGCCTACGATACGCATCGCCTTTGCATCTCTTATCTCTTTCTGCTTTTTTTTCCTTTGCTGAGTTACAAGAAATGCATTGTTTCTGATATTGTGAACAACAAAGTTTTAATTGCAAACGTCTTAGTCTAATGATCTTAAGAGTGACTAGTTGCTCTTGAAAGGATTAGCAAATTGCAGCTTAATACACGTAATTTTCAAACAAACGGAAAACTGCCAATGTAAAATTAATAGATTTCTAAACCAAGGCGCTACATAATTGTAACAATTCGCATTCGATATATATTTAATGCAAAACTGATCAAATACATGAGAATGTTTCATTTCGATTGAGAGTGTACACATTTCCTCATGTCCGCATTTATATGATTCATGAAGAAAAAAAAACCTACATATTTTCTTTTTTTGACATAATGATGAAATTCACATAACAAAAGATTGTTTTTCAGCTCCAAACATGTCGCGATTAGTCATTGATCGGCGATTACGCTCAGTACTTGGATAGTCTTAATTCAGTTAGGTTTGAGACATAATTTATATTAATATCATGTAAAGACTTGAACGTCATTATCCCTCTCAAACGTGAGGAATACACGGCAGATGGGTCTCGCCAAAAGTGTTATCCTCGTTATCAGTAGTAGTAGTAGCAGTGTAGTAGTAGTAGTGTATAGCTAACGCCCATTCATCGATTCTCTGGCGTCAACACGACATAAATTGCCATAATGGCATTTGTAACCCTGTCTCCAAGCAAGAATTATAGCAAAACGTTAGCCCACACAGGCCCAAAAGAAACTAATTTCACGAAGTAAAATGTTCAGTAATTGATAACTATTTTCCTTATCAATTTTTATTTAAGTTGACTTTATTGCCATCCTACTGATTATTTCAAGTCGCAGCTTTTGATCTCCGATGCAAGTCTTACTGTGACAGGTAGTAACCAAAGAAGGCACCCTTTTCCAAACATAATTCAAAGTAAATATTAACCAAACTGCATAATTAGTTTCAGTTTTCTCTGTGAATTTATAAGCATAAGGGTCATGCTCTCTTCCTTACAAATTGACTGGGGTGGTGTGGACTACAGAAATATCCAATGATACAAAAACAAATGACACATTCACACCGGGTAATGATGTACACTGCAAAAGGGATCCATACCATACTGACATAAAAAGGCAACACATTTGCAACTTTGTGCACACAATTTTGCAACAGCATCGGTAATATTTTGGTGAACAACATTGCATACACTAAACAAAAACACTCTTCATAAACGTTCTATTTTTGAATATAAGTGTAGAAATGAAGGTGAAAACCTTCCTTACAAACAGCTTGTGCACCTTGTCATCGGTGTAAATTTTGTTTAAGTCTTGAACAAAATTTCCCAATTCACCGTAAAATTGTACAAAACAAAATGTGCAGTAATACAAATCATAAAATAATGAAAAACATGGTTGATGTAATTACAGCCTAAACAGTCTGAGATTCCTGAGACCATTCCCACCCATTTTAACACTTGACATTTACGTTTGTGTCTAAATATCTCAGATGGTTTGAGAAAGGGCAGCGGAAATTTGGGCAATTGCCTATAAATAGGATCTTTATTGCACAACATAGTTCTGCAGATGCTAGGTGAACCACTCATGTACTGCGACGTTTCTCCCTTGTCTCTGGTCTTTAGGAGGCCTTTACTTGCTGAATTGATTTGGTCGGCTTTTATTTTTGACCGTACTGACGGCAGAGATGCAGATTGGGGAGTCATGTTCTGGTATAACACTGTAACCAACTTGACCCTCCTCTATTCCGAAGTCCCCGTTTTGCTTCCTGCTACCGTCATCTTCTCGTGCTACATCTCCTCAGCCGTCACTGTCCCCACAACTGGACATAGGGTCACGTGATCGCCGGCGATCATATACACATGTGAAGTAATACAAATCATACAAATAGGGTCTTCTGAATCCATTTTTGCAAGTATATATAACTGGGTTTGTACACAAGGATCTTAAATTTATCCATATCGCATAGTTGTAAAGGATATTCATTTGATCAAGCACGAACAAAGTTTAATATGTATGTTAGTATTATTTACATAAGGGAGAATTTAAATATTTATGTTAGTATTTTTGCATAAGGGAGAATTTAAATATTTATTTTAGCATTATTGCATAAGGGAGAATTTATGCTTTACCGTGGTTCCCTCTTCATATAGCCTAATGCAGAGGAGTTCCAAAATGTATAATTCCATGGTCTATGGATGAGAGCTACGAATGATTCAGTTACTTCATCTTAACGACATTAACATTTAAATTACAGTAAATGAATATAACTAAATTCTAGCTGGTGATCACTAATTAAAGTTATATCATAAATAAATCGATGACAAACATTCATCATAACGTACTTAATTAAGAACAATGTTAACATTCGTTGTCAACATGAGGTTGGATGTAGACATTATAGAAAACGTTTGGAATATTAAATGGAATGTATCAATATATGTTTCTGCAGAATAATTTCAGATCGACCTATTAAACAAGAATGTTCCAATGTATATTTTCATCTAGAAATACTTCGAGAACAAACTTTCATTCCAATACCTTCTATAGCTTTATACAGATATGGCTTCTCAGCCAGTCGTTGATCAACACCAATAGTTTTTCGTGGTCTTATTGCCATGTAATTCGATTTACACCAGTCAGCATCATCAGCAGCAGCAGTCTCTTGACTTATTGTGGTCAGTCTCTTGACTTATTGTGGTCAACGAGGCGCTGTGCTACTGACATCTCTCCACTTCTGCCACCCTGGACGCTGCCCTGCATGACAGTTGTTGATAGACTGTTGGCTCTAGTGACATGGCCATACCATTTCAGCTGTCTCTTTTTGACGGTAGTGATGAGGTCTTTCTATTGGCCTACTTTGCGCCTGATGGTGTTACGTACTTCTTCATTTGTAATGTGGTCCATGTAAGAGATGCCAAGGATGGTTCTGTAGCATCTCATTTCAAGTTCCTGAATTCTTCGTTGTAATTCTGCTTTCAGGGTCTAGACCTCACATGAATACAAAAAGACAGTTATCTCAATAGTCTGATTTTAGTTTCCAGACAGATATTCTTGTCTATCCAGATGGGTCTTAGCTTTGACATAGCTGCTGTTATTTGTGCTGCTCGTGACAAAATCTCTGCTCTTGATCCCTCTTCGGTGGTTATTGAACCAAGATATTTAAAACTGGTTGTCTGTTTCCAGTTCCTGTTCACTGACTTTAATCTTGGCTGAGATTTATTTGCCACTATATGTCATCATTTGTATTATCTGTAAGTCTTATGTTGAGCAGCATGAACTTTGAAATCACATAAATGAAGTCTAAATTTAATTGATTTTAAATCGGACTAATAAAGGACACCTTTATTATTTATCTTCAAGTTTTTATCAATGGAAACAATTGGTTTACTATTATCGCTGTATAGTTTCAACCCGGAAAAAGTCATAAGTAAGAATTTTAAACAAACACAGCGTTTTCAGAAAAGTAATTGTATCCCAAGGACGTCTAATTGAATGATCCGCTTTTTTCTACTAGTATGTACAGGGTTGACTTTGATCCACTTTATTTCTACTTGCGTGTATAAGGTTGAAATTGATCCGCTCTTTTTCTACTTGCATGTATGAGGTTGAAATTGATCCGCTCTTTTTCTACTAGTACGTATATGGTTGACTTTAATCCGCTTTCTTTCTACTAATATGTATAGGGTTGACTTAGAATTCGTGCAGTATGACTACAGTCAAAACATGAACTGTTGACTCTAGGAGTGGACCCAGCAACTAAATAGATGCCTTCAAAATGTTAAGGCCTACTAAATCAAGGCTGGTTGATCTAAGTTTTATTTACAATAGGCAAGATACGTTACCATTACTTCTTCAAATATTAATAGTGCATTAAGGTGAATATCAGGCCGTAATCTATCATCTACATCAGATATAATTGTATCGGTATCATTCCTGAACATGATGTTTATATAATATATATGAAAACAGAATCCAAACTAATTAAGGTGTTATAGAATATCATGAACATCAGTATATACAGCATCACTGAGGCACAGTACATTGAGGTAGGATACATCGAGAATGTCAGTGTTATCCAAAGTGATTAAACTAAACAATTATTCCAGACTTCTATAGATTTAGAATGGTTCAGAAAATTAGAACATCCTAATTTGTTTTAAAAAAAAGTCCTGATTTTGTTATAAAATTTAAATAGCTTTCTTAGTCTTTTCAACATTAAAATGTTTCTCTGTACTTATGTACTGCATATAATTCAGTGGGGAAAATTTTAGAAAACGTTATTTGTTTCACATATTTAGGTTTGACAGGGACATATTTGTTTAAATCGTATTTTATGGTAATATCCTAGTTTTAAAGCCATTGATCTATCATTTCAAGATGGAAGAGTAGACAAAGAAGTCTAATATTTATTAAGAGAGTCCATTACATCCATTTGCTATAGGATAGCTAAGTAGCTGTTACTATGTTATTAATACTCTGGACGACGTTTCCCTTGTGATAAACATCAAGTACATGTAACTGATCAAGTTGGTAAAAGTAACCAGAAAGATGTTCTGGATTGGAGACATGAAAATGATCCATCGTAACTGGATTGATTTTGGTTCTAATATATGGCAAGCTGGCGCAGAGTAAATAGATGAGCCAGGTCAATGTTATACAATTTCGTATTTGTACATGGGAGGTAATCCAGGTTAATAACTGTAATACAGATTTTTACATCTTTGTACCAACAATCAGAAACATGTTCTGAACTGAAGACATAAACTAGATCCATCGAAATGGAGGAATTTCATGGAATTCGGTTCTGAGATATTACAAGCTGGCACAGATCAAATATATGGGGCAGGTTATACCATTTCTTATTTGTACATGGGAGTTAATCCAGGATGAAATCTCCCGCTATGCATTGGATTACGATATCTCCCAATAGCAACACCTTTCTCTAGCGAAGAGAAACGAGCGCTGGGAGGCCTGCTAGTTATTCTGGGTCTCTACCAGTTCTCGTCGAATTCCTAAGACAGTTTAACACATGAATTTTAAATCACGTCTATGTTCTCTAGTCCTTTAAAAACCTTCGACGTAAGTTTAAAGGGCAACAATAAACATAACCTTCTAAACGCATTATCAAAAGTAAACTGACTTGAAAAGTAAATCCATTTTCTTTTATTTACTAAAGTATGGGCTGCATTCTGAAATAAGCATTATTCATTTGTTGTATGTTCACGTACTTGACTGTAAGCTAAATATACAAATTTAGGAAATAAATGAGGCATACATTATTCATCACAATGGCATTCATTCCATAAAAAACGTTGACTTCACTTAAATTCCGCTTGTCATGACAGTTATAGACAGCCATCGATGCAAGTCGCAGTTACGGTATTATTTCTCGAACCATGTTGCATCTTAATATATTTATTGCTATCAAGATATTAGTTTATAACTGTACAAGGAAAGACGCTTACATATATACCAAGATAGTTGGTACACAAAACTGTACAAGGAGAAACGATTACTGAAATACCAAGGTAGTTGGTATCAAACTGTACAAGGAAAGAAGCCTACTGATATACCACGATATTATGTATCACACTGTAAAAGGATAGGCGCTTACTGAAATACAAAAGCAGTTGGTATCAAACCCAGAATGCTGATGACACCCAAATATACAAGTCTAGCCACGCAACTGCAGTTGATGCTACCATCCAAGGAGTAGAGAGGTGCATTTCTGATTTGAAATCATGGATGACATGTAACAAGCTGCAGATGAATTATGATAAAACTGAGGCCATTCTGATCACAACACAAAGACTTCCTCTTTCACATCCTTTACCTCAGACAATAGATATTAGCAACACCAGTATTAACTTTACACAGTCAGTACAAAACCTAGGTGTTATTCAAGACAGTACTCTTAGATTTCACCAACCTGTCATGAACATTTGCAAGGCTGCATATCATGAACTGAGACGCATCAGTTCCATTCGCAAATATCTTTTAGTTGAGCCACTAAACCATTTGTGTGTTCATTAGTATTTTCAAGACTGGGCTATTGTAACTCAATTATGTATGGTTAGTCTCAATATCTACTGCAGAAACTTCAAACTGCTCGGATCATATTTAGAGTACCTCAATCAGAGCACACATCACCACTCTTCTGTACGCTACACTGGCTATCAATTCGATACAGAATCAAACACAAAATTTGTTCTCTGTGCTATGTTTCAAAAAACAGACTCCAGTCCAATATACCTATCTGGCCTCACCCATGTGTATATACCAGCAAGATACTTACGCTCCTCTTCTGACAATCGTATACTCATTGTTCCCACTATGAAAACGAAGTCATATGGACAACGTTCTTTTGCGTACGAGGGCCCGGCGATGTGGAACGAATTGCCCATTGAAATTAGACACAAAGACAGAGTGCTCTTAAAACTCACTATTTTCGACTGCAGGAACAAACTTAGAGAGCTAATAATGTTTTGTATGTTATATATTTTCAGCATGTTTTTATGTTTCATGGTTTGTATTACTTGTTTTTCTGTAATGTAGTCATATCATTTTAGATGTTGTAACGCGCTTAGAGCATCCAAAGATTAGGCGCTATAAAATGTCCTCATTATTATTATTATTATTATTATTATTATCAAACTGTATACGGAAATACGGTTACTTAAATACCACGATATTAGGTATCACATTGTAAAAGGAAAGGCACTTACTGAAATACCAAGGCAGTTGGTATCAAACTGTACACGGAAAGACGATTACTTAAATACCACGATATTAGGTATCACATTGTTGAAGGAAGGACGCTTACTGAATATCAATAAATTTGGATAAACCGTACAAGTAAAGATACTTTCTGAAATATCAAAGAAAGAATCTTACTAAAATACCAAGGCATTTTGATATCAAAGTGTAAAAGGAAAGACAGTTACTGAAATATCAATGTAGCTGGTATCAAACTGTACACGGAAATATGCGTTCTGAAAATCCACGATATTAGGTATCAAAGTGTATTCGGAAAGACGATTACTGAAATACCACGATATTAGGTATCACACTGTTTAAGAAAAGACGATTACTGAAATATCAATGCAGATGGTATCAAACTGTATAAGGAAAAACGACTTCTGAATTACCACGATATTATTATCAAATAGTACAAGAAATATTAATTAAAAAAATACGATAATAGGTATAAAACTGTATAAGGAAAGACATTTACTGAAATTCTAGATATTAGATATAAAACCGCAAATACAATAAACGATATTTAGATAACTTAAATGTATTGTAGTACCATACAAGTGCGTGACGAAAACAGGGCGAGTATCTTCCGCTCTAATTAGACTAGTATTAGAACAATAGACTGCAACCATATGGCTATTCAACGATTTAGAAGGCAGTTTCATTGGGATAAAGAAGTAGAGTAATTTATTTATTAAACCGAGTTTCAAAAGTGAATAATGTTTGAATTACTGATGTTAGTATGTAGGAGAAAAGTGATGTTTAAATGATGAATAGATATTTTAACTAATATAATTTCAATATCACAAGTCACATGGAGGATGCGTCTTTTGTAATTGAAATGATAGGCAATGTACAGTGCAGTTCCTTAACTTATTCGATCCTATCATTGCGGTCCAGGTTGTACTCCTTAATAACAATGGACTCACTCCGAATATCATTTTGTTCAGAAACATTACTGTCCTGAAATATGTTGTAATCCAATCAGGCATAGCTTAAATTCATATCAAGTTTGAAAATTAAATGTCTAATATTTAATTTCATAAAGGCCAAGTATTTACAAATAAAATGAACATCTGTTTTACTGGGTTTCAGACTGTCTTTCAAATGTAGTACAAAATTTTTATTTATTGTGATGGCTATAAGATGTGGAACGTGTATGCGGACGGATGATGATGAGGAAGTAATCTATTTTGACGTGAAGTAATACCTCGTCTAAAACATGTGTAATGCCTTTTCGTTACATTCTATAACATTTAGAATTTAAACGAAATCATTTAAACATTGCTCTCAATAAAGTTTAAAATAGTGTATCAATTAGAATTAAAAAGCACAGTCACATTAAAATCACGCGGTATATTTTCCTATTGGAATCACATGCTCACTAACGAGTTTGTGAAATTCCGTCGTTCAAGGTTGAACCAGAAAATACATGTTGTATAATTCTACTATGTGCAAATTAAAACAATCTATGTTGTGGTTTACTCCCAGACCAGAAAATTTTAGTCATGGATGACCATTAATTGTTGTGTCTTGAAAGAATCTGCCAAGCGGGAAAACAAAGTATATATATATATATATATATATATATATATATATATATATATATATATATATATATATATATATATATATATATATATATATATATATATATCGGTTTTCTTCAGCAGCATTGCGGCGCCTTTATCGCTCAGGTGCATTTCGTCAGCATGTAAATACATTTCGGCCATTTTACCGTTTCTGAAGTGAAAGCTATCAAAATTGATAGCTTATTATACAATGATCTTTAGACACAGATCTTCAAAGGCTTTTTTAAAAATAAAAAATGTATAATCACATGTTGTCTTGTCAGTACTCCTAAGACAATGACCTGACACACGCATTTCAAAGGCAATTTGATAAGGGCTGATATGTTGACTAGGTATTGACCAAAAGTATGTTATTTAAGTACCGTATTAAAGAACTGTATTTTTGACAAATATCATGAATACCAATTTCATTATCACCATTCGTTCCACCAATATGAACTATGATGGCAGAATAATTTATCAGGTGAGTATTTGGTATGACAGTATTTGAAATGATTGTAGAATACTTTGTCAGGTCAGTATTTGATATGATGGTAGAATACTGTGTCAGGTCAGTTTTTGGTATGATTGTAGAATACTGTGTCAGGTCAGTATTTGGTATGATTGTAGAATACTTTGTCCGGTCAGTATTTGATATGAAGGTAGAATACTGTGTCAGGTCAGTATTTGGTATGATTGTAGAATACTTTGTCAGGTCAGTATTTGGTATGATTGTAGAATACTGTGTCAGGTCAGTATTTGGTATGATTGTAGAATACTGTGTCAGGTGAGCATTTGGTATGATTCTAGAATACTTTGTCAGGTCAGTATTTGAAATGATTGTAGAATACTTTGTCAGGTCAGTATTTGATATGATGGTAGAATACTGTGTCATGTCAGTATTTGATATGATTGTAGAATACTTTATCAGGTCAGTATTTGATATGATTGTAGAATACTGTGTCAGGTCAGTATTTGGTATGATTGTAGAATACTTTATCAGGTCAGTATTTGGTATGATTATAGAATACTTTGTCAGGTCAATATTTGATATGATTGTGGAATACTGTGTCAGGTCAGTATTTGGTATGATTGTAGAATACTTTGTCAGGTCAGTATTTGGTATGATTGTAGAATACTGTGTCAGGTCAGTATTTGGTATGATTGTAGAATACTTTGTCCGGTCAGTATTTGATATGATGGTAGAATACTGTGTCAGGTCAGTATTTGATATGATGGTAGAATACTGTGTCAGGTCAGTTTTTGGTATGATTGTAGAATACTGTGTCAGGTCAGTATTTGGTATGATTGTAGAATACTTTGTCCGGTCAGTATTTGATATGAAGGTAGAATACTGTGTCAGGTCAGTATTTGGTATGATTGTAGAATACTTTGTCAGGTCAGTATTTGGTATGATTGTAGAATACTGTGTCAGGTCAGTATTTGGTATGATTGTAGAATACTGTGTCAGGTGAGTATTTGGTATGATTGTAGAATACTTTGTCAGGTCAGTATTTGAAATGATTGTAGAATACTTTGTCAGGTCAGTATTTGATATGATGGTAGAATACTGTGTCATGTCAGTATTTGATATGATGGTAGAATACTTTATCAGGTCAGTATTTGATATGATTGTAGAATACTGTGTCAGGTCAGTATTTGGTATGATTGTAGAATACTTTATCAGGTCAGTATTTGGTATGATTATAGAATACTTTGTCAGGTCAATATTTGATATGATTGTGGAATACTGTGTCAGATCAGTATTTGGTATGATTGTAGAATACTTTGTCAGGTCAGTATTTGGTATGATTGTAGAATACTGTGTCAGGTCAGTATTTGGTATGATTGTAGAATACTTTGTCCGGTCAGTATTTGATATGATGGTAGAATACTGTGTCAGGTCAGTATTTGCTATGATTGTAGAATACTGTGTCAGGTCAGTATTTGCTATGATTGTAGAATACTGTGTCAGGTCAGTATTTGGTATGATTGTAGAATACTTTGTCAGGTCAGTATTTGATATGATGGTAGAATACTGTGTCAGGTCAGTATTTGGTATGATTGTAGAATACTTTGTCAGGTCAGTATTTGGTATGATTGTAGAATACTTTGTCAGGTCAGTATTATTTATGATTGTAGAATACTTTGTCAGGTCAGTATTTGATATGATTATAGAATACTTTGTCAGGTCAGTATTTGATATGATTATAGAATACTGTGTCATGTCAGTATTTGATATGATGGTAGAATACTTTATCAGGTCAGTATTTGATATGATTGTAGAATACTGTGTCAGGTCAGTATTTGGTATGATTGTAGAATACTGTGTCAGGTCAGTATTTGGTATGATTGTAGAATACTTTATCAGGTCAGTATTTGGTATGATTATAGAATACTTTATCAGGTCAGTATTTGAAATGATGGTAGAATACTGTGTCATGTCAGTATTTGATATGATGGTAGAATACTTTATCAGGTCAGTATTTGATATGATTGTAGAATACTGTGTCAGGTCAGTATTTGGTATGATTGTAGAATACTTTATCAGGTCAGTATTTGGTATGATTATAGAATACTTTGTCAGGTCAATATTTGATATGATTGTAGAATACTGTGTCAGGTCAGTATTTGGTATGATTGTAGAATACTGTATCAGGTCAGTATTTGGTATGATTGTAGAATACTGTGTCAGGTCAGTATTTGGTATGATTGTAGAATACTTTGTCCGGTCAGTATTTGATATGATGGTAGAATACTGTGTCAGGTCAGTATTTGGTATGATTGTAGAATACTGTGTCAGGTCAGTATTTGGTATGATTGTAGAATACTGTGTCAGGTCAGTATTTGGTATGATTGTAGAATACTTTGTCAGGTCAGTATTTGATATGATGGTAGAATACTGTGTCAGGTCAGTATTTGGTATGATTGTAGAATACTTTGTCATGTCAGTATTTGGTATGATTGTAGAATACTTTGTCAGGTCAGTATTTGGTATGATTGTAGAATACTTTGTCAGGTCAGTATTTGGTATGATTATAGAATACTTTGTCAGGTCAGTATTTGATATGATTATAGAATACTTTGTCATGTCAGTATTTGATATGATGGTAGAATACTTTGTCATGTCAGTATTTGATATGATGGTAGAATACTTTATCAGGTCAGTATTTGGTATGATTGTAGAATACTTTATCAGGTCAGTATTTGATATGATGGTAGAATACTGTGTCAGGTCAGTATTTGGTATGATTGTAGAATACTTTATCAGGTCAGTTTTTGGTATGATTGTAGAATACTTTGTCAGGTCAGTATTTGATATGATGGTAGAATACTATACCAGGTCAGTATTTCGTACAACGGTAGAATACTTTCTCGGGTCAGTTTTTTATACGATGGTAGAATACATTGTCAGGTCAGTATTTGATATGATGGTAGAATACTGTATCAGGTCAGTATTTGGTATGATTGTAGAATACTTTGTCAGGTCAGTATTTGGTATGATTATAGAATACTTTATCATGTCAGTATTTGGTATGATTATAGAATACTTTATCATGTCAGTATTTGGTATGATTGTAGAATACTGTATCAGGTCAGTATTTGACATGATTGTAGAATACTTTTTCAGGTCAGTATTTGATACGATGGTAGAATACTTTATCAAGTCAGTATTTCGTACAATGGTAGAATACTTTCTCGGGTCATTTTTTATACGATGGTAGAATACTTTGTTAGGTAAGTATTTTATATGATATCAGAATACTTTGTGAAATCAGTATTTCGTATAATGGTAGAATCCTCTGTCAGGTCAGGATTTGATTTGATGGTAAGATACTTTGTCAGGTCAATAATTGAAAACTCATCTTTCGATGACTCAGTGCTGGCTTTAGGAAAATTTGGATGTATTGTGCCCAGAAACTTGTATTCGTTTTAATACAAAACTATCTCTCATTTATATTTTCTTATATAACTTGTTATCTGTCATGTCGGTTCATGTGTTGTGTCTCAATGAAACAAATTAATTACCCTTGCCGGTTTTTCAATTAAATTGTAACACCATTTTGTTTCATCTTTCTTAAAACACTTTCGGTCGTATTCATTATTTCATTTATGTACCGTATTTAACTTCGTCCACTGACTCAGTCATGTTTTTGATGATATACTGTTTAATTGTGTTGTGGCATGTTATTTTTTCTACCAAGCGTTGATATTCTGTCATTGAGACATTTTGTGCCTATATCAACTCTTACAGTTACTTAGCTTTACAGGACCACGCTGTACTGGTGATTTAATTTGATCTGTATAATGCTTGATTTAGTTGCAAGAAGATTACACAAAACAAACTGTACATCAACAGGAATTCTTCTACTTTTCAAACAAACATAGGGTGATGCTGCTTCATGTTTGGATACATTCAAACTTCACTGAACTAAAGCTTGCAGAGGTTACATTTTTTCGGATTCTTGATATCGAATCGTTCAAACAATATATATCACTGTAACTTATTTCATCTGCTCTCTCTCTCTCTCTCTCTCTCTCTCTCTCTCTCTCTCTCTCTCTCTCTGCGCTTGTGTGTGTGTGTGTGTGTGTGTGTGTGTGTGTGTGTGTGTGTGTCTTTATATACCAAAATCTATCTGGGAATAGTCATTCTTGAACCCGAAGTTAAATCACGTCCTTACGCTGAATAACGTAAGGGAGACAAAACTGTCTTGCTTAGTAGTATATATTATTAACATTTTGTTCCCTTGATTAGGCTCTCACATCGAAGATATAGCTTGCATCATATCCGTTGTCAAATACGGATGTTTCCATGCAGTTGACAGTGACTTTACAAACGATGACGTGTTTGGTACTCTATGTGATGCATAGACGTATTTTCAAGATCTAGCAGACTTTCGTGCGAGATAACTATGACATCATAATAACTAATAACCAGCTAGCAGACAATTAGACAGACCTATATAACATGGTGTCGAATTAATCTTTAATCACCCTCCTCTGGTAAGACAGAGATAGAATTATATAGAAATCCTTGTGTATATCGGTCCAGCCGGACGGTACAATATAGCATTAGTGCAACTAGTGAATTGCCATGAAATGTGGCAAATATTAGGGTTTTAAACTTACAAAATAAATGTGGTTCCGCAAAAGGTTTTGAGGTAATATATTTTGTCTTGCAGCGGAACACAATGTATTATATACAATATCGGTATGAAATTTATTAAATACCATTTCTGTCGCCGGAAGATGCGCATGCTGATGCGTCATTGTGCTTCCACAATGTTTATAAGAGTTGTTGCCGTTTTGGACTGGCAGCTGAATGCAATGTATGAAAGCGCATCTGTTCTCATATTTTGCCATATCTTGGATCGCCATGGAACTTACCAGATAATGATAATGATGATAAGCTGCCCATATTGACATATCACTGTGCCATTGGAGTTATGGTCTTCTTGGAACCTATGATGGTGTATGCAGAATCCGGTCAAAGCAACCATCGTTAAAACAGAATATGGTTATCATTTGATGTGCAAATCGACATCAGTACTGTCCCCTTGCATTTATTTTCTAGAGTTGTTGGCCTTTTCCACATGTGACTAGATGTAGTGTATGCCAAAATCATGTGAACGCAGCTAGATCCGTATGTGTTTGCGGACAATGATAAGAGATAAACAGATTGTCAGAAAGAAAATAAAGTTTCAGTATATAAAGAAATGGTCTATTGTTTTAGAATTCGAACTCTTTCCTATATAAGAAGCGTCAGCATCCATAATATGATAATATGCAGTTTATTTCCGCCAGTAGTATGGTTAACCCAGTAGTATGGTTAACCCAGTAGTATGGTTAACCCAGTAGTATGGTTTGGTTAACCCAGTAGTATGGTTAACTCAGTAGTATGGTTAACCCAGTAGTATGGTTAACCCAGTAGTATGGTTAACCCAGTAGTATGGTTTGGTTAACCCAGTAGTATGGTTAACCCAGTAGTATGGTTAACCCAGTAGTATGGTTTGGTTAACCCAGTAGTATGGTTAACCCAGTAGTATGGTTAACCCAGTAGTATGGTTAACCCAGTAGTATGGTTAACCCATTAGTATCTAGCAATATACAGTGAATTCTGTTTCCTTTTGTCTCATCTCAAGCGTTATAAATCGCGGTTAAATGCCACGAAAATGATGGTTAAGCTCAGTCCCTTTTCTTTACTTCAATATTGTTTAGTTAAGGGACTACAATGTGAGAACACAAAACATTATTGTATCGCCTAATGATGGTTCAATAGCGACGAGGTGCAATGGAAAATTTAACAGCAGCATTAGAAAGTAACTTTGTAATAAGATAATAAATAAAGGTATCAAAATATGATGGAGCCTTACAAATACGTTAGATTACTTTTCTAAAGTGATGGATCAAGATTAGTTTAGACAGGCCCATGCCTGCCCGGCCCCTTTTCCCATTCCGAAAATATTAAAATGACTTAATCAAACAGTCAGTGGAAAATAATATTACCTAGCTGTCATAAGTTAATTAAGATTCTATCAGCTCATACGTGTTATTTGGATCTAAAATGATTAGGTCATTATCTATTGATGCCCCGTCTTCTATACAATTTCAAAAATCTATAACATTAATCTTAGCATACAAGTCAGATTTAATTCTGATCTGCCACGCCTCAGAGACCTAGATGAATTATAACGGGAAAATATATTTACAAGCCATGTATCTGGTCCTATTTGGAAATTATAATTGTGGTAAAACTTTTTTCTTTTTGTAACGCATCTCCCAAAAGAGAAATCATAAAATTCGAACAGGGAATAAATAATTGCGTGAAAAATATATTCGATAGCATGCATTGTGCTCTTGATATTTGATTGATTAACTCTACAGACGTTAGGAACGTTTAAACGTATTGCATACATACACATTTGTTTTAAACTGACACGGGGATCGTGCATTTTCTAGCAAAGGTGGGACTGTTGATTCTACTCATAAATTTAAGATAAAAGCGCAGACCCAGATCTATCGACGTATTATTCGATGGCAGATCCAAGTCTTTACGTTTCTTAGGTTTGTGTGCGTACATCTGTCTCTGAGAGTTTTAAATCATCCTTGCATAGCATTACCTTACACGAAGAGTGGAGGACCAAACGTCACCAATGTGATATACCGCAGCTACTCAAAAGCGACAGTCGCAATGTTATTAGCTTACACTTAAAATAGTCATCAATACTTTGTAAAAACTTGAGAATATATAGTAATTAATCTTATTTTAAGTCAATGTACCTGACATTAGTGGTAAAAGTAAAAGATCTGTTATTTTGGCATGCTAGCTTAGATTCATAAGATATTTGACAATTATCTTATTTGATTAATATACGTGGTCACTAAATATTAATTAACTATTAATCAATTTAGTGACCACATTAGTTGAATTCAATGATTTAATTTCCACATTGACATTTTCAAGAGTACTTTAAATCAATCTAGTAAAATGATTGATCCAAACTGATTTCATTTCACCGTTAGCATTTGCAATAGCACTTCAGATCAAACTAATAAAATGTTTGAAAAAAACTAATTTCATTTCAGGTTTTGTATTTCCAATAACTGAAATACAGCTTGCAAACGATCAAGCTTTATTTCATAAAAGTATGTTCCTTTAATGTGTTTCGAATTTATGTAAAATGTTTGTTATTACCCAATTCTTCAAAGTGATCCAAATGGCTGGCGCGATGAATTGATTATATTGCCTGTAGCACAAACATTGATATTCTCCGTACTTGTATCTTACGATATCGTAGATTTGTTTCCTTTTCGATGGCTGATTTGAGAAGCTACCACTGAAATGGAGATCATATCAACATCAATACCTAATAAAGTAAGAATTTAATCAGGGTGGGACGAATGGAGATATAGAAATAAATATGTTGAAGACTTGCTATATTATGCACCAATCAGTTGTAGGTATACTACTAAAATGTTGATAGATATCAATGCTTATGATTCATTGTTCAAAACAAAGTGATACTTTAAACGCTCGCAGTGCTATGTCCTAAGAACAAATTATTTTACTTTTTCTAGTTCAATAAACTTAGACAAATCCTCTCATGCAAAAGGGAGGTAGGAGAGTGTTTCTTGGAAAGTATGAATTTTGTGGCATTAATAGATTTCTGTTTCCGTAATGGTTGATCTGAATACAAACATACACGTTATCGGGAAGCAAGCCATATGTATTATGGATTATTTCGGGATCTAGTGTACATGTAAATCATATAAAGGTATGCTTCTCTTTTATTAAAGATTTATTGATAACCACAATTGTTGACACTAATTTCATTATGTTGGCTAATGAAACAAACCATCCATGTGTTTCTATTGGACAAGACAATGTGAAACACTTAATTAAAACCAAACAACGGAAGCTTGTATTGGACAATACAACACTGTTGTTATAGGAAATTATCAAAGGGCTCGAGATTGTATCTTTGATATCTAATTTACAAACCTTACTCATAATGTTGACTTTCCTTTCAGGTCTCTGCTTCACGGTGCATATCTGATGAGATTGAAAACATCGCAAAAGATCTCGCCATCTTACGAGCGTTAAACAATTATCTTGCTTCCATGGCTATTATAGAATGACGGCTGGAACGCATCCTCTGACAGTTTACAATGAGTATAACCATTTTAATTAAGCCAGACAGTCTTCATCTTCAACATCTACAGGTTTTAGTCACAATTCAGTTTATTTTGCTGAAATCACCAGGACGAATCAGATTGGCAATCGTCGTCAAATGAACTCGTCAACATTGATAGAGCATATCTTGTTTCATGATGGCTTAATTTCCCTTCACGTCATCGGACTCGTGAACATCAATGAGGTGTCAAGTTCACGCATGCGCGTTTCGTATGCTAATGAATCAGATCACGATTACTAAAGCAAAATTTCTCGAGAAAATATTTTTCATTTTTCTTCTTGAAAGTAATTCTAAGTTGAAAACCTAGTACCAACTGGAATTCGCACAAGCATACAGTTGAGGGATGTTATGGCAATTCTCAACATAATAGGGACAGCGGAGAGTGTGGATGGATCCAGGAGAGGCTTCATTCTTTTTTTTCTTTAAAGTAAGCATTGTTTATGGTTCAAGTTATGGATTAATTGCAAATGTAACAAAGAGAACATTCTTCAGAGAAATTACACAAATATGATACTTTAAACAAAAACATAAAATTGTTGAAAGTAAATGTTTTAACCTATATTCTTAACAAATATATGAAGTTAAATAACAGTTTCCAAATAGATTGTTGGTCGTACACTGCCAATCTGGAGAGTTATTTTCTTCAAATAGTACATACAAGATACAATTCCCATTTTTGATGTTGAGATGGTCCTTCTGGTAATATAACAGTTTGATCAATAATCTTTCGATTCAGTTATCCAGTTCTTTTAGGTTTTGTTTTTAAATTGATCTACCACAGATAGATAGCATCGAACCCCTTTAATAGACATTGTCACCAGAGACACAAATGATTTTCTTCCTGCTTTGAGACTGCTGAATATCTTCGTCACATTAGGACGTTTGCTTTTATCATGCTGTATGAGAGTGAGGTTAAAACGGACATTGTGTAGGCAGGCCAACTATTTAAGTGAGGAAAAGGGGGTAAATGAACGTTTCTGACTACAGAAAAATGTTAATCTCGGTATAGAAATGTGTAAGGTACTATCACTGTACTTCAATGTGCGAACGTTTGTATATACAAAAATTAGAAAAAGACGAAAAAAAGAAAATACCATAAATCAAATATTTAAAGATGACACAAAATGCGATAAAAGGATATAGCTTAGATGTTGATTTTGAGTAAACTAAAGAGTTACACGAATAATTTATGGATATTTTTCCATTAGCACCTGAAGAGAGGATACTGATTCATCTAGAAATGCATTAAATAAAGAAAGAAAGAAAAAATAATAATAATAATTATATGTTTTGGTATAATACTAATATGAATTAACACAGGATGTGCATTTTATCAGATATATATATATATATATATATATATATATATATATATATATATATATATATATATATATATATATATATAAGCATCCATGCATACACGCACACACACACACACACGCTCCTGTGGCCTAGTGGTTCGAGTCATGCCAAAGACTTACAAAAATGGTACTAACAGCTGCCTCGCTTGGCGCTCAGCATTAAGAGGTTATTGTTGAGAGAGAGAGAGAGAGAGAGAGAGAGAGAGAGAGAAAGAGAGAGAGAGAGAGAGAGAGAGAGAGAGAGAGAGAGAGAGAGAGAGCATTGTTACGTGCTTAGGTTCGAATACGCAGCTACACAGAAAGAGTGAAAACTAACAAGCTTGTAAAACTTTAACAATGATTTTATTAAGTACAATTATTTTCATAAAATAAATAAACTTACGGTTTTAGAGAATCAAATCCAACATTAATCCAATATAGAATTCACAAAAATAATCCACTAATGGAATTGCAAGAGCCCTGATAAATAAATGTTCTAATAGTTCCAGGTTCGAATCTTGACGATGTAATCCAAAATGGCTGACGATGTCATGTGATGCAGTTCTTGTTTTATAATCATCCAAATGAAATTATGAAACACATGTCTTTTTTCAGATAAATACAATAAATTCTCTTGCTCCAACGAATTGACACAATTTCCAGTACAAGGTAATTAAAATTATAACTGAAACAGAAGACACAACTATTAAGTTTAAAAGCCCAGATTCTACTACTGTTAGCTTCGAAAACAGAGCTATATATATATATATATATATATATATATATATATATATATATATATATATATATATATATATATATATATATATATATATATATATATATAATTCTCTCGTAAACAAAAAGGAATCATGTGATTCTGGAAGGTCATAGAAAGAAGCTACCTTCACCAAGTCACGTAATAATAGAATGAACCAGATGAAAAAATCAGCCACTAATTACTAAAAATAAAAAGATATTTTTGGATCTAGCCAATCATTTCCAAGGCTTGTTTGCACTCCCTAAAGAAGGGTCAGAAATGAGGTCAACAAGCCAAGGTCAACCTGTGTTTACAGCTAGAGTCTAGGTCAGCCTGAACTTTCCAGAATAATTTCCCAATTAATGAATATTAAACCCAAATGACAAATTTGGATTTGACAATTAAAAATAAATAAATTAAATCAAATATACGTAACAGCATCACGTATACAATTATACATTAATAAAGGATATTTTAAACAATGCCTTAATTAATACTCAGTACTTAATGCCGTAGTTATCCTATCCGTAATAAGTAATTGGAATAAAAAGCATTTAACCTAACATATACCAGTTATATTATGTTTTGAAGAATACGTACATAGTCAAAATGAAACTGATGTAAAGCGGTACAAAACGTGTTAATCCTGTACAGATCCTTTCGATGATATGAATAAAATAAGAGATAATGTTTGATACATCATTTTCTGCTTTAAACAATAAGTATGAACTACCTTTAGTAACACGAAAGTAGGAGATAATATTCAAAATGAAACACGACCTTTCGTTTGAAGCAAAAATACCAATCCTAACATTTAAAACATTTTAAATGTCGATCAACAATTTACACAAATCCATAGTAATTTACTAAATGTTATATGTGAACAGAAATGGTTAAAACGTTAAATGAATAAACGTAGAATTGATAATTTGTGAAATCTAACAACCAAACAAGACTTTGATAATTTAGATTTAATAACCAAAAGAACTGGAACTTATTTAAAGCTATTTATAAATGATTATCTTGGAACACAAAGTTAACATTTTCCGAAGTAAACTTGTATTCAAAATTTTACTTGAGTTAAAATTTAACATATCAAACATTATAGACGTCGTAGCACCATCGCCGATGACCTGCTACTCTTTATGGAAATTTCCAAAGGTGATATTTTCAATGCAAACGCGAAATAATAATAAAAGTACGTGGCTGACAAGAAATATTTGTTTCTTTAAATATCAAATCATTATTAACAAATATCAGTTAATATGTTTGTAACAAAGTTATTAATTTTACATTGTATTTTTCGAAAGGATGTTTTGCAAGCAAATATGATAATAAATCGTATACGTCTGAAGGAAAAAAAATATCGGAACGAACCATTTTAAAACAAGCGTAAGATTCCATGTTACTTTAGTTTTTTTCAATAGTTCCCTTCCTTTGACTTCATTTGTATTTTTCAGTATTTTTCATCAAAACAGTATAAAATTCTATAAAGGATGGCATTCTTATTTATTGTCAAGGTAGCGAAGAGAAACTTTATATTGTATTGCTTTGTAAATATTTGTTTAAATCATTTCAACTCTGTTAATTCCATTCTCAAATTATTTACACTCTTCATTGTTTCGTGAATTAGGAGTCTAATGGAGGACACAATGCGTGTAGAGCTTTTCTATTTTTTCCGTTTTTCTCAACTCTTTTGTAATACCTAACCTACGTTTATGAATATTTGTTTTATATGTGTGTAAAATGGTGTCAATTACTTCTGAAAAACAAATGCAAATATGTATTATATACGTAATTGTCAAATAAAGAGACTTATTAGTGAACAAAATTCATTCCTATATTTTCACCAGTAAAAAATTTATCCATGTACTTTCACGTGTAAAAATATATAATTTTCCATCATGCCATGCGACGCTTGATTGTGTGTTCCCACAAAAGTTCTACCCTCAGCAACAATAATGATATCCTATGAGCTAGAGCAAATAAATTGAAACCGCCTTACATTACATGCAAGGAAAGTAATCTTGGACAAAGAAATTTGACCATACGTCATTTCCGTCTTTCTCAGTTTATTTCTCCTTACTTCCTTCATAACAACTATAAATTCACCGGGACGCACTGCTCAATCTGACTTGTAATGTTTTCAGATAGGGCAAATTGCTATACAAAGTGGGGGGGGGGGGGGAATGTAATTTACTGTGTTAGATTATGTCAACCCAATCATATCGCTTTCTTATGCCATGTTAATTTTTATGATTGTATGAATTATAAAAGTGAGGTGAATTTAAGAAAGTTAGCGTACATTTCATCTTCTAAACTTTGATTCAGGAGCAAGCTTGGGTTTTATACAAAGTTTTTCTTTTTGTACGTTACCACTACATATTTTATCTTATGGAACATCGCGCTTGTTAAAATATATATTACCGTATGAAAAGAAAATAGCTTCGATATATTTTGAGACATCTCTATTGCAAAAATCTAAGCTGAAATATAAAAAGAACTCTATTAGTTTCAATCATTTATTCGTAGGCAAAATCTTTGTACCGCCTCTACTTTATTTTTTTTCCATTATTTCTTTCTCCCGTCTATAAATATTACAGGGCATCTTTATTTGTCACCAGACTGTTTGAAATGCGTGTCCTCTGTATAAAACAGAGGCCAAAAATGATAACATAATATAAAATTATTAATATATCACTGTAGTGGAAATATTACGTCTAATGGTTCCTTTCCGCTTTACGTACAGAACTTCTTGACAAAATTCATCAGAGAAGATGTACACGATAGTTAGACAAGGTTTGGATTCCTATTAAAAGCAATATTAATTAGTTATCTCTTCAAATGACATTAGAAATAAGATTGATAGGTTTCTCGATGAGACAAGCCTCTTGACAATTGCTAATGCACGAGTAAACCAACCTAATGGCTATTTAGAACCAATAACATATTCGTATATTTATTTTAGGACATAATATGTCAATACATAGGACATTTATATAATTTCTGCGTATAAATGAACCATTGCTGTAACAACTTTAATCGCATTGCATGCTTTTAAGGGAATTAAATATTGAATAACATTTTTCTGAAGGATTCCTTGCGTTTAATCTTTAATTATATTAGAAGCTTCAATTTGTGACCATTTACAACATTTCTTTTAAAAATATATAAACTCATCTTCTATCCATATGAAGTTAAAATATCACAAACCTTCAGCATTAATTTTCTATTGATGTACGATTTAACTCCATTTGTCAGCACAATATAGACTATACGTGACACCAGTATACATGGTGGAGGAAGACCCCGGGTAAACCCCTGAAAGAACCTACTGGCAAGCTTTCTCACATACCCACATTAGCCGAATCCGAGACTAAAACCACGCAGACGGAGGTGAGATGGCAGTGATTCTTAACGGTAAGAAATTTAAGACCTCTAGGCCACTCAGGTTTTGTATCATTTTGTTATTCCTTTTCTAAATGTGCGTATCGTTATGCCTTGAATTGCAATACTGAACGTGTTTCCTATCCTTAATCAGATATATCACTTTAAAACAATAAAATCGATTTTAAAGTACACTTCTTGCTGGTCACATCGATGAAACAAAAACTGCTGAATGTAAATATGAACCTTTGTTATAGTTCAATATTTACTAAATTCAGTGATTAAATTCAAAATGTTAGATGATACAAAACATATGTGAAGCTAATTCCTAATCTACACACTAAAAGTAGAAATAGCTTATTTACTGTATGCCGCCTTGTCAATGTTTTAGCCGCATGTGACAAAATATGCGAGTTGTGATGGATTTTTTTTATACAAAACAAATATGGGAATTGTGATGGATTCTATAGACAGTTGATACAAAACAAATATGAGGGTTGTAATGGATTGTATAGACAGTTGATACAAAACAAATATGCGAGTTGTGATGGATTTATAGACAGTTGATACAAAACAAATATGCGAGTTGTAATGGATTATACATACAGTTGATACAAAAACAATATGCGAGTTGTGATGTAATGTATAGACAGTTGATACAAAACATATATGCGAGTTGTGATGGATTATACATACAGTTGATACAAAAAAATATGCGAGTTGTGATGGATTGTATAAACAGTGGATACAAAACAAATATGCGCGTTTTAATGGATTGTACAAACAGTGCTGCAAAATAAATAGTCGAGTAGTCACGCATTTTATAGACACTACATACAAAGCAAATATGCAAGTAAGTGACGCATATTATAATTTAAATATAGACACTGCTGTAATCATGACATAAGGTAAACTTTGAAGTTAACCTTTCTGATCTTTTAGAGCCAGTAGAAAGGTTTATTCCGCTGAATAAGCTCTCGTATTTACCGTAACGCTTCGCAAACATTGACCAATTATTCCGGGATCAATTTATACATACATACATACATACATACATACATACATACATACATCATTATATATATATATATATATATATATATATATATATATATATATATATATATATATATATATATATATATATATATATATATATATATATATATATATATGATTAAGGAAAAGACAAAATAATTTAATGACAAAAATATTGGCTTCACAATTATTATTTGACTTCATAAATTCCAAGACATCTTTAACTTATATTAATACTTGCAACGATTCGTGTCATCAAAACGTCACGCACATAAATGAGTGAAACACTTTGGTGTTGTTTATTTTATCTCGGAAAGAATATTTTAATCAACTGAATCAGATTGTGTCATATCGGATCAGATCGGCGTTTGAATATTTACTAACAATAAACGCACAGTAAATTGATCCTTGTCTTGCTTGGTTCTTATGGGTCGGAGAAAACCCAAGATAGACTTAACGATTTCCAAAAGATAGATCCTTCAATATTTTTATTGATAATAATGTTGTCACAGATCCTTATTATATCACAGTAGAATTTATTATGTCTAATCAAAATGATAAACTGATAATTGCTTGGTCTTCGTTAGACAGCAGATGCGACGGGTCAGTGGTTAGCCCGCCTGTATCGTGACGAAAATTATGGCGGGTTCCAAACGAACCATTGATTCGGTCTGTACCGGTGACCTTCATGTTTCCTTGGGCAAGCCACTTTACTCCAAACATTGCCTCGTCACTGAATAAAATACTTGAATTTGTGTTGCTGTGCTGCACACCAAATCAAGTCATTACGAAGAACGACACACGAACACATGTATATGTTCATTTGGTTTCCATGGAAATGCTGAATCTGAAACAGACATCAAAATTTTAGAAGTCAAAGTTATATTTGCTTGAATAGAATTTTAGACTGAGAAGATCTAACTTAACTCATCTACATCGCTCTATTAGAATTAGTTGTGCCAAGCTTTCTTCCTGACAATGCCCACTTTCAACATTAAATGTGCTCGAATTATACTAGCATTTATGAATTTTACCTTGAGAAAACAAATGAATTAATGTCCCAGTACAGTAACTTGCAAAGTAGAAATCAGTGTGGCAAGTCTATTTTTCTTGTACTGTCAACATCGAAAACTCTTAGTGGTCAAAATCTCATATTTTCTGAAATTAATTCAGGACTTTCCCTCTCAGTCATACGATGACACATTGTGATTCCAGTTACACAATTTTTACATTTAAAAGATTATATTTCACGCACCTTCTTAAAGAACTAGCTAGTGGACCATTCAAGAATAAGGTTTTGTGTAAATCATTTCTCCGTGAGTAACAAAAATATAGCACGCTATCAGACAGTTCCAGACCATGGTATTATTAGACTGGTATTGATTCTCAATTACTCGTGATCTTATCTTTCGCCCTTTCACAGCTTCTGCTTGATAGAGGCACTAGTCAGAACGACATGATCGTCAATCTTCTGGGAAGAGTCATAGCTGTTGCGTCGCATCAACGTGCAGTCCGAGATGAAAAGGAGAAGAATCAATGATGTTATTTGAAATCGAATAAAACAAGACAGGCTATCAGATAGTAGTTCGGCAATTGAGATGAATCAGCTACGATATTTGAAGTAGTCATATTAAATGCCGTACAGTTTAAATATATTATCTAATGCAGACTCAGTGCTTGTGTTATTTCTGTTTTGTGAATTAGTTTTATAACTTAAAACAAAAAAGATTGAATATCATATTACAAAAATAATACAAGGACTATTATGTTAAATTGAGATAAATTTTTATTATCTTCATAGTTGTCAACATTTGGATTATATCCTCTATCGTCCACTTCTTTAGCCAATAAAGTCAACTAAAAACTTTTTCGCCGTGTACCGCAGTTTTCTAGACATATGATGATACGTAGCAAAAGTATACCGCTATTTTATAGGGGACCAACAACTTAGTTTTCTCAGGCAGAGAGGCCCGAGAAGTTTTGTGCTTTTCGATTTCAGGCTCAAATACACAGAAACAATAACTTGCTCTGATTTGTAGCAAAATAAAATCAATACCATAAAAATTATATTATTTTAAAAACAAAAAAGATCAATCTACATTGAGAAGAAAGAAAGCTGCCTAGTACCTTATAACAGATAATATTGTTATGTGCATGCTTCGAAATTTTATTCCACCAACTTTTAATAAGCGTCATGGTCATACAACCAGCAAGGTATCTCACTCTCTCAATTTTGCTTTTAAAAGATCTAAATGAGTAGAAAGCAAGTGCACCGGATGCTTAAACAGCAATGACCATACGCAAGTGTAATGTTGAAAAATGTCGAAATGTTGGCAGAAAAAGGAAATGACTCGTTTAAACAAATAGAAACAAAAAAATACAAATGAACACATTAAGTTCCTTAGATCAAAGTCAAGACCGACACTGCCCTATATAAAGAGTCGACGACTCTTGATTAGCAAAGATATGTTCTGGTGCAGCAAAGAGGTAAACGAAAATATAAAAAATTAAACTACGAGCTATCTAAGTGAATGCTTTGTTGTTGAAATCAGCTGATACATATAAAAGAAAACAATTGGAATTATAAGGATAACAAGATCATGCCTGGGTATTCATTGAGGTGTAAATTGTTTCCTAACCACTCACAGGATTCGCATAAAGTCATTCAGACTTTATTTGTTTTGTTAGTGATTAGGTAAAATGTACAAATCAATAAATACCCAACCATAATAATTGAATCCAATAATCAGTACCTCCTCAAGCTCGGTAAATGAGAAAATTTGGTTCCCGAGATCAGTGGCATCTGTATACTTGAACTTGCGCGACTGTGTTACAGGTACGTCTTTGATATGGACATTAAACAAGATTGGCGAAAAGAAGACAGCCTAGAGGGAGTCCGTTAGTCTGACGTCTCCACGAGCGGCAGTTCTCTCCGATATGCGTTCTGGAGCGCCTGTCGCGAAGGAGCGGTTGGATAATCTCAACTATCGGCAATACTGCGAACATTTTCAACAACAGCCGTCCATGCCAGACTATGTCACATGCCACCGTTATATCAAGGAAAACAGCTCCAAATTACGGTTACTCTGAAATCCGTTTTCAACAAACGTATTCAGGGCAATAAGCTTGCCTGATCAACATGTAAGATATTCTCAAAGTCTGAACCAATTCGTTCGAGAATCAATCGCTCCAGTAACCTTACAAAAGAATGAGAGCAAGAAGATCGGCCGATAACTCATCGCATTGTGGGGATCTTTACTAGGCTTTGGGTTCGTAAAGATCTTTGCCTGAAGCCACAAAGACGGCATGCACTTTTCCCTAACATCCCGGGTGTAAAACGTGGTGCAATTAAAAACGGAAGACAGGAAAAGAAGAAACGGACTTTTGTGACGTATTTTGAAATTTCACTGAGGTTCCGATTCGTGAGAATAAGACATAAACATTACTGTCTCCCTGTCTTAATTTGATTTTTTTAAGTATTGATAAGGTATTCAATATTTTTACTTTGATTATAATAGGATACCAACGTTATAGGGAGATAGTAAATTTAGTTTTTTTTTTAAAAAAAAACATTTATATACTACTTAGTACCCCTTCTTTTACATATTACTACATGCAAGCAGTCGATAAGTGTGTTGGTCACTCCAAACAGCTTATTTATGCGTTATATGGGGTAATTGATCGTACATGCTTGTGTTGGATAGTGAATAAATTAATATTGGTTAGTAGTTATAGTGTCAACATTACATTTCCTGTGTGATCTTATATTTCAAAATGGATGCGCAAGTTTGACCCTATACAGGCCAACATGTGTTAAAATCATATATATGTGTAATATTACATTCCCCGTTGGAGACAAACAAAACGTATCCTCTCTGTTAAATTCTCGTTTGAGGTAATACTGGCCCACTTATATTTCCCTTACCTCTATAAATCATAAAAATAGCGGTCTTATATTAAATTGTTATTGTCCAATGAGGTTCCAAATAAACGTATGCTAATTCCCATAGTAACCAAACAGTCCCATAATGTTCAACCTATGTACTAATGAATCATATTATACATGTATTTTCACAGTTTCATTTTATCCATCTAAATTCCTCCCGTTGTATGTGCGACCACCATTATATTTATTAAAAAAGTGTAACCAAACGTAATCTGTTGCATCAGTGACGGATTACCAAATAGACCAGCGGTTCTCAACCTTTCTAGTGCCGCGACCCTTTTAATCCAATTCCAAATGTTGTGGCGACCCAACCGTAAAATTATTTTCGTTCATAACTGTAAAAATGTATATTTCTGATGGTCGTAAGCGACCCCTGGCAAATCGTTGTTCGACCCCTGATGTGGTCGTGACCCACAGGTTGAGAACCGCTGAAAAAGACAGAGTAGGCACCGACCTATGGGCCGTTCGCTTTTTAGGAGCCTTGCGACAATGGATCAAAATAATATTGATAGGAGATAATTTGCGAGGGGTGCCCCGAGATTTCGACTGCCTAAATGCCTCCACAGGGTTTAGAACGGCATTGTTCACGATTTGTGGAACACAGGGTCTCACTAAACACCCCAAGACACCAAAAGACTCTCCAAGAACATCTTAAACTTTACATAATACCCACTTATATTTCAACAACAGCACAAAAGACCGAAAACAAACAAACAAAGACTACGAATATTTAGAGATATTTTGTGTAACGGGAAAAATAGTAAGGTCAGGAGTTGCCAAGCAAAATAACGCCCGTTTTGACGAAGAGTGTTCCGGTACAGTAACGTGAATATTTATCAACATTTATAAATTATTAGCAACACCACAAATAAGTCGTTAAATAAGTTAAACAAAATAGCAAATTTATTGTATATAAAATTATTTCTTTATCTGAATAACAATTTAACTATTACGCTATTCTTTTATTTTGACAATTATTAACACAGAGCAGAAACAATTCAAATAAATGAAAAATATAGGGCATTGCCATTTAATGAGGAAATTATGTTTGAAAAAATACAAAAATAAAGTTAAAGAGATTTGATGCATACATAAGAGCTCGTTTCCGTAGATTATCGGAAATAGGGCCATCAACCAATACTATACATCATTGATAGTAACAATGTCCGTATGTGTGTTTTCTTTTCTTTTTTCCGCTTCTTTTGTACGTTTTTGCGAGATTTGTTGCGAATATATGCAATACTGGGGTGTTCTTGAGGTATCTTGGGATGTTTAGAGAGACCGCATCAACACAGGTATGTTATTAAGTGCCGATGATATACGCGTAGCGAGTCTTGCCCATGGACGCAATCCAGGCTTGTACGATGGTAGGATTCAAGCCTGCATCCTCGTTGAAAAAAAAAAAAAAAAGAGTTCATATCTATATTTAAAATAAAACGTAAATAAAGTGTGATAACCCCTTCCCAATTTTGATACATTTTTCTATAAATTTGTATTCCCTATCCCCATATAAAGAAGAACGAGTCAAACTTGAGCAGGGATCTTTGGCTGGGATGAAACTGTATTTACGTCTCTAAAGGCGTGTGAACAAGAGCTAATGGAAGATGGTATACATGTCGTAATTTGTGTTTGCATTAAATACTCAAGGTGCATTTATTCAAACTTTTGTGACAATGTAAAAGTTTAAAATATAAATATTATTTTTTTTTTATTACTGATCAAATAGAAATTTCTTCCAAAAATAAATACAAATAAAAAATATTTCCAGAAAATATAAATGTAATTTACATCAAAATATCTATGTTTATAGAACCTACTTGGCTTTTTTTTAATCAGAAATGTCAGTCTTGTTTGTGCTTTTCTTTTCTAGCTTCGTTTTTTTTCAACAGCTTTGGGATTAAAAGGTCATAAATTTAGTTTTTATTGTTAAAAATTCTAACTCAAAATACTTGAAGTAACAAATTTAAAATGTATAAAGTTCTCTCCAAATACTCGTTAACATACAACCAGGAATATGCAGCCTTTTGGGTACCAATTTTGATTGATTTTGCGGATATAAAAGAAAATAAGAGACCATGTTGGGAAAAAGATGTACAAGGGAAATAAGGCATGGGGGGGGGGGAGAAAGCTTAATCTAAGTGGTGTAGTTTAGAAGTAGAATTTCTCCCTATGCATATTAGCATAAATGTTAAACTGACTGGCCTATTTTGAGCCAGTACATGTTTTGCCGAGATAAATATTTGCATTTGTGCAGAGCCCATATGTGTCATCACCTCAGCGTTTAACAGTAATACATGTGACTGGAGTAAAACAAACTAAAACACTAAGATTAGTTGAAATTCATAATATCAGGTTAGTCTCTCCATACTGTATATTGAAATTGTCATGAATAATCGATTTTCATTAATGGCCAAGTTTATATATATATATATATATATATATATATATATATATATATATAACATCACAATGATGCGCTGTCATTTGCTTGTTGGGCTAGAAAAAAAAATATGTTAATGTGGTTAACATTATATGGCACATACATGCATTTCCTAGAAATGTATCTCGTAAATATAATAGACATGTACATGTAATTTTTGATATCCTATGAGATAAAGCACTACAATTTTTTTAGTAGGGGATTTACAGTTAGTAACAATGTTTTCCGAATGACGAGTATCACTTTCAGAAATGTTTCGACCCCTCGACGTTCTAACCAACTGTGCCACCAGGGCGGTGCAGTGAAATTGCAACTAAAAATAAGTACAACAATATAAATGAAATAAAAACCAACTAAAATAGGCAAGTGGTTTTGTATCTTCCAAGATGTTTAAAAGAAATCTGCCGAACGAAACTGGACATTGCATAGAAAACAAAGAAACAGGCATGCAATGAAGATATACGTCAATAAATGAACTAAAGAAGACAATAAAAAAGTTCTAGACAACAATATGATCTTTGAATTTCAGAAGTATGTAAACATTCTTCCTTAAATAAGATATTTCTGGATGGCACAAAGCATCCATGGCATAATGAAAAATGATAAAATTTCATGACAAACTTTGAAGTCAATAACTGTCATAAACTAATACTGATTATGGCAGAAGAAAAAGGTGAAAATCAAATATGGCTTTTGTCTACTGACCTTGACATAAGGCCAATATAAAATGTTAGCTGAATTTCGGGATTCCTTCAAAGTGAAGAAAATATGATCTATGGACAACATACAAGCCAAACATAGGCCACAACTCAAATTCAAATTGTAAAAAAAAATATGCCAATCAAGCATGCCCTAGGTCTTCATGGTATTCAGATGCACACCAAATTTAATTGCAATCAACAGTTTAAATTAATAATGCAGCAGCTGATTTACGTGACAAACAAGGGCCATAACTCAGTCTGGCATAAAAATGAAACACTGAACGCCCTACAATTTCTTAATATTCAGGTGCATACAAATTTAATATCAGTTGAGGAGGTTTAGTTTTGTAGGGTACAGCACATTATAGGCTATACATAGTTTTCAACATGGATGGTGGAGGAAGAACCCAAACAAAAACATTCCCCATGGGAAGCTACTTGAAAGCTTTCTCAAGTACTGAAAGGCCAAACTGACACTCTAAACCCACAAAGACAGAGGTGACATGTGTTACTGAACTGTAAAAACACGTGTCTTAGACCAACTGTCCACTCAAGGTAGTATGGATTAATGAAGTCCATCACAGTTATTGAGCAGAAATAAATAAACCTTATTATACAAGAGAAAGCTTTAAGATCAAATTTAGTCTAGTTTTGATAGTGAAAGGATAAAAATTAAAACTGACCTATTTCTTGCCTTGAAGCCAAATTTGTGTTAATCTCTAAGATTCCACAAACGTAAACATGCAAAAATCAAAACACAAGATATACGGATGAATATACACAGTTAATACAACTGTCTCTTTACGGCAGGGGTCATAAGAAAACAAGTGATCAACCAAGTTTGCAAAAATCAGTTCAAGTGGAATGCAAATTTAAATCTACTATCCTTACAAACTTTTACCCTGAAGCATATATTCCTATATCAAATAACTGTTAATTTTTTTAGGCATAGTTATATCTCTGAAATAAAAAAGAAACATGTTTAATCATTATAGTGAAATGTCCTATAAAATGACAAACACTCGCCATCTCCATTGGAACACAGCATAACTCAATATATTAATAAAAACATCTTTAATCGTTTCCACAAAAATATATGGCACCATACCAAAATAGTACAAAATGCTAACGCTTATTTAAATTGTGCCAGTGATTTCTTGATTTTGCTAACAAAGTCAATATCTGAGACAATGTAAAGGCTAAACTGGCATTTATATTTTGTGACCTTACAATAATAACAAATTTCCAAGATGTTATACAATTATTCACATCCCCTTTCAGCAAAATATAAGCATCAATTGCATTACAAATTTATTTTGCCATTATTCCTACTAGGAGAGAAAAATGAAATTATTAATATGACTGGTTATACCCCCCACCATGATTTTTTGTTTTTATTTGACTTCTGACAGTACCATGCCATGATGGCATATTTGTCATAAATTATAACTCAGGGAATTGTGTATGCATCCCATCCTGCAGTGTAACAGTGCATACATCCAAACCAGCAGTGTAATAGTGAATGCATCCCATCATGCAGTATAACAGTATGCATCCCACCCTGCAGTGCATCAGTGAATGCATACCATCCAGCAGTGTAACAGTATATGCATCCCATCCTACAGTGCAACTATGCATCCTAAACAGCAGTGGAACAGTGTATCCCATCATGTAGTATAACAGTATGAATCCCATCCTGCAGTATAACAGTGAATGTATCCCATCATGTAGTGTAAAACTGAATGCATCCCAGCCTTCAGTGTAATGGTGTATGCATCCTATTGTGCAGTTTCAATTTTCTATGCGCATTGATGGTACCAAAGTTGGTATTTTTATACAGGTGGTCAGAATACTGAGATTCGAACAATACTGAAACAACTTTACTGGGACAAAGATTTAGGATATTTAGCTGTTCCAATATTAATAAAACAACAGTATGAAGGTTTCAGAAGGCTTATTCAAGGTTAGGAAAGTTTCAAAATAATTACAATCTTCTAAACTATTTAGCAAAAGCTCAGTTGTAAGAGCACTGGACTCAAAGTCCACGAGATCTGTACCCATCCAGGCCAGTTCAGGTTAGCTGCTTTAATATGTGAATGGTAAAGGCACTTTAGCTTCAGTTTCCTCAGCAACTAAAGTAAATAGTAGTAGGGGCCCCCAAGTGACCGAGTGGTCTAAAGTGCTGTCCGTTACGGATCACTGCCATCTCACCTCTGTCTGCATGGGTTCGAGTCTAAGATTCGGCTAATGTAGTTATGTGAGAAAGCTTGCCAGTAGCTTCTCATGAATCGGTGGTTCTTTCCGGGGGGTTTCCCCGGGTTCTTCCTCCATCATTAATACTGGCCACCATGTATAGCCTATATTGCGCTGAAAAATGGCGTTAAACCATAAAAAATATAAAAAAATAGTAGTACTACAACCAACCATAATCCAAACAACATTCATTTTCAAGTTCCTAATGGCTGTAAGATTAATTACTAATATTGCTCTGAATCAGCAACAGCTTGAAGGCTCAATGTGCCAGGGACAAAGTTATTAGGTGGTAACCCTGCCAAAGTGTACAGGGGCAATGTACTTAAGTTGCACCCCTACCAATGTGTACAGGGGCAATGTTCTTTAGTTGCACCCCTACCAATGTGTACAGGGGCGATGATCTTTAGTGGCACCCATACCAAAGTGTACAGGGGCGATGATCTTTAGTGGCACCCATACCAAAGTGTACACAGGCAATGTTCTTTAGTGGCACCCCTTCCAATGTGTACAGGAGCAATATTCTTTTGTGGCACCCCTACCCATGTGTACTGGGGCTATGTTCTTTAGTAGCATGCATAATTTGCAACAGAGAACAACTTTTAGATTAGTTGCTAACCTCCCTTCTCCCCACCCCACCCCAAAATATAAATTTTGCAAAGAACTGCACCATTATACAAGATTAAGGTTAAATATTTTGAAAATTTTGGCTATGTAAACATAAAAAGCTCCTAATAGTACCCGCTCATACAAAAGAGACCTTAGAACAGCAATAATCTCAAGAACACAGCTATTAGAGGCAAGTTTTCTGCTGCTACCACTTGCTGTAAAATATTTGGGGAAGTAACCATAGTAATCACTAATTTATCTCCATTAAATATTAAGTTATATCCCTTAGGATAAAGTAGAATATAATCCATGATGTATAACCAGCCTTCATGAAGCTTTGAATAGTCTCCAGCAGCCATTGTAAACATTAAATTTCACACACACAAAAATTCAGGCTAAAAGTTGACCTTGCCCTACTAATTGGTGGACCAAAGTCCTTAATATCAGAATCCATCTCTATTAAGTAAGATGGACTTGTGTTTGGGAAACTTTGAAAAACTTTACAACTTAAATGAAACCCACTCCAAACAGCTGCCTATAGTCTAGGAAGAGAGAATAGTTGAAATGTGGCTGCACACTAATATATGCTTTTTATTTGAGCCTATGCTGGGGGATATGACAATAGCTTACCCATATGAAAAACAAAACATTTGTACTATACAAAACAGACACTTACTTGTATTAGAAACCAAAATATCTTTAGCAAAGAGGAACAAGCAGCATGTCATTAGCTTTGTATGAATTGAAATCCTTGTAAGCCAAATAAAAGTTAATTTTGTCACATAATAAACACAAACGTAAACAGGTTCAATTAAATTTGAAATTTTTGCACAAAATTTAATACTTTCAGAAATTTTGCTCCCAAACTTTTTTAAAGATCAAAGAAAAATTTGACACTTGTTTTGCAAATTCGTATGAAATTAATACTCATGTAAGAACATTTATGAAGCTGAAAACCTTCAAATCAATGTTAAATAGCAAAATATATCAATAAAAAAACAATATGTATATAGATTATAAAAATCATGACTTTGTCAGTTCCAGGAGACAACACTGACAAAACCATGGGTCAAATCATTTTGATCATATTTCAGTTTGAAAAAAACAAAAATACATTTATTTACAAAGATAACAGAAAAAAAAGAAAAACTGGTGTATATATCCAAAAACAAATTTACAACAATTAATCTGATAATTTGTGGGAAACATTATGAATTTTTTTACAAAATATATCTGATGCTAAATGCGACAGAGACTGGCAGATTTTATCTTTCGAGGAAGCACAATAAAGTCAATACATGTATTTATTAAAACACAAATTAATTTTAAAAATTGATTTCCAAATCCAAACTACAATCCTATCTACTGTTATAGTAATCTCCTTCAGCCGACACATTTCATATCTTGCTGGTCTCTCAAATTTTCAAACTTTTTTTAAGGAGCAATGATAGTTAGAGCACTGGAACTCTAATCCTTGGGATGCTGGTTTATTACCAACCAGTGGTCAGTCACGTTGCCTCTGTTGGTATATTTTTGGAGAAAGAAACTTAGCTCCTATTTTGCTTGCAATGTTAATGTTTATGTCGAAAAGCTGGCTACTTCGACAAAAAGCGAAGTCCCAGTCTCTTGCTTTAATGTTAAAACCAATAACAACAAAAGAACCTTTTTTTCTCACTTGTATAGAATCTTAATAACACAAGCAGATACTTTTAAAAATCAAATCTAATTCCTCTCTGTAACTTGATATTTCTCACCTATTTAATGTTTTCTCACTAGTGTATTATCTTTTACTAGCCATGTGACCTGTACATTGGATGGCACAAGTTGGTGTAACCAGGATTGTATAATTGTATTTCAACATATGAGGAGGTGAAAAGGCAGTCATACAGTCCAACCCACTGATGTTGACATCATTTATGTCAAAATGCTAACTACTTCGACAAAAAAGCAAATTCTCAGTCCTTTGCTCTACAATTACTAGCAAAATTGGCATGCTTATGTTGATGTCAAGACAAAAAAATAAATGTACATGTTGACAGAAGCCCTTGGTCCCAGCTTGAACAAATCCTTTGTTTTCTAATCAATTATGGCATGAAGCTGCCAGTTCCAACACACACTTTATTCAACAATTAGTTGAGATCTTGCCGCCAGGCTTGAATTTTTACTGCCTAATCATTTATGTCGACCAGCTGTCAGTTCCGAACCATGCTTTGTTCAACAATTAGTTGATCTTGCCACCTGGCTTTAGTGTCGCAGTCGAATAATAAAAAAAACAAAGCTTTTGTTTGGTCCTATAAAGTTGGCTTTGCGCGCCAACTTAAATTAAAGCAATGAATTCTGATCGATTCTTGCATTTAACAAAGTGATCAGTGATTAAAACAAGTTTATTGTGCTGTGAAAGTTTTGTCTTTAACTTTACATTTACAAAGACTACCTACAGCAGTATAAAATGCAGATTAAATTTACAGTCTGGAAACTAAATATCTGGTTGTTAAGAATTTGTGGGCTGAAGATCTCGTAAACATGTCTGTGAAAATGTTTCACTTAAACATAACGCCGTGTCAGGAAGGATGAATGGTGAGTCTATAAAGAAAGACTATGTTAAAGGTAACTGCGCTCCCAAACAGAAGAATGCTAAATTTGAAGACATGGAGGAAGCCACAGCAAAATGGTGCAATGCACATTCCACCTTATCCATAAATCAAATCATTGAAATAACAAAAGAATTTGCACAAAAAAACTTATTGCAGAGAACTTCACTGCAAGAAGTGGTAGATTCAGTTGCTGCAAAGTTCATCATAACATCGGATACAAAAGGATTTGTGAAGAATACACATACTATTTAAATCGACTAGTTGTCAAGTTTTCATTTCCTTGTGAATAGCCCCACATCTCTTTGGTAGCATCAATAAGATGGGAACAGACTGACCAAAATCTGGCCAATTTAAGTAGCTGTACTCAAAGCATGTAAATAACAACTATGCAACCATTTGCTAATGCCAACATTGAATATCGTAATTTTTTTCATATCAGGATGTGACCTATGTAATATTTTATTGTGGATTTCATTACACAAAGGTAACCAAAATGTAATTTGTCAATATACAAGTGTATTTCAGACTGGTTTTGTCTTCATGTGCTCAAAATTTCCATTGTTTTCACAAAGTGTAAATGCTATTCACTGACGATAGGTTAACCCTTATTGACAAATTTAACTTGTATCTTTTTTCAGACCCCCCACCACTTATTGCAACATCCGCCTATGTCGACAATATTTCCTCAGGCCCGAGGATGTCAACATAAATGGGTAGGACTGTATAAAATATTTATGTATTTTGGATATCTTCTATATCACATTAACATTTCCAAATCCTCAAATAAATTAATAAAGTTTCAATTAAGATATTAACAGCAATAACAATCTCTGTGGCAATTCCTCGCACAAAATAATGGCAATTTATCGCTGATTATGCTACAGATCTAGCCAATCAGAAAGTCTGATATTCAAAGATGTATTAACAAATCAATGAATGAGTCTATAAAATTCACAGATATATTAAAAAAATGTCCTAATCTACTGAACAGGTTAGAAATAATGATTAAAACTAACTACACATAGGTATTATAAAACTATTAATGAAATAAGCAAAAAGGTCAGACCTGTTCTTGCTCATAATAAAAAAATAAAAATTATTACAACCTTATTCTATACATATCACAATATACCTCTCTCCCCTTTTGAAATGTTTCTCCATGAGATCGTTAAATGGATCATTGACTAACATTACTGTTTTGGAAAAGAAAAATCTGCAAGTTGGTTTATTACAGACCTGTAGTCCATATGTCAGACATAAACTGCTAATTTCTCTAAAGTATTTTACTCAATATTCATTTATTTACCACTTTAAAGAACTATTTCTGTCAAGGTCGAATTCAATAACAAATGATAATTTATATGCATAAACCCCAGTATATTATTACCATTTTGGTATACTCAAAAAATCATGTCCCACAGAACATTATTACAAAAGAAAATCACACCAAAAAAAATACTTTTTAACAACAATAAAGATTAAAAAAATCATATGAATCCCAACTTCTTCAAATGACAGCCGACCTAATTTTACATCTACTGCACATTTGAATTATGACCCCGTGTTGGAGTATCTCTTTTCCGATACCTTTTCATGTGATTACCATATCATCTCACTAATAAGTGAAGTCCAACTACCAACAACATTGATCCTGATCTACCAGCATATTACGCAGTGCGGTACAGTTGTTTATTCTACTAATTACTCCCGCAAACAAACTGCATTGTCCTAGATCTGCCAGTGCATTATGCAGTACAGATCAGTCAATGTTGTTTGTTCTATTGATTACTCTTAACAAAATGCAAAGACCCAGATCTGCCTGAACATTATGCAATAACAAATCTGGACATATGCAATTTGACTTGTTTTATAAACAAACATACAAGGTAGGTTATTGTGATGAAAATTTGGCTGCTTGGAGACCAAAACTGATTTTCAATAGGTGAAAACAAAAACCATGATAATATGTACAAATAAAAAAAAATATGATCATTTATCAATTACATATGCTGAATAGAAATGCCATGCAAAAGATTTCTCAATGTGGTCATTAAAATATTATCTACAAAAATAATTTCTCTGAATACATGTTTAAAAAATCTGCCTTTTGAATATAATGGATTCCAAATATCATGTCTTAATTGAAACTCCTGACTTGACAAATTACCAAGATGCAGATTTTCAAAACAGGGATAATGACTTCTCAGAAAACTGAAATACATGAGAGTTCCTTCAGTATACCGACGCTTGCTATTTTGCTATTCCAGATATAACAAATAACTATACGGTATCAAAACAGCATGCATAATAAATTTAAAAAACTTCACAACTAATGTGTTTTTTAACAAAACCGGCTTGTTAACATACAGTGAAACCCCCACTATACATTAACACATTCTGATTAAGTACAATCCAAAGATTTTGCAATAATTTCACCTGTTTCTTTCCATGCAACAAAGCTTTAGTGCCAAAACAAAGAAAATTTTGATCTAATAATTTGGCACAATGTATTCTTGTTGAAAACAAAAATTCTTCTTTCTTAATTTTGTTAGCTTTTAAACAAAGTGATAATTGTTAATCTAATTATTACTGAAAAATCAATTATAAAGTAATTAAGTCTTTGTGTTGTCCTCAGTGCTCTCTAGGAACTGTTGTATGCTTCTCTGAACACATTTTCAATGGAATTAGAAATACATATAAAGCCAGCTTGGCCAGTTACAGTGGGTATATGTACTCTATTAATACCTAAGTAGGCCATTTTTCATATACATTTTTATGTCTATACCAAAGAATGTTTTTACTGCAACTTCATCCCCTCCCCCATTTATAATAAATATTACAAATAAATTATATCTGAGCACAACAGTAAATGATTCCACGGACAACCTAAAAACAGGAATCAATAATATTAAAGACGTAATAACTGTTTTAAGTATTGTTTAATATGCATCAAGTTGATAACTTACTCTCCAATGAATAGTTTTACACCACCTCTCCCTGTTTTATATAGTTAAAGGATAAGCATGCAGTATTTTTCTTCTTTTAGCCGACAGTGCATTTTGCACAATGCAATACATAGAATAACGGCATTCTGTGGACTCCAATGATTGTGCTATACAGTCCTACCCACTTACATTTACATAACTGATGTTGACAAGCCGCTTATGTTAACGAAAATGCAAGATCCCGGCCATGGTCTATTGTTACTACACAATCCGTCACATTTATGTCAATTTTGAGATAAAAACAATGTATATGCTGACAGAAGCCATTGGTCCCAAATTGAATAAATCCTGTTTTCTACTAAAAATGTTATAAAGTTGACAAGTTGTCAGTTCCAACCTATACTTTGTTCTACTGTATAATTATTTCACGTTTGCCTCTGGGCTTTAATGTTGCTGTCACATTAGCAAATGAGTATGTTTGGCCTTTTGAAACTGGCTTTTTATGAGAACTTTAATAAGTGATGCAACCTTCATTAAAACAAGCTGGCTACAATCTTCAATAAAAACAATGAACCCATTACAGGAAGTAGTCAGAAAACTTGAATAAAAGCAGTGGTATATGGTAAATTGTTGATTTTCCAAAGTTACCAGTGATTGGAGCAGGAGTCTCATGTTTTATCAATTAAATATAACAAAACTTTCTGATTTGACAAAATAACCTTATCAGTAGTATAAATATACAATATGAAAAAATATCTGACAAATTTTGACAATACGAAATAACCTCATCGGTGATATAAATGTGCAACATCAAAAAATATATAATGAAAATTTCTGACAACACAAAATAACCTTATGTGTACTCTATCTACATGTATATTTATAGTATAGCTATTTCGTGATGTCGCATATTGTTTTACTACTGTTTTGATTTTCCACTTTTACTGTGTCATGTACCTTTATGCTTACAATGACTATCAATGGCAATATCAAACACAAACTAAATTTATAATCTCTTCAAGCTAAATATGTAGCCACCAAGGAAGTTGAATATGGAGCATCTTGTAAAACTTCTTGACAGGCTTACATTCCCCCCTTGTGAATAGCCCCATCCACCTTGTAACCTCAGCATGATTACATGTGATGTCTTAGGCAGACCAAAATCAAGGCCAATTTAAATATATGTAGCATATCAACAATTACTATCTAGCAATGTGACACTGGCAACAATGAATATCATTGCCTAGTGACATGTTTCTTGACAATGGGATACAGAACAAATGAGGACTATCATTTTGTAATGTGTGTGTGTCTCTCTGTGTATGTGGGGGTTTTTTTTCTTCAAAGGGATGTGACCATTACATGAATTTTCTAACATGTGACATATGTTTCATTTACATGTACAGTACTTGATGTATCATGGATTTCAAAATGTATACACAAATATAAGTTGTCAATATACAGGTGTATTTCAAATTAGTTTTGTCTTCACTTAATCAAAATTTCCACTGATTTTATTCTCTCCATGTAAATCCTACTTAGTAACAACTAGTCACCCATTAGAAGTGAATTTCACTTGAATGCAGAATTGGATTTATTTTTTTTAAATTTAGCCGCCACCACTACCACTAACACACAACACACACTTATCTCAACATCATATTATATTAACAATATCACCTTGGGCCCTAAGATGTCAGGATATATGGGTAGTAGTGTAGCAGGATGTCTGATAATTTAACCCCCAAACCTGTGTTGATGTTGATGGATGATATGTGGGTTTGATGTCACTTGTTCATTAACATGTCACTTGTTCATTAACATGTCACTTGTTCATTAACATGTCCAATTCTGCTGCATGCAAATCTTTGTAGAACAAACCTGTGTATACGTAAGACACTTACCAGTAACTGTTAACAGCCATATCTAGTGTGAAATTCAAAATGGCCATAGGATAGAATGTTGGTTATTCCATGTGGATTTATAAATATACCAAACATAGGATTTCCTATGGAAATATAATGTAAATGACAGCAAAAGAACCCTAAAGCTGACAGAGTAGCTCCATGGCTGCGAGAAATACTGCAGATGTATAAAATGTACATCAACATGTGCTGTTTTTTGCATGTCTTTATGAATAGGAGATATCAGTCCCTCAACTTCCAATCAATATCATCACGAGTTAGGAGCTAAATTATCAGCCTAGGTTTCAGAGTACTTCTGTATTTTAAAGTGTGACGAGTTAATTTATCAGCGTAGATTTCAGAGTACTTCTGCATTTTAAAAGAGTCAGGAGTTAATTTATCAGCCTAGGTTTCAGAGTACTTCTGTATTTTAAAGAGTCAGGAGTTAATTTATCAGCCTAGGTTTCAGAGTACTTCTGCATTTTAAAGTGTGACGAGTTAATTTATCAGCCTAGGTTTCAGAGTACTTCTGTATTTTAAAGAGTCAGGAGTTAATTTATCAGCCTAGGTTTCAGAGTACTTCTGCATTTTAAAGTGTGACGAGTTAATTTATCAGCCTAGATTTCAGAGTACTTCTGTATTTTAAAGAGTCAGGAGTTAATTTATCAGCCTAGGTTTCAGAGTACTTCTGCATTTTAAAGAGTGACGAGTTAATTTATCAGCCTAGGTTTCAGAGTACTTCTGCATTTTAAAGAGTCAGGAGTTAATTTATCAGCCTAGGTTTCAGAGTACATCTGTATGTTCAACATTAAAAATCACCAGAAATGATTATGACATCATAAACATGATAACATCACCTACATGAATGCATACATTCAAAGATATAAAAAAAACTACTGTTTGACTGAAGAAATTGTCATCATTCCAACAACAAAAAATACTATGCTTGCAGTTTGATACTGAGCAACACAAAATGTTACAAAAACTATGGAGGTAAATGGCAGATATCTTAATTCAAATTGAAATGTTTATGTTCACAATTTTCTCTTGCTGCAAGTCTTAAAAAATGAACTATGCAATAGAAGGTTTAGCAAATTCAGAACTTGTATGAAGCCACAGGTTCTAACTCAAAATCCTCATTATTATCTCCCTTGTCTAACAAACTTGTGTGGTCTTCTGAAGGGGGCTTCTTTTTCCCACTCAACCGTGACAAAATGCTGCTTTGTTTACTTCCTTCACGGCTCCCTCGTTCCTCATCCAAACCACGATGCATGGATATATTGTCTGCATTCTGGTCATCATAATATTTCTGATAATATGTATTGGTAAGTAGCTTTTCTCTGTTGGGTTTCTTAAACCTGAGGAGGAGAAAAGCATCAATACTATCAATTATACTACAGGTAGTAATTATTACTGTTTTATGCATATTTGTGAATAATTTCTGGGTGCAAAGTTGTTACAAAATCCCAGTTAGAAAGGAATTATTTTGATTCACAAAGTAAAAACCTGCACCTATTCAACAGCATCGATCCACCCTACATATGCAAAACTTACTATGAAAACAAGCAAACCATAAAATATAAAGTGTATAACCTTTATGGGAAGAAGTGTCATATAATTCGAGAAGACAGATTTAACCTCGGGGGCCCCGAGTGGCTGAGTGGTCTAAGGCGCTGTCCATTATGGATCACTGCCATCTCACCTCTGTCTGCGTGTGTTCAAGTCTAAGATTCAGCTAATGTAGCTATGTGAGTAAGCTTGCCAGTAGCTTCTCGTGGGTCGGTGGGTCTTTCCGGGGGTTTTCCCGGGTTCTTCCTCCACCAATAATACTGGCCGCCACGTATTGCCTATCATGTGCTGAAACAACAACAACAACAACAACAGATTTAACCTCCACAGGACTTAGTAACAGTTGAGGTCATTAGTACAAGTCAACAAGGTTTAATTAAAATTTAACTTATCAACATTCTGATAGATCTTAAATGCCAGTTCAAATGATCTAGGGCAATCTCTTTAACGATCTACTTGCATGCAATATTCGACTATTATAATTATAAATCTGCATGGCATAAATTGATAATGTAAACAAGTTTGTGAGACACAGAAATGAAAATAGAATACATACAATTTCAACAACAAGGATGAAGCCACAACAGACACTGAGGAGGCAGCCATTGCAGCAGATGCCATCCATGGCCTCAGGGACAGTCCAACGGGAGTGAAGATACCTTTAGGAAACAGTAAAAATAGTTAAAATAGAAAGAAAAAGGTCTCGTAGCATATACAAATAGTTGTTTGTGTTGGTAGTGTGCACGTTTCTTGCATATATTGTTGAATTAAATAACAAAAAGATTAAAGAGAAAGATCTTGACTACATCTAAACTTATTTCCTTCTATTGCTGTACATAAAACTGACATAATATTAAGTTCACCTTGATATGTACAGTATTACTTGCATGAAATAAAAGTAACAGAACTAAAAATGTGTATTCATTATGCTGTCCTTGTGATCATAATATTTCAATATTCAACCAAAGTCTCACTATCAACAAATCATTTGTGGCATTACAAACATAAAGTGCTTTGTATATAGGCAACAAAATCCTAAACCAGTTCTCAAAGAAAATTTCTTTTAGACATAGACCCTGAGCAGGTAACTTTTAAAAAACTCAAAGACCCGAATTCCATTTTCCATATGCCCAAAATTTTCCCACTTTTTAAAATATTCATCACACATCACAACTGCTACATATATGAACAGATAAAAACAAAATTATATTAAATTGACTTGTGTGTTTCTTTGGATCTGAAAAGATTTCACATAAAGCAATGTTTTCCACTGGGACTTGACGTCAGCCATTGTCTAACTGTTCTATCGATGTCCTCTCTAAACTGGATCAACAGTGTTTATGCCCATCAGCATCTTAAGCTCACCTTGGATTTATGCAATTTCTGTTTGCACGTGATGTTGCCCATAGTGCCCCTTAAAAAGTGTTTCATCATGCTAACTTAATTATAATTCATTAAACTTTAACTTAAAACATTTACTTTTATAGCACTCCAAACTCGTGCTCAAAATGTTTTGATTTCCAGGTCATGATTACCATATTCACTTTGCATTAAGAAACACCCAACTGCAATCAACAAAGACTAAATTTGACTGCTGTGTCATGTTGCAATGAACATGATGTACATCACAGACTGAGACTTGTACATCATAGACTAAGACTTAAACATCATAGACTGAGACTTGTACATCACAGACTGAGACTTGTTTGTCATAGACTGTGACTTTTACATCATAGACTGAGACTTGTACATCATAGACTGTGACTTGTACATCATAGACTGAGACTTGTACATCACAGACTGAGACTTATTCATCACAGACTGTGAATTGTACATCATAGACTGAGACTTGTACATCATAGACTGAGACTTGTACATCACAGACTGAGAATTGTTCATCACAGACTGAGACTTGTACATCATAGACTGAGACTTGTACATCACAGACTGAGAATTGTTCATCATAGACTGAGAATTGTTCATCATAGACTGTGACTTGTACATCTTAGACTGAGACTTGTACATCATAGACTGAGACTTGTACATCACAGACTGAGAATTGTTCATCACAGACTGTGACTTGTACATCATAGACTGAGACTTGTACATCACAGACTGAGAATTGTTCATCATAGATTGAGAATTGTTCATCATAGACTAAGAATTGTTCATCATAGACTGTGACTTGTACATCATAGACTGAGACTTGTACATCATAGACTGAGTTAGCAAATAAGAAAAGAGTTTTCAAAAGTAAGAACATCTGTGATTGGTTAAAACAGAATCTCAAGTTCAAGAGTTTTACCATTTACAGGCCTGGAGAGATCTTTATCTTTTGCGGAATCATATCACTATATCCGAGCTAAAATATGGAAAATGAATGCACAAAAGCAATAGTAAGAAATTTATAAAGTGCACCAAATGCGAGCAAATAACAATTTTTTGGGGGTTATTCAAGAACAAAATTCATTCAAATCTGAAGTGAAGCAAAAATAAATTAGAGTCCTTGGACACAAGACCAATGATCATCCAATAAATGATAATCCTACAATAGAGATAATACTAATCTGTATGTACAGAAGAAGTTCCGTGTTCTGGATGAGAGCAAATTCTAAATGGTCTATTGTCTATCTAAATTGTCATCAGTTTAGATTGTAAGTGTCACTTAAAATATCACTTTACCTGCAGCAATTGGAATTCCCACAATGTTGTAGATAGAAGCTGCTACAAAATTGAACCGAATTCTCCACACTGTCGTCTTGGACAGCTTAATTGCAGCAACTACGTCAAGCAAATCATTCTGGTAAAGAAAATGTTACTTTTACAATGTTACATATAGAACAAACAAAATGCCCTAAACTCTAACATCTCGTATTATGATTGATCAAAATTCTGTGACCAGTAAGTCAACATGCCATAATTCTACATAAAATGCTGTTAGCAACTCAAGAAAGCTGAATTATGTCAGAAATAGTAGTGTTAGATTGGGTATTTGGTTCATACCCCCTTGGGTCACGACTCAAGGCCATGGCCTCTACCCCCAATGATTTGGCAAGCAAGCTATATACAATGCCCACCATTGGATTATTAGCATTAATAATCATAAAAGTAAACAATATTTTACTGGACTTTTTTTTCTATAAAACCACAACCACATGATTTCTTATTTGTGACTGAAGTTGTCAGTAATTTTCCTTTTCCACCAGCACAGTACAGAATTTAGCCATGCTAATTATTTTATCCTTGAAACAGTTTGCTAATCATGCTGAGACTTCTTTGTGCCACTACAAGTGGTTCTGGATAGATACGTACTCATGAATGTAACCATGTCAATTGATTTGCTAGCACTACCAAAGATACCAGTTATTATCAATATAGCCTTGACAATAAATCTTTGTGATGTACCTACAATGGTTGCTATGGTTGTGATTCCAGCTAACCAAGCTGTTCAAACAGTTGCTGCTGCAGCAAGTACACAACCATCTATAACCAAAGTGTATTTGCACCATAGAATAAATGCATTCTTTTGATTGAAATAATAATAAAATGTAATGTGGAACAACAGCTGATAAAATAACCTGCAGCTGCTGTTCCACATTATTTTTCAATGTCAGTAGCAGTCATGGTCTATCTTAGTTCTTCTATTAATAATACAATCGTGTAGTACAATTGCATGGCAGGCAGACCCAGCCCAGACTTATCCCATCGAGGTATAATATACACATGTACTTCCAGCCAATTACTCTTTTTAATCGTACAACTGCAATATAATTCTAGAAAATACCAATTGTGGGAATATTTAAATTTATGTTCTTGCAGTATTGTACCCTTTCATTTAAAAACACACTGATTAAGCCAGTACCTGTTTGCATCTAACAGCAGTTAATACAACTTCCTCATGTTAATAAATAATCCCAGAGTATTTCATGTGGAACTAAACAATGTTTGCATGATTGTAATCTTTTTCTGAGATAAGTTCATGTGACAGTGGTGAATAAAATGCTTAGATCTGGCAACTGAGTTTCAGCAAATCTGTCTCAGTGATGAATACACACCTTTTCTCATGTGCAGGTCTGTAATGGTGGTTGGACAATACTTATGAGTGATTGCGATGTGTCCCACCACCAGATCAATCACCAACTTGTCCAAGGATGAAAGCAGAATGATCATGTTTGCAGTCAATATCAGTTTTAGATACAAAGATCACACGAACCACTATCAATTACTGAAATTGACCTTAAAATCACCAAATTTAACTTTCCCTTTTAATTCAACAGCTATTTTTGACAGTTTCCTGACTCAATAAAGATTTTGTCTGAAACTTGGACTGAAACCAACAATGTTGTGTGTCCGATAGCTGTAACCTATGCAGAGAGTGTAAATGAAAGCTATGTAATTGATGTTAAGAGATCATTTGGAAAACATGTGATGGGCACTTCCCTTAATAAACTATTATTGAAAACTATGCCATTATTATTTCTTCCTCAAGTAAAGGAAAGCAATGATAGTAACTGTATGTCAACCAGATATTTCCAGCTCTTTCACTTGAAATATTTGTTATTTTCAATATTAACAAAGTTGTTTTAACTGGTGCAGATTAATCTTACTGATTCTCAGGCATGGAAGATCAACGATTTTGGTAAAATATGCATCAGTTAATGTAATCACAAAGCAAGCCTTGAAAGTACTGATCCAGCACTGTCTGCTTGTAGCAATATACAGCTTGAAGAATGTCCCTGTGTTCAGACCACTTTCAAGGATTAATCATCCAATGGTTGCACAATGTAGGTAGCTTGCTTGCCAAATCACGAGGTATAGTGGCGATAGCTTTGGGTCAGGACCATAAAGGGGGAAGGGTAGCCAAATTGCCCAATCTGACACAAATCACATTCATAAAGATATCCACTAAAAAAGCAGTTTAATGAAACAACACATATATCGATACACCATATTCACATAACATACACACTCTTTGATCAAAACTTTCATAAAATATCGACAACCTTGCAAAAATTTAATCATCTTAAATATTCAACTTACACATTAAAATTGTAACATATTAAAACTGTAACATATTAAAACTGTAACGTATTAAAACTGTAACGTATTAAAACTGTAACACATTAAAACTGTAACATATTCACAATCCTTATGAAATCATTATGCAAAATTTTCTGAATGTCTTAAAATGCTCAAAATGTTCCACAATAATGTAGTTTCATTCTCAAAGGAAAAACTTGTTTTGAAAAAGACCAAGGTATTTAAGTCTGCTCTGGGAAAAGCTCAATGGAGAAAGGAAAATTACCTTAATCAATACAATGTCTGCTGCTTCCACAGCTACATCAGTGCCTGTTCCAATGGCAATGCCAACATCAGCTTGAGCCAAGGCTGGCGAGTCATTGACCCCATCTCCTACCATGGCGACGACAAGACCCAACGCCTGAAGCTGCTTGATCTTTTTGACCTTGTGTGATGGCAACACCTCTGCAAACACTTTCTGTATCCCAACCTAAAGAAAAATTCAAATAAATTTAGCACAAGAATTTAGTATTTTAAAAAAGTCTTAGTAAACATTTTAAAATTTTGGTAGTCTTTTTTTTAAAGTACTAGTATTAATATATATTTAGGTAAAGACTTTACTTTGTATGGATTATGCATAAATGATCTAAATTCAAATCTTAACTAGACATAATGACTCATGAACAAGTGGAAGGACAGATTGGCAAAGTAACACAAATACAATATAGGTTTCAAAACAAAATTCTCAACATACATAAAGCAAAAGTAAGAACATAAATGCCAACTCTTGGTGAGGATAAAGTGTAATCCATGTACAAAAAAGGAGTGAACCGAGCAGAAAAAAGAATAATCCACATATAAAATAATAAAATTCAATGAGCATATGTACAAAATGATTTATTTACCCCTCTGGTCTTTTAATATCAATCACTGGTTCAAATTTTCATATAAAGCACCTTGAGTTTTAAATAGCTACAGTCTCCTATATTGCATCACAAAACACTTTGTAGTAGCTGAAACTTGTTTTGCACACCAGTAGACCACTAAGTGCCAGGTTACAGAACGTGGATCTGAATTCAGTTTTGTTATCTCACAGTTAGCATTAGAATGGTAAAGAATCAATATTCCTTTCATAACCTGACAAAGAAGTGGAAATTTATATCTTCCAGTTATTGGGTCTTTAAGCTGGGAAATATGGTGCCATTGCACATCAACTCTGCCAGCATGAAGTACATTGTAAGCTTGATAGTTCAGGAGTTCTCTTTATTTATTGTCAGCCTGCAGCAAGGTGTATCATATGACAATGACAACCTGATATGTACACTGACATTTTTCAAAATAAAGAATGCAACTCCTTTATGACTTTGCCCTTCTCATTATCAAAGTCTCTTACACAGACTGGGCAAAACTTTTGTCCTCATAATCACTGCTACTGTCAGTTGCAATACTAAATGACCCAATTTTCATGGCTTCTGCAATTTTTAAGTTAATTATTTTCTGCTAAACACCTAACAAAATTTGATGATTTTATTCTTGCACATGTATATTTTGCTGCAATCAGAAATTTGGAATCAGGAAACATCCGTTTGAGCAAAGTACCAATGTAGTCTTTAACTCCTATGGTTCGTGTTTTATTAAGAACTTGGTAAATAACACCTCTGCATTTATTAAATTTACATCCACAATTTAGTTCTGGTGTAAAATAGAAGTTACTTAAGTATTTGAGTTAGATGAACAAGCTAATTCAAGATTTCTTTGTTTTATCATGATGACCACATTTTTAAAAATATCTTGCACATAGCTAGTGTTGCTCCATATCAAATTTACAACCATAAATATTAAATCCTTTCCACACAGCCTGCAATGGGCATGAAGCTGCCCTAGCAAGGAACACTGAACTGTGTTGTTGTTGTTCTTGTTCTTGTTGTAGGGTTTAACACCATTTTTCAGATAGGCTATACATGGCAGCCAGTATTATTGGTGGAGGAAAAACCCCCGGAAAGAACCAATGACCCATGAGAAGCTACTGGCAAGCTTTCTCACATAACTACATTAGCCAAATCTTAGACTCGAACCCACGCAGACAGAGGTGAGATGGCATTGATCCATAACGGAGAGCGCTTTAGACCACTCGGCCACTCGGGTCCCCACTGTACGGTGTAATTCATGTATTCATCTTTGAATTGGTTTTTCATCTTTTTCTAATCTATTTGTGAAATTAATTAAAAAAATTTTAAAAAATTCTCTAACACATGCATCGACTAGAATATATCTGACTTGACTTTTAGTGACAAATACCGACAGACTGGTTCTATACCTGATATAAATTAGACCAAAGAATTTTTGAGAAAAGATTAAAAATTTGAAATCCAGTCTGTTCTCTCCAAACTAAGCCATACAGCTGCTATGAATAGAAACCAAGGTCAAAATGTTAAGTAGAAACCAGCATATTTCTTGTGAATAGGGCAGCTGCTATAAATAGAACATATTACTGTTAGGAAAGTGCATGCAAGTCTAAGGACAAGCATACTCTTATGCTGTAGTTATTTAGAAGCCATCATTTCTAGAATATGGTCTGAAAGATTAATGGGATGTTAATAAAAAATGAGAAAACAATTTTTTTTATTTTTTTGGGGAGGGGATATACAAAAAATGTGTAATTCATATACATTTACGCATAAGGCATCATTTAATGAGAGAAAAAAGTGTAATGATTACACCAAAAGCATAATGGTTGGCATGCATGTAAGAAGGTAAGAGCCATCATCAAGCTTAGAGTCTTAGAGAACATTTTCTTTGATGACAAAAAAAAAATGTGATTTTAAACTACCTGTCTGGCTATGGCTCTGGCAGTTTTCTGATTGTCTCCAGTCAAGAGGATCACTTGTAATCCCATCTCCTTCAATGTGTTTATAGCCAGGTGAGCCTCTGACTTTACAGTATCTGCTACAGCAATCATTGATACCACCACACCTGTGAAATAACAATATAGAGTGAAACTCTTTTAATCAGGACAATTCTGATTTTCCATGCCAGTATTTGGATTAATGATCAGAAAAATATTTGGCTTAAAATTAGAGCAGGAAAGCTGTAACAACCAAAGAGCATTTTTCAGGTACTAAAACACTGTTGCTAATGGAGACTACACTGTCAAGACATCTCTGTTACTTTCCCTTTGCAGAGGACCTCTGTATATGCCTGGTAAATCAGCTGGTTTACTTGTGAGCTGGAATTTGTCAGAATAATGATTTTTATCCACACAAAGTATAAAATTTAAAATGTTGTCACACCTTCCAAAGATATTTTACCTCTCACCCAATTCCAACTAATCCCATCCCACACCTGCTAACCACCAACATGATGCTGACATTTCAAATGATGGTCCAAGAATCACCTGAAACTCAGCAAAATGATATCATTTGTCAAGGTTGGTGTCAGCTGAAGAAAATGCAACAGAACCCACTTTGTAAAGTCCAATCTATGGTAACATTTTCTATAAGTATAACAAATGAAATGGAATATCAGAAATGTCAAACAGTTTTAAAATGTGATCTAAATATCAGAGCCACTGCACTTGCTTTGGACCTCTGCGATCCTGGGTTTGATTTCCAGTTTCAACACTGCAAAGTGATTGCACATCTAAGGTTGGTGGTTTTCTGAGCCATCAAGAGTATGTGGTACAAGCCATTTCAATTTAGTGTACTACAGACATAACATAAATTTTTAATATAATCAGTACTTGCCATCAACAGCACAAAGAACAGCTGTTTGTCCCAGATCTTCATGTTCTGACATAGTTTGGTCCATTTTCTCTGTCACTGTGAGGCAGTTACGATGCATCCATTCACGATTTCCAATTAAAACTTCATATGGCTTGGAGGCCACAGCACCCAACAAATCCATATCTACATAATATAATATGAATATATGTATATAATATGAATATATGTATATAATATGAAAATATGTATATAATATGAAAATATGTATATACTATGAAAATATGTATATAATATGAATATATGTATATAATATGAAAATATGTATATAATATGACTATATATATATAATATGAATATATGTATATAATATGAAAATATGTATATAATATGACTATATATATATAATATGAATATATGTATATAATATGAAAATATGTATATAATATGACTATATATATATAATATGACTATATATATATAATATGAATATATGTATATAATATGAATATATGTATATAATATGACTATATATATATAATCTGAATATATGTATATAATATGAATATATGTATATAATCTGAATATATATATAATATGAATATATGTATATAATATGAATATATATATAATATGAAAATATATATATAATATGAAAAGATGGATAAAGCTCTTATACATCTGTCAACAACAAACCTTTCATAAAAAAGAACACAGCAAAGAACAGAAAAGTATTTTTAATTTTTTTTCTACAGTTATTTTTGTGTGTGTATGTATGTATGTATGTATGTATGTATGTATGTATGTATGTATGTATGTATGTATGTATGTATGTATGTATGTATGTATGTATGTATGTATGTATGTATGTATGTATGTGTATGCATACATGTGTATGCATGTATCTATATGTACATACACATGCATGTGTCAGGGTTCATACTGAACTATGGATGATAAATTCAAAGACTTTTCCCAAACTTTCAAAGACCACAAACAGAGATTTCCAAGACCTATTTTTGCTAATATTGTGTATACAGGTTATATGAGAAAAATGAATGCCAAATACTACAATATTGATTACTGATTAAAGTCAAACTATAATTAATTTCCTAAAATTGTATTATAATTATCTGGAAGATAGGTTAACATTTGTTGTTCTTTCAGAAATATGTAACATACATGTCAGATTTAATACAAAATAAATTGTTCTCTTAACAGACATCAGCAGTGCTTTAAATGCATTATTATATTTGCTTTCTTTTCTCTTCAATCATTTTGGAATTTGATGCTACCACTGTCATCTCTTCCTCTGCTTTTCTCCTAAGAGCATTTGACTCTGTGACAAGCACAATGGGTCCTTTTTAACTCTGCCTCTTCTGCTTTCTGTACAGAGGAAGCATGTAGGCTGGCAATGTTAGCTTCAAGAGGCAGTTTTCTGGCTTTAAGTTCTTCCATTTCATCCAAGGCTAACTCCCGTTTCTTTCCTTTCTGGTTTTTCTCATCATTCTCTGCTTTCTTCTTATCCAGATAAGCATGGTACTTGTGTCTTGCAAATTAGCCATGTGTCATCATTTCATTGCTAATGATGATTTCCAAAGGTCCACCTGCTTTTCTCATTGTGTCAATGATTAGCCCTTGAGCTCTGAGGCTTTCTCTGCTGAGGTTCTCAACAGATACCTGTTTGTTGACAGAAAATCCTCTCTCCACTGTTGCCTGCCCGTGTGACAACAACATTTTCTGGAGAACATTCCAAAGCTCGACATATTCCTTTCTTTTGGAAAGGACAGAATAAAACACTTCATCAAGGTTGGGCGTGGTTTTTTCTCCATTTTTTAAAAATAAACATTATCTATAAATCTAGTAATATTTCAAGCACTTCAAAGTACTGGGCAAAACGGGCTAAATTATAGTCTAACTATACCAACCCGTTTATTTCTTTGGAAAGTCCCTTAATCATGATATGTGCAGGAGATGATAGTATTAGTGCCATTCTGGTCACATTCAGGTTAGAAATTATAAATCACTAATTCAGTTGCCTTATTTCTGTGCACATTTTACCATTTAATTATTTTCATTATTGAAATCGATAGGGGTACAAACAAACGGGGATGTATAGTCATACTATAGATACACAAATCAATGTGATTTTAATTTTTTTTTAATACCATTGGGGAAAAAGTCGAGGGTCGGCAATGAGAAACGGGGATATTCCGTCAACTGGAAATACGTTTTTTTTTAATTCTTTTATTTATTTACCTAATCAAATGACTTGACTTCTTACAGTTAAAGCTTCACAGCACACTTTTTTTTTTTAAGATACTCACAATTCAAGAACAACAACTCTTGCTTAACTCTACTATACTGTACGCATGCGCACTTTGAAACTGTTTATCCGTGAATTGAATTTATTACAATGTATGTTTTTATATTAAACCAAGGAACATTATTATGTAGAACAAAATTTTCGAAAATGATTTTTGTCCCTCAAACGTGTTAAATAAACCAACGGTATAAGTAAATTTAAGCGGTCACTCTTTTGCCATATCTCCCAAATCATCACATTAAACAATATCTTATTTTATACCCGAAGAGTAATGAGTTAACATTATTTTGCCCAAAATTACCAATAGCTTATACTTCTGCATCTTCGTTCCACGAAATGAACAGTATGTAGTTACTAATTTGCATGGACTCCTTCTCCTATTGAAGCCAAGTTGCTCGTCTTTTTACACAATGTACAAAACGTCTTTCGTTTACATAATTCATCCTTTTGCAGCCATTCCTTGTATTTCTCTTGTTCAAGCCAGATATCGTTGAAAGACCAAAGACCTGGCATTTTTAAACACTGAACTTGCAGAAGATGTAAATCGAATGAACAAATTTTGAATTCTCGAGCGTGTAACTTTCGCGAACTTTCTACGTAGAATTAGTGTAATTAACATTTTGATTGGCTAAAACTGATGGACTCGTCCAATCAAATTGAACTATTCGTCAAATGAAAGAAGCCAGGAAAACCAGCTATATCCGAAGCTAATGACCTTGGGCAATTTTAGTGGTGACTTCCTTTGATGAAGTGTGTAGCAGCACCGTCTTGCTTTGTTGAAGAGTGCATGTGTGATTGAAGTCGCCGCCGAAGCATACTTTGGATGGCCAAACAAAACAAAGCCTCTTTTGTTAATGCGGTGGCAATAAACTGAACGGGTCATCAAAAGAAAGAAACCAGGATAACTAGAATATATCTGAATCTTAACAACCTCGGATAATTTTATTTGTTATTCTGGAAATAAATTAATTTTTTGGGGGTTTATTTCAATTTTCAAAGACTTTTAAAGACCTCAGGGTAATATGCTCGATTTTCCCAAACTTTCAAGGCCTTGAAAATGCTATCTCATTTTTCCCAAACTCTCAAAGACCTTCAAAGACCGTACGAACCCTGATGTGTGCATGGATGCGTGTCCATATGGCACAACAATATAACTTTGGCTATACAATGCCGATTAAAAGTTTCAAAACTGTAAAGTTTAACGAAATTGGAAGATAAACTCATAAAAAAGACATAGACACTAAGTCCTACAAGAAAAAATGTACATAGGTTAAATTTCTTTAAAAAGTATTAAAAAAAAACAAAAAGGTCTATAAACAAAAGAAAATAGGGTTAACTTTTATCAAATGCATTCCTATAAAAAATAAAATATTTCCTCTGGTGGCAAATTATCAAAAAGTTTAATTGATTTCACATTAAACAAGAGGTGCAAGTGGGCCTGATATTATTCACCTTCCACACACTGGTCCAAAAGAAATATAGCAGCAATAAAACAGCTATCTTGACAGAAAAACACCAATGTCAGAATAATGTTTTGATATTCAGTTGAAACTGCTGGTATCTTACATCATTAACTGCATTTCAGCTTTGAGTAACTTCAGTGTTCATGGTTGGTAGGTCTCTACCTATGGAATTTTGGGGCCCCAAGTGGTCGAGTGGTCTAAAGTGCTATCCATTACGGATCACTGCCATCTCACCTCTGTCTGCATGGGTTTGAGTCCCACATTCGGTCAATGTCGGTATGTGAGAAAGCTCGCCAGTAACTTCTCATGGGTTAGTGGTTCTTTCCGGGGGTTTTCCCAGGTTCTTCCTCCAACATTAATACTGGCTGCCATGTATAGCTATCATGTGCTGAAAAATGGTGTTAAACCCCACCACAACTGAATTTTGGCTGATATAGATGGGCAGTTTTGGAAAGTCATTTAAAAAGTCTTTGTTAAAATAGCTTTCCTTGATGGGAGATGAGTATCATTTTTGCACTAAACATCTAGAAATGTAGTTCAGATTTTGTGCTTATAACATTTTTTGACTAAGAGGCCTGGTTCTTGAACAGGTATCCACCAATGTACTGCACACACTGTATTGTACAAAGTTACTTAACAGATTTCAAGATGCATTCTCACTCACATGAAAGCTAGAATATAAAACAACACAAACCTTCAATAGCAACAGGTATATTGCCCACTTCAGAATCAGGCATGACATTATCAATCTTAACCCGCAAGCTGCCTATCATGTTTTTACGGTTGTTGACACCCTCTAAGTCCACATGTTCAAGGAGGGATTCCATCTGGCTGATGCTGCATTTCAGGCCACAGCCAGGTACAGCTTGGAAATCAGATACCTTCCCAAGGTTTTCTGTCTTCAGAGTCTATTCAATGCCAAACAAAGTCAAAACGGTTATAAAAATCAAGACAGAAGGGAACATTGCAAATAAATCAATAACAATTATGACACAAGGGGAGGTTACAATTAAATCAATGAAAATTATGATACAAGGGAAAGTTACAATTAAATCAATGAAAATTATGATACAAGGAGAGATTACAATTAAATCAATAACAATTACGATGCAAGGCAAGGTTACAATTAAATTAATAACAATTATGTTATGATGGGAGGTTACAATTAAATCAGTAACAATTATGATACCAGGGAAGGTTACAATTAAATCAGTAACAATTATGATACAAGGGGAGGTTACAATTAAATCAATAACAATTATGATACAAGAGAAGGTTACAATTAAATCAATAACAATTATGATACAAGCCAAGTTTCCACATGATAACTAGTCAAAATAGATAAGTTTCATCATCCATTATGAATGAGGATCATGTGTTCTAATAACTAAAAGTATCTCTTTAATTTCGCTTCATGATTTCTGTATTGAAAATAAAATCAAGTGAGATTGATTTTTGTATCATGAGGACCTGAATTGTAGTTGAAGCAGAAATTATGATTAATTGTTTAATTTAAAAGTCAAAATTAAGACAATGTAAAGAATATGACCTATATCTTAAAAAAGTATAAATAACATACATCAGTTTCATCATAACCAAGTGACCAATTTCACAGATACATAGCTTAAAAAAGACTTCTAATAAAGCTTAAGTGGTATTCCTCATTTTCTTCATTTAAACTGAGGGGTTTCTTTTAGTGTAAAATATTGACAAATAAATTACTCTCTCACTTACAAGTTTTAGCCAAAAGTTAACTTTTTGTTCGAGAGCAAGTATAAAAATTCTAACCACAATTCACAGCTGCAACTGTATCTTTTTAACCTCTTTTTCATCCCTTACCTCCTTTGCATACTTGACGATAGCTGAGGCAATAGGGTGCTCACTACTGGCCTCTGCAGTTCCTGCAATGGCGATCAGTTTCACAAATGAGCATATGCCATCTTCTACAAACATAGCCACCCTGGCAACCCGGGGGACTCCATGAGTTACAGTGCCTGTCTTGTCAAACACTACGCACTTGATCTGCAAGAGAAATTCCAACAGTTGACATATCATACTATGGGTTATCTTTACTGCTGTCATTATATAAGACACTGCAAGAGAAATTCCAACAGGTGACATATCATACTATGGGTTAATTTTACTGCTGTCATTATATAAGACACTGCAAGAGAAATTCCAACAGTTGACATATCATACTATGGGTTATCTTTACTTCTGTTATTATATAGACAATAGAAGAGAAATTCCAACAGTTGGCATATACTATGGGTTATCTTTACTGCTGTCATTATATAAGACACTGCATGAGAAATTCCAACAGTTGGCATATATTATGGGTTATCTTTACTTCTGTCATTATATAAGACACTGCAAGAGAAATTCCAACAGTTGGCATATACTAAGGGTTATCTTTACTTCTGTCATTATGTAAGACACTGCAAGAGAAATTCCAACAGTTGGCATATCATACTAAGGGTTATCTTTACTACTGTCATTATTTAAGACACTGCAAGAGAAATTCCAACAGTTGACATATCATACTTAGAGTTATCTTTACTGATGTCATTATATAAGACACTGCAAGAGAAATTCCAACAGTTGACATATCATACTTAGAGTTATCTTTACTGATGTCATTATATAAGACACTGCAAGAGAAATTCCAACAGTTGACATATCATACTATGGGTTAATTTTACTGCTGTCATTATATAAGACACTGCAAGAGAAATTCCAACAGGTGACATATCATACTATGGGTTGATTTTACTGCTGTCATTATATAAGACACTGCAAGAGAAATTCCAACAGATGACATATCATACTAAGGGTTATCTTTATTTCTTTCATTATATAAGACACTGGAAGAGAAATTCCAACAGTTGGCATATACTATGGGTTATCTTTACTGCTGTCATTATTTAAAACACTGCAGTAACAACTGATTCCAATTTTTTTTTACACATTCAGTTTTTCATGAAAAGGAAGAAAGGAAAACATGTATGATGATTCATGCTGAATGTCTTTTTATAAGGAATTACTCAATGCATGCCAATCAGTAGAACTAGAGCTGTCCACCAATGGTACATCACAAAAGACACTGCTTACTATATCGTGTTTTGTAAGTCATTAAACAGTGGAACTTGTATTTTTTAAAAATACCAAAATAAGAAAAAGGTCATTCAGGGACTCATGTAAATAATGCTGTGGAATGCTAGAAATCCAACTGTTTCAATACCATATCAGTATAACAGTGCATGATACATTTGGTTCAAATCTGACCTTCCTTCTTAGTTATGCAGGGAAGGATGAACAATCAGTGGCTATAAATCCTATACGCAATTAATAATTATAAACGCTGAAAATTGAATGCAATCAATGTCTCATCAATATAAAGCTGAATGACAAATCTGATTGAAAACACAACAATTCTTTGAAAACAAATGATGCAGAAGCAAGATGTAACTCCAGTAAATAGCTTTGTAGAATGCCAGAAATTAAATTAATTAATTCAAGTACTATTAATATATAAGTGCATTCTAACATTGATTGAAATCAATTAATCATTAGGAAAGTTATGCTGTGGAAATCACAAAAAGAGATGGGAAATCTGGTGCCATAACTCCTCTATATGAGGATACAGAAGGCACGGTAATCAAAATCATCCAAGGTCCTATAAATATAAAACAGCATACAAATTTGGTGAAAATCAAGTAAACCTTGGTAAACTTATGCTGTGGAAATCAAAGTTAGCATATCTTGCAATCAGGGGCAATAACCTCTACAAATGATGACAGAGATGGAAGAAAATCAAATACTTAATGTTTTATCAATATAAAGTTTCAAACCAAATTGTCAGTTTACTACGCCTAAACAACAAAATTATTAGGGAATATTATGAGCATCAACAGAATTATTTCTACATGTCTAAATTTCTGGATATTATCTAAATTATGCTGCAAAAGATTAAGGGAGAAATCTGAAATTAGAATGTAACTTAGCATCATATATTTCTCATGTAAAAAGCAGACAAAATGCTATCTCAATAATTTGGTTTTCTATTTACTTTATGAGTCGTCTCCAGGGGCTCTCCACCTTTGATAAGGATCCCATTGGTGGCCCCTACCCCTGTCCCTACCATTACAGCAGTAGGTGTGGCCAGTCCCAGGGCACAGGGGCAGGCTATGCTCAGTACAGTGATGGCATACTGGAAGGCACGCTGGAAGATTAGCTCTTTAGCTGTCATATCTCCATTCTCCTGCAGAATTCAATATATTCAGGCAACATTTTAACTTCATCATTATTTTATTTCCTTTCCATTACATAGTAAGATACAGAAGTCATAGCTATAGTAATCTACCTCTAACTGTTCCTAGAATTCATTGTACTTACCTATACTTAAGTAGCAAGTGACATTACATCAACAACAACATAATGTAATTATCACATCATTTCAAACTGTTCATTGATATTACAAACGTGGACATCCTAAATAGCAGTTTAAATCAAACACAATTTAACCTACAGATGGAAGGCTCTAAAAACTTTGAAAATTGTGTTTCTTTCTGGCATTTGCCATCAGAAAACAAATTATTCATACTTAGATATAATCAGTTAAGCACTATTTAGAGATGAATATCAACATGTGTTCAAAGGAAATTAACAAGTGCAACCTGGATCAAAATTAAATCTTTGATAAAAGGAATTTCAGCTTTATTAGCTAGGAAACATCTTTTGAAACAATCTGCTTATCATGAAAAAATAGTGTCATTAATTTCAGTGCAAATATTTTTCAAATTATGTTCTAATTATTAAATTTTATATTATTTATATTCTGAAAATAGTAAAATAATAATAGTAATGATAAAATTTCATAACTTTGCATTGTCATCATTAAAAAAGTCAATATGAATGTTTGTAATATGATCAAAACCTGCATCACCAATTTAAATCAATATAAAATGACTTACATCAAAATGTGGGTCAATGAGTTTTATATCAATGAATCCAACAACAACCCAGGCAATCAGAGTCAGTAAAGACAAGCTGCAAACCACCGGTACAAAATAGCCAGCAATCTTGTCAGCTAGCTGCTGAATAGGTGCCTACAACAGAAAGTATAACTTTAAGGCCCAAGAGTTACATGTAACACTATATATCAACTAAAATTATCTACATGATGTATAAAACTTTAAATTAAAGCTAAATTTAAAATTAGATCACAAGACAATACATGGCACATCAGCACAGTACTTTTGACATGTTGCTGATTAGATCTTCTGAAATGCAAGGAAAAAGAATTTCAAATTACAACAAATTTAGGAAGAAAAAACCTTCCGAATAAACTTACACATTCAATACTTCTAGATAAATGAGAATTCTTTAAATAAGTTTATAAATTTAAGGATAAAGGCAAGACATATACAGTCCTTAAAATGTAGAGTCCAAAATTTGTCATATAACTCAAAACAAGCGAAAGTCCCTCAAAAACATCCAAGACTTTTTCTGGTGGTACATATCGTAAAGTTTCAATTTAAAAAATAGACAATAGTTTCAGTGCAAAGCAAATAGCGGATCTTTCTCAAATTTAAATCTTGTCAGTGAAAAATAGTATGCAGTCCACACTGGTTTGATACCACAGCTGATGAAGCTTGAGTGCCATGTACTTTTCATTTTGGATGACTGACATCAGCTTTAAGTTCTATGATGTTTCACAACTGCACAGGATTCCAGATTGATCCATCAGTATGTTCTCCTATCCTTTCTTAGTTTATAAACCATATGCTGCCAAATAAGAAAGCTGTACGAAATATTCAAATAAAATATTCAGCTCTAATTTAACAACAAAGTTTGACTTGCCACTTTATTTAGCTGCTATTCATAAAAATAAAAAAACATGACATCTCCATATCATGAAAATCTTTTTCAGGAAATTTAGTTTCTCTGAAAATACTAATAAATCTACATTAATGTTAGGAACATAAGCCCACTACCTCCAGAATCCAACCCTACTAAAAGCCAAATCCTTGTCATCCTATCTCATACAATGGGCAATAACTCTTCCCCATTACCTCCCTTTGCCATCACACTATGAAACTAGCTTCAACCTGAATGTAACATTGTGAAGAGGATGCTCACCTTGTGGGGAAGATGACAGGATATTCAAGTAATGTGTTCAGGTATTTGTTAACAAACATAATTTACTGAAAAATTGGCTTTCTTCTTCAAATATGTTCCCCAATCACATTAGGAGAATAATTATGAATGAATGTTGAGTATCCTACGCATACTTCAGATATCCTTCATGGGAGCAATGATAGATTCCATATATGAAAAATAACCCCCTATCCCAGCTTGAAAACAACACAACCAAAGGAGACATACTTTGCGTCTGGGAAGCAGAAGTGAATGAAATTTTCTTACCAACTATGCCTAGTCATAACTGCTACATTTGTATTACTCAACATAAGTGTATTTATAGGCCGCAAGGGAAAATGGCTCTTAGCTATTAATCAAATAACATCATTTCCTACCAAGTCATTTTTGGACATTGTTTTAAAAGAAATTTTGTGTGCATTTATGTCTTTTGACACAACTGTAGTTTCACAATGACACAAGAGTCAGTGTCCGTGTGATTTGGATTTTAATGTAGCTTTCACACTTTTTCAGTCATATCACAACGATTTCTGCTGTGGCAATTTATAGTGATGCCATGAAATAGGGCATCATGTCGCAGACAAGTGGCATCATCATGTCCCACATAGTCACATTATCCTGACACAAGGGCAACCAGTCCTAACACTAACCCTCTTAATGCTGAGCACCAAGAGAGGCAGCATTTAGTACAATTTTTTAAAGTCTTTGGTATGACTTGTCTGTGGATCAAACCTACAACTTCCCCCATCTGAGGTGGAGGGGAGAGTTGATCCTCTTGAACTCTCCCCAGCATATATAGCTGGTTTAAATTGTTGAGGAACACCTTCGTTTTCCTAAAGATGTTTGTGTTTTGGTGCAGTGTTTTCCTTGTCCACCTGTGAATGCTATATGATGGTGTTTTGTTTTTCTGTCACCCTTTTATTTAGTAGTTAGGAATTTCGTGACGGTTATTCTTTGTTTCATTGATCGAATATATTAGTTATTTTAAACCAAAAAAGGAGTTGTTCCGATTGTACTTCCTACCATAAGTCAGTGCTTACTCAGGGTATTGTACTCTTTGTTTGTGCTACAGAGAACACTAGTTTCCTTCTCAGTTCAATCCCTTAACTAGGATTGTACTCTTGTCCCTTAGGAATATTATAATCCCAGGGCTAATTTCCTTACCTTTGTTTTAGTTAAGTATATATTGACCCACAGTGACTTTGCCAGAGTAATTTTGCCTATTATGTGTGTGTTTTTGTTTTTTTTTATTTGGATGGTGTAAGATGTCAATGTATAGACAGCACTATCTAGGTCATGATATTGTGAGTTGTGAGTCCTTATTTAACTTTTATGTTGTAATTTTGAATAATATTTAATATTTACAGAAAAAACTAAAAAGGATATCTTTAAATATCCAAAAGGTGCAAATTATTTAAATCGTTTTTTTGTGTTTTAAATTTTCTTTTTATATGCTGTGACATGTTTTCCAAAAAACATTGTCTGGTTGCGTTGTAATTTTCCGTTATTTTATGTGGTAGTCCGTTTCCAGTCCTATTCATTATCAGTTCTTCATTTTAAAGTTTTCATAGTCTAAAGTAGACTATGTCTTATTGGGGGGTTTTGAGTTTTTTTTATTTGTTATAGGGCCTTAGCCCTATATTATTTATAGTCTTTTTGAATGTGACTTAGCTCATTTGACTGGTATAGAAAGGGTTACACTTTTTGCTTGTTTTCATCGTTTTAAATATAAACATTCTCACACTCTAGTGTGAGAGATAATTTTTTCTGTTAGATTATTAATGGTGTTAGAAACACGTTCCCTTAATTCTAGTGTGAGAGATAATTTTTTCTGTTAGATTATTAATGGTGTTAGAAACACGTTCCCTTAATAGGTATCAAATTTGATGTTACATGTCAGTCTCCCTCACCACCCTATTACTCATAAGATAGAGGGCAGCAGGGGGTGTTTATATCTAGTTCTAATATAAATTAGTGTATTGTGGTGGTCATTTCAGAATTGACCGTTAACTAGAAAAGCAAGGAAAATGAGATTATTAATGCTAGCACATAGCATTATTCAAAGAATTCAAGCGGATGATGCTTTGCCATTCATATGTAGGCAACTGAGTGATTTGATGATATGTATGGATGGATGGAAGATCTGGGGCCAGTGTTGCCAGCTTTTGAGGGGCCAGTGCCTGATATCATTTTTATTCAATTAGGGATAATGCATCCCATGGATATTGTTGGGCAGATCATCAGATTATGTGGAATGTACTCAAGTCGTGGTGTACGGTTTGTGTTGGTGGGGGCATTGTTGCAGAGAACTAATTCTTGAGGGATAACCTGGGGACAATACCACCAGAGGGTACAATTGATAAATGGAGAGTTGGCTAGGATAATAGGGCATTCTCCTAGACTGTATTTTGTTGGAAATCTGGGATTCCGTGGGATATACCTAAGTGGTGATGGTATCCATCTGATTTCACGAGGGAACCGTTGGTATTACCAAAAATTAATGACATTTATTTTCCAACATTTTTATTGTTAGTACCAAGTGACTTTCAGTTCTCTTCATTTTATCAATCTATCTGTTTTAGTGATTTTATGTTAGTCAAAAGTGACTTTTAGTTGTCTTTTTTTATCTTTCAAATAGTGTTAAGAATTATAAATGTTTTCAGTTTTTAGTCTATTTTCAAATTATGTTACTAATAAGTTGGATAATTTTATCCAATTTTTTAAGGTAGATATTTTTAGGTTATTTTCTAAAGAATATTTCTAATAAGTTAGAAAGTTTTATTTATGTATTTTAAGTTAGACAGTTTTCTCAAAGTAAATATTTAGTTTATTAATTTTCACTATTAATATAAATAATAATAATAGTATCCTTTTTGTTGAATAAAATTTCCATTCATCAAGTGTATTGGACTATTATTTCTTATTTGCTTAGATGTCATTATCACTATATCTACTACGTTAGATTTTTCGGACCAAGCCGTCGTGTGTTTAGTCGCTCAGGGAGAGCGTGGGAATAAAATTATGGTCAGTATCTATAAAGCTGTTAAAAGTTGGTCATTTACCTATGTGCATTCCATTCACAAGTACGGTCAAGTACTGGCAGGTTAAAGTTAATATAGTTATGATTTTTTAAAAATTATATTATTTAAGTTAATAACTTAGTTAAATTATTTAATAGTTAATAGTAAAGTTATTATAAACATTATTTATAATTATATCACCAATAGCGCTGTGTTAGCAGTAAACACGCTAAAAAAGGAGGTCAAACTTAGATTACTGGTGTTTTTTAACAAACTAGCTTTATTAAGCTATCCATTTTTGATTCCAGAGCTCTGTAATATGGCAAAAATAATAAAGGACTTGTGACTGGTGTTTTGTTAAACTAGCCTGTAAGGGCTATCCAGTCTGTTTAGTAATTAAAAGGTATTCACTATGTATGTTATATTAAGTTTCTGGTGTTTTACAACTAGCCATTTTGGCTCTCCAGAATGTTAGGTAATTGGTATGTATAAGCATATACATGTATTATGTATCAATTACTATCCATTATGTATCTGGTATTTTCTAACTTGCTATTTCGGCTTTCCAGAGTTAAGAAAAGTTTAAATGACTAACAAATCTCTCGTTTTCTCTTTATCATTATTTCAGTTATAAATTTTACTATTTCTTTATATAGTGTTTTATCATCAATTTTATTGGTATATAATAATGAATTTATATCAAAAGATCCTATTGTGTTTATTATATTTTGTTTAGACTCTTTTCTTTTTATATTAATAATTTCACATTGTAGGATTAGGTGTGTTTTGCTATCAGTGAATATTTTACATAATGGACACTTTTGAATAGTTGGTATTAGTTTCCGTCTGTGTACTGCTTCTCCAGTCCACCAAACGTCATGTAAAAAGTCATAATTATATCCTAAAACTTTTAGGTTTTCTTTTATTTTGTTTTGTAGTTTTAAATATTTATCTTTTTTCCAATCTCCAATCAGAAGGATTTTAGTTTTATCATGGTTGATTTCAGACCCAGATGCTTTACTGAAGTTAGTGAATTGTTTTATTAATCTTTCATATTTGTCAGTTGTTATAAAGTTTGAAATATCATCAGCATGAAGGAAAGTTTTCACTGATGTTTTTTTTTATTTGGTATGGAGATTCCTTTAATACTGTTACCATTTTAGATTGAAACATGTAATGTTTCAATTCCTAAAACGTAAAGAAGCATTGAAATTAGACACCCCAGCCTTACTGATCTTGTTACAGCGAAGGTGTCCGTATGAGCGCCATTAATTTGTATTTTAGATTGAATAGTATTATATAAGGTTTTTATCCATTCTTTTTAAGTGTTTTGGTTATCAAGTTAATTTTAATTTTATCGAAAGCTTTTTCTTGGTCAAATTGTATTAATGCTCCACTCTTTTTATATTTATTCATGTATTCAATAATAGTTTTTATAGATAAAATATTGTCAGAAATTTGTCTTCCTTCCTTTCCACATGGTTGGTTTTTATCTGAGGTGGATGCTCTAACCACTAAGCTACTGGAGTGGTTGATAAAATACATGAGACAGATTGATGTGACTTTTGGTAACTACTAAAAACTTAAATTTCAGCTGTAAAAATATTAGCATATGTCAACCATTCAAAGTCAAAACCTTCATTTCAACACTTAAACACTTTCCACTGGGGATAATATTAACTACCACTCAAATACCATAAATATCTATAGGAATTAGTTTGAATGGAAAATAATGTACTTAGAACAAATATCCTAGTACAAAACAGGTCTTTATATCAAGTTTTATTGTTTGCATTTTTAAGTGGAATGTCATTTATTTTTCTGTTAGTCTAATTTAAGATACAATTATGGAAAGCTGTATTATTATTATTATTATTATTATTATTATTATTATTATTACCCACCTTTGATGTCTGGGCCTCTTCAACCAACTTGACTATCTGTGAGAGGGTGGTGTCTGCCCCAACATGAGTTGCCTGTACTAGCAACATCCCATTTTGATTGATGGAGCCACCAATCACTGTGGAGCCTAGCAAAGAAGAAAAGAATGAGCATTACAGTTTTAGAACATTTAGCAAGCAAACAAAGACCTTCTAACATGTTATGAAGTTGTAGAAAATTTAGCGAGCAAACAAAGACCTTCTAATATGTTATGCTCACTCAAATTATTTTATGACAATTTATGCATTAAAGAAATGCCAACATCTACCAAGATGGCGAATTCTGAAAATCTGTAACCCACATAAAGGCATCAGTCAGCAAATTACATGAAAAAAAAATGTAAAACCAACAGTGAAGACTTTTAGATGTTATTAAAATAAATGTTCCACATCACAGTTTGTATACAATTTCATTTGAACGCTACTTATTGCTGGTTATGTTTCATACCATTTTGTTCATGGTGATGCAGCGTAGTATGCAAAGCACTTACTTACATACTTATTTTTATTAGCAGATTAAAACTACCTAAAAAAAATGTATTATTTGTCCAACTGCAATTTGTTAAAATTTAATGTAGCGAATATGCTAAAATTCAAGATTAATTACAACTTGATGTTGCAAATATATTCTGATTTACAGCTGAAACTGACAGATGTATGATTGTCTTCTGTGAATAAAGTAAACTCGGCTTGTAAAGACAACGCGTGGTTAGTATGATACAACATCACTCTTCGGTAAGTAATTTTTTTTTTCCTTCCATATTATAATGTAATTTTGAATTATGTTGCAACCTCCCATTTTAGTCACATTCTTTAAAAACCCATCTGTTTAATCTACCCACTAACTGTCTTGCCTGCATACCAGACCACATCTGATTACAAATCTGATAATCAAAGAAAATAACGCCAACTATATTCACAAATTTAGTCAATTACAGCGGACCCCTCTTATACGGCCACCCCTTCTGCACCGGAAAGGTGGCCTTATAAGATGGGTGGCCTTTCCAGACAGGGACTAAAATTTCTGTGCAAAGTATATGTAATGTACATAGTAATAAAGCTACATGCTTCATAGCATTTATTATAGTCATTTAATATCTTCGTTTAAAAGTAACATTAATTATTAAAAGGTTCTTCTTGTTATAATAATAGACTTATTTCAACTGAAAATACATTAATAGTTCCTATTCTTGGCATAAACATGATATGCGAGCGGGTTTTGTTGTCATGCACATTGCAAAACCATTCAAAAATATCATTTAAATCTTGGTACGTACATAAATTTCATTCCATTTGCTCCATTTTCCCAATGCTGCTGAAAAACCTCCTTATTAGTTGCAATGTTGTTTAGTCTAGTATTTACAACATAAAATTGTTTTATTTTAGTCTTTTCTACATACATTATTTGGCAAGTACCCACCCACCCACCTCACCCAATGTTGTCAAGTAGAATAACTGACTCTCTTCTGAAATAAATAATTTCCATTTACGTGATGACATGTTATTGTTTGGTAATGATTTATTTGGTTGTTGCTGTTAGCTATTTAATTATACAGACAAAACTTTTGTCGACTAGACGAAATGCCTTCTTCGTAAAGGAAGTGATAAATGTGTTGTCACATGATTTTTCAGTCTCTGTCTGGTACCCTGTTTTGTTCAATGTTCTCTGTGTGTGTTAATGTACAAAATCTATTTTTTGCTGATGCTGACCCTGTTATGATCTTGATAATTACGTCCATCGACAATTATGTCCAAATATAGTCATCAAAGAAAAGAGCTAGACTGATGTGTGAAGCCCAAAACTCTAGCATAACATTGCAGAGCCCATTTCCTGTAAACATCAGGTTTTACAGACAATGATATAATATTATTCTTAGTGTTATATGTACTTTAGTCAACATTTCTGGATTTGAAAAAAAGTGGCCACTCATGAGGGAAATATTTTACATTTTTGCATTAAAATGCTAGCCGCTAATCACATTAAGAGGGGTGGCCATTCTTTAAGGGTACTTTTGAATACAAACTCATTGGTGACATGGGATTTTGAACCTAAGAAGCGGGTGGCCACTGGTCAGGGGTAGGTGGGTGGAGAGTTCAAGAGGCGGACAACTGTACATGTAACAATGTGCTTGGATGTTACTCATATATAAACCAAGATGAATACACATATGAAATTTCTTGATTACATACATCAGGGTTAGTGAATTGGAGCTTAATGTTATTACTTAAGCATGAAAAGTAAGTCACTGTGACCTATCTTTGCATGTGGTGAGTACAACCCTCCAATATGAATAAGCTGATCAGTTTCATGACCGTAAATACAAGTCAGATACACTGGGCTAAATACAACAACAGTGACACTGAAAGTCAGAAATGTGACCTATTTATAAACACTAATGTCACTCTCCCTCTCTCTCTACACGTGTACATACATACACACACACACACACACAAACACACAAACAACAACCTTTCAAAGTGGTAAAAAATAGTACTGGATGACTAACCTATCTCTTTGACAACTGGCATTGACTCTCCAGTAATGAGAGATTCATCACATGTTGAATGTCCTTGTATAACCTTTCCATCAACTGGGATCTTTTCCCCTGGTACAACCTAAAAAGAAACAATAAGAAAAATACCTTGTTTACAATAATGTCATCAACTGTTATGTCTGACACTGGACTTTTGAACCACTCAGCTAATGAGAAACTAGTCTATTTAATCATATATCAATGCTTTTCATTGTACACATTTAGCTATCAACTGTATAAATCTGACAAATAACTGTACCTATCTGAATATCAATTGTACACATCTGACTATTAACTGTACATATCTGACTATCAATTGTACACACCTGACTATCAATTGTACACATCTGACCACCAATTGTACACATCTGATAATCAATTGTATACATCTGACTATCAATTGTACACATCTGACTATTACTGTACATATCTATCAATTGTACACATCTGACTATACTTTCCACGTCTCACAGGCTTAACTGGTAGATGTGTTCCAGTGTCAATGGTCAGGCTTAACTGGTACATGTGTTCCAGTGTCACTGGTCAGGCTTAACTGGTACATGTGTCATACACTAAATATATGCTTTAACTTTCACACTGCAATTCTTACTGATGCATCCTCAGAAGTAGTGTCTATCTATATATCTATACATACAAGCAAGATGAGGTTTCCATGACATGCATGCCATTGATGACCTGATTTGGAGTATAACACATACACAAGATTTCATTTACATATATCATGTCCCATACAACTTTAAACAAACTTATGAAGACAGTACTGCATGTTGTTAAAATGATGCAATAATTGAACAAGTTAAAATGCAGCTTTCTGAACAATATCTCACAATTCAAGTGCATAATGCACTGGCAGATCTGTGTCTCTGCAGTTAAGAGTATTGAGCTGGACTAAGAACATAAACCCTGATATAATGGCCGATAAGGTCTATGATGTTTGCAATTGGACTCATAAGCAAATATATGTAATATATAATTTCTCAAATATAACTACAAAACATCATATAAATATTATCAACTGACTTACACAAATCCTACATTGAATACAGTAAATAAAAATTGGTCATATTTATCTACTCCCAAAATAAAATGAGAAATAATGTTCGTTTAAAGAAAGCAACTTGAATGTAATTAATGTTCCTAGGGGTATTAAAAGCAAATACACAAATTTCAGTTCAAAAGAGAAGCAACTAAATCACAATCATGTCTTTATTCAGAATATGGGGAATGATATTATGGCCACTTGTTACAAAGGAAATCACAACAGAACCCTAAAAATTCCAAATTAAGGGCCATACTAAAAATCCTTAAAAGATGTACAAGTTTTATATGCAACAGAATTACTAGTAACTACATAGTTCTGAAATTCTGATCATTCTCGCTTTAGTCTGAGCAAGTTACAACAGCTCAAACTAAGCTTTAATTTCAAGTCAGAGCTAGCTGCAAAGGCATTTGTTTAGTAAAATATGTTTCTCCAAAAATACTTACCCAATCAAATTAACATTAAGAAAATGATCTGTTGCCTCATTATCTGGCCCTTCCTAAAAGACTAAACAAAGTCCTTCCTTATATATATATATATATATATATATATATATATATATATATATATATATATATATATATATATATATATATATATATATATCATACAGATGGGAAACAACTCTTACAGATTAACTGCATGTGCTCTCACTAGCTGGTCACCTGTACCATCAATGTTTACAAGTGTTAAGCTTGAGAAAAACCTACAATAGCATGCTCGCATTTGTAGAGGAGGGTGGGAGGGATTGATAGTAACGTTTTCGGTGAAAAAAATATAATAAAAATATTTACTTTCTCATCAAATATATTAGCCAAGTATCCAACTTCTACCCACATCAGCCTGAAAGAGCATAATGACTGTTCTATGAGAAGGATGAACTTCTTTGTGTGTCTGTGTCTGTGTGTGTGTGTGTGTGAGAGAGAGAGAGAGAGAGAGAGAGAGAGAGAGAGAGAGAGAGAGAGAGAGAGAGAGAGAGAGAGAGAGAGAGAGAGAGAGAGATTTGGATTTTTAACAAAGCTTTAAACAATTTCTCCATGTGCTTAAGATAGTATCTGAGAGCATGTACTGGGTCCTGCAGTTTCAGCTCTCTCTAAAGGATGATCAATGAGAGAAAGCAAATAGTTATTTGTTAACTGCCTTCCAAACTGCATGTAAGTTGAATCTAGGGACAGCGTATGCAGCTCACTCACCTTGCAAGCTCAAGTTAGTGGAAGCAAGCCTTGTATGATAACTGCTTCAGCATGTTGGAAAGACAAGGACTCAAATTTGGATGAGTTGAACAACAAGCCCTTCAAATGCCTTTTCAAGAAACAGAACCAAATGTTATCTGCCCACAATGCACATATATTGCATGGGTGTGTGGAAGCACATTCATGCATGCAAGGCAACATCTAGTTTTCATTCTCAACGACTTTAAAACACCAGCACTTTTGGAACATGACAGACATCTTCAATATGAAAGAAGACAAAAAGTGCTAAAAGAAAAATTACAAACTCACATTACTAAGACAACCTAAGTGCATAATAAACCAAAGTTAAACAATGTAATACAAATATACTAATGAAAACTTTAGTGTTACTGATCAATGTCACATGGACAATAACTACCTGGTAAAAAATGTGAATAAATTCGCCAGAAAGACAAAAAGTTTTATACACCATATATATCATCCTTTAGACTTACTACACCAACTTAAAGAAATGTTGTATGGTTTAAGCTTACAAATAATTGCAATATATTCTAGGAGGCACTGTTAACAGTTGCACCCAACCAACTGGCTAGGGGTAGCCACATAGTAGGGGAGGGGAGGTAATCTGTAAGAGTTGCTTCTCTTTGTGCATTATGATGTCGAGACAAAAATCATCAATTTTTGTTAGTCATGGAGGGCTGGATTCGGAGGTAGCACACATTATTTTCGTAATGCTAAAATAATCATATAATGTATCTAACACAGACATTTTATGTTAAAGAATGACTAAGAGGGTAGTAAAAACTTACTTTCATTATGTCTCCCCTATGGACCAAATCCACACTGATCATCTCCTCACTGATGACGTTACCCTCTTTGTCCATTTCTATTAGCCTGGCTTCGGAGGCCTGCAGAGACATCAGCTTGGCCAGGGCTTCAGATGTTTTACCCTACATTAAATATACTTATTAAACAATGTAAAATAATTGTTCTGCATGCCAGTACATTACCTAATTACTTACATACTCAAATTTTCAATATTACAAATGAATAACAGTGCTCCCCTTTAAAATGCTTTTCAATCAAGCCTAAATTATGAGTGATATCACCTTATAAATGGTATGTTCACCAAAACATAAAGACAAACACGAACATTACAATACATGTCTGCCCTGTTGTTTAACAGTTGATCATGTAGTGTAGAACATAGCTGACTCTTGAAATTAAAAAGCAACCAGTCTCAAAGACCTTTCCTTATGACACTTAACATGATCTTGACCTTCAACCTTATGACTCTAGGTCTCTTTCTTATCATAAGTGTAAGCCATTGACAGAGTCTGGTCAAGAAACTTAACACTACAGCAAAAGTTAGTTTGCAAAACCCATTTTTCTTTTAGCCACAATGACTTTAATCTTTAACCTTTCCAACCCAAAATCAATAGGCATTTGTCTTATCTTACATGTAATATCTCAATGACTTTAATCTTGAACTTTTCCAACCCAAAATCAATAGGCATTTTTCTTATCTTACATGTAATATCTCAATGACTTTAATCTTTAACCTTTCCAACCCAAAATCAATAGGCATTTGTCTTATCTTACATGTAATATTTCACTGACTTTAATCTTTAACCTTTCCAACCCAAAATCAATAGGCATTTGTCTTATCTTATATGTAATATCTCAATGACTTTAATCTTTAACCTTTCCAACCCAAAATCAATAGGTATTTTTCTTATCTCACATATAATATTTCAATGACTTTAATCTTTAACCTTTCAAACCCAAAATCAATAGGCATTTGTCTTATCTTACATGTAATTTCTCAAGAAGATTATATCATCAAGAATTCAAGTTATCATGTGAAAACTGGTTTTGTTCTTTCCAAGTGCTGATGATCTTTGACTTTACCCACAAAACTCAACTGGCTTCTTCCTTACTCCACATGCAAGTCATCAACAATGTTTGGTCTGCAGTACAAAAGTGATGTTATTGTGTGTAAACTAAAGCATGCCCATGACCTTTTCAGATCAAAATATATTGGCTTCATCCTTACCCAATGTTCAAGCCATTCAAAATATCATAGCTATTTTACCATGGAGAAATCTAAATTATGAGTAGTTTTACTCAGAGTTGTATAATGAGCTTTACAGTAAGAATCGCTGATTAATATATAATGAGAAATTTTACAGTAAGGATCACTGTATAATTTGAAATTTTACAGTAAGGATCACTGTATAATTTGAAATTTTACAGTAAGGATCACTGTATAATTTGAAATTTTACAGTAAGGATCACTGTATAATTTGAAATTTTACAGTAAGGATTACTGTATAATTTGAAATTTTACAGTAAGAATCACTGATCAATATATAATGTGAAATTTTACAGTAATGATCACTGTATAATTTGAAATTTTACAGTAAGGATCACTGTATAATTTGGAATTTTACAGTAAGAATCACTGTATAATTTGAAATTTTACAGTAAGAATCACTGTATAATTTGAAATTTTACAGTAAGAATCACTGATCAATATATAATGAGAAATTTTACAGTAAGGATCACTGTATAATTTGAAATTTTACAGTAAGAATCACTGATCAATATATAATGAGAAATTTTACAGTAAGGATCACTGTATAATTTGGAATTTTACAGTAAGAATCACTGATCAATATATAATGAGAAATTTTACAGTAAGGATCACTGTATAATTTGAAATTTTACAGTAAGGATCACTGTATAACTTGGAATTTTACAGTAAGGATCACTGTATAACTTGGAATTTTATAATAAGGATCACTGTATAATTTGAAATTTTACAGTAAGGATTACTGTATAATTTGGAATTTTACAGTAAGGATTACTGCATAATTTGAAATTTTACAGTAAGAATCACTGATCAATATATAATGAGAAATTTTACAGTAAGGATCACTGTATAATTTGAAATTTTACAGTAAGAATCACTGATCAATATATAATGAGAAATTTTACAGTAAGGATCACTGTATAATTTGGAATTTAATAGTAAGGATCACTGTATAATTTGAAATTTTACAGTAAGGATCACTGTATAATTTGAAATTTTACAGTAAGAATCACTGATCAATATATAATGAGAAATTTTACAGTAAGGATCACAGTATAATTTGAAATTTTACAGTAAGGATCACTGTATAATTTGAAATTTTACAGTAAGGATTACTGTATAATTTGAAATTTTACAGTAAGAATCACTGATCAATATATAATGTGAAATTTTACAGTAATGATCACTGTATAATTTGAAATTTTACAGTAAGGATCACTGTATAATTTGGAATTTTACAGTAAGAATCACTGTATAATTTGAAATTTTACAGTAAGAATCACTATAATTTGAAATTTTACAGTAAGAATCACTGATCAATATATAATGAGAAATTTTACAGTAAGGATCACTGTATAATTTGAAATTTTACAGTAAGGATCACTGTATAATTTGAAATTTTACAGTAAGGATTACTGTATAATTTGAAATTTTACAGTAAGAATCACTGATCAATATATAATGAGAAATTTTACAGTAAGGATCACTGTATAATTTGAAATTTTACAGTAAGGATCACTGTATAACTTGCAATTTTACAGTAAGGATCACTGTATAACTTGGAATTTTATAATAAGGATCACTGTATAATTTGAAATTTTACAGTAAGGATTACTGTATAATTTGGAATTTTACAGTAAGGATTACTGCATAATTTGGAAATGTACAGTAAGGATAACTGTATAATTTGGAATTTTACAGTAAGGATCACTGTATAATTTGGAATTTTACAGTAAGGATCACTGTATAATTTGGAATTTTACAGTAAGGATCACTGTATAACTTGGAATTTTACAGTAAGGATCACTGTATAACTTGGAATTTTATAATAAGGATCACTGTATAATTTGAAATTTTACAGTAAGGATTACTGTATAATTTGGAATTTTACAGTAAGGATTACTGCATAATTTGGAAATGTACAGTAAGGATAACTGTATAATTTGGAATTTTACAGTAAGGATCACTGTATAATTTGGAATTTTACAGTAAGGATCACTGTATAATTTGGAATTTCACTATAATTTGGAATTTAATAGTAAGGATCACAGTATAATTTGGAATTTTACAGTAAGGATCACTGTATAATTTGAAATTTTACAGTAAGGATCACTGTATAACTTGGAATTTTATAATAAGGATCACTATAATTTGAAATTTTACAGTAAGGATTACTGTATAATTTGGAATTTTACAGTAAGGATTACTGCATAATTTGGAAATGTACAGTAAGGATAACTGTATAATTTGGAATTTTACAGTAAGGATCACCATATAATTTGGAATTTTACAGTAAGGATCACTGTATAATTTGGAATTTCACAATAATTTGGAATTTAATAGTAAGGATCACTGTATAATTTGGAATTTTACAGTAAGGATCACTGTATAATTTGGAATTTTACAGTAAGGATCACTGTATAACTTGGAATTTTTCAGTAATGATCACTGTATAATTTGGAATTTAACAGTAAGGATCACTGTATAATTTGGAATTTCACTATAATTTGGAATTTAATAGTAAGGATCACAGTATAATTTTGAATGTTACAGTAAGGATCACTGTATAATTTGGAATTTTACAGTAATGACCACTGTATAATTTGGAATTTTACAGTAAGGATCACTGTATAATTTGGAATTTTACATTAAGGATCACTGTATAATTTGGAATTTCACTATAATTTGGAATTTAATAGTAAGGATCACAGTATAATTTGGAATTTTACAGTAAGGATCACTGTATAATTTGGAATTTTACAGTAAGGATCACTGTATAATTTGGAATTTCACTATAATTTGGAATTTAATAGTAAGGATCACTGTATAATTTGGAATTTAACAGTAAGGATAACTGTATAATTTGGAATTTTACAGTAAGGATCACTGTATAATTTTGAATGTTACAGTAAGGATCACTGTATAATTTTGAATGTTACAGTAAGGATCACTGTATAATTTGGAATTTTTCAGTAATGATCACTGTATAATTTGGAATTTTACAGTAAGGATCACTGTATAACTTGGAATTTTTCAGTAATGATCACTGTATAATTTGGAATTTTTCAGTAATGATCACTGTATAATTTGGAATGTTACAGTAAGGATCACTGTATAATTTGGAATGTTACAGTAAGGATCACTGTATAATTTGGAATATTACAGTAAGGATCACTGTATAATTTGGAATATTACAGTAAGGATCACTGTATAATTTGGAATGTTACAGTAAGGATCACTGTATAATTTGGAATGTTACAGTAAGGATCACTGTATAATTTGGAATGTTACAGTAAGGATCACTGTATAATTTGGAATGTTACAGTAAGGATCACTGTATAATTTGGAATGTTACAGTAAGGATCACTGTATAATTTGGAATTTTACAGTAAGGATCACTGTATAATTTGGAATATTACAGTAAGGATCACTGTATAATGAGAAGTTTTACAGTAAGGATCACTGCATAATAACGAGTTTTACAGTAAGTATTACTATAACGAGTTTTATAGTAAGGATCAATGTAAAGTGAGATTTTCAGTGGATTAAAGAAATTAATCAAATATACAGTTTACTATTTTATTTTAAAATAACATGTAGTTTTGAGTGCAATTTTTTACATTTCATTTCCAAAATCATTTAATAGGTGCCTACAACTTACAACTAAAATAACCCGAAGAATCCCAGAATATATAGTGCACAAAAAATAGTATCTAAAAATATACAGTGAACATGGTACATACCATATTCCCAGATATGTGTCTTTTGAGACTAAAAAATTATATTTTGAGGTCCCCAGATAAGTTGATGTGCATAACTCAAAAATGGCATGTTGTCCAATTGAGAATAAACTTTTTATAGAAAAAAAACTTAGGTTAATTGCCTTTACCAAGACGGAAATTAACAAAAGGAAAAAAAAAATTAAAAATCTGTAAAGAGTGAGTTGAAAAGAAAATTTGAACATAAAAATACAAAAAGGAAAACAAATTGGGATCCCACCACGGAATTTTAAATCACAAATTCTTGTTTGACAGTCAAGACAGAGACAAATGTGGGTGTTTATATGCAAGATTAGAAGCAGTCTTTGCTGCTCTCATTAGTTCAATAGAAGATTTGAAGGTAATAAAAGTAATACAAGTGTCATTAGTGTTCACTACTACACTCACTAGGGACTGGATGGTCCTGAAGTCAAACTTCTCTGCTGGATTCTCTGAGAGACTCCTGGTCAGAACTAAGTTGATATGGACAACCATAATGTTAGCATTTTCAAAACTATATGTGATGCAATTTGGTCACAAGATCTGCTTGGCTTTACAGAAAATACATCACATCTAGAACTGACCATTTAATAGAGTTACAGGGGGAAATAAATATTTCCAGTTTAATGGTGGCTTTACTTGTAATAAAGCAGCAATAAATGCTTCTGTCCAAATGGGTGGTAAGAGTTTATTAACACGAATCTACTATGCAAGCATGTACTTATTATCTCCCTTCAATCAATCGTTTTCATGCTAAAATCATCCGAAAACATAAGTCAATTAATAATGAGTATTTTAACAAGATCAAGATTATGAAAAATAATTTTAAAAAATAATCTGAATGTTCGATTCTGCAGGTTGTACATGATACAAACAGGTGGGTTGGAGGGACTCCAATCCTGAAAGACATCATATACACAGGAATGATGTATGTCATTATGTTTTGACAGACATCATACACGCAGGAATGATGTATGTCATTATGTTTTGACAGACATCATACACACAGGAATGATGTATGTCATTATGTTTTGACAGACATCATACACACAGGAATGATGTATGTCATTATGTTTTGACAGACATCATACACACAGGAATGATGTATGTCATTATTTTTGACAGACATCATACACGCAGGAATGATGTATGTCATTATGTTTTGACAGACATCATACACACTGCAATGATGTATGTCATTATGTTTTGACAGACATCATACACACAGGAATGATGTATGTCATTATGTTTTGACAGACATCATACACACAGGAATGATGTATGTCATTATTTTTTGACAGACATCATACACACAGGAATGATGTATGTCATTATGTTTCAACAGATCATACACACAGGAATGATATATGTCATTATGTTCTGGAAGACATCATACACACAGGAATGATGTACGTCATTATGTTGTTTGCAGAATTAAATTCCCACTTTTACTTTCTTGCTGGTGTGCTGCTCTAAATAAAACTCCATCAACCAATTATGAAATTTATTTTTGCTGGGCTTTGCTGATAAAATATTGCTTCTGCCTTTAACAATGAATCAAAGCTGAACACTATTCTGACATTTCAAATAATCATGTTTTGTATTTTATATATGTAGTACAATCTGACTTAAAAAAGAAATGTTGCTGCTATTCACAAACTTGTAAATAATCTTAACCCAGATGGCTAAAACAATCTTATTCATGGCAATAATATGTAATAATGTTTGTTCTCCTATATGCATCTAGCATATCTCCTTGATTTACCTATATTGGTCTTTGATTTTTGCTTATGCAAATTAGCACAATGGGCTCACCCAATGCAGTCTTCAAGTACATCACGATATAGCTATTGTCAGTCAATCAGGACTGTTTGCAGTCAATACATGCTACATTTAATGGGCATACTAAAATGGTAGGCTTATTTTAAGTTTTTTTTATTATAAGACTATTGACAATTTAGTTTTTTGAAAAATGACCATGTCACTGGGTCTTTGTTTTTAGCATAACACAGTGTTATGGCAGGTATGTTAAAAAACTCGAGTTCAACAAAAAATTAAATTTATAATCTACTGTATGATAAAGTAACCCTTTAGTGACCCTGATCTCTGAACAGACAAAATAACTGCACTTGATAAAGCATATGAAGGACTCATGATTTAATGAAACTCAATATACAGTCATCTCAATATAACACACATTCACATTAGACAAAATGGTACATTGGTTATAAAGGCTGGGAAACAACACATTGTTATGATTACCTTGCTACAACAAACAACTCTGATGTACATTACAGTAAGTAACATTGTTCATCACAGTAAGGTAATCATTACAGAAGGAACATACCAAGTTCTTCATCCAAGTAAGGTAATCATTACTGAAGAAACATACCAAGTTCTTCATCCAAGTAAGGTAAACATTACAGATGGAACATACCAAGTTCTTTATCCAAGTAAGGTAATCATTACTGGAGGAACACATAAGTTCTTCATCCCAGTAAGGTAAACATTACAGAAGGAACATACCAAGTTCTTCATCCTAGTAAGGTAAACAATACTGGAGGAACACATAAGTTCTTCCTCAGAGAAATCAGTGTTTCTTGGCCATGCTTTCACAAAAAGCAGATCACTGAGATCTATGGGGTAAATTATTTGCATGGTATGTATTATGATCCAGCAAGTGATTTCCTCACTTAGTTTTCAAATTACTCAATGACATCCCACATCAGGCCATTAAGAAACAATGTTAGTAATACTACTTATCCACTTATTTGCCTGCATGTCCAAAGCAAACTTTCTTATACCAAGAGCAAATGTAGTTTCCTTTTCCAAACCTAAAACTGAAGCAGCTTTGGTAAGACAGGTATGTCATACAGACTTTAGCCAAAAACTTTGGACAATGTTCAATTACTTATTAAAAATTACAATGAAACATTTGCTCATTAATAATATTATACAACAACAATTAGGTCTCTCTAATTAATATTAATCATGTACTATTCTTCCAAAAATAAAAAATTTGTTCTACTGGATACCTTAGCAATGTGCTCCAACCATCGTCCTAAGGAGATGAAAACCATCAACATTGGGGTTGTTTCGAAAAAGGTGAAAGGACTGAACGGCTCTTGCATTGCCATGGAAGCAACCACCACACAAATAGAGTAAACGTAAGAAATAGTTGTTGCCAACACAACCAAGACATCCATATTGGCTGACTTGTGCTTCATTGCTTTCCATGCTTGAGTGTAGAAATACCGCCCACCAATAAACTGAAAGAAAATACATATCTTTTTATTTTAGAATAACACAAAAGACTTTATCAATCACAATTCCTATGTACACTCTAGCTATGCTAACATACATGTATGTACCGTGGATAGTAAAGATTACATTATGCAATTAGTCATGGAGTCTGATGGAGATGCAAAGTGCAGCTATGGTGTCCTGGTTCTGTTCTGACTATTATTTATGTAACTGTCATACCATGATGTTTAATTAGGTATAGTGCCTCAGCATGAGATGAGGATTATGAATCCCAATAACACTAGTACATGGCAATGAATCCCACCAGACAACACTAGTACATGTCAATGAATCCCACCAGACAACACTAGTACATGGCAATGAATCCCACCAGAAAATACTAGTACATGGCACTGAATCTCACCAGAAAACACAATTACTGGGCACTGAATTCCACCAGACAAAACTTCACTACAAGGCAATGAATCCAACCATACAAAACTGCAGTATAGGGCACCATATCCCACAAGACAATACTGTAATATATAGCATGAGAAACTGAATCCCACCATACAACACTGTAGTACAGGGCACTAAATTCCACCAAATACTGTAATATTTTGTACTAAACCCTACCAAACAAAACTGTATTATGGGACACCAAATCCCACACTGTAGTATGAGTTTCCTTGCAAGAAGGCAATCACAGATTTATTGTCTTAGAAAATTGTATGACAATATTAAATATGAGAGGAACCAGTATTGATTTATAACTGCAAATCATCATTAAAATCTACATTGTTCTGCCCTTCACCACAATGCAGGGGGCATGGCTGTAGTATGTGAAACACTACCTATATATGATACATAACTACAGTGGTTAAATGCATACTCTAGAACTGGATATAAATCAGATACTATAAAACATTTTTCTGTGATTTTCATGGGTGAGCTAGACCATGACTTTAAAGTCATAATATAATGTCAACCTAACCTACATTGATGTGCCCCCCTCCCCCTTTATGCCCAGATGTTATGGAAATGCATCAACCAAGGTGACCCTACCCCTTCATGCAAAGGAAAGTCATCACCTGCCTCTTCATTTGTTTGAATACCATGGCTATATTTAGTGCTGAGAATGTGAAATAGATTTTTGGATAAATACATGAATTACCAAAGAGCACAGGAATTAAATGATTACAATTTAATTCGAATACAATATTTCAATAACATGAAAACCTGTACAAGGTTTTATCAACTCTACTTGATGTATAGTAATAAATAAAGATTTACTCACTGGGCGAGTCCTTCTTTATTTTCCACAGTACATACTATTTCCATTTATACATTTAGAACTGATATGAGATTTTTAAAACACAAACACCACTAATTCTGTGCAACTGGTTTTGTATTTACTGTGTGCTACCTTCAGGAAGATGATGTTTTGAATGAAACAGATGACATTTCTGTATTTTGACATGTATCATCAAAAATTATACACATAATCATAACAGTTTTGCATGTACAATTGGATTTTAAAAATACACTAGTCTCTAATGAAAACTGAATTAGCAAAATAATCATGTAAAGACCAACAGTCATACATACAATTGTATTTTTATAAAGTATACATAACAGATCAATTCTTTAATAACATTTGATACAATTTTATACAGTGCTTTTGTATTAAGGTCATTGGGATACCAAGTATACCTATGAATCCAGTAACTTTATTTAATTAGTCTATTCATCTCTCCATGCACAATATCAACTGGCATGAAAGAAAAATCATGTCATGGGTGATTATTTGCATTAAAATGTATTTAAACATTTGATAAATGAGGATCCGTACAATTTTAAAAAGAAAACAATGAGCATTCATTCTCTTAGAAACTTGTTGAAGTGTTTGTCCAACACACTGCATCTTACTTCTTTTTTACAGGTTATCCAATAAATTACATTAGAGAAAACACTTCTTTTGTATTGGAGTTACATTTTTGCACATATGAAATAAAATCAGCATATTAGTTTTGCATATTTGGTAACAATTCTTTCAGCAACAGCGATCATAATGGATGCATTAATAAAACCAGCAGTTTTCATAATTGAATAATAGATCCAATTTTTTACAAGAGTTAGGTCATGAAGCAATGAGGTTTTTCCACAGAATGATTTTGGCACAGCTGTTTTCAACAAGAGAGTTTTACAATCGTTGGCTTTGTTTAGGTGCCTAATCCCTAACTGTTGAGAATTAATGCTTTGATAGTGGTCTTTACGTACACAAGAACCTAATTGCTTAACATTACAACAGTGGTATTAAATGTGTTAACTCAGATATGTGGGAAAAGAAGTCAGCATTTTATTTCAGATCTCTGCATTTTTTTGGCCAGATATTAGCAATAAATAACTTAATTAATCAACTTAATTACTGCAGTATGGATTCCATCTATGACCTTGTAAATGCATAGCAATGAATGTTGACATAATCATTTACTGAAACAAATACATCCTTTTTTTCGTGTAAATGATAGTTCCATAAAATTAGGTACCCATGAACATGTAAGTGTTACCCAAACCATGAAATTCAAACACACTTAAATAATTACATTCCCCCCACCACCATCTTACACAATGTCATAATACATAACAGCCAAACATTTCAATAAAATATAATATTTGAGCTGTGGAATAAGTGTTTCAATCCTTTTCAATTTCAAGTAAGGTTTGGTTTCATGCTTTATGGCACAGCTATACAAGTTAGGTTATTTAGTGTCAAGACAACTGGAGTATAGTGTTTTGTCCATGGACACCTCAGTAGCTGAATCAGGCTGGTATGATGGTAGGATTCGAACCCACACCCTTTCAGTCAGCACTGCAGCTCCCTTGAATTACGAAAAAACCATACATTCAATATTAAATAAAATGAAATTATTAATACTCATTATTTTCATATGTTTAAATTTTGAAAAGGTTGAAATTAACATAGACTTCATTTAATCTGCCTTGAACAAGCTGAAAATGCAGGGATTGTGACTACTTCTCAATTGATCCTGCATAATACTGAAGTCAAAAGCAAACAGACAAGTAGACAGAAAGATAAGAAGATAGAAGGACAGAAAGCCAGAGATAGGTAGATAGGAGTATGAATATTTGGAAAGATGACATACTTGTACTGGTGTGGATAGGATAAACATGATGAGATTGTCAACGGACAGGCCTGGAACAATCATTATCTGCCACCCATGAGTACTTCCCATATGTGTTGTTGTCACCTTTGTATTATTAGCTGCTTTCGTGGTCAAAGTCTCATGATGCCCTGGTTCTGCTGCCACTGTTGCTTCAGTTGTATCATTCATAAGCATGGAATGCACTTGAACCTCACCCTTACGGGGGTCTTCAGCAAACATGAAGTACATCATAATTGCCATGGCAGGTACCCCAAAAATCAGAGACCACAGGAAGGAAGTACGCCATCTGAAGAAAGATCAGGACAAGATTAATCTCACTAGTTTACAGATATTCATCTTCATATATAACTTGTAGGGCAATGAAAACATGTTTAACTGCTTTTCATACACAGTACATAATTACAGAGATGCTCCTTGTATTTTATCATAAGGAGACAGTTTCCCCCTTGTCACAAAAATATGGGAAATTATAAATAAAATGGGGGGGGAGAAGTTTCATGACTGACTACTATTCTAGATTTACAGTTATATATGTATTAGAATTTTAAGTCCATTAATGCCACAGTCTGCTTATTCAAACTGACGATCTAATCAACTAACTTTTGAATTTCATTTTTAAATACTTATTTATTAAATTTATCTTAACATTTATGCTAATGCTAAATATTTTGTAGAAATAAGCTGTATGTAGTAAATAAATATGCCTCATTAAAAATATACCTTTTGATCTCATCTCTGTGATCATACCGGGAGGCATTCTTATCATCATCTTCAACCAATTTGGCATCAAACCCCAGGTCCTAAAAGTACAACAAAAATACAGATAAACTAATCCAAAATTTAAAAAAGAATCTGGCATCGAATTCCTGGCCCTAAAAGTAAACAAAAACTAAACATTACCTCAATTTACCTGTTAGGAGGGATGTTGATGGCCTCCACAAGGCTGATGTATAAAAGAACTGCACTTACCCTTATGGTCTCTGTGTTCACTACTGATAGAAGGCTGAGCCACATGCAGTGCTATCACTATACAACCTAACCAAAAAATTTACTTAGCTTTTGGTACTCCATTGACAGAAGAGGAGATAGCGCGAGACTGCCAGAAGGCAGCTCAAGTCCTAACTTCATGGTTGTTGTTGTTGATGTTGTAGGGTTTAACACAGTGATGTATTTTTATTTCTATTTCTCCAAGTCTTTCACAATTTATTTATACACTTTTTACAAAATTATGTGCAACATTGTTAGGAATATCACATCTTCACTTAATTCCATTAAAATAAACCTGGAAAATTTAATATGTGATATGGTTTGAAACAATTTGTACATACATTTACATGGCAATGTTCACATCCAGTTTTTGGTTCAGATAAAACTCTGTTCAATAAACACATTTTGCAGGCTGGATACCACGTTTCATTTGGTGATACCAATAATACCATATGCATTTTTAGGCATATGGATTGGTTTCGTTTGCGATGTCCATGTACATTTTCTTCGGAAATAATAAGTGAAAAAATATAGATTTCTCTTTTTCCTTGTCAATTTGTCAATGTTTGTTGTAGTTCCAAGATTCATTCCACTAAAATCATTGATTTGGACAGGCAGAAGACGATCGCTCCAATCTGCTAGATCGGCAGAAACTCTTTCATTTTCGCTATCAGCATCCTATTCTTCTAACGATTCAATCTCAAGAATCTTCAATGTCACATTCAAAATCTCGCAAATTATCCAACTGACGAGCAAATCTTTCCTCTACTTACTCAATATTTTCGAGATCAAACCAGAGAAACTCTTCATTTTCGCCTTCACCGCCATAAAAAAATCACTCATGCTTCTGCCATCATTTTACGATTTTTCAAAAAAAGAACACGTGTATTTAAACAGCTCTGAAGTAGTAATCCTTGGTTTCTGAACATTTAAACTTTGCCCAAATTAAAGTAAATTCATTTCTGATTGGTTACAAGTGGGCCTGATTCTTGGATAAGCCCCATTTGTAACCAATCAGAGACTTTCTCTCGACCACACATTCGGTCCGAGTATGAACGGTACCGGCCATTGAATGCAGTCAAGAAACTGCAAGTCAGGACAGTATCGGCCGTTGAATGCAGAAACTAGAGTACGAGCACAGACGGCATCAGGGCCAAATGAGTTATGACAGAAAGAGACACTTCTGACCCTTCCTACTCCCTTTAATTGATCCAAATAAAACCTTAAACCCCTAAATGGGCAATACTGATCATCTCCAGTACAGATAAGATTGAATCTAGAGATCTCCAATGGAAGTGGAGCTACTTAAACAATCTGATTCTTAGCCAGATATTCAGGTTGGAAAATAGTAGAAAATAAATCTAAAATTACCTGACGAGCTCAGAAAGATGAGGGTTCAGCAAGATAGCAGGAACCCTACAGAACTTGATGAGTGTTAAAAAGGGCTGCCCTATAGACCTCATTATTGGACACAGAATATGAATTATTAGAAGTAGATGGAATCCTAGCCTTAACAACACAGTTGGCATCTTTGCTCAAAAACTTGTCCTGGAAGATTAATCATTGAGATGAGCCAAGCATGAAGGTGGAGAATCTGAATGCTGTTTATGGCCAAAAGGTCAATTCTGAACCAAAACTTTCCACTTTTTATCACAATATAAAGAACCTGGAATAGAAATCCCGAGTTTGGCTGACTACCTCATACCACCAGTTTTCTTGTGGAATGGAGAGAAGACTGAAGACATCTGCCGTAAGCTTCTGTTAATGCCACACCTAGAAAACAACAGGCACGAGTTGGCTCTAAACTGAAGCTGCTTGTGAGACTGTGAAGGCTGTGTGTAAGACTGTGGAGGCTGCTTGTGAGACTGTGCAGGCTTCTTTGTGAGATTGTAGGAACTGCTTGTGAGACTGTGAAGGCTGCTTGTGAGACTGGAGGATGCTTGCAAGACTGTGGAGGCTACTTTGTGAGACTGTGGAGGCTACTTTGTGAGATAGTGGGAACTGCTTGTGAGACTGAAGACTGCTAGTGAGACTGTGGAGGATCTGCCTGCCTGAAGAATATCAGAGAAGGTCTATAAGGCAGTCAGACAAAGTGTTATAAATGGCAGGCTTGAACTGGCCCCAACTCACTGACAAGGACAATTGTTGCTGTTCCATCAAATCCTGTGATGCTAAAGAGGGTATAAGACCTCCAACAAGCATCTCTAACTCAAGCAGAGCAACCCTAAAAATGTTCTTACTGTAATCCAGCAGACTTTTGATGTCTCCAAGGTGTTCTTCCTGATGGAAGTGAAGAAGCTCACACAAATCCCAATTGATGTCCTCAAAACACCCTCCAGCAGGCATTGAAGCACTGCAAGAGATTACGATTCATTTTTTAAGAGACTGAAGAAGCTGCTGACAAAAGAACAGCATGCATGACAATTTTCACAAGCACACAGGTGTTGAGCTCCAAGGTCTGCAAGGTTTTAATTGTGAGGCCACAACCAATATCCCCACTTGAGATGCACCAAAATCCAAGGGATAGTACAAAGGAATAGACCAGTGGATAGTGCTTAGAACAAAGTGCAGACCACGCCTTCTGCAGCCTGGTGAACTCCTGGTCCTGAAAAATTTCTTTATTAGTTCTTGGCCTATCTCAGAGGTCAGGGGCAGAAGATATGGATCGAAGGAGGGCCCAGAGTAACTCTTTAAACTGGAAACAATCTGCTGGTGCTCAACACCAAAAGGCTTAGGATACAAGTCAAAGGAAGGAGGTTATCTTTGTTCACTAACTTCTCAAAAGTCCAAACATGCTCCAACAACACTTTAACTCGCAGGTGGGAAGATGCAGGGTACCCCAATTGAGGGGGGGGGGGGTTGTCACCATGTCAAGTTCACCATGATACAAAGGGCATGTGATTTCCATCATCTAAAACCACTCATTGGTGGTGATGGGACTAACCGTACTAGCGCCATTCCCTAGCAAATGGACTCATGTATCGATTCTAAACCATCTATGGGATGAATGGCAAGCACCCTCTTTAAAGCTGGACAATAATAAGATCCCATGAAATCAATAACATCATGTCAATCAGGCAAAGGCAGACAATAACAAGATCCCATGAAATCAATAACATCATGTCAATCAGGCAAAGGCAGACTGTCCATGGCATCAAATGTACATCATAATCATTATAAAAACAATTATTTTATGGTTATATTGAATCGAATCGATGGTATTTGTGATCAATAAAATATTACACTTGTGCACATTTCACAAATAATATGTAGCCAAACATCCAACATGCTCTGGAAATGCAGTGAGTTCATTCTACTAGGCTAAACTTTAAACTACTGTGGTTTTGGAACGTAGTGAGTTGATTCTGCATGCTAACCTTAAAACCACTGTGGCTTTGGCATGTAGTCAGTTGATTCTACATGCTAACCTCTGAGCCAGTGAAAATTGTGGATTGAATTTGGTTAATTCTACATGTAGCCAAGAAGTTAGAATGCAGAAAGCTAGCTCATGACCCAAATGGTGCAATTTCAAATCCTGAACAGACAAAACTCAGTCCATCATCATGGTACAGCTCTGAGCAAGGAACTTTACTTCTACAGCTGCCTCGGGTTTTTTATTTGCTGTTAAACTGAATCCATCAAATACCAAAAATGAGCACTCGTGTATGTACCATTATTCACACATTTTCCACAGAGTTTCTTCTTCCTATAGATAATATTTACCTTAATGATATCTATGATTGTCCTTGGCCCAATTTGCTCAGCATCAAAGGTGAATTTTCCCCTCTCTGTTGCCAAAGCAACTGAGGCTGATATGATACCACGTTTCTTTTGCAGAGTTGATTCGATGAGGTGGACACAAGATGAGCAGGTCATACCAGTAATCTGAAAAGAATACAAAAACATTCATTTTAAGCAAAATAACAACATCATCATTACATAAAATCCTTATCTGTACAACAGTCTTGATTTGCTTATCAGACATAATTTTATCTCTAGTTTTAATACAGTAAAACTGGTCTTCAAAGACCACTGCCATGAAAGCACCTGTCTTGAGAGATCGAATCTCAATAGACAGATTTATTGATTATACAGTGTTATGACATGTAATGAGCGACTTGTCTCAAGAAAACATAATTTTTATTGCAGAAATGGTGGTCTTTCAAGAAAGGATCTAAACATAAGTCTTCTGTTTGAACAATTCAATTAAAACCACTTCATACAAATCCTGTTTATTAACTTGGTCTGTTTCAAGACAATCTTTTAACTGGCAAAGTTTAAATTCCTAACCAAAACATATTAGACTGTAACTGGCATAAAATTAACTTTAGTGCATTTTTTGCATGGAACTGACACAAGTTTCATATCCAGGAAAATAAAATAAATGTAAACATTTTAAACAAGTCAGACAAGTTAGCAATGAAATTTGTATCAAAACTAATCTCTTTATACTTGTCTGACATCTGGAAACCACAACATTTAATAGCTGCACAAAGGTACTTAAAATTAATACAACTTTCAGAAACATTGTCTGAAATGACATAGGCATCAACAAAAGTCAAACAAATAGCATATATTCAAAACATTTACTCATTTATAGCTTGAGAATAGTTACATAACATACATCAACTGGGTATCTCCTCTCAAAGAGCACTTTCTGATCGGAGTGGTCATTTCTATGATGTAATAAGGTCAGAAGACCAAAATAATGTCCATGGGTTCATATAGCTGATGCAGAAAGAACCTGTATATAGTTCCTACAGATATTTCAACAGGAAATTTAAGAAACTTCAAAAAGAAATTTCAAGGATAAAAGATGCTAATCTTCAAGTACACTTAAGAGATATACTGATTCATAATTTCAGATTAAGGTATCAAACAAGAAATTTAAAGTAATTTTTGTTTTTAAAGTTTTGGAGATGACATTATTGCACTGTGTTTGGAGTCTGGGTGCAGACTCCAATATGTATCAGTTTGAAAATTAGCAATCTTATTTTGTCACAATTCCTCTCAAGCTTTTTATGTTCAGACAAAAAGTATTCTACATTCATTCCTATTCTCACAATTCCATTCTTTATGTTCTACCTTCATCTTGCCATGACCACTGCAGGGAACTTCCAAGCACTTTCACATATTGATTTAATATTGATTTCCTTTTGGACAAATAGAATATGTATTCCCCTTACCTATATAGACTGTTCATCATAATCAGTTCTGGAAATATGCTTCCAAATAAGAGTTCTTGACCAACTGTTTTCTTTGTCAGCCTTAATGGCCTAGTCAAAACATACAACTGTTTTCTTTGTCAGCCTTAATGACGTAGTCAACACATACAAATATCATGAGTAGGTTACAATCCTGGATGTGGATAAATAAATACTAAATAGCACATATACAACCAAACCCAAAGTCTAATCAAATATTAAAGTGACCTTACATGGAAGTAAATTTCAAGAAAAAACAAGTTTGTGGTGGGGGTGGGGTAATGGATCTCAACTTTTCTTGATGCTGACATCAGTAAATAAATGTTTTCCTGACCCTGGTAATCCTTTCTAAAAGAAACAAATGATTTCTTTATTTACGCAGTTGATCAATATTACAACTATAAAGACACCATGATACTCTTCCCCTAGTAAAGCAATCATTATTAAATATCCTTTTATTTTGAGGTATCCTTTCTTGATGGATTAAAAACACTTAACAAAAAACATTTTGGAACTTAGTGGACAAGCAAGACAAAATAATGCAATTCAAATTATCAATACACATATGCATACATGCAGCTCTGCTGAGCCTTGACCCAGTGTCTCCGATTCCAACACAGTGGCATTGAAGCCAATGCTTATTATTTTGTTGGCTATCTGTGATGGCAAGATGTAAGCAGCATCATATTTCACCTCTGCCTTTTGAGCCATCAATGCTACCAGGACAGACTTCACACCTGAAATAGAAATAATTTGCCAGGACTAACTCAATTTCCTGTTTTTCAAGTGCTCATTTGATATGAAATTACAAAATGATTTGAATGATAAAAACCTACATTTGTGAGACACATACATACTTGACAACAACTAGAGTGCTATAAGAATAATCTAAGTGGCAAAATGTATAATCTGTGTATGAAAAATGTCATCTGTTTGTAAAAGGTGTAATCTGTGCGTAACAAATGTAATCTGTCTGTAAAACATGTAATCTGTAAACAGTCAATAAAAAGAGTAATTTATTTAAAACACACAAATTGCAATAAACTGTATGAAAAATTTACATTTATTTTTTTAGACTAACCTGAATCTGCTGCTAGTTCAAGTTCTTGTCACAAAAGTATCAATTTTGCATAATCCATTTACAGGTGGGCATAATATGCAATTCAGTGATGAAAATAAAATATTACAATCACACCAAAAGTACAATCATTGGCATTCATGCTGTATCATTAAATACCAGCACATGCTATGTTTTCTGATATTACTAACATCTAACTTTGGTTTCTAGTCACAGCAGGCCATGCATTACCATATTTGATATGATAACTCCACTATGTCAGTACTCAAAGAATTTCTTTTTTCACATACACACCCAGAGCAAATGTCTTTAAGTAAAATCAGTGAATTTTCTGAAACCAATTGTCTGAGATCAAATTTGATCAGTACTGCCCTGGCATAAAAAAAATACTCAATAGGAACCTGAATCTTATGTGTTTATTGAAAATGATACAAACCTTCTACTTTCATGAGGTTTTTCTCTATGGCATTCACACATGAAGCACAGGTCATTCCAGTGACCTTGAAATAACACTTGTCATATTCATCCTCCTCTTGTCCCCCACTCTTTGTATTCTTGAAAACCACCTTCCCTTTACCAAGGATCGGCCTGGCTTCCTTGCCATTCTGCCGTATGATCACAGTATGGTCCAATGCAGAAGCTATTGAAGATACAAAAAATATAAAGTGTGAAGAATTCTGCTTTATCAAATGATGTCATGCATAGTATAGTTCATTCAGTTATTATTGTAGATGTTCCAAATTAGAAGTTTATGCTATCATGTAATGGTGCCATACTAAATGGGCAATCTAGGCTTCAAGTTCTGTGAATTTCCACCCCCATGTTTATGAGGAGAGAGTTATGGACAGATGGAATAGTGGATAGATGGACATACAGGTGACAGGTAACACAATATCATCTTGCTGCAGTAAAACTAAACTGAGTGTCTAATTTGAAGTCACTAACTCAACAATTCAGGCTCAATACCATAATGCTACTTCATATTTATTAGCGCAAGATACCTTGTCTCATGCTCATCTTGTTTGGTTTGTTATCCTTGATATGAAAATCACAACAAGGTACCTTGAGCAAAGCAAAGCTTGTCGAGTTTCTTATTTCTAGCAGGAAAGCACGGTTTATAGCAAATTATGTTTCTCCAAGAATACTTACCCACTAGCATTAACATCAGTGAATATATAACTGCTACCTCCTGCAAATAGCCCAACAAAAAGATAATATTTTTTCTTTCACTATCGTGCACACAAAGGGCAGTAACTCTTAACCATTACCAACCCTTGCCACTAGTGGGTGTTGCAAGTTTTACGCCGAGCAAAATACCAAGGAGGATGCTTGCATGGCATGGTGGTAGGGACTGTCATAAAGTAATGTGAGCAGGTAAGTATTCTCAGAGAGAAAAAAATGACTATAACATTTGCTGTCTCCACTGAACACATTTCAAATCTTGTAAACATAAGGAGAATTGGGAATTAAGTGGAAGGAATACTGAGTATCCTACCCATACCTCTTCATATAATCTTTTGAGATGTCAGAGTAAGTCGAGTGCTTAACCCACTTAAACAATGAAGACACAGCTTGAGGGATGACATCCCGCTTTCCCACCTTCCTGGTGAGATAAGTATTGTGCAGTTGTCACAACCTGTGCTTCATCTAGTTTATGAGGGCAGTTACAGGATCTTGCATGTCTGCTGCTCTTGACTTACCTATAGACAAGTGAAGCACATGACGATTCTCGGATTGCCCACCAATGGTAACTATCAATATTTCATAAAAGAAAAATATAATTTAATGAAGGAATGTATGAAAAATGTCAGAACTTTATACAAATCCAATTAAATTGATGCAAAGAGTAAATTATAAGGCATCAAAATGATATTTGACATTGTTCAAAATGATTATTTCCCATTCTTAAGCTTGATGTCAGTAAACAAGTGTTTAATAAAATACCACTTGCCACTTGTAAAAGGAAGGAATAAGTTGAGCCCATGAAAATGCTCATCAGATAGCATATTCTTTGACAAGATCAGGAAAGGCTAAGATGATGCATGAACATACAAAATATCACCATGACAACTAAAACACTAAAGGAACTAATCTGACCAAGACAAATCTAGAATGGGAAACAAACTCTTGTCATAAAACAAATGCATACCATGTTCAATGAAGTTGTCTCAACAAGTTCTAGTGATATTAACAGAAGATTGTACTGAACCAATAAACAGGCAACAATTAAAGCAAAACTAAAAGTACTAATTTAACAAAGCCAAATCTTAATGTATATACTCACTTATAAAACAATGTCAACTGCAAACTGCACAAACCCAGATCTGCCACTGTATAATATACCAGCAGATCTGCATCTGTTCAGCTTATTAGGAGCAATCAACAGAACAAACAACATAGACCCTGATCTGCAAGCGCACTATGTAATGACAATCAGGATGTTTCTTGTTTGCAGTCTGACTCGACATGTATGCAACACTCAAGAAACACAAACAATTTTGATGACATATATGCATACCAAGTTTCTCAAACATCTCAGGACAGCTTAACCAGAGTGGAGTATTATGGATACATGAGAGATGCAATCTTTAATAAACCTGGAGAAAACTCTTAAAATGCTGATCAGACAGACTCCATTTGTTAAAGGACACAATGTCAATTTATGATATAAATTAAAGCATAAAGAATTTCACAATACTATCTCTAAGGATTTATGCGATATAATGCAAACAAAAGTGTGGTGGATAGTCATCATGGGGATAGAGACGGGATCTAAAAGAAAATATTGTCATTATAAAACTTTTTTTTTCCCCAATCCAAAGCATCTGTATTAATATTATTTGGAGTGCACATGTAAAGTGATTTCCAGGGTTATTGGGAACAAAATCAAGTCCATTATTTCAGACAAGACAAATGTTCTGAATGTGAACTGAATTATAATTCTTTTAGAATTATGAACCACAACAAAGAAAAACAATACATCCAACAGTTACTATGACCATACAAAATGGCAGAAAAGATAGTACCATGTCTTTTTACTTAATAAAACTTTTTACCTGGTAGTGATGCCTCAAATCCCATGGCAACAATAGCATCACACAATATTTGAGGTGTGGTACGATTTGGAAAGTACTCAATATTTCCATTCTGATCTGCCAAAGACACCCGGATACTCTGCACACCGTGATGGTCACTCAATTCTCCCTCAATACTCTTAACACAGGATGTACAGGTCATTCCCTTGATGTTAATTACAACGAACTCTGTTTTGTCCTCTAAACTCACAGATAATGGTGAAGGACTCTCTGAGGAAACTTTTGCTTCAAATCCCATACTGTCTATTCTGTCAGCAATGTCTTTTGGGTTGGTAACAGATGGATCATACTGAATCAAAGCATTATTTTTTTCAAGTGACACTTTGATATTTACTATTCCAGGAGTTCCCGTTATATTAGATTCAATATTTCTTACACAAGACATGCAAGTCATTCCCACGATGTCTATTAAACAGGCCTGGGTTTCTGGTGCATTTCTTGTAGCAATCCTGTCAAATTCTCTCTCGACAGAAGGTTCATGCTCTAAGCTTGCACCAAATCCCATATCCTCAATTTCATTGCGCAACGTGACAGAATTAGTCAAATTTGGGTCATAAACAATAACTGCCTCTTTGTCTGATAGTGAAACTGTTATCCTGTTAACACCAGACACGTCTTTCATCTTTGATTCAATAGTTGTCACGCATGACTGACACGTCATTCCTTCCACATGTACTTTGGTCACCAGAGAATCTGATCTCATTCTGACCAATTCTGCACCGAAACCCATATCATCAATTTTCGCTGCAACCTGTTTTGCCAAAATTTTGGAAGGAATATGCTTGATATAGGCTTTTTTCTCCTCAAGGGAAACTCTGATACTAACTATACCGTCTACATCACCAATCGTAGCTTCAATCGTTTTGACGCAAGAGTTACATGTCATGCCCTCCACATTTACAACAATATCTTCCTCTGTCAGAGTGTACGATGACTGAACACCCTTTACTTTTGCAGAATAGCCCATTTCATCAATTTTCTCTGCAATGATTGGTGGGGAGATTTCAGTTGGACTGTATCTGATACGTGCCTCATTGTCTTCAAGAAGCACCTGCAAAAAAGCGACAAATATTTTAATTACTTTCTGGGAATGTACGAATACAGTACAGCATCATTCCGTTCCTCAACTCTGACTACATTTTCATTAAACACATAAAAAGAAAGTCAACAGTGAAACGTTTATTACATCTGTTCTGTTACTGAAAGACTAAAAACATGTTACTAAATGTTGGCCAGATTCTGGACACAGGTCTCTCAAGCTCAACCAAAATATAGGCAACTACTGTATATTATCCTGTGACATGATGACCACTAAATTCAATTTTCATTTACTAGTAACAATCAATTTTCTGAGAATTGTCAAAAAACTCAGTTGTTGATTTAAATGACAGGCCCACAACTTTCTGAGTTAAGATGAAGGCTGATGAAAGGATTTTATGCCTGTAACAGATCACAATTTTTTCCGACATATATATACATGTCTGTGTGCATGTATGCTTATATATAAGAAGCTAACGATTCCATTTGTATGGGCTACATGGGACAATTATGCAAGCAACACAAAAAAAGAAGGTAATCACTTTGCAGAAAACACATGATGCTTTGGCTATAGATATTTACGGAAACATATGAAACAAAGAACATAAACCAGTAGGACAGCGGTTGTCAACAACCATCCAATTAAACTTTTATTCCAAATATCTGTTTGGTGTAATTTAAAAACACTAGAAGTTTTTGCTCTTAAGTAGCATAATAAAAATTGTGTTGACTGTAATTTAAAAAAAAAACATAAATTATAGTAATTTTGTACACTTGAATTTTTTTTCACAAAAGAACTAAAATTTGATATCATGGGTTTAATAAAGTGAATTAATGGCAGGAAAACATGACATAGGCAATCTTCTTGACATAAGCTACTGGGTTTGCGCGTTGGTGGATCCAAAATGTTTTTTCTGGGTACTGCATACCATGCATATGATAGGGTAGATAACATTTTCTGTGCTAAATCTTATAGTCTGGCTCTTGATGTTTACCTTGTTCACTTGTGACAGTACTTAAAAGTACATTTGTTTTTACCAAGTGTTTGTAAGTCTTGCTGTTTTTGTTTCCACAAGGGTTTGATTTCCCAACTGTTATTTGATTTGAGTGGTTTAACTTCTCAAATTGTGAGGTGTGTAGAATGCCACAAGTGGTCTGTGTGAAAAGGTCATTTATATCTTCATATAATTCAATGCTTGGCCAGACTTTCTAAATGATGGAGTCTACCTGAGGGCTATCTGGATGGACGCGTGTATTTCAGGAAGTCAGTATGGTCTGTTTGCTTTTAGTGCTTCAGAGACCCCAAAATTTATAATTTGACCCCCAGCTTTTAATATAAAATTTGGTTGTTTACTCATTCTGACCAACAGTTCTGACACCATGGGGATTTGTGACTCTCAATATTTGCACGCCTAGGTGAGACACTGTTTGTCTGTCTCTTTGTATTGTATTTGTTGGAATCAAGCTTAGTCAGGTTCCTGCACCAGTCATTGTAAGTTGTGTCATTAGATCATATTCCCTTGATTCTAATTCCCTGACTGTATGAAATGTCTTAGGTGCAGTTCATTGGATTCCTGCTGGAGGAAAGGAGGTAAATGTACTGATGTTTGTCACCTGGTTCAGAATAAATGTCTATCTGAAGTAGTCCGTGAAAAATTCATTTCTCAGTCCAAAAACTATTGGCATCTAAAATTTCAACAGTGAATTTGATCAAATGATGGAAATAACAGTTCGGTGCAATAGAAATATTCCTTAGTCTGAAATAATTTCCCAATTACTAGCAGCAAACATCACAGAGTGAAGTGTAAATGAGTTTCAGTGATGCCATGGTCCACTAGTAGAGAATTTAGGTCAAAACTGAATGAATGACCCTGGAAAAACATAGTCCCTATTAAAATCTAGTGGTGTTCATTGGTGGTGTGACTGCAGTGGTAGTATTACTAGTGTTGTTCTGATTATCGATTATAATCGATCATCAGTTGTTTGAGCAGATAATCAATTGTGAACTCCATAATTGATTGTGTGTAAAGGGAGACTACTTTTTAGGTGTATGCAAAGCACAAAGGTTAGTAAAACTCACAGCCACTAAGGTTGACCTGAAATTTATTAATTCCTTCACAACTACAAATATGAAACCGTATGATTCATAATAAGGAACATATAGTCATTATTATATGGTAAGTTGTTAAATTGTTGAGTTAATACATTTAAACACATTTTGTTGATTTGTTTCAGTCAAAGTGCAACATCTTTTGTAGTATTTATAAACAATGACAAACAAGAAAAACATGTCCTTCTATACTTTAAATTATTGACACATCACATGTGAACGAAAGAATTTTGGGGGATTGTAGCAGTATTTCAGTTACATATGACTGATCAGCCATAAAAAGTTGTGTGCATTTAACAAAGTTGTAGAAGAAAAGTAACACATAATGTAATATTATTGTCAGGTTAAAGTATACATGTCATTAAAAGAGATTTCTCCTGTACATTTATAAATATATTGAACTCTTGATCAAAGATAAAACTGTTTAACAAAAATTAAAATTTGCTCCTAGTAACCGATTATAATCGATGATCAGTTGGTTAAGGGGAACAGATTATCGGTTATGAATTTCTGACCGATTCCCATCACTAGTATTTACAGTAGGAAACTGGTAAAATACACAATGGAATAAATAAGCAGGCACTTGGCAGATACATGTACCATTTATGTCACCATAGTGGCAAATGGGATGCAGCTGTACTGGCGAAATGTGCCTGGAAGCCATGGATTGACTGGCCTTAGGTGGCATAGTTAAATTAGTTCGCCATGTTATGGGATAGTTGTATATCTACAGCATAAACTGCTGGCGGTATGGAAACCTAATGAAGCGAACCATGCAGATGTGCGGTTGATAGATATCTGGCAGATTGTAAGATCTATGATCAGGTACTGAATAGAGTAAAATTTATGTATAGAAATATTAGAATGGACATGTCGAGCTTTCTAATTTACAAATGAAGTTGTCTGGAAGTCTTTTGGAAATTTTGGTTAAATGTATAACTTCTAGCAGGAATCTCACCAGGGTTTGACGCCACTCGGCCAACTAAAGACACCTGGCTTGTAACAATTTATATAATCCAAGTGTACATGTAGACATACCACTTCAAGAATTTGTGTCAAGAAATTAGATTAAATAGCAGGATAGCTAACCCTCACTTGCCAGGTCAATGTCTAAACTTGTAAACCTGGAATATGATAACCCACTTTTTCTTCAGTGCATTTGAAATAACACATTTCAACAATTCTAAACAAATTTTGTACAAATTAAATTATGTTTAGGTGACAGAGTACCGGTAATATAAATTAGTATTTTATTTTATTAATAAGTACAGGCTGCATAACAAGAGTCTCTTGAGGGGCCTGACTCTTCTAGGTATAAAGAATTGCAAAGTATTCCAGATATAACCATTTCTTCCTTTTTAACTGTTGAGTGTTGGAACCATCTACGATACTGTTCAGCAATAGCATTTTCAAATTAGCTGCTGTGGTGCAGTAACTGGATGTCTGCTTGGTACCATTGTCATTTGGGACAATTGCAGATATCATTTTAAGTGTTTTGGTAAAAACCACATCAAAAAGGTGTTAGCTTGGCACCATTTTCATTTGAAACAAACCAGACATCATTATAAAACCACGTCATCATGATCATGTATTCAAGGGGAGCAGTGACAAGATTCTTAATACAGTTGTGGCTGCCATACTGGATGTATGAATGGCACCATGTTAATTTAGGACCAAAGAGGTATCATAAGAAATCTACTGGTGAAAACCCATGTTGATATAGCCATCCACTTGACAATAGTAGAGATAACATTTTCAAGATAGAACTTTCCATTTTGGACTTAAATAATATATTTTCAAGGAGGAGTAGCAATAAAAACATTTCCCTGATGGTCACTTTCATGACCATATTTGACTGTCAATTTGAGGACCAACTAGATGTCATCAGAAGTTTTTTTAGTGAAAGTCCTATAATGATATGACCTGATTGCTGACATGATAGAAATAATGGAAGTCAGATTAGCACCATTAATCTGAAGAACCAAGTAAATGTCATAAGTATATTTTAGTGGAACCACATTCTGGAGGAGTAGCTGAAATAACAAGATTTTCAAGATGGTTACCATGGTGACAATACTACCAAGCATGACAATTTTTACATTTAGGACCAAGCAGGACAATTTTTAAAAAAAACACTGTATCCAAGTAGACCAGGGTGGCCCAACTACTTCAACACCGTGGGCAACATGGATAAAAAATAGTGAAGTTTGTGTCACACACACACACACACACACACAATTAATAATACCTTAATAAAAGAACCAATTTTTTTGTCCAAGTGTGGGCGACACAAAAAATTGACATGCAGACCTAAATTTAGACCACTCTGAATTAGACCTGAATGGATGAATGTATGTGCAAAGTTTCATGGTAATCTTCCTAGGTGTTTAGTGATTTGCAAAAATTGTGCTAATGGATGGATGGGCAAAGGTCTACAACATACATGATACAATCCCATAAGCTCTTCCCTTCTGTGACCAGCAGAGATAATAAAATCAGCAGCATGGATAAAACAATTCAAGGCTGCTCGTTGGAAGTCTGTTTTCATGCCATACATACTGAATGTCCTCTATGACCAAATGAATGTTACAACCTCTCACAGAATAAGGCAAGAAATAACTCAGTTATGCCTTAGACTGATTCGACCATTTCCCATTGTATATGTGACACATACTGTACGTACGTTACCTAGGGTAAATAATTGTTTTTCTAGTTAAGGACCTGAACTTGCATGTATCTCATCATAGATTGCTGTGAGAGACACTGAAAACATAGTATACCATGGTATTTCACCCTGTGGATTTCGGGGAAAGTATTGTGTTTAATTGACACACTGGTCTTTGAATCTTGTCAAGCTATGAACGTTCTCCATGTCTGTTCTCTAACCATACGGGTTAGTGTTACATTTGTATTTTATTAGATATGTGAAGTATATTCAGCTTTTAATGTTCTATCATGAAATGATGCTGTTACTACTACGCAGAATTAAAACATTGTTAACATGTTGTTACAAGCTGCTATAGATTTTAATTCCGTACTTGATATTATGACCAGATAAGTTTCTATGTAGCTATCTGCAGCTGTGTGTAGCTGTCTGCATCTGTCTGTAGCTATCCATAGCTGTCTGTACGTATGGTTCTGGGTTTAACAGGCTGTCTGGCCGTCAGTTTGTCTATATGGCTATGGAAGCTGATGAACCATCATGGCCATACAAAGACAAAACCGCTAATTTGTAAACTTGAGGATATGGTATATGAATGAAGGGTGTGAGTGGCCAATATAAGTGTGGAAAAACCAAAAAATTTGGAATATCTGTCTGCTTTGTCAGTGGACACTATTGCAAGTTTTAACAAATATTTATGAATCATACGGCTGTACAAATGACCGAGTCATATGTTTGTTCCAATTTATTGTTGTTTCAATTGAGTTCAATTTGGGTTATTTTCATTTCATTAGTTTATTTGAATGTTATTTTGATTACATCAGCTTATTTAAAACTTCTTTTCATGATTTTTTTTTATTCCATCTGGTTATTTGAATTTTACTTTCATTGAAAGAAAATACTTGAGGTTATCTGATTCTCACAATGTACAAAATTATGTGAGATAATTTGAATCTTACCATCATACATTTTGTATACGAACCATTTGTTATTGTTTTCCTATTTATTAATGTTTGAATAGAGTAATTAAATGAGATGTATGTTTCAGAGCGTTAATTTGTAATTTGTTGCCTTTAGTTTGAAATAATGAAAATGTATATATCCTGCAATAATGCTGGATGTATTTTAACTAGTAATAAATTCACAGGACATGGAAAATTGAATGTAGATGAAGAGCCACATCACAAGTCAAACAAGGGTCATAATTCTGTAAAGTTTAGGATCTTTTTAATGGAAACAGTAAAGATCATACAATATGTAGGTTTCAAAAGTAATGAATCACAGCATTTGATTTAAATCTATGAAGTCTTTCAACTACAACTGAATACAAACTGAGAACAACAATTATGAATACAAACTGAAGACCACAATTCTAAGTCAAAGGGGGAAATAATGTTATGAAATATTTTCACAAAAAAGTGAAAATCAATCCTATGATCTTCTCAATGTAAACTCTTATACCAAATGCGATTTCAATCAATGAAGTGCTTCAAAAAGTTATTGAAGATACTTCAGAAAAGCAAAAAACACAATCCAACAAAGGCTAAAACTCCGAAATACTTGCCAGAAAATTATGACAGCTAGTGTAAAGCATCGTACAAAATATTTCCATTCGTTATCTGAAGACCTTCCAAAGTAAATTGGCAGAAGTTTGTTTTCTGTATTTTAAGTACATATATAAAGTGTTATGGTCTCACATAGCAGTGGTCTTTCAAGACAAGTTTTACTGTATATAGAATAAGACATTTATGGATACACAGCCATTCTTATACCATAATAAAGTTTATATACATGTTGGGAAAACAAATATTTTTGCAAGAAAAATATATTTTAAAAAATTAAGAACTGGGAGTAACTTTGAAACGTTTCCTGAATGATCATAACTTCAATATAAAAAAAAAAATTAAATCTGAAATTTCCTTTTATAATTTACATACAGCAATGAGATGTCAAGCAATAGACATACATGATGCCACTAAATGATGAATAAATGAATGAAAGAAACAATTCATCTTGTCAATATGACATCCACTTTACAATTTTGCTTGTGCAACGATTTTTCTAACAGCATAAATTAAATCAGGTATATCAATGTAGCCATTGTCTTTGCCAATATGCTTTAAGATGACAGTGGTATTCCTTGTCATCATGTCTGCAACTATAAAGAAAGTTTGACAATTTCCCATCATTTTGTAAAGGCTAATAAGATGAAATAACTTATTCTCATTTGTACAACACTGCTTTTTAGGATCAAACACAGGGAACCTCCCCCACTTTGGACCTCAAAACACTCTTTACAGTCTCCACAGTTGCCTGGTAATTTTTATTGTAGCACTAACGAGTCTCCACAGTTGCCTGGTAATTTTTATTGTAGCACTAACAAGTCTCCACAGTTGCCAGGTAATTTTTATTGTAGCACTAACGAGTCTCCACAGTTGCCTGGTAATTTTTATTGTAGCACTAACAAGTCTCCACAGTTGCCAGGTAATTTTTTATTGTAGCACTAACGAGTCTCCACAGTTGCCAGGTAATTTTTATTGTAGCACTAACGAGTCTCCACAGTTGCCAGGTAATTTTTATTGTAGCACTAACGAGTCTCCACAGTTGCCAGGTAATTTTTATTGTAGCACTAATGAGTCTCCACAGTTGCCAGGTAATTTTTTTTGTAGCACTAACGAGTCTCCACAGTTGCCAGGTAATTTTTATTGTAGCACTAACGAGTCTCCACAGTTGCCAGGTAATTTTTATTGTAGCACTAATGAGTCTCCACAGTTGCCAGGTAGCACTAAATATTATAACAATACTCTAAAAATACCAAACAAGCAATACATGAAATAACAATAGTAGAAACTTACAAAGTTTAAATGCATTTTATTTCCACCTCTAATTTGCTAGAATAGTCATGACATTTCATTAATATGATTTATTTTTATAATAATGTTCATCCATCCAGACAGTTAAAGGTATTTATATATATGTATTGACCATGAAATCTACCTATAGCATTATAACCAAATACATCAAAACACAAGTCAATGATACCCCCTAAGGGTGTACATTTTGTTGACACTTTTGGAATTTTGATCTTGTCCCAGTGGGTGGCACCAGTCGGGTTGGGGTGATTTAACATGAATTGCAATTCCTGAATTGTCTGTTTTACATGTCTAAGAATTTGCATGAGTGAACACCAAATGTCAGCAAATATTAGACTGGGTGTCCTACTTTATGCATCAAAGTCTCTCCCTACAACACAAGAATATAGCTAATAGATAAAAATACAGAAACCCCAATAATGATATATACATCCTATATCCATTAATACAGTTACTGAACATACAGAGTTGAATTTATATATGCAAGTTACTTAAATGAAAACTTGAACAGCATAATGCGGATTAACTATATCCTGATTATTCAAAAGTTTGGCTAAGGCCACTAATAATGACTAATCAACCTGATGATAAGATTTTCCTGACAAAATTAATTTCTACCAATGAGTCCAGACAGCTATAAATTTAAAACGAGTTTTCGTCTTGAAATTATACATAACAAATTTATGTAAATCTGTCAATTATATTTAAGTACAAAAATCTTATTTTGTGCACCTTTTAAACTATTATTATAACGATTTGCATTTTGTGTGAAATTTAGTACATACTGCATATTTCAACAAGAGACCAAAGCAGGTCTAAAATTACTCATCTGTCTGGCTTCTGCATATAGCCAGATGCAAGAGCAGTTAGCCCAGAATCCAGGTATGGTCACAATTTATATTCATAGGTTTTGTCAGACAACACAACATATTAATCATTGACATGAATATTGAGAAACAAATCATGTTTGGTTGTCCTCAATGGTTTGAATGTTACGAGAATGAAAACTAGATCCAGCAAAAGTCATTCATCTCTGACATGATATAAGGTACAAAATAACCAAGACTGTATTATATCCAAGTAACAATATAACATTATCTCACAAACAGAAATCATCATAAAAAAAACATTCATTGGGGGTATAAATGACAATCTTTTTGACTACATGGGTTACAAAAAGTATTGGAGCTTTGAGTGGGCAAGTGGTCTAAAGCACAAACTGTTACGGATCACTGCCATCTCACCTCTGTTTGTGTGGGTTTGAGTCTCGGCCAATGTCAGTATGTAAGAAAGATTGCCAGTAGATTCTTGTGGGTCAGTGGTTCTTTCCAGGGTTTTCCTGTGCTCTTCCTTCACCATATACTGGCCACCATGTATACCCTATCTTGTACTGAAAAATGGCTTTAAACCCAACAACAACAACAACAACAACAATAAAAATGCTCTTAAAGCAAGTTAATGTTGTGTATACTATTGACACTGAAGAATTTGAAAACCATTTGTATTAATTATGACAGATGGCATACAAATGAAAGCCCGTGTGTTGAATAAACACACCTTGTAACAGCCATAAACTCACTGTTTGAACTTATCAGTAAGATATCAAATACAAAGGTTAATTTATTACAAAGCAGGGTGACCCTAGAAGCAGACTCTGGATTCCTTTTAGCGTGGAGATTTTTTTTAAAACTATACATATGTATAGAAATACGCCCAACATGGGGAAGCCAACTTTGATTTCTTTCCACCAGTTTCACTGGGATTTTGAAAATAAATAGAAACAAAAAGTGATTCATTGCAGTTATTATTATCACATACAAAACATATATATATAAAGGGGAATAAAAATTCTTTTTAACAAAAACAGTGTATCCACTAGGGGTGCAAGACTGAGTCAAAAATGAAAATGGAGTCAAAAATCAGTATTAAAAAAACCAGACCAGATCAGTAATTAAAAAACTTTGGTATCAAAACTGGGGGTCAGATTCAAAATTTGGGGGTCTCTGAAGCACAAATGAGGGTAAAGGGAAACACTGAAAACCACATTATAGATCTTCGCTATTATGGATAAGTTCGTAGTGCGATATTGAAGTACATGTAGTGAAGAGGACTTGCCTTGTGCATGGAAAGAAAATATGTTTCCTAAAGCTTCACCTAAGAGGCCCGTATGTCGACCAAAAAGGCATGCTAGAGAGGAGGAGTGTGATGTAATAGAAATTGAACCAGCTGCAAAACAACACAAAATTGGATACCCCAGTCAGAAGACAGATGATGCCTACAAACATGATGTCAGGTGAGGGCTATACAAGCATTTTACATTAAAGCAAAAAGAGGAAGTTGTAAAATTCTCAAAATTGCATGGAATTCGAGCAACAGCACAATATATCAAAATCACCAAATCAACCATTGCAAATTGGTCAAAAATAGATTTTTCTCAACAGCTGAATGAAATGGGACATTTAGCAAGGAGTCGGAGACCAGCATCTTATGGTAACGAGTTAGATGAAAAAAATGCAAAGTGGGTTCTCATCCAGCACGATCTGCAGATTCCTGCTTGTGTGGACACTATATGCCAAGGGTCTCAAACACAAGGCCTGCCATATCCTGTGGCCTGCAAAGTGACTGGTAATAATAAGGGGTCATGAGAGATAACAAAGGTGATGTGTCCCTTGGGCTAACGAAAATGCTGTCCTGCAACCCACAGAGTGGTTTGAGTCTGAGACCCCTGCTATATGCACTTATGCCAAGGAATTGGTGTGAAGCGAACATCCAGAAGTTGAGTTTCAAGCCAGTAGGAACTGGGAAACAGGTTTCTAAAAAAGATAAACAACCTCATGCTTCATTCATGGACAATCAATAATGATGGCCCAGCATCTCCCAGAAGATATGGAAAAGAAAAAATATTCCACGAATTCGTAAAAGCAAGAAGAGAAGATGATTTTGAAGACAAGAAGATAATTAACATGGATGGAACTCCTGTGTACTTTGATCTCATTCCCGGACGAACTGTCAAAAACAAGGATGTTACAAAAGTGAGATTTTGTATGATTGGTGCAGATAAAAAGGATCAAACCTTAGTACTTGTACTTGCAGTTTCCACAGCAAGAAATGTTTTGCTGCCAATGATAATTTTTTGTGGTACAAGAGAGCTAAAAGATATTAAGGCTCCAATAGGATGGATTTGGCATGTACAGGAAAAGGGTTGGGTTGATGAGGAGGTGAAGCTGCAGTTTATTAAAGAGACATCTCAAGTGTACCGGAAAGGTACAATCTCTCAGTGATGGAGTCATTCTGGGTGCATATTACATACAGATGCCATAGAACATGGCCTTGAAAATGGGTAATACGGTTCCTGCAAGTTATTCTGGGTGGATTCACCTCCAAGCTACAGCCACAAAAGACGTCGGTATAAATAAACTGTTTAAGTCCATTATAGGGTACAGCTGGAGAATTTTTATTTGTAAAGCAGCAGAGGGCCTTTCCAAGGAAATTGACAACACATCTGGTATTAAAAGTGCAGTCAAACAAACAGTTGCGGACTGGATTGTGAAAGCAGTTGAATAACTTTGGGACAAGCCAGATCTGATCAAAAAAATTTAAAGTTTGTGGTATTAACAATAACTTGAATGGATGTGAGGACAATATCGTGAGAAATACTGAATGTTATAGCAGCGACAGTGAAGTGGACAAATTTGATGGATTTGAGCCTGAAGAGGTTTAGTAGGCAATTACAAATGTGGACAGATTGAAGGAATATATATATATATATATATATATATATATATATATATATATATATATATATATAAGCTGCATTCAAGTTTGTTTAGCAATACTTGTCAGATATCACTGCTGTGTAAATAAAAGATGTTCAGTTTTGAAATTACAGTAAAACCTGTCTTGAAAGACCACTGTTATGTGCGACCACCTGTCTTGATAGACTACATTCTCAATTCATAAATTTAATGATTATATAGCAGTATGACCTGTTATGAGAGACCACCTGTATTGAGAGGCCATATCTTTTTTTGCAACAGAGGTGGTCTCTCAAGACAGGTCTACTGTAGTATGTTTATGAATCACTCTGTACCATCATGATCTACCAGTCTCTATCTCTCTCTGAATACTTTTATATAATTACAGTGAATAGTTCATATTGCGCTCATCAATAAATAATTTGCCAAAATAAGTCATGTAATCAGCACGAACAGCAAATAAACCTTGACATAAAAAAAAATCTTTGTTGAAGCATAAATTAGAACAGAAGTTGAACTCATTCTTGTATACACAAATGATTCATTCTTACCTCAGCCCATGTTCTTAGCAACTTTGCATCTAGGAAAAAAGTGTAATCAAACAACACTGACAGCATTTTTCTTTTCAAAGTTTTCTTAAATAAAATTAGTTTTAATGCATTTTCCTACATGTAATTTTCAAAAGATTTAAAATATTTCCCACAACTTATGACTTGAAAAAAACTGTGTCCCTAAACATACAGTGCACAAAAAATTACTTTATGGTGTGCCAACAAATTTGGTTCACCAACAAATATTGTGTCCCAACATGTACCGTAAATACGAGTCATATTTGATATCAGATTAGCATCATTTATAAAAAATTGAAAATCTTCTAATCCCAAATGCTTTTCTGTCAAATTTAATCAACTAGTGTTGAACAGCTTTTTAAAAATAATCACCTTAAGGTTTTGTATATTTAGTAGCTGTCACCATAATTGACATTGGATCAGGATGATGTTTAAATTTAAAATCTGTTAAACCCTAATAGTTTGGTAAAACGATGAAAAGAAGCCATTTAAAGTTTTTTCTATATTTAGTAACTGTGGTCATATTTATTGTCAGATGAAGAAATTATTTTTAAAAATCTTCATACCAAACTGCTCTAATACTGATGAGTGGTTTGTAAAAATGAAGTTGTTTAAAGTTTTTTTCTATATTTAGTAACTGTGGTCATATTTGTTGTCAGATGAAGAAATTATTTTTAAAAATCTTGATACGAAACTGCTCAAATACTGATGAGTGGTTTTTAAAATGTTTAAAGTTTTTTCCAAGTTTTGGTAATGTTGAATTGGATCAGCATCAACTGAACAAATCTGAAAGTCTTTCATGTCATAATGATCTCTGTAAAATTTTGTGAAGAGTGGCCATGCATTTTTGACAGAAATCATAAACAGTTGTAAATGAATGATGGATAATGCACAGCGGATGGTGCATGACAGACAAAGGACTATGATGAAACACTGGCCTCATTATGTTAAGTGAACTAACAACTCCAATATGCTTGCAGCGATCCATCAAATTTTATGTTACAATTTATGTGTGCATTTTTTCAACTGACATAAATCTGTCTCTGCTTAATTTTATCTTCCCACAAATGATCGACGACACACAAAAAAATAATTTCTATATATCCTGGGGCCATGCAAGTTCATCTTCCTACATCAAAATGACTTTTAGTCTAGTCTAGAGGAAAGCTAAAAAGCAAACGAGGCTGACATTTCACAAAAAGACTGCAAAGATGTTTAACATTTTTGAATATGACTAAAGAAATCAAATTTTCATCAACAAAACTGATATCTAGTTAATTACAACTTTTGTGCCAAAATCAGTAGTTTCATGCGATGCTGAATAAATCTTAGAAAATAGCTTTCAATGACCAAGTTCTGATTCACAATTGAAAGATCATGTTTGAATGCACCCACATCGCAACCCTGGTGTAACAGCACTGTCACAACTTCTTGACTATTCTGAATATATCATTAATAGAAGGTCACTGCAACCCAGTTTAGGTGTAGTCAACTGAATGTGTGCAGTGAATAATAATTTAAAGTACAGACCCTGAAGAAATATTCATGCATGACAGCATGCATGAAAAATGTGAATCTGATTGTACAAGATGCAATGAGCAAACTGGATTAATTTCTGTTTTAGAGCAACCAGCAAAATCTTAAGGTTAGAAAAATAAATGAAACTTATTGACTGAATTTTCACCCAAAAAAGAAAATAAATGACACAATTATTAAATCACTTAAAAACTGTCCATCAATCTTTGCACAAAAAAGACTGAGACAAATCACAACAATATTAAATCTGCCAGGCAAGAAAGTATAAAGGGTGGGTAAGATAATTTTTTAAATCAAACAATTAAAATCAACTAATTTTTCAAAACGAAGTCAGGCTGAAAACAATGAATAATGATCTAATAAAGGAAACAACAGATAAGATACATGAAACAATTTAGCAAACAACCACTCCTTGTCAGATATAAACATGTTTGATAGATGGGCTTCATAGTCTTGTATGCAAATCAGAATAGTTTCATCCATAGGCCAGACATATAAATGATCAGAATACAGAGAAAGCATGGTCATTCATATGATGAGATATATGTGCCTGTATATACAAGGGGAGTCTGAAAGGTCAATACCATTATGGGATATATGTGCATGTATATACACATGGGGTGTGGGAAAGGTCATTAATATTATGGGATGTATCTGCCTTATATAACGGGGAGTAGTAAAAGTCATTAACATTGTGGGATTTGTGCCTGTATATTCAAGGGGAGTCAGAAATTGCACCCCTTTTTTGGATTAAATCTATACATAATATTATCTATTTACTTATTTATTTATTTTTTCTTTATATTTATTATTTTAACTATTATCATAAAATATTCAAAATTACACCAAAACTTACATAAGGGAAACAACTCAACAATTTGGAATAATTAGTGCCGTCCATACAAAACACTCTACAAACATACAAACTAAAAATATAACTTGCATACATAATGGACAAATGACTTTGGCAAAGTCAACTGGGAATTGTTATAAATAGAACAATATTATATTAAAAAGGAGAGGAAATTGTCCCTGGAACTTTTATAGTTCTAAGGGAAAAGAGTACGATCCCAAGTTTAAGGAATTAGACGGGAAAGAAATCAATATTCTCTATAGCTCGAATAGAGAATTTGAAAGTATTATCGGTCGAAATTCCTTTATGGGTAATATAACTTTAATAATTTGACAAACAAAGCAAAGATTAACCGTCATCAAATTTATTAATATAAATAAATTTAAAACACAAAAATATACACCAAAAAATGCACTCAGGGGTGGACAGGGATCCACTACACCTCTTTAAACTACATATATTCGTTATAGACGGTGTTCCTCTTGTCGACTCAAACCAGCTGTATGTGCTGGGGAGAGTCACGCGGATCAACACCCACCCACCCCCTGAAAGTCATATTGACATAAAACCAAAAATCAGAACCACTATGACCTAAAAAACAAACAACCCATGAGTTCAAATTAGAAGGAATAAACCTTAATCACCTGCCTGAAGGACAATAATGTGGTTTTGTGGACAGTATGCTGGGCTAACAAGAAAAGGGTCAAGTCATCTGTTATAGTTTACCTCTAAGAAAGCACTTTACTCTTTTTGCATCCATAAGATACAACGTTTGAGGCGTGGATGCGTCATTAGCATATTAACCCGTTGTACCGCGTTTACAGGGCAAGAGGCGTAGTAGCCTACTTCCAAGCTCTGTAGCATCAAGGTCATGTATGATACACTAAAGTGGGCGATATGATAGAAAGGTAGACTACAATGATACCAAATAATTTTGACGTTTTAGTTGCACTGCAAAATACTGAGGGGAAAAAACTAATTTGTGGACTTCTTTTCACCCAAAATTTGCCCGTGGCCAGAATCCGATTTTGTGTCCAGATTTTGACTTTTTTTTCTAAGGCAGACCATTCTGAACTGCACACAGACAGGTGAACATGTGCAAAAGGTATGATACGGTGGGAATTTAGAATAAAGAGTGGTCTCGATACGAAAAGGATGGGTCCGTTAAGAAAAATAAGAAAAAACTCGCTACTTTTCTCCGTCTGTTCTTAAGCGAGCAAAATAACTAATGGAAAACAATATTTATAACACAACTAGGCATTATCACAGGTGCCCGACGCGAGCTTGATGTGAAGAAAAAAATAATAATTTAAATACCTTAGAGTACCCCCATGACCCATTCAGACATATGACCCCCTCTATATTACTGTAATATAGAGGGGGTCATATGTCTGAATGGGTCATGGGGGTACTCTAAGGTATTTTTCTCACTCTGTATGGTTTTTTTTTCTTTAAATTATTATTTTTTTCTTCACATCAAGCTCGCGTCGAGCACCTGTGGGCATTATGCTAATGGAAAACTGCTTGGAAGTCGATGTATTAGGATGTATTCAGAAATAGCCCCCAAAATGTGTTTCCTACTCGCATTTCATGCGGGAAAAAAAAAACTTCCTCCCCTTGGGCTGCATACTTTAGCTAAAACCATTCCTTGTCTGTCTATCCATCCTCTTAAAACATTTCACCAAAGAGTATCAGTTCTCATCAACCAATGTAGATAAAGTTAAGTTACACGCAAACCAGTGATGATGGATGAATAATCCCATAACGGATTTTGACTCAATATTATTATTTTTTTTATATTGGATTTACACAGTTCTTCCTCCAAAACAAATGTCATTAGAATACATCAACAGAAGTGTGAATATAAGAAGGGCATAAAACCTTGTACAAAAAGGCATAAAGAGAAAACAGAACTGTACCGGAATTCTCTGGTAATATCCCTTCCTTGAAAAGGCCATCTTCTTTATTTCACAACAGTCTGACCTCAGTATATCCTTCTTTGTTCTGTTAATACTGACTCTGTATAACCACAATTTTTAAAAAGTTATGGTTTATACCATTGTCCTTAGTACATGTTAACACAACAAATACAGCTCAATCGTCCTCGGCAGTTTTCACTACAGTGTCTTCAAGTTCACTTACAATCTCATGTCATATATAGTACACACGAAACAAACCACCTACTGACACGAGGTGATTTTTCTTTATCAATGTGTATCACACATTGGTACAATATCTCTACTTGAATCTAGGTTTCTTGACTGTGAATATAACAACTAAGTTAATATGCGAGTCGTCACCACTATAATAAGGTCACATACAGTACTAAGACGACTTTCATTCTATATCTTACAGATCAAAGTTCATACTACACAGGACATGTCACCGCTACTGTAGATATAGGATTGCCGCAACTCCTATATACGCAACTCGAATGATATATTAGTATATCCTACATCCCACGATAGGTCGTTTTCCAACAGCATCCCACCTGCTGATGATATATATTCGTGCAACTTCATCAGGATTTAATTAAACCATAACAGTGTCACAAATTAGCCGATAGTAAAATGCTTCCATATCTCTTAATCTATAATAGGAAATCTCACATCCGTGTGTCATAACAAATGCGATCAACTACATCCTGGAGCATACACAGACAATTCATCACTTAACGTGCCCTGGCAATATAGAAACAAAACAATCTACTGTAAACACAGTATGTTATAACCCAATGCTGGTGTTTCATGCATGGACAAGTTCTTTGAACCTGTGGGGGACATATACCGGTAGCCTCAGGAAAAACAGTCCTGGCATTAATTGTCAATTTCATCTGCTTTGATTTAGATGAACTGAACAACTGTCGGCAACAGACTGACCCATGATTTTCAGGTAAGAGACAAGCATTCACTATTAATTGTTCATTATTTTATTTTTATTTTTAATTTTGGCTCAGTTACATGTATATCACCATATATTTTGTGTGATACATTATTTTAACTGGAAAACAAGTCTTGATCGCTGGTTCGACTAGTAATGTTTAGTGTATGATGAATTAAAAACTAACAACTGCCTAGCATACCGAGGTAACAAAAGTTTGCAATAACAAAATCTAACTAGGACCTTATAAAGTTACTGGATGGAAACTAATGAAGTTTCACTGACTCATCTCAAAAGGTAATAAAGGTTCAGTGCAGAAAGGGGTTACAAAGCTATAACTAGTGATGTTGACCTATGGATTACAAAGCTATTACTAGTGATGTTGACCTTTAACCCTTTGAACCCGACAGGCCAGTTTACCGGCCTATTGTACCGGTGTATATACCCGAAAGGCCGGTATACCGGCCTCACTATCTACTGTCATAACCCGACAGGCCGGTATACCGGCCTGTGTTATGTTATTTGCTAGATTCGCTATAGAATTGTCAAAATTTGCCGGGCAGGCTCGGGTTAGGGTGCCGAAATATGGGGGAGATTAGGGTTCAAAGGGTTAAGCTTTTAGTATGTTTTGTTTTTGTTGGTTATAATGGAACTTTAAGCACATTATTGACTATCATGCCCAGAAAGTGAGAGCTAAGCGCCTGTCCTAAGCAAAGATCAAGGTAAATGACCTGGACAGGTACCAAATCCACAAATCCTGGATTATGAGTCAAACAGTATACCACTGAAGCTTCAGTGATTTCCAACAATGAAGCTTTAAAAAAAAGCTGGACAATTATGCACAAGATGTGATGAAACTGAGACCTATACCTCAAATAACTTTTTTCAATACAAAGTAGAAACAAATGAAATATATTTTAAAATAATGACCAGAGACTCTGATCTTGAAGATAAGACTCCAAACATAAATCAATCAATGCAATATATATCCTCATGATAATGTACAGTACATGTACAAGCATACCAAACTTCATCTATTCATCATAAACAGTTCTTAAATTAGAAAGAAGATCCAAAAATATAGCCAAACGTAAGTATTGACCTATGATCCTGACCTTTAAAACAGAAACCTCTTGGCGATATGTATCACATCTTCTATTTCTGATAGGCGGATGCCTTAGTTCACTCATTGTTATATGTTTAGGCTCTCAAAACCAGTAACATAGAAAAAGTGAAAACAAGATTTGCAAAATTTAACAAATAATGTATTTTCCTAGAAAAACAAGGTAAAAGAGAAAAAATGAACTTACGGTTTTAAGAATCAAACCCAACAAAAATCAAACAATAATTCAAGAATTAAAAATTACATGTCATAGTGATAAAATGTTCTAATTATTTTGAGTTCGAGTCCTGACAAAAATCCAAAATGAAAGGCCATAATGTATGCTGTAGCCTCTATAGCACTTAAGTGTCAACATCTCTTTGCTGAACCACAGAAAATAATCCGTTGACTTCCAAATAAAATTTCAATAAATAACTTTTGTCCAAGAACTTTGTATGAGCACTTAAATATTCACAAGGGAAAATAATTAATTTAATATCTTAGAATCTGAAAAATTAAAATAAACCTCAAAAACTGTTTGAAAAGCCCAAAATAAAATGATTTCACAAAACATCTCTATTAAATCTAACTTCTGTGCATTTTCAGAAAAACCTGAATTGCAAAATTGAGGGTCACATGATTATGTTTACATCTTAAAGTCACATATTCCCAATGTGACACTAACAAAAACCAATCATTTTACTCCAAGAATAAAATAAAAAGAAAGTTGTTTATTCCACTGGGTGATTTCTGAATCAAGGTCAAAAACAAAGTAAAAAAAAAGAAACTGTTTCTATTATTAGGTGTTTATAAAAGGATTCAGGTTAAACTGAATTTTCTGGGGAAAAAAATGACAAATCAAATAAACAAGATTGCATTACAAAAGCAGGTAATGGAATACAATTTTTTTACAACTAACCAACACACAATTAAATTAAATCAGACATACGTACAGTAACACTCTGCCTTGCGCCCTCTGATATGGTGTGCATCGCACATTTTATTGGAAACTGCACCAGTGGCTTAGTGGTTTGAGCATCTGCCTCAGAAGCAGGAGGTTGTGTGTTATAGCCCCGAAGAGACATACCAAAGACTTACAAAAATGGTACTAACAGCTACCTCGCTTGGCATTCAGTATTAGGGGGTTAGTGTTAGGGCTGGTGAGCCTGGTGTCAAAATAATGTGACTGGGTGGGACATAATGCTACTTGTCTGTGTCATGATGCCCCAGTGCTAGACATCACTACAAACTGCATCACTGCAGATATCGCAGCGATACGACTTAAATTATTTTACAACTACCACTAACCTCTTAATGCCGAGCACCTAACAAGACCGCTGTTAGTAACATTTTTACAGGTCTTTGGTATGACCCAAATGGGGTTCGAAACCGCAACCTACCATGTCCAAGGCAGACAATCTAACCACTTAAGCCACTGGAGTGGTCGAACCTGAATGTAAGACCCTAACAATGATAACATGTGTGTACTATGGTGGATCCATAAAATTTAAGCAGCAATAAAAAAAATAATAATCTTAAGTTGAAAAGAAAATGTTTTGGAAAACTTAAAATACATAGTCATGTCTTTCACCTTGACCACAGTACCTCCAATGTTGAATGTGATGACGAACAACACCAGGTTTCAGCTCTTAAGCATATACATTTATGGCTTAACACTGAGCACTGACCTTGACTCTGTGATGATCCCACTCAAATGTGGACCATGACACAACTTCTAGTGATGATGTACAATTAGACCAAGTTTCATTCATTACTCTCCACAGGCTTTAAAATATTTAAGCAGGAGAAAAAATGTGATGAAAATGTAAAATAGTGTGTCATAGTGGGGCATAAAAATGGATGTTGCATGGTTGTGTTGGCACTTTCAACATGATCTTGATGAGGGGCCCAAAGTGGCCTCATGGTCTAGATCACTGCCATCTCACCTCTGTCTGCTTGGGATCAAGTCTTAGATTCAGCCAATGTGGGTATATGAGAAAGCTTGGCAGTAGTTTCTCGTGGGTCAGTGTTTCTTTCCGGTGGTTTTCCTTGGGTTTTTCCTCCACTTACAATACTGGCTGCCATGTAAACTCTATTGTATGCTGAAAAATGTCATTAAACCCAACAACAACATTCTTGGATCTATTATGCTGAGGAAATATCAGCCATGTGCCTTTCCCATACACATACTGAGGCAGCCGATATAGCCTGGCCTGGGAAGTCGTTACAAACATATTCACTTGGACATATGACTATGTGCAGTTTTGCAGGCTGAATTCAACTTTTTCAATATTTGCATTTTTGGGTAAGTGGAGAAAATACCAACATGCAAAATCCTATTTCAACTGGCAATTAAAATAAATTTCAATTAACTATTATTAATCTATACTTAAAGAATGGGATTTGATGTAAGAAGGAACTATGTTGCTTTTGTTTCAACAGTAATTTTTATTATCACTGTATATTTTCAAAAAAATAAATTTACAGACTCATTGTTTCGTTTTGTTTATAGCTGAAGTCAGACTTTTGATGAGCAAGAAAATGGGTTTTGCCCCCAAATCCATTAAAATGCAAATGACAAGTTAAACAAAATTACATAATACTTTATAAAATCTCAACATTATAAAATATATAGGCATCAAAGTTCAAATCAATCCAAAATGGAACCTCTAAATTCAAGAATTATGCATCAAGGCAAATCAGCTCCTAATTATGAAACAATCAGCTTTTTAACACATTAACCCCCTGGAGGTGTTTGCTGTTTTCACAGGAAATACGAGTAGAAAACACAGTTTTGGGACTGTTTCTGAATACAATGCGTATCCTAATACATCAACGTCCAAGAAATTTTCCATTAGCCTAATGCCTAGTAGTGTTAAAGTATTTATTTTCCATTGGTTATTTTGCTCACGCATGAGCAGAAGATGAAAAGTTGGGTTTCTTTTTTTTTAATGCTTAACAGGTCCTTCATTTTCATATAGAGAGTAGAGACCACTCTTTATTCTGAATGCCCATGTTATCCAACTTTTTGCATTTTCACCTGTCTGTGTACAGTTCAGACCAATATGCCTTAGATCTGAGGCCAAAAAGTCAAAAATCTGGACACAAAATCGGATTCAGATCATTAGGGCCTAACCGGAAATCGCCTCGGACATTCACTTCAGCCGAATATCCGTTTTTTTTAATACTATTCGGAAGTATTCGTCTCGGCAAATAATACACACACGAATGGTTACAAGTAAAATAATTCAATAAATATCAAACTTTTTTTTAAAAAAAGTTTTTTAATACATAATAATTTTAGTTAATAAAAAAAATTTTCATCTTTTAGGCCATATATACGATATACGGTACACGAAAAGTTTAGGCTTAGCATTCGATAATGAAACAAACAGTACTCTCCGGAGTCACACCTACTACATGATTCATGCCCGGATCCAGCAAATAGTACATCCAAATACTCGGATTCGGTACTTGGCGAAAATTATCTACTCTGTTAGGCCCTACAGATAGATCATGGGCAAAATTTGGGTGAAAAAAATGGGTCCAAAAAATGTTTTTTCCTCTGTACTTTGTTGTGCAACTAAAATGTCCAGATTATTTGGTATCATTATAAAGCTAAATTTGTCTACCTTCCTATAATACGACCCTACATGACCTTGATGCTACAGAGCTTGGCAGTAGGCTACTACCTCCTGCCAAATACACAAGGTGCCAGGGGTTAATGTGTTAAGCTCTCTTTAGACCTATTCCTGAAACATTGTTTGAGAGGGAAGACACTGCGTGGCGCTTTAATGTTTTCATGATGTAGAATCAATCAAGACCACACCCATCCAAGAACATTTCAGGGCCAACCAATTCATATTTAGGGGATAGTATGTAATACAAACATCTGAGACTGGATGTCCTATATATATATAAAAAAAATACCAACAGTGTAAGTGATCATTAAAGGAAACAAATTTTACTTAAATAAAGATCATATTGGTCAAACATGTCCTTTTTAGTGAATAAAAGGAGGTGGTAGGAAACAGATATCCTAGCTGTTACAATGGTTGTTCCCATGTCCACGGTGCATTATCAGTATGTACCTGTATACTGTACATGCTTGACAGCTTTTTTGTATCTCATGGTAAAAGAATCAACATATAAAGCAAGCTTCATATACTTTTTGCAATTATTCTTGTGCATTTTGCTGAATGTACATGTACCAGCAGTTTTAACAATAATTTGATATCAACTTCAATAAAGTTTCCAGAACATTAAATTTCAACTCATATTTTTCACTTTTTCACAATTAGCCTGCATTCTGTAAGAATGCCAGCCTCATTTTCAAGCCCTGTTTAGACTTTTGACCTGATGCCAATCCCTACAAATGCATCCAGGATCTGATGGTTTTTTTTATCTTAGCAATACACTCTCATGAAATTTGTACAGTTGATGTTCAGTTATAGTAATAAGAAAGATCTGATTTTAAAATACCTACAAACATAAAATTTCTGACTGCTGCCAACACTCCCAGCCATCATTAGAATGATTGAAGCAATTTTGGACCCTGCACTCACTGGGGGCCCATGTGTTAGTAATATTTAAAAATATATTTATTGAGAGAAAATAATTTTAAATTGATGGAAGAAACTTTTAAGTTCATTATCATATAAAACTTGTTTAAAAGTTCATTTCCAAAAGCAGTGCTCACAAGGGCACCACCAAAATGAACCAAATCAGGCCCCATGTTTGCTAAGGCCACTGTCAACCCCAAATCCTAAATCACATGTCCATGTTGTCTGCATCTGAAATCTTTATTGGAATTTTCTTGATCTTCTAATATCCAAGCAGACAGAAACCGGCCTACAAGCAGACTGACTGATGAATAGATATATGGATGAGTGGCCATAATCAAGCATTACATATCAGTAAAAGTGCTGATGCAAGCATTTCTAGCAGTTCCAGGTGATGAATCAACTTGTCAGCATATGTATTCTATGTAACAGAAAAACTATCCAAACAGCAAGCTCTGTAGAATTTAGAGGGAGGGAAATTAATTGATAAAGATGGCAAAATAGCAGAATACTGCCATTATATGCATCTACTATGCTATCATTGCATTTTGTTAAGTCTACAGTAATTTTATGGACTGTGATACTTTCTTGAACTGCATTATTTCTCAATACTTAGTCTATTTAACAAGAGACTCCTGTTTCATTAGATCTACAATGATTTTATGGACTGCATTATTTCTCAATACTTAGTCTATTTAACAAGAGACTCCTGTTTCATTAGATCTACAATGATTTTATGGACTGCATTATTTCTCAATACTTAGTCTATTTAACAAGAGACTCCTGTTTTATTAGTCTACAATGATTTTATGGACTGTGATATTTTTTAGACTCCATTTTACTAGGATTACACTGATTTTATGGACTGCATTATTTCTCAATACTTAATCTATTTAACAAAAGACTCCTGTTTCATTAGATCTACAATGATTATATGGACTGCATTATTTCTCAATACTTAATCTATTTAACAAAAGATTCCTGTTTCATTAGATTTACAATGATTGTATGGACTGCTATATTTCTCAATTCTTAGTCTATTTAACAAGAGACTCCTGTTTTTTTTAGGTCTACATGATTTTTATGGACTGTTATACCTTTCTAGACTCCATTTTGCTATGTCTTCACTGAATTTATGGACTGTAATATTTCTCAGTACTTAGTATATTTAACAAGAGACTCCTGTTCTTTTAGGTCTACAATGATTTTATGGACTGTGATACTCTTCAGTAATTAATCAACTTAACAAAACACTCCATTATTGTCAGCCCTGACCTTTATTTAGCTGGAAAGCAAACAATTTTAAGATAGTAATGAGGGAGTGGGTGTTATACATCAGTTATTGTACTATTAGGTCAAAATGTGGAACATCTATTACCAATATATGATTATCAATATAAAAAAATAGCAACATAAAATTACCCGGGCCCAGCTAACCTCCCTTTGCAATTGGTTGCATTTAGCTGATTCAGGTTCGCCCATGAAGTCAAAACATAGGAACCAAACAAAGAATTGAAGATTTCCTCTCCTTTGGTGGAAATTCTTTGATCAGATGATAATTATTCCACATTGCTATTTTTTGATTTATTTAGCAATGGACTGATTGGTGGGGGTGCATTGTGCTTGGGTTAATTGTAAACCACATGGTAATATATATTTTTTATAAAAGTCTTCTATTATTTCTGTTGTTATTGTTGTTTTTATGATGTTGTTTTCTGGAACATATCAAGAAAACTTCATCAAATAAATTTGCACCTCTCTCTCCTCTATGAATTACTCTCATTTTACATAAAGTAGTAAATTCTGAGTAGGAAAAAAATATATTCAGTTTTATCAATAAATCTTACCCTCTAGTGGACGCTGCTCACAGATTGTTTTTTCTGTCTATCCAAAGAAATGGACCTTTTATTTAAAGAAACTTTTATCTTCAATTGTTACCCCATTTTAAACATATTACTCAAAGAAAATGTGGGATTGTTTATTTCTTCAAAAACATTTCTTAATTGTTTTCAATAATAAGCAACTGCAGCAATTTGTTGTAGGAATAAATATTACCCTCACCAGCTTACAATTTCTGCTGACAAGTTGTTCACAGTGAGCCTTACAAAATTAATTAATAATCTGCTTTTTTTAAATCTTTTTTACATCCATTAAAACACTTTGGATTACATCATTTTTTTTCTTAAATTGTGAATGGAAACCATTTCAAAAAAGTAAAAAGGGGCAATAACTTTTACAAAAATAATAATATGTACCAAGTTTCACAGCGATAAATTTTTTAAAAAATGCAAGACAATTTGCATTCACAAGATTCTATCTTGTACTGCATACTACTGAAAGACATAACATGCAATAATTCTAAATTATATTGTGAGAGCAATGATTTGTGGAAAAGATCATCTTATACAATGGCCATATATGTATAAAGTCTCAAAGTGGTCTACTAAAGATCATCAGACTAGTTATGTTCACAAGATTCTGTCACACTACATTGACCTAATAATTCTTCATTTACCAAATGTATCCACTATCATAATAGCATGCAAATAGCTTTTCCTTGATTCAATCAGTAGTTTTCACAACCAATTTGGATACTCTTATCTTGGTATTTACAGCTTTTCCTTGATTCAATCAGTAGTTTTAACAACCTATTTGGATACTCTGATCTTGGAATTTACAGCATTTCCTTGATGATTCAATCAGTAGTTTTAACAACCAATTTGGATACTCTTATCTTGGTATTTACAGCTTTTCCTTGATTCATTCAGTAGTTTTCACAACCTATTTGAATACTCTGATCTTGGAATTTACAGCATTTCCTTGATTCAATCAGTAGTTTTAACAACCTATTTGGATATTCTTATCTTGGAATTTACAGCTTTTCCTTGATTCAATCAGTAGTTTTCACAACTGATTTGGATACTCTGATCTTGGTATTTACAGCATTTCCTTGATTCATTCAGTAGTTTTCACAACCTATTTGGATACTCGGATCTTGGAATTTACAGCATTTCCTTGATGATTCAATCAGTAGTTTTAACAACCAATTTGGATAGTCTTATCTTGGTATTTACAGCTTTTCCTTGATTCAATCAGTAGTTTTAACAACCTATTTGGATACTCTGATTTTGGAATTTACAGCTTTTCCTTGATTCAATCAGTAGTTTTAACAACCAATTTGGATACTCTGATCTTGGAATTTACAGCATTTCCTTGATTCAATCAGTAGTTTTAACAACCTATTTGGATATTCTTATCTTGGAATTTACAGCTTTTCCTTGATTCAATCAGTAGTTTTCACAACCGATTTGGATACTCTGATCTTGGTATTTACAGCTTTTCCTTGATTCAATCAGTAGTTTTCACAACCTATTTGGATACTCTGATCTTGGAATTTACAGCTTTTCCTTGATTCATTCAGTAGTTTTAACAACCAATTTGGATACTCTTATCTTGGTATTTACAGCTTTTCCTTGATTCAATCAGTAGTTTTCACAACCTATTTGGATACTCTTATCTTGGTATTTACAGCTTTTCCTTGATTCAATCAGTAGTTTTCACAACCAATTTTGATACTCTTATCTTGGTATTTACAGCTTTTCCTTGATTCAATCAGTAGTTTTCACAACCAATTTGGATACTCTTATCTTGGTATTTACAGCTTTTCCTTGATTCAATCAGTAGTTTTCACAACCAATTTGGATACTCTTATCTTGGTATTTACAGCTTTTCCTTGATTCAATCAGTAGTTTTCACAACCAATTTGGATACTCTTATCTTGGAATTTACAGCTTTGCTTGATTCAATCAGTAGTTTTCACAACCTATTTGGATAGTCTTATCTTGGTATTTACAGCTTTTCCTTGATTCAATCAGTAGTTTTAACAACCTATTTGGATACTCTGATCTTGGAATCAACAGCATTCCCTTGATGATTCAATCAGTAGTTTTAACAACCAATTTGGATACTCTTATCTTGGTATTTACAGCTTTTCCTTGATTCAATCAGTAGTTTTCACAACTGATTTGGATACTCTGATCTTGGTATTTACAGCTTTTGCTTGATTCAATCAGTAGTTTTCACAACCTATTTGGATACTCTTATCTTGGAATTTACAGTTTTTCCTTGATTCAATCAGTAGTTTTAACAACCTATTTGGATATTCTGATCTTGGAATTTACAGATATTTAAATACTGCAGGGAAGTTTTAACAACTGCAGTGTATTAAAGCAGAATCTATTATGTAGGCAATGATGAACAACACAGTAGAGTGTTATAACATGGAGTCTGTTATGTATGCAATGATGAACACCAATCAAACTTGCATTATCTTCAAACTGCCCTAATGACCTCTTGTTACAATGTTTCATAAATTTTAAAGAAAGAAACATATATTTTTTTAATTTAATACCCATGTGGCTGTGATTATTTGCTTAAAAAGTTATGTACATGTGTGTGTGTGTGTGTGTTTGTGTGTGTGTGTGTATGGAGATGGTTTCGGCAGAGATATGTGTACTAACTCTATTTTGTTTGTAAATGCATTAAATGCTTCAAAGAAAATATATGGGGTTTTTTTTCATATTAAAATTGAGTCCTTTTCTTCAGGTTCACACAAATAGAGAACTTGTTCTCAACTGGGTTATTTCCCCTGCACTACACCCCTCACTCCCCATTTGGACCCCAGGACATACTATTTATGTCTCAAAACAAAAACAGCAACACCATCTTGGAATATGGCAGGTATGGGTTTACTGCAGTATATACAGTAAACTCTGCTTATATTCAATGCCATAGCCCTGGGACCAGACCCAAGCTATGCAACACTGTCTTGGAATATGGCAGGTATGGGTTTACTGCAGTATATACAGTAAACTCTGCTTATATTCAATGCTATAGCCCTGGGACCAGACCCAAGCTATGCGACACCTTCTTGGAATAAGGCAGGTATGGGTTTACTGCAGTATATACAGTAAACTCTGCTTATATTCAATGCCATAGCCCTGGGACCAGACCCAAGCTATGCATATAATGTATATATAAACAGAGTATGCATTTAAGCGGAATTCATGCATATTAATGAAGAAAAAATGTGACCATACTTTCACTATGCACTTAAGCAATCTATGCAATTAAGCAATCTATGCAATTAAGTGATTTGCATTCAAGTGGAGCCAACTGTTCCCCTGACCTGACCTCTATATTTATTGGGGAAAAAACATGTTGACAACATTATACTTGCAACAGCTTGAAAGACTTGCTTAAACCAAGTTTTAAATTGTGTTTAGTGACTAAAGCCTTTAGCATCAAAATGTATTTTTTAATGTAATTAAAATTGTAAGTAGTTAATTTACTGTAATCAATTTTAATGTGATTAAAATGTATGTTTTAATATATTCATCCTGCATTAGTGTCATCTATGAAGACATCTTTATATTGTATGGCTGACTATATGTTCCTTGATTAGTATTTATGCATAATGTTAAGCGGAAATTTCTCTGGTTTTTATCGAGATTGTAGTCCAGCAACTTCCAAAAATCTATCTCAGTGACCTTGTATTATTAAAATGTTACCCTTTTTGCCTTTATGTCTTTTGTGTATGTCTTTCAGGATACATAGACTTACTCTGCACTATATAACCAAGAATGTGCTGTTAAACCCTGTATATATATTCTCTCATATAAAAAAAATGCACTCACAGCAAAGAGCACATTTCTTTTTATAATGACTGTCCATCCAATCTACAGTATTACAAATGAAAATAATGGACTGACCAAGGTATAAATGATTGTGCCTGCATGATCCATCATTTCACCATAACTGATGCACATTTCATCACCTCTGAAAAGTCTTTTATTTATTGTTTTTGTTTTAAAAATGTTTCAGATGGCTTGTCAGGAACCATTATTGATTAATTAATGCAGATATCACCTTGACAACTGAGGAATTTAGCTTGAAAATCAAAGGTACTACAAAGATGGCTTTATTTTTCTCCTAAATACAAGCATCAGAACAACAAACTACATATTGGCCAAACTATCAAACAAACAGAAATGGCCAACCACAACATATCTAACAAATGATGATACAAATATGCATGCATATTCTTTTTGCCTGGCACAAAATGTCACACATGAAAGATAATTTCACTTGGAACGATTGAAGCTCTGATGACTTACTTCCCTTTATTTTACTGAGAACTAATTTGCATACATTCCACACACTTAAATTAAAACTCTCAACAAAGGGCAGTACAGGCATATTTACCTTAATTTCCTTGACTCCTTTCAATTTGCTGATCTTATTTTCAATGTTTGTCACACATGACTGGCATGTCATGCCCTGGATGTCTATCACAGTCAACCGTTCCATTTCGTTGTCTTCTTCACTCTATAATACAGTTAAAACAGCTATTATGATTTCTGCCTAATGGGCATTTTGACAAGAAAAATATTATTTTTGCAGCAGGCTAGCCAGTAATTGAATCATTATCATTTCACTGAGAAATTTAGAATTTTTTCACAAAGAATCAGCAATTTGTTCGAGTCAAAATCAGAATTGGTAAAATTGTTGAAATTTGTTATTTATTGATTTATTTTTCTCGATTTTCACAAATCTATATGCATGTCATTTTTTTTACATTTTACAGAACCTTTGGTCAATGAATTTGACTTTCTACGATGACATCTACTATATGAACTGGGTTATTTCTAGAACTTGAAATTAAGTGGTCAGTTGCACCCTCCATTTGAAAAAGGGTATATTTTCTTAATGTAGGAGGAATTAAACTTTAGTCTAATAAATTAGGTTTGGGCTTTCAAATGAGTGGGTTTTTTATTTTGTATGTTTGATTTTCTGTTGAAACATTTGAGGAATCTACATCCGTTTCTGTAACTGCATGTTCGCCAATAAATCCTGCTACCGGTAATCTTCATCTTTCCTTCGTAAGTGACCAATTTCTTTCTTACATCAATTTTTCTCAATTTATGTGAAACCTATGCATTCATCACCTTTCCCCATCCATTATCCATTCAATCTGATTTATAGGGAAAAAATAACAATCCAAGATATTATTTGGAAAAAATATTATCTTCAGACAAAAGCAAAAGAAATATTTCAGCTTATAAGAAAATCACATCTCCCCATAAAACGATAAATGGCTTTTACCTCATAAGATGAAATTGCTATTTGTATACTAAAAGTTGTACTCAAAAGGCTGTAATTACCAGTAAATGAAATGACTGGGCTTACACTATAGCTGGCACCCTGTTTAAGACATTGTGCTGATATCAGACAGTCCATTGATAAAAATAGAAAGTGTTGAGTCTGAAGCCGACAATTTACTAGCTACAATTACGATATAGTAGGCAGGGTAGTATGCCAACATCCAGTCAAGACATTTATCAGATGGGGCAATCAAATACAAAACACACTCAATAAATAATAAGAAAATAGTTAGAAATCAAGTAAATTTTAAGCAGAAAACAATTGCACTCCCAAAACATGTAGGACGATTCGGAGTAATTTAAAGCATATGTTTAACAAATTCAGATATGCTGGCTTTTTTAATTTGAAATTTTCAGAAAAACTGGATTTGGACCAATTTTATTTTACAGCATCCCATTTGGCCATTGCAGTGGCATATATGACACGTCAAACATGTGATTTAAAGATCATAAAACATAATTATATTTCGTAATATGAAGCATTAATTTGTGACTGTTACAACCGTTTTATACAAAGATAATTCTTGTAATAATTTTGTTAAAATTTAATAAAGACATGATGTTAATATCATTTAAGTCAAAGTAAGATTCCACTGGAATATTCATAGTGTCCTTACTGAAGGATAATACCAACATACCAGTATATTAATAAAGTATGCATCACCAGAAGTGAACAAAATATGGTAAACCTGCTACCTTTAAAAACATATATATATATATATATATATATATATATATATATATATATATATATATATATATATATATATATATATATATATATGACTTAAGTACACAGTTTCACAGTCCTGGCAATACAGTACCAAATAAAAAAAAAGGCATAACAAAAGGTGAGGTAATGGTAATTAAAATACAAATTAAAACAATACAATTGGAGAAAATTAAAACAAAACAATTGGAGAAAAGGAGCAAAACATCCTATATATTTGTAAGAGAAAAATCCTTAAGGCTTGAAACAATATTGTACAATTACGCAGTATTATTAATTTTTTATCATAACGAATTTTCAGGATATACAGTGGCTCAGTGATAAAGAACTGGAATAAGAACTTGAAGGATGCAGGTTTGATTCCCACAATCACATCAGTAATGATCAGCTACCAAAGTGCCCTTGTTCAGTCCACTTCACATGCATCTACATGTAACCTTCAAAATGTTGCTGTGCCACAGTCACAAAAAGCAAACCTTGTCATAAATATGTGACTGATATGCTATATTTGCATGTTAGCATACAAAACGAATATGAACAGCATCAATCTATTAAATCGTATTTAGAAGAACCTGCTAGTGGTAAACATGGAAGCCGAGTGGTCTAAGGTGCTCATACATAGATCACTGACATCTCACCTCTACCTGTATGGTTCAGATCTCAGACTCGGTCAGCTGAGATATGTTATTAAACCCAAAACAACAACAAATATGTTTCAGCAGATTGATGTAGATACTGTTTAACACACACACTCACACACACACTCACACACACACACTATAAATGCCGTAATTACAATATGTATCTCTTGTACACAATCTTTATGTCCAGTTCAATTGTCCATTACTGCAGAAAAGTTGTTATTGTTGTGGTTTTAACACCATTTTTCAACACATGATAGGCTGCTATACATGGCATCCAGTTAAACTGCTGGAGAAAAATTCCGGTGGAAAATCCCAGGATGAACCACTGACCCACATGAACCTCATTAGAGAAATAGCATCAGCCTAAATCCATTTTTACCATATAAACTCACCAGTAAGTTGGTTGTTGTTGTTGTAGGGTTTAACACCATTTTCAGCACAAGATAGGCTATACATGGCGGCCAGTATTAATGGTGGAGGAAGAACCTGAGAAAACCCCAAAAAGAACCACCGATCCACGAGAAGCTAATGGCAAGCTTTCTCACATACCCACACTGACCAAATCAAAGACTTGAACCCATGCAGACAAAGGTGAGATGGCAGTGATCCATAACGGAGAGCGCTTTATACCACTCGGTCACTCATGGCCCCACCACCAGTAAGTTGGGTCAAACTGCACACAACCTAGACCTTGATCTGCAGGTTAAATCTATGTTATTGGTTATTCTGATGACTATTAACAGATTGTATATACCCAGATTGGCTGCTGCATTTTGTGATGGCACATCTGGGTCTATACACTTGGATACTACTTATATGTGAGTATATATGGTAATTAATTGTTTCAAGCCTTGATATACCTGTGTTAATGTAATATATTTCTCAAATAAATTTTAAAAAGTTTCATCTATGTCTGTTACATACCATCTTTAGTTTACCATGTGTTGGATTCTGCTGTAACCAAAACAAGATTTAAATAGATTTAATTTCTAATTAATAAAAATATTAGTTTTCATTCATATTTTACACTTCTATCAAGAACTGTTTACTACTTAAATATCTGAGGTCAGATAGAAATTCTCTCAGTTCTGACCAAGTAATCCATAGTCAGCGACACTGTCCATAACCCATCTTGAACAGGTGTATATACATGTATTAGGAATTGTGTTGACAGAATTAGGTATTTTTTTAAATATGGGTTTTAAAATATCTATTCTTCACTCATCGTGACAGGTAGTAAAATATGTAACTTACTTTTTTTAAAACTGTCAAAATACAATATATGCACATTACAACTGCTAATGATGTTATCATCAATTTTCAGAATATGAAACTTGACCTCAAATAAAAACCCTTTCTTTCAAAATAGCAGTCCTAATTAGGTGGTCTTTGCTATTTCATAACACATATTATCCTTCCTGATTATTTCTTTTTTACATAGCTCTTTATATATTTTCCATGACACACTGACCAACTTGCAAAACACACCCATAATTATTTAATTTTCATTGTCACATTGACCAATTCACCAAAAACGCACCCATACTGATTTAATTTTCATTGTCACATGGACTGATTCACCAAAAAAACACCCATAATTATTTCATTTTCATTGTCACATTGACCATTTCACCAAAAAAACACCCATAATTATTAGGGCATAACCGATTAGCATTTTTCTACCGATTTCCGATTCCGGATTTTGGGCATGAAATTTTTCCGATTCCGGATACGATTCAATTCTTCGGAAATGCTAAATCCGTATTTTTTTTCTAAAAAACTTCATCTTCCATTTCCGGGTTTCTGGTATCTGGTTTTGCCGTGTCTAGCATGTTACTTAGTACTTTACCATATCTGGCTTCATTTCTGGTTTTAACCCGTCCGTTCAAATAGATTGTCTCACAGCGTGGTTGTGTTGACCATATTGAACTTTTCTGACTTCTTATCTAACTTTATTAACGCACTATCGAATGACACGCAGTGTTAGATACGGTGCTATAGAAATTCAACTTTATTATTTTTATTATCCGAATCGGTCGTTCCTGCCTTGTCCGACTCCGATTAATCGGAAGTTCATACTATCCGGTGGAATCCGATTTCCGGATCAAAAGTCGGTTATGCCCTAATAATTATTTCATTTTCATTGTCACATTGACCACCAATTCACCTAAAAAACACTCATAATTATTTCATTTTCATTGTCACATTGACCATTTCACCAAAAAAGCACCCATAATTATTTCATTTTCATCGTCACATTGACCAATTCACCAAAAAACACCCATAATTAGTTCATTTTCACTGTCACTGACAGATTCACAAAAACCTCACATACTTGTTTCATTTTCATTGTCACACTGACCAATTCACCAAAAAATCACTCATAATTATTTCATTTTCATTGTCACATTGACCATTTCACCAAAAAAACACCCATAATTATTTCATTTTCATCGTCACATTGACCAATTCACCAAAAAACACCCATAATTAGTTCATTTTCACTGTCACTGACAGATTCACAAAAACCTCACATACTTGTTTCATTTTCATTGTCACACTGACCAATTCACCAAAAAAACACTCATAATTTTTTCATTTTCATTGTCACATTGACCATTTCACCAAAAAAACACCCATAATTATTTCATTTTCATCGTCACATTGACCAATTCACCAAAAAACACCCATAATTAGTTCATTTTCACTGTCACTGACAGATTCACAAAAACCTCACATACTTGTTTCATTTTCATTGTCACACTGACCAATTCACCAAAAAAACACTCATAATTATTTCATTTTCATTGTCACATTGACCATTTCACCAAAAAAACACCCATAATTATTTCATTTTCATTGTGACATTGACCAATTCACCAAAAAACACCCATAATTAGTTCATTTTCACTGTCACTGACAGATTCACAAAAACCTCACATACTTGTTTCATTTTCATTGTCACACTGACCAATTCACCAAAAAATCACTCATAATTATTTCATTTTCATTGTCACATTGACCATTTCACCAAAAAAACACCCATAATTATTTCATTTTCATCGTCACATTGACTAGTTCACCAAAAAACACCCATAATTAGTTCATTTTCACTGTCACTGACAGATTCACAAAAACCTCACATACTTGTTTCATTTTCATTGTCACACTGACCAATTCACCCAAAAAACACTCATAATTATTTCATTTTCATTGTCACATTGACCATTTCACCAAAAAAACACCCATAATTATTTCATTTTCATCGTCACATCGACCAATTCACCAAAAAACACCCATAATTAGTTCATTTTCACTGTCACTGACAGATTCACAAAAACCTCACATACTTGTTTCATTTCATTTTCATTGTCACATTGACCAATTCACACAAAAAAACATAATTTTTTCATTTTCATTGTGACATTGACCAATTCACCAAAAATCACCCATAATTATTTCATTTTCATTGTGACATTGACCAATTTACCAAGAAAAACAGTTATTTCATTTTCATTCTTTCCTTTTTTCTAAAATCCTTTTTCTTTTTTTCTGTTAATCATGTAACTCAGAAATCTTCCTGACATACTATTAAAATTAACATTTTCTTATGTCTAACATCATGTTCAGGAAGGTTTTTATGTCAGCAGAAAAACATTCTTAAAGAAAACTTGTGAAATAGTTAAGCATATTACATAAAAGACTTACAATAAAATTGTTTTGGTGATTTTTTTTTCTCCACTTCCTCTTACAACTATATCCATGTACACTATGACTATGTTAAGGTCTTTTCACACAATTCGTGTACTTTTGAAAGCCACATAATAAATAAGAATCTTTGTATATCCTCTATGTTGAAACAAGTTACGAATTTTAACCACTCTCAGCAGATCATCAAAAAAAAAAACAATCATCAAACTTTCAACCAGACAACAGTATAAATATACATGTATACAGGTACATCATGTGACCTACAGAATATTCAAGTTTCTCTATTGTTAGTGCTGTTAGTCAGCGCTTGACTATTAAATACACCATATTTGCTAACAAAAATATCAAATTACATTGACATTTAGGCTCACAAATCACAAGATCAGGGTCTGGTCAAATGGTTTTACTTTTACTTACGTTTACTCCCCAGATACTCGTTTTTTTACGGCTTTACTTTTGCTCCCCGTCATAACTACGCTTTTACCTTTGCCCCACATCTACGCATTTCTACCACAGGCACTTGATTCTGAGTAAATTCATGTATGTGCTGTTCTTTTCTTCCATTCATTTCAATATGCAAAGTTTCAATCAAAGACGATACCAGAAGTGAATTGTTTTTATTTAAGAAGGGAATTTCCCGATTTCGTCATGGCAATGGCGTCCTTGTCTGTTGATTACATTGATTGTGTAGAAATAAAAACGATTTTTCTGGATTCAGTTCAGACGAAATACCAAACTTTTTAAACAATGATGCGTTTAATGACGAAGGATCTGAAATTATGTCATCAGATATCGACATTGAAATGTTATCAGACTCGAGTGACACTGATGATGATAGCCATTGCATTGATGGATTGCAGACGTGATTTACTCAGCGGTCAAACAAACAAATAAACCTGCAGCTGAACAAAATGTGGATCATGAAATCACTGATGTTAACTGGACAGAGGCCAGTGTGCTTGAAATGTCTGCTGCTGACCTTCATGGGGATAATCAAAGCTCCCGACTATAGTTTTTATTGGTCAAATGACAATTTTCTATCCAATGAAGGAATCAAAAATGTAATGCCATGCAGAAGGTTTGAAAAACTCCTAAAATAACTTCATCTAAATGATGACAACATAAATTTTCCTACCGATCACCCTAGAAATAACAAAGTTCACAAAATACGAGTATTTGCCATGCAAATAGGTGGTCTTTCATAACAAGTCACAATGCTATATAATCAATAAATTTGTGCACTGAGAATGTGGTTTCTTCAGAAAGGTTGTCTCACATATCAGTGGTCTTTCAAGACAGGTTTTATTGTATTTAGTATCATTTGTGCAGATTTTGGAAGATCTTGAGGCCAGAAAGCTTTCTACCAATTTTGGTAAAATTCTGTTCAATAGTTTTTGGGAAGAATTGCTTTGTCAATGTTTTTAGTAATGGTGGCGATATTTTATTGTGGGTTAGCATCAGTCATTAAACCTTGAAGGACCGCTCTGGTGGCCTAGTGGTTAGAGCACCCACCATGGCAGCAGGAGGTTGTCGGTTTGATCCCCAGCCTGTTCATACTAATGACTTACAAAAATGGTACTAACAGCAGCCTAACTTGGCGCTCAGCATTAAGAAGTTAGTGTTAGGACTGGTCAGCCTGGTGTCAGGATAATGTGAATGAGTGGGACACAATGCTACGTCTTCAGCATGATGCCCAAGTGCTAGACATCACTATAAACTGCCTCACTGCAGACATCGTAGCGATATGACTGAATTTTATTACAGCTACATTAAAAAATCCTAATCCTAATCACACAAAAAGACCTTGAAACCTCTCTAAAGCAGGCTGCTTTATCTTTGGTCAATATCTGTTTAGTGGCTCTTGAGACCATTACATGATTTACATACGTACAAGCATTCAGGCCTAATGTCTGTCACCCATCTGACTGCCATAATTCTACCATATATAAATGCAAACCATCCTACCTTGTACATTTTTCAACTAGTTTACATGAAATTTTAAGAATGTACTAAATTGTTTGGTGTTAGGTCAACTGCCTAATGAAATGAACACTGCACTCTTCCTGTTCCACTGATTCAACATAAATGATTTTCATCCTTAGATGATGTAATTTTAGTACATGTATACCATTATACTTTATATCAATTTTGTTCCTTTCACCTCCTGATGATAACATAGATTAAAGTCAATGCCCTATTAGCATCAACATTAAATTCTTGTTCAAGTATATTTACTTATATAGTATTTATTTATTTACTTCTTGACTGTGGTCTAGGTTGTGTGCAGTTTGACCCAACTTACTTCAGTTATTTTTCAGTTTCTTCTGATTTATTTCGAAGAAACCTATCCTGTGGCCTGAGTGGTTAGAGCGTCCACCACAAATGTGGGAAATTGTGGGTTTGAACCCCAGTCAAGTCATGCCAAAGACTTTTAAAAAATTGTTAAATCTATATTTAAAATCTGATTCATATACACATACATTTATTTAGAAGAAATGAATGAATTTCTCCTTTCCCCGAGTCATTCATTAAGTTTTATTAATTCCTTCTTTCTGTTCTCTTCATATTTATATTTATGTATGTGTACCAATTTATAACATAATTCTGAATCTGACATTTCCGGACCCAGGTGGCCAATTGACCTAAAGCACTCACCTTTACCGATCATTCGCAACTGTATGCATAGGTTCGAGTCTTAGGTTCAGCCAATGTCATCTTCGCTGGTTAAGGTTTTGATGTGTTAAACCTATCTTCACCTTGGCAGATCAATCAGATATTGTGGTGCTGCAGGTCTGTGAATTTCACCTGATGTGGTGGATCCAATCAAAATCATGTTTTTCAAATTTGAACACTGTTCCTAACAAGATCTAGACAAGGGGAGCACACAAATGGACTGGACTCATAAATAAGCAATTTTCCAATGCCGGTCTGGTTTTGCACAAATACATACTTTCCCTCAGTTGCATATGTAATGGTTTCCCTCTAGTACATGGTCATACTTTCGATGTTAAACTTACAAAGTATTCTCCTTAAGCCAAATGCCTCCACCATTTTCAGCACACATACAATGCACCACCGTTGCACACTTTTGGTTAGTTGGCATTACTTACTATGGGAGACAACTCTTGAAATCCTATAGATGTCACTAGGACAAAGCTCTGCAATATCTGTATGTTCTGCCAAGATGTAAATAGGATTAACACATCGGAACCTTGGCTAGTGAAGATGAGTCAACAACACTTCACTGCTATATGAACTGGGAGAACCAATTATAGACAGCAGTGAACCGATAGTTTTAACTTGACTATAATTAATGACTACTCAGGGTCACCTGTACATAGTATTTTTAGCAGTTTCCTGATACCAAAGTCAGCAATAATTATAAAATAATAAGTTCAGGCTGAAACGAACATGACAACAAAATGTTGGCCCTGATTTCTAACTTAGATTTTCTTTTGTAATATTTGATTTTTAAATTTTAAAACTTGTAATTGGCATAATACTGTCTGTATTGTACTGACACTTATATACATACAAACACACTGTAACAAGGTATTAAAGACATCAATTAAATTGACACAGACTGATCTGTTTTAAGATATCAAAGCAGAGGTACAATAATAATTTGATAAAAGCAGAGATTTATGTTGTGTTTTTACTGTATTTGTTTCAAAATCCTTGTTCTCAAAGTGGGCTAGAGAAGTTAATATTATCTATCCCTGGAAGCCCTATTTTACTGGGCAAAAGTCATGGTTTTGAAGTAAATTTGGAGTAGCAGTCAATAGTATAAAATAATTTATATATTACATCCCAATTCTCACATAATAAGAATGCAGCCTGCAGCAGTCCACCCAACTAATTCCTATAATGACATGTACAAACACCTGAAGGGGGAATAACCTATCACACCGTACATGTATAATGTATAAACATAGAGGTCACTCAACACAAATTTTTTGATTTACCAGCAGGGTTGTCTAATCAGGAAATCACTGGCAATGTTGAAAATAAGCTGGTCCATAATCCACTTTAATAATGGCTACATCCACATTTTACTGGCCCCAGGGGCTTTGGTTATTACAATATTAACTAGAGCTCCTCAAAAACCCTGCAAGCCACTGGCCAGCAAGCTGTCACTTAGCTAATCCACCAATGTAATATGGAGGGGGAAAAATCCTGTTTTTTTTATAGTTCCCAAATGAAAGCAGCAGCCATGTTTCTGGTATGCTGGCAGATCTACCGTTGATTTAACATCAATTTTAAATGGTGTTTGGAAGATGAAATAAAGTCATTGAATCACATGATACAGTTACAAAAAATACATACACCAAATGCAAATCAGGCTATCTATTAGTATCTATACTATATTTGCAATTTATAAGTTAATTTTTGCTTCATCTTGTGAGAAATGGTCAATTTATGTGGTCACATATAGGAGAAACTGCCAGGTTCATGGAAGAATCTAAGTGATCATGAGCTTATTAACACAATTCGATTGTAAGAACATGGTATTATCAACACAAATCAGTTGTAAGAACACAGTACTATCAACACAAATCAGTTGTAAGAACACAGTACTATCAACACATTCAGTTGTAAGAACATAGTACTATCAACACAAATCAGTTGTAAGAACATAGTACTATCAACACATTCAGTTGTAAGAACATAGTACTATCAACACAAATCAGTTGTAAGAACACAGTACTATCAACACATTCAGTTGTAAGAACATAGTACTATCAACACATTCAGTTGTAAGAACATAGTACTATCAACACAAATCAGTTGTAAGAACATAGTACTATCAACACAAATCAGTTGTAAGAACATAGAACTATCAACACAAATCAGTTGTAAGAACACAGTACTATCAACACAAATCAGTTGTAAGAACACAGTACTATCAACACAAATCAGTTGTAAGAACACAGTACTATCAACACAAATCAGTTGTAAGAACATAGTACTATCAACACAAATCAGTTGTAAGAACACAGTACTATGAACACAAATCAGTTGTAAGAACACAGTACTATCAACACATTCAGTTGTAAGAACATAGTACTATCAACACAAATCAGTTGTAAGAACACAGTACTATCAACACAAATCAGTTGTAAGAACATAGTACTATCAACACAAATCAGTTGTAAGAACACAGTACTATCAACACAAATCAGTTGTAAGAACATAGTACTATCAACACAAATCAGTTGTAAGAACACAGTACTATCAACACAAATCAGTTGTAAGAACACAGTACTATCAACACAAATCAGTTGTAAGAACATTGTACTATCAACACAAATCAGTTGTAAGAACACAGTACTATCAACACAAATCAGTTGTAAGAACATAGTACTATCAACACAAATCAGTTGTAAGAACACAGTACTATCAACACAAAGCAGTTGTAAGAACATACATGTACTATCAACACAAATTGGTTGTTAGAACAAAGTACTATCAACACAAATCAGTTGTAAGAACATAGTACTATGTACACAAATCAGTTGTAAGAAGTTCGAGATAGTATTATCAACACAAATCAGTTGTAAGAAGTTTAACATAGTACTATCAACATGTATCAATTTAAGAAGTTCAACACAGTATTATCAACACAAATCAGTTGTAAGAAGTTCAACATAGTACTATCAACACGTATCAATTGTAAGAACATAGTACTATCAACACAAATCAGTTGTAAGAAGTTCAACATAGTACTATCAACACGTATCAATTGTAAGAACATAGTACTATCAACACAAATCAGTTCTAAGAACATATATGTACTATCAACACATATCGATTGTAAGAACATTGTGCTATCAACACATATCGATTGTAAGAACATAGTACTATCAACACGTAGTACTTTCAACACAAATCAGTTGTATGAACATTGTACTATCATCAAAAATCAGTTGTAAGAACATAGCACTAACAACACTAATCGATTGTAAGAACATTGTACTATCAACACAACTTGATTGTAAGAACATAGCACTATCAACACCAATCAGTTGTAAAAACACAAATAAATTGTAAGAACACAGTACTATCAATACAAATCAATTGTATGAACATTGTACTATCAAAACAAATCGGTTGTAAGAACATTGTACTAACAACACAAATCGGTTGTAAGAACATAGTTACTATCAACACAAATTGATTGTAATCAAATATAAAAACATAATACTATCAACAAAAATCAATTGTAAGAACATAGTACTATCAACACAAATCAATTGTATGAACACTGTACTATCAACACAAATCAATTGTATGAATACAGTACTATCAACACAAATCAATTGTATGAACACTGTACTATCAACACAAATCAATTGTATGAATACAGTACTATCAACACAAATCGATTGTAAGAATACAGTACTATCAACACAAATCAATTGTATGAACACTGTACTATCAACACAAATCAATTGTATGAATACAGTACTATCAACACAAATCGATTGTAAGAATACAGTACTATCAACACAAATCAATTGTAAGAATACAGTACTATCAACACAAAACAGTTGTAAGAATACAGTACTATCAACACAAATCAATTGTATGAACACTGTACTATCAACACAAATCAATTGTATGAACACTGTACTATCAACACAAATCGGTTGTAAGAACATTGTACTATCAACACAAATCAATTGTAAGAACATAGTACTATCAACACAAATCAATTGTAAGAATACAGTACTATCAACACAAATCAATTGTAAGAATACAGTACTATCAACATAAATCGGTTGTAAGAACATAGTACTATCAACACAAATCGGTTGTAAGAAGTTCAACATAGTACTATCAACACAAATCAGTTGTAAGAGTATTGTGCTAACAAAGATTCATCAAATTATCAAGTTTTATTATTTGAACAGCATGCAATAAATGAACCTGAAAAACAAAACGTCATGAAAGTTGTTTTTGTTGTGAACTTAACCATTGTTAGCACATGATAAGCTATACATGACCACCAGTATACCTAATTAGTGGAGGAAGAACCCAGGAAAATCCCGGTAATAACTACTGACCCACAGAAGCTACTGACAAGCTTTCTTACATACCCACATAGTCCAACCTGAGACTCGAACTCGCATGATCACAGAAGAGATAACATTGATCAGCTGAGACTCCAACTTGCATGATCACAGAAGAGATAACATTGATCAGCTGAGACTCCAACTTGCATGATCACAGAAGAGATAACATTGATCAGCTGAGACTCCAACTTGCATGATCACAGAAGAGATAACATTGATCAGCTGAGACTCCAACTTGCATGATCACAGAAGAGATAACATTGATCAGTTAAGTGATTCATGGAAGCCCTACAAGAAAGTCAAGGTTGAAAACAGTCATGGTTTATTCTAGTATACACGGTTGCAGGATTTGATTTCTTTTTTACTGCAAAAAATAGCTTCTCTGAAAAATCACACTATATTCCTTCTGTATTGAAACAGACCTGCAAAGTCAATGAAGCATGAAAAACATCAATGGTTTTCTGAGATCACTTTTTGCAATAATGGTGTAATACCTATTTATCAAAAAACGTCCAACCAAAACCTGATAAAGATGAATTCAGGTCATTCATGGGTTTGCTCTATCATCATCAGTTTCATTATTCGAGCATAAATAACATCTGCAAAATGAAAATCAAACATAAAATTTACCCAGGTTTGTGAAGTATAATATATGGGCCACAATGACCTACTACTGAAAAGAGGGTGTACTGTACATCAAGATGTATACTCTAAGATACTACTGTATATCAAGATGTATCCTCTAAGATACTACTGTATATCAAGATGTATCCTCTAAGATACTACTGTACATCAATATGTATCCTCTAAGATACTACTGTACATCAAGATGTATCCCCTAAGATACTACTGTACATCAAGATGTATGCCCTAAGATACTACTGTACATCAATATGTATCCTCTAAGATACTACTGTACATCAAGATGTATCCCCTAAGATGCTACTGTACATCAAGATGTATCCTCTAAGATACTACTGTATATCAAGATGTATGCCCTAAGATACTACTGTACATCAATATGTATCCTCTAAGATACTACTGTACATCAAGATGTATCCCCTAAGATGCTACAGTAACTGTACATCAAGATGTATCCTCTAAGATTCCTGAACCTTTACAGGATTGTATGTATACAGTATGCCATAATTCTATACATTCATGAGGTAAATGCAAAAGGTTATCCAAAGCAACTTTAATGTAAAATGTTGGTCACAAAGACCTTGACAATGACGTATGGGTGTTGTACTGAGAGATATGTATACATGTACAATCATATAGGTTAGTAATTTAAGCATAATAGTTAAAATACAAAATTAAAAAAGTTAAACATAAAATATTGATTACTGTAATACAAAAAATATTGGTCAAAGTGACCTATTTTTGAGGTTGATTGGAACTACTCATTAAGATAGATCCTGTAACAAAATGGCACGATTCCACATATAATACCAATGCAGCCATAAGCAAAAAGAAAACATAACATCCACTACAATGTATGTCCCAGTGACCTTTTCTATGTAATGATGTGATCCTAAGAGAGATGTGTGTGTGTGTGTGTGTCTGTGTGTCTGTGTGTGTGTGTGTGTGTTATATACAGAGAGAGAGAATTATAAATATACACCAGACAGAACAGAAAGAGCTATCCATGGATTCTATAGATGAATGCTTTATAATAGTAGGCATAATTTATATTTAATACAAATAATACTATCACACAGCTTAGAGAATTTTTAATTCATACTCTATGGGGATTCAAACCCAGGTACTTGGGTAAATGGCACCCATCGCCTTGCCTGCACACAAAAGTCCATATTCCCTCACTACTAAACACCCAAGACCAACAAATGATGCTACTTAATCAGTGCATTTATATACATATGTTGTAGCTGATTGGGGTGGGTGGCAGCTACATTGGGGAATTAGCTGGTAGATCCAACAAAAAAACAGCTAGGTTACCATTTTCTAATTCAAACTCTCCTTAGTCAGTTCTCCTCTGGTAAATATATAAGCCTAGAGTGGACTTCACTGGAGACAACTGATATCATATTTCTTCAACTGGCTTGAATTGTTTCTATTACATAGATCTGTGTTTCTTACATTAAACTAAACATTTTATATTTCACTAATGAATTGTCTAGAAGCTGATTTGAAAACATATAAATGATTATAATATATCTGATCAGACTCACACTCACTTTCAACCTCTTCCTCTAAATACAAATGTTAAATAAATGGGGTTTAATTGTAAAGGTTGACAAAGATTGTCAGAGTTCAATTATAAACTATCTATTTCTTTAAAATCTATATCTGAGATATTCTTGCTAATTAGAGAATCTTAATCTAATATATTTTCTCTAATATCATAATCATTTTCAAAATCTAAAACTAATTGTAAGTTCTGTAAATAATAATTTCATTAATTTGCAAAAACACAACTGCTTCTCACTAGACTTAACCAAAATGATTAATGTCCTTAAGGTCATGGGGTGAGTGTACTGTAAAGATTCTGCTTATATTGTTTTGGAAATAAACTGGAAAACAGTCCCTAATACACATATATGAGTGCATATAACAGCAATTAACTAGCATATAGTAGTAGTGTACATGTAGCAGTACCCATCAAGATCCATCACTGCACCATGTAATAAAAATCTACTTGGTCAGGAGCTAAGGGCAAAAAACAAAACCTAAGCCAATAAAATGTAAACTGTAGGTTACCATGACAAAGATGCATACAAATGTCTAGTTAGATGATTTAAGATTGAGCAGAACTTGCATACAAATTTTTAAAAAATGTATCCAACATCATCTGAAATGTATGTCGCAGCAATTTAGAATGAGGGTGCAGTTTGCTCATCAAGATGCATCCTCTAGGACAATATATATATATATATATATATATATATATATATATATATATATATATATATATATATATATATATATATATATATATATATATATATGGTGCAATAAAACCTATCTGACCATGAGCTAAAGCCAAACTTAACATGAGCTAGTAAATATTATAAGTAGGTCAGTCACTATTTGTTGATGGGAGATGTATTAATTACACATGCATCAATTATCTAGTTTGATGACTCTTGCATGAACAGAGCTAAAGAAAAACACGTAATACACAGAATTTAAGCAAACTCAATGAAGCATTCAATATGTGTCATAGTGACCTTGTTTTAAAATGCACTGATCAGTATGGATCACGTCACAAAGTTTCATGATTCCTGATATGAACAGTAGGAAAACAGTGAGCTGAGCTACAATTGACAAACTTAAACATGAATGTAAAGCTAATGTGTACTTAGGTTCCTTATCCCCTCCCCAGGATGTATTTGTGTTGATAGTACTATGTTCTTAAAACCCAAAATGCTGCTTTTAATAACTTATATAAGAATTAATTAATAGTTAAAATACACAGAAGCTGTACATATGTACCGGTATATGCTTTTGTCTGTGCAGACACCAACACCAAAACTGACATAGAACAATGGCTCTCCACTGACTTGCATTAACATTAATTATATTTAATAACCACTTTATCCCCTATCACAAATCTCACTTGCATTAACATTAATTATATGTAATAACCACTTTATCCTCTATCACAAATCTATGATCCACTTTCTAAAAGCAATGAACCACTAAAAACACAGGTCAGTTCAGTCAAATACAAACAGTTGGCCTGTTTAGGAAGTTTTATTCCTCATGTACAAACCAGGTGTTCCCTTATGTTGAGGATCTCCAGTCTTAAAATGTATCCATATTTTATAAACCATTTGAGAGATAGGTAAATAACTTACACTCATTTTAGACTATCATACAAAGAGGATGTGAGACTCCAACAGTACATGTAGGAATGACCTAAAATGAATACCTGACTGTACCAGGTAGTACTAGTATGTCCTAAATTGGCCCTTTAGGCAATCCACATTACATCACTTACTTACTGAACACGAACCAGGACACAGGAGTTGGTCAGTAACAGTCAGATTAGAATAAATATCATCACACATCCTGATACAAAATCAAGAACAAGCCACTGGCATATGCACATAGTGTACTGCTTGAGTTAAAGACTGGAACACATGGAATTAATTTGTTTTTTCACAAGGCACAAAACATATTTAAAACCATACTACAGCTATATTTAACAACAAAAGACCGCTTTTATACCTAGTCTGCCATTTGATAACTACTTACAGTTCGGAACTGTAAATGAAATAATGTCATAATAGTAATTAAAAAAAATGCACAGGTACACCAACTAATGTACTTATTAAAAATTTTCCTGTAAAACATTTTTTTTTCACTGAACAGAGGGAGACCCAGATTTACTGTTATGCAAGGAGAGCAGGGTCTATGCTGTACACACTTACAAAATTGTCCTTATTTTTGGGTACACCACACAAATTCATAAAGATTTCACACTATTTCAGTTAAATTTTGTACCAGTTAAATTCATATTGCAACTTCAATGTTCATTTCATTTTAATGCTTATATGACCCCAAATCCTTTTTTGACTCTCTTATCTGGGGTATTGCATTATGTGCATTATAATATGAGACACACTGCAAATTTTAGACTGATGACTATTATCATACTTCCATTTGTGTGTGTATGTTTGCTTTGGATTTTTAACATAGCTTAAACAATAGTTCAGTCTTGTCACTACCATGTCTGCAGTGTGGCAGTTTTTACAGATATCAAGCACTGGCATCATGCTTCAGATATGTAGTATGATGTCCCACCTAAGTCACATTATCCTGACACCAGGCCAACCAGTCCTAACACTAACCTCTTAATGCTGAGTGCCCCTGTAAGTATCATTTTTAAAAGGTCTTTGGTATGACTCAGCTGGGGTTTGAACCTATAACCTCCTGCATCATACTTCCATTTATAATTTTCTTATTTCAACTGCTAAAAATAAGAACACCACACAAAAGTACATGTAGCAGTACTTGCTTACATCAACATAACTTTTTAATTAACAAAAACCTCACTTTGTCAAAGAAACATCACTTGAAGGGACTTGATACTAACTAAAAACAATTTCCAGGAGTCAAAGTCAAGACCCTTTCTTCATCTTAGCACATTAACCCCTGGAAGATTTTGTTCTTTTCGCATCAAATTTGAGTATGAAACCCATTTTGGGGACAATTTCTGAATACATCCTAATACACTGACTTCCAAGTGATTTTCCATTTGCCTAATACATGGTTGTGTTAGAAACATTGTTTTCCATTGGTTATTTTGATTGCGCATGAGCAAAAGGGGGAAAAGCTGGTTGTTTTTTTTTTTGCTTAACCCACCATTCTTGTATCGAGACCACTCTTTATTCCAAATGCCCAACTTATCCTACTTTCTGCACAAGTTCACCTGTCTGTGTGCAGTTCAGACCAGTCTGCCTTAAATCGGAGGCCAAAAAGTCTAAAATCTGGACTCAAAATCAGATTTCGTCCACTGGCAAGTTTTGGGTGAAAAAACAAACAGGTAAAAAAATTAGGTTTGTCCTCCTTATTTTGAAGTGCAACTAAAACGTCAAGATTATTTGATATCACCACAGAGCTAAATCCATCTAACTTTCTAAAATACCACCCACTTTAGTGTATCATACAGGACCTTGACACTACAGAGCATGGAAGTAGGCTACTACCTCCTGCCCCGTAAATGCGGCATTTCGAGTTAATGTGATAACTACAGAGTACTGAAACAAACTCTGATATTCATAATAAACTCAAACATATCAATTTTTTTTTTTAAAAACTGCCAGAGCCAACATACTTGCATGATACCTGAAAGTATATAACAAAAATTTTTTTATCATGTGGTCATGACCTTGATATCAAGGAGAGAGAATCATTTGATGTTTCTGAGACAGTGTCAAAATATACTTACATGTACCAGCATGTGCTAAACTTGAACAAATCAATCATCAATAATTTCAGGACGGAATTAAGTGGCACCATTCATGATATAGATTGTGGTACCATGCTGCAAGGCCTGTAAAAATGTGAGTCAATAAAGTCTGACACTATGAATCAGAGTAATGACCAACAACTTATTAACTTAAAATCAACAAAGTCCAGTCAAAATTCACTTGTATATGCGCAAGTCACTATACAAATACATCATTTAGTCAAAATTCACTTGTATATACGCAAGTATACAAATACAAATTCCAGTCAAATTTTTACTTGTATATGTACAAGTCATAATATAAATACATCATCCAGTCAAAATTCACTTGTATATGTGCAAGTCACTAAAATAATAATAATAATACCGGTAATAATAATAATAATGTGGACTTTGTATAGTGCCTAATCTTTCGAAGCTCTAAGCGCTTTACACCATCAATAATGATATGACTACACTACAGAACAGAACAACAAATGACAAAAACAATGAAATTGGAAAACATAAAAACATGCTGAAAACTTATAAGATACAAAACATGATTAGGTCGCTAAGTTTGTCCCTGCAGTCGAAATAGGTGAGTCTTAAGAGCACTCTTAAAAGGGACCACTGTGTCTTTGTTTCTAATTTCAATGGGCAATTCGTTCCACGTCACCTTGGGAACAATGAGTATACGATTATCAGAAGAGCGTAAGGATATAGCTGGTGTATACACATGGGTGAGGCTGGATAGGTATGTTGGACTGGAGTCTGTCATTGAAACATAGCACAGAGAACAAATTTTGTGTTTGATTCTGTATCGAATTGATAGCCAATATAGGGTACAGAGCAGTGGTGAGGTGTGCTCTGATCGAGGTACTCTAAAGATGATCCGTGCAGCTGTGTTTTGAACTTTTTGAAGTTTCTGGAGTAAATATTGTGACGAACCAGACAGAATTGAGTTACAATAATCCAGTCTTGAAAGTATTAATGAACACGCAAGTGTTTTCGTGGCATCAACTTAAAGATATTTACGAATGGAACTGATGCGTCTCAATTCAAGATATGCAGCCTTGCATATGTTTATGACATGTTGGTGCAATGTGAGAGTACTGTCTAGAGTAACACCCAGGTTCCGTACTGACTGTGAGAATTTAATGTTGGTGTTGCTTATATTTATTGTCTGAGGTAAAGGATGTGAATGAGAAAGTCTTTGTGTTGTTATCAGAATAGCCTCAGTTTTATTATCATTCATCTGCAGCTTCTTACATGTCATCCATGATTTCACATCAGAAATGCACTTCTCTACTCCATGGATGGTTGCATCAACTTCAGTTGGGTGGCTAGACTTTTATATTTGGGTGTCATCAGCATACAATTGGTGCGACACTGGGTGATGATCTATGACACTTGAGAGCGGCTGAGAAATATACATATATACTATACAAATACATCATATAGTCAAAATTCACTTGTATATGCACAAGTCACTATACAAATATATTGTCCAGTCAAAATTCACCTGTATATGTACAAGTCACTATATAAATGCATCGTCCAGTCAAAATTCACTTGTATGCACAAGTCACTATACAAATACATCATCCAGTCAAAGTTCACTTGTATATGTACAAGTCACTATACAAAGCAAAAGTCCAGTCCAAATTAAACATGCACAAGTCACCATACAAATACATCGTCCAGTCAAAATTCACTTGTATATGCACAAGTCACTATTCAATACAAATACATCATCCAGTCAAAATTCACTTGTATATGCACAAGTCACTATACAAATACAAATTCCTATTAAAATTCACATTTATATGTTCAAGTCACTGGGTCAATGAGTACAATGAAATTCAAAAGTGCAAAAAGCAATCTTCAACTTTACTCCAAGGTCAATTTCGTCTGGTTTTCAAAATTCCTTTACAAAACTACAGATATGTTGATGGTTAGGTCTGCCACTGTTTATTGTTACACATGACCACAGGCTAACACCATCCCTTACGTAAGTTTGCCATAGTTAAGAGAGGAAGCTGACCCAAGCCCGTCATAAGTGTAATTAGCACCTTGGACTGGAAGGATGTTTTGTACATCAAAGATGCTGCCAGAAGGAGTGGGCGTGCCTTATCTTCTGGATACGCTGACTGACCGCCATATTGAATAAGTCGAGTGGATAGGGCCCCAGCGCTACCCAATCAGAATCGAGGAAGGGGTGGGACCCTGATTTATTTTAAAATATATATCTTTAACCCGGCCATCAAGCGTTAGTTGCCATAGTCCTTTACCCTGTGAATTGGAACTCCGTGCGGCCATACGTTAATTGGCGGAAAACCCTTAGGAACAGAATTCTAAGTGTAGCTTCTAAAAAGGTCAGTGAGCTATTTGTTCGATTTTGCTGTCTGCGACTGCATTTAATTGTAGATCGTATATATACGTCTTATTACTAAAATCGTCAGTAGAAATATTTATTTTGTGATGTTGATATGTTTGTATATTTTGAAGAATGAGTTCCTATTTGTAAAGAATCGTAATTGCTTGCTAGCCGTCGTAAGAATTAATATTATTATAATTCGCTATGTGGTTATTTTATAGTACAATAGCACATTATCCATGTAATTATACAAATTGAATAGTATCTTTGAAATGGTTGCACTGTGAGAAATTAATATTTGTGTACGCTTGTGGGAGTGTAGTGTACAGACATACATCTGGTTGTCATAATATTATAAGTACAACGAGATTAAATATATATATATATATATATATATATATATATAATATATATAATATATATATATAGTATATATATTTTAATTAGATATACTGATGTGATACGATGTATTGATATATGTATGATATCGTGCTATTACGTCATTGTTTTCCCTGTAAGAGTGTGTGGGGAATTTCGATGTGTATGTATGCGTGTCCTAAAAAATAATAGCCTTATCTGATGGTTAATTGATGATTTAGTGTGAGGTGAGATTTGATAAACCCTATGTTAACGCCTTGTGATTTTCACAGGAAGCTTCGAGTAATACAAGTGATAATACCTTCGAGGGACAGACTAGTGAGTGGTCCCAGTATCTCCGTTAGAGACAGAAGGAAGAGAGAAGGAAAGAGGGAAATCTGGAGAAGAAGCTTCGGGGACAGACCAGGGAAAGTGGTCCCAATAGTCGTGATAAAGAACGGAGGAAAGAAGAAGGAAGGAGAGAAGTCGGGAGAGGTGAAATCCAGGAGGAGTGGGAGGACAGAATAAAATAGATGAGTGGAGGATAGGATAAATAGATGAGTACAAACCAAAGGCCAGGTGGAAAATAGAACTCACACTGAATTCATGAGATGAAATAGGCTATCACTTAGAGAACGAGTGATTGTGTAACATTTAAATTTATAGGCTTCATTAAATTGTTATTGTTTGAATTTCATCTTCCTGTTATATATATATATATATAATTTAACCGTCAGCAGTGCTGACTGGGGGCTCAGAACCGTATACCTATCTGGTCTTTAATTTAAATTTAAATTCACGAGCCAGGTGGAACTTCCATAATATTTTAATTAATATTTTGGAAGTACCCCACCCCAACCTTTGCAGAATGCTACAGTCTCACCCCCCACCCCCACGTCTAATCAGGGAAATCTAATATGGATTGATGCAGAGACCATTGTGTGATGACTGTCTTGCCAGTCTTGGACATGGTGAGCGAGTGACTAATTTGCATTTTGTACTTAGCTTTTTTATTTTATTTCATTCATATCACTATGATGTCTGCAATGTGGCATTTATAGTAATGTCTAGCACTGGGGAATCATACCGCAGATATTTAGCATGATGTCACATTATTCTGATAATAGGCCTACCAGTCCTAACACTAACCTCGTAATGCTGAGCACCTAGCGAGGCAGCTTTTAGTACAATATTTATAAGTCATGGTATGACTAAACTGGGGTTCAAACCTGCGACCTGTTGCATCCAAAGCAGATGCTCTAACCACCAGGCCACTGGAACAGTCCTCTTGGACAAGCTTTTTGATTAAAAACAAAATCTTTCCATCATGAATGCGACAAACTCAGAAAGTAATACCTACGAACACTGCTCTCATTTCCAAAACATCAACAAGGGGTGCAGATTCTTGCCAGGTCAAAGCACCCTGAAAAACTGGTACTTATTATAAGCGCTAAATGCGCACTCCACACAGACTATGATGCATTTATTAGATAGTTTGGAATAGAGTTCAGAGGCATGCATGGGGATTCCAACCCCAATTTGTCCACCAATTCAGCTGTGAGCTGTCAAAGGATCACTGTATGGTTTCCAGTTTACCAGAAGGAGAAAATGGAGTGGTAGCAATTAGAGCAATCTGCCATAGGGAAACAGGCCACACCCAGTCACATTATCCTGACACCAGGCCGACCAGTCCTAACGCTAACCTTTTAATGCTGAGCGCCAAGTGAGGCATCTGTTAGTACCATTTTTGTAAGTCTTTGGTATGACTCGGCCGGGAGATCAAACCCCCAACCTCCTGCATCCAAAGTGGATGCTGAAACCACTGCTGCTGTGATACATGTATATTAAAGATTAAATTTTGGATCTCAACAAAATTAAGGAAAGATGGCCAGAAACTATTACAACAAGGATAGAGATAATAAATACCTACACAAAGTCAGAAAAATGACCTTAAATTATGTCACACCAAAAATGTTAAAATGTTACCCTAAAGCCTGGCGAATGGAGGGGGGGGGGTCGGCTAAAAGCATGTTTATTAGAATAAATGTGTAGAACCAGTCTTAAAAGACCATCTCTTCTGCCAAACAATATTGGTCTCTCAAGATAGATAGGTGGTCTCTTATAACAGATAACAAGACTATATAATCAGTAAATCTATGCATTATGATCCTGGTCTCTCAAGAAAGATTTTACTGCAATAATAATAATAATAATAATAATAATAATAATAATAATAATAATAATAATAATAATAATAACAATAATAATAAAAGATTTTATTTTCAAGGGTGACTCAATTAGTTATAAATGAGAAACATATCTATGTTCATGCCTTCTATCTTGTACATATAAGATACAAGCTACACTGCAAATATTAATAATGAATTCATGTTTATGAGATGAAGCAAATCCACTAATCATGGTGACATTTGTAGAAAGGATGTGCACTGAGCAATATGCCAGTCATAAGGTCATCTTCCAGTTTTTGGACTTCACCCTGTGAGAGGATGAATTCTCATCATACATATAAGGGTATCTTCCATCTGGAAAGGGCAACAGATGTTACAGCAAAAACTATTACTAATATAAAACAGCTAGTTTCTATTGACCCACAAAAACTTCCTGACATAATTCTGTGTAGTTTTTTTAAATAAAAAATCTCAGCTGGAACTTACCATTCTTAATAAAATATATCAAAAGATCATCAAAAGGTGTACTCTCATTAGAAGCATACAAGTAATTCAAAACCAAAAGAAAGCTGTCCAAGGTAATATGCAGGTGGACAATGTATATTTGGTGATCATTTGTCTACCTGCCATAGGTAAATCAACTTGTCAAAATGATGAATATATAATACCATATATACTCACTTAAAGTCAAGTCAAACTGCAAACAACAAAGATCCCAATCTGACATAGCATAATGTGCCTGCAGCTCTGGGTCTATGCTTGTTCTACTGATTACTCCTAACAAACTGCAGAGACCCATATCTGCATATACACAGTGCATTAGCAGATCTGGGTCTGTGCAGTTTGCAGATAGACTCAACCTATAAGCAAGTACATATGGTATTGTACATTTTCTTTTAGCTCAGTAGAGGAGGACCATGCATACTATTATGTAACAATAACCCCACAATTAAAAATAATACATTTACTTGGTGAAATATTTCTATTATCATGAAATCATTACACTTATAACCTGTAAATAAATGTAAATATAATGAACTTCAAGGACAAACTAAAAGTGGTCAGTATACTTGAAGTCTTTTTATACAGGTAAATTTCATCTAGGAAGATTGGAAGGCTAAATGAAGGACAGATAATAAGAATAATCAAGAGACATACCTAAACTATCAAAGTATAATAACAAGTCTTCTCAAAAGGATAGACACTTTACTGGCCAAAAATAACTTCCAAGAATTCAAGTGAAGATGATATCTTTTTTTTTTTTTTGTTGGTAAGACTATTGATGCTATCTGAAATTGTTTAGTAATAGCAAGATTTTCAAATCAGCCACTTGGGTGACCAAACTGACTGTAAAATGGACATTTTCTATCTGGGACCAATATAGAGACTTCGGTAAGTCTTTAGGTAAAAAACCAATGTTAATATGACCATCCTGTTATGTATATTTACTTTATATTGTGTGTTTGATCTTTGTCTGTCATTGAGGTTAGAGAGTTTTCCAACCTGGCTGCCGTTATTTACGCTTTCCCGATTTCTGTCACAAGTCAAAGAAACAAACAATATGTTGACTTAATTTATGTTTAAGTCTTGACTTTGTTTATGAGATTCTGATGGAATTTTCCATTACAAATGGTCAGTTTCCAGATCATTGTGTTTGATCATATGTCTAAAAGACAGTTTGTGTGTGTGTATATATATATATATATATATATATATATATGGTGAATAATTGTTGTAGTTGTGTTCAAATATAACTTTAGAATAATTATTTAAATGATTCATGAGACTAAAAATTGTTCTCATTGACTGGATTAACTCAATCCTTTATTGTGATATATCAAAATTAACTGTACATCAACACTTAAAAGACTGTTGACACATAAACACATTCAAGACTTTGTACATCAGCACTTTCAAGAATATTGAAACTCACTTGGAACACTGTATAATTTTGAACTTGTGACAGAACATTTAGGATTTTTTTGGACTCAGTTAACAATAATCTAAGTGCCTCTTGAATTGTCACTTAAAGAAATCAATTATTTGCAGAATTTTACTTAACTTCTTGACTTTGCTTCTTTCTGTTTATGTATTTTAAGACCATAGCATCATAACAGTTTATTTTAGGGAAGCAGTGATAGGATATGTGAGACCATCCACACACAATAATAGGTATTCCAGTGAAAACTCCATGTTGATATGATTTTCTGTTCAGAAGGAGCTGTCATAACAGTGTTTTCAAGATGGCTGCTGTGATGACCATACTGGATGTCAGATCAGCAACATTTACAGTCACAACCAAATCTGGTTTCATAAGACACCTTTCCATGAAAACCCAGTGTTGATATGACCACCCATTCAAAAGTAGCAATAAGCAGAATTTTAAGTGAGGTGGTCATACTACATTGAGTATCTGAATGGCACAATTTCCTTTAGGACCAACTAGGCCATGATATGAATGTCTGTATAAAATTTCACAATAATCTTTTCATCATTTTAGGATTACAGTAGAACCTGTCTTGATAGACCACCCATTCTGCCAAAAAATTATGGTCTCTCAAGACATGTGGTTTCTCATAACAGGTAAAAACACTATATAATCATTAATTTTGTGCATTGTGAATATGGTCTCTCAAGACAGGTGGTCTCACATAACAGTGGTCTTTCAAGACAGGTTTTACTGTATCAATAACAGGCATGTTAAAATAGACAAATGGTAGACAAGTAGCCATCCCATAAGCTTTTCTGGTCTTAAAATAATGAATACAAAAAACTATCCTGACAAATAAAAGGTGGTTATTTGCAAGGCGATTTAAACAACATTACCACAAGGATGAGCCTAAATCAAACACCACAAAGATCAATCATCATCATGTACACAGAGCTCAACATGAAATGGAGTTAATGCAATGATCAATACCAAGCCAAGAAGTAACCACATTTACACATGTGTGATTGTTTACCTAAACCACTATCCAAACAGTTGCATGATCAGTACATTGCAGCAATCATGAAATTAACACAATGGAATAACAATGGTAAAATTCAAATTATGTGGATAATATCATCATTCTATTGACTGCACGGTGGCCAAGTGGTTAGAGCATCCGCCACAGAAGCAGGAGGTCGTGGGTTCAATCCCCGGCCAAGTCATACCAAATACATACAAAAATGGTTCTATCAGCTGCCTCGCTTGACGCTCAGCATTAAGAGGTTAGTATTAGGACTGGTCGGCCTGGTGTCAGGATAATGTGACTGCCCCAGTGCCAGACATCACTATAAACTGCCTCACTGCAGACACCGTAGCAATATGACAAATATTTTAAAGCTAGATTAAAATCCAAATGAAACACACAAAAAATTCATAATTCCATATCTTACACACATGACCAATATCCCCTTGCTCATTGCAATCTGTGCCATTTACTTAGTCTTCAAAGTGCAAAGATTCTAACTAAAATAAAAAAACATGGAATCACTCCTTTGTATGAGCTTGCCTCGTATACAAACTCCCACCATTAGACTTGTCAGTAATCAAATACTACAAAAATCTCATATCACACTTCTATTTATATGCCGAATCGGTCAGACACACCACGAGGGGAAACTGAAGACATCACTGATGAAGATTAATGCAATTACATCAGTACACCTTCAAACATTAAAACATAAACCGATTCAATCAAAATAAATAATCACCGAGAATTGTCTGAATTATCTGCATCTTCACAAGAATCACAACTAGTCCTAAAACTGATCACACCCTAAGACATAAGCAACATCTTGATGATTGGTCTGATATTACAAGTTATGTCACACAACTCTTAGTGATATTTAAAAATTTAATAAAACATAAGTTCGAAACCCTAGATAATAAAAAAAAACACTCATAAATATCTTGTACAGAGCTCGACCAATATGATTCACAAAACTGGCTACTAACTAATAACTATCAAAGATGTGTTTAGACTGTTGCATGTCTAATGTTTGCTTTCTAAGAAATGTAGAGCAATATGTTTGTTTTCTAAGAAATGTAGAGCAATATGTTTGTTTTCTAAGAAATGTAGAGCAATATGTTTGGTGTGCTTCTGAAATGTACTGTTACTAATAATACAGAAATTTACATACAAGATAACTATCTTATCATTTTATCCAAGCAACACTGAAAAGCCTTAGGCTTCAAGTGGCATGGCTTTTGTAATACTGGCAAAGAAATATGGGAGTTTTGTTTGAAACTTAAAAATATTAAAACAGAATGGAATAATGTTCAACCAGTTTTTATCAGTATTGCACTGGTTTTTTTTTAATCTGACGTAAACAGGTATGAAGGTGTCAAAATTATAATATAAAACTCGTGAGAAAGTTTCAAAACTTTTCATCTTTTGTAATTTTGTCCTGCATGTGTAAATTCATAAGAAATTCAAAATTGTATATACCTCAACATTAGGGCACAAACAATTACCCAGGCAACTAAGGCTGCACCACTTACATGTATAAATGTAAGTTTAATTAATTGCCTGCAAACATTTTTAACAAATCAGTAAACGTGTTAATAAACATGCACGTGGCTATCACTGATGCATGAACTACCTGTTCTGATTAAATGACACGCTTACGCACCTCTGCTTAAGAGTATTGTTTAGTAGGATTGTTATGTTATGTGTAACATTTATGATTTTAACAACCAGTATGGTAAAGCAGAAGCAGACATGAAATGGTTATAATGCAGATTAAACAATAACACATTGATTTACTGAAAGTACTGACAAAGTTGTCTTTAAACGTCAGTATTTACCCTAAACAGTATTGTGAAGAGAACCATTGGAATGCAATATTTTAAAGAAACACCGTTTTAAGTTAGTAATCCATTGCAGAATTCAGAAATATTGAAGATCCTAAAGAAGTATTTCATCTAGGCCATATGTTTGATTTTTACATCTTTTTATAGTATATACACATATATAATAATGGGAAACAACATCATGAAACTCAATGGAATGTTTTACTATATATAGTCAACAAAAACATGCATTACAAACTGAATTCTTTCACAATAAGAGATAAAAGAGATACAACAAATGAAACGATTACAAGGCAAGTGAGAGACAATGCACATAATAAAATCTGTCTGTTGTTCAGGAAGTCTATCAGATAGGTGGAGGTAATGTTTCTAATTATTTTGATCAAACCCTAGTAACACCAAGTGTATTTAGTGAGCTGAATAAATATCTTAACAAATTGAAAATATGAATACAATTACTCACTCCCAGCCTTTTCTTCAAAAACAGGTTTTCAAACATGAATGGAAATACTACAACAGTTCTGTCTCAATGCAGCCAAGTGCTTTAGACAACACTGTGGTCAGCATTCTGACTAATAATACTTAAGAGTACAAATATAATCTTTTCTCAAACTTCACACCAACATATACACATACACAAACACACAAACCGTACTTTCTTCTTTTGACAGTTCAAGCATTTTAAAGTTTTGCATAGTTCTAGCAAAACACAAAATCAATAATCCATGTTTATGTCATCCTAACAATCAGGCACTGATTACTGGATGAAATGAAAGAAAATATGAGACAAAATTAAAGGTGGAATTTATTTGCACTAAATGTATTAACACTGCTTGTTTACAACTGCAACTGTCTGGTAATAGTTCATTTAATGTATAGTAGGAAACCAGTTAAGAAATTTAGAAGCCATTTCAGCCCTACTCACATAAAAAGTCTGATATTAATGTTTCCGTGTCTGCTTTTTGTGCTTGGACAGTTATCAGTTAAGTGACTCAAGTCCTGGTTTCACTAAAATTATATGAAAAAATCTCCTAAAATTGAGATTTTAAATAACCTTGCATATGATCCTTTACACAATATGTATAGTTTTGTCAAAGAAAATTATTTTGAAAGACAATATGCGTGTTTTTGTCAAAGAATGTGGTTTTTAAAGACAGTATGTGTATTTTGTCATTAAAAGTCAAAGTTATGGATGCAAATTCACTCTTTAGTTTTGCACTTGAACACATGGGATCTGTTTTTTCTGTACCTGAAAATCTGAGAAACATTTACCACAGGCAGATTAAAACAGATTTAAGGAAATTTCAGTATATATGACAGATAATAAATATATCTAGGGAAGAAATCTTTAGATGTTTAGTACCAGGTGAACTCCTGGAAAATCAGATCCACTCAGAAAATGGTTGACCATAAAATAAAGTGTATATTGGTAGGGAGGGGCAGAAATGGATGATAATGAAAATTAAAACACTAGCAGAATAAATATATTCAGAGATCATTATTTTTCTAACTAAATAAACATTCTGTTTAAGAAACGTCTTTTTAAAAACAGGGTTAAAAGCATACTTAAATCTTACAATTTGTGGGAGTTGTATAGATTTTTTTCAATTTTTTTTTTTTACAAATTTTGAGGTTCAGGACAAGCAGTTAAGCAAAAAAGGGTGCTTCCGGTTAGCTGGCCATCCCTCTTTTTCTCTGCTGACCCAATCATTTCCCCCTTGGGCAAAAAAACAAACATTTGAAACAAATAAATCCTGATGTTGATTTGTGCATCTAACTGAACCTTGTACCTTAAAAGTTCAACTGACCTGGGCAACCAAAATAATGGTCAACAAAGTTTGAAAAACCAAAACACTTGATTGTGTTCAGATACATGTACACTACAGTAAGATAAAAAGCATCAGAGTACCAGTAAGTATGACTAATACAATCTGACCATATATTTTGTTCAACTCCTATCAGGAATGATATAAACACTGGCTGCTCATTTCCCTTCAGCATCTCTAAAAGCGTATAAGATTGCTAAATTCATTTTAGGCACCAATGATTTACAAGCCATTCATTTCATAATAATAGAGCAGCACGACTCAATCAATTTGTGTTGAAAATGACTGGTCCTGGTGTTGTAATACATAGATGAGCACTTAACAGAAGCCATTGCTAGCCAAAGGTAAACAAACACTGCATCATCTCATTTTCTTTCATCAATTTTGAATTTCAGCCTAAGGCCTGTTTCTGACATGATTTCTCCAATTAATAACAAAATCTATATTTTAATACAAAGGAATAGCACCTTCCTATAAGAAGACATGATATAAGTAGATGATTAGGGATGCAATGCCCAAAAAATCAGCTGAAAGGCAACTATATCATTACCAAAAGTAGCTGAATATAAAAGTTAATCACTGCTTTAGAAAGAAATGGCTGATTTGAATGATTGGCATGTAAACAGATCACTGTATTTCAGAACACATCAGATGAATGGTGTTGCGCTACATGTCAGTACGAAGGTGTTGAAACCACTCATGCATGAAATTAATTTGCTAATTTTATTATACATTTCATAGTATTATCTTGAAATATATCAGTGTGAGAAAAATTATATTGCCACTGTGGCAGTGCCACTTTTACTGTTAAAGTAGTTAAATACATTTTTTAACTACTTTTCCATTTTGGAAGTATATCTGCCCTAATAAACATTAACTTTTTCTATATTTTATTTTGTCTTTTCCTTCACTCTCTCACCTTTCCATTCTCTACCACCTCCCTATCAGAATGAATAAAACTAAAAATTAAAAATGTGTGAACAGAGTTAACCCTCTAGTATACATAAATATAGTCAATGAAAATATCTCCATCACTTATGAATAAAAATTAACCCCAAATAACAAAAGGTATGCGTCAAGAATTAACTTTTTATTACAGTGACCTTCCCACAATAAACATGCAAATTGTCAGTGAATGAATTTATATGACCTGTTGCTGTTTGATATTCTGTGACACCCATGCGGTATTGAATACCTGTTAGTATACATTCGAGAGCAAATGAATAGAACACATTTTGAAGAAAAACTCTTAATTACATATAGTAATAAATTGTTTAAGTAGTGATTTTAACTCATCACAATCATATTCATAACTGAAAAAATGATGGAGAAATTAGGCATTGATTAGTGTTGATTGCAAACCAAAATTAAGTAACAACTGATAGTTGAGTCAAGTGTCTCTTACCAAAAAGGACTTTCAAAGTTGCTTATGAACAAAATTTCATGTCTTACTGCAAAAATATTAAAAAAACAGCAGTCAAAATCCTTACAAGTAAACTCAATCATTAGAATCTGTTGCTAATAATTTTACAATCCAAAACTGCAGCATTCTGTCATGCTGCTACTCTCACCCCAGCAATGTTGTTTGCAATGTTCCATGCAAGAAAATGTGTAAGCAAGAAGAAAAATCTCTTAATTTTTTTCATAAAATTATTCACTAATTTGGTAAAGTACACAATCTTACATGTTATATTCGCAATCTAATATGTGTGTGTGTATGTATGCATGTTTTGGAGATTTTTAATGCAGCTTTTGCTATTTTAGTCATATTGCTATGATGGCTGTAGTTTAGTAGTTTATAGTGAAGGTATAGCACTGGGGCATCATGCCACTGGCATGTAACATCATTTCCCACCCGTCACATTATCATGTCACAAGGACAACCCATTTTTAACATTGACTTCTTAATGCTAAGCACCAAGCGAGGCAGCTGCTAGTACCATTTTTATTAAGTCATTGGTGTGACTTGACTGGGATTCTAACCTGTGACTTCCTGCATCTGAGGGAGATGCTCTAACCACTTAGACAAATTAAACAATCTAAATGTGTAAAAAGACAGTTTCCTAGAAATGAAGCCTGGCTTCTAGTTCCGAAATCGACTGGTCTCGGGACTTACCATTAAGTACCGACTGCTCAAGACGTAAGACGCAATTGTCGGTCCCCCTCCCCACCCACTTTGTCTGGGTCGATATATTACATGGAAGAATTAGGATGGAATGTAATTGAGACATTTCATGATGAATATTTAGCCATTTAAATATATCTCACTGAATATTTCATAATTAGAACTTTCTATGGATTTAAGATAGAGGCTGAATTAGTACAGGTAGGCAACTTAAGTAGACTGTATAAGTGTTCGGGCACTTATGAGAGTTCTCGTTGGTATTGTTCAAGGCCTGTCTCTGAAAATCCTTTTCCTACAAGAAATGATGAGCTAACATCTGATAAAGAAATAGATATTAGCAAAATTCCATTATTAAATAGGATATATTATCATGTACAAATCTGCCTTGTCATTTTATTAGTTTCTTACTCCGTTCCAGATTCAATCATCCGCATTCAACACAAGAAGCCTTACAAATCAATAACTGATAATTTTAAATAAAAACCTTTTTCCTTATTTGTTTGACTCGCACACCTAAGGTCAATAACAGCCAACAACAAGTCCTTCCTGTCAGATGTCGTTGTTAATATGAAAGAAAATGTGGTTTCAAATAAATCCGTGTTTACATTTCCGCTGTCCAAGAGACTGCATTCAAGGGATTGTGATTCTACAAATTGGTTTAGTAATTAAATCTTTTGTCAGTTTATTGCTATTTGTAATCAACATACAGATATAATTAAATAACCACTATAACGGATATATATGTAAGTTCCGCCTGACAGACTTTACAATATTTCCAGAGGTATTTAAGTCCAAAATCCCTTTCGATATCCCAAGAACGGTGCATAGACTAATATTTATCGTTGTAAAATATTTCCCAAACGAAGCAATGTTGGTAATGAAAACAGACGTAGCAGCGAATGTCTGCTCTTTATTGCAGACATGAAATGCTGAAAAATATCAAATCAAATCACTACTGTTTCATTTCAGCATTTGTTCTTAATTATGTGTTTTAATTGATTGATTGTAAAAAAAAATAATGGTATTATATGCAGGCTAATAGTTACACAATAATGTATACAGTCCCCTGATATGGTATAACCTTTGGGAATAAAAACTAGAAAAACCTATTGATGATACTATATGTTAAGGTTCAAGCTTCAATTTAGCATACACTGTCAAACAACCATGCATACTACCGGTAGATTATCCGGTATTGTTCCGCCGACAAAGGATATGTCAAAGCTATCAATAGAAATATCAAAACATCCAGATTACCCAACACGTTTCCGGTCAAGTACTTCTAGAATGTACAACACGGTTTCCGGACAAGCACTTCTTACCACACAACACAGTTTCCATTCAAGTACTTCCATACTACCCAACACGGTTTCCAGTCAAGCACTTCCGGATTATCCAACACGGTTTCCAGTCAAGTACTTCTGTACTTCTCAACACAAATCCAGCCAAATAGTTATAACTACCTAATAGTCCAGTCAATTACTTCTAGAATATCCAACATTATTTCCAGACAAGTTCTTCTGGACTAACTATCACGTTTTCCAGTCAAGTACCTTTCAAGCCATTGACATATTTCGTGATAGTGGGGATTGGAAGAGATACTTCTGCGTGTCACTGAGAATCATGCTTTAAAAATAATTAAAACACGAACCAAATTCAACATAAAGGGTGAACCCTGAAAGGCCATCCTTAACAATTGCTTGGCCAATAAAAAATATATAAAATATAAAACTCAACCACTCTGGGAAACCTATACAAACAATAAAACTGTCAGCAAGCTCATAAGGCTTTATTTATTTTCAAACGTTTAGTGGCGGCCCAAAATCTAGATACTTTTAGCTTCTTAACATTTAAACCTTTTTCATCAAACTCAAATTTAATATTCTGACTGATATAATCCTAATTAAGTTAATTAATATAATCCTAATTAAGTTAATTAATATAATCCTAATTAAGTTAATTAATATAATCCTAATTAACGTTATTACCTTGATTACTCTCCAAACTCAAGTCTGTGACATTTCAACCATTACAACATGACTATCACAAAATGCATGAACTCGTAGATAACTCTGCTATACACCCTACCACACAAGCTATCCATGACTAACAGCTAACTAAAATTACGAAACTTTAAAACTAAAACAGAAAATAAATGTAAGTGTTATGTAAGCTACTGGCACAGAATAATATCCAGTTGTCCATAACAAGCCTTGTATAATTATCAAATCATGTTCACCGGTTTTATTGTCCGAAATTAGCATGCAGTCTGATATTTTGTATTCACCATGGATAAATTGCATATTAACTAAGCTCAGGTGACTACAGTCTACAAATAAATCAACAACAAACCTATCGATATTTAACGGCACGTCCAAACATGTTTGAAACACTTCTGTGCGATTAGTCTCGATTGCTTTTTGATAATATATTTCATGATTTTCTTTCTGCTCTTAGAAAAATGGCATGGGTATCAAATCACACGAAACAGGGGAAGAACTGCAAGGAGTCCAGGACAGTGGCTCCAACGTGACTCCAGTCTTAATCAACCTGTATTAAGTCTTGCGCACTGCTCATCAATGAAAAGATGGAAGTTTATAAGACAGATCAGAACTCATTGCAACTAACTGAAAATTAATTTTCCGATGGAGAACAAAGCGTTAAACTGGGATCGTCTTACTGTATATGGAATAATCCATCAAAAGGAGTACCGCAAGGTTTAATATCGAGACCTATCATATTTAATATCTGTAAAAATAGACTCAACAAACAACGCTGCATAATTACGCTGATGTCATTAATCGAAATTCAAATGAACTCCTATCGGTTGTACAAAGCTAAAGCATGCTATATTTGCTGACTGGTTTCCAGCCTATGGCATGCACGCAAATCTCCAGCACAAGCCATTGTTCTATGAAATCAAAAGTGAAACATTTTTTCATTACAGAATAAAAGTTTATAACATATCTAGTAATAACTTTTGAAACTGCTTGGAGTAAATATTTACAGTCGTTTCAATTTTAGCAACTATATATATGAAAGAGGTGTTAAAAGTGGCATGACAAAAGCAAATTTTGTAGTGTCTCAACCATTATTTATCTAATTCTCTGTTAAGAGCAAACACCTTTCTTTTCTACATACAAGAATTAGTAGATATATTAGGAATTGGTTTTTTAGTAAAATTAATAAGATTGCTATTTTCTTTAAATTGTATTAAAGTAATGTTTTATATTAAAGTAAGTTCTAAAGTGTGTTAAGATTAATTTCATTTATTTCCAAAGCACAACTATATATTAATGGAAGGAAAATAGTTGATGTGAAAAGCATAAGTTGGCAACGTAAATCACTAGCTATACGAATGTACATTATTGTGTGGAATTAGGTTATAAAGCAAAAATCTTACTGGGTCAGTCAGCTCCTAAGTCTTATCAGTGAAACATATATTCTGTAAAACCAGGCATTTGCAAAAGTCTAATTCGGTTAATAAAAAATTAGAACAAACTTCTGTGCTTATGTAAATACAGAATGGTTCTTATCTAATGATGGACAGTCGTCGCTACAAAATGGTTCTTACCTAATGATGGACAGAGATCGCTGCTGGTTTAGTATGTTAAAACATGTTGCTGGCTTAGAATATAAAGGGATTATCATAGTTGGATCTAACTTGTGCCAAATGAATATAGATAAACCACAAATTTGAGTTTTACCTTATGTCAGATGACGTAAATTAAGCGGGTTTCGACCGGGAGAAACTGATTCTTACCTGAAGAGAGCGGACGCATTTTCTCACCGATACCTTAACCCTGACACAAGATGCGTATAAATAGACCACGCATTAAGGGGTCAGGTCAGTTCCGTATCGACGAGAAAATACACTTTCGCCTTCTCATTTTAGGTAAAACAATTGTAGATGTTGTAACTTCTTTAGGAATAAGTACTTTTAATGTTTGAGATTTTAATAGTAACATTGTTATGTTAGCAACATTGTTCACTTAATACTTTTATTTATAATATATTGTAACGGAATGTTTAAATGTTCTAAAGAATTATATTTAATTATATTTATGTAATTTTTATTGTAAAGATTGAATTCGCTACCAACTTCATGTTTAGATTTAATGTGAAATAAAGTATTCTTTAAGCAAGAAAGAGTAATATCTAGCAACATATTCTAAATCAATATTCTATTTTAAAATAAGTAAAATGCATTTCTTTAAATTAATTGTTACATTAATTATGGTCCTTACAGTTTTATACTTTGGCTATCTTGAAATTGATCGAGAATTAACTATTTGTATAATATTCTAAAATGCAGAAGTTATACGAATGAATGAAGTTGGAAAGCTTAAAAAGGAAAATATAATATGTATTTCATGAATTTTTATTATAAAGTTTTTAGATGTGTTTCTAGAATGTAGTTAATATATGTGTGTTGATTAATTAAATAAAGTGAGTTCCGTATCGACGAGAAAATAGATTTTTGCCTTCTCATTTCAGATGTAGCTGGCGACATCTCTTCTCTTCCTCCTTCTCTCTTGCTATGACATCATATTTATTGTCATAACAGATAAATATATGGCAGCTTCTTAAGCGACAACACCTAATTACTTGAAAAAATTTATAGCATTAAGAAACAGCAACTATATCCTATGGCAAACAAAACAAAAAATAGGCAAAAATATCAAAGGTAAAATCACAAGGAAATGTTAGTTTTCACTGAAATTTGACTCTCCCAAATTATTGAACAACCTGTTCAAAATAACAGGAATCCCTTGTTTGAAAGAAAACTTTCAGTGGACACTGGTATGGCCTCAAAGCAAAGGTGCGTTGTATTGTATTACTTCACGATCAATGGCAAACCAGATTTAAGATTACCAAATTTTTCTGAGTGTCTTTGGTTTTAAATCATGCTTTTGGATTGTTTACTTTAATTATTAATTTCTTTGGTTGTTTTGTTTTTATACATTTTAAATTTTAATTTCTTCATTGCCTGATACATTTTTACTTGCAATATTGCTTTGTGCATATATTTTAATTACCAGCTTTTCATAATGAAGCCGTTAAACAGTCATCAATCAAAACAAAACAAATGTGGATAAAATGACATAGTTTCTACCTTCATCTAAATCACATTAATGTGCTAACTTTTTACTTTTGATGGCTAAGTCGTTCACGACTTTGCTAAAATTGCAAATAGTTTTAAATATTCACTTGTATTATAGGGTTAGATGCCAATCAGGACATTCATTCATCATTACTTTATTGTTAAAATAAAATTTCTTTCAGACACCAAATATTACCGCAGATTTTGTCAGAAAGTAAATTTATTTAAATAAATATTTGGCTTCAGGCGGTTATGGAAATAGTTTTCAGATATTAAGCAAGCGCCATGTTCCATCTTTCAAGAAACTTACTCTGTACATATTTTAATGAGTAATCCTGATTATATAATAGCATGGCATTTGTAAATGATAGCTGTAATACATCTTTCTGATAACAACGACTTAACGTTGAATAATTTGCATTATGTTCTTTTTAGTTTCTTTTACGCAGTGTATGTGAACATTGTAGACTTTTACTAATCATGCGTGTATTTGATGTATGTTTGTTTCAACTGCAGGGATATAATGTAAACTAATAATTAGCTCATTATGTCATTCTGGATCAATAAAGGATATTATTATTATTATTATTATTATTATTATTATTATTATTATTGACCGCTTCGCTGGCCTAGTGGTTTGAGCGTCCGCCTCGGGTGCGACTAATGTGACTGTGTGGGACATCTTGCTACATGTCTACGGCATGATGTCCCAGTGCTATATATACATCACTATAAACTGCCTCACTGGAGATATCATAGCGTTATGACTGCAAAATTGTAAAAGCTACGTAAAAAAATCCCAAACAAACAAACAAATCCAAATCACACACACACACACACACACACACACACACATTATTATTATTATTATTATTATTATTATTATTATTATTATTATTATTATTATTATTATTATTATTATTCACAAAATCGTACATAAATCTGAAATAATTCAGTTTGGCAGGTTTGAAAATAAATTGGAAATTGTTGAATTTGAAAGTCCCTATTTTAGGCGATCATCTTGTAATCTTGGTGTTAAATCATAAAGACAATTTGTCATGCGTTAAGAACCGCTTGAAATAACTGAAAAGTAACAGTATTAAAAATATCTTTAATGCGGTTTTGACAGAACAGTTGTTTACACAAACAGGCCCGGCCCTAGGGTGTGCTGGGCCCAAGGCAGGAAGCGATGAGCGGTTCCCCAAGGCAAAAAAATAATTGAATCGCGGAGTTAATTTCCTGAAAGTGCGGGGCCCAGGGCGGTTACTTATTTGGACTTGCCATATGGCTGGGCCTGTACACAAATACCAATCAATTGCTTACAAATAGCTATCACAAATATTACTCTTGTGTGGTGGCAAATTAAAATGACACAGAAATAAAATAAAATACGCTGCACTGAAACAGTAGTTAAACTGAACAATCGTGGAATATATTACACGCGCAAGTGGGATTAAAATCTTCCTATAGATAGATCTGTGTATGAAAATGACTTCTTAGATTGTTTAGTTGTAGCGTGCTATGCCCCTCAGGCACACGTTACGTGTTACGAAGGCATGACCATTTCAATAAGAAGTCTTCCGTTATTCGGCCTTAAAGGATTGATTCTTGAAAATATTTAGTGACTCAGTATTTTGTCAGATAAAAGTCCATTTGCTATCATGTAATCAAACGTGAACTGATTACAATAAATGGGACAATTAGCGTTACGAATTATTAAGTGTCCGTAATGTCTGGTAATGATGTCGATATTTTTTGTTTGTTTCAGTCAAGATATGTAAACCTGTAATAATATTTGCTATTTAGAAAAATAAGTGAAAGCATAAAGCACTGAAAGTTTCAATTTTACATGAGATTGTACAGTTGCCAACTATGTGAAAGGGGCTCCGGATACACTTTCTTTTTGGAGCGGCCGAGTAAGTGAAGAGCCCTGTAAGGTTCATGTGGGCTTTGCAGTGAAAACAGCACTGATTGTCAAATTGGCTGGACATCCCATAGGAGTAAACAACAGAAGAAAGCACCTTACCATATCATCTGCTATGCTTCAACCATAACCAACCAAGATGAAGTGAAGGTCAAGTTCTACGAGGATCTTCACTCCGTCATTGTTGACGTTCCAATGTCTGATAAGCTCGTCATTCTTGGCGATTTCAATGTAAGAGTAGGCTGTAATCACGATGCCTGGGATGGAGTGCTAGGAAAGCACTGAGTGGATCACTGTAACAGCAACGTTCAGGTCTCCTTTTGCTCCAGACTTGCGTTGAGCATGAACTGCTGATCACCAACCAACCCAGTCTTCCGCATTCCTACCTGTAACCAGACGTTATGGATGCACCCACGCTCTATGCACTGGCACCTCATCGACTACGTCATAGTCAAGACGATGGCCAGGCAGGATGTGTGTGTGACCAAGTTCTTGTGCAGAGCTGACTGCTTGACAGACCACCGCCATCATCACCAAGCTCGACATCAACATTAAGTCTAAAATACACCCACAAGAAAATAAGTCTCCTCAACGAGTGAAGATCACCAAGCTGAAATGCACCAGTATCAAATAGTCTCTCATGGATGCCCTGGAAAAACGTCTGAAATCCACCCATCTTGTCAATCAGAATGCGGAGACCGACTGAGCTGGTCAACAGCACAGCGTCACAAATCCTAGGATCCTCAACCAGAAAGCATCAAGACTGGTTTGATGAGTACTGCGATGAGATAAAGCAGTTGCTGGGTGAGAAACACTGCCTCCTTCAAACCTACCTCAACAACCTCAAGATGCGTACAACATCATACGCAGAACTGTACAGCAGAAGCTGCGTCAAATGCGAGACACATGGCTGAGCAACAAAGCTGACGAGATTCAGTTCTACGCAGACCAGCATGACATGAAGAACTTCTACAATGCCCTGAAAGAAGTGTATGGACATACATCCACTGGATCATCCCCCTTTTCAACGCAGACCGGAACACACTAATTACTGACAAGGAGAAGATGAGGCCATCAGTCGTCTCCCTCAATTATTGATCAACGAAGTACTGAATGACCCTCCAACCATGCTGGAGACACAGAAAGCGACACGTCTGCTCTCCAGTGGCAAAGTAGCTGGTTCAGAATCCATCCCAGCTGAAGTCTACAAGAGGTCACAGCCCTAACAGAAAGGCTCTGCCAACTGTTTTACTGATGTGGCAGCAAGAGAACACGCCCCAGGAATTCAAAGACACTTCTATAATCCACCTGTATAAGAGAACCGCCAGGTCTGCGACAACCCCAGGTGTATGTCCTTACTCTCAATTGCAGGAAAGATACTTGCTAGAATCCTACTGAAACGCCTAACTATGTACCTTGACAATCGGGGACTACTGCCAGAAAGCCAGTGTGTATTCCAAAATGAACGTCGGACCATCAACATGGTGCTTGCTGAGAGTCAGCTACAAGAAAAATCTCAAGAGCAAAACACATACCTTTTCTCCATCTACGTCGACTTGATAAGGGCCATTGCTACCGTCAGCAAAGAAGGCTTGTGGAAGGTAATGGCCAAGTACGGATGTCCAAGAAAATTTATATACGTGGTGCAGCATTTCCATATTGGCATGCAGGCACGAGTCCCAAAAAAAAAATGGAGAGACATCTGAGCCATTCAAGGTAACCAATGGCGTCAAGCATGGTTGTGTTCTGGCACCGACACTGTTCAGTCTATTGTTCTCTGCCATGCTGACTAATGCTTTCAGAGACGGAGAGGTTGGAGTCGGCACCAGGTACCGTACAGATAAAACCAAACTATTCAATCCCAGGTGGTTTCAAGCGAAAACCAAGGTCATGATAGACACCATCTGGGATCTCTTATTTGTTGATGACTGCGCCCCTATTGCTGGCTCAGCAGCCGACCTGCAATGCAGCGTTGACAAGTTCTCCAGCTCCTGCGCAAGCTCTGGTCTCACGATCAATACCAAGAAGACTGACGTCCTGCATTAACCGGACCCTAGAAAGCCCTATGATGAGCACTACATCACCATCAACGGCCAAAAATGTGAACGTAGTTAACCGCTTCACCTACGTTGGTAACACACTGTCACAGAGCATCACTATTGACGACGAGGTGAACCTTTGCATTGCCAAAGCCCAAAGCCAGTGCAACTTTCGGCAGTTTGAATGGCAACGCCTGGAATAGGTCTACTGGACAGTTTTGATCCCCACACTACCTTACGCATGCGAAACGTGGACTGTGTACCATTTCACACCAGAAAGCTGGACCACTTTCACAAAAAACGTCTCAAGAAGATCTTCAATATCAAATGGCTGGACAAGGTTCCAGACAATAAGGTACTTGCCCAAGCAGGTCTCCTCAGCATTCACACCATCCGGATACAGTGTCAGCTACGCTGGGCGGGACATGTTGTACACGTGCCAGATCACCGGGTGCCTAAGAGCCTCTTTTATGTCGAGCTACAGCAAGGTCAGCGATTCCACGGAGGTCGGAAGAAACGCTTCAAAGACAATCTAAACGCTGAATTTAAAGCGTCAAACATAAAGTCTGATCCCTGGGAGCAAACAGCAAATGATCGAGTCATTTGGTGTTCCTCTGTGCACAAAGGTTCCAAGTTGTGCGAACCTAAAAGGACAGCAGCTGCAGTGCTGAAGAGGCAAGCCAGAAAAGAACGTGCCGTCAGCCCTCCCGGGGATGTCCCACTCAACCACTGTCCGTTATGCGAACGAACATTCCGTTCAAAGGTTGGCCTCCTCATCAGCCACCTGCGCACGCACAGAGAACAGAAACATTCCCTCCAACCCTGAGATGACTTGGAAGGTTCTCGTCGAATCAACGGACGAACAACATCAGGAAGTCATTTGTAAAATGAAACGAAGAGAATTACATGTAGTTTTGCAACTTCTTCAGTGTTGATGCTTAATGCTGAATTTACTGACATCTTAAAATAAATTTTGAAAGGCATGATCTATATAGCTGTGATAGCAGATCTTAAGCTTTCCAGAGTAAACATATAATTAATTGAGAAAATCGTTGTTTAATATCAATAGTTATGCTATTTATTACCTGAAAAGATTCTTAAATAATTCGACATTATCGTCCCTGACGGTTTAACTTAATTGTTATGCTTTGGTTCATTGTTTGGTCCTACAGTTGAGCTTACATTTCGTTAGAATCCAAAATCTTTACAAATGAATGTTAAATATTTTGTAAATCACCAACTTTACATCTTTAACAAAGGGGCAAGATAGTTTAAACAACTGTACGGTTAACTATAAAATACATGTAATGTATTTTGTTTCAGCCTTTTATTTATTTCGTATAGTCTGCGTACATCGTGTTGTGATGTTTTTGACGTCTATTAAACTTATTTCAAACCTTCATCTTTGTGGGTTTTAAGTGCATGCAAACATTTTCTATGTTTGTTCCAAGTTCAATTCTACGAGAGTCTCTTATTTTTAGTGAGGTAACATTTTCAGGTATTTGTGCTAATTATTGACTTTCCTATTTTTATTTTTTTATTTTATTCGTCTAGCATTCATTCTAGCACGATTCGTTAAATTCTCACAATGGATGACATGCAATTCGGTAAACAAGCAAGAAAGATTTTAGATTAACATGTGTGATGAAGTTTAAACCAAATTAAATGAAATTTTTAACGCTAGTACTTATAATGGTAATCTTGATTCAACGAGCAAGTAAAATAAGAGTTGAAACTGGACACATGACTATAAAGAATACCACAAAAATTAAAATAAAATGAAGAAAAGCAAACACGTGATGCATATTAAAATAGTGCAGCTATATAAAAATACCAAAATAATTAAAGCTACAAATAAAGTTCAAATGCAAAAAAAAAAATGAAAAAAATAAATTTTAAAAAAAATTGACAATTTTCTCTGTGCCTCTTTTGACTTTTCTTGTCCGGATAAAAAGAGACTGTCTTCGACACGGTTGTATCTTTCATACTGAATGTACTGTATTAGTGATAGTTTAATTTCTATCATTTTAAGGCTCCGAGAAAATTTCACAGCCAAGATTTGTATGTCTATGCACTAAAAAAACACGTGACTGTTTTTATTTCGTCGATATAGGGCAAATAAAGTACGATTTCACAATTCTCTATCTTGAATTAAATATTATTTCTGCAAAAAAGCAGGAAAAGAGCACTAATATTCGGGCTTTAACTTTAACAAAAAAATAAAGGAAAGTCATTACATTTAATTAAACCGCAGTTAAAAGAAGACGAAAAAGGAGATATAACAGATACCCTATTTCTGGATGTGGGATCAAATTTACTATGGTAATGTTTTGAATCGATCACCGATCGGAAACTGTTGTCCAAGGCAGATTGTAGGCAGTAAAGAGTTCATCTCGAAGTCATGGGTTTAACAGGATACATTTTTGAATATTTAAGGTTGTTTATTCTTTACCATCAGACGTTGTAAAGATACTTGTAGCTAACATACGAATACCCCGGATCCGTTGAAAATTAAAGATTTTATTTTACAAAGCCACTAAGCGGTTACTTAGAGCAAATTACGAGAGTCGCATTCATGCAAATGATGCAATGAACATAATCATTCGGCACCATGATGCCACATTTTCCTCGTAATTTGGCATAGATTTATATAGTAGCAACTTTGCACGCAAGTTACATGGCAAACCACAATAAATGACAACGTCGTAATAGCTTAGCGTAATTTCTCAAAACATTCTTGGGAATGGGCACCATAACATTAACAGAGTAGGATGTATGGGATTTCTCACATCATGTAGTCTTGCCTGATATTACTTGCATATATCGCAGCAAAAATGATTAATATTTATAGTTTTAATTTTCTCGTAACTTGATGCTTGCAAATAACTCTATCCTGTTGATTGACTTTTCAACAGTAGCACAGATGAAAAGAATAAAAAAAATGTTTAGTAATTTTCGTATGCATTTTATACACAGGTGCTGGACGCGAGCTTGATGTGAAATAACAAAACAATAATCTCAAGGAAAAAAATCATGCAGAGTGATAAAAATACATTAGATTAACCCCATGACAAGGTTCATAACTTCCAAATACTTGGTTCCACCCATGACCCTTGATTTCATTCTGCTATTTCCATATTTAAAAGCACACAACCATTCTATATGGCTTGTTTTATTCCTGAGATATTTTTCTATTCATCAAGCCATCATTGGCTTTTCTATGTTGTACCAAACTGAAGTTACGGCTACCGAAACGTACAATTTTCGGGAATTTTTCATCTTGGGACAAGTGCGAGCTCATGTGTCAACCAATGAAAGGAGATACATGTACCTTGTATAACCTTTTTAATCGGTCATATTTGAGCCATGTCGTGTGTGCCTATTAGTTTAACTGTTTTGAACTGATTATTTACAAAATATACAGTGAAGTAGAAAATGTCTAATTCTTCCATGGAACAGGATTCCTCAAGTTGAATTGAGTTAATATTAAGTAAAAACTTACTTTTGCATTTACCACTGTTCTGTAATTAAAGAATTCGTGTATCATAGAACCGCAAACATGGTACATGTAGCTCTTTTTACAGTCATTTTGTTTACATTAGAGAAGTGGACATTATCACCTTCATGGATATAAGTGTTTCATGTCATGAAGTCCAACTTTAATTTCTTAAGTTTCTCTCAGAGGTCAGTCAAAACACATGGTAATGTGGATCAGTGATATTCTTGGCACATGGAGTGTCATAATGAAGCAGCTAGATGTCTCTGAGGAATTGCTTAATAACAGAGCTTTTTGTCATGAAAATAATTTAGATGATTTTAGGTGACTTTGAAATCAATATTCTTACAGTGTAGATGAAAACATTTAACTTATATTCCTTTAAAGATTTGTCAAGTTTATGACTTAATGTTGAAATCCAAATAATGTACATTTGTCGTTTCTATTTTACTAGAAGTTGTATATAGTGCCTTATCTTTCCAATCGGATACAGCTGCTTATAGGTCTTTCAAATTTTAAATGATGTTGCTGTGTGTGGACAAGTTATACCCAAGACTTACATAAATGATACTAACAGCTGTCTCGCTTGGCACTCAGCATTAAGAGAGTAGTGTTAGGACTGGTGCCAGGATAATGGGACTGGGTGGGACATCAAGCTACATGTCTGCGACATGATGCCCCAGTACTAGACATTACGTTATAGTTATTATAAACTGTCACACTGCAGTCATTGTAGTAATATGACTAAAAATTGTTAAAGCTATATCAAAAATCCGAATCACACACACACACACAAATATGTAAATACAAAGCCCTTAACTGCATCAAATGGGATAGTCACCAGTAACAAAACACAATGGTAAATGATGATGCATACGACCAACACAACCCAAATTTGGTTATGCATGCTTAGCATTTTTAGATTTATATAGTTTACAACCCACCATCAATCCCCAAATAGGGACTATATCATTTTGATGGCTGAAACTATCATATCCGCAGAGAAAAACATGGTCAATAGAATAAATACGGACCTTATAGAAGTATCAATCTGTGTCCTGTGCATGAGCAGATGGACTCTGTTGTCTCATGCATTACGTGCTTCACAGAGTTAGAAGTTCAATACTTTTTTCAATTAGGAAGAGACTCTGCACTTTTACAAACTTGGTCAGACACATTGTCATTAATGTGCCAGTTTGTGTCCATTTTCTGTCCACTATCAGTTTTGCAGCTGTTTTTACTGTTGTTTAGCAATGTGTGACAAAATGGTTAACCTTCTTTGGCAAAATTTAAGATAATTAAATGAAGAATTTTTTGTATAATTATCCTTGCTAATCTTGCAGTGCCATACAGACTTACAATTAATGTCCATATGGTTACACAATCTCAAATTCTGAAGTTACTGTTCATAAACTACTGTATTTATTCTTATAGAATCTGCTGCACTGCCCCAGAGTGTGTATTAGAAGAAATATGGTATTTATTCTGTACTAACTCATATAATGGTGTTAAACTGATCATTTTCCACATTCTAGTCACAAAACTACTTCCACCTTTCATAAGATTTGTTCATGTCTTTTTGATGAACATGAAAAACCCATATAAAATATTGGTTTTATTCTTTCTTCTTCCTTTTTCAGTTTCTTATCCCAGATGGTAACAAGTCTAATTTTAGTATGCATTGGCTTCATACTGCTGTTCACCATCGCTGTTCTTCTTTTACGGTACTGGGTGCACAGACAGTCCAAGCATTTACTGCCTCATTTGAAGGTGAGCCAGAAAGGGGAGACAATTGTGACTGTTGGATTTTTCCATCCCTATTGTAATGCTGGTGGTGGAGGGGAAAGAGTACTATGGATGGCCATCAAGGCTTTACAACAAAGGTAAAACCTGTGAGGACACCTACATTAAACAGAGTAATGTGTGAGTCATCATTGAAAGCAAGTGCTTTAAATTACTCAGTCACCTGGAGTTTCCCTTTACCCTCATTTGCACTTCAGAGACCCCAGATTTTTAATTTGACCCCCAGTTTGGATACCAAAATTTGTTTTTTACTCAGTCTGACCCCCATTTTTGACACCAAGGAGATTTTTGACTCTCAGTCTTGCACCCCTAGGGGAAACACTGCTTTAGTAGATAATATATGCTATTTTATTCATAGATTTTCCTTTTCATTTATTTTATTCAAAGACAGCATTCCCCATTTAATTTCAGTATATATTACCAGCTTTGACATGAAAATTACCAATACAGTTCAGTAATAGGAGACAGAGAACAAATACTGATTTTTAAATGCATGTGAATTAAATCAGAGGATCAAAATATTCTAAATCTTGAGATTAACAAAACTTCAGTGATACAGTGGACTCTGTATTTTGGGTAACTCTCCCTCTCATCCAGATATGACCAGCTGATGGACAGATAGAGACACATAAGAAATCAAATGTTATTATGGTAAAATAAGTTAGTCACCAACTGGTGATTCTCTTTATTAGCAAAATAAATAGTGCATCGATTGAAAATTTACAGAAATATTGTGATCATTCAGTCTTGTAAAACTGCTGCATAACCACAGTTAAAGCATAAGAAGGTTGTTGTTTGTTCTGGTTTTAACACCATTTCCCAGTGTGAGATAAGCAATAAAATGGCAGCTAGTGTAATTGGTGGAGAACCTGGGAAAATCCTATAAAGAACAATCAGCTCATGGGAAGATAATGGCATCTTTTTCACATACCTAATCCGACCAATCCTGAGACTTGAATCCATGCAGACAGGTGAGATAGCAGTGATCCATAAAGGTAAGTGACAGACCACTCAGCCACCCATGGCCCCACCTTAAAAAGTAACCGTCAGAATCGAGAACTTTTCGTAAAATTTGTTGACAAGTACTCATCAAGGGCAAATCTCTCAAAACTTTTTTGTGAATACAGCATTTGATTTGGAGGGTTGAATTAGTGCTAATACAAATAACTGATTTTACCATTAAGGTATCCATAACCATCATTCTATTCATGTCAAGTATTTGTTGTGATGTCAGCATGAAATGTTTCCCCTTAGTCGCAGCGGGTTGAATTTCAAACAAATCAGTAAACCATTGCAACCCATTTGACTTATGTCTAGAACTGACCTGCCATAATGGTATAGGGAATGTTATTCTTCTATTGTTTACAAAAAAGAAATGCACTTCAGATAGATTTATTTAGATGAATTAAGAATCCATTCATTTCCACTGAAGCAGTAATTGTTGTTTTTCCATAATTTCTGCCTATAACATACTTATGAAAATTAAAACCGTGCAAGATTCTCTGTTTTGAGAAGAATATCAGTGATTCAGTTGGGGAAAGGGGGGTGGTTGTTGGGACATGGCATATCAAAGTCAGCTTCCGTTTTCTTGCTTGATGACAGAAAATTTCACAAACAAGCCAACTATTTTATCTCAATCGCCCCATGCATGCCTCTTGATGAGAGTACAAGCTGTTTGTGTTTTCTTTATCTGAGAAATGCCAAGTTAAGCTGAATTACCAGAATGTGCAATTTCCCCAAATACCTGGGACCAGGCCTCAATTAGATGGACCTAGGAATGTCCCTGTTTGTAAGTATATTGTCTTATCATGGTCATAATTGGTGTTACATTTGAGCTGTTTTAAAATGTAGCCTTTGTCAGACATCAGATTACATTATTTGGTTGATTTACATGACGTTTAATGCTTTGACTTGCATAGTCAACTTTTGACTCGAATACGTCCACTGCTCCAGCAAGAATAAAATATTGCTGTGCTTTCACCTCCGTTTCCTCTCTCCATTAAACTAATATAACCTCCTTAACAAAATAAAATTATATTTAACTTATGCCACTTTTGTCACTGCTTCCTCATTGTATGATGTATACATGTATATGGTTTTGATCCAAGAAGATTAAATTCTTAATTTCATTTTTGGCAGAAAGTCCTTTTCTTGCATAGAAAACAGCACTGTTCCAGAAAAGATCCCCTCCTTCTGCACTCCTTCATTAAAGGAAGCCCACATGCCCTCACATTTGTGAGAAACTCCTAGAAGATACACTGCATTTATCATAGTAGAGTGGTTCTAATCGAGGAGAGAAGTCTGAGAACAAATGTGTTTAATGGTGATTTTGATCTTTAGAACAGAATATAACACAAAAACAAATATTTTCAAAGATTAGGTGCTTGAATTTCCTGTAGATGTTGCTCTTTACAGTGACCATGGTGTAGAATTAATGAAATTATTTTGGCTTATGCCCTCCTGTGTTTGGGACTTGGTATTATTTTTTGTGTTTTTGCTAACAGATGTGGCCAATAAGACAAGGGAGGTAACACATGTCATCCTCTGATATGTGCAATATTATATTAAAACTTAAAGGGGACAAACAGGCAAAACTGAAATTCACACAAACTTTATATATAATTTGTTATATGTATACTGTTCATTTTCTGAAAATTTTTACCTTTCATTCTTACTCGTTAAGAAGAAATTTATTAAAAACCGATCATCTCTCCCAATCTGGCTTGAATAGAATAACACTCTTCCCTCCCCCTGAACAAATAACTGATGTATGTAACGTCATTTGAGACACGGTGTACAAATCAGCATTAATAATAGAACGCACCCCATAGAAAACAAACCCTGGGAGAAGAATCATATATACTAGTTCGGAGATGTCGCCACATGATTGTTAATGCTTTATTTATTGCTGTTTCTCTTAATATCTTATTAAGTTTTAAAAAAAATTGAAACTTTTCAACTTTCTCATTTCTGTTCTTAAGGAAAATGTTGTATCTGTCCACTTTGCTCTGCTTTTCAAACCATTAGATACATTTTAATTGGAAAAAAAGAGTGGGTGTAAGCATGATGTGACATCTGCAGTTTTATAGAAAGGGCTTCAACCTAATAACCAAAATCATCATGAGATGACTTTATGGCATGGATCTCTATAACCCAAAATCAACTGAATTGGTGCTGACTGTCAATAAGCCAGACAGTTATAGCATCATCTGTAATTTTGATTTTTCATTGAGATTTGTTAACCATTGACGAATGATACTTGAACTCTATCAAAAGCATCATTGACACCTGCACAGGAAATGTGGTCGCTTCTGAGTTCAAATTCGTTTAGTTTATTTCCTCCTTTTTGTTAGTGTTTGTAATTTTATTCTTTCTCAATAAAACAAATTATTTAAAGTTGAAAGAAGTTTACAAAAATATTTCACTATTAAATTGCCGGTGCATAATAATCAAGATTACGTTTTTTTATTATATATAACAACACCATGATCACACGTACTAACGGGATTTTGTTACCTTAAATGCATAATTGAACTGCTCGACGTACTTGGGACATAATGTGAAGATCATCTTTAACAACAAATTTAAATGTCACATTTAAATCCTGGACAAAACAGAATAAAATTTCACATGGTCAGAATCAGCTTAGAAGTTTGGAGAATCAGCCAGATATCTGGACCAAATCTGTCAGCAATTTAAACCAAATCAGCCTCGTCCGAGTTTTAGAGTACCTTATATTTGTATCAATCAAGAAAGTTAACAGCAAAATTTGTATAAAATTTTTTATCATGGTTTTCCAGTGTGTTATAAGAATCTAACAAGTTTATATGAACACAGACTTTCAATTAAAAGTTATTTTTTTTTTGTATTATAGACATTACACAAACAAGATGAATGCAGCAAATAATCTAGAAAATTTATTCAACAATGCACTGACACTTCTTCATTTTTGAACATGTCTCATAAGTGAAATATTTTTCCTTGTTTTTCTTTTTTTTTCATGTCTGACTTTGTTTCAGTTTCCCTTCTGAAACCATCTGGAGTTGCACAGGTATGGAGTTTGCTTCCTTGTACAAGAATGCCAATACCTGATAATAAGATTTGTGTATTCAAATAATGCGGTAATCATCATGTGGCGACATCTTTGTTGCTAACAGTAAAGTTCTAAGGTACACATTTCTATCTTTTAAATAATTTATTTATTTCAAAGATAAAGATTAAATAGGTTTTCTGGATGACAAGTTTTAGGGTGACTTCTCCATCCATTCTGGGGTGAATTCTGAATATACCACTGATAATGCAGTTAAGCGTTCTACGAGTTTTCTGTGCTTGAACGTTTAAATTATGGCGACTGTCAGTGATGACATTGATGTGGATGACATTCCCAAAGTAGAATATTCCATTAATATCCAACCTTACATGATAGATTTGTGTGACAAAGATGAACAGGACTTGTCAGATTCTGACAATTTCGATGATCTTGGGTCATTTAATAAACATTCAAGCTTGAAATGTTGCTAGCACAATCTGGTGTGTAGAGTTGGAATAAAGCCATCTCTTTAATTTGATCGCCCATACAGCTCTCTTTTTAGGGTCCTTTAGAAATATAGATAAAAAAAACTAGTTTAGTCTGGAACTGCTATTATTCACACCATTTGGAGCTGTGCATTGAACCATCTTGTTTCTTATTCACACTTCGCTGCACAAACAGAATACGACTCTTATGTGTTAATCATCTCAAATGACGTCACATCCTATTTGTATGGAAGGGTGCTAACAAATTCATGGCAGGTTCTTCCATTTGATCTCCGAATACATGACAGTATTTTTTTATGAAATGTTTGTGCAAATACAATAGATGTATATTAAAAAATATAGTTGGGATAGATTATATACACAAACAACTGAATATCCTTTTATTTACAATAAATTTATGCAGGTGGGGGTTTTGTCATTCACATCCTTTACCTCAAACAATAAATATCAGCAACACCAACATTAAATTCACAGTTAGAACAAAACCTAGGTGTACTAGACAGTACTCTCACATTGTACCAACATGTCATAAACATATGCAAGGCTGCATATATTGAACTGAGAAGCAAATATCTTTCAGTTCATGCCACTAAAACACTTGTGTGTTCATTAGTACTTTCAAGACTATTGTAACTCAATTCTGTCTGGTTCATCTAAATATCTACTCCAAAAACGTCAAAAGTTGAAGCTGCTCAGATCATCCTTAGAGTACCATGATCAGAGCACACCTCCCCCGCTGCTCTGTACTCTACACTGGCTATCCATTTGATCCAGAATCAAACACAAAATTTGTTCTCTGTGCTACGTTTCACTGACAGACTCCATTCCAGCATACCGATATGGCCTCACCCATGTGTATACACCAGCAAGATACTTACCCTCCTCTTATGACAAACGTATACTCATTATTCTCACTATGAAAACAAAGTCATATGGACAATGTTCTTTTGCAAACCAGGGCCCAGCAATATGGAATGAATTGCCCATTGAAATTAGACACAAAGTAATCCCTTTAAAGATTACTCTTAAAACTCACCTTTTACAACTGCAGGAACACACTTAAAGATCTAATAATGTTTCCTACCTTAAATATTTTTGGTATCTTTTATGGTTTTTAATTTCATGGTGTTTCTTTTTTTTTTTTTTTTTTTTTTGTAGTCATTATAGATGTTGCAAAGTGAAAAGAGCTTCTAAAGATTAGATGTTATACAAAGTCCTCATTATTATTATTATTATGACATTTATTTCATAGATAACAAGAGTACCCAGTTTTTGAAAATTGATAGCATTTGAGATATGAAAAACCCCTAATGATTTTGGGGTCAAAAGATCAAAGGTCATTATCACAGTGAATTTGAGATGTGTTGGTTGTTACATGATATTGACATTGACATTGATATTGACATTGATATTGTCATTGACATTGACCAAACTTTGTAACCTGCATTTAGACAGAATGATTCTTTTTCATTCAGATCAAAAGACCACAAAACTATTTAAGTTCTGTACCACATGCATTGACTAATGTTATGTAGATGACCTGCATTTGAGAAAAGGCAGACACCTATTGATTTGACCATTCAGACCGCTTCGGTAGCCTAGTGGTTAGAGCTTCTGCTGCGGAAGCGGGAGGTCGTGGGTTCTATCCCCGGCCGAGTCATACCAATGACTTACAAAAATGTTACTAACAGCTGCATCGCTTGGCGCTCAGCATTAAGAAGTTAGTGTTAGGACTGGTCAGCCTGGTGTCATGATAATGTGACTGCGTAGGACATCATGATACATGTCTTCCGCATGATGCCCCAGTGCTAGACATCACAATAAACTGCCTCACTGTAGACATCATAGCAAACTGACCGAAAAATTGTTAGAGCTACGTAAAAAATCCTAATCAAACAAACAATTTGACCATTTAGAAGCCCAGGTGAGACAAAAGAAAATGGTTGCTGGAAAATAACTATTGATTTCTGTTTCAAAAGTATCCAAACAACGAGAATGGGCCGAGATTAAAAAGAAAACATAATAATAGTAATATTATTTATCATATGGCAGACATCAAATGTGCAGTTTCTACACACAGTCCAAGATATGTCTAAAGATCTTTTCCTATTTCAGTTCCGTGACCTTTTGGGCTTTAAATAAATAGGTTTCTTCCTTGCCCCAAATGCAGTTTGGTATTAGTAGATGGCGAAGAACCTGAGCTGTTTTCAAAAAGATAAAGAGACTTACTGGTGGACAATGTAAAACTGCAGATGCCTAAAACTGGTTGAAAACTAAATTGTTGAAATAAGGGTTAACTTACTTCTTTTCAGCTAAGAGATTGTATCTGATATCTAGAGCTTTTAGTGGTTATGTATGCATTTAGTTTCTAGGGTCACAAATTAAGCAGCTCCAAATAAGGCAATTAGTCTTTGGGAATTTAAATGCAAAATTATCAAAACAGGAACATTGGCCATGTGGTTCTTTCAGACCAGTTAATGTAAATAACTAAACCAGCCAATAGTTTTTCTTTGACTAAAAAGAAAGGGATCAAGTTTTAAGTTTGTTTTTTTACAAGGCTGACTATTCAAGAAGAAACTGAAAATAGTTGAACAATAGTCTTTGAAAGATCAGAATATATACTGTAACATTTTCAGCAATGAATAGTAATTATTTTTTAAGTGACAGAATTTCAATATTTGGTACAATAATTCAAAGATATCATTTGTATTTTTTTAAAAACTGGATCTTGTCATTTTTTTGTGATTTCTATACCATTTTTGCACATAATGACTTAGGAAAGGCACACACTTGGCAAATAACAGTTTTCATTGTCTAACTTAATTGAATATCATATCTACTTATCATATCTACTGCAAGTCAGGTCCATTGGCAGACTGCAAAGACCCAGACCTGCTGTTGCATAATACACAGCAAAACAAGGTCCAATCAGTTTCTTAATAGTAATCAATAGAATAAACAACACTTATCCTGATATTTTACAACATTATGTGACAACCAGGCAGGATCCAAGTTTGCAGTTGGTTCCGACTTCTAAGCATGTATATATGGTAATTTATTTATCAAAATGATGCAGTTTTGTTCACTTCTGATTGTGTTGTATTTATCTTTGTTTCAGATATCCACATGTCAAATGCGTAGTATACACTGGAGACACTTATACCTCGGACCAAAATATTTTGGAGAAGGCCAGGCAAAGGTTTAACATTGTTCTCCCAAAACCAGTGGAATTTGTTTTCCTGAAACGGAGACCATGGGTAGAGGCTACGAAGTATCCAATATTCACACTGCTTGGACAGAGTCTTGGCTCCATCGTTCTTGGATTTGAAGCATTGTTGTCATATGTTCCCGATATTTACGTAGATAGTATGGGTTATGCCTTCACAATCCCTCTCTTTCGATATTTTGGTGGTTGTAAAGTGGGTTGCTATGTCCATTATCCTACTATTAGTACAGACATGTTGGAAAGAGTCTCGCAAAGGGAGGCAACCTTTAACAATGCTTCCTTTGTATCCAAAAGTGCATTATTTACAAATATTAAACTAATCTACTACAGACTTTTTGCAGCTTTGTATGGTTTAGCAGGGAAAAGAAGCGATTTTATCATGGTCAATTCTACCTGGACCTTTGGTCATATTAAATCTCTCTGGCAGGCAGGGGACAGAACTGTCATTGTTTATCCACCTTGTGATGTGACTGAGTTCATAAAAATTCCTCTAAATCGTACATCAGAAAACGAATTGCAGAACATTATATCTATTGCTCAATTTAGACCAGAGAAAGACCACCAGCTGCAAATTAAGTCATTTTACGAGTTCTTGATGAAACATAATGCTTTAGAACGGATGCGGTATCGTCTACTCCTGGTAGGAAGTTGTCGAGATCAGAATGACCTAAATAGGGTGGAGCTGTTACAAGCACTTTGTAAGGAACTGAAGATAAAAGACTATGTAGATTTTAAACTGAATGTCAGCTTTCAGGAACTAATGGACCTGATGGCATCCTCAGTAATTGGACTTCACACCATGCTGGATGAACATTTTGGAATAGGTAGGAATGGATATTGTATTTTATTGCACTTAGTCCTTCAATTCTCAATATGTATCTAATATAAAAGACTTAAGAAAATGATTGAGTAATTTTGACAGTAAAATATCACATCAACTGCTCCAGTGGCATTGAGGTTAAAGTATCAGCCTCAGATGCAGGAGGTTGTGGGTTCTTGTTGTTTAGGTTCTGATGTTTAGGCAGATTATTCTTTGACATGCTTATTCTTCCCAATTGACCATAAAAGTTCAGGTCACATAGAAGACTTGAAATAAGGTTTTGCTTCAGTTCTTTTTCATTTGCTTTTATTCCTTAATACCATAATGGATTTTGTTCAAAGACTTGATATGAATCCTTAAAAAGCTAGCAATTTCTTCTGCAACAGGCTTATTTGCCCCATTTGACCATGGAACAAGGTCAGTCATACAAGTTTTTCATTTGTTAACATTTCCAAAATCTTTTTTGATTCTGTTCTTCCTTTTGATCTTGGTAACATCTAATAAAAATCTGCATGCAAATTTTGGCTTATTAAAGGTTTTCCATTTTCTTTTATGTTGTTGACCCATTTTTGAAAGGATGAATTATTTTTATCCTTAAGATGAACCATTCTAAAGCAAAGGCAACACACTCGCTCGACCTTTTTTAATTTGGGTCAGGGGTCATTAAAGCAGTATTTTGATTATGGAATTAATGTCCTAGCCGATTTTAACTCTACTGGAGATAGACCAGAAGAGCTTATGGGATGTTTTGTTTTCCGATGTTTTTCTTCCATCCATTAGAAAAAATATTGTATTATTATTCTACCTAAATTATTTGGAGGACACATTTATCCCATTGTCTTGTTTATAATAAATGAAAATGGTGCTGCTCAAACATCTAGTATGGCTTCTACAGCAGCCATCTTTAATATGTTGCTGTTATTAGTCCTTCTGAATAGATGTTCATATTATCATATGGTTTTGGTTGGTCCTGTATGAAACTGGTGCTTATCTAATATGGTGACCATGACACATCATAAAAGTTCCCCCCCCCCCCTCAAATGGAAAGTTTTCACCACAAGACATTAAGATTTCTTGTTGGCTGTAAATAAAAATAATTCCACTTGGATATCCAATATGGTTGTCACCTTGAAAATCTTGTTATCACAGTTACTTCTGAATGGAGTAATATTAGGATGGCATTTCACTGACAGATTTATTTCAACAAGTAGTTAGTCCTATAGAAAATGGTACTGGTCTGACATTTAGTATGGCCTCCATTGCAGCTTTGTTTTAAAATATTATCACTTTTCATTATGATTGAAGAGTTATAATGGCAAGGGGTTTTCACCAGACAACTTCTTGTGATGTCTAGATGGTCCTAGCAACATGTCCAAACATGCATTATGGTGATATTTATAATGCTCACTTGTGTATCGTAAATCTTAATATCTTACTACAATTCAGACTGACATCCTCTTTGTTTATTAGTTATAGTTTGTTACAGCTGTTGTATGGAATGGTAGCATTTTAGTGAAAAACTTGGGATCTGTGCTTATCTGATGCCCTCGTATCAGTCCATACCACATCACCAGCAGGTTATAGATGAATGTACTCAGCTTAAGACCACAATTACATAATTGTTATAATTGGGAGGTATGCCTGGTTGATGCAATGATGTCATTAATTATATCTCTACAAACTGACCACGTTTTCCTACTAGCCATGTGACCTGATTTGACCAATAAAAATGAAAGGAACTTGTCAAAGGTTTATGCAGAGGGTTGGAGAACATCATCAAAACTCATAATTTCAATACCTTGTAACAAGCTAGCTTGCATTAAACAAATTCATTTTGTTTAGAAATGTCATTATTTTCAGGCTGTTAGACTTGATATTTTTTTAATTTGATTTCAGGTGTTGTGGAACTGATGGCAGCAGGAACGGTAGTGCTTGCTCACAATTCTGGGGGACCCTTGCTGGATATAGTTACTCCCTACAATGGGCACAAGACCGGTTACCTTGCCAACGATGTTAGGTCATATGCTGATGCTATGGAAACCATATTTAAATTATCAGATGAAGACAAATTGAAGATTAGGACTAATGCAAGACAATCAGTAACTAGATTTTCTGAGAGTGAATTTGAACATGGATTTCTAGCTGTGATAGATCCCGCTATTAAAACTGTATCATAATCTCAGTTTAATTTCTTCCAGGAACAGTGCGAGTTTTGAAGTATTAACTAAAGTTTAAGCAAAACATTTGTCCTTTTTTTTTTATGCTCTCCTCCCCTATTAAAATAGCTGGTGGTGATCAGTATTGCTTTATCCTTCTTCACAACTTTATGCCACAAAATCTTTTGTCCACGTCCATTATTGCTCTTTCAGATCGATTCGGTTTCATGCTCATAAACGTGCACATGTACTATATATAACTGCCTGTAAGTCAGATCAGCATTATGATCAATAAGCAGGACAAGCAACGTAGACCATGAGCTGTTGACACATTATACAACAAAAGAAGGAGGGTCTGTGTTGATGGTCAGTTTGATCTAGTATATGCGGTACATTATTAACAACACACCTTGCCAATGTTAATAAGGTAACCTTTTTTAAAAATGGTGGCAGTCAAGGAAGGTGGCCATTTGAATTACTTCTTTAACACATTAACCCCTGGAGGTTTTTGCTATTTTCGCACGAGTAGGAAACACATTTTGTGGACTATTTCTGAATACATCCTTATACATAGACTTTCAAGCAATTTTCCACTAGCCCAGTGCCTAGTTGTGCTTTAAAAAAAAAATTCCATTGGTTAGTTTGCTAGCATTTGAGCAGAAGTAAAACGGGTTGTTGTTTTTTTTTTTTTGCTTAACAGACCCATCAATTTCGTATGGAGAAGACTTCTTTATTCAAAATGTCCCCCTTATCCTACTTTTTACACAGGTTCACCTACCTGTCTGTGTGCACTTCAGACAGGTCTGCCTTAGATCTGAAGCTATAAAGTCAAAAATCTGGAAATAAAATCAGATTCCAACCATGGGCGAATTTAGGGGTGGAAAAAAATGTGTCACAAAATTTGGTTTTATTGTCTGTATTTTGAAGTGCAACTAAAATGTCCAGATTATCTGGTATCATTGTAGAGCTAAATCTGTCTACCTTTCTATAATACCATCCACTTTAGTGTATCATGCATGACCTCGACGCTACAGACCTTGGAAGTAGGCTACTACCTCATGCCCCGTAAACTCTGTGCTAGGTTTTAATGTGTTAACATTTGGAATTATATTCAGATCGGTGTCACAGAGAGCTGGAGACATCTCCAGTTCTGATTGTGTAATGCAATATATTGCATTGGTCCTGCTGAGAACAAAATATGTGAAACTGAATGTTGCAATACACCTACATAAGCAAGGTAATTGACATATTACAAGAATGGTAGAGTAGTTGCACATGTTGAATACCTGTCTTGAGAAACCACCTCTTCTGCCAATAAAAAGTAGTCTTTCTTAAAAGGTCTGTGCAAGAGGGCAAGTTATTAAGGTCAAATTTCGACTTTTAAAAGGAAAAATACCATACCCTAACTGACTATTTGTATTTTATAACTTATTTACAATTTTTTTATAAAAATATTTTTTTTAAAAAAACTAATTAAAAAAATATGCAGACCATAAACAATAACATTTTTATTTATGGTTCACTAATGTAGCACTTGTAATGTCTGTGAATGTTAAAATTAGGTAAAAAATAACACTTTCTTAACCTGGCAATAAATTGTAATCTTGGATATAAAAACATATAAATATCCTGTCCATAAATTGTAATGTTGGCTAGAATAACATATAAATATCCTCTCCATAAATTGTAATAATGTTGGCTATAATAACAGATGAATATCCTGTCCATAAGATGTAATGTTGGCTAGTATAACAAATGCATATTCTGTCCATAAATTGTAATGTTGGCTAGAATAACATATAAATATCCTGTCCATAAATTGTAATGTTGGATATAAAATCAGATGAATATCCTGTCCATAAGATGTAATGTTGGCTAGTATAACAAATGCATATTCTGTCCATAAATTGTAATGTTGGCTAGAATAACATATAAATATCCTGTCCATAAATTGTAATGTTGGATATAAAAACAGATGAATATCCTGTCCATAAGATGTAATGTTGGCTAGTATATAACAAATGCATATTCTGTCCATAAATTGTAATGTTGGATATAATAACATAAACAATATCATGTCCATAAATTGTAATGTTTGCTGTAATAACATATAAATATTCTGTCCATAAATTGTAATGTTTGCTATAATAACAGATGAATATCCTGACCATAAGATGTAATGTTGGCTATAATAACATAAAAAATATCATGTCTGTAAATTGTAATGTTAGCTGTAATAACAGATAAATATCCTCTCCATAAATTGTAATGTTGGCTATAATAACAGATGAATATCTTGTCCATAAGATGTAATGTTGGCTAGTATAACAAATGCATATTCTGTCCATAAATTGTAATGTTGGCTAGAATAACATATAAATATCCTGTCCATAAATTGTAATGTTAGCTGTAATAACATATAAATATTCTGTCCATAAATTGTAATGTTTGCTATAATAACAGATGAATATCCTGTCCATAAGATGTAATGTTGGCTATAATAACATAAAAAATATCATGTCTATAAATTGTAATGTTAGCTGTAATAACAGATAAATATCCTCTCCATAAATTGTAATGTTGGCTATAATAACAGATGAATATCCTGTCCATATTAAAGATGTAATGTTGGCTAGTATAACAAATGCATATTCTGTCCATAAATTGTAATGTTGGCTAGAATAACATATAAATATCCTGTCCATAAATTGTAATGTTGGATATAAAATCAGATGAATATCCTGTCCATAAGATGTAATGTTGGCTAGTATAACAAATGCATATTCTGTCCATAAATTGTAATGTTGGATATAATAACATAAACAATATCATGTCCATAAATTGTAATGTTTGCTGTAATAACATATAAATATTCTGTCCATAAATTGTAATGTTTGCTATAATAACAGATGAATATCCTGTCCATAAGATGTAATGTTGGCTATAATAACATAAAAAATATCATGTCTGTAAATTGTAATGTTAGCTGTAATAACAGATAAATATCCTCTCCATAAATTGTAATGTTGGCTATAATAACAGATGAATATCTTGTCCATAAGATGTAATGTTGGCTAGTATAACAAATGCATATTCTGTCCATAAATTGTAATGTTGGCTAGAATAACATATAAATATCCTGTCCATAAATTGTAATGTTTGCTATAATAACATATAAATATTCTGTCCATAAATTGTAATGTTTGCTATAATAACAGATGAATATCCTGTCCATAAGATGTAATGTTGGCTATAATAACATAAAAAATATCATGTCTATAAATTGTAATGTTAGCTGTAATAACAGATAAATATCCTCTCCATAAATTGTAATGCTGGCTATAATAACATGAATATCCTGTCCATAAATTGTAATGTTGGCTAGAATAACATATAAATATCCTGTCCATAAATTGTAATGTTGGATATAAAATCAGATGAATATCCTGTCCATAAGATGTAATGTTGGCTAGTATAACAAATGCATATTCTGTCCATAAATTGTAATGTTGGATATAATAACATAAACAATATCATGTCCATAAATTGTAATGTTTGCTGTAATAACATATAAATATTCTGTCCATAAATTGTAATGTTTGCTATAATAACAGATAAATATCCTGTCCATAAGATGTAATGTTGGCTATAATAACATAAAAAATATCATGTCTATAAATTGTAATGTTAGCTGTAATAACAGATAAATATCCTCTCCATAAATTGTAATGTTGGCTATATTAACAGAAGCATATTATGTCCATAAATTGTAATGTTGGCTATAATAACAAATAAATATCATGTCCATAAATTGTAATGTTGGCTATAATAACAGAAGCACATTCTGTCCATAAATTGTAATGTTGCTTCAAATAACAAGTTGTTGTAGGAATTAACACCATTTTTCTGCACAAGATAGTATATACATGGAAGCCAGTATTAATGGTGGAGGAAGAACCTGGGAAAACCCCGGAAATAACTACCGTCCAATGAGAAGCTACATGCAAGCATTCTCACATACACACATTGGCCAAATCTGAGACTTGGACCAACACAGACAGAGATGAGATGGCATTGATTTGTAACGGAGATTGCTTTAAACCATATGGTCTCTCAGGCCCCTTCAAATAAGAAGTAAATAGTAAATATCCTGTCCATAAACTGTAATGTTGGCTTTGATGCATCGTAATAAATTTTAACCCAAGACCCACGTCACATAAATAATGGATCAACTGGATAAATACAAGTTTATGTTGTGGGTTTAGCACCATTTTCAGCACACAATATGCAATATGTGGTGGCCAGTATAAGGGTCGAGGAAGGACCAGAGAAAAACCCAGAAATAACCACTGATCCCGAAAAGCTACTGGCAAGCTTTCTCACATACCCAGAAATAAAGAGATAAATAAAAGATGCATAAAGATTAACAGCTGCAGTGTATCCCTTAGGGGTGTAATGTTGAGGGTACTGGTAAAAACCCTGTTACCCAAACTGGGGGTCAAATGAAACGTCGTGATCGAGAATGTACTGACAAATTTTCATCTGACCCTGAATATTTTCAGCTCATCACATTCTCTCTCTCTCTCTCTCTCTGTCGAAAAATTACATATTAAAAAAAATGCCCAATAATCAAATGCAGTGTACACTCAGAGAGATCAATTAATTGCCCCTTTACTTTTTAGTTGTACTTATAAAAGCCTCCATCAAATTTTGGTAGGAAAATTATAAATCAAAACATTACATACAGCCAGTACAAACCCCACCCCACCCCACCAAAAAAACCCAACTTAAATGTGTACTTTCATAAATCTTATTTTACTTCTCCCAAAAACAGATTTATCCAAACGTCATAGAGGCTAAATGATTATCTTTGTTTTAGCAAGTTACACTTCAGTTTTTAAGTCTTTCTCTTATTGCAGCAAAGTTACAAACCAACAAACCTTTCCTTTTATGACAGGGTCTAAGAATTTTAAAAAATCTGCCCTTGTTCTTTCACAACAAAGGAATTTTTGCAGTCATCACAATTATGTGAGCAAATCAAACAGGTAATTTCAATGGATGTACAATACAATTTTCTTTAAAGATAACACTCCACAGTTCCTTGGCTTTTTCTGTTTCTTATACTTTCTTGAAAGGTGATCCAGAGTGTATGTTATTTTAATATGAAATCTCATTTCTAATCATCAAGGTTCATTTGTATGGATGACGTGTTGCTGAAACTGATGGAAATTGCTCTGGAGCTCACAAGATATGGGGAAGCTACTCTATCACAACTTTGCTTATGCTCGGAGTATACACGATGCCATCCCTGGTCCCATGCATTGGAAATTGAGAAAGTCCTGATTACATTACATCAAAAATACTGCAACAAAAAGTGTGTTGGTCCCGATGTGCCTAACAGACGCACAAATTTATGTAAAGGGAAATGCTGAACTGACGAAATTATATACTCCAGCATTTTTAGCATTGTATGCAGATTTTAATAGCACGACGAGCAATAAGGCATCAAAGAATAGGAAATTGTACAATAAATATATAATTAATTTATCTAGAAAATGCCAAACATTTGTGTATAATAACTCCCAATGCACTATAATTATAGCAGGATGAAAAAATATCTCCGACATTCTCTGTGTTGGGTGCATTTTCAAAAGAGGTAAATATAAACCTTTGCTCTAAGCATATTGATGGTTTTCCTCTTTAAAGATGGAATAGTTAAGCATAAATTAATAATAGGGATTTTGATGGCAACGGTGCCAAAGTCTGGTATAAGGTCTGTGGTTTATGTACAGGAAAAAGTAACTAGACTGGTTTTTTTTCCTTAAGAGGTGGTGAGGAAATTGGAACTTCATTAACAGATCAGCTTCACTTTTTGTTTCATTTATAAGAGATTATGTAATATTTAAATTTGGACGTGCAAGATGAATTCTTTCAAAGGCCAGTAGGAAGAAAGTTTAGAAGAAGAAAAAACTTATCCCATTCTAAATATAACAAAGGAGGTAACTGTTCAAATCAAGTTAAATGTGTATTCAAGACGTTTTGACTTCTAGCTTGCTGTACAAGTAGAAAAAAAAAAACAAACATGTTTTAACATTTGAAATGTCAACACATTTTCTATTTTATGGAAATTGTTTTATTTTTTAATGCTGGAAAACCCATGTTGACTATCCAAAAAAGCCAAATTGAACTTGGTGGGCATATTCAAATGAAAAATAATTTCCAGGGCATCAGCCTGTGTGTCATAGCGGAAGCCAACTTTGACATGGAGTGCAACCCATGATTAAGCTCCAGTGAAAAAATACAGCACTGTAGAGAATAATTTTCTCATGCAAACAAATCTAGGCCAATTTTAAGTACCTGTGTATGTACTATCTAACAAAAGCATCTATGGGTATGCTAGTATGTACTACTGGCAACAATATCCTTGTAAATTATTTAGTCACACACACACACAAGATGAGGGCTACAGTTCTTCATATATTTGTTATTTGTGTTTTATAATTGGATGTGACTGATGCATGAATTTTCTAACTGGGTTCTTAATGCTTTTGAAGGTCTTTGACAAATTGGAAAAAATGTGCATTTTCAAAGCCTTAAAAATTTGGGAAATGGAGCAGTTTACCCTGATATCTTTTAAAGTCTGTGAAAATTGAAATAAACCCAAACATTTAATTTCTTTCCAGGATAATCAAATAAAATTGTCCAAGATTGTTAGATCTGGATGTAGTAAAGTTTTCCTGGTTTATTTCTTTTGAAATTAGAAAATTAATTATAGTTTGAATTTCATCATTAAACTGTATTGTTGTTGTAGGGTTTAACACCATTTTTCAGCACATGATAGGCTATACATGGCAGCCAGTATTAATGGTGGAGGAAGAACCTGGGAAACCCACAAGAAGCTACTGGCAAGCTTTCTCACATTTCCCCCACAGACAGGTGAGATGGCAGTGATCCATAACAGAGAGCGCTTTAGACCCCTTGGCCACTCAGGGGCCCCATAAACAACATTTTGTTTATTTCTCATTTAATATAAAGTATATAAAAAAATAGGTCTTGGAAATCTGTTTGTGGTCTTTTAAAGTTTGGGACTGTACTAATCCCCTGGAGAGCTGGCAAAAGACAGTGCTCTATATTACAATGTTTACATGAATTCGACTTTTACCAACTGCAGCACAGTAACTAAACTTCATTTCCTCCATCTTTTTTGCACCTCCTTCTGATTTTAAAAACAAAAGGTATCAAGGATATAAAAACGTACAAAACTTAAGTTGACACTGCTGGTTTTAATATTTTAATATAAAAAATGCCTTCGTTTAATGTACTTCAAAATTTCAACAAGAGATTGAGCAACAAGCACAAGCTTATATTGAGCTCTCCTCACGAACAATATTTATTGTAACAATGTGGCTGGAATGAAAAAGAAGACACAATATTGCAAACACTGAAACATGCTAATGGAGGTTCTAAAGTGACCAGTTCTAAAGACAATACTGCAATAATGTCAGTACCTAATAAGTGTTTTCATTTTGTTGTACGCTTGCAAATTTACCAATAAGGAAACAAACAGGAAATTATATGGGACTTATGGAGTGGGGGAGGATAGATAATGGACTTTTAACTTTAGTTTGGGTGGTATATGCTTATACAGGAGATATAACAGTTTAATGCAAGGACATCATTAATGATAAGGAAAAACTTTTTGACGTAATTATGTACATGTACTTATCGACCGCCTTGAACATCTTGTTGATCTCGTCCAATTGGAAGGGGTTACCCATTAATAATTACATTATATTGGTGATATGGGGCAATATTTCTATTCTGTTCCTATTAGTGATATGGACAATATTTCTATTCTGTTCCTATTAGTGATATGGGGCAATATTTCTATTCTGTTCCTATTAGTGATATGGGGCAATATTTCTATTCTGTTCCTATTAGTGATATGGACAATATTCCTATTCTGTTCCTATTAGTTATATGGACAATATTCCTATTCTGTTCCTATTAGTGATATGGGGCAATATTCCTATTCTGTTCCTATTAGTGATATGGACAATATTCCTATTCTGTTCCTATTAGTGATATGGACAATATTCCTATTCTGTTCCTATTAGTGATATGGGGCAATATTCCTATTCTGTTCCTATTAGTGATATGGACAATATTCCTATTCTGTTCCTATTAGTGATATGGACAATATTCCTATTCTGTTCCTATTAGTGATATGGGGCAATATTCCTATTCTGTTCCTATTAGTGATATGGGGCAATATTCCTATTGTTAGGTTAATATCGCTGATATGAAACAATATTCTTATTGGTGATATGGGGTAATATTCCTATTGTTTGGTTCTTATCTGTGATATGGGGTAATATTCCTATTGTTCATCTCTTATTGATAATACGGTGTAATATTCCTATTGTTTAGTTTTTATCTGTGATATGGGGTAATATTTCTATTGTTTGGTTCTTATCTGTGATATGGGGTAATATTCCTATTGTTCGGTTCTTATCTGTGATATGGGGTAATATTTCTATTGTTTGGTTCTTATCTGTGATATGGGGTAATATTCCTATTGTTCGGTTCTTATCTGTGATATGGGGCAATATTCCTATTGTTTGTTTTTTATTGGTGATACAGGGTAATATTCCTATTGTTTGGTTCTTATATGTGATATGGGGTAATATTCCTATTGTTTTTTATTGGTGATACAGGGTAATATTCCTATTGTTTGGTTCTTATCTGTGATATGGGGTAATATTACTATTGTTTGTTTCTTATTGGTGATACAGGGTAATATTCCTATTATTTGGTTCTTATCTGTGATATGGGGCAATATTACTATTGTTTGGTTTTTATATGTGATATGGGGTAATATTCCTATTGTTTGTTTCTTATTGGTGATATGGGGTAATATTACTATTGTTTGTTTCTAATTGGTGATATGGGGTAATATTCCTATTGTTTGGTTTTTATATGTGATATGGGGTAATATACCTATTGTTTGGTTTCTTATTGGTGATATGGGGCATTGTTTCATTCTTTTCTGTGATATGGGGTAATATTCCTATTGTTTGGTTCTTATCTGTGATATGGGATAATATTCCTATTGTTTGGTTATCTGTGATATGGGGTAATATTACTATTGCTTGTTTCTTATTGGTGATACAGGGTAATATTTCTATTGCTTGGTTCTTATCTGTGATATGGGGTAATATTCCTATTGTTTGGTTCTTATATGTGATATGGGGTAATATTCCTGGTTTTTTATTGGTGATACAGGGTAATAATACTATTGTTTGGTTCTTATCTGTGGTATGGGGTAATATTACTATTGTTTGTTTCTTATTGGTGATTCAGGGTAATATTCCTATTGTTTGGTTCTTATCTGTGATATGGGGCAATATTCCTATTGTTTGTTTTTTATATGTGATATGGGGTAATATTCCTATTGTTTGTTTCTTATTGGTGATATGGGGTAATATTACTATTGTTTCTTATTGGTGATATGGGGTAATATTCCTATTGTTTGGTTTTTATATGTGATACGGGGTAATATTCCTATTGTTTGGTTTTTATCTGTGATATGGGGTAATATTCCTATTGTTCGGTTCTTATCTGTGATATGGTGCAACATTTCTATTGTTTGGTTCTTATCTGTGATATGGGGTAATATTACTATTGTTTGTTTCTTATTGGTGATACAGGGTAATATTCCTATTGTTTGGTTCATATCTGTGATATGGGGCAATATTCCTATTGTTTGGTTTTTATATGTGATATGGGGTAATATTCCTATTGTTTGTTTCTTCTTGGCGATATGGGGTAATATTCCTATTGTTTGGTTTTTATATGTGATATGGGGTAATATTCCTATTGTTTGTTTCTTCTTGGCGATATGGGGTAATATTCCTATTGTTTGGTTTTTATATGTGATATGGGGTAATATTACTATTGTTTGTTTCTTATTGGTGATACAGGGTAATATTCCTATTGTTTGGTTCTTTTCTGTGATATGGGGTAATATTCCTATTGTTTGGTTCTTATATGTGATATAGGGTAATATTCCTATTGTTTTTTATTGGTGATACAGGGTAATATTCCTATTGTTTCGTTCTTATTGGTGATATGGGGTAATATTCCTATTGTTTGGTTTCTGGAGAGTAGTCTCATTATTGTACATTCTAAGAGAAAATGTTTTGTGGATTCTCGTTCACTGCAAGAGCATCTGTTTCTAGTTGGTTTTTGAAAATATCATCGTTTAATAACTACTGCCAAGTCAAAGTCTTTAATGCTTTATTCGGACAATTCCTTTTCTTTGAAAGTAATAAATTGTGACTTGTCCTCAATTCTTATTTAGGTGTGATTTAAGAGTGCAACAGTGGGTTGTTTTGAACTCCACATGGAAAGACTCCATTCTGCAACAGACTTTGATAAAAATTTAACTTTGGTATAGATTTGTCCTGCTCTGGAGTCAAACTGATGGTCAAGGATTGTAAATGATGCTGCGTTTCTGTTGGAAGTCTCATCAGCAGAACCATCATTATCACATAGGAGCTTGTTTCTTAAGTTGTAGCAGTCCCAATATCAGTAAAATCCTTCCAGATTCTGACAATTTCTCCACAATGTCAAAAGACAGTCTCCAAAGGTGAATGTATGAAAGGTTGCCATGGTAGCAAAATAGTTATAAATGAAATGCAAATATTTTTTTATATTTGAATTTTGAAAATAGTCATTTATCTTTGCAGTGTGAATACTTAGTAAATTTCTGCACTAATGATAAATAAAAAGCTGATGATATTATATCATCATCTTTTTATAGTCATTTCAAGAAACATGAACTTGTCACATTAGAAAGTCTTAGCTGTTAACTGACTTAACTAGCAGATTCATGGCCTTCCAAAAGTCATACATCCTTGGACACGTTTTTTAAAAGAAAACCGAATATCAATTGCATATCCATGAATATACCATTCACAACAGTCTATGCACAGAGGACACTCGACTACCACTGGACTGCACACATCTACCATACATGTGCACATTGTCCAGCTTTTTCTTGGAACTCACAATCATAAAGGTTTACACCTTTCTACATATTTCTCATTCGTGGATAATACTCTTTGCCTTGCTACAGTGGTTTATCGGAAATGAAGATCACAAATGCATGGGCTGCCAAGTACCAGTTCTTTCATGTCATGTAACATAAGAATACAATTAAAAAGAGATAGCTGCTTTGCAACGAATACCAACAACTACCAGAAGATGGTCTTAACTACTGGTTGAGTTCTTGATTAGGTTCATTGGCTTTTTTGGAATTGTGAATCACAAGCAAATGCATGGATTACCACATGTCTGTTTGTTTTTCCACATTGCTCTTAATTCAATGGGTAGTAATTCAGGTATGGAATACATGTTTGGTTCACAAGATTTGTCACATTTCCATAGTTTATCATGTAAAAATGTTGGTCCTATAGCTGCCAACCAAATGCCAAGTGAAACATCCTCACCTTGGTATGTTTTCAGATGTTGGGAGTTTTGTGCAATCCAATGATGAAGGTCCTGTGATACTATATTTCCTGATCCACATGCAAACCGAGGATACACTGAACTGAAGTAGTCCCTTTCTGCCCACTTGCCATAATGTTCCACATACCAGTCGTCACGGAAACTTCCCCACCACAGTTTGTTGTTTTGAATTTCTTTGTTTTTCTGCATAAAAGAATAAATCCTTTCCAGGTCTATGAAGCAGTCGTCATCAGTTTTCAATACATAATCTGCTCTGATTGATGAAAAAATTATTTGGTGAAAATATAGAAGTTTCGTTGGCAGATTTCTGTATACATCAGTCACATTTACAAACAAAATGTCACCAAACATTTCTGTCTCTCTTTGCAGGTCTTCTGTGATTTTTTTTTCTTTTAAGATCCATTCCTGAGCTGAACTTGTTTGTTTTTTGACATAAGTTGATAACTGTTCCTTTTCATGTACTGACATGGTGAATGATGGAAGGAACAATTTTGTCTCCTTGTTGGGGTTCCTATGTTCCTGAACGGTAACGATTCCCCCCAAATCACTAAATGTACTTGAATGTTGACCTCCATTGCTTTCCTGAGTCAGGAATTTTGTACTGTCGTGATAAATAACTCTAATGGTACCTTCAAAATCCTTTGGTAGCAAGAAAGGTTGGACTGACATGTATCTGTATCCGGTATCCATCACCCCTTCATTCTCAAGTGAAAATTCCACTTCCGTCATATTTTCCTCTCTGTAATCATCATGTAAAAGCACATAAATTGGTCCATGCACCAGTGAAACTGATGCTAATAATCCAAGTTTGTTGATTATAACAGGATGTCTCACCATGAATGAAATTCTGTCAACCATCATCAGTGATGAATAATTGCTGTTCTCCTGAACTTGTACCATATTTATGTCATCTGTTTGATCTGGAATGCTGACAATCCACTTCTCACACCCATACTTGGAAATTCTGTTATCTGGATGAATATCACAACCAGTTTCACCAACTACAAAGTGGACTTGGATCCTGTTGGACAGGTGTGCATTCTCTGTAACAGTCCTCATCCATGTTTCTCTAATGGCCTGTCGAGCTTCAAAATGATCCCGAGCAGAAAGAACACCCACCACAAGTTCCACTTCTGGAAGGGTATCAGGTTCAATAACCTTTTGAATAATATTTTTGCATATTTCGAATCTATATTTGGTGATTAAAACCGCTATGAATCCAACGGTTGCAGCATAATACATGAAATACATCTCTATCCGCTTCTTCTCACAAGGGCTCGAGTCATTGCTTACAATTTTTAAGTATCCGTGACGCGTGTTGTATATAATTATAATACAAGCGAGTGCACTTTTTATTTCTCGCGCTACCTATTTATTAATCAACGCTTTTTCAAGCTACGTTTCGCGCGGCGTCATAAATTTGGTACCCATTTTTAGCTCAAGCATTCGACTTTGTATCTCTATCCAAATTTTGGTTTATTCTCGTACCTTTATGGAATGTCATACTTTTTCCCCCACGCTACTGCTCTACATGGCCATGATTGCGCCGCCATATTTATGCACGTGTTATTCCGCTGAGGACATACTAGGATGCACTAAGAGGCTCTAACTGCTCAAATGTGGGCACTATGAACATAGTTAAGGATTAAATTACCCCAAAAACATAAATGGTACCTCGATAAATTGATAGTGTTAACACGAAACGAAACGGATGAAACGTATTTTGAATATCAGGAAAGACAACTCTGTCAGTGCTATGCTCTTGGAGTAAACGTATGTTTACTGTTCTGTTAATACAAGATTAGCATTCATCATAATCATCAACAGCAGGAGCATCGTCACGTCCATATGCAGCAGCAGTAAAACATGACATGGACTATGCTAAAATGTTGTAAATGACTACTGCATCGTAAGTGCCTACTGTACCGTGATGGTGGATAGACATTTAACGTATAAATTGCATGTCGGATAGACCGGTCGCGACGCGTGTATACATTTCATCTGAATATATATATATATATATATATATATATATATATATATATATATATATATATATATATATATGCTTTTGGACTGGGCCAGCGTCGGGTTTGACGAAATCGCCATTTATGGTTGCTGATGCTTAAAGTCACCCTCTACCAAAAACATATCCATCATTGTTACTGCTTATTTAACTATATATTTACTGTAAATAAACATATATTTTTTTCCATTTGAATTTTATCGTCTTGATTTCAGAAAGTAATAATTTCACTTTAATGAAACGAACTATCCTAATTTTTCTTCTCAGTAGTTCTACTTTTAGAACTTTCTGTCTTACTTTCACACTGTCCAATATCGTCGGACACTTTGGAGTCCAGTGGAATTTAACATGGACTGAATGGGAAATGAACAGAGGGATTGGGCCATATCAATAGGGCAGTGACGTTAAAAATGGGGATATTAAAATTGGCGTCAAACGGAATTTAACAAGGGAATGTCACATAGCTCTAGGTCAATGATAATTGAATATTGGTGGCGTCATGAGGTTTATAGGGTCAGAACTATTAATTATAGGGTGAAATGTATTTGTAGGGACAAAGGGTTGATAGGGACAAACATGGACATACAGAAACAAACAAATACACATATAAATACACAGAAAAGAGGACAGCGATGTTCCAAAGAAATGCTCACAGATAGAATAAAGATTCCAATAAGTAAAGGCTATTGTATAGGTACAACACATTTATTCAATTATAGACATGTGTTCACAGTCCTGTGCATGGGTCTAAGCACTATCCATTTAATACATAAACATTTGGACATGAAACAAACATATTTACACGTTTCTTGGTATTTGTAAACTAATTTTTAAAATTAAAGTTCGTGCCTTTTTAAAAATAAAAAAACTTTATATATAAGGTATTTATATTTCATAAAATAATGCCATTTTCTTTCATACTACATTAATTGTTCAATTTTTAAGAAAAAGCTAAAAAAATAAAATAACAAAAAACCAAATAGGACAAAGTTGATGTTTCTTTATATATCCGCCACACACGTTGTTTAAAATCTTGTCATCTACTAGTTGTGTCCTTACATTTACCACCAAGTACCTTCTTTCATTCGTAAATATGTTATGTCCATAGTATCAAGTACACTTATTGGTAAGCCGATTAAGTGCAGTCATTGTCTTCTTCTCAAGGTGGTTCAACGTATGCCATATGAATGGTCACTTTTCCATCAGTGATATCAAATTTTTTCTCTCATCGTCTGCACGTTTTCAATAGCACTCAAAAGTGTGGAAGAAGTTAATTCTTCCAGTGTACTAAACCAGAGACATACAGGAGAGTTCAAACTGTCGTGATGCATAGATAGGCATAAATGACCTCGATCTTTGACTTGGCACTGACGTTTGAGTTCCCTATACAGAGAGTCAAATGAGTCCGTAATGAAACCTGTTGCTTCCTCGGCTGGAATGTCAGACGCAAAGTATCTTAATTTCACTGTGTATGTGTAAGTTATCGCTGTCCGAGTCATTTAGATGCTAAAATACTCATTTAGGTCTAAATAATCCTTTTCCTTCTTGGATCGACATTGCTGTGACTCTATGGAGGTGGTGAAAGCAGCGCCGGATTAAGCACCGTGGAGGCCCATAGGCAGTCAAACTTTTGGGGCCCCAGACCCACGGTCACGGTCTCATGGGGGCCCCTGATGGGGCCCATTAAAGATGCGGGGCCCATAGGCAGTTGCCTACTCTGCCTAATGGGTAATCCGGGACTGGGTGAAAGAGGCCAAGAATGTTTGTCACTTCTCTTTTTTCATCTGCGTAGAGCGATTTCCACTTTCTCGTCGCTTGTCCTCGCAATGAAGTGTCGTTCTTGAAAGTCGTTCCCTTTTTGTACTGGGTGATAACAGCGTGTCCACAAGGTAAAGAATTGTGGTCTAGAAGTTAGACTGGTTGCACATATTTTTCCATGGCGTTAGTAAATGAACATCTAAGATGTGAAACTGCATTGGTGACGAGATCGTGAGGCACATCATTGTACTTTAGTTTCTCATTGGATTTGAGTCTCTCACTCGGTTCTTGCTGTGTTGAAGTCATCCTTCATGTTGGTGGCTATCGTTTCGGAAGCATATTGTTATATCAGTGTGTGCGTAAGGTAAAGTGAAGTGGTTGGGAAGTCACACTCGCTTCTGGGACACGATTTGATACACTTTTTCCAAATGGCAGCTGACAATTTGGTATGTGTGTGTAAACATACAATAGCGTGCGGTTCGTAGGTGGTCACTTTAAAGTTTCCATCCTATCCAGACTGCAAAGCTTCTTCTACTAAGGTCGTCGTTTGAGAGCTTATGAAAGCCAGGGTGTTTTAAGGCATATATTGTTGGCGGTACACTAAATAACACGGTTTGGCGATGGTGCTGGCTTGTTTTTAAAGGATTGATCACTCCGTGGTTCTTAAACAGTTCTCGAAAATGTCCACATCAACGCCTTAAAATGTCGGAAAGACAATGCCTTAACATTTCTTTCTGAAAGTCAAAGGGGTCCTAGGCATGAGTGATCCGTGCGCATGTTGTCGTATTAGTGAGCCTAAGTTAAATGGGGCAGAATCACGTGTTGATTGGTTTCGGTATTGAAAAAGTGCTGGAAATAGTTTTTGACCATTTCTATCATTTCAAACGTTTTCGGCATTCGGCTCAATTGCATAGCCAAGTAACTCATTACATCTTTAAACTGCGCTCTGCCCACTTGCATGGAAATGATTTTGGCTCCATTCAAAGCGACTTTAGGACGTTCGGTTCTTTTGTCCGTACAGTATCTGAAAAGAAACTGTCCATCGTATCCCGAGAAAGTGTGAGCCATAACCGTGGCATTGTGATGACAGTCTCCGTAACATTCGATTTCCTCTTAGCTCCACGTCTAGTCGATGGGGTCTAGGAGCCATCAGACGAAATTGGCCAGCGTGTTAAGTTCTTGACGACCTGTTTCTCCCCCCCACACACACACACACGTTTTACAGGAATCTTGCTGCAGTGACGGAAATGACTAAACATAGGATTTTGGATGCACTTCTCATATGCTCGACGAGCCACGCAGAATTTAGTAATGTGAATACCGGTCTCGTGCATGCATTTGAAAACGAAAAATATGAAATGGTCTTTATTCTGGTCATCTTCTTGTTGGGGTTGTAATGTAACATTCGTGTTCAAAGTCCACGATTAGGCGACAAATGTGACATCGGTTCGGTTCTGGACAAACGTTTAACTTGGCACTTTTGGTACGTATACCTTGTCCACAAGTAAAGCACAATCATTTTTCTGCTCTGAACCTTACGTCTTCAGATGTTGGTAACAAGTTGATAAAGGTGCACTGACAAACAGAGTAATGCACTCGTTCTTGTCATTCATCAAGACAGGGTTTAGAGTCAAAACATCCGTCACATTTCGATCTACAATGCTTGTGCTGCTCTCGATTGTTGTAGCCATAGTTATATTTTTCACAGTAATTTCCGTATCCCAGGAATGCAGTGATACTGGTAATGGTATCAACATATTTATCGTGATGATAGACGTGAATGTATTTTTCATCTTTGAAATTTTTGCCTCGAAACAACAGACGTCCAAGCACTTCTGAGAGTGAACTTTCAAGGTGTGGCGTGGAGATAAGACGTCTTGCAGTTTTTACATTTAAAGAATGCCACAGGGTGTGTCTTTGGACAGGATAGCTTGTTGTTAGAGGAGTTCTCCTTCTCTTTGTTGTTTGGCTCCTTTCGTTTGTTGAATAGTTTTTCAGGCTCTTTTTCATTCTACCGGGTCGTTCATGTCGGCATACGTTCGTCTGACGACGATGGCACGGGGTCATCGCGTCTTGTCTTGATGTTTGTTAATTTGGACAAGGCTCTCTTTGATGTTGCAAAGGCCATCCCCCAATAACACCTTTTTGTGGCCTGTCCCTAGGGGAAGAGATACGTGGGTCATGAACAGTGTCGCTTTTCCATCGGTGATGTAAAACTTGCCGTTGGATTGTTGCACGTGTTGAATTTTGTCGATGACTTTTGAAGGTGTCAATTCTAATGGGCTGCTAAACTAGATACAAACTGGGTACTTCATACTGTCGTGATGACTGGAAAGTCTCAAGATCGACCTCTTGGCTTCACATTGTAGTTTCAGTGTGGTTAACAAAGAATCGCATAGATCGGTGATTAATTATTTTGCTTTCTTCAGCGATACGCAGGACTTAAAATCTTTGTCCGCCATTATCAACAGTTATCAAACTTTGTGCATGTCCTGCATTTGGAGTAAGGAAGAACTCTAGTGTCAAGGTCACTGTGACTGAGAAATGAGCTCGTGCTTTTGCACAGTCACTCCGGCTGTATTTACCAACCATGTGGATCGCTTGCATTTGGGATAAGAAATAATCATATTGATATTGGGATCAAAAATCAATATTAACGTGACTGAAAGAAGAAATATGTTTGTTTCTTGATATTACACTGAAATATCTAATGACAGTAGTTACAAGTTATGTTGGTGGCTTGAACATGAGATAAGAAAGAACATTGATTTTTGCATCAGAAGGTGAAAAATCAAGGTCAATGTGGCCAAAAGTATGGAAACGGTTTCTGGACAGTAACATTAGTTCTACATCACATACCTGGAAGAACCTGTAGTTAGTTGTTAGGACATCAGACATGTACTCCAATAAGCTTTGGGTTCAGTACCTGCTCTAAAAGTCAGGGTCAATGCGACTGAAAGAAAGGATGTTTACGCACATTTTCACTAATCATAATAGGGGAATATTAGAATTGGGCAAAAAATTCATGGCACTCTTGTCTTTGCCTGTCTTTGTTTTGTTTGACATCATACTTAATTTAATTCGCATTATTTCGTCACTATTATGCTGATTTGCTGTTAATCCCGATACACATATACGTATACATACATACAATATTCTTTGGTATTATAAAATGAAGTTCTAGTATCAAACGATACCTTTCTTGTTCACAATGGCTTGCCATACTGATTCCTTAGATCCAAAAATTATTCGGCTTATCACATGTACAGATTATACCATGTACAGATTTAATGCATTTTACGAATTTTCAGCATATTTGCAAATTATTGTCCTCCCAGCAATTGTATAGGTATTTGATTGGAGAATATCCACTGTTTACGATACAGTAATTCTCACAAGGTGTACGGTAATTTTTGTTTTTCGATTTATATGAAAACACTATGTAACACAATTTATGTTCCTGGGTAGGAAGTAATATTTCGTAATTGCTTCTGCCTAAAATGTATTTTTGAAAAATGGCTATTATTCCCCACAAACTGCTTTTGTGAACAGGATGGTGATATTTTGAAATTGAACTATTTCATATGAGAAAACGGGCGAATTTGCTTATTTTCGGTCACATAAAGATATATATATATATATATATATATATATATATATATATATATATATATATATATATATATATATATATATATATGGGATAAAAAAACAACACAAACGCCGATAAACTTGTGCGACTAGTTTCGCATTTATGCTTCTTCAGGCACAAACTTTATTTGAAAGAAACCGATGACGTCTATAAAGTTATAAACAATTACGTCATTAACATAACGTCATGCTTTTGAAAGAAGCAGATGACGTCTATATGTCAATAATTACGTAATTGACATAACATCATAATTTATATTCTTTATTATACAAATATCATATGTACAACTGGATCAGAATGATGCATGAGTCTCTAATGAAAACTGAGAGTGAGATTATAATGTAGAGACTAACAGTAATACATATAACTACATATTATATATATATATATATATATATATATATATATATATATATATATATATATATATATATATATATATACATACATACATATAAATAAATACAATATATCAAATCATCCACTAAAATTCTATACAATTTTATATAATGCCTTAGTATTAAGGCCATTAGGATAAACAGTATCTAACCGATTAATCCAATAACTTTCTTTAATGAGTCTGTTCATTTCTCCGTGCACAATATCGATTGGCATGAAAGAAAAATCCCTTAAAGAGTGATTATTTGTATTAAAATGCATTGAAACATTAGAGGAGAACTGAGGATCCATATAATTTTTTATATGAAAGCGGTGATTATTCATTCTCTTAGAAACTTGTTGAAGTGTTTGTCCAACATATTGCATGTTACATTTTTTACAGGTTATCAAATAAATTACATCAGTTGATATACAATCAGTGTTATAACGTAGAGAAAACATTTCTTTAGTATTGGAGCTACTAAAATAGGTACTTTCTGTAATATTTGCACATTGAGAGCACCTACGTCTGTTGCATTTAGATGACGAAAAACATCTTTGAAAATTTTTTTTCGGTTTAGTTCTGATCAAAAGATCTTGTAAATTCCTAGGTCTTCTATAAGCAAGAATTGGCTTGCTCTTGTAAAGTGTTTTGACGCTGTTTTTTTCTGATAAGTTAAGGAGAGTCCAATATTTATTAATTATAAGGCCTATATTTGGCAAAGATGGATTATATTGTATTATGAAAGGAATTATATTTTTATCTTTCGTACATTCTGCTGTATTTAAAGCATCATTTTGGGTAAGAATACAGACTTTACTTACAGCAGACTCTATTACATGTATAGGATAATTTCTTTTTATGAAATATGTTTTTAATTCATTTAAAGAATGTTTTAATTGATGATCGTCTGAAATGATACGTCGATATCTTTTCGCCTGACTATACGGTATGCCGTTTTTACATGACCTGGGATGACAAGACGAATATTCCACATATTGGTGGATATTAGTTTCTTTTACGTGAACATTTGTAGAGATAGTATTATCAGGATTTTTCATCACATTTACATCTAGAAAGGATACATGCGTAGTGGATGCAGTGTAAGTAAATTTAATTGTGGGGTGAAAATTATTTAGGCTATTAATAAATTTGTGTAGATCTTCTTCTGAGTGGTTCCAGATCATAAATATATCATCTAAAAATCTTAGCCAAACAGTGGGCTTAAAATTCTCGTTTTCAAGAAAATCTTTTTCTAATTTACCCATGAAAAGGGAAGCATATGAAGGAGCCATAGGACTACCCATTGCCGTACCCATTATTTGAATGTAATTAGTACCATTAAATTGGAAATTATTATTTTCCAAGATAAGAGTTGTTATTTTACAAATATCTTCACTCGATAGTCTGTTATTATTAAGAGTGTTGTCAAGAAAATATTTACACGCCTTAATACCATCTGCATGCGGTATGTTTGTATACAATGATGTAACATCTAAAGATACAAGGAGGGAATTATGAGATAGTTGTGGAATAGACTTCAACTTTTTTATGAAATCAGTAGTATCTTTAATATATGAAGGAAGCGATTTCATTAAAGGCTGCAAAATACTATCTATAAATTTGGATAAGTTCTCTGTATATGAATTACAACCTGATACAATTGGTCGTCCTGGATAATTTAAAGGTAATGTATGATCAGGAAATTTATGAGTTTTGGGCAATATGTAGAACTGAGGTGTACGTATTTTGAGAGGAAAAGTATCAAATTCTTCATATACGGAACTATTATTCTTAGATATTTCATCAATGCATGTGGAAATTTTAGATTTAATTTCTAATGAAGGGTCTTTATCGACTTTTTGATAGTACTTTTCATCATTTAATTGACGTTCAACTTCTTTAACATAGTCTTCCTGATTCATAATAATAATATTATTTGATTTATCAGCCTTTTTAATAACAATACTCTCGTCATTAATTAAATTATGTAAAGACTCCATTTCTTTCTTAGAAATATTACTATAACCTCTCTTATGAGGAATATTGTGTAATATTTCTTGTGTGATAGCTTCAATGTAAAAATCTAAATGAGAGTCACGTCCACTAGGTGGTGTAAAAGATGATTTGTTTTTATTATATATATATATATATATATATATATATATATATATCACGAATCAGCCCCAAAATGTAGAACCCCATCATGTTCTCGTTATAATGTCCTTGGTAGCGGCGTTGAAAGTCCAGTATATCCTGGTGGAAGCGCTCGCCTGGCTCCTCCGAGTACGCTCCCATGTTCTCCTTGAATTTATCAAGAAGAGCATTAAGGATATGGACTATGAGGGACAACCTCAAGCTCATTGTACCGTAGTTCTTCATCAGAGTCTCAACTAGCTCCATATTCTCCTCGGCCTTGTGATTGTCCAGGAAGACCCGAACCACTGAGTCAAAGCTTTCTCCATACTAGTGAGCTTATTAGGTAATTCATTGCTCTCCATTATCTTTTTGATGTGTTCCGACGAAGACACCAGCTTTGACTTTTGCCTCAGACAGCTTAGTGAAAAGGTCTTGAAGGTATTTGACGGTTGCCCACTCCTAATCTAGAACTGTAACATATTGTTTCATAAGGCCCAATTTGACGTGCAGTGGTGGCATCAGCACCTTCTGGGGTCTACCAGTGGCTCACACTTGATGACGTTCTTCCCCACAGAGAACTCGGCGTTTGTGGTCAGTCCCGCCTGTGTTAGTGCGTCTTGGTGTCCTGCTGTCCCAAAGGCAAATATAGCTGGGAAACTTGGTAAAACCGCATTGGAGACCATCAGGAATGCCACTATTTTGAAGTCTCTGATGAGTTCCAAACCGTAATCATCATATTTCAAGGCCTTCCATCAAGGCCTTCAATCAAGGTCTTGATGTTGTTGTAATTCTCTTTGAGGTGCACCGATTGAGCCAGGGGAAGAGACAGGTACGTGTTCTCTTTATGTATCAGCAAGGCTTTCATGCTTCTGGATGAGATGTACATGAAGAGACGCCATTCATTCTGGTTAGAGGTGATTCCGATTGTCTCAAACCGACTGGTCATATTGTGGCAGAAGTAGGGCCCATCTTGACGGGTGAAGAAGCTGGAATAAATTTGATGACGCTTCGTCTGATCTGCGACTTGTACACTTTCACCCAACAAGTTCCACTGTTTGAGCATACACGTCAAAAACATTGGACTTGGTGAAATGAAGATCTCCGATCATGTCGTTGAGGTCCTTTCGATTGTTGTAGTATGGGTTTCTCTCCTCAGCTCCACCTCTGAAATTGTCATCTGAATCTACAACGTTGTCACGGAATTGTAAAAATCTTTTTATTTATTAAATACACGTTTGCCCATATATTATTTCCCATTTTAAATATCATATTGACCCGTACACCTTTCCAATAAAGTGGGAAATATAAATGGTCAAAAGAGAATTTAAAGTGAAACATTATGGGGTGAACAATCTGGGGGTGGGGGTAAACATGCCATGTTTTGTAACCAAGACCACACATCACAGCATCAACACGCCATGTGTAGTGACCACTTCAGCACATTACAGTTCAACATGACATGTGTGAGATATTGGTCATTACAAAAAGTGGCATAATGTGGAGTGAAGGATAGTATATTAATAAGCGTCGATCACTGCACATGTGTTCAATATTATATTTGAAGTTATTGGTCAGCACGGTGGTGGGATAATGTGGGGAAATGAGAGTAGATCGCCAGCTGTTTGACTCTCTGCAGGACATGTTGGATAGTATATGTGGGGTATTGATCACTACACATGGCGTGTTGGAGGTATCATATGGAGTGTTGCATGGTGGATGACTGGGTATTGATGACAAGACGGTATGCTGACAGTATAATGCGGGCTGTCGGATAGTACGAAGCAGGACGTTTTTTCACGGGCCGGTTTGGCTCTGGCCACTTTGGCGCTGAGAAATTGTTATTCCTGTTGAGAGGTAACCTTACATTAGTGGAGCAGGTATGGACGACATTGATTAGCTCAGCGATCAAAGAGATGTAGTGTTTAAGTGAAATATAAAGTGAAAAATAAAAGTAAAATTATTTCAATGATCAGCCTGTGTGTTATTATAATAACTTTAACTAAAACTGTAAGTGAAACATAAAAGTGAAAATTTCTTGATTTGTTCATGTTATTCAAACAGCAACATAGCTAAAAGGTCTGAAAGCAAAGCTGATTGTTCAGTAATTATTGTGTTTAATCCATTAGGAAATTATAAGCCAGTCCACGTTGATATTCTTTAATGTTTCTTGATCTGTGGCTCTCCACAATTCTCTTGATTCGTGCGTCCATGTCGATGTATTTCTTGCGCTTCACAGGCGAATGAATTCCTCATAAAATTGGTCGTGACCCTTCTGAACGATTCGTAGTCCATCGATGAATTTCCAAAGGGTAGAGTGCTTCATCCCAAATTCGGCCTGTAATTTTCGATGAGCAGCTTCATATATATATATAGAAGTTGGTTTCAGCCTGAATGGCTAAATCGTTAATCCTTTGCATAGACTTCTTTTACCTTATCATAGCTTTCATTTTCAAATATGAAGAACACGTTAGACATCAAAAGGATAAATTGTTAATCCTGACGTGGTCATGACTCACAGGACAATATACCAATAGAGTCAATTCTCTTAAGCGTCCTACTTATATTGTTATTTCTTAATCCTTTTGTAAATGTCGACATGGCCTCTAATTATCTTAAGGATAATGTGTCATTTTTTTATGTTAATCCTCTTGTTGGTGCCAAAACGGCCTGTTCCAAAACGACCCATGCCAAAACATTCAAGCGCCAAAACGGTCACGCCAAACCGGCCGGCGCCAAAACGTCACGGACCGTGGATATTAGATGATCCGTTAGGGCCCTTTGTGTTAATCTAAGGGCTCCAAGAAAAGTATCATTTGACTCCCATGTGTTCCCTATTAGTGCTCTCCTTTCTAAGGGACCCATTGAGCTCACCATGTCTGTTTTAAAAGGTAATCGGATTAGACCAAACGCTTTTTGAACATATGCAGCAAGGGCAATTGTTTTATTACGTGCCGGTAGCAACTAATCCCGACTAGATATAGGTGAGAGTATGTTGGTATGTCTTTTTAGAATATCCGTCATTTTCACAGATTTCAATCCATTTTGATTATGCGTCTTGAAGTAGTCTACATCAACATAGAGGTATATGGGATGTCTCATTGAAGAGCTTTTGCCACGAGTCCTTAGATGAAAATATTGGTATACGATGCTGCCGTCATAGTACACATTGATGTTCATTTCATTTGTAGCAAGTGTTGGTTATTGAATACAAAACTGTTAAAATTAAGAACACATGTTACATGTTTGACCAATTAGTACGTAAGAGGAAGGGGATCAGACCGACCATCTCATGCTTCCTTGCTAGCTGTCATACCTTCCTAGTGTGATGCTGTTTTAGTGTCTAAGGAACATAATACATCCATAATGACGAGGAAAGTCTTGAATGGTTAGATTTCAGTATTTACTGAGACAGTCCTTAGTTTCTTCGACATGTGAATCCCGGGTTTTCACTAAAGACCGAATGTAATAATCAAGAATTCAGAAGTATTACGGTTGGATGGTTCTTTTTGGAAATGTTATGTGCTTCTTAGGGTTCTCCTTCTTTCTGTATTTTAGTAAGTAAAATTCCCTGGTTTGGGGTCAGTGGTAGGAGGTAAGTCAGTGTTTTGTCATAATGTAACCTGCATTATGCATGTCTTGGAATGTCTGACTTTACTCTCGCATGATCTGCTATTGTTTGGGTCATGACAGCTTCTCATAAAGTCTCTCATCTGAAACTTGTATGTACGCCTACGCGATATAATCAGACGTATTTTTGACAAAAAAGCATTATATCTTCTCCGATGCCTTGATAATAATATCTTTCATCACGCTTTTCTTCAGCGACTGTCTTTCCTGTATTGTTAAATTCTTCATTTGGGCAAGCTTGGTTCGTGCCAGTCATTATCATTATCCAACGTGAACAAAAATGCAGCTTGAGCTGTAACTTTGCTGGGGGAGTGGGGGGGGGGGCATGCCACTTTTGGAGAGGAATATGTAAGGCTCATTTTCACTGATACTGGATTCTTCATCATTGTCACTGAAACTTTCAATGAGAGTCAATCTACGTTCAAAACGTGCGAAGTCTTCTTTCAATTCCAGTACATTTTACGTTTTGGGTAGGATACAAATGGTGTTAAAGGCAGATTAGTATGTATTGGCAGCGAGTGCACGGCAAAACATTGGAATTGACAATAAACTGGCACAATTATACACGATACAAGGTAATTTTATTAATCTTTTTTTTACTAATGATGTAAAATATGCACACAATAGCCCCCTCACACACAATACATACTGAATCGGTCTATCTTATGTAGTCGAAACATCGCGAGATGGCGTGACCTAATATAATACACAATGAGTTAAACAAGATTAACTTGCTGAAACACATAAAGACATCACCTATAGGGTATACATGTATTGTACATATCACTATATATAAAGCACATTTTTCATCTTGAAAAGATGCATAGTAATTACATTATTAACAGCGCCGGATTAAGCACCGTGGAGGCCCATAGGCAGTCAAACTTTTGGGGCCCCAGACCCACGGTCACGGTCTCATGGGGGCCCCTGATGGGGCCCATAACAGTCGCGGGGCCCATAGGCAGTTGCCTACTCTGCCTAATGGGTAATCCGAGATTGATTATTAATTTAATAGGAAACTAAGGTAATGTTCTATGTACGTTCAAAACATTAATCCCCATGGCTTCAACCCAATTTAATTAAACCAAATACCAGCTGATTCCACATTAAGCCACGTTCCATACATGGTCGTTGATTATTTGTTTCTCGATTAATGTTACTCTTCGACGATTTTTATTCCGCTACATGGACAAAACGAAAGTCCTTGATTAATAAAAAAAAAAATTGTGAGCATGGCGTTAAAACGCCCTACACAATTTCCTTCAAACGACATCAAACATTTTGAATTCCCGATGTTCACTAAAATTGTAATTATACATGAATGTATGATTGTTATTAAGTTGCTTTAGAAAAGAGAAATGAACAGTGAATCTACATATTGCTATAAAGTAGTTATACATTTCCCAAGTAAATAGTCTGAGTTGATAAACTGTACGAACATTCTTTAATGTGAGTGCAGTTGCGGTCTAATCTCTTTTATCTTTAAGAAACTTTCAACTGTTGCAAATATCAAGCCTTACACTCATTGATCTCAATGATACAATATTTAATGCTGATAGAAACCTATACGATTATACATAAATTAACCAGTCATCACCCAGAATATTTGTGTAGGAATAGTCTTGCTGGTGACAAGGGGGAACACAAACAATTCACAGGCGAAACGTCTTAGAAAAACAGGCGATATATAGAACCATTAAGACACGGATTTAAATGTGCCTAGAGTATGTAACAGAAGTCCATTTCTAGGGAACAGCCATGACCAATTGGTTAATATCCTGACTGACAATCTGTGGGTTACGGGTTCGAATACAACCTGAAACAGCCTGCAATGACTGCCGTGATTTTTCTCTTGACACCTCGAGTCCCAAATTGTCGGCGATAAATATTATTTGATGTGTTAATGTGTCCATTGATTGCTCAATCGAGCATACAACATACGCGCCAACAAAGGCAATGAATTAATTCGGCATCGCGTACAATATCGCTATGTCATCGTTTCGAATCCCACACACGTCATTGTTGCTTTTTCATTCAACAGTGAATAGGTCTCACCACTTACAAGTTTCTACAGACAGAAATGATAACAAATTCAGTAACAAATTTAACTATTACATAAGTTTGCGTTTGGTGTGTTTATACAATGTTTGACCTAACTTGTACTTATATGAAATCAATATGTTCAGTTTATACTTTTCGAGATGAATGTGCGTAATATATTGCGCTCTCAAATTAGTGCTTTCGGTTTTCTTCTCTTTCTCCCCCCCCCCCCAAATGCTTGGTGTCTATATTAATCAGCCTATTTTTCTATCGACTATTATAGAATATACATTTATTTATTTCATTTCATGACAAGTTGAAAAGAGGTCTCATACGCTTATAAAATAAGAAAATAAAAATAAAAATATATAAAACTCTTTTTTTTAGCCAATCACTGAAGACTGTTTTTGTCAAGGTCTCCATGTTTGGTGTTACCGGCCTGAATTGGGAAACCAACATCATAGGCTGACATCTATAGATAATATAAACTCTTGAGAGAGTGACAGGCATACGTTGATTGCATTTACAACATGTACACTGGATCGAATATTGGCATACATCGGTGTTAATTTTAATGTACCTTGGCTGAGATTTATTTGGATATTGCTCTTGCAAAACTTGTACGCGATCTAAGCATTCAGCCTACTAAATTGACTGATCCCATGTACTATAAAAATCAGTGTGAATTAGTCTAAAGTACACTATTTTCAGCAGTTATTGAACTAGGGAAGATGAATTTAGCCAGTCGGCACCAGCGTTTCAAAAACCAATGAACGAATTACCAAATACATAACATGTAAAAAAAAAAGTTATTGGCTTTTTATTTACAATGATCCTCTGGAAGACCATGAAGTGAATACGACCTTGCGGAGCTAGCATATTTTTGATAGGTGTACATCTTAAATTACCAGTTTGACTATTAAGGAAAACCAAGGAAAATAGTTTTCTTTAAAAAAAGAAGCCAAGCCTATGCAAAATACGAAACTTTAGAGCGTGGCCTTGAAACAATTTTTAAAATTTGTGCCATTATTTTCAATATTTGCATCATGTATGATGTTCTCAACCAAAAAATAGTACATCAACATTAATTTTATGCATGAAAACAAACGAATTATGATTATTTTGGTCTTGCTTACAAAATATGCATTGTGCCAGTATTGTGTGTGCATGGTCCAATTATAAGGAAATTCGAAGTCTTAAAACATAGAGGTGAAGTCAACTAAAATATAAAACTGTTATATTAAGTGGAAGAAATATATAGTGAAAATGTTTCTTTTCATTCATTTGAAATGTAATTAAGAAATAAATGATGACAAAGCAAATTGGCTTCTTCCATACCCGAGTAAAAGAATAAGCAAACAATTAACTTTGACATTTAACCTTCCACGAACCTGATCTGTTCCATCCCTATTCAGACTGTCAAATTTATCACTGTCATCCCATGCATAATTGTGGAAAATGTACATGATCTAAGCACGTACCTAACTAAAATGACTGATTCCATGTGCTAAAAAAAAAGTCAGTCAAAATATGTCTAAAGTACACTGTCTTTAACTGTTATCGAAATAGAGAAAAGGAACTCGCCATATGCATTGCTAGTCGCATGACTACACAAATCTCGCAACCTACAGGTCAATGACATCTGAGGTCCAATAGTCACAGATGTCAACAATAAGCCAAATCATATTATCTTTATAGAAAAAAAACGAAAGAACATAAATTTCTCAAAATATTTATTCTGAAATCAACCACCAGAAATCTTACACCGTCGCAGCAATTTGGAGAAACCAGATTAACTCAGCAGAGAGCACATGTTAATGCGGTAGTCACATGATACCAACAAAAGCTCTGTAATTGATAAATCTGGTTTTCTCCACCTTTCTGCACAGGTGCTCGACGCGAGCTTGATGTGACATAAAAAAATCAATAATCTAAAGGGAAAAAATCATGCAGAATGATAAAAATACCTTAGATTACCCCCATTACCCATTGTGACATAGGACCTTCTCTATCATACTATATAAAAAGAGAAGGTTCGTAACTTCCAAATACTTGGTACCACTTAAATTTTTAAAAAATGCACATTTTAAAATAGGAAATACGGCTTTTTCTGGGGAGAGGGAGCAGAGCTTTGTGAAAGTCGGCACAAATCGCGTGACGTCATTCATGGATATCCCTTTAGCGTCACTCGACTTGAACATAAAAAGAGAAGATAGTATCTCACTTACCCGTGTACTAACGCATGCATTAGCATATTTTAAATTTTAACAATCTCGTGGCGTAATATCTCCTAACTATTGGAATGTTACTTGATTTTATTTTGCACTTGTCAAAATTGACAGATGGATGCCTTCTATAAAGTTATACAACCAAGCTAAAGGGCCCAGTAGTGATATTGCTCTCGGTAATTTATTTTTCACCGCCAGTGAATGTTTTAAGGTCAAATTTAAAATGAATAGATCGGTTCTATAATGGCAGTAATACAACACGGTATTTAATATTGCACTTGCTAGTCATGTCAATTCATGTTTGTACTGTGAAAATAAATTAGCATTGATAAGATTTTAAACGTCCATTCTATTTCGAGATCGAAACTTGTACATTTAAATTGGCACAGGGTTGAGCGATAAAAGCCTCAAAAGTGGTGCATAATGATAAAGAATTAAACGTTGACAATAAAACGCGTTTTCAAATTCACCATTTTATTAAAATTAGCATATGGTAATGCTGCTTGAGTTTGCAGTACAGTTTAAAAGCTTTATTATTCAAACAGTAATTCATCAAATAACAGGATTAAAAAGGTGCAGTTTTTGACCCGTCCTTTTCCTTTGAAATTTTACCGTCACTTTTTATTAATTTGTATCCAACTTTACATGCAAAACTGCCGTGTGCTTAAACACTCGCTTTCTCAATACTCATTATGACAAATTCAGGCACTTTTGTGTCTTCCCCCCGCCTCCGTTGACTTGTTTCTTTATTAATAGCGCGTATTTACGTAAGTATTAAAAATGGTGACTATGAACAACATTTTTCTCAATACTGCGATGATTTCCAATATCGGTGGTTCTTTTAGTCTTTTTTATTTCTTCAGATTTGAAATGTAGTCTCACAAATTTATCCTATAATTTATGAATTCAAATGACAGCATGAAATTTTAACCTCCATTTCCTACAAGAAAGGTGAAAATTCTGTTTATTTTGTCAAACAATGATTGGAATTAGCTTTTTGTTTCATAAAAATACACTCAAGTATTGTTGCATGTTCAGCAATTTAACTTTCCCACGATATGAGACAAATACTAATAATTAAAACTAATTAAGCATATCACTTTTCTTTCATGCTTCTAAAGCATTATTTGCTTCCGGAAAAAAGTTGATGTAAGAGATTATACACGAGTTTCGGTTAATTGTAGTTTTGCTAAAACAATAATGACTTAATGCTGTATGATTTGTTGTTGTGTAATATAATGCATTATTCAACGAGTCTCGTAAATTAATATACATCGACCAAACAAACAAAAATAAAAACATACATACATACATACATACATACATACATACATACATACATACATACATACATACATACATACATACATACATACATACATACATACATACATACATACATACATACATACATACATACATACATACATACATACATACATGTGTGTGGAGAGAGAGGGGTGGGTGTTTATCCTCGGTACACTCCCCAGCACATAACTGGTTCGAGTTGATTGAGGAACACCGTCTGTTAGCCAATAGTGTGTATGATATTGCTTTTGTACTCCCTGTCCACCCATGAGTGTAGATATGGTGTATATAGAAACACACACACACATACACACACACACGTGTGATTGATTAGTGACATCACAATGTTATCTCACACTTCAAGTTGATATGCCACACAATGGCATACCATATTTATGAGGTGACGTCATGACTGCAGATTATAATTGGCTTGATTTGGAGTTTTACGGCATAGCACCACAAGTAAGATATTTTGTGTCGAGACACTAGAATTAGATGTACTTCGCAAGGACACACGATGGTAGCCGACACGGACTGATTCGGATATAGGATAGAATACGAACGTGATAGAATAGGAATGGTATGTGCTAGCTGACTGTTGATTAAACTTGATTATTTGTAGAATTTTAACATCATTGGAAGTTTAAGATAGTTCAGCTTTGCCTTTTGGAGTGTTTTCTGATAATTATTTGTGCTTGTCATGCCCGTGTTTTGGTTTGTCTTTTGCACTTGGATTATGTGTATCATTTTTTATTTGTCCTAATACAGCAGCAACAAAAAAATCATTCGAATTGCGTAAATTATACTTTAATCAATCTTAAATCCGTTTTGAGCTCACGCTAATCTCTCTCTCTCTCTCTCTCTCTCTCTCTCTCTCTCTCTCTCTCTCTCTCTCTCTCTCTCAATAACAGGCTTTAAACTTTAGCATAAGTTCATTTTATTTATTTTTTTCTAAACATGTTTCAATTTACAAATTCATTAGCGATAGTTCCTGGAGTATTATTGGTTCTTCTCTCCAGACGTTAGTTTTCCCCTTAAGTATATCATTTATGGCACGCATAAAACGTAATTGACATACAATTGCCTTAGTCGATTATTAACCAACTGCGTGAAAACATCAATAATTGGGCCTATTGTATACGATTTCTGACAGCTCTTCATATGCTTTTCAGTACCTGTCCCAAAGATCTGACTACAATATCAGGCGTCCAAGGTTGATATAATAATTTATCTGGCGGATAGAAATACTGGTTGTGTAGGTATTCAATACACAAGTCACTTATTTCGCTGATCTATGTAATAGAGCGGCATTTGTGTATTCAAGAGAGAGAGAGAGAGGAGTGAACATTACCGTTTGTACGATGGATTTATTCACAGGTATGTACTTGTATCGTTTACATTTTTTAAGTATTTGGTGTCATTGTCTTTTCATGAATCCAAACTACTTTATTATGTACTTACTCAGAAAAGTATGTTAATCCTTGTGATGTATTACAATATTGCCAAGTTAAAAAAAACGGCAGCTATTTATCCGAGGAAATTTTGTATCGCCAGTAGTAACGGTTAAACTGGGCATTTGACAAGGTGAAGTTACGGAGTTAAAGAGTAAATGGGTTATGTTTGTGGTATCAGTGATAATTTACATCTAAAGGATGTCGATAATTCTATATATCGAAGTCAACACTTGTTACAACTAGGCACTCATATAAAATCACATCAGTACTAAAGGATATCGATAATTCTATATATCGAAGTCAACACTTGTTACAACTAGGCACTCGTATAAAATCACATCAGTACTAAAGGATATCGATAATTCTATATATCGAAGTCAACACTTGTTACAACTAGGCACTCATATAAAATCACATCAGTACTAAAGGATATCGATAATTCTATATATCGAAGTCAACACTTGTTACAACTAGGCACTCTTATAAAAATCACATCGGTACTAAAGGATATCGATAATTCTATATATCGAAGTCAACACTTGTGACAACTAGGCACTCTTATAAAAATCACATCGGTACTAAAGGATATCGATAATTCTATATATCGAAGTCAACACTTGTTACAACTAGGCACTCATATAAAATCACATCAGTACTAAAGGATATCGATAATTCTATATATCGAAGTCAACACTTGTTACAACTAGGCACTCATAAAAATCACATCGGTACTAATTTAATACCTTTTACTTTACCATTTTCATCAGGTTACCACTTGAAGAAAGTATTAAATTCTATTTGATTTCTGCCAACAGATTGGTTTGGTATACTTCTTGAACTCAGAGCGGTATTGTGATTACAGATACCAATTCCTCTTTACAATTCTGCCACAGGTAATTTTGGAGATGGGTTTACTGGATTTGTTGTTGTAGGGTTTAACGTCATTTTTCAGCACATGATAGGCTATTCATGGCGGCCAGTATTATTGGTGGAGAACGAACCCGGGAAAACCCCCGGAAAGAACCACCGACCCAGGAGAAGCTACTGGCAAGCTTTTTCACATAACTTCATTAGCCGAATCTTAGACTCGAACCCATGCAGACAGAGGTGAGATGGCAGTGGTCCGTAACGGAGAGCGCTTTAGACCACTCGGCCACTCGGGGCCCCTTTATTGGATTTATTAAGTTATATTTTACAATAGATACTCTTGTACATATACTTGCGCGCGTAGCACATAGACTCAACACACACACACACACACACACACACACACACACACACACACGTATAAGGCACTAGCCTTAGACATTTAATAGGTGTATTTTTAAAAATATTTTTTATCTAATGTTCTCTGATCATCTAAACTATAAACTTTCTTCAACAAAATATAATATTATTGTCCGAAAACTTCTTTAAGCAAATGTGTTAGTAAATTAAAAAAATAATGGCAAAACATAAGACAATAACTGTAATAATCGAGAAAAGATTAACATGAAAAATACGTATGACCTTCCCTGTTATATTCCGTTCTTACTATGTACAACTCTTAAGTGACACGGCAACTGTGGATATAAATTTCCTAAGTACTGTATCTTATTGAGTTGATTGACCTATATATAGGCAAGGTTATGTACCTATAGATCACTTATTATTGATGGTTTTGACGAACTCTATTAAACAGATTATTGACTTGTACACAAATAGGTGAGTCATTAGCGAATACACTTGCACGCTTTTCAATACCTAGTCTGCACATCATTATACTTAATTTTGTATCCAGTGAAAACGGTAAGTCGATACAAGTTTTCATTCAATTTTATTCCTTAGACTCGAAAATGGTTGTGTTAGGGAGAGGTTTGAGAATCACCGTCTTTGACGTCTAACAATAAACCAACTAACGTTTGTTACAATACATAAGATTATTTTTAAAAAATTAAATGTATCAAATATTGACATTCGCGTGTTAGGATGAATCCAGATATTGAAGAAAAGACGATTTTCAATCCATCTGTTCATCTTTTATTCATGTCCTTCCTTCCATCTATCAATTCACCGATCGATCCATCGATACATAAATACATACATACATACATGCGTACATACATACATACATACATACATACATACATACATACATACATACATACATACATACATACATACATACATACATACATACATACATACATACATGCATGCATGCATGCATGCATGCATGCATGCATGCTATTAGACCCCAACCCCAGCATTTAATACTTTCTTTTCCATCTCAAACACTGTAATTCTTGTATAATCTTGTCGACTTACAGAAAAATATTTAACTGTGACGATCAACAGTATATTCCATATCAGTCCACCGAATAATTTACCTTGGATAACCGTGTTTATATGGGGTTTAAAGCGATCATTTTTCTTTAGCACACAAATTACTTTAAAACTCGATGACCGTGTTTGGTAATGCACTTTCCTTGGAATAGATCGGAAATTAGGCTCTTGATGGATATTGTACTTTGTGAATAATCCTGATTTCGCACTCCACTCGATGCACCAATCGATGCTGTACTACTGAAACACCGGTTATACCGCGGTATGGTATATAGTGCACTTTTGTGCAAATGAAAAACTTGGATTATTTGTGATGCATTGTGCGTGAATTTGTTTGCATTAAATCTCTCTCTCTCTCTCTCTCTCTCTCTCTCTCTCTCTCTCTCTCTCTCTCTCTCTCTCTCTCTCTCTCTCTCTCTCTCTCTCTCTCACACCGTGCACAGATACTATATAAAATAGAGATGTTCATTCACTGCTCACAAAATATATTGTTTTAGCCACAAAATCGTAATAATTTTACCATTTACAGATTATTAATAATATAGAGTTGTTCATACACTGCTAAGACGGCATTTTCAATCCACAAAATCGTAAAAATTCGTGTAATTATCACCGTATTTATCAATAAAAGGTCATCATCTTTGATATGCAGAGAACGTCAAACATGGTAAAATAATACAAGGCAAAATGATATTTGAACTCTCATAAAAATAGTCAATCAAATCTAACAGGATTTGGGCGCCTCGTAGTAAATGGTAAATACAGTGGTTGTCTATCAAACCCTGTAGTTAGTTAATATCAGATGATTATTATCAAAGTTACAAATTGAATTATAAAATATTCATGTAAGCATACGTCGTTGACACACATCCTTCAATTAATCCATTGATCCTGGTATATATATGTATGTCAGTACATGTATACACCCAGCCACCGATATGTTGGTATATTTCATCTTGTCCTGCGTATGCACGACTCAATCGACTAAGATCTCTTAAATGTATTTATTTATTTATTTATTTATTTATTTATTTATTTATTTATTTATTTATTTATTTGACTCCATGTAAATGGTAAATAAGGACATTTACATATAATACAGTCCGTTTGGCTTAGAAATGTCCTGACTGAATCCTGATAATTTGAAAATAACGTAGTTTTCGTGTGGTGGAAAACTAGCAGCCAGTAACTACAGTACCAGTGGCCTGAGAATCAATGACTGACTGGATTTTGGTGGATGAACTTGCCAAACCCTGGATCAGACAAGCTTTATATCAATCAATGGTCACGTCTACCCGTACCTTCAATTTATAAGTGCCTTGCAGGTAGACATTTCAGTTATTTGTCCATTCGTGACTTACATTTTATGGATATTATCTCCTGTCAGTATTTAAATCCAGGATATTTTACTCCCCAGTCAACATGATACCAGTCCATAGGGCTCACAGCTAATGGCTTCCTAGTAAAACAGACATGTCACCCAGGCGACAACTGCTTGTCATAGCTTGCAATTACATGTATATCACACCAAAACAGTAATTTGACTTTTGTATTGGGACATATGCAATTTTGAGACGATCCTAACAGGCCACTTCCGCAGCCATGAATATGTCTGGGTCTGTTGTGTTCAAATTGAAGAATAAAATCAATGTTCACCAAGAATAACAAAATAGGTTGCTGACTGGGTGGTCCATGTCGCTTATTTAATTTGTTTTGTGATCGAAATCTAGCATGTTATCTGGTAACTATGGCAACACCAAGGTAAACTCGTGACCGGTGCCCCAAACAATATGCAAATCAACTTCTATTAAATTCACTTAAATTTTTAACTGCATTGGATCAAACTTCACATTCTTCTTTTCAATTCAGTTTAGCTCATAGCTCAAAGATAATCAATTTATAATCTTACAAATTCAGTTGGAATGGAAAAATATACCGATTGCCGATTCTGATCTCGAAATCATAATTCGGATAATAAGTTTTGTCCTGCAACAGTTTTCTGTGCTTCGTTTTATTTATTTGATCGTTTATTGGTGTATGCCATTGCAGAGGCGTAGCTAATAGGGGGAGGGCAGGGGTACATATGTGCCCGGGCGCCAAGGTACAGGGGCGCCAAAATGAGGCTTGCAACGTTACATTATAATAAGTAAACAAGGGTAATAAATCGGTCACAAGATCGCTGGGGCGCCAATTTTATAGTTCGTCCCCGGGCGCAAAATACCATCGCTACGCCTCTGTGCCATTGTACATGTACATGTTATTACCAGACAGACCGCTTATAACTAAATCGTTAATATCAGCATAAATCTATGCACCGTGTTCATATTGAGTGATACCGTATGCAATAATATCAAATAGGGTTGTTTATGTTTAGATAGAGGAAACATAAAAAGAAAATTGTCTGTTTTGTTTCTGTTTGTTTCTTGGAAACTTAAGACATTACAGGCTATATTGGAACTAAGTTCTTTTCCAAGGATTCGATGAAGTAGCTGACCCAGGCTGGCCTGGGAAGGTATCGAACCCGCGACCCTATAGGATTACGTGTCAGGCACTGTATCAAATGAGCCACGGTGAATCCTAGAAGAAAACGGAGAAGAAGAAGATGGTGATGATGATGATGATGATGATTATGCATCAAATGTTTTAAATTAGATTCATATATTCCCTCTTTTCCCTTCCCAATGATAAAAGATTGTATAATTAAAATAATTTAATTACCAAAATTAAATATAAATATTAAATATAGTTACATAACGTGTCTACGTTCATTTTATCCTCACGTAACATGCTTGAGAAAAAAGTTAACGTTTTATTACAACCATCTCTTACATGATTATACGATTTTCACCTTTACAGTTATAAGTTTCCTCGTCTCCTTCCCCCTTTTCTCCCCCCCCCCCCATCCCCCATGGTTTCCTAAAAAGACAAATGGGCCTAGTCATAATAGCAATGACGTCACATTTACGTGTGTGGAGTGGCCATGGGTACAAAAGCGATAATACGTTGGCAGAGGTCAATGAGTATCACTTACACGATGAAAAAGTTATATCCTGTTTTTACAAAGACGGTATGAAGAAAAGGTGTAGTTGCTGTTATTTGAAAAGAATGCCTGTCTTATCCATGCTTATGAAATAAACAAGGTTTAAATGTAAACAAGTGAGGGTCGATATGATTTGATGGGAACGGTTGGGATAGATACAAGTATATGGAGAAAATCACACACACACACACACACACACACACACACACACACACACACACACACACACACATATATATATATATATATATATATATATATATATATATATATATATATATATATATATATATATATACACACTCGCTAGCACAAAAATTTGAAAATGTCGACCAACGTGAATTCTGGAAGCATGTTTAACAACATACCACGACAACTTCCAATAAATTACCAATTTGCATTCATGGGAACCATGGTCAGAATAATATATACAACATGTGGAGAGATCATTTTGAAGACTTACTCAATAGTGAGGCTTGAGGGTTTCTTTTTAATGAATTATTTATATATATATTTAGAAAGTTATTAATTTAACTTATGGGATACTCATTTGTTGACGAAAAAACTACAGTTACATTGTGGATGCAATTGAGCTTCTTTTCGTTTTTTCGTTTACGTAGTGACCGTGGTCTGCATTAAATTGATTTTTCAAACAAATACACTAATTGCTATATTAAAAGTTTACTAAAAGGACAAAAGTTCCTTTCGGAATAACTTTGTCCTGTTGTTCCCTCCGTTTTTCAGAAATTTCTTCTTGGTTTTTTGTTTTGTTATTTTTTATATGAATAAGGTTATTACTCTTTTAAAGAGTTTCCAAAGAAGGATGGAGTAAATATCACTAGAACAAATTTATATGGAATTCCATTTTTAAAAAAAATTATTGTGGCGGAATGTCTGTAATATTCTAATTAGGCGAGAATGAAATTTGCATAGTGTAAAGGTAATGGGGGGGTGGGGTGAAAAAAGATCTAAATGAAACAAAGCGGTCCATTTTTTTCCCTCTGAATTCTGAGGCGTTGAAACCATTGACTAATGTAAATTAAAATGATAATGAAGAGCACAAATTGCCAGTTCATAACTTCACATGGAAAAGGTACGACGAAGATAAAAGTTATTTTGATGTATATAAAAAACGGGCCTAACGTCAGTTTAAAATAGTCACCATTTGGATAGTATGTTAGTATGTAACATGAAAGGCTGTTTATGCTCCAATTGAGATCGGGTGGAATATCGTTCGGCCATTTCCGTCAGGTTGGAAAGTAACTTCGGAAAAAGTTGTAAGAATATATATATATATATATCAATTTGACGTGTTTGGCGATACGCAGCGCATTACAGATGAAACGACAAAAAAGGTCGATAATATTCCGAATGGGACTCTGACTCCTTCCGCTGCTACGATGTTTTTTACTTGTTGACAAAGTAGTTCAGACTATAAATTTCAATGACGACAAATTACAGCCGGTGTTTTGAAAATAGTAAAGCAATCGGGCTAAGTGCTTGGAACTAATTTGTTGCTCTTAACATGGAGAGTTGGTCTCAGAGGTGGGCGGCGTAGGGATAATATCCAAAATTTCATCGTAAATAAAATGCAAAAAAATCAAATTAGAAAAGACAAAACATAATAAGATAGGCTTAAAAACGACCGCATCTTTACAGTTTTCAGAATAGGAAAACTGGTACAACATGCATCTTCTTTTTTTTTATCACTACTAGGTTCTCATCAAATACCTTCATCGCGACAAAAACAGGACCAACTACCAACTTTAATGGCCAATCACGCTTGTTGCCTATTTCTACGTTCACTCGTTTTCTGATGTTCTCCGTCGTTTCATCATAGACGACATTATTCGTGGGCTTAAATAATTTCTTTAATTATTCGTGAATTGAATTTTTTTTTTTTTTTTTTTGATCACATGGCGATTTCTAACGCTATCTAGACCAAGATCTAGTGAATGACAGAATGCATCTTATCCTTCAGGTTTGGAATTAGCTTTGGAATGTCGAAGCTGCCAACACCTAGCTTTTTTTTTTTTTTGAGATGTAATATATGTGTATATTACATGGCGTCGTCAATAGTGCTATTTTGTGGAGCGAGAGAGGTAGCCTAGATTAAGTTCTATAATGTAGACCGTGTCATCATTATTCCGCAATGCTTTCCAGTAAACTGGCCCGGCGGTCTCCAAGAAAATTTAGCAACATGGCGTTTTTGTGTCATTGCTCTCGATACAGATCATTGATGCTTGGTAAACCAGTTCCTTGCTCAGCGTTGTGCCATCATACCATGTATTTGTTGTTTAGACCAAATTACTGCAAATTATCAGATATTTAAGCGAGCAATCTTTTATCGGTGAAGTGGTACCGGTATATATCGATGTCCCTAATCAAGTCAGGCTGAACCGTAGGTAGGGGAGGGTCTGGGCTCACAGTTGCCAATTTAAAATAAGTGTGTGATATTGAAAAGAAATGGTAAAAGCTGATAATCTTAAAGCACAATTAGAGTGACGTCAATTACTTTTTCAGTATTCAAATGTTTTTGTTTCTGCACAATATTTTTGAATTGTTTGCACGTTTTAATCAACCATTTTTTGTACGTCGATTTGGATAAAAAAATCACCAGTGATCAAAATAAAAATCATAGAAAAAAAATGAAGTTGAGGAACCAAACTTAGCATTATGTTTTGTTTCTTTGTTTGTTTGTTGCTGTTTTTTTTGTGATTGTTTCAAACCGAGAAGCCCCATTTTCGTCGTCGGGACTAATTTACTAAGTTTTTATATATATTCCATGGACAGACTTATACATTTTCAACGGCTTTATTCCATAACTTAAAAGAAATCTAAATATTTGCGAACTTAAGATAAGTTAACATGTACGAAAAATTTGCATCATTATACTCTCTCTCTCTCTCTCTCTCTCTCTCTCTCTCTCTCTCTCTCTCTCTCTCTCTCTCTCTCTCATATATATACTGGCTAACTATCTTTATTCGTGGTGATAACATAGAATAAAAACTGGTGTATTACATTTCCTCTGTCCCCAATATAGCTTTTATTGCACCGATGAATCACAAAAAGCATGGCAGGTTTAATTCGTTTGTTAGCCTTGATGTACCCTTTGTTCAAATTTATATGACACTGCTGGTGAATCTAAGCACTTTTTAATTATCTTTGCAGATCAATTTGTCTCATTTATGCGTTTGAAGGATTTGATAGCTTTCTAACATAAAATTATGTTCACACAATGCCCCGATACTGATAGTAATAAATATTCTTTATGAGCGACCATATCCCGATCGTTATATATTTTAAAATTATCGGCCATTATTGATTGAGCTTCAAAAGTATCTTCAATCTTGTATTTAAGTTTTATCTAGCATGATATTTGGGACAGTATTTTTCCTGTGTGGTCTATTATAATAAGTTACATTGCATTTGTGATGACGACCATGACCTTAGATTTTTTTTATATATAAAAACAGAACATTTAATTCACAGAATTTTACACCAATAACCACAGTTTCATTAGACTGGGGTTTATTTACTATAATAAATTAAACAAATGTTACTTAATATCATAGCCAAAAACCAAAATGAAGATAGAACTACAAAAGCACATATGAATTAAAGACAGTAAGATATTTTTCCATAATTTAACGCAGTCATTAATATAATCAGAAAAGTCGCATCCTCAGATTTAAACAAGAATGAAAAAAGAGGCAAGCAGTATATAACACACACACACACACACACACACACAACAAACACACACACACAAAGAAGTAGATCTACGTTTTAGAAGAACTTGTATATAGATGTTTACGAGATTTAGATCGATACTATGCGCTGTTAGATCTAAGTCTTATAAGAAAACGTAAAATAAAAAAGAGAACAAACATACTTCAGCAAGAAACTATTTCGTTGAGGTAAATTTTTAACAAAAATTACCACCTTGTTTTAAATGGATGAATAAAAAAAGTATTTCATACATGAAGTATGGGGGAGGGGTAAGTAGGTACAGTTCATAGTAACATTAATTGATGCATGTATACCTTGAATATGAATTGAGCATAAAATAAATTAGTAATGCCTAAATATCGATATATCATGCATGTGCCAGCTTCGTGGATCGAATCTACGACAGCAGGTGTGCAAAGCGAGGGATGTAGTTGTCGGGTTGTTTTCTGTCGATTTTTAATTTAACATGACGCACCTGTATTCCTACTCTTTCAATTTCCGCGATTCGATCTGTCGACGGTCAATATTGATATTCCGCTATCCAATCTCTCAAAGGCACTCGATATATAGAATATGTCTATTATTTCTTCTCCTAGCTGCTATAAATTATCAAATTGTATGTAGCTTCCACTCTACCTAAAAGCTTTCTTCTCTTAATCTACACCTGTACCGTATACTTTATAAAGAACTGATTGATAAATCTCCGGCATGTTATTTTACTCGTTCTGTTAATTAAAATGTCATTGTAACGGTGATTTTCGCATAACTAAGAACTTTTTACAATTATATAATTACACACAAGTACGTTAAAACTTGGGATTACTTTTGCAAATACAAAACCACGAGTTTACATTAGCTCGAAGTTTAATGTCTGGATCAAGTTCAAGTGCGACTCGACCGTTACGCGAACTACATATCTAATACTCTAGTGTTTGATTGAACATATAAATATATGCATGGTTTCATTATTACTTGGTTGGTTTTCGAGAGGGAGTTCTTAAACTTCGTCCTGTTCTGTACTTTTAAACACTTTAGGAACCTAGAAACAGCAAATATCTGCCGAAAGGGTTCCATATAGTAGGCTTATTCAGTGCAATAGTCACACTGCAAATAAATAAATAAATATATATATATATATATATATATATATATATATATATATATATATATATATGTGTGTGTGTGTGTGTGTGTGTGTGTGTGTGTGTGTGTGTGTGTGTGTGGTTTGAATTCCTCTTTGATTCCTTTACGTAAAATCAGGTTTAATTATTTAATCATGGTTCAAGCCTGCATTCATCTATGCTGATTACAGAATACGTTCTCACAGCTTACGTTTTTGTATTTATCCAGTCTAGTTTAAACGGCTACCTGCTGACTGTGTTTACTTCTTTTTATGCCTGCGATTTTTGTGACATAAGTTGTAATAAAATGTCATAATTTCCCATCTGATTTGGTATAGATTTTGTTCGCGTTCAAAGAGACTTTCGTGGGTTTTCGTGTATAATTTGTGTACATATCAACTGGTTAGCCCATACGCTCCAGGTCGTACATGATTGTTATAGATTTATTACATTCAACAATCCAAATAGTGGTTCACAATGGCCTTTGAGAAAGAAGAAAAAAGAACAACATAAAAACTAATAAAACTTACCGACTCTGCATAAAAGAATTACCCATACACATGTCTGACATAGGATCTAACCAGCAGCAGGAGAAACGAAAAGCGTCCCCCTCTTACAGCTGTTGTTATACAGTCCGTTAGTTACAGTCCATTAGTTACAGTCCGTTAATTACAGTCCGTTAGTTACAGTCCGTTAGTTTATATATAGGTCCACATACAGTATTCTCATAGTACTGAGCACTTTCTTTTTGTATGAAATTCAAGTTTCCAACTCCGAAATAATATAATGATAGGTGAATGACACTGTATAATCCAGATTTAGCAAGTCCGAATAGCCAGAGAAATAAAAATAAGGAAAGGTTTTGAAAGTTCTATGATTTCAGTTTTATGTTGGAAAGTTATAAAACTTCAAAACATTTGAACATTCAGCTTAAACTTGATCTTGAAAGCAAATGAAAATATTACTCTGTGAAAACCAATCCCCACCGATGTAAACCAACCATTTTGCATTTCTGCACAGAGAGCTTAAATCAGAAACAAACAATTCACTATTAATGACGTAAAAAGTAGAGACTGGTTCAGTCAAATGTTTTGGCATGTTTGTTTTTATTTTTTATACACAGTGAGGAATATCTAGTTTTGAAACTAAAAGATCACAAATATTGGGCTTCTGGGTGATATTTCATGAAAGAATGTAAATTGAAATGTTGATGATTCTGATTCTCATAGTGTTATGGTCGTAGATCGAAAGAAAGGAAGAGAAAGGAGGTGTAATTCTGATTTCCTTAACCGGTGTCACTTTAACCTTATAGGTGTTACAACGCTAATATGTGCGAAGAAGTACGGGATCGAACTGGAAAACAGGAAGTTGTGGTCTAAGTGTACGGCAGCAATTCATCTTTATTAAAATTAAACAAACTACACTAGATAAAAAATACATATTATACACAATACTTTAAAAATATATATAATAAAATTGTTTCATTAAATTCTAGCTAACAAGCTTCACACAATTCTATAATTTCTATATTTCAGAATGAAAGCCAAATTAATTGTAAATGGTACCAAAATGCTCGAGTCATATATTACAAATCAATGACTACTACTACTACTACTACTACTACTACTACTACTAATAATAATAATAATAATAATAATAATAATAATAATAATAATAATAATGTTAAAAGCTTTCCAGAGTCGGATGAAATAATCTATAAACGTGTTTCACATAAAAAAATCTTTAACTATAATTACATTATTCTTTTTACCGCTCCGGTGGCCTAGTGGTTAGAGCGTTCGCGCGGAAGCTGGAGGTCGTGGGTTCGATCCCCAGCCGAGTCATACCAAAGATTTACAAAAATGGTGCTAACATCTGCCTCGCTTGACGCTAAGCATTTAGAGGTTAGTGTTAGAACTGGTCGCCCGGGTGTCAGGATAATATGACTGGGTGGGACATCATGCTATATGTCTGTGGCATGATGCCTCAATGCTAGACATCACTATAAACTGCCTCACTGCAGACATCGTAGAGTTATGACTGAAAAATTGTTAAAGCTACGTTAACAATCCTAATCAAACAAACAAACAAACATTATTCTTACCTGGAAAACAGGTAGTTGTCACATGGTTGAAAATGTGTCCGTTGTGACTAGATAACTCTTTCCCCTGTCTAGTTCTAGCAAAGTTATCTCTCTTAAAGGTCTACTAGCGTCAAATACACATTATATATCATAATGTTCCATTTTCGCTGAATAACTCAGAAATGTACAATTTAGATGCAGGTTTTAACTCACAGAGGAGAAAATTTAGATTTTTTTTTTAGCATAAATCGATGTTTTACGGAAAACGCTCCGGAAATATTTGTACACTTCCGGTGAAAATTCAGATTTCAGGAAGTGACGCACACTCGGGAAGTCCCTCAAGTTTAGCGTATGTGGTGATTATGGCTGACAGTGACGACACTAGCAAATTTATGGATAATTTGTCATGCTCATCTTCGTCGTCTGAGGAAGGTGAACCCCTTGAAGATAGCCAACTTCATGAATCTGAAAAAAAAATTCTGCTCGCTATGAATTGAGGCCGCATCAATTTCAGCTCGAACGAGACTAGAATCAAGGCTCTGAAGAGAACACAGTCCATGATCAAGCTGCTACGTGTTGTTAGACCTGCCGTAACCCTCGATATTTTTGTATCTGGTGTGCATGTACTCTGGGTTATCTGGTGAGAAAACACACTTGGAACTGAATTTGGCAGGAGTCGTCTAATGGTCCAAATCCCAAATCATTGTTTCAGTTTAGAGGCAGGATCGAAATCGTCTTCTCTGTGGTCACTAGTCGTCTCAGTCCAGCCTTTTCTTATCGTTCGTATCTGCTTAATCCATTATTTCCTTGAAACAGGATTAGTAGGAAATGGGTGCAAACTCACTTCTTCTCGTGTTGTATTGCTACAACCTCCAACAATACACCTTTTTAACATTTTTTTTTTTCACACACAGCTCCACTTGTTGACCGCAACTACAATGGCAATTGGAAAGCTGTGTTCCCATCACTGCGTCACTTCCGCTTTGCCTTACGGAAATTACAGAGCGCGAAATCAGATTGGAGCGTTTTGTCTCCAAGGACAACAAAATCCATGTTCTGTAGTCTTTATTTTCATTACTGATGAGGCATATGACATAATACTTATACTAATCGCTTCGTGAAGGATAAATTTATAATATAAACGAAAGTCGTGTGAGTGCACTAGTAGACCTTTAATTGCAATGGATGTCACTTTTTGTCTTTGTTAAACTGACAGTCGATCATTGTTCTCTATGACAGTGTGTGACATGCATGTTTAGGTAGGATAGAAAGTATATTTATTTCACAAAAATTTGCATTGAGGTCTATGGAAAAAAGTATTGTTACCGTGATACCGGCTTGATCTGTAACGCACACTCAGACTCTGACAGCATTTTGTTTCCAGCGGTGTCTTGGATTTCGTAAATCATAGCTTGTAATAAATATAGTTTAGTAGATACATCTGTTGTCTTATCATAAAGATGGCGTAGAACCACCATATACAATGAATAACAGCATCTACTTATTTTACAACTCATAACTGTAGTATACTTGGCTTTGTTGTATAATCAGTTAATACAGAAATTCTAACAATCATTTTCTTTCTTTTGTGAATGTAAATTACAAATCCAAAAATCATAATTTATTAAAATTATATGAATTCAAATTACAACTCCAAAAACCCTCATTCTAAAAATTCCTAAAATTTACACCGTAACAGATAGTTTAGCACCTCGGGTATTAGAAAATGAACATTTATGACAGTTTGTATTTACAAATATGAAAATGTTAAATTAATCTGTACTTGTCTAACTTCGTGTTTTTTGTTTTAAACGACGTGTATAAGGTTACAGAGTTGAAAGCCTACGTGGACTGGTAAATTATAAGCTGATGGACGCTACGTTGTTTTAATTTTAAACATAAGCTAAACAAGTTATGTTCACTAAAGCTTTATTACTTTATCCATGCAAATTGACAATGAGTTTTGGCAAGTTTTGGCTAAGTCATGTTTCATTTATGTATTAAGTTTCCATGAATAATATGAACTGCAGTCCCCATATGCAAAAAAAGGTTGAGCATACTTTTTAATGGAGCAAAAATAAAACTATTGTGACAGTGAAAAAGAAGAACTGAGTTACAGTCTGCTGCTTAAGCAGTGTTATGTTTTTTGGGGGGTTTTTTTCTTCAGGAAATTGACTCGTGGCAAAATTATGAATCCTATCATGCTGCATGTTTACACTAACCTTATTTTGAGTACCATCACAGATAACGAGATTCACGCGGCATTTTATTTTCCAAATTGGGTTTGGTAAATCATATTTGGATTGCGCACGACGCATTGTTCAAAGCTCCCCATATTTACTACGTTTCAAAATACGGATGCAATGTCCCTATAGAACACACCGACAAACGAGGATGTAGAGGAAAGTATCATTAGAGGAACTAATATGTCATACTTTTTGACAATATGCTGAAAAATGCCCTGTCTCATTAACATCCGGACGCTCGTTTTAGTACCTCGTCCACGATGTAGACGAGCTAACATTAGTATTGGCAGACAGCAAGATACAAAACCAGTTTTAACTCCGTTAGGATTTTATTTAAGTTTCCACAGCAATATAACACGAACCCTCGACCTCCTGCTCAAACCACTATGCCACTAGGATGGTCAGTATAGACATAGAAACGGTCAAACCACAAGGCCACCAGTGCGGTCAGTATAGAAATAGAAAAATATATTCAGTCGTTAGATTGATCACATCTTTGGTTTGTTTATGTTTTAGTTGACACAGGAGACTTATTCTTTATTGGTTTCATAGTCTGTAAACATTAGTATTAGGCTTGGAACTTAAGCGTTATTACATAAATGAATGGAAAATAAGTTAACGGGCTCCATTACAGTTTTCACACAGAGCTAAACATTAGTTTTACACACAATTAAACACATTTTATTTAAACTGTTAAATTGTTATGTCAGTTACATTTATCGATCAATTAGTTACGTGCACTGGCATGTTCGATTACGGTACTTACAAGTTATTCGGACGTATTAAATAACCATTGAATAACACAATATATATATACTCAGAACATGCCATGTAATAATTGTGCTTTAATTTCCTGAACGAGTATCACTTTCGAAAAACACTATGAGTAGATGAATATTAGAAGCTGTTTGCATCCACCTAAATTTATTGACAAGTCAGAAATCGTCCGCATCTGTCTTGAAGTGTTGACAAGTTAGAAGTCGTCTGCATCTGTATTGAAGTGTTAACAAGTTAGAGGTCGCCCGCATCTTCTTAAAGTGTTCACAAGTTAGAAGTCGTCCGCATCTTTCTTGAAGTGTTCACAAGTTAGAATTCGTCCGCATTTGTCTTGTTATGTTCCTATATTTCATCAGTTGCATTTAGTCTTTGAATCGCTTGCATGATACAGCATTTTCAAAAGCAATGTAATTTATGAAGGAAGACTCCTTAATAATTTGGGCATATCTAAGAGAGTTCCTAATTACACCTATCAATTCTGATGATGATTTTGATAAGTATCATATCATTAATTTTCTCTCCTTGTGAAAGATCATTACGTCATTTTTTTTTAATCATAACTGCCTGAATAATTGATTGGTTGCTGATTCAGTGATCGAGTGATCAATGGATCGTTCGATTACAGCTTCAAACTGACCTTTGGTTATTTTTGCAATTTATGTTGGGGTTTTTTAAGATGAAAAAAACGGAATACACAAAGAACATATATATTATCTCGACATTTTGTTTTCCTCGATCTCGAAATAATCTGTCATCCCAGAATATTTATTAAACCTTGAAACTGTCGCATGTTAAGAAACACAATCGGAAAAGACTTTTTTTTCACAGTCAACCTTCATAAGAAATGAGGCGCATAAGAAATGATTCAGCTGTGTGTTCGAAACCTCTTATTAAATATGCCAGTTTGATCTTCATTTGAACTTTTAAAGTCAACGTTGAATCAAGTTTTAATCTTTATTTCTTCTCGCCAGTGAATATAAACGTGCAATTTGGAGCATTAACTCACATTCCGCCAATGTGGGTATGTGAGAAAGTTTGCCGGTAGATACTCGTTAGTCGTTGGTTCTTTCCGGAGTTTTCTAGACTTCTTCCTCTACCGTGTAGCATATCTTATACTGAAAAATGGCGTTAAACCCTACAACAAAAAATAACAACACATTCGGTAAAATGAAAATACAGTGAATTATCCCTTGTGTGTAACCATGAGACGTGAATTGCCCAAGAGAAACCATAAAATACGCTAAGATTCCGACAATCTGTTCCCAAAAAAAAGAACTGTCTGGTTACATACATTATTTGACGTGAAATCTGGGTCTACGTTGTTCACACTTCTTCATGTGTCTCATACGAGGAAGTTTAGAAATAACATATGATTGCACCAACAATTTGCATAGAATGGCTTATTGAAATCGAGTATGTTATGTGTACATAATGTTGAAGTATTGTATTACATTAAAAAATGTCATGAGTGTACATAATGCCGAAATCAATTTATTACAATAAGTTCCACGTTCGGCTAATTTGTATGTAATAAATTAAACAATTTACGCAACTTGACGTCAAATGAAAATATTTAATTTGTACTGATTCAGACATTATATTAAAAAGCAAAATCCCTGTTCGGGTTTAATGGAATCCGTAATAGGTAAACGTGAAGTTCGTTTAAGGCTAATATATGAGTGGTTTCAGATAACCTAAGCCAAAACACGTCTATACGCTCCTATATGTCTGACCAAACTGAAAACATAGACCTGATCCTCTGTCGACTCATATCTCATATATATATATATATATATATATATATATATATATATATATATATATATATATATATATATATATATATATATATATATATATATATATATATATATATATATATATACATATATATATATATATATATATATATATATATATATATATATATATATATATATATATATATATATATATATATATATATATATATATATATATATATTTTTGTTGTTGGCTTGACTTCGCACACGAAGATTAAGAAGGAAGATTTCTATGTCTATTGCACTTGCGCTGGTGGCTGACGAACCCAATACGTGATAGGCACGTCCGGCCACAGAGGCTGCAGGGGAATGTCTGGGTTTTGGTGGGTGCTGACAATGGCTCCCGGTTTTTTCTTTGCCAACGTTTTTCCTCCAAGATGGCCCGTCTGTTTTGTTCAAAAGTGTCAGCGGCCTGGTGAATTGTACGTCGCCAGCTTGTACGGTCAACAGCTAGTGATGCCCATTGGCGGTGATCAATGCCACAGGAGGTAAGGGTCTTTTTCAAGGAGTCTTTATATCTCTTTCGAGGTGCCCCTCTATCACGGTGGCCAGTTGGTAGCTCACCATACAGTGCAATTTTTGGCAGGCGATGATCCTCCATCCTGGACACATGCCCTGCCCAGCGAAGCTGTATCTTCACGAGTGTGGCCTCAACGCTGGTGATCCCCGCTTGCTTGAGGACTTCAGTGTTGGTAACGAAGTCACTCCAGTGGATGTTGAGGATGGTGCGGAGGCAGCGCTGATGGAAGCGTTCAAGGAGACGGAGGTGACGGCTGTAGGTGACCCAGGATTCGGCGCCATATAGGAGGGTGGTCAGTACGACAGCCATGTAGACTTTGATTTTTGTAACTCTCTTGAGATTGGGATTGTGCCAGACACGTTTGTAGAGTCTGCCGAAGGCGCTGTTTGCTTTGGCTAATCTGTTGTCTATTTCTTTGTCGATCATTGCATCAGAGGATATCACACAGCCCAGGTAGGTGAACTGGTGGACTACGTTTAGCTCTGTCCGGTCAATGAGGATGCTTGGTGGACGGTACTCTTCCTTGGGGGCAGGCTGGTGAAGTACCACGGTTTTCTTTAGGTTAACCTCGAGGCCAAAGAGCTGGCAAGCTTCTGCAAAGCAAGATGTTGCTCGTTGTAAGGCAGCTTCCGTGTGGGCAACAAGGGCGGCATCGTCTGCAAATAGAAGTTCACTAATCAGTTTTTCTAAAGTTTTGGTGTGGGCCTGAAGTCGCCTTAAGTTGAAGAGGTTGCCATCAGCACGGAATCTAATATAGATGCCATCTTCGTCACCAAGGTCTCCTGTAGCTTTTCGGAGCATCGTGCTGAAGAAGATTGAAAACAGTGTAGGAGCTAAAACGCAGCCCTGTTTCACGCCATTTGCGATGGGGAAGGTCTGTGACAGTTCGTTATTGTTTTTAACCTGACCAAGCTGGTCTTCATGTAGTTGGATGATCATGGTAAGGAATTTGGGAGGACAGCCAAGTTTTTCAAGGATTTTCCACAGTCCAGTTCTGCTCACCGTGTCAAAAGCCTTTGTTAGGTCCACAAAAGTGATGTACATTCCTTTGTTTTGTTCTCTGCATTTTTCCTGGATCTGTCTCAGGACGAACACCATGTCAGTTGTGCCCCTTTTGGCTCTGAAGCCACACTGACTCTCTGGAACATGATCTTCTGCAATGGTAGGCACTAGTCTGTATAGCAACACTCTAGCAAGGATTTTGCCCGCAACGGAGAGCAGAGTTATCCCACGGTAGTTTGAGCAGTCAGACTTTTCCCCTTTGTTTTTGTACAGGGTGATGATGACTGCATCACGGAGATCTTGCGGAAGTTTCCCTCGCTCCCAGCAGCAAACGAAGAATTCGTGAAGTTTGGTGTGCAAAGCTAGGCCTCCTTTCTTCCATATCTCAGGTGGAATACCATCCTTTCCTGCAGCCTTACCTGCCTTCAGCTGTTCTATGGCTTTTAAAGTCTCTTGCAGTGTGGGTGCCACATCAAGTTCCATCTTTGGTGGCTGTTGTGGGATGCGATCAATTGCTGCCTTTTGGACTGCACGACTAGTGCTGAAGAGGGTGTGGAAGTGCTCTGACCAGCGGTTTAGGATAGATTCCCTGTCAGTGAGTAGCTCTTGACCATCTGCACTCCGTAGGGGGCTTTGTATTTGGAAGGAGGGACCATACACTGCTTTCAGCGCTTCATAGAACATCTTGTAGTCTCCAGTGTCAGCGTACATTTGGGTTCTTTCTGAGAGCTTTGTCCACCAATCATTTTGTATTTCACGAAGACTGCGCTGGAGGGAGCTGCAGATAAGGCGGAAGGCTGCTTTCTTTTTTGGACAGGATGGTTGTGCGAGGTGGGCTTGGTATGTTGATCTCTTACTGGCAAGTAGTTCTTGGATTGTCTGGTTGTTTTCATCAAACCAGTCTTTGTGGTTTTTAGTGGTGAATCCAAGGATTTCTTCTGAGGTTTGCAGAATGGCAGCCTTGATGTGATTCCACATATCCTCCGGAGGTAGATCTGGTGGAAAGCTTGGTTCTTCAAGTCTAGAGTGCAGGCTCTCTTGAAAATTTGCCTTGACGTCTTCAGACAGGAGGTTTTTAATCTGGATCTTCCTTTTTATGGTACGTCCGTGTTTGGACCTGGGTTTGAAATAGAAGTTGAGTTTGCATCGAACAAGACGGTGATCTGTGTGGCACTCTGCACTGCGCATCACTCTGGTGTGAAGGACATCTTTTATGTCCCTCTGGCGTACTATGATGTAATCGATTAGGTGCCAGTGTTTTGATCTAGGATGCATCCAGGTCGTTTTCAGGCTGTCTTTCTGCTGAAATATGGTGTTTGTAATAGTGAGCTGTAATTCTGCGCAAAGTTCGAGAAGCAGGCGCCCATTATCATTGCAGCCACCCACTCCATGTTTCCCAATAATTGCTTTCCAGGTTTCTGAGTCTCGGCCCACCCTGGCATTGAAATCTCCAAGAATGACTATTTTGTCGCTCTCTGGGACACTCTTGATATATATATATATATATATATATATATATATATATATATATATATATATATATATATATATATATATATATATTCTTTCTTTTCTTTTTTTATTATCATCTAACATAGAAACAGAAAAACGATAGAAAAGAAAGAATATATATATATATATATATATATATATATATATATATATATATATATATATATATATATATATATATATATATATATTCTTTCTTTTCTATCGTTTTTCTGTTTCTATGTTAGATGATAATAAAACTCCACCATATAAGAGAAATAAGAAGTCTTAAATACCATATCATCAACACGACAGGTTTTATATCTCGCAAAGCTCAGGCAGACGTGTTACGTCTCGTTGATCTTACACTGAGGAACAGGAAGAGGCGAAACGAGTTTATTGAAATTAACTATTTCTCTAACTTACAAGAGGAACATTTAAGAGGAACTTACTTTATTTTGAATCCTAAAAGTTTTATCACAAGTCCAGAAGTATGAATCTTCTGAAAGAAGTACAATAATCTTGAATTTGCTGATGTACCAATAGTCTCGATGTATCACACTGATATAATCCAGATCTTTCTAAGTTTGTACATACGGTTACCTTGAACTCAAATGTCAGTAAATAACTTATTTATAACTTACAAGCATGACAAAAACTCAAGCAAACAATATAAATTATATATGCATAACACATCATATTCCAGATATTAATTCGCAAAACAAATACATCATATAATAAAATGCTCTTCAAAAAAACATTATGTCTTCAAAATTGTAATATCAATGTCCAAATGGATAGACGTTTTATTTTTTGTTTCAGCTATTGGTTGCATAGCGAAAACATCAGAGTCTTTCGTCATCTCAACCATTGCTCTCTCTCTCTCTCTCTCTCTCTCTCTCTCTCTCTCTCTCTCTCTCTCTCTCTCTCTCTCTCTCTCTCTCTCTCTCTCTCTCTCTCTCTCTCTCTCTTTTGTAATAAACGATACCCCAAGCTTATTTAAATCACGGCCTGAAATTCGCCCTAGAAGAGTCACCATAACATTTACTTTGAATAGGTATTTAATTCTCCGTTTTCTTTTTCTGTTTTCAGGGTCATCATCGTACCGAATGCGCGATTCCCGACTCAGCATGTCTCTGGACAGTAGCTTGTCCTCCCGGTCCACTACCTCGTCATGGGGCGGTGGAAGAGGATCATCCATGGACCTGACCTATCGAGATTACTTGTACATCTCTCTCTCTCTCTCTCTCTCTCTCTCTCTCTCTCTCTCTCTCTCTCTCTCTCTCTCTCTCTCTCTCTCTCGTGACAATTTAACTTTATTAGAACATTATATAAGGGCGCAATACGAGCTTCATGTCATGATTAGATCAACCGTGATCTATACCGCTTGTACTATTCCATAAATTCTGTATTTATTTAATAGTATGCAACAAATGCACACCGGTGCAACAACCGAGATGGTATAGAAATGTCATACGTCCAGGGCGTAAAGATGCAGCAGTTTTCTTGTGGGAATTCCTTGTTGTTACATCAAGGATTTTCTTCCACAGATTTGTTTTCGAGCCACAGGAAAATATATTTCGATATCACATCATGATAAAATTCGGCATATGTAAAAATGAATACATTTTCATAGTAAAAGGCATGAATGTAAATGTAATTTATCCTAACGTGTCGTAATATATCATATTATAATTTAATATAAATATGATAGTATATAACACGTATCTCACCGTAAAAATATAATGTTGCAGCAGATCAGAGTCTACGATGTTCTTTCTACCAATTATTTCGTACGGTCAGGATTGAGCTGCTGGTACTCTGTGTGACAGCAGTTTTTGGGTGGGTTTTTTTCGCAGCTGGGTTATGGTTTTATAGGGGTAAATAGGGTATGTCGCTGAACAAATCAACTCTATCAATAGTTTTACTGAGTGGTAGCTTTGAAATTTACATTTGTGTGTTTAGGACGATTACTTGTACAATGAGAGAAGCGTAATGTATATAAAATTCATGTAGACAGCACGTTCTTACTTCTAAGTTCATCTTTCCTTTCCCTGTCGGGTTTCAACTCCTACGTTAGAACCAATCGCAACCAAATTTGGAACATCAATATGCGCATGTGACGTGATAAACATCTACGGTAAGCTTGAGTATTGCATACGAAGACTACTCCACTTTCAACTTTGATTAAATAGAATGTTTTATGCATTGTCTTAAAAAAAATATTTTCTATCTATTATATAGAGATTAAAGTACATGAATTTGTTGACCCCTCCAGTGGCCTAGTGGTTAGAGCGTCCGCCGCGGAAACGGGAGGTCGTGGGTTCGATCCCCGGCCGAGTCATACCAAAGACTTAGAAAAATGGTACTAACAGCTGCCTTGCTTGATGCTCAGCATTAAGAGGTTAGTGTTAGGACTGGTCGGCCTGGTGCCAGGATAATGTGACTGGGTGGGACATCATGCTAATGTCTGCGGCATGATGCCCCAGTGTTAGACATCACTATAAACTGCCTTACTGCAGACATCGTAGCGATATGACTGAAAAACTCTTAAAGCTACGTTAAAAACCCTAAACAAACAAACATGAATTAGTTTCTTCTTATCTATAAAATATAATCTAATACAATCTGCCTGGTTATTTTTTTATTTTTACATTTCATGACACACATTTGATACTCATTTTGGTTTCTGAAAGAAACATTTACGCTAAACGCATAGTTTCGCACTGAAACCCTGCAGTGATAATGCTGAGATATTCACAACAACTGGTGCATATTGAATGCTTAAATAAAATGATTCACGCCAACATAACAATTCCTGGATTCATCTTTAATTAACATATGATCATATTAGTCTAATCTGTAGGGATACACATTTTTATTTAGATATCTGATACTGACCAAAAGACAAAACTGTGGAGCACGCGTCAAAGATCTTCCTATACTCGACCAATCGCAAAGATTTTTAAATTTATAACGCCACCTGAATGGATTACAATTCATGCACGAGCTCTTTGGTTTTCGGATAACCAGTCCTCGCCATCTGTTCTAGTTTTAGGTACATGTAAGCACCTCTCACTAGTAGTAAGATGCTTGTATTTGCATTCCTCATTTTGGATATATTATCTGATTTACTTTTTTTCAATTTCAGCTTTTATGTCTTTATACCAGTCAAAGCTCAGTTTCAAAGTCTGAAAACTTTTACATTAAATGTAACTTATATAAGAATGAACTTGCGAATTAATAAAATTTTACGTTAATTGCAACATTGCAAAATACTGAATATTATCGTTCATTAAACTTTTATGAAAATGAACACTGACGTTAAGTATAACTTTTATGGGAATATACTTTGACGTTGAACCTAATTAGAATAAGAATGAACTTTGACGTTAAATGCAATTATATTAAGAGTGAATTTTTACGTTAAATGTGACTTGTATGAAAATTAACATTGACGCTAAATATAACTTTTATGTGAATGGACTTTGACGTTGAACCTAATTAGAAAAAGAATAAACTTTGACGTTAAATGCAATTATAATAAGAGTGAATGTTGACGTTAAATGTGACTTGTATGAAAATTAACATTGACGCTAAATATAACTTTACTTAGTAATCGCATTAAAATTAACATGAATAAATATTAAGTTTAACATTAAACGTAATCTATAAGAACGGATATCAGCATTAAATATAACTTGTATTAGAATGAACATTGAGGTTAAATGTAACGTGGATGAAAATGATGTTACATGTATCGTGAATGAAAATGAAGTTAAATTCGTAGAACTCCTAGCAGGGTGATCTTTATTTGAATTTGTTACAATCGTACTAAATTAAAATTAATATTGTACATTCCAAGTATCATATATGAAATTGTGCTTTTCATCTTGAATTTCTAGTCAATAACGTTTCAAATTATGGAACCTGACGGTGACGTCTCAAAGTTTTATTAAAAGATATATTAAAAAAATTAAATTTTAAAAAAACAACACATTACTTTTAATTTTTATAATTCCAGCGGTCCACCGAAGCTAACTAAATTCGATGAAAAGATGATCGAGCTGAAGTTTTTGAAGTATGAAATCAAGGCGCACATGAAAAAGATAAACGCTTTAAAGCTAAAATATAGAGACTGGTTCAGCAGTAAGCAACAGTCGTTTCTGGATTCTGTCAAGCTAATTCAGATTTTAGCAGTAAAAATGGTTCCAAACGAAATATCAACACTCGAACATTTCAAGAAGGTACACCGCATGGCATGCAAATTTCCCAGGAACGGTACACCAAGAGATGGAGGTCCTGCAAAAATGGACGAATTTATGTTTTTTTGGAACGAGTTATGCAGTTTGAAAATTGAGACGGACGAACTTTATGAGAAAATCGGCAAATACTGCGACAGTATTACAGATCTAAGACAGCCAGCGGTAAAGGACCGTGTTGATGAGATGTACAAGCAATTAAATATCGCTTTTTCGGAGGATTTTGATTTCACGTACATCAACAACGAAAAGGACAACCTTTTCACTTATAGTATATCTACATATGACCACAAGTACCATGGTCTCGTGGGTTATATCCCTTATTTGATGACTCTCTCACTCAGGATGTTCCACTGTGCCCTCAAACTACATTTGGAGAAAGAATGAATGCTGCTGCGTATTTTGTACCCGGGAGTGAATGCTCTGTCAGTACTGATTTTATTTAGTTGCCAAAAATAACGGGATGTCCGTTGATTGCTTTGAATGTTGTGCCAAAGACACTTAAAGGAAAACAAGCTGCTTCTGACAAAAACCATGGATTGCATTTTTAGCACTCTTTTAAGCGATATTTTCTCCTTTTCTCTTCGCAAAAAGGATTTCGTTGATGCATGGAGGTCGCCATATTTGTAAGCTCTTCACTTCTAAAGGTAGTAATATAGTCCACACCTGTGTTGTCTGTATCTGGACAGCAGGCGTTCCATTGCACAATTTCGCATTTTGCACGGTGCCTAATTTTTCAAGGAAAAGCTACTTATGACGTTTGACCTGTGGAATCAAATATTATTAAACAAAGAATCTGGCACTGCATATTCTGGCGTAAATACAGTTTCGTTCAAGTAGTCCTTATGTACCCGATGACATTTGTACATCTCTCTGGCTGCACACCGCAGCGTTCGAATGACAGAATATGCACTCAAAGTGAAGACACAGTGTTTGAAAGGGGAAAAATGTGTATCAAATGTCTGAGACAAAATGAATAGTGTGTGTGTGTAACAACGTTTATTGTGAAATTCATAATGACAGATAATACTGATAACAATATTTTCTTTTAAGAAGTCTCTTTTTCAAGAAGAATCGTTAAATCGTTGCAGATGAAATGTATAAGGGATTCCTCATGTTCCGATCCGTACATTAGCATTAGCATTACATTCCCTTGATTTTTTTCCTTTCTCGTATACATCGGCGTCTGCATGAATTTTTCCAAGGGAAGGGACAACAAAAAGGAACGTGTATATCCCAGGAGTATGAGTAGGGTTAAAGAACCTACACTTTTCTTTAATCTGGTATCTGAATGAATAAGATTTATCTGGGGTTGAGAGTGCATAGCTAGACCATACTTTTTGATTTGTGTTGTGTAGAAAGTTGCTAGCTCTGCACATGTTTTTTTTCACTTTCTGAACTTAAAATGATAACGACAAAAAACAATACCTTGTTTACTTATTTATTTAAAATTGTATCATAACACTTTCAGAAATAAGTAATGCCTAGGCTATATATGTTCGCTTCTCTATTTAAAAAACACAAGAAAAGTTAGTGTACTTTGTGCTATTTCTAGCATACTTCCCCAGCACCCAGAAGCAACCCTTTTCTATAAACTTGACTGCTATAGACAGCAAATGGTTGAAATAATAGTGATCACGAAAAATTGTCATTTCCAACAGGTGAAACTCATGTATGTGTATGTTAAGGTCATCTACAGGTGAAACTCATGTATGTGTATGTTAAGGTTATCTATATTGTGAGAGTTGTAGAGCAAACTACTTTGCTTGTTGACTTCTCCACGTTCAGTGGTATTGCAAAATCCCGGAGCGGAACCTTTTAAATAAACAAAATATGGCGGTTAGGCCGTAATAGAATCATTATAGTTTTGTACCATGACGTTACTGAGTCAATTCCGGCTGACAAAAGTTTCTAGTTTAATTGAAAATGAGTTAGTTTTGGCAGACTTAACTAACTTTTGATTGTTCTGGAAACTGTTGTCTACATATACAAGTCTTAGCAGTATCTCGCAATATTTGTATAAATCAGAGATCGGTAATTGTGTTCTTGCCTCACGTTAAAAGAACCAGGGTTCACACAGTACGTTGCATAAATTGGACGGCCTTTATAAAGTCTTAATTTATTTTTAACAGTTACTATTAACTTCAACATTGTTTTTTGTTTGATTTTTGGTCTCAATATTTCTAAAACAAATTTGATTGTAACTGCAAATCGGTAGACCTTTGTATAGATTGGAAAGATCTGAATGTGACAGGATAACGTTATCCATCTTGGCGCCTATCGTAGACCAGAAAATATAAACGCGAAATGTCCGATTTAACAGTCAATGTCTTTTAAACGGAGCCGTTGATTTAAATGTTTTATACGTTTGCTCTATCCATTCAAGGCACAAATGAAAACTGAGTTCGTTTTTATTTATGTTTGTGTTATTTATTTATTTATTTATTTATTTATTTATTTATTTATTAAATGGATATAAATACATGTGTATATTTTCTAATGATGAAGTGTACTAAAATTAGACACAGCAAATTAGTATGCATCCTAATTCACTGAGTAACACTTTTTCTTTGCCAATCATGTCGACCTTATGTTATAAAATGTCTTTTAAAAATATAAATTAGATCAATTTTCATACCAGAACATATTCGTTTTATTTCATGCAAGCTCTGTGTTCTGTTCTTATATGTACATTATACATTCTTTCTAGTTTTAAAATTTGACCATCCAAGAGCCATCAACATTGCAAGACGTGAATTTAAACAGGTCGGTGATAGTAGGTAGGGACAATGAGCAATTGATAAACAAAAAGAAACAAAAATACCAATTTTTCTGTTAAAATGTACCTGTTAACCTTAACACGCGCAAGACGACAGTCTCCATGACCCGATTGTATATGAACAAATTTAAAAAGCGCGTGCCCAGTTTATTTCACATTACTAAATCACAGAAACGTTTGCACTAGTGGTTGCCTCAAAAATTAATTTTTTTATGATGGCCTTTCAACTTATCTGATAGTGTATTAAATGTCAGCGCTGATCTAAATGGTCATGCGATTAAGACCTAAACTATCAAGGGTTTTATCTGTACTCTACAATCATGCATTCAAAAGCATGCAGGTGACTGGAGTTCAATGCATAAGGTGTACACTAGGTTTTCCACTCTAAAACCCTAGTAGAACGCTGCACTATCATGGAAGTCATTTGGTGAAATGTTATTACTGAAAATGGCATCTTGTGAAGGTATTATATTTACAACAGAGATGTTTCATACAGTTGCATACAGCTTAAATTTCATAAACTAGAAGGTTTGTCAATTTTTAACATCTTTGAAGTTATCTTTTTTTTAAAAAAAAAATATTTTTACAGATAACGTTTTGACAGTATCTGTCATCAAAGATGTCCATTATATCAGGAAGGATGCGAAAATGACGGATATTCCTACACATAGAGCAACATTTGCTATCTCTTGATTTTATTGTAGTCAATTTGGATATTTATTCATTTTGATATTTTTAACAGCAAAAAGACAGCACTGCTGTCAAAGCAAAATAATTTATTACAGAATTAACTATGAAACCAAACGTTTTATGAAGTTTATAAGTCACACAGCATCTTTGAGAATGCCCTTTTGTTTTGATACTGGCCAGTATTATAGTATATTAATATAATAATAATTATGATAATAATCTAATAATGTTTTTACCTTATATGTTTTCAGCATGTTTTTATGTTTTCCAATTTCATGTTGTTTTTTTTCTGTAGTGTAGTCATATCATTATAGATGTTGTAAAGCGCTTAGAGCTTCTAAAAATTAGGCGCTATACAAAGTCATTATTATTATTATTATTATTATTATTATTATTATTATTATTATTATTATTATTATTATACTGTGTTTTCTGAATTGCACAGACTAGACAGAAATCATGGCTGTATACATACAGTCGTTAAAGGAAACATTGATTTTGTATTGTAAGACTACATGATTGCTTAAAACATGAATATGTCGATTTCATAATTATTGATTTTAGAATGATCCCATCTGAATCAACGCTGATGACTAGTTACGATGCGCTTGGAAGCAGAAAGACACGTCAATCTGATTAAAATCGAGATCTCAGACTTAACGGAGGGCATGTGGATACCATCAAGGCCATGTTCTGTTGACCTTTCGATTTACCAATCTTACTTCAACTTTCGCATTATGAAAGTGATTAGCGACAATTTATTGATAGGTTACTGAAAATAAGGCGATCAGGAATTCCAAAAGTCACCAGTACATGAACCATTATCGATACCTGTCAGATCCTCTTAAAAAGAAATGGATCTCGATTTTAATTAGACTCAGAGATATGTGTAATTATTACGACAGTTACTTTTTTCATACATAGGTAAATTCTAATGTGTAAAACACAAGAATGGCCCCAGTACCTTTCGATAGGAGGCATATGAATTTTTGATCTTATAAAAATATATGAGAATATTTTTTTACTTTAAATGAAATAAATGATACAAAAATGTAATTTAGTTTTTTGTTAATACTATTAATTAAAATTTGAGGTTAAAAATACATATGTTATGATTGCATGTTCTGACTGAAACAGACTTCTCCATTCGTGAATACTGAAAACGTCGTTTACTGTGTATACTATTGATGTTGCTAGCAATGGAATATATCGCAAAAGCCCACATTTTGTTTACTTTAACCTTACCTCTACACCCCAAACGCTATATCAAGGACCCATCATATTTGTTAAAATGGACTTGTTACATAAAACTAAATATGACCCTGTTAAATGTAGCTGGAATTCATATCAATAAGACCACATGTAACCCATGTAAATGCGACTTTGAACCCCAACTCCAAATGCGATCACATCTCAATCGGTTCATATCGAGTTCCAATTACAAGGAAACCCAACAGATGGACGGACAGGAGGATATGACAACCACATTCTTCTTGGTAAAGCACCGATTCTCAATAACATGAAACTCTAACAAAGAATGAAAACATGATGCTTCGAATGGTATCTGGACGTTTCGCCCCATGGATGTTTCAGCCCAGGACATTTCATCTCACTTCAATGGACATTTAACTCCACATGGTACATGAACGTTTCGCCCCATGGACGTTTCGCCCCACATCAATGAGCGTTTCATTTCATACAACATACTTTCCCGCCCCCTCTCACTCTCTTCCGTTCCTTTAGAAATTGATCACAGTTACAGTGAAGATACATGACATTATATATATATATATATATATATATATATATATATATATATATATATATATATATATATATACATATATATATATACATATATATATATATATATATATATATATATATATATATATATATATATATATATATATATATATATATATATATGTATATATATATATATCTATATATACATGTATATATATATATGTATATATATATATGTATATATATATATATATATATATATATATATATATATATATATATATATATATATATATATATGTCAAAGTTTGTTTTTAAAATGATGTACAATTTCAAAAGAACACCGTCTTAAACGAGTGATTTATTTTCTCCCTGCAAGTGCTATTTGGACTTAGAACCAGGTAGTTTCTTTAATCTACCAAGGTTTTGAGTAAGTAATGGAAGCTTTTATTAAAAGGAAATTATAATTTAGCACAGATGTTCTGGCATTCGCTAATAACAAAAACAATGACATATAATTAAAACAACGTTTGAGCTAGGTATATCAAAATCAAAAAGGCTAATAATAATAAAGGCAAATGGGCGTTGTTGTTTATGTCTTCAAACATCAGCGGATTGCATTGAGCTTTAGGATAAAAAATATGATTCTTCAAGTGCATCATTCACAACTAGTATAACAATTATCACTTACTAACAACGTACCAAAATTATCACTCACTAACAACTAGTATCACAGTTATCACTCACTAGCAACTAATATCACAATTATCACTCACTAACAACTAATATCACAATTATCACTCACTAACAACTAATATCACAATTATCACTCACTAACAACTAATATCACAATTATCACTCACTAACAACTAGTGTCACACTTATCACTCACTATATTACATCTAGAACTATAACCTCATATGTGTAATTTTTCTATACTGAGTGTTGTTGATTTTAATTTTTTTTAAAGCTGCTGTATTTTGAACGCAGTATTCGAGTTTGCCATCCCTTACAGTTTGAATCTGCTACCCTATCGCACGGAAATACACATCCATATGGAGGCTAGAAAACTCGGCATGTGTGAGCCTCCGTACCTTTGCCCATGTTATGCAGTAAACCATCAAGGCATCCACTTCCAACTCCAGTAGACCTTCCGGACAAGTTTGCAAATTTCTTCCGTGACAAGGTACAAATCATTAGAGATACGCTTGACAACACAATTTCAATTGCTTCGTCGTCACCATACAATTACGATACAGACTTTGAGCGACATTCATTAGTAGCATTTGAACCTGTCCATATGGATTTAGTACGGGCAATCGGGATGAAGAGTGCACCAGAGTCATGTGAACTTGATCCAATTCCAACATCACTGCTGCTTGAGTGCTTAGACCCAATATTGCCTTCACTAACTGATGTTATTAATACTGCTCTCTCATTAGGGGAATTATCGTCATTTTGCTTCTGCTAAAGAAACCAAAAATCGACCATAACGATTTGAAGAACTACCGCCCAGTTTCTAATCTCCGTTCGTATAAAAAAAAATCTTAGAAGAAAACGTTGTTCTAATCCAACTTATATCTCATATGAATTCAAACAGTCTTTTTTAGCAATGTACAGTCTGCATATCGTCCTTACCACAATACTGAAACTACTTTTCTGAAAGTAGTTAATGACATTTTCTCTGCTTTGGATAGCGCAAAGATTACAGTACTCACATCTTTGATTTGTTTAGGTCTATGAAGAATCCAGTCTAAAATGTGACCATGTTTTAGTGTGGGTTGGTTAACTGTCTCCTTGAGGGTGAAAACATAAACGGAATCTACGAGTTTTGATGTGTATGGGTTTCCAGGACAGTCAAAAGGAAAAGTTGAAATTTCCAAGAATAATCAGGTTGTCACCTAAATAATTTCCTTGTTTCGTGGTGATTCGAACACTGCTCCAAAAAGAGAAATTCAGTCAGCTTGTTTTTTCCACTAGGATGAGAACAGTCGAGGTAGAAAAATGGACTGACCTTTGTTCCAGTGTGAGTGTTGTTTGGACTAGTTCAAACGATGTGTGGTAGAAACTGAAGGTTGTGGTGTGGTTAAGACGTTTGACCATGGAATTCTTTGTGATGATTGCAACTCCACCTCCGCGAGAGGAGGATTGTTCCAATAAATAACATTTTCCCACCACCACTGGCAGTACGAACCCTTGATCTCCCTACTGTCACTAAAGGAAGACTTAAATTTGCTTTCCAATATAACACACATGGAAAGCAACAGTGTTATCAACCAATTTCTGTAAACTTGTATCTTAGACTATTTATGTTTAAGTGGGCAACGGTAAAGTTCTTGTTTTCTCTCTTCCGGGTATTCCATTATATCTTATAAATACTACATCATTAAGGGTAGACAACTTGCGCTGGTATTGTTGCAACCAACAGGTAAGATATCTTCTGTAATGTTTATTTTGTTGGTGGAATTTTTTTTTGAATTTCAGCAAAAAAATATCTAACACAAGCGTGTTGCTTGCATCCCTTTATTCTCACAACAGACAAAACCTCATTTCGAACTTGAATCATTGAGCATACGTATACATGATTACTTAGTTTATTTTAAAATACGAAAGGCCGAGACTATTCGCACGGTCGCCGTGCGGGCACTGTGTACCTTATAAAATATGACTTACCTGAACACGGCAAACTATTCACACGGCGGATCGTTGCATTATTTACTTAGGAAGCTTTTAGTATGTGTATAATATACCTGAGGTTTCTTTGTTTCTTATTTTTCTCCAAAATGATTGTAGGTAAAACTAGTATAATGTTACACTCGGGTAAGTAATGACATTATGGCCATCACCATAACCAGTACTGATGCAATGTATTTAGCGCTCTAAGCAAACTTTCCACTTTGCGCCCTCGCACCCCCCACCCCATTTCAGGATATCGCCTAGTATACACTGTGCGTTAGTTTTAATACTCTAAAAGACTAATATCTGATTATTTCATTATTTAGCCTACACATTTAATCAGTGTACTTCCTCCCCCCCCCCAATATTGGAGTATTAGGCTTATGCGGCCGCGTAGTTCGCCTATTGGATTAAACCTGCCATGACCCTTATATCATAAAGTCTTACATAAATCGCCTTTAATTAAGAACTCGCCATGAACTGACCAATTAATTTTTCCGTTGGGGGTGGTTGCAAAAAAAATTATTTTAACTAGAATATTTTTAAGCAAAAATAATGGGTAACCAATATAATAAATATACTGATTTCCTTTTTGTAACAATTAAGGCAAACGGTGTCTTTCAAAGCTGTAAGGGTGATGTATGCATATTGTTTTTCAACTGCCTAAGAATTCTCTACGCTGGCCAAACACCATCAGCAACGCCAACTTGTGGCAGAGAAACTCCCAACTTCCGGTAGAGGAAGAGATGACGAGAAGTTGGAGTTGGATAGGACACACCCTGCATAAAGCCGTCGACCAACATTACCAGGCAGGCATTGAGGTGGAACCCTCAAGACACGCGAAGAGGCCCACCAAGAAACACCTGGCAACGTGACCTTGAGGAGGACATCACTATGCTGGGTCACACCTGTAGCCAGCTGAAGGGGATGTCACAGGACATAAGTCGCTGGCGATCTTCTGTGTGTGGCCTATATCCCGGCTGAGGTGACGGGCAAAAATGACTGACTGACTTTTATTCATGTGCGTGATTAGAGCAATATTCCAAATGAAAAATTGTCTAGACTACTTTCTTCATATAGCATTTCATACATCGTTCAGACACATTTTAAAATTGCAATTAAACATAAATTGAAAGGCAGTTTGCCGTTTGCTGTCAAGAAGGACGGTTTATCTTTCCACATTAATAACGACATTAATGTTTGATCCTCGCTAATTATTAAACTTGTCTGATATCTTGAAGATACATATATTTCAAGTTGAATAAAATCAGTTACATAACTATGCATCCGTGTTCGTAACAAGTTTAGTAAATATAAGATCAACTAGTAAAAATGAATTCATCTTTTTCGTATCCAAACTCGTCAGAGATAATGATACTAATAACCTATATTTCAAGTTTTATCGCACTGACCAAAAACATAATCTCCAGAACGACAAACAAATGTTCACGGATATTAGATCAGGTACATAAAAGCCCACTTCTAAATCTTACGGACCTTTGTACCTTAACACCAAATTTCTTGACCGCTTTCCTAAGCAATTTTATAGAGGTCTTTTATTATAGATCAAATCTATAAGAGTTGGATTGCTTTAAATTGTGGCGAGTTCTATATACAAGTTTAAATATATATACCCAAAAAAAATAGTACTATCGGCAGTGTGTCTGTGTATTTAGACTTTTAATGTAGCTAGAACAATTTTAGTCACATCGCTATGTCTACAAAGTGGCCGTTTGTTTGTTGGTGGGTGGTCCAGCATTGGGGAATCGTGTGGTAGAAATGTAGCATCATTCCCCATACAGTCGCATTATCCAGACACCAGGCCGACCAGTCCTAACACTAATCTCTTCATGTTGAGCAAAAATGCGAGGCAGTTGCTAGCAACATTTTTACAAATCTTTGATATGACTCAGCTGGGGATTCAAACCTCCCACGTCTAAGACCACCGAAGCAGTAAAATAAATTCCATGCTAGGTCTTTTTCAGAATCGTGGCATAAAAATACCTAGCATGAAGTATACGAAAACGTTTTGTAACTATGTTCAATAGTATGCAGGAACTCGTTGAATACAAGTAACATGTTCACAGTAATTTGAAAAGTAGCAGACACTGACACACAAAGGGTCCTGGATGGCCCAGTGGTTTAAGGTGAACAGTGTGTGCGTTCGAGTCTCGGCTTGGTACGCATGCGAGAAAACTAGTCAGTAGCTTTCCGTGGGGGTAGGGGGCGCCGAAGTTCCTAGTAGTTTCCTGGCTCCTTACTCTACTAGCGGAATGACAAGCCTATTATGTGATGAAAAAAGTCACTTAACTCCAAATATCACACCCACACGATTACAATGAATCCAGTCGTTTAATTTATATGTTATATTTTGTATCCGTAGCTATCAAAGTTAATAATGTGTAAATGTATATGCGAAAAAAAGAAGAAAAAAAAAATGAATGCAACTGAATTAACAATTAAAGGGTTTCTTGCCACCAACATAATACTACCATAGCTGGTGGGACACCCAAAAGTAACCTGGACCATCTATCTGAAGGATAACTTTGAGAATTCAGATTACAGATCACTTACTGGCACACATCAGTGCAACAATTGAAAATCGTTCCAGAATTCATTACTAAACTTACAAGATAACCATTTTTATTGTGACTCTTGATTATCTAGGAGAGAAATTTAGTGTCAAGGGCAGAAACAAAAGTATCAAATAATGTGATGCTAATTTCTTCTATGTTTACATCAGCAATAATTTAAAACACAAAGTTTGCCCATCAATATATGCTGATTTCTTAAATTACATCATGTTGTTTTTTTTTTTTATAGCTGGCCTGCGCAGAGAAACGATACAGACACTTTATACAAAAGTTTCTCTTGGCAACTTCAAAAACTATTACGAAAACTCAGAGCCCCCACTTTCAACATCTTTACAATTGTTTGATAATCAATGACGAATCTTTAGAATTTATTATGCGTTTTGCAATTACTTGCATTGACAAACATTAATATTTGTATGACATTTATTCATATAATATTGATCAAATTTTAAAAAAAGACCCATACTTTCTCTACACACCATTACAATTGTTGGGCTACTCATCAGAATACGGGAAATTTGTCCACAGCCAACAACACATCATCATATATTTATTTCTGATTAACTTCTACGATTCATTCAATTCATTACTGACCTAATTAAGAATATCTGTTCTAAAAATGGATACCATTATTTGAGTTTAATGATAAATACGTGTATAAAGAAATAATTCATTGTTTCATCCATTGTACAACTAACGAGTACCATAAGCGGTATAGTATACGCCCACCATGTCCAACTATATTGAAGAAATTATCTCTCTTCATTGTCTGGTTTACCTTGACATTCTGAATGCTAAATTTATATGAGCCTTCTGTGTCTCAAATGCAGGCCATCCACAAAATTTGGTCTTGGTTTGTGGCATAGAAAAACTTTTATTTGTGACGTCCCCGTCTGCACTTTGACCTCTAAATCAATAGTCTGTATCTCAATGCAAGCCGCCTATCAAGATTAGTTAAGACATGTGGCACAGTGCATACTTTTGTGGAAATCGCTTGTCATTCATTGTGACCTTTTGATCCCAAACTAAATAAGAGACATCCTTTTCTCAAAATTTAAATGATCAACAAAAATGTTATCAATGTATCGGAAAAGTTTCACTAAACATCACCAAAATAAATCTCTTACTCATACTGAGATTTCTTAGTATTTTTGTTAGTACTTGATTGAACCGCTCATGTGGCCAAGTGGTTAGAGCATCCATCGCGGAAACAGGAGGTCGTGGGTTCGATCCCCGGCCGAGTCATACCAAAGACTTATAAAAATGGTACTAACAGCTGCCTCGCTTGGCGCTCAGCATTAAAAGGTTAGTGTTAGGACTGGCCAGTCAGTGTCAGGATAATGTGACTGGGTGGGATATCATACTACCTGCCTGCGGCATGATGCCCAAGTGCTAGACATCACTATGAACTGCCTCACTGCAGATATTGTAGCGCTATGACTGAAAAATTAAAACTATGTTAAAAATTCTAATCAAACAAACAAAAGTACTTGATTGACATCAATGCATTACAAACATTAAGAAGGTATTGTGTTAAAATTCAATACAAATAATGTTAAATGGTTTGTATGGGCTCGACTTTTAATGGACTTTAAAACATTTTGCAACTAGAATTTGTTCATGCTATATATATATATATATATATATATATATATATATATATATATATATATATATATATATATATATATATATGAATGAGAAAATACCAATTAGTGGATTACAAAATCAAATCAATCATACTCCATCTGGTAATCATCCTTGTCATTTGTCATTTAATCCATCCAATGTATCCCTTTATATTTATTTCCACGAGTAAATAAAAGAAATAACACAAAATCTGAATTAAAAAGTAATGTCTTTTTCAGTGTCAGCATCTTGTATTTCCACTTAACTTTGACAAATTAAGAAATTTTCTGAAGACAGAGTAGTATGCAAACCAATCAATTAAATGTAATTCTTCATATTTTTATGCGAATAAAAAGATGTTCACGCATATAAATTTAATAGGTTTCTTCCATCCTCAATGCAGTCTGGTGGCTGCATAAAATATGGGGACTCTTACTCTCTTGTCCTAGAAGAATTCACAAGAGTTATAAAATTTCATTTATTAAATGATGACTGTCGAAATCATCTAATATTTTTGTTATCAATATTTTCAAATTAGCTACAGTGTCAGCCATAATTGATACAAGATCTGAATCGTTTTTATTTAGGACAGACATGTCAACACTACAAGACTTCATCAAAACCCCATTCTGATATGACAATCTATTCGGGAGAATTTGAGATGATTTTCAATATGTTCATTGCGACGGCCATATTGGTTGTCTGTCGAGCAATATCTTCATTTAGGACCTACCAGATGTGATGACAATCAATTTTGTGAAACCCGATGTAAACATGACCATCAATACCGGAGGAACAACTTTTCAAGATGAACATCAGCATAATTTTTTTTTATTTTTTTTTTTTTAGGTCAAACTAGATACCAAAAAGACTTCTGGTGAAAAACCCAGGCCAAAATTACTATTCTTTTTAAAAGTGTTGACAACAAGACTTTTAAACTGGCTGTCATACCATACCTGATGCGAGGTCATGTCATTTGCATTCAGGACCAACTTATTATCATCATTAGTCTACTGGTGAAAACCTCAATTTCACGTAACTTTCCATTTAGGAGAAATAACAAAACATTTTCAAGATGGCTGTCATGTTTCCACACTGAATGTCTGATCAGCACCATCATTTAGTACTAACTAAATACAAGGCCCTGGTAAATACCCAATGTCATAAGACATTAGTGACACAGATTTTCAAGAGGGTCACTGTGGTGCCATATTGGATACAAGATCAATACAATTTTGAGGTCTCTTGTTGAAACTCTCATACCAATACAATCCATGAAGCATAGCGAAAACTAGTTTCATGCTGGCTGATGTGGCAGCTGTATTGGAATATCCAACACAAAAGATTATCATTTAAGACAAACTAGACATCGTAATAAGCCTCCTGGTGAAAAATTCAGGACATGATTTTTGTTGAAGTGGAGCAGCATCAGGATTTTCAAGATTGCTGCTATGTTGAGAATACATGATGCCAGATTGCTGCCAATTTCATTTAGGACCAATAAGACATTATAACAAGTCTTTAAGGGAAAACAGCATGTTCATATGGCCATCCATTTAGGAGTAGCAATAACTAGACTTTGAAAATGGCCACCATGATGGCCTTTCTCGATGTCCAGTTGGAATCATTTTTATTTATGACCAAATGGACCGTAGCATGAATGTGTGTCAAAAGTTTTCTCATGTAGTTTAGGTGAGTAGCAATAACCTGTGGCATTGTATGGACAGATAGACAATAGACCACCCCTAAAATAAATGCCTCAACAAAGTTTCATGACTGTGCATACAAAATCAGAAAAACTGAACTGGCTGCAGAAACTAAACGATCCCCACAAAAAGAATATCAATAATGCAACTGTTCTAGATGTTTTTCACTTATGTACAGGAGATATGACAAAAATTAAATTTTTGATAACCTGAAATATAAACCGTTTCCTTCCATGCCGAAGCTCTTTATTTCCTCTGTGATTGTTTTTGAGACTCTTTTAATCAAACAGAACAAAAGAAGCAAAACCATATAATAAGTACCATTGTATTTTACATTATTTGCAAGTGTCTTTCAGCACTGTATGAACAAATGATTGTTTCTGACAAAAATACAAATGTACAAACTACTGATGTATGTATGTTATATGCATTCTTTAAATTATGAGGGTGATGCATCAACATGGGCATATTAAAATCCTTTGGTTATAGTGATGTCATGAACCACCATACTTTTTTACAGCACATGTATAGAAAAATCACCTAAGATCAATTTCTTAGGTCTTATTTCCCAATAGACTTCCATCTATCAGCTATATGCAATGGAATTAATTTTTAACTTAAGTACAATCATACTTCAAAAAGAACATAATACACAAAAATGCCCAGGCCTGCCATCATACGGAACTAATTAGCTTTAAAAACTCTGTAACTAGATGAGAACGTGTTGCTTGATATAATTATTATATCAATTATAACCTTTTTCAACAGCTGTCTCTAAAATGGAGATGAAGTACAATGAAGTAAAGTTAAAAGGAGGATGTGTAGATATTAAAGCCTTTCTTACAGAATTCAAGCTGATGATGAAGTAAATGATATCCGAGTGACTATACAATTAATTAATAATATTAATGATGTCTATAATACAGATGTCATCTGGAACACCACATTTTGAAATACATAATTAAAAGTCCATCATGAATGACAAACTTATAACATGGATGCTGCTAAAGCATGACAAAATGTTTTATGTACAATGCAGATGAATTATATAAAATCTAATAATAAAACAATTTTCAGCTGCAAAAAAACAACAACTTGACACTTTGTTCAGGTAATGGAAAACACGTACAAATACATATGCAATATTGAAAACAATCTCTAGAACATATGTAATATAATAATTATCCGAGGTTATTTTTTCATGTCCACTGGAAATTATTTTTCTGGTAAAAATTATATATTTTAAGAATGTCAGCATGTCACACTGTCATTTACATTTCACAAACTAATTTGACTTTCTGCTACAAGGTTTCCACATAACGTGAAAGCTGGTCTTGTGGTGTCAGAGGGGCCACTTCAGGGTCCTGTTGTAGAAGGGACATTTCTGGTCCAGAGTTTTGAGCTTGGGACACAGACCCATGAGCCTGAAACTGCGATAACATAACTTGATCTGAGTTCATTTGATTAAGGTCTGGTGTTCCAGACAGCCCATGGTGTGGGGATTGATTAGGAGGTATATGAGGTGACATCTGTGTCTGACGTGGCGAGGGGTTTAGCTGCTGCCGAGGGGAAGGAGTAGGTTGAGGGGATCTGACTGTTTGTGGCAATGAGGGTGGGGAACGCACTTGCTGCATTATGTGTTGTGCTGGGGACTGGACAGTTTGGGAATCATTTGCTGTGGACTGACTGGCTGACCACCAACTATATGATGGCGCACTTGAACTTGTTGCTGCTGAACTTGTTGCATGATTTGTTGAGGATACTGTGGCAGATGCTGGTTATCAGTAAATGGCATTCTAGTTCGTTGTACTTGTGGATATGGCGGCTGTGGATGCTGAAATTGTGAAGTCTGTGGTTGCTGCTGCTGTTGTGGCTGCTGCTGTTGCTGCTGCTGCTGTTGTTGATGCTGTAACCTCTGCCGCCACAACATTTCCTGTTGTAAAGTTTTGGGGCTGTTGCTGAGGCTGCTGTTGCATGCTAGGCATTTGCAATGCTGGATTCTGATGGTGCTGTTGCTTTTGTTGCTGTTGTTGTAGCTGCTGCTGCTGTAGCTGTTGTAACTGCTGCTGCTGCAGTCCCTGCTGGCTTTTCTTCTTGATGAAGGCAGGCATCAGTTGTGGGTATGTTTTGAGAATACTAATAACCTCCTGTTGATGTTCAGGAGTGTTGAGCGACTTCAATGTCTGCCGCAACTGTCGGAGAACCTCTTGTACTTCAAGAGCAGCTTGCATAGCAGCAGGAGGGGCACCTGGGGCTGGTTTCTCTCCTGAATAGCTCTGTACTGCTGCAGAAGGTGAGGGCTGATTTGTGGGTGTACCAGTTACTACAGCTGTTTGACTCCTCTGCACTGAATTTATCTTCCTTAATAACAATTGAGCCTGTTGAAGGCGATGTTGCAGCAGCTTTAAATTTATCTTCCTTCGTAACAATTGAGCCTGTTGAAGGCGATGTTGCAGCTGCTGCTGTCTACGCTTATGCATCATTTGAAGACAGAATGGCACTTGACATTTGTTTTCATTACAGTGTTTATCAAGGTAACAACAACTAGACATCATGCAGTTTGGATCGCGACACTGACATGCATGAACAAGAGACTGAATACACCTCTGAATCGATTGACGACGAGATTCCTGAGGATTTTCTTGCTTGTCTGAAGAAGAACCATCATCGAGGTCCAGCCCCAGCCTATTCATTTTGTGATTATGTCCTTCTTTCTGATAGCAAGTATTACACAAGTCAAAGTCCTGCAAAATAGAAGAAACAGACCATCATAAGATAACTTAAAACTAAAATAAAATGCTATGCCTGTGTAAAGTTATCTATTTCTCCATTTTTTTCATTAAAAACACCAAAGTACATTCCTCTATTTTGCTTAATGAGAATGTTTTGGATGTCTCCTCACCTCTATCTTGTAACAAAAAACATTAATTGTACACGTCTCCTCTCCTGGGACACACAATTGTTTACTTAAGTATCAGTACATATATAAAAGAATCTATAAATTTGCTGTCATTGATACCATCAATAAAAAGTTCATAGGAAACTAATAGCCTGTTCATGCAAAAAGAAACATAAAAGTTAATCAAGCCAACAATGGTGGGCAGTAATTATCACTAACCAACTAATACCATAAGTTGACTATTCCGCTGTCATTTTTCAGTTCATTGAACAAGCTCACATGTTAATCAGCTGACATTCCAACTGCATTATCTGTTCCTGTTCCCTTCCACCCTTTGAATGCTGAACAAACCATTATATATTCTTCTTATTAGTGTTGTGTTATTGAGAGAAATTGAGTGCATGCTAAACGAACAATTTTTTCTGGATGTGGGAAGGAAATGATCTGTGACTGCTCATCTGGCTGATATCTGCCATGCAGTCAAATGCATCAATAGTTAGCAAAGAGTCAGTGTAATCCTTGGTGTAGAAATTTGTTCTAATTCTATCTATTGTACAAGTCGATTGCATCTTTTTCCCTTCAAATCATAAACATAAAATCTACCGCTTGGACCGACTATACTGAAATGCTTTAGTCCATCACACAGCTATGCTTTTATAATACAATTAACTGGGGGAGTTTCAAATCTAACATAAGAAATGAAGCCATCAGATACTGCATCAACTCGCTTACTTGAAACTACACACACAGATCTCCCAGCATAAAATGCACTGGCAATTTGGGTCTGTGCGGGTTGACAAAACAAATCAATGGAACAAACAACACGGACCATAATCTGCAGGTGCAGTATGCTATGGTAGATCAGGATCATTGTTGTTTGCAGTTCCACTTCACTTACAAGTAAGTACATACAGTGACAACAAGGCTTGCCTCTATGTTTAGCGATTTAAATTTTGTACTTTTGCCAAAAACAATGCCATCGCTTCTCGGGACACTAGAGTGTATAGAATAAACTCTATGCATTCTTTAGTGCAAATGGCATTGATAACAAAGCTTTACGAAGCAATTCTATTCTAGTGATACAGTACATTGTATCTTTACATTTTTAATGTAAAGATACAGAATTCATTTGAAATCATGAAATACTTACATCACATTGTGAACAGTGCCACCTTGTCTCCACTTCACACTTGAGCTTTGCAACGGTTGCATGTGTACACATAACTCTCCATACTGTCACTAAAGGAAGACTTAAATTTGCTTTCCGATATAACACACATGGAAAGCAACAGTGTTATCAACCAATTTCTGTAAACTTGTATCTTAGACTATTTATGTTTAAGTGGGCAACGGTAAAGTTCTTGTTTTCTCTCTTCCGGGTATTCCAATATATCTTATAAGTACTGCATCATTAAGAGTAGACAACTTGCGCTGGTATTGTTGCAACCAACAGGTAAGATATCTTCTGTAATGTTTATTTGTTGGTGGAATTTTTGTTGTATTTCAAAAACAAACAAAAAAAATCTAACACAAGCGTGTTGCTTGCATCCCTTTATTCTCACAACAGACAAAAACTCATTTCGAACTTGAATCATTGAGCATACGTATACATGATTACTTAGTCTATTTTAAAAATACAAAAGGCCGAGACTATTCGCACGGTTGCCGTGTGGGCACTGTGTACCTTATAAAATATGACTTACCTGAACACGGCAAACTATTCACACGGCGGATCGTTGCATTATTTACTTAGGAAGCTTTTAGTATGTGTGTCATGTACCTGAGGTTCCTTTGTTTCCTCCAAAGTGATTGTAGATAAAACTAGTATAATGTTACACTCGGGTAAGTAATGATATTATGGCTATCACCAATACCAGTACTGATGCAATGTTATTGAGCGCCCTATGCAAACTTTCCACTTTGCCCCCCCCCCCCCCCCATTTCAGGATATCGCCTAGTATACATTGTACGTTACTTTAAATACTCTAAAAGACTAATATCTGATTATTTCATCATTTAGCCTACACATTTAATCAGTGTACTTCATTAACTCCCTCCCAATATTGGAGTCTTAGGCTTATGTGGCCGCCTAGTTCGCATATTGGATGAAACCTGCGCTGACCCTTATATCATAAAGTCTTACATAAATCGCCTTTAATTAAGAACTCGCCATGAACTGACCAATTAATTTTTCCGTTGGGAGTGGTTGCAAAAAAAAATTATTTTAACGAATATTTTTAAGCAAAAATAATGGGTAACCAATATAATAAATATACTAATTTCCTTTTTGTAACAATTAAGGCAAACGGTGTCTTTCAAAGCTGTGAGGGTGATGTATGCATATTGTTTTTCAACTGCCTAAGAATTCTCTACGCTGGCCAAACACCATCAGCAACGCCAACTTGTGGCAGAGAAACTCCCAACTTCCGGTAGAGGAAGAGATGACGAGAAGTTGGAGTTGGATAGGACACACCCTGCATAAAGCCGTCGACCAACATTACCTGGCAGGCATTGAGGTGGAACCCTCAAGACACGCGAAGAGGCCCACCAAGAAACACCTGGCAACGTGACCTTGAGGAGGACATCACTATGCTGGGTCACACCTGTAGCCAGCTGAAGGGGATGTCACAGGGCATAAGTCGCTGGCGATCTTCTGTGTATGGCCTATATCCCAGCTGAGGTGACGGGCAAAAATGACTGACTGACTTTGTTTATTCATGTGCGTGATTAGAGCAATATTCCAAATGAAAAATTGTCTAGACTACTTTCTTCATATAGCATTTCATACATCGTTCAGACACATTTTAAAATTGCAATTAAACATAAATTGAAAGGCAGTTTGCAGTCAAGGACGGTTTATCTTTCCACATTAATAACGACATTAATGTTTGATCCTCGCTAATTATTAAACTTGTCTGATATCTTGAAGATACATATATTTCAAGTTGAATAAAATCAGTTATATAATTATGCATCCGTGGTCGTAACAAGTTTAGTAAATATAAGATTAACTAGTAAAAATGAATTCATCTTTTTCGTATCCAAACTCGTCAGAGATAATGATACTAATAACCTATATTTCAAGTTTTATCGCACTGACCAAAAACATAATCTTCAGAACGACAAACAAATGTTCACGGATATTAGATCAGGTACATAAAAGCCCACTTCTAAATCCTACGGATATTTGTACCTTAACACCAAATTTCTTGACTGCTTTCCTAAGCAAATTTATAGAGGCCGTTTATTATAGATCAAATCTATAAGAGTTGGATTGCTTTAAATTGTGGCGAGTTCTATATACAAGTTTAAATATATATACCCCAAAAAAATAGTACTATTGGCAGTGTGTGTCTGTGTATTTAGACTTTTAATGTAGCTAGAACAATTTTAGTCACATCGCTATGTCTACAAAGTGGCCGTTTGTTTGTTGGTGGGTGGTCCATCATTGGGGAATCGTGTGGTAGAAATGTAGCATCATTCCCCATACAGTCGCATTATCCAGACACCAGGCCGACCAGTCCAAACACTAATCTCTTCATGTTGAGCAAAAATGCGAGGCAGTTGCTAGCAACATTTTTACAAATCTTTGATATGACTCAGCTGGGGATTCGAACCTCCCACGTCTAAGACCACCGAAGCAGTAAAATAAATTCCATGTTAGGCCTTTTTCAGAATCGTGGCATAAAAATACCTAGCATGAAGTATACGAAAACGTTTTGTAACTATGTTCAATAGTATGCAGGAACTCGTTGAATACAAATAACATGTTCACAGTAATTTGAAAAGTAGCAGACACTGACACACAAAGGGTCCTGGATGGCCCAGTGGTTTAAGGTGAACAGTGTGTGCGTTCGAGTCTCGGCTTGGTACGCATGCGAGAAAACTAGTCAGTAGCTTTCCGTGGGGGTAGGGGGCGCCGAGGTTCCTAGTAGAGTTTCCTGGCTCCTTACCCTACTGGCGGAAATGACAAGCCTATTATGTGATGAAAAAAGTCATTGAAATCCAAATATCACACCCACACGATTACAATGAATCCAGTCGTTTAATTTATATGTTGTATTTTGTATCTGTAGCTATCCAAGTTAATAATGTGTAAATGTATATGCGAAAAAAAGAAGAAAAAAAAACAAACTGAATGCAACTGAATTAACACTTAAAGGGTTTCTTGCCACCAACATAATACTACCATAGCTGGTGGGACACCCAAAAGTGACCTGGACCATCTATCTGAACAATAACTTTGAGAATTCAGATTACAGATCACTTACGTCAGCCTACTGGCACACATCAGTGCAACAATTGAAAATCGTTCCAGAATTCATTACTAAACTTACAAGATAACCATTTTTATTGTGACTCTTGATTATCTAGGAGAGAAATTTAGTGTCGAGGGCAGAAACAAAAATATCAAATAATGTGATGCTAATTTTTTCTATGTTTACATCAGCAATAATTTAAAACACAAAGTTTGCCCATCAATATATGCTGATTTCTTAAATTACATCGTTTTTTTTTTAATAGCTGGCCTGCGCAGAGAAACGATACAGACACTTTATACAAAAGTTTCTCTTGGCAACTTCAAAAACTATTACGAAAACTCAGAGCCCCCACTTTCAACATCTTTACAATTGTTTGATAATCAATGACGAATCTTTAGAATTTATTATGCGTTTTGCAATTACTTGCATTGACAAACATTAATATTTGTATGACATTTATTCATATAATATTGATCAAATTTTAAAAAAAGACCCATACTTTCTCTACACACCATTACAATTGTTGGGCTACTCATCAGAATACGGGAAATTTGTCCACAGCCAACAACACATCATCATATATTTATTTCTGATTAACTTCTACGATTCATTCAATTCATTACTGACCTAATTAAGAATATCTGTTCTAAAAATGAATACCATTATTTGAGTTTAATGATAAATACGTGTATAAAGAAATAATTCATTGTTTCATCCATTGTACAACTAACGAGTACCATAAGCGGTATAGTATACGCCCACCATGTCCAACTATATTGAAGAAATTATCTCTCTTCATTGTCTGGTTTACCTTGACATTCTGAATGCTAAATTTATATGAGCCTTCTGTGTCTCAAATGCAGGCCATCCACAAAATTTGGTCTTGGTTTGTGGCATAGAAAAACTTTTATTTGTGACGTCCCCGTCTGCACTTTGACCTCTAAATCAATAGTCTGTATCTCAATGCAAGCCGCCTATCAAGATTAGTTAAGACATGTGGCACAGTGCATAATTTTGTGGAAATCGCTTGTCATTCATTGTGACCTTTTGATCCCAAACTAAATAAGAGACATCCTTTTCTCAAAATTTAAATGATCAACAAAAATGTTATCAATGTATCGGAAAAGTTTCACTAAACATCACCAAAATAAATCTCTTACTCATACTTTGATTTCTTAGTATTTTTGTTAGTACTTGATTGAACCGCTCATGTGGCCAAGTGGTTAGAGCATCCATCGCGGAAACAGGAGGTCGTGGGTTCGATCCCCGGCCGAGTCATACCAAAGACTTATAAAAATGGTACTAACAGCTGCCTCGCTTGGCGCTCAGCATTAAAAGGTTAGTGTTAGGACTGGCCAGTCAGTGTCAGGATAATGTGACTGGGTGGGATATCATGCTACCTGCCTGCGGCATGATGCCCAAGTGCTAGACATCACTATGAACTGCCTCACTGCAGATATTGTAGCGCTATGACTGAAAAATTAAAACTATGTTAAAAATTCTAATCAAACAAACAAACAAAAGTACTTGATTGACATCAATGCATTACAAACATTAAGAAGGTATTGTGTTAAAATTCAATACAAATAATGTTAAATGGTTTGTATGGGCTCGACTTTTAATGGACTTTAAAACATTTTGCAACTAGAATTTGTTCCATGCTATATATATATATATATATATATATATATATATATATATATATATATATATATATATGAATGAGAAAATACCAATTAGTGGATTACAAAATCAAATCAATCATACTCCATCTGGTAATCATCCTTGTCATTTGTCATTTAATCCATCCAATGTATCCCTTTATATTTATTTCCATGAGTAAATAAAAAAAATAACACAAAATCTGAATTAAAAAGTAATGTCTTTTTCAGTGTCAGCATCTTGTATTTCCACTTAACTTTGACAAATTAAGAAATTTTCTGAAGACAGAGTAGTATGCAAACCAATCAATTAAATGTAATTCTTCATATTTTTATGAGAATAAAAAGATGTTCACGCATATAAATTTAATAGGTTTCTTCCATCCTCAATGCAGTCTGGTGGCTGCATAAAATATGGGGACTCTTACTCTCTTGTCCTAGAAGAATTCACAAGAGTTATAAAATTTCATTTATTAAATGATGACTGTCGAAATCATCTAATATTTTTGTTATCAATATTTTCAAATTAGCTACAGTGTCAGCCATAATTGATACAAGATCTGAATCGTTTTTATTTAGGACAGACATGTCAACACTACAAGACTTCATCAAAACCCCATTCTGATATGACCATCTATTCGGGAGAATTTGAGATGATTTTCAATATGTTCATTGCGACGGCCATATTGGTTGTCTGTCAAGCAATATCTTCATTTAGGACCTACCAGATGTGATGACAATCAATTTTGTTAAACCCGATGTAAACATGACCATCAATACCGGAGAAACAACTTTTCAAGATGAACATCAGCATAATTTTTTTTTTTTTTTTTTTTTAGGTCAAACTAGATACCAAAAAGACTTCTGGTGAAAAACCCAGGCCAAAATTACTATTCTTTTTAAAAGTGTTGACAACAAGACTTTTAAACTGGCTGTCATACCATACCTGATGCGAGGTCATGTCATTTGCATTCAGGACCAACTTATTATCATCATTAGTCTACTGGTGAAAACCTCAATTTCACGTAACTTTCCATTTAGGAGAAATAACAAAACATTTTCAAGATGGCTGTCATGTTTCCACACTGAATGTCTGATCAGCACCATCATTTAGTACTAACTAAATACAAGGCCCTGGTAAATACCCAATGTCATAAGACATTAGCGACACAGATTTTCAAGAGGGCCACTGTGGTGCCATATTGGATACAAGATCAATACAATTTTGAGGTCTCTTGTTGAAACTCTCATACCAATACAATCCATGAAGCATAGCGAAAACTAGTTTCATGCTGGCTGATGTGGCAGCTGTATTGGAATATCCAACACAAAAGATTATCATTTAAGACAAACTAGACATCGTAATAAGCCTCCTGGTGAAAAATTCAGGATATGATTTTTGTTGAAGTGGAGCAGCATCAGGATTTTCAAGATTGCTGCTATGTTGAGAATACATGATGCCAGATTGCTGCCAATTTCATTTAGGACCAATAAGACATTATAACAAGTCTTTAAGGGAAAACAGCATGTTCATATGGCCATCCATTTAGGAGTAGCAATAACTAGACTTTGAAAATGGCCACCATGATGGCCTTTCTCGATGTCCAGTTGGAATCATTTTTATTTATGACCAAATGGACCGTAGCATGAATGTGTGTCAAAAGTTTTCTCAGGTAGTTTAGGTGAGTAGCAATAACCTGTGGCATTGTATGGACAGATAGACAACAGACCACCCCTAAAATAAATGCCTCAACAAAGTTTCATGACTGTGCATACAAAATCAGAAAAACTGAACTGGCTGCAGAAACTAAACGATCCCCACAAAAAGAATATCAATAATGCAACTGTTCTAGATGTTTTTCACTTATGTACAGGAGATATGACAAAAATTAAATTTTTGATAACCTGAAATATAAACCGTTTCCTTCCATGCCGAAGCTCTTTATTTCCTCCGTGATTGTTTTTGAGACTCTTTTAATCAAACAGAACAAAAGAAGCAAAACCATATAATAAGTACCATTGTATTTTACATTATTTGCAAGTGTCTTTCAGCACTGTATGAACAAATGATTGTTTCTGACAAAAATACAAATGTACAAACTACTGATGTATGTATGTTATATGCATTCTTTAAATTATGAGGGTGATGCATCAACATGGGCATATTAAAATCCTTTGGTTATAGTGATGTCATGAACCACCATACTTTTTTACAGCACATGTATAGAAAAATCACCTAAGATCAATTTCTTAGGTCTTATTTCCCAATAGACTTCCATCTATCAGCTATATGCAATGGAATTAATTTTTAACTTAAGTACAATCATACTTCAAAAAGAACATAATACACAAAAATGCCCAGGCCTGCCATCATACGGAACTAATTAGCTTTAAAAACTCTGTAACTAGATGAGAACGTGTTGCTTGATATAATTATTATATCAATTATAACCTTTTTCAACAGCTGTCTCTAAAATGGAGATGAAGTACAATGAAGTAAAGTTAAAAGGAGGATGTGTAGATATTAAAGCCTTTCTTACAGAATTCAAGCTGATGATGAAGTAAATGATATCCGAGTGACTATACAATTAATTAATAATATTAATGATGTCTATAATACAGATGTCATCTGGAACACCACATTTTGAAATACATAATTAAAAGTCCATCATGAATGACAAACTTATAACATGGATGCTGCTAAAGCATGACAAAATGTTTTATGTACAATGCAGATGAATTATATAAAATCTAATAATAAAACAATTTTCAGCTGCAAAAAAACAACAACTTGACACTTTGTTCAGGTAATGGAAAACACGTACAAATACATATGCAATATTGAAAACAATCTCTAGAACATATGTAATATATTAATTATCCGGGGTTATTTTTTCATGTCCACTGGAAATTATTTTTCTGGTAAAAATTATATATTTTAAGAATGTCAGCATGTCACACTGTCATTTACATTTCACAAACTAATTTGACTTTCTGCTACAAGGTTTCCACATAACGTGAAAGCTGGTCTTGTGGTGTCAGAGGGGCCACTTCAGGGTCCTGTTGTAGAAGGGACATTTCTGGTCCAGAGTTTTGAGCTTGGGACACAGACCCATGAGCCTGAAACTGCGATAACATAACTTGATCTGAGTTCATTTGATTAAGGTCTGGTGTTCCAGACAGCCCATGGTGTGGGGATTGATTAGGAGGTATATGAGGTGACATCTGTGTCTGACGTGGCGAGGGGTTTAGCTGCTGCCGAGGGGAAGGAGTAGGTTGAGGGGATCTGACTGTTTGTGGCAATGAGGGTGGGGAACGCACTTGCTGCATTATGTGTTGTGCTGGGGACTGGACAGTTTGGGAAAGCATTTGCTGTGGACTGACTGGCTGACCACCAACCATATGATGGCGCACTTGAACTTGTTGCTGCTGAACTTGTTGCATGATTTGTTGAGGATACTGTGGCAGATGCTGGTTATCAGTAAATGGCATTCTAGTTCGTTGTACTTGTGGATATGGTGGCTGTGGTTGCTGAAATTGTGAAGTCTGTGGTTGCTGCTGCTGTTGTGGCTGCTGCTGTTGCTGCTGCTGCTGTTGTTGTTGCTGTAACCTCTGCCGCCACAGCATTTCCTGTTGTGTTGTGAAGTTTTGGGGCTGTTGCTGAGGCTGCTGTTGCATGCTAGGCATTTGCAATCCTGGATTCTGATGGCGCTGTTGCTGTTGTTGCTGCTGTTGTTGTAGCTGCTGCTGCTGTAGCTGTTGTAACTGCTGCTGCTGCAGTCCCTGCTGGCTTCTCTGCTTGATGAAGGCAGCCATCAGTTGTGGGTATTGTTTGAGAATACTAATAACCTCCTGCTGCTGTTGAGGAGAGTTGGGAGACTTCAATGTCTGCAGCAACTGTTGGAGTGCCTGGCTGTGCTGCACCTGACCAGCAGGACGGGGAGGCTGCATATTCATGGCATTTGCAACCTGTGGTTGATGAATTGGCATTCTCTGGACGCCCTGCTGAACTGGAGGCATTGTCCTCTGAATCTGATTCATAGTAGGTTGAGCCTGGAAAACTTGTTGAGGAGGTTGTGGCTGAGGAGGTTGAGGTTGAGGGGCTGGAGGAGGTTGCACTTGCTGTGGAGGCCAAGGGATGGTTTGCGGTATAGCAGCAATTGGAGGTTTTGGTTTGGGTGGAGGCATAGTACTCATCGCCGGTTTGCCAACACCCATCCCTGCCTGACGCTGGGCAGCCTCTTGTGCTTCAAGAGCAGCTTGCATAGCAGCAGGAGGGGGACCTGGGGCTGGTTTCCCTCCTGAATAACTCTGTACTGCTGCAGATGGTGAGGGCTGATTTGTGGGTGTACCAGTTACCGCAGCTGTTTGACTCCTCTGCATTGAATTTATCCTCCTTCGTAACAATTGAGCCTGTTGAAGGCGATGTTGCAGCTGTTGCTGTCTAAGTTTGTGCTTGATTTGAAGACAGAATGGCACTTGACATTTGTTTTCATTACAGTGTTTAGCATGGTAACAACAAAGTGCAATAAGCTGTTTGCAAATGGGGCATCCATGATTTGTCTTTTTCCTACAATTTTTAGTATGTGCAACTACTCGTTTCATCTTATGACAACTAGGCATCCTGCAGTTTGCATCGCGACACTGACATGCATGAACAAGAGACTGAATACACCTCTGAATCGATTGACGACGAGATTCCTGAGGATTTTCTTGCTTGTCTGAAGAAGAACCATCATCGAGGTCCAGCCCCAGCCTATCCATTTTGTGATTATGTCCTTCTTTCTGATAGCAAGTATTACACAAGTCAAAGTCCTGCAAAATAGAAGAAACAGACTATCATAAGATAACTTAAAACTTTAGCTCTATTATCTAAAAATAAAATTCAATGCCTGTGTAAAGTTATCTATTTCTCCATTTTTTTCATTAAAAACACCAAAGTACATTCCTCTATTTTGCTTAATGAGAATGTTTTGGATGTCTCCTCACCTCTATCTTGTAACAAAAAACATTAATTGTACACGTCTCCTCTCCTGGGACACACAATTGTTTACTTAAGTATAGTACATATATAAAAGAATCTATAAATTTGCTGTCATTGATACCAAAGTAAAAAGTTCATGGGACCATGATAATATTTCAACTATAGGAAACTAATACCCTGTTCATGCCATGCAAATGGAAACACAAAAGTTAATCAAGCCAACAATGGTGGGCAGTAATTATCACTAACCAACTAATACTTTAAGTGGACTATTGCGCGGTCATTTTTCAGTTTATTGAACAAGCTCACATGTTAATCAAGTGACATTCCAACTGCATTATCTATTCCTGTTCGCCCTGCCCCCTTTGAATGCTGAACAAACCATTATGTCTTGTTCTTATTAGTATTATATTATTGAGAGAAATTGAGTGCATGCTAAAGGAACAATTTTTTCTGAGTGTAGGAAGGAAATGATCTGTGACTGATCATCTGGCTGATATCTGCCATGCAGTCAAATGCGTCAACAGTTAGCAAAGAGTAGGTGTAATCCTTTGTGTAGAAATTTGTTCTAATTCTGTCTATTGTAAAAGTCGATTGCATTTTTTTCCCTTCAAATCATAAACATAAAATCTACTGTTTGGACAGACTATACTGAAATGCTTTAGTCCATCACACAGCTATGCTTTTATAATACAATTAACTGGGGGATTATCAACTCTAACATAAGAAATGAAGCCATCAGATACTGCATCTACTCGCTTAATTGAAACTAAACACACAGATCTCCCAGCATAAAATGCACTGGCAATTTGGGTCTGTGCGGGTTGACAAAACAAATCAATGGAACAAAACAACACAGACCCTAATCTGCAGGTGTGGTATGCTATGTTAGATCAGGATCTTTGTTGTTTGCAGTTCCACTATACTTACAAGTAAGTACATACAGTAACAACAAGGCTTGCCTCTATGTCTATCGATTTAAATTATGTACTTTTGCCAAAAACAAAGCAATCGCTTATCTGGACACTAGGGTGTATAGAATAAACTCTATGCATTTAGTGCAAATGGCATTTATAACAAAGCTTTATGAAGCAATTCTATTCTAGTGATACAGTACACTGTATCTTTACATTTTTAATGTAAAGATACAGAATTCATTTGAAATCATGAAATACTTACATCACATTGTGAACAGTGCCACCTTGTCTCCACTTGAGCTTTGCAACTGTTGCATGTGTACACAAAACTTTCTTTTCCCTGATTGTGAAGCTCATACAACATAGCCATTGTTGAATATTTGGCTCGCCTTAACGAAGAGAATTCATAGTGCTTTTCTCTAGCAAGAGTCAAGAAGGCATCACGTCCATCCATTAATTCACAACTAATATGAGGATCTGGGTCCTGAAGAGGAGGCAACTGGGCAGCAACTTGCTGAGAATGCAGACGAATAACAAAGAAGACCTGAAAAAATGAGAAAGTAAATTAGTTGCAAGTGGTAATATAATTCTCAAAAAAAATTTTAGGATTCCACTATATTCCATGGGATACCAACATCCATGTATTACATGGAAGCTACACGTGCTCAATGTACTATTTAAATAAAAAAATGGGGGGGGGGGGGGGGGGGAAATTGGAAAACAAATGGAAATGTTAAACTCGCCTAGAAATAATGTCAACAATATTAAAATTCAAGAGCAGATACTTTACTGGTCATAAATGAATTTTCAGAAATGTACCAGTTTCACAATACCTGAAAATAACTCTCTTTAGTTATCTCACAAAATCTTCTAAAACATGGCTCTCACTGACAGGAGATTTACAAACAGTCAAAGGGGCCTGAGTGGTCTAAAGCGCTCTCTGTTACAGATACTGCCACCTCACATCTGTCTGTGTGGATTCGAATCTCTGATTCAGCAAATGTGGATATGTGAGAAAGCTTGCCAGTAGTTTCTCATGGGTCAGTGTTTATTTCCGGGGATTTTCCCAGGTTCTTCCTCCACCATTAATAATGGCCACCATGTATAGCTTATAATGTGCTGAAAAATATATATATATATAAGGCCACTGTTGGCATTTTGTAAATCAACATATAAACAAAACCAATTAATTCTTAATATTAAGGAACAAAATTTGTATCGTTCAGGTAAAGAACAACATAAACGAGATGGTTTCACTAGAGGCAATAAAAAAAAGCTATGTGATAGTAAATGCTCGCTGAAAAACCCACCCCAAGACATAATCTATGGGAAGGAAGCTCCTGCCATTATATCACACACAAAGTTTCAACAAGATACCTCAAATGGATCTGGAAATATTAACTGAACAAGAAATTGTCAGAGGGACCATAACAAAAATGGAGACAACTCTTACAAGACTGCCCTGGAAACTCCACCATTTACTGAACACAATATAGTCATGACATCTCAGTTCAGCAAGATATTACATAAACAAAAGCATGACAGATTGATGACTGGACAGACAAGCTACTTTAGTACATGTCCCAAAACATAAATTAAATTGGTTATAATAATAAATGTCAGTGAAGTAATAAAATGAAACAAGTTTTCTGATGTCAGCAAGTACTTTATATATTTACTCAAATCCAAATTCTTTAAGTAGCCAAGTGAACATTGCCGATTCGTCTGCTTCATTTCAAACCTCTTAAATATATCACTGCTAAATAGACAAAACGATGTCAAATATATATTGAGAAAAGTACATTAGAAGAAAAAACATTGCAATGTCAAATTTGCATTTTATATTTACATAATCTGATAGTGAAGCATACATGCCAACCTCTGAAGAGGAAAAAGCGGAATCCAAGTGGTCAAAAAGCGGAATCCAGGCAGAAAAACCAAAATTCATATATAACATGCTAAAATTTCAATAAAAAAATGATTTGCCCCTCTCATCATTTAACATCCTTTACTGTTTCAAGTTTTCATATGTAGCACTTTTAGCTTTACATACACATCAACTAGAATCCATCTTAAGAGTTTAAGCACCAAATATTTAAATTCTTTTCACATGGCCTGAAATAGATGTCACATGATTCTCCACTCATGTCTTCATATCTGGAGGATTGTTATTTTTTGTTGTGTTTTATTTGGGTGCCTTTTTTATGAATCCATCTGTGACATTTTTTGAAAGGAGATATTTCTGCTCTCATATATGCATAGACTAAAATAAAATTTACTTTTTAGTGCCAAATACCTTTAGACTAGTTATGCACCAAATATGAATTAGAACAAAGAATCTGCATGTAAAGTTTAAGCTTAGAAAACCAGTCTGTTCTCTCCTCACTAAGCCATATAAATGCTATAAATAAAATTTGAGGTTGAAAGTTTAAAAGTACCAGGATGTTTCTTGGTAATAGGATAGTTGCTACAAATACAACACGATACTGTTAGAAATGTGCACACAAGTCCATGGACAAGTGTACTCTTATATCGAGTTAAATAAAAGCCGTCTTTTCAAAAATACCGTCTGTGGAATTAATGGAATGTTAATAAAAATGTGAAAACAAATAATTTTTTTAGAAGGTAGTAATCCATATACGTTTATGCGTAACACGTAATTTAGTGAAAAAAAGCGTAATGGTTGGAATGTACGATGAAGGCATGAATAACATCACTGCTGTCTACAGTCTAAACAAACACGGGCACCTAGCTAGTTTTTTTTTTATTCAAAAGTTGCTGTTAACTGAAATTACTCAAGAAAATTTAATAAATTAGTCAATGAAGAATAGAAAATGAGGTTATTGATTAAAATTAAATTTACCTCCGATTCCCACATAAAAACTGTATGTATCTTAAAAGCTGACAATATCCATTTTATAAGCATCACAAATCTAAAATGAATACTGGTCAAAAATGTTTGAAAAACTGTTGATAATTATTAAAAAATAAAACCATTAAAAACAACATATCTGTGTACTATATGAAAGTATTGTAGCCATTTTTATCACTTATTGCAATACTTTTTAAGAAATTCTAACATATTGCTACAGATCTTTCAAACTTTGTTAAAATGGTAAACCAATCAAACATGAACCTGTTATATAAATCCAAATGCTCATGCTCAAGTTGGCCTGCCTTTACAGATCACAAACATTTCATTTGTCTGAATGGGTTCAAATCTTTGCTCAACCAACATAGATATGGGAGAAAGCTTGCTAGTAGCTTCCAGTAGGTCAATGGTTCTTCCCTGAATTCTGCCAGGTTTTTCCCACCCTAAATCTACTGGCTGCCATGTGTTGCTTACTGTGTGCTTTAAAATGGCATTAAACCAAGAAAACCAATCAAATTTTAATATTGAACTGTCAAAGTTGATAAAATTCAGTTCAGTGGTAAAAAAATTTTAACAGAAGTTTAATGTCTGCAGCCACATAGTATTTTACATCGACATCATTCATATACATCTGAAACAATTGCATGAATGGTCAGTCAAATTTGGTCAAAATTTTGCAGAGTCCTTTTTGAGATTTGTTAAAGTTTGCAATATTTAGTTGTTATTGTTGTCAGGTTTATTGCATTTTTTGGCACAAGATGTGCTATACAAGGTAGGGCAAGAACCCAGGAAAACCCTGGAAAGAACCACCAACCCAAGAGAAGCTACTGGCAAGCTTTCTCACATACCTATGATGGGCGAGCCCAAGACTCGAACCCATGAGTACAGAGGTGAGATAGCAGTGATCCATAATGGTGTGCGCTTTAGACCATTTGGCCACTCAGGGTCCCTAAATATTTTGTAATAGCCATGATGGTGAATCAGCCTCTTTCACATAAATGTCACTTCATCAAATTCTTTAAATATGGCTTTTTATTTTTAGTAATGGCAACAAATTAATGACAGACTGCATCATTTAAAAAAATTTAAAGCCCTTATTGCCAAAATTCTTTTTGTCAAATTTTGTTTTGTGGCCTTTGAGAACACCATGTCAAAAAATATTTCTGTATTTTAGTGACAGCAGAGTTATTATCCGAGAGCAGATTGGTATCATATGCAATAATTCTTTTTTATAGTACTTTATGATTTGCTTAAATTCTGCTGAACCTTAGGTTATGTAAGGAAATCCTTTTTTTAAAGATTTTCATAATAGTTGCATTATTAAATAGCAGATTAGTATCAACTGTACAAATCTAAAAGACCTATGGATGATTTCTGACAAAATTCTGCAGATCAGTTCTCGAGAAGCCATTTGAATATTTTTATATTTTTAGTAACAGTGGCCATGCAGGGCCATACACACAGCTTATTTGGCTATATAAACAAATTGTCTTAGTGAACTATTTACTTATAATAAAACATACTTTGCTATGCTGATCAATTAACAATGATGAAGCCGTTTCTGCTCATTGTATTGATTGATGTTTGCTATTTTCTAAGTAAAATATACATTTGAACTCTTTAATATTTGTGTTCCTAAAAAGGGGGTCGGGTTATAAATTTTTACCTACCTCCTTGTGTTTTTCCATAGTTTGATACAATTTGTTGAAGAGATCATTTCCACTATGGGGTAAGCTGGTCTTCTTGCTATTCTTTCTAGCATTATTCTTGCTCTTTGAATTCTTCTTCTTTTGGTTTTGTTTCTGTCCCTTCTTTTTACCTTGAGCATCCTGTAAACAAGATATAATTTTGCTTGACACTTTAAAGCACAGCAACACATTAAGTTTATCAAGAACACATATAATCCAAGCTGATCCAGCCATAGTATTTGATTACATGTTTGGGGAATAGTAATTGAACTAGCATCATTCAAGGTTTTCTAGAGATTTATTCACAAACTGGCAACTAGATATTAAAACTGACCAAAATTCATCTGAACATTAAGTTCAGTACAAAATATTTAACCACCTTTGACTTGATTCCAAGGTAAATTATGTCTGGTTAACTTTGTAACAGAAGTGTTAGTGTTCAGATCTGCACCTATATATTCAGAATCAATTACAAAAAGTGTTTTAGTGAAAACCATGTGGCAGTACTACTATTCGTCCATGAATAGTGATAACAAGATGTTGTAGATAGTCACTGTTTTGCTATGTTGAGGGATGGACAAGCAAAATTTCATTCAAAAAGCAGATGCATGTTGCTAGAGTTAAAATAAAGATTATATGTCAGGGAAGAAAGTAAAAAACACTTTCAGAATAGCAGTCGAGAATGCCCATTTGGACAATCTATGATGACTTCCCGAGTTTATAAATTGCTTTTTTCCCCCACATCTTCTCTTCCTTCACGAAATGTTCTCAATGCTGATTAAGATAAAAAGAGCATTATCCATCTTCACTCTACCCCTGCAAATCATTTAGTTTAGTTATTTCTTTTAATTTTAAATGAAAAAAAAGTTGTTAGCAGTCTTGTTCAATTAAGTTAAAGGTAATGGTTTTCTACCACTGGAGTCTCTTCTCCTTCCCCTGGTGTGAGAACTTCAGCCTCTGCAGCAGCTGCCTCTGCCTCCTCCCGTTTTCTCTTTTCTTCCTCCTCTTGGTCAAGCTCTTTAATGCTTTCCTCCAGCACATTTGGCCAGAAGTCCCCTTCAAAATATGGCAGGTCATTTGGCCCAGTCATGTTGTTCTCTATGGAGTCCTTCAGAATGTCCTGAACAAAACAAATAAAGCTTTAGCCAACAAAAAGGTTCACAACTACGTAATGAAGAAGTGCCAAGACTATTCCTTTTAGCATCATCATGAAACTCACCTTACTTAGGGCTATTCCACATTAATCTGCATGAAAAAATGAAGGGAGGAACCTTTCTAAAAGGACAAGAAAAGCAAAGAACCAAAGACATTCTGTTTTTGTCTCTTGTTAGTAATGATGGCCATATTTGATGGTGGATAAACTTCATTTGTACATATGTGAAAGTCCTTCAAGATATGACACTTTCTGTCAAATCTGGTCAAATGAAGCCAAGTAATTTTTTATGTTGCTGTTAAAGATTTTGTTTTTAATAACAACAGCCTTAATTAACTGCAATTCAGCATCACTTGTAATCCATCAAGCCAAGATAGTTTTTTAAATTTGGTCAATTTCAAATAAAGTTGTTTTTATAAATTGTTTCAAGGGGTTTTTTTTTTTTTTTTTGTTAAACAGCCGAATTGGATGTTGAAATGGCACAATTTGTACAAAACTTGATATCCTTCATGCAGGGATGCTCTTAGACAAATTTTAAATGTTTAGCATTTCAGAAGTTGTTTAAAACTTTTAAAATTAGCAACAGAGGCCATATTTGATGTATATTGGCATCATTAATATAAATTCGAAAGGACTTGGTGCAGAAACCATTTTATCAAATATACTTAAAATTCTGTTTGGTTCTTCTGAAGTCATTTAAAAAAAGATTTTCTACGGAAGTAATGGTGGCCATATAAGATAACAAATCAGCTCTACTTATATAAATCTGAAAACATATGCCACGATGCTTTCTGCCAAATCTGATCATATTCAGAGCAGCCGACATGAGGACAGTTAAGCTTTTTTTTTGTTTTAATAACGGCAGCTATATTTACAGGCAGATAGTATAATTTGCTAAGTTTCAATACCTACATCCCATGGTGCTGTCAAAATTGGTCAAAGTTTTATCAAAAGCCTTCAAATAGTTTTGTATTTTTTTTGTAACAGCATATAAACACGATGGAAGCACAGCATCATTAAAGTCCTTTGTAAGGTGATGATTTCTGAAAATTTGGTTAAAATTCTCTTAAGCAGTTTTTGAGAAGAAACGTTTTCATTTTTATTTTTTGACGGCAGGTAAGCACACATTTAACTAAAGGTTCATGTTCTACATGCCAGCACACCATTACATTAAATTTGGTCAAATTCTGTCAAGTGCTGTATGAAACACATTTAATGTTTTTTTTTTATCCCCTGCTTTTAGTAATAGTGGCCATATGTGCTGGTTAACTGCCAATATTTGTACAAACCTGACATACCCACATACCAGGATGCTTCCTGCTGAGTTAGGTTGAAACTGGTCATGAGAAGTTTAAAATACCAACTGATGACAGTCACTCTATGTGCAATGGACAATGCATAATGGAAATAGGACCATAACACAAGACGACATAGCCTTAAAGTTCGTTGGGCTAAAACTACCAAGCATTACCCACATTCCATTGAAGAGTACATTACTGCCATTCAAAATGAATTTACTCCTAAATGATTTTTATTCTGCTACTTTTTGTGTTTCAACATTTTATTCTAATATCCTGCAAAACAACTATGCCCATAGCTGCCAAACCCAGAGTACAAAATACTGACTGCTTGTGACAAAAATACTGATCCTCAGGAACATTTTAATGCATCTGTCACTATTTACAACATATACAACCATCAAATAATTAATGTCAACGATGCATGTGTTGCACACTGGCACCTTCTGGATGGGCATCTTGTTCCATTTCTGGTGCACATTCATCAGAAGAAAGAGTACAACACTCAGACGCAGGCTGTTTTTAGGAGCCTTTTCCACACCATGCTTTTTTTCTACTATCATCGTCAATTCCAATATAACAACTTTCATTGATGATCTCAATTCTTTAATTTTTTTACTGAACTGTTTTTGTTCAAGCATATGAGCGTTTCTTTGCAATTTTATCATCTTGAAAACGGGTGCAAAAAAAAATTGCCAGTAATACAAGTTAACAAATGGGTTCATTTGTTAAATATTTTAAATAATTGAGAACGGGGGAATTTGTTAATTTTTTTGCATGCGGTGTGAATCACTGAAAAAGTCATAAAATTCATGCCAAAATTGTGAGGATTGACAGTTATGAGTAACTAAAAGAGGAAGGTTCATTTCTAAAATAAAATTTAATAAACCGAATTTTGATTGAATTACATGAAGGTTCCCTCTGGTATTTACATCCGTTTTTAAGTTCAGGCTGTGTTGTGTGTGATGAAGCAGCAATCTGATGTTTATTAGCTATTTTGTGCTCTTGCATTTCATGGATGCCTAAATGCACAATAGCGAAATCACATTACACAATTTGCAACTGTAAAGTGTTCTCCTTAACTAGATGGTTTCACAAATCAACACAAGATGGCACAATTGTCCTTTCAGTTGTTTTCTTCTCTTTCAAAAGGAGAACATTCTGAATATTCTGCTTTCCTATTCAACATGATTAGAAGTTGAATATTATGAAGATGAGATTATGTGACAGCGGCAACTGTTTGCAAAATCCAATATGGTGGATAAAGACAGGCATCGTAGCCTCAATTTCGAACAAACCAATCATATTGTATAACTGTATTCCTATATACAGGCGATACATTTCTATCAAAATAGAACAGAGTACTCATTTTAAACTGAAAATATCAAGGATTTTTTTTAAAACAAAAATTTAATTAATAAACATACATTTTGCACACAAAAAAACGTACACACATAATCAGGTACAAAATACGGGACAAATATGGAACAAAACTTGGACAGTTGGCATCTATTTATACCATTTAATTTAATATTCTGTGCAACCAAAAGGTCATATTAACATTATTTTGTAATTATTGTGTCCATCAGCTTTGTTGCTATGACTTGGTTGACAAGTGTTTGTGTAACGAGGTGAACATACTTGCTAAATATGCTTCAAGATTACATAATTCATCTGAATATTTTAACAAGCACATAATCAGACAGTTTAAATTCAATTATTAATGTTAAAGCAGAAAAGTACTATAAACTTTTCTTTAATGATCTCTTTACCTTATAATCCACAACTACTCTTTCTATTATGGCTTTATCTAACATCTTTTTGTACCACTCCTGTAGCCTTTTTGGCTTTGGAATTTTCTGCTCAGGAGGATGACAATGGAATATGTAGTCATCTCCTTCACTAGGTGGACAGGCCCAGATATGAGCCCATATGTAGCCCAGCTGCTTGGCATATTCCAAATAACCAATGAGGATCTCATGGTAGACAGCTGTCCTCAGTTGGCGAGGTTGGAAGAAATGAACACTGTCAAGGTAAGATATGTAGACTCTCCTGAAAAAGGTAAAAGAAATGATTACTAAATTTCAACTGTAATGAAAAACTTGGGCTGCCACTTTTTGTGTAGAGATACTAAATTTATTTACTTTGTGGATCTTAATTTTGACATTTTGGGCAAATTACATTTTTGATGGATCATAAATTTGTGGAGTGGGGAGAGTACTACTTTTTCCATCATGAGGATCATTATTTATAACAGTCCCTTAATTGAGGTATGTACTAATCACAAATTCCACAAAAACTGGCATCCTGTGAGATATAATTCACTGTAGATTTGATACAAGGTTATAATTTATGATGATTTCTATAAGATTGTTATCAGATTTTATAATTTGCTCATCTGACAAATTTAAGTGGATGGGGGAACCTAGCACAAAATGTCACTCAAGCTTGTGAAACATACAAATATGGTTCACAGTAATCAATGTTTGTAATGAGGGTATACTACATTCCCTCAAATTTGTATGGTTAGCTGTATAACAGTAAACACAAGAGTGCACAAACCTGTGCTAAACACAAAAATCTAACCAAGAATATGTAAGTAATGTGCATGCAGGTACTAGTTTAGTCCCCTCACCAAAGACTAGGTGCCATCAAATCCACTCCTAACTGTTGCCTAGAATTTGGCAAAAATGAAATGCCAAGATGGAGTACGATTGAACATAGATTAGGATTTTATGTGTGGACACTGATGCTGAAAGAAGTACAATTTCTCTCTTCTACTTTGTACAAGAATGCTAAAAAAGACAGAAAACAAAAGAAAACACAATGAATGTCTTTGTTCGTACTTGCAGCAAATGTCAAAAGCAATCAAAATTTTCCAGTGGCACTTCATTTCAACCAAACCACAAATCTGGCAATATCTGATGGATTGCCACAAATCTAGCAATACCAGATGGACTGCCAACTCTATCTGTTAAACACTCGCTGCAAAAAACTATAACTTGCAGACATCTGCTATCACTGACATGATGTGAATATTATGTAGCTACCATCAGGCCAAGAGTTTGACACCAGTCTTGCTTCAGTAACTCCTATCATTCAGGACTTCATCAATTTAACCTAACCAATCAAAAGTTTTAACCACTTTGTGTGAAATTTGTAGTTTGTACCAAGTTCATTGTACTTTCAATTGATGGTTGGGTTATAAATATGACCCTTATTTTTACATAAATTGAACTGCTTTTGAGCAGATGGAATTCCTTCTCCAAGGTCAAACTATCACAAGATTACAGGTTTGTTAAGCTGTCTGCAGAGCTTCAGTGCAAACTCACTGTTGGCCAACTGTGTAATGTATTTATATTTTAATTAAAAAGGGACTAAATTTCTGACGCAAGAAACTTCAAAGAAATGCATAATTTAATATTCAATCAATTAAGATTCCAAAGATATAGAATCAGAGATGGGGTAAAGTTTATACAAAACAGTGGTGACATAGGGTGATGACTAATTTTATTCAAAATCTGAACAGAAAATTCCTCATCATGACTCTTCAGAATCAACAGAGATATGAACATGTCAATGTTTATATGGGTTAATCAAGTGTACAACAAAACTTTCATTATAATAATTCAAGTATCCAGAGAAAAGATTGTAGTTAAATGATGACAGTATGACGAACATGAACCTATGTAGCAAACTAAGTTATCTCCACTCTCTTTTGTCTTTTAAAACAATTTCTGTAAAATGTTATGGAGATCAGAGGAAAATAAAGAGTTTATTCAGTCTGTATATTTAAAAATGTTATGCAAGAATGAAAGAACTAATATTGGTTTGGATGAATAAATGGAATGTTAGACAATACAGATTGTAAGAATTTAAGCTGTACTTTGAGATTGTAATTTTCTTCAAGATAGAGATATGTATATGGTTACCTGGTATTGGGGTGCGGGCTATCAGACCCATACTCCTGAACATGCATACCAAAGAAACACACATCAGTGCCATCAATCTCTTCAAAAACAAAAAAGGATTTGGCCCTGTAGTGAAAGGTTTCTATCATCTCCCCATTATCACAGTATCTGCAATGCAAGAAGAAAATAATAAAATGGCAGTATTTCTCAAGGAAGCCAGTATACATTTTTTGAAATAAAAATCATTACTAACTCTGCTCTGTTAGGGTTAACCCAACATGGTAATCAAATAAACTTTTTATTGTGACAGATTTTATCTTTTCAACTAACACTAATTATGCATCTTTATGAGCCATTATTGACAAGCTTTGAATATAGTTTTTTTCAAAATCAAAACAACAATGAGCAGTTAAAGCTATTTTACAAATTAGATGATAAAGTAACTTGAATAATTCAGTAATAATAATAATTCAGTTGGTCAACTTTGCACATCTGCAGTCTCTTATCCATAATGAAATGGATTTTTGGTTACTTTGAAGCCACGTCGGTTTTCTAAGGGTACTACCATTTCCTCCCCCAAAAAACTCATAAATTGCGTGAATCAGCTCTCCAATGATACAAGACCATAAACTGGGGTCAATAACTGCCAAATGCATCATGCACCAAACTGATGTATAACAAAAAAGATAGAAAACTCTATGAATGTCTATGTGAAATGTGCATGAGAAAAACACTATAATCAACAACAAAATTTGCATTGATGCAAACAAGGAAGGAGCCACAACAGCTAAGTTGGAAGATCATTGACTTGTGAACCAAGTCACAGGTTCAATACACTGGCCTGTCCTGGTCAGCTAGCTGCATGTTGTGTCCTTGGGAAAGACACTTGCCTCTGGTTTCCTCAAGATCATATAGCCAATAAGGTGAAGAAAGTATTGTTATAAACAAACCAATCAAATCAGCATCATTTGAATCAAACTGAAAGGCCTTTATGTCACGATGTCAAATTTGGTCAATTCAGTTTATTGGTTCTGGAGAAGTCATTTAAAGTCTGAATTGGTTTTTTTTTAATAGTAATGGTGGTGATATTTGATTGCAGATTGGCTTTTTTTGTATAAAACTAGTCCTCTATATAGTTACCTGCATTCCTTTTCCATCAAATTTGGTCCAATGATGTTGAAAATTGTTTGTTAGTAGTGACAGCCATGTCTGATGGTAGATCAGCATTATTTCCACAAGTCTGAAAGTCATTCATGCCTGGGTACTTTCCATCAAATTTATCTTGTAGCTTTCAAGTTGTTTAAAGGTTTCTTTATTTATTTTTTTTGTAATGGCAACCATATTGAAAAATAGATCTGCATCAATAAAACCAACATATATAGGCTTGTATGTATGAATTCTCACAGTAAACTGGCACCAATATTTTTTTTTTGCAATCTTTTAAGAAACTATAAAAAAGCAATTCTGAATGGACAAGGAAAAGCAGCAAAGGCACAAAGGACGAAGGATCGTATCACAAGTTCAACTAAGAAAGAAATAAGGTAACTGTAACTTTTTGACACCAAATATGATTTTACCATATTATGCAAATCAACACCACTTCCATATAAGGACAATATGACAAACCTGGACATGCCATGCAAAATATTTAAATTGCAATGGGCGAAAGGCACTAAGTTTTTTTCAACTTCCCTGTCAAAGTTTAACAGTTTGTGGTTTTCTATGCTTAATGCCATTTTCCTGCACATGACAGGCTATTCATGATAGCCTGTAAATCTGTTTAGGAAGAACCTCCCCAAAACCCCTGAAGTAGCCCCCAACCCAAACTACCCAACTGGCTAAGCACACACACACAAACACACACAAAGCTGAGTACCTTAGACCACACTGCCACCTGGGACCTCTTCAAGCTGTTAGAACTAGTACAACCCAACTTTGCTACAAAATGCTTGAAATGAACATTATATATACCTTGATTTCATTCCTGGCTTGACCTCGGTAATTTTGTCAGAACTTGATAGCACTCTGATTGATACTTCACCTGCGCCAACATCTTTCTTCTTTAAAAAGTTGTTGATCCTATTTTCTAAGTAATATCCTAACTTTGTATTTTGTAATCCTGAAAAAAAGGAAAAAATATAAATTCCAATAAAAATAAAAGAGAATACCAATACAGTTCATATTAAAATAGGTTACTCAATACAATTCCTACACATAATACATAAAAGCCAAATTCCTGTTCACAACAAGAAATGTGTTAATGGTCACAAAAGCTCCACCACAGCAAATGACTTGAGGTAAATCTTAAACAGATGAATGAACAAACAATGATTAAGAGTGTGATCAACATTATTATATGCAGCTGTGCATAGTAAAGTTAATATTAATAGTAAATAAATATTTAACAATAACTGAGCATGCTCTGTAAAAATAAACAAAAGCTTAGCACCATGTTTACTTATGGACCATATAATCATAAAAAATTGTTTAGTGATAATCTCATGTTGATATGACCATCCATGAAGGAAGAGAAGGGATAACAAGATTTAAGATGGTCTCTCTGCCATATAAGCACCATATTCATACAGAACCAACTAGATTGCCTAAAGTCTTGAGTGATAGGACCATCCATTCAGGAGAAGTAGCCATATGATGATGGCTGCCATGAATGTAACAGTGACAATTTCATTTAGAACCAGCAAGACATTACAAAGTTTTTAGATAAATCTCCATATTGATATGACCGTCCAATCAGGATGAGTAGCATGAACAAGATTTTTCAAGAGGGTAAAATATAGATGTACAAGCACCAATATTTTCATTTAGGACCTACTGGACATTGGAATGAATGTGTTATGTAAAGTTTCATGGCACTCGTCATGCAATTTTGGAGGAGTAATGATAGCAAATTTTGTCCAATACATGGATGAAAGACCATATGATAAACTCTTCTAGTCATGACTAGTAGAGTTGAAAACTATTCTCGTTTACTAACCTATCTCTTTCACAATATTCACATGCTCATTCTTTGAATGTCAACTTTCATATAAACATGCGAGGAAAGTTTTTTGAAACACAACAAAAACTGAATTAATGTAACCCCTTCTCATGTGAAACCGAAATGATAGACCATTATTTGATCATATATTCACAAAATTGTACACACTTGTGGAACACTTCTGACAGATAAAAATTACAAAAGAGCAAACCTTGCGACACTTGCCATTATTATTAAAAATTTTCAAAAATCTTAACACATAAACTGCAATTAAAATCTATGAGACAATACAAGTAGATTGGACTTTACAAATTCACTTGCTTATGCTTAAATATAACTCGGGCATGCACAAGTTTGCAAGACAGTAGCCCAAGGATGGGCATGTCAAACATATGAGAGAGAGAGAGAGAGAGAGAGGGGGAGAGAGAGAGAGAGAGAGAGAGAGAGAGAGAGATGTCAGTTCACAATGCTCTATGTTCTCAAAGTTTTCACTCTATGATCTCACCATTGGACACATATCCAAACCTTGTTTTCACGTTTATATGATCTGTATTCTTCAATTACATAATGTCCAGTTTCTTTCATCAGTTGATTCTTTCATCAGATAAACCTTCTGAGTCTGCCATTCCCATCATGTAATCAATATCAGTCACATTATCTCTTGCAGATTTGGAGTATGATATTGTATTTACTATTGAATGCATGTTTTGACAAAGAGGAAATAAAGATTTATATTTTAAGTAACCACTTATATTTTTATTGCAATATTTATACTTGTACAGGTTTTTTGCCAATCCACAAGTCCTAACTTGTTTATGGGCAGTTAATGAGCTCCAAATGTGCCAAGGTTGCCTACTCTAAGCAACCGGCTTGTCAAAGATTGTTTTCAGGCATCTTGCGAAATATTTAAGTGAAAATTGGTTATAATAAATATTTCTTTCACAGGTGTGTCTGTAAATAAAGGGTACACATCACAACAATTAGCCACCTGGAAAATCTAGCATCCACCAGCAATGTTTGTCATTTGTGCTTTACAAGATTATTACAGGTTACATACAATGTGGCAAATAATATAAATGGATTCAATATATAAAATGATCTTAAATCAATCTCAAAAGTTGTCTTGTCTTGGAATGTTTAGATGCACGTCACAAATTTCAAGGTCAAACCAGAATAATGTTGAAGCAGAAGCGAACATGTCAGTGAACACAACATTCCCAGGAAAGAAAAGAAACAACAACAACAAATAAATTTATTAATATTGGAATATTTGAGTGAGGGACCTAGCTTTACCTTGTTTTCTTACTGGATGGATACTTAAATCTGCATGAAAGTGGAAAGGGAGAAAAAGAAAAATATTATGATGAATTGAAACATAATTAAAATCAAGACATTTCTGTTCTTCCTGGTTACTTTTTTCAGTTTACAGTTTGAACATCTCTCTCCCTCTCTCTCTCTCTAAAAAATCTAGACATTCCAAAACCCATATCTACGAATCCATCTATCTATCTATATGCAGTATATGTCTGTCTTTGGTCTTCTTTGTCTGCATTCTAACCATTTCTCCTTGTCTATATATATGAATATGTATATCTATATTTACATGAACTATTTACATAAATCTTTTTTGAGAACTTTATCAACAAATCATTCTAAGTTGGAAACAAACATTAAAAGTAAACAAAACGTCCAGCATTTGTAAAATATGTGATTTTCTTAGATCATATATTGTATGATATTTTCATTTACTATGTTAGCTGTAATAGCTTGTTCCTATATTTTGGGACAAACATTTAAGTTTCCAGTCAGCATGCAATGGGCAAGCTGTCATTTATAAATATCATAAAGACCAGGATTACATTACACAAGCTATAATTTGAAAATCTGAAGACAACACAAGCAATAACTTAAAATATGCAAGACTACATAAGCTGAAATTGAAATATATAAGACTTCAAATGATGTATGTTAAATCAGCAGGACTACATAAGCTATAACTGAATTATGCAAAACCACATAAGCTGTAATAGAAATTTTAAGACCAAGTTAGTTTTCCTTGTACGTTTTTACACAGTATGTCAAAATCTGTACTACTTGAAATCTACAATTAATCATACAATGTAAATCTATTCCCAAAGCATATTAAATGAAAAAATTAGCATACTACCAAGAGTAAGATTAGATCAATTGCTTTCTCATTCCATTCCTTAAGTATTCTCCTCCTCCTCTTGATCAAACCAATCCAAACTAAGCAGTCATTGAAGGTCACACTGAGGTTATGTTTACACATTGGAAACTGTGTGGTAAATTTTTTGATCTTACACTAATAGTAACATTCCAAGATACATGTATATTATGTGAACACAATAAAAGTTTAATCTTTCAAGGAGTATGCTACTCTGAATTCATTTTGTGGATATTACTTTTCCCAGTTCTCTGGTAAATGATAGTTTCATTAGTACTTAAAATTAATCAAGAATTTTGTTCAAGTCCTATCCGTTCCCTAGAAGTTGTTCACTATATCATGAAATTCATGCATTTTTTTTGTAGCAACCATTAAATCCACACAAATTTACACCTATGAAAAATAGTAAATTTACAGTAGTACTTATTTTAACTAGTGCATTGATCCTTAGGAATCATCTAGAATCTACTAATGTCTGATTAACTAAGAACTCTCTAAAAAATATGATTTAATATCAGTGATGCTCTGCTAAAAATGGTACATAACAATAAACAATGGCCTAGTTAAACAGATAAAAACAAATTGAAAAAGCATGTGTAACCTCTCTCTCTTCTCACTTAATGTATAATTAAGATAAAAGTTCCAACAAATGAAAAAGTACAAAATACTCACTTTTTGCAGTGTATTTATTTTCTTTCCGTTTTAAGCCCTTGGCCTTTAAACAATTATCACAGGTGAACCTAAAAGACCAAATAATTTTCATATTAAAAGTTGATAACAAGCCCTGAAATATTATATACAGAATGCAAAATATTGTGCTACACGCACATAAGAGACCAGCTTTTATGGTACAAGTCTGAGGGATTATATAGCTCCGTAACATGTTTTTACACCCTAACCTATCCCGACATGTAAAAGGAACCATCATGAATTATTACCCACCCACCCCAATCCTCAGCCCACTTCGACCAATGTGGGTCTCTCATATTTTCACAACCAACATTATGCAGCAGTAACTGAAAACAAAACAAAAACTACTGCACGCTAAAAAAAATTATTGATAGTTATGACTACTGGCTGTGAGCCTTCATTCCTATAAACCTATCTGAATAAAATTAAATCAAGAAATTCTACATTTAGATGCTTTAAAACTGAACTTACCCATTGGGCCAAATTGGTTCGAAATGTAATACACATATTTGATGAAGTTTTCTACCACATTCCAAGCATTCAACAAACCTGAAAATATAAAGTGCAAAAAAGACTGCATCACCATTTACATACATAAAAATTGTTTGTGTGTGTGTGTGTGTGTGCATTGGACTCTTAACATAAGCTGACATCACAAGAGGTTTTAAGTCAAAACTCTATTTTATTCGATTAATATCACTTTCATATAGAACTAATTAAATGTACAAGTCTTTCAGTGAAAATTCCATGTTGATAAGACCATTCATTCCTGAGTAGCAGCAATAAGATTTTCAAGTTGGCTGCTGTGATTGAAATATTGGATAACCGAATGGCACCATTTTTATTTAGGACCAACTGGACCATGGGATAAATGTGTCTGAAGATTGGAGTAACAACAAACTTGTGCTAATAGATGGACACATGACAGATGAAAGACCATATGCTATTCTGGACTACAATCAAAAGAGCTAAAATGAGATAGTCCTATCTGCTTTAACAGTTCAGCTGCATTCACTATCATCTTTTCCTTGGTCATTTAAATTACTGCAACAAATGTTTTATCAAGTGTTCAAGTAATCCATAAAACATCACAGATTTGAATACATGATTGATTTGAAAAGATGGGACAAATTACAAACAATGGTGGAAGACGTGCATATCTATCTCAAGTTGCAGAACTTCAGAATGAAGGTATATACACAAACAATATCGAAAATTCACTTGGTCTAACTGCTGGGTAGGTTATAAATTTCATAAATATATTACTAATATAACATTATTATTCAAGACTGTATACATTTAATCCTTAATAAATCCATGAAATGTGATGTGGCAAGGAATATTAAGATTCCAAATATTTTTGAACACAGGGAAATGGCATTTGGTTTATGCCTGTTCTTTTCTTCAATCTGGACATACAGAACTACCCAAAATTTCACCAAAATAAATCTGTCTGTCTGTCTGTCTGTCTGTCTCTCTCTCTCTCTCTCTCTCTCTCTCTCTCTCTCTCTATCTATCTATCTATCATCTATCTACACACACATAAATATAATCATCAATGGTTTTTCTGTTGGAAAACCCAATGAAGAGACTACAAATGTCCAAAACATAAAATAACACAAGTGTGACAGGCAAAGATATGAACAGACAAGGAACACTACATATTCTAATCACTTTCATGGTGGGATATAGAACCTGCACAAATTCTCTTGTAAAAACATAATGAATTTACTCACGGTTCAAGATCCAACTGATCGTTCTTCATCCTAACAAACTGATCTTTCCTGATTCTCCTGCAATGGAAAAAAAAAATCAAAATCTGAAAACTTTAAATGTCTTTATGGAACATATATAGTGTGACATAAACAAAAAACTTCAATCAATAGAATGGTAGACATACATGGGTTATAATGTAAACCATTTCCACACTGAAAGAAGAGTACAAAGAAACTACGCTACAACCCCATCTGCTGAGGAAAAAAAAATATGAAAATCCTGTTCCAAAACACCTAAGCAAGTTACCATGACTCAATAATCACACCTGTTATTAAGATGTAACATAACGATTAATCACCACTCAATTAAACAAGTTCAACTTACAGTTGGTGATCTTAAGAAAATCTTGACAATATTAAAGAAACAAAATCTTAAGCAGCTTTTTTAATAAACAAAATTGTTTAAATTGTGACCTTTAAGCATGTAGATTTAAAACAACAACATCCTGATATATTCCCTTATGAATATAATGATATGAAGTAGTTTCACAACTATTATCTGAAAATCACCTCTTGCAGTTATTCAAAATCCTAAAATGAAAAACCTGACTTTGAACAGAAGGCACAAATTATTCATCCTGAAATATCAGTTTATCTCCCCTCTTTGTGTAGTTGCAATTACAGTTTGTTTTTAACAACAATGGGAAAGTGCACCTAGGTTTATGGACTAGCTAAAATCCCGCTAAATAATGATTTAATTCAGCTCAAGGCTTTAATTCATTGTACTAAAGTGATTGTTACAAAGTATTCTATTATATTTATGTCAAGTACATGAAAGTTGAACGAGTATTCATTATCTGTGGAAATAACATCAATCTCCATATTTACAAATTCCTCAACTTGAGGGCACACTTAAGCTCAATTTATCATATTAGATATTAGTTGATAAATACACTGATTTACATGCAATATTTGCATGTGTAGACTTGTATTGGATCCAAAAGAGTCAAGACCTGAAAACAGTGTTGACGGATGGCAAGTCCAGGGAGCCTCTCTCAAAATGTTGTCTGTGTTATCAAAGTTGGAGAGACCTGAAAATGCTTTATATATGAGATCTTTTTGTATCATCACTGTTGTGGTTTTCAGATTTTAACACAACTCTGTCTGGCACAGCAGACAAGAGTTTCTTCCCTTTAAAATGAGTTCCTAGCATGTGCAATCTCATTTAAACTGAAGCTTTCTTCAAATGTCCAAATTTGTATAGTCACTAAGACAAAAGCCATGTTTACTTTTAATCCTTAGTGCTACAGAATACTGTTCTGAATAATACTATATCCATGAAGCATTATAATGGCAGAACAAGAATGAAGACAATTCTCACATAACAGAACAGGAATGAAGACCATTTTCACAAGCATCGTCTTTAATTACTTCATGCACATATCAGCCCTGTGAATTGGGAATCTCAGATTGACACAAAATATTCTGACGCCTGTAAAAAGTAATCAAGATAAATAGAGTGGATATACTTACATGACTGGCTGTGTAGGGTCATCCATGAGCTCAACTTCATCCCCTTGGATTTCTTGAAAACACTTCTCACAATAGGTGTACCTGTTATACAATTAACAGTGAGTGGTCATGGAGTGGATGAAATTGTAGTGTGCAGGTCACAAATCACAACATACAGTTAGATGGGTCATTTATGAAAAATCATGGAGATGGGGGACACAGTAGCCCACTAATATGATAATGCATAGCAGCAAGAGGAAGGGGAACAGAAAACAGAAAAGAAACAAGAAAAATACAATCTAGCATAAAAATGAGTGTACACAGCTTCCAGCTGATACAATTTGCATATCAGTTACTAAATTTCTTATAATTGTTTTGAAAAAAGCTAGTTAACTATAATCTTGCAAAACAAAAACAAAATCTTTGGCAAGGAAATTATTCAGATATGTAAAGCAACCTTTCAGCACTGACCAAGATAACTTACAGGAAGGATACAAAATAAGGTCATTGTGGCATATATCGTTTCTGTATTATGCTCTACTACTATCTGTTCCAAAAATTGCTTTCTAGTTTTCAGTCCCTGAATGTACTCAAATTGCATTCATCCATGAACAAACAAACGAGCAGCTTAAGGAATGTGTGTGTGTGTGTGTGTGTGTGTGTTTTACTTGGATTTTTAATGAAGCTTTTAGCAAAGTTTCAGCAATATCACCATGATGTCTGCAGTGTAGCAGTTTATTGTGATGTCAAGCATTGGGGCATCCTTTCCCCAAATAACAGACACCAAACTTTAGGACACTCTAGTTAAAATAAAATCTAATATGCACACAAGAAACAATTTAACACATTAAATTGAAAATTCATATGTACATGCAACTTTTCAGGTCTTAGTAGTCTAACATGTAATAAACAAGTCAAACTGCTCACCTATTCTGATAGCTGTAGTAGACAGTATCCCTGGGGATGGTACAGAGTTGTTTACCATAGCAACACAAGACTTGTGGACTGAAGGTGAATTTCATTCCACAACAGTACCCAAGAGATTGCATCACACCATTTATCTCACCCTCAAATACCTCCGACAGCTGTGCAAAGAAAGTGATAAAATTTACACAACTGTTCCAATCTTAAATTACTTTTATATACACACATACGGTAAAAAAAAATCATCAGAGGATTTCAATAAAGTGTGCATGTTTGTGTATGCGTGCATGTGTACATGTGCATCATAAACAATGCATTTACAAAGTATGGACATGTGCCCATTTCAACATATGAAATGAGAACTGAAAGTTTAGAAATTTTGATGAGGATTTTATGTACTTATAAAAAATATCCAATATTACAGATATAATGCAGACATGCCAACCCTGACAAGACCATCTAAGTAAGGCGTTAGACTTTCTTTCCGAAAGTTTGACCAGTTTTCAGCAAGTTGTAACAAAATATCATAAACTACTATTGTAAGATTGGAAAATGTATTAAAATGTTTGGTATTCAAAACAGATGGCTACAATAAACATTAAGCATACATAGTCCACTACCAATAGTCCAGTTGCACAAACTTCATTTCAAAACCAAATGCAGCTCAGTGGCTTGTTTTGATCTCTCCCCGGGACTTTATTCTTTTTTAAAAAAATTAATCTCCAATACATGTGAAGACGGAATCAAATCTCCCACCATGAGACATACTGAAATTGGCATGTAATATTGAATAAATGTAATTGTGTCCCTTCCTGGTTTTATTCGCAAGAATTTGAATATTCTTTTTATTTTTCTGTGTTGATTATTATCACTTTTCAAGTGGCTATAATTCCATTCTCTGGATGTCATTTTTTTAATTTAAAAAATCTATAATCAACAGTTTAATCAAGCAGATGCTTTCCATCAAAATATATCTGCTATAAAGTTAGTCTGGTTCCTTGACTAACTCCACTAATTCTAATATGAAACACGGATCAAAATCAAACACGGAAGAAATAAATTATCTAGACTTTTCTGCAACGATCATTTTCCCTAGTTTTTGCTTTTAATCGGCATGTCCCCATCTTATGGGTCACTCCTGTATGACTTAAGACAAATTGTAATTGTTGACAGGTCTGATACGTCTCATATGGAAACAGGTTTTAAATTATGTACCAGTCACATTCATGCCTGGATTGAACACAAAAACAAGCAAAGCCTTGCGTGTACTGAAACTGAAGTTCATATCTCTAATTTAATAGACACAAGTGTTTGTACCCGTGCCTTCTTGAAAGCAGGATTACATACATGCCAACCCCTGATATGGAAAAAGCATAATCCAAGTGGTCAAATAGCAGAATCCAGGCAGAAAAAGCGTAATCCACATATAACATGCTAAAATTTTGATGAACAATGATTTATTGGCCCCTCTCGTCTTTTAACATCCTTTACTGCTTAAAGTTTTCACATGTGGCACTTTTAGTTTTACATACACATCAACTAGAATCCTTATGAAGACTTTTAGTGCCAAATATTACAATTCTTTCCACATGATGCTGCTCTCATGTCTTCATATTTGGAGGATTCTGCTATCTTTCGTTTCGTTTATTTTTTTTTCTTTTTCTAGTCCATCTGTGAAATTATTTGAAAGGAGATATTTTTGCTCTCGTATACGCATCAACTCAAATAAAAAATACCTTTTAGCACCAAATACCTTCAGAATGGTTCTCCGCTATATATGAATCAGAACAAAGAATCTGTGCATAAAGATTAAAATTAGAAAACCAGTCTCCTCACTAAGCCATACAGCTGCTATAAATAGAATATGAGGTCACAAGTTGCTATAATTAGAACATGATACTGTTAGGAAAGTAATTGCATGACCACGGACAAATGTACTCTAATACTGTAGTTACATAGAAGTTGTCTTTTCTAAAATATGGTCTGTGGGATTAATTGAACATTAATAAAAATGAGAAAACAAATAATAGATTTTTTGGGTAGGTAAATATACAGAAAAAGCTTAAATCCATACACATTTACGCATAAGGCATAATTTAGTGGAAAAAAAGCGCAATTATCATAAGCATAATGGTTGGCATTTATGGGATTAGCATGTGGAATGATATGATGAATTATTTGAATTCAAAGTACCTAAACATTTCTGAAATTAGATTCAAATCTGAATCCTGACTATTTGAAGAGACATTTTCTTTTGGTAATTTAATTAACCATTTCACCTTTATTCCAGAAATATGTTCTAAAATTTGATTTACCTTTGTGCAATACTTGTATACTCTTGAAGACTTCTTGTTGTACAACCATGCATTTTCAAACATTAACCACACATCATCCACATATTGCCATGGATCCTGGTACTGACCAGTGTCTAATTTCTTTTTTATTGTTCCAAGGTCTATTGGGGTTTTCACAATATCAAAGTAGTCCTGAAATGTTCATAAAAACCTGCTCATGTTGGGTAAATATATAGCCTTTAAAAAGCGCATTATCAATATTAAACTATTTATCTTTTACCAGTTAAGAAATATATTTCTGACTCCTGAGAACTGTTGTCTAACTCGTAATTGGACATTCGTTAGCGAGAAAAATTATCATACTGAGAGTATAAAGTTACTGATCTTAAATTTATTTAAAAAAAACAATAGCACATATAGCAGACAATAGACTGAGTATAATGCAGACTTTGACAAGAGCATGGCAATTTTCTTTAGCTTACAATCTTTCTTTGTTTAAATGCAAAATACTTAATGATAAAATGTCTGTAATTGGGTATATTACAGAAAAATACATTTATTATGGGTGAGGTTTTTTCAAAGCAATCACATTCTGTCTTGTATTAAATAAACAAAAATAATTTGTCTTATTAAAATGTGGCTTTAAAATAAATTCCTGGATTATTGCATGCACTCGGGCAACTTAAAAAAGAACAACATGTATATATGTATGTGACTGCTATAAAATCAGTATTAATTACACAATCAGAATCATTGAGGCAGCTAACACTAACAGGTATCTGCAACTTGACTGGATCAACTGGTTGTCGAAATGGTATGGATTCAGGATCTTGCTTATAAAGTTTTTCCAAAGTTGGCATTAAAGCTTGACGAAGTTCATCTGGCTTGAATACTGTAATAAAGAATACAGTTACACAGAAAAGACACAACATACATGCAAGATTTTAAAATGATAAGCCTGACATAGTAGCTCGCCAACACAAGACAAATTATTTCCACCACAAATGGATTATCTTTTTTAATGCTTTTATCAAGAGAGACACCTATTCTGCATGTATCCTTCAATGTATGGAAAGATTGAAAGTAATTACATATGTAAAAAGTTAAAACAGATCGTTTGATAGTCCATGGAATGCCACGGGAATCCATTAATTATAATAGTTACAACATGCAATACATATTACAATACATCTGAGCAATTTCAACTTTCTGACTTTAATCTCTGTCTCTCTCTATCATCATCATCATTCCTATAACAACTTGATGGATTGAACATACTCTTCTTCTGTCTTGGCTTTGGAATGGGTGAAGCTGCAGGAGTATTACTGGATGAGGCATCTAAAGAAGGACTAGCTTTTGGCTCCATCAAGGAATCATTATCATTGTTGACAGAAGCACCCTCAGATTTTGGTGTAAACAGCTGTGAATCTGAGTTTGACTCCTCTTTCATTTCAGAGGTACTATCAACCACCTCCATCTTGACCTCAGTCTTAATTTCACTTTTGATCTCTGACTTGATATCTATGGAACTGCCTCCTATTGAGATGGTACTGGTGGCAGACGAGGTTGTGGTGAGAGAGGAATTTGAGGAAGCCATAGTGGTCTGGATGGAAGTTGTAGGAATCTGCAGGGCCTGTGTGGAGGTACTAGGTGAAGCCAAGACTTCAGACAAGGTTTGTGGCTGTGTGCTGATATCCACTGGTTCAGGCTTCACCTTTATGTCCATGATATTTGACAAAGACTTTTCTGACACCTGGAAAGAGATGAGCAATAGTCACTATGCAAGCGTGAAAATTTGCACACGGGCATATAATGATCCATTTCACACTTTTTCTTTTTTAAACTACATTAGATAAAAAAAATATTTCTGTCTTTCCAGTACAGGGTTCATACTGAACTAAGGATGATAAATTCAAAGACTTTTCCCAAACTTTCAAAGACCACAAACTGAGATTTCCAAGACCTGTTTTTGCTAATATTGTGTATACAGGTTATATGAGAAAACAATGAATGCCAAATACTACAATATTGATTACGGATTAAAGTCAAACTATAATAATTTCCTAAAATTGTATTATTATTATCTGGAAGATAGGTTAACATTCGTTGTTCTTTCAGAAATATGTAACATACGTGTCAGATTTAATACAAAATAAATTGTTCTCTTAACAGACATCAGCAATGCTTTAAATGCATTATTATATGTTTTTTTCTTCTCTTCAATCATTTTGGAAAGAGACGCCACCACTGTCATCCCTTCCTCTGCTTTTCTCCTAAGAGCATTTGACTCTGTGACAAGCACAATGTGCACTTTTAACTCTGCCTCTTCTGCTTTCGGTACAGAGGAAGCATGTAGGCTGGCAATGTTAGCTTCAAGCGACAGCTTTTTTGGCTTTAAGTTCTTCCACTTCATGCAAGGCTAATTCCCGTTTCTTTCTTTTTTGTTTTTTCTCATCCTTCTCTGCTTTCTTCTTATCCAGATAGGCATGGTACTTATGTCTTGCAGAGGAGTCATGTGTCATCATTTCATTGCTAATGATGATTTCCAAAGGTCCACCTGCTTTTCTCATTGTGTCAATGATTAGCCCTTGAGCTCTGAGGCTTTCTCTGCTGAGGGTCTCAACAGATACCCGTTTGTTGACAGAAAGTTCGACATATTCCTTTCTTTTGAAAAGGACAGAATAAAAGACTTCATCAAGGTTGGGCGTGTTTTTTCTCCATTTTTTTAAAAATAATCATTATCTATAAATCTAGTAATATTTCAAGCACTTCAAAGTACTGGGCAAAACGGGCTCAATTATAGTCTGACTATACCAACCTGTTTGTTTCTTTGGAAAGTCCGTTAATCATGAAATGTGCAGGAGATGGCAGTATTAGTGCCATTCTGGTCATATTCAGGTTAGAAATTATAAATCAATGATTCAGTTGACTTAGTTCTGTGCACTTTTTATCATTTAATTATTTTTGTTATTGAAATCGATAGGGGTACAAGCAAACGGGGATGTATAGTCAGACTATAGATACACAAATCAATTTCGGCAATGTGATTTTAATTTTTTTTTAAATACCATTTGGGAAAAAGTCGAGGGTCGGCAATGAAAAACGGGGATATTCCGTCAACTGGAAATACATTTTTTTAATTCTTTAATTTATTTACCTAATCAAATGACTTCTTACAGTTAAAGCTTCACAGCACACGTTTTTTTTTTATATACTCACAATTCAAGAACAACAACTCTTGCTTAACTCTACTATAGTGTACGCATGTGCACTTTGAAACTGAATATCCGCGAATTGAATTTATTGCAATGTATGTTGTTATATTAAACCAAGGAACATTATTATGTAGAACAAAGTTTCGAAAATGATTTTTGTCCCTCAAACGTATTAAATAAACCGCCAGTATAAGTAAATTTAAACAGGCCCTCTTTTGCCATATCTCCCAAATCATCACATTAAACAATATTTTATTTTATAACCGAAGAGTAATGAGTTAACATTATTTTGCCCAAAATTACCAATAGCTTATAGCTCTGCATCTTCGTTCCACTAAATGAACAGTACATGTATGTAGTTACTAATTTGCAAGGACTCCTTCTCCTATTGAAGCCACGTTGCTCATTTTTTTACACAATGTACAAAACGTCTTTCGTTTCCATAATTTATCCTTTTGCAGCCATTCCTTGTATTTCTCTTGTTCAAGCCATATATCATTGAAAGAGCAAAAGCCTGGCATTTTTAAACACTGATGATGTAAATCGACTGAACAAATTTTGAATCCTCGAAAGTGTTACTCTCGCGCACTTTCTACATAGAGTGAATTAGTGTAAAGAATATTTTGATTGGCCAAAGATGGACTCGTCCAATCAAATTGAACGATTCGTCAAAAGAAAGAAGCCAGGAAAACCAGCTACATCCGAAGCTAACGACCTTAGGCAATTTTATTTGTGACTTCCTTTGATAAATTGTGTAGCCATCTTGCTTTGATGAAGAGCGCATGTGTTATTGAAGTTGCCGCCAAACCAACTTTGGTTGGCCAAACAAAGCCTCTTTTGTTGTTGTGGCAGCAATGAAACTGAACGGGTCATCAAAAGAAAGAAACCAGGATAACTAGATTACATTCGAATCAACCTTGGATAATTTTATTTCTGATTCTGGAAAGAAATTAAAATTTTGGGGTTTATTTCAATTTTCAAAGACTTTTAAAGACCTTAGGGTAATATGCTCGATTTTCCCAAACTTTCAAGGCCTTGAAAATGCTACCTCATTTTTCCCAAACTCTCAAAGACCTTCAAAGACCGTACGAACCCTGCAGTAGCATATCATGTTTTTCATGACTGTTTATTTCCCACTTCACTCTTACTCATTACAATGTTGACTGTTCATGGTAAAGAACGACTGAATTCATTCACATTTTTTAAAAATATGACATGATTGACAGTATTTTCAAATAACAAAAAAGCAAAGAATATAGAAATGGCATAGAAAGTACCTGTGACTTGTGATTGATATTGCTCTGATGATTGTTGACTTGTGATTGTTGCTGCTGTAAAGGAGCAGGGGAAACTTGGGGCTGATTTATTGCCTGATGTAACTGCTGCTTTCCCTGATTAGGAATCTGAGACAACTGCAAAATGAAACAATAATCTTGTACATCACTAAGGTCAAAACCTGACAAAAAATATGTTGCACAGTACTTGCAACATACATTAGTAGTGAAGTATTTTTCTTTTACAATCTCAAAAGAACTTATTTATGTACTTATGTAGTTGGACTAAAGTACTCGTTGCAATTCTATTGCTTGGCGATAATTAGCGAAGTTCAACTGTAAATGTCGCAGACTTAAAGAAACAACAAACATGTCAGTGAAAACTTTCATTAGGTTTATTCCAGGATAGAACTCTGGCATGCTACATCATTGAGGGAAATGACATTGTCTGTATAATCAATGCTTAAAATTGTAGTCTAAATTGTTTTAGGAAAGTTAATTTAAAAATATGGCAAAAGGATAGAAATTAACAGATCTGGATACCAAATTTCCCCGATTTTATGATAATGGTGGTTATTGCCATATTCATTTTTCCCCACCTATATATTAATTGTGGTATTGGTTACTTCAAGCTACCATCAAACTGTTCTTTGAATTTACCTGAGCAGTCGTCATAGTGTTCATTTGGGGCCTGGGACTGATGGAAGGTGCATGTCCTGCCATTTGTGACTGGGCTTGAGACTGAAGTGGAAGATGAGATGTCACTTGATGTTGTGCAGGAGAAGACTGGGGTGGCAGGGACTGCTGGCTAGGGATCTGTGGAGTCGGCATTCTGGCCTTCAGAGCATCAAACTGCTGCTGAGATTCACGAGATATCATGGGTGGGTTGGTAGGCAAAGTCATCTGCTAATAGATTGATTGATTGATTAATTGAGTTTTAACGGCGCACCAGCACTTTTAGGCTATTTAGTGCCATACAATAGGTTATATGTTTGAAAATAGGAAGGTTTAACATCAACCAGCGACATAGAAAACCAAATAGTTCAAAGTAAAATGGTAAGATGTTGATATTTGCCGCACAGTAAAAGTATGAAACCTTTTAAAATTTATAAAAGATCCTATATCGACCAGCGATATAAAAGAACAGATGGTTGAAATTTACAGTAAGATGGTAACGGTGCAAAATAAAGCTTCCCGATCAATGGGAGAGGTAAATGTACTATGTTAATGAAAAAGGATGTAAAGGTATTAAAATGGGACGGTATATACATTGCATAAAACTGCACAAGGTCATAGCATAAAAGTCAAATTTTAGAGTAAAGATTTAATGCTTTCAGGAACTCTATAATACGAGTGATGTTTATAGTATCAAAAAGTTCTTTCATATCATGCATAATGTAATAACGATCGCGCGTAGGTTGCAAGTCAAAGCACTCTATCATAAGGTGATTGACAGTGAATGGTTCATTGCAGTAAACGCACTCTGGTGGGTCTTCACCTTTTAGTATGTGTGTGTGGGTGATATAAGTATGACCAATTCGGATGCTAATAGAGCAAAGATATGATCCTGGATTACAACCATATATATCATTACTATTTTTAACATTATAACTGCAACCATAATTTGAAAATAGATGCTATACAATCTAGACAACAAGTGCACACATGAAAATAAGCATACATGGAAAGAAAGTATGCAAGTCTTCTGGTATTTTTTTTAATACACCAAATCAATTGATCCTTTAAAACTGTGAACTAATTTTCACTAGTTTACCATGCATGACTTTTCTTTTGGGTGGCCGAGTGGTCTAAAGCGCTTTCTGTTATGGATAACTGCTGTCTCACCTCCTTCTGCGTGGGTTCGAGTCTAAGATTCAGCTAATGTAGTTTATGTGAGAAAGCTTGCCAGTAGCTTCTCGTGGGTCGGTGGTACTTTCCGAGGGTTTTCCCTGGTTCTTCCTCCACCAATAATACTAGCTGCCATGTATAGCTTATCATGTGCTGAAAAATGGCGTTTAAAAAAAAAAATTCTTTCTTTAAAAATTTTACAGGATATTGGTCAAATTCTGTTAACCGGATTTTAAGATAATGCTGCTAAAATTGATTTTCCATTTTAAGTAAATGTGGACATGTTTGTGAATTTGCATAAATGTGCAAGACCTTCAAACTAAACACTTTGTCAAATCTTTTAAAATTCCCATCAGTAAGTTTTAAAGTTCCTGAACGTTGTTATATTTTTAGCAGCTGCATCAATATTTGATGGCAGATTGCATCTTTGTGCAAACTTAAAACTGCCCTTCATGCCAAGATGTTAAATTTTACTAATATCTGCAGTTTTTGAGATGTCCTTAAAAGATTCATCCATATTTAGCAATGGCAGACATATTTGATGGAAGATATGTGTAATTTTTACAAAACTGAAAATCCTCTTTGCAAGGATGCTCTCTATAAAATTTTATTAAATTCTAAAGAGATCTTTTTTCTTCTACTTCTATTACCTATAGCCACATCTGAATGTTATATTTGAATGAAACTGAGAAGTCCTTTTCAAGGTTTGTATTTTTCAGGTATGGTGGGCATACTGTATCACATGTCATGATCATCTGAAAGAATTTCAAAAACCTCAGCGACGATGCTTTATTGTCAACTTTTGATTAAATTCTGTTGAACAATTTTTGCTAAGTCAATATGTGTGATCTGGTTTCTGCATTTAATGGTCAATCCCACCAGTAGTTCAAGTTTGTTGACTGCATTCAATGGCCTATCCCGTTTTTTGTCTCTCTGAATGTGTTAGATATATCTGATTAGTTACAAATGTGGTTTTTCAAGAATCAGAACAATATTAACCGATCAGAAATGACTTTACTTTTAATTGTGCAAATTTGAATTGTAAACCACGGGTTACTAATGGAAGGCAGTTTCACTTCATGTGTTCTGTTCATGAAAAATTGTAATGATGACCAACATAGGACATGATGACATGAGAGCGAAAATGTGGAGTTTATCGGGTTTAATCATGAAAATATTAAGCAAGTAAAGGAATAATATGTTCCGCAGTTACATATTTTGCAAGATTTAGATTCAGACAGAAGTTTCTGAGAACGAATCATCAGAAGAGGATGATGATAGTGATGATGATAGAGTTCTTGCGAATCTAGTAGATTGTAGCGATCGTGTTAATTTCATAAATAGTGTATAAAAAATTAGTAAAAGATTTTTTGACATAGAAAAAAATATATCACTGTGTAGAAAAATTTATCTGGAATAATTGGTGAAAACTTCGTGGATAATTATTGGATATAAGAAATAGAAATTAAGGTAACAATGAAAGCATGTGCACGACAGATACAGCTTAGTGCTGCTGGGGGTATATCAGCAATAATGCTGATAACAGTGCTGGGGCTGAATGAGTTAAAAGTTTTCTAATAAAATAATACAGGTAGTAATACTGGATGATTGGAAAAGCAATATGAACAAATTCCAAATACCTTCATGCCAAGATGATCAAATTCTGTTAATTTATTAACAATTGTTTCGAGGTCTTGTGAACTCGCATGCAAAAAAAAATATAAAAAAAATAATAAAAAAGATAAAAAACTTCTATTGAAAAATACAGCTGTAAAGCAATTTGTTGACATGTGATGACCTTATAGTATTTCCAAATTTTCGTAGCAATCCATTAAAAAAATGCTGGAAAATTTGCATAATGGAATATAAAATGCACTGTAATTTTATCTCTCATTACATCAACAAATTCAGTACTGACTGCTATGATGCAAACCTATAGTCAAGGTACCAAACTAGCTACAACAAACTAAATTTGAAGGCAGGAACAATAACTGCTACAACCTACCAAATCGTGGCTAATTGACCATTTTTTTAAATAGGTACCAAGAAAAGCAGATTTGCTGTTAACTTAAAACTGATTACATTTGAAGCAGATCATTCTGTATAAATACTAAGCAAATGAAAAAAATTCTCTCTCAATCAATGTTCTACAATTGATGCTGCCACATTAAAAATGGGCATTTGCTTATTCTCAAAAGCTGTCCTTCAGTGATGACATCCTGAACACAGTAATCTTCACTACAACAGAGGAAGCCAACTACAATATTCAATAAAAACAAATGAACCTTTCAATGCAAGCCAGCACCAAACTTAAATAAAAGCAATGTAATCTGATCAATGGTTGCCTTTTTAAAAGGGACTGGAACATATTTTTAAAAATTTAAAATAATGGCCTTAAAATCCACTCTGGCGTTCAACTTGTGACCATAATAGTGTAAAATATCTCTTGGCTAGTTATTTTATTAATCTATTGTACTAAAATGAATTATGGATCAACAGAGAAAATAAAAGCAACAAGTAACCTTTTGCTATTTAATAAAGTGCATGCAAAATGATCACATCTTTCTTCAGCAACCAACATAACAAGGTGATGTCATCACAAAATTCCTTGCTATGTCTTTCCAAAAATAACGATTTAATACTCACTGGATTTGGTGGTGGTGGTGTTGTTCTTGGCATAGGTGGCTGCATTGGCATTCTAACAGCAGTATTTCCCAACTGGGTCGGCTGTGACAGGCTATACATGGCATCATTTACAGAATTCATCTGACCCAACTGTGGTTGAGCTGTTGGAATTGGGCCATCTGCAACACAATGGCAAATATGAAACTTAAAGGATGTGTATGTACATATTTCACTTTAATGAACTTCAACACTCTAATCTTTTTGTCTCTTTTATGTTCTACCAGAAATGTAAAATGATGAATATATTGAAAGGAGTAATCCTTAAAGCCAAGATTTCATTTATATAAAAAAAATTTAAAATAGTGACTTTTGTATAACTCATTCATAATACAATCATTTGCTCATTAATTTTTAATGTTATTCGAAAAGACATTTTCATTGGTACTCAAATTTCATGAATGCGCAAGGCATCATATGGTTTTGAAAGATACAGATTTTACTCGAAAATGTCTAAATGTTAAAATTTTGAAAGTGAAGGCTTTAATTAGCCAAGTTTAGAAAGCAAGCTGCAATACAAATACCTCATTACCAATACTTAAAACCGGTTTAAAAAAGGAATCACTGGTTTTCAAAGCCGTTTATTAGATGATCCCCAATTAACCAGTGAAGATGCACCAGTGTACATATATGTGCTCACTTACTGTGAATTGGGGGTCTAATTTGTTGCTGACCAGGCATCTGCTTACTGTTAATTCGAGCCATTCTTTTTTCTTCCAATTCTTTTTGGATTTTGTAAATTTTCTCCGCCAGGAAATGGTAGTACTCTTCCTGAAAATCAAAACTTAAGAGATTAATATATGAAAAAAAAAGTGTCCTTGTCAAAAACTGAATGCTAATGTTTTAAATTGCTTCCTTTAACAATGGCAAGCAAAACAAAAAGCAAAATCATGTTCAAGAAAATGTATACTGAACCTCTTCTTTAATCCAAGATTTAATTATCTGAAAAACATTTGATTTTTGTGAATGTTGCTTCAAAATTTCCTAAATTTACCGAAAAACAGTAGTTAACTGATGTTATTCCATACAACAGTTTCAGTTTTTAACACACCACTTATCAGTCTGTGTAGGTTTATTACCATGTCAGCACAATTTGAACTAGTTTGTAAAAAGCCAACTTCCAAGCATGTAAATTTCATATCAAGGGAAATAGAAGAAAAATGTATATTTTTTCAGTTCTGTGGGGGGGTTTTTTTGTGTGCTAAACCCAAGGACAAATTTGTCATGCTTGGTCTGCAGTAGATACAATATTCAAGTTAAAGTAAATAGCCTCGCTCCCATAAAATGACATACCCTGCTATTGGCCGTTTCATACATATCCCCTTCCACTTTTCTGGCATAGGCGACTAGATTGTTCATCCTTCTGTCTTTCAAGGCAGCAGGATCAGGAGTGGGGAAAATTGCTTGAACTCTGTGAAGAGAATGCAAGCATGCAAAGGTATAATAGTCAAATTTTGAAAAAGGCACAAAAGTTATTTGAAAAAGACAATTTTCAGCATATCAATATTTAAAAAAGGTCAAAATACCCTGCTTCTTAACATATTCAAATTAATAGTTACTTTTTAATAAAGCAAGTAAGTAAAGTAATATATTTTGTCATATATTAAACTGAACTGTTCATTATCAAAATTTTGGTGCCAGCTTTTAAAGAATCAAAAGGGTCAGAATGAAATAACATTTTTTAAAACTTTCCTTTGAAAATTAATTCAATTATTAAATTGGAGTTGCCACTAAATTTGAAACCACTTTTTTTAATGTACCAGACAGCCAAAGTATTGTTTTATATCAAAATACATATGAAAACAAAATGTATTTACAATTTATAAACAAGATGATTTCTGAGATCCTGAGTAACACTTTGATGCCATTCCTTGGTACCACGATTTGTTTGGGCCATGATTTGAAGGTTTTCCCCTCCAGGAATAGTTCCTCCACCAGCCCCTCCTAGACCTTGTGATAACAAAGCATTTATGCTCATCATGGACTGGGGTGTCTGGGTGCTCTGGGGAGTTGGGTTCATGCCATGGGGCACTGAAAATATAAAAATTTGTAGCAAAGACCTAAAATGAAAATCTTGCAAAATCCAGGTCAACAAGATCTGTTTTCGAAAGTCTAAGATGCAACAGAAAACTATGTGCTAAATTAAATGTTAAAATGCTCATAACCTGTTCCATTACTGAAGGAAAGAGGTGACATTTTTCACATCTGTATCATCTTCAATCCTATGCCATATCAATTTCTGAAGTCTGGATCAGAAAAAATGTATAAAGTTTGACATCTTAATTTAACCGTTAACCTCACATAAGTGCCTTTGGATGCCTCTACTCCATTCTCATGGAAGTGTGTTTGGACACCCACTGTAAACATCAGCCATTTTTAGCTGGTTTTCACAGTACCAACATTGTGGAAAATCCCGCTGGATACTACATTAACTGATGTGAATGACCATTACATCAGATTATAATCTGCTATTTACAGTAACTGGGTTGATTTGCCACTCTCTAAAATGGAGGCTACAGATTTCTCAAGTTTGCACAATTATAATCATTACTATGAAAGTGTCAATAGCTTATGTAAAGGCTCTAATATTGATGTAGACTACAATGAGTTTGTATAATTTATCAAATTCAGATGATTTAGTAATGTTGATGCAAAGAACCGGTAAATTTCAAGTTGTGAAATGGCAGCTATCGTTGGAAGTGATGAACAAGTTCTCTAAGTTTTTAAAGTACATAAAAAAATCTTCTGTGAAAATAATTATACAGCTATAATGATTAGATTTTGCTCTTAAATCATGATACACATAAATGTGTACCAAAAATGTAAAATGGTTCAAATTGATGTTGAATGAAACATATATTACACTGCTGTAACAGTAAACAGGCAGGCCTGTGTGTATATAGACAAACAGGTTAATTGGTGTTCTATATTATAGTGAACTGCACAGTGCAACTTTAGTACATGTATATCAACTGCCTACAAAGCCATACACTATGAGATAATGGGTTAAATTATGAACCAAAAGGTTTAATTTATACTACAACATTTTAGTACTAAAATTTCAAGACATATGCACAGCCAATTTATAAGTGTTTTCCAGACATTTTCATGCATCAATTATACTTCCTTCAAAACCTTTTTTCTTTTTCTTCTTATTACACAATACAGAACATGTTAAACTCACTCTGAGCAACTTGTGTTTGAGGCCTGATACTAGGGATATCACTTGGGTGACTGGTGGTTGGCTGGTTTCCTTTGTATGGTAAACCTAACGCTGCATATGCCCTTTGCAGCTCATTCACTGCTGGTGGTGCATTTAACTGGTTACCAGGAAGATTAGGATTGCCAGGAGCTGCCACTCCTCCTGGTGTGGGACCTTGTACACCACCTGAAATTAGGATCTAACATTTTAACACACCTACCAATCTTTCTCAACATAATATATATTAAAAGAAACAACTGTCCAACAGGAGAACTAGGTCAAATTACCAGGCAAAGTTCAACTAAAAATAAAAAACACTATTTCCAAATACCTGGTCATATAAAATGATCTGGATCACAGGTAATATTGATGACTATACAAGTAACAATCATAGCTTGGATTATTATTGTACGAGTGAGGACATGTTGCCAGTTATGATTAAATACCATTATTCAAACAATGGAAGCACTACCGTATTTTCGCGCATATATGACGCACCCAAATATAAGACGCACCCGTATGTAAGACGCGGGTTTTGACGCTTTGTGTAAAAATATTTTACATAAGACGCACCCATATATAAGACGCGGGTTTTCTCGATTTGTGTAAAACAAAATTACATAAGACGCATGCGGCCTGCCATCTGCCGCACTGAGCAATTAATTATCCAGTGGTTTCCTTTCCTTTATCATAAATGAAAATTTGTCCAATGTTTCATCACCTGTCGGATGTACCGTATTTCATGTTATTATTCGTACACGAAAAAATAATTATTGTTTTCAATGTACTAATTTACAAAATCGGTCTCATTCTGCTCAACGTTTTAAAAATATGTTGTTATTATGAGAGAGAGAGAGAGAGAGAGAGAGAGAGAGAGAGAGAGAGAGAGAGAACAAAACGTGTATTTAATTGCCAATTGGTCTGTGGTCTTCGCGTTGAGATATTATTTTTACTACTGGTAGATAAATAAACTCAAATGGCTTCTGAACTCATTTTCAAATACGCGCGTTTATTTGTTACACCGACTGACGTAATCTGTAGTTCGCATTAACTACGATGTCCAGCGGTTAATGAATAGAAGTATATATTGTAATGACAACTGAACAAATATATACCGGTAAATCATTATATTTTTTCGCCGATACAAAAGACAAAGAAGGGCAATAAAACGAATGTGAATATATTCTCAGTTAACAAAACAGCTGCCCTTTTATTAGTAGGTTGAGCAACAGGCTTTCTACACATACCGGTAATTGGTGAACATTTTATTTCGGGATTCTTTTCTTTATCATTATTAGATGCCTCAGATATACATTTACGCGAAGAAAGTGAAACAAACAATACTCTGTTACAACTGTTCAAGTACATGTACATAAATCAATTAATTCTGTAACATTTTTAGTTTAGATCAAAGAATTGTCTGAGGCAGGACCGCAACGATTATTGTTTATTCTTATCTGCCGCCGGGCCAATAGCGGATGGGTTGAGTACCGGTACCTGGTTTCTAGATTCTAGAACAATAAACGCCAGATGTAAAGGTGGCTTCATTGATCTGCTAGGAGGCCAAGTCTTCAGCGAGTGTGATTAGTACCGTACATAGAAAAATAAATGCCTGATGTATGTGTTTAGCATATATAAACGTGGGAATATTATCTTGTTACCGGTATATATAAGTGAGAGATCAATTTGCATTTTTATATATAGGTAATATAGCCGCCGTAGTTTTTGCTGTGATAATTAATAACAATAAACAAAACTATTTAAACATACTATATTATTTAAATTTAAAACATTTACTCCGACTAAACGTAGATCTGCAATAACTATGGTATACAAAACATTGAAACGACAGGATTTTAAATTTGAAGTGGCCTGCATTAGATTGGTACACGTGTTAATTACTGAACACTTACCCAACTGTTTTTACAACTAGGAATGAAAATCGTGAAACGTGAATATCGACCGCAAAAATCGTCATTCAATATCACACACTGTACCGGTCGTTCGTGTTAAAAAAATACTTACCGTATTTTCGCGCATATACCCGTATATAAGACGCGAGTTTTGACGATTTGTGTAAAAATATTTTACATAAGACGCACCCATATATAAGACGCATCACTTTTTGCGTGGTGTGTAAAATGTTGTACAAGACGCGTCTTATATACGCGAAAATACGGTACTGTTCTCTAAATGTATTAATCTCATCAGTGTGTCTATGCTAAAAATTAAAATATTCAACAACTTCAAGCAAAAGCATACAGCGAGATGGCATTCTTACTTTAATTAAAAATCATAGAAAAGTATCATCAGCAACACATTATATACCTGCCCCATGCTAATTGTCTTTATGTAGGCAACTGAATGATTTGCACACTAGTTTTTTTTTTCCCCTCACTCCCAGACCTTGACTTTTGAACTTTCAACTTTTTCAAGCCAAAGCTGCTCCTGGTTGGTGAAGCAAATGAATGACCTTGTGTTTGAAATTATTTTCTCCATTCAGTTACAGTGACAAAAGAATCAAAAATTTCTTTTTTACCCTGACTGCTGGTCATCCACAATGTTTGGTCGAGATATTGGATGACAAAATGATATTTGTTTCCACAAACCAATTTTTTCTTTCAATCCGTGATCTTAATCTGTGACCTTTTGACTCTTTATACTGTCAGTCAGTAACGTTGACCTATGACCTTTTTGATCCCAAAATCAGTAGGATTTTTCCTTACCCAGCACACAAGCCATCCACAAAATCTGGTAAATGTAGATGGTCAACAACTCAAGATATTGTGCTGAAATCAGTTTTGTAATGGCCAGACAATATCTTAACACAATATGGTGGGCATATTAAAAAAATCCAGAAATGTATGATTATAAGATAACATGAAAATAGCAAGCCTGTAAAGTGAAGCTAAGACTTACCTGGATGTTTCTGTCTGTCAGAAGCATGTTTTAATGGCAGGCACACAGGACAGTCTTGTCGAGTACAGTTCTTCCAGTGTGTTATGATTTGTCTTGAAGATGCACAATGAGCCACTGGACAACAAAAGATACAGGAATAATGATAATGTTGTTTAAAAAGAAACCTTAGAGGTAACATCTATTGTCCTTTTAAACCTTTTTGGGAGTTATCTCAAAATAAACTGCCAATAGAATCATTTATTGACATCAGAAATATTCCAGAAATTACATTTCTTCAAAATTATTCAGCTGTTAACTTGTCTTTACAGTATAATAAAAAAGATTAAACTACACAAACTACTCAATTCCCTTTAACTTTCACACAAAAACATTCACGCTACCTGAATAAAAATGCACAAAAGCGAAAGCAGTACTCTATAGTTGTGTTAAGCAGCATAATATAATACTCTCGTCTTTACTATACAGCATCAAGTTACCTTGGCAGGATTTGCCAGCGTTACAGGTGGTCATATGGTTCAGCACATTTTTCATAGTGCGACAGTGTGGCAACCCACATGCCTCTCCATTGTTTTGTTCGCGCCTCTGACACTTGTGTGCGTGAAGTAGCAGCACTAACTGTTGTTGGATGAGCTTTCGTTTTTCTGGGTCAGCAGTTGGTGGCTGCTGTCCTGTCCCTGGAACACCACCATGCTGACCTGGCTGCTGAGTCTAGTAAAAAAAAGGTAGAGAAAGAAAGAAAAAAAATGAAAAACATGCAACTTCCTTTCTGGTGACCTGTCATTTATTTACCTAGAAAATATATAACATTTGAGTTTTAACTAAGAAAACCAAACAGAAACAAACATTCAACCCAATATTTAAAAAAAAACAAAAAACACTGACCATATTCTGTGAATCATTGTACAGACAGATGGATATACAGACATGCACTTGGCTGCCAAAGTAATCACGAGTTTCTGCCTTGGTAGCCAGATATTAAAACTAATCAAATGAAAAACTTCAGTCATATATGAATTTCTTCAGAAATATATAGAAGGTGGCTCAATAGTTTATCTTAAGCCTTTCTCCAGAATCAATTCTAAAGAATGGATCAGTAAAATAAAAAACAAAACAAAAAGGATATTAAAATAAACCTTATATTGCATCAATTTCAAATTAAATGTGCAAGCTTAAAATATATGTCTGTAATCTAATTACACTAAATTCTCTCTGGTTTTAGCCTCGACTTGAACACCCTGGTCACTAAATGTAATATTCAGCTGAATTTGGATCTCTGGTCTCAAACCATGTATTTATTAATCAAGCGAGTTAACAGTTAGCAACCTCGGGGTTTGTATAAACTGCCAGCGATGAGAAAATGTTCATTATAAAATATGTAGAGTATTATTTGTGGTGTAATATGTGCCCTACTATTGTAAGATAGAAATTATCTTAAAGTTTCTTCTGTTCTCAACTTTCAAATAATCCTCATCTAAAAGGTCATTCAAAGAGCCAAATCATATCAAATCTATGGTAATTCTTCATCAAAACATACTTTCACACACACACACACACACATATATATATATATATATATATATATATATATATATATATATATACACACACATCACAGCTATAAAAAAAACCTACAAGTTAGTCAGAAAGAAATACTTGAATGTACAGTTCATTTCAAAAATTGCTTTCTAAAAAAGAAATCAAGGATACACTTTGTTCCTGAACAATTAAAACATTCAAGAATATATTTACAACTTGTGCCCAAGTTCCTTAAGAGTACACTATAGTTACCGGTACTTCAAATTCAAGTACTATTCCTTGAAAATATGGTACATGATTGACATTCAAGGACAAAATATCTTTATCATCATCCTCCAACACATGTCCAAGGAACTGAAAAATGAAACTACTGTCGAACTTGGTTGGAAATCCCCATCTACAAAGTTTCAAGTTTTTTTGTAGTACGACGTTATATATATATTTTTTTTGATGTGGTATGTTAGCTTCTTGTTAAAAAGTATATAATTTTAAAACAGAAGCATAAAGTACATTTATTCTAAAGATTCATTTTCTTCATTAATAGTAAAAAATTGTAAAAAAAGAATAGTACTGATGTGAAGCAACAGATAACCCAGAACCAGAAATTGTACATGTATGCATGCAGTGTTGTACCTAGGATCCAGTATCCACTGGATGTGTTGTTCTTGTCTGAGGGTCACACAAATTTTTAAAGGGAATAAGGAGGAAAATAGATACATTTAATTTCCTTTACATGGGCTTCAATTACATAATACTCGCATTTTCAGACTTAATGGAAACAGTATTTATACTATTTATACTGATGCCCAAAATGCACTTAGTCAAGACTCAGATGCTGGGGGAATAATTTATAGAAAACTACTATTCTGTGTATCCCATCCTATTCTGCAACACCATGTACACATGTGTGTATTTATGCATGCATATTCACTAGTGCAACACAAGGGACCTTTCAGAAACATACATGACCAACATAACAGCAAGCATACACGTCCCTGTGATGTAACTGTGCCTCTACTTCTTTTCATAACATAATACTTGATATATCTGTAAGGCATCACCATATCAATTAAATTATATAATCTTAGAAAAAATTGTTTTAAAATATACATCATACAGGCTTGCACATATGCAGCTCCATGAACAGATAGCTGCATGTATGCAATGTTTTTGTTTAGAAGGGTTATTAATTTAGCCAATACTGTACCTCAAGTAGAATTTGATATGGCCATAATTCCAACCGATTCTGTAAATAAGATGATCCTTATATCTTAAATTATATCAACAAATTATTTAATCTACAATGCAACTTGTTTTCAATCAGTGAATTCTTAACATGAACAAAGACTCTGCAAATACTGAATTTTTATCAGTACATGGAGGAATTACTTAAAACCATATGTTCATTATTTCTCAAATGATTCATTCTGCATGAAAATGTTCTATTATATTGCATTGAGAATCAAAGATAAACTTGTTCATCCCCTTTTCCCAAGAAACTATTTGTGTAGCTCTACAAAATACAAACCAGATGGTCACTAATTTAGAGCCCAAATTACAGTGGTAATGTAATTTTGAGCTATTCTTTTGACAAAAACAAGGCTTTAGATCAAGGTTTGCAGCCAAAAATGATGGTACTATGTATGGGCTCCTTGCTTCATGGATTTTCATTTTCTACTTCTGGAGCCTCAATTTCCTAAATTTGGTAGAGTTTTCAATATACTGAACTCTTCAAGTTTAAATGGTGTCATAAATGGTATATGGTACTGCATCCAAACATATATTAATTCTAATAGATACGTTTAATTTCCTTTATATGGGCTTCAATTACATAATACTCACATTTTCAGACTTAATGGAAACAGTATTTATAATATTTACCATCAAAAGTTCAGGCCCCACATAATGTAAATTTCCAGAATCACTGCATTTCGTTTACATAACAATCTTGTGCTAATGCCATCTGTATCAAAATTAGGTATCATCATTTAATCTTGTCCCAAAAAAATTTTTTTTAGGAACAAAAGAACTCGTCATCAAATGTTAAAACCAATAAAATGTTAGAAATAAATTATTAAAGTAACACATGACCAAAAATAGCCTAAAATTGGAGCCCTCTGTAAAAGGAAGTTTCTTTACCCACTGTTCAAGCTCTTTGCATTATTCCCTTTGTAGCACAAGATACTATATATGATGATATCTGAGGGGAACTTAACGGAGCCTTCCATTTGATTAAAAGGAGGGTGAGTTGTCAAACAAGGCGTACAGTCTTGGGGACCGCAAGCAATGAGATACAGTATTTTTTTTTTTTTTTAAAGTAGCTTATTGTAAAGTAAAAGTAGCTAAGTAAATCATCAGCCCCCTCCTGATAAGTTAAGACGCGAGCTTAAGCTTTAAGAAAAATTGGTCCTACACTTTTATTGTAAATTCTGAAGATAGCTATTGTGCTAGGTCTAGTTATATTTATTAACTACTACTATTGCTATAATACACAACACGGTCTTTAGCTACTAAAAAAACAGGTGTCAAAATCCCTATACAAACATCACTCAACTTATCTATGACTGTGACAAGTATGTAATGAAATTACAAGATGTATGACTACTACTTACAGCACTGATCATGGTACTGGTAGGCATGCTGAGAGGAGGAGAGGTCATGGCAGTTGACATGTTGGTAGAAGGAACAGCAGCAGCAGACATGGGTGGGTTGAAAGAGGAAGCCGTGGAGGGATGACCAGAAACAGTAATACCAAAAGCATTACCACTACCACCCAAGGGTCCAGTAGGCTGCTGGAAGAGAACAGGTTAACTGTGGTGCTGAATGGTGCTGCTGTAGTAGTAGACACCCATAAAAGGTTACAACTTCCAGTATCATTTCAGCACGTGTCTACAAGTTTTTATTTACAACAGATTAACTTTAAAAAAATACTGACAAAAACTTCAAAATGCAGTGTTTTCTATGGGCTGCCTTTTGATAGTTTCTTTTCTCAAATTGTATCACACAATAATTCGGTATTATATGTACATGTATTAACACAACTGACAAATAAGTTTGTTTTTTCTCCATTTTATTATATTTGTATCAATGAACATAAAAGTATTATCCATATGCAGGTCAGCTTAAGACACAATGTATACAATTTTAACAATTATATCAAAATTATAATGGTTGGCAAAGTTGCAGAAGTCTATGAAAGTAATCATGTCTGATGGTCTGAATGAAATGCAAGCACTATCATAGCTGTGGTAAAGTTATAATCAAAAAAGTATGGAATAAATGATGAAACTAAGAGCATTTCTCACTGCAAATTAAAAGGGCTCAATATATTTGACCCTAGTGACCCCTTCAATTGGAAGGCTGGAGAAAACACTGCACCATGCTGCTTTCTCACCTCACTAAATGACCTGCTGTATGTGGTCTAAAGGTTCCAAAATAAACTTGTAAAAAGTCTGACACAAATCTTTTATTGCAGATCACAGCAACTTCAAACCACATTTAAAATAAAAGTCACAGAAAAGCTGTGGAAAAAAAGCTTAAGTACTGCATTGTTTAATGCTATCAAACCCTTCCAGTTTATGGATGCAAACCTGAAGGCAAGTGCATTAACACATACACAGCAAGTATGGGTGAAACTACAATCTGCTTCCCTTACATCTTGGTAAAGAATTACACCGCTCCCTCGATAACTCGTGCCCTGATAACTCGCGAACCCGCTTATAACGCGGTGTCCGGCGTGGATCCCGTTTTTTTTAAAAGAAAATATTTTTTAAAAATGAAGAAAATCATGATCAGAACTGGTGAATGAAACCTTGATATATCGCCCGTTTTATCGTCGAAAATGACGGTTAGTGCCGGAAAAAGTTAGAATCAACATCGTGAAATTTTCAGGTTTTAATAAGGAATCACATATCTTGTTAGATTTTATCGGAAAAAATATTTTCTCAGTTCACTGTAAAGAATAATACTGTATATGTATAGGGGAAATTAGTGTTTTAATCTTTTCATTGTGTTGCAGTGTAAGCAGTATAATCGTTGCATGTTCTCTTCTATTCAAACATGAAAAGAGTCAATTGACCGTCACATCGATGCCCGCGAGCACATCTGTGAGAACCTAATTAACTGCCCGCTGCGTTTTGATCGACAACTTGAGGAAGTGTTTGTTGCATTGTAAAACTCAATTAAAATAGACCTGCTTTGTTTTATAAGGCGATCTTTTGTATAAAATCAGGTAAAAGACGTACAATACAAAAGTTCAAAGGAATGCAAATCCTACATGCATAAACTCTTGTGGTCAATATCGTGTCTCAACATCAATCAAATTAGTTGGACCAATCGAACATGGTTTCAAATAGTATGTGCTTATTGTCATTAAAGTATATATTAATCAGTAATTTATCCTAATCATTTGTAAATGTGATCGTGGAGAGCAAGGGAATCAAGCGAAAGGCGTACTCGGTAAATGAAAAGCTTACTGTCATAGAGAGGGTTCGTAATGGTTAATCAAGATCAAAAGTTTGTAGTGAACTTAAACTTGCCGAGTCGACACTCAGAGGTTGGCTCAAGGATGAGCAGAAATGTCGGGATTATTTGCATGAAGTTGATTCTGATGATGGATTTAAATGGAAACGGACACGCACTGCAAACGACACATAATTAGATGATACTGTGTACACCTGGTTCACACAACAACGTGAACAAAGTGTTCAGATTTCGGGAACAATTGTCCAGGCAGAGAAATTGGCAAAAACTATGGATACTGAATCAGATTTCATGGCAAGCCATGGATGGCTTTGGAGATTCCAGCGCCGACATGGTATAAAACAAAATTCTTTGTCGGGAGAGATACGCTCAGCAAATCAGGCGGCCGCATCTAGTTATCCCAACCAACTCCGAGAGATACTGACCCGAGATGGATATACAGACGACCAAGTTTATAACTGTGATGAGGCTGGTCTATGCTATCGGATGATTTAAATATTTTTTATATACAGTATATATTTTTTTTTACATGTTTGACGTTTAGATCCATTAAATTCATGGTTGGTAATAATTTATCTTTGTAATTTTTTTTTTTTTACATTTTACTCTATCTATCTAATCAATCTATCTATGTATCTATTTAGTGATAGCAGAATTTTATATCTTAGATCAACACAAGTTTCGACGTTTTCGTTTTTCGATATGAATGTTATCTTTTTTGATAAAATAAATCTTGATTCATTTTGAACAAACAATAAAACTAGAATGTATCCAAATCAACACAAAAAGCAGTGACGTAATACACAATGTGTTTAGCGATACACGTGTTAATAGTACTGATAACTCGTGGAATATTGTTTGTTTTTACGATCTTTTCAAGATATTTTATCCAGAAATTAAAGGTAATTTATAAAGAAAAACGAACAACACCTTTATAAAGAAATATTTATTCAGTTATTTTCAGCACGATTATAAAACGAGTATTTAACAATGCACCCCCCCCCCTTTCGCCTCTCTGTCGATCTCCCATCTCTTTATTAGTTTTTTTTTTATAGGTCCCTCGGTAACTCGCGCCCTCGCTTATAGTGCGGTCGATGTTTTTGGACCCCGTTGTGTGCGAGTTATCGAGGGAGCGGTGTACAACACAAGGAAGTATTGAGTATCCCAAGTGGCTGTAGTTCCTCAGCCAGTTAAAAATGTCCTACAAGTCAGAACTTTTTCCTTGCATTAGTAATGTATAATGGTACCACAACAAGCTCCTGATGACTTCCATATTTTTCACTCTACACAGATCTGACAAACCTTGTATTTCTATCAAGGTGGAAATTTTCATTAAAGTATAATGATATATCATGTATTGCTATTGTTGGCTTGTATAAATGTATTAAAAAATTCACAAGTGTCCAATACATATGCGCTTATGTAAAAAGTCTGAAAAGTAAACTTATTCTCCAGTTCAGTTTCAGAAACTGCAGTTCCAACACCAAGGAGGTCCATTCCTTCCTGCTAGATTTTAACTTGACATAAATCTCAGATTTTTAATTTCATTGAAGTGGCAATCATCCCAATACTCATAAACAATACTCAAATCAACCTGAGATGTTCAATAAAAGTAATTCCTTCATTTCCTCTTATTTCTTTCCAAAGAAAAGAGTCTGAATATGTAGTTTTATACTTCTGCGCCGATTATGTGGACTTTGAAGGAATAGCGACAACAAGCCATATTGGATCTATACACTGTTTTCAATAAGGCATCATAAAACCCCATGTTTATATAGACATCCATTTGAAGATTAGTAAAGATACCAATATTTCTGGATGTCAGATTAGTGAAAACAAGATTTTGGTAGACATCAAATCAACACCAATTTCATTAGGACCAAATGGACATAAAGTATTTTTGTGAAATGTGACCATCCATTGGAAATCCCACAATCTTGATCATAATCTTGGACTAGGAGCTCTGCACGGTTTCATAAATGTCCACAAATGCACGCCAACTCCTAGCTAGATTTTCATAATCCCACCCTTAGTCAAAATCTGTGAACATTACTTCAGTAAATCATCTGTCTCCAAAATATTCTAATGAACAGATGGATTTCCCTATCAAACACACATGCAGATGATGAATTTCTTTTAAAGCATATAATGGGAGTGCAAGACTCTGCAAAGAAGCATGATAAGCAACAAAACCAAAGGTTAACACTTGTGATGAAAAATAGTGTTAAACCCTACAACAATAACTTTAAAACATATATGACGTTTAAATAAAATAAAAACTACGTACTTAATTCTTACACCAGTGCAATAAACAAAAACAAACAACAAAAAAAAAAAGGGGGGGGAGCCTGGCCCATTTTAAATTGATTAAATAAGTGCATATATAGTCTACATGCACACATTTATCACAGCCGGACTAATTTCCCGAGTTAAAAAGTTGCTTGCCCTATGAAGATAATAGATTTTAAAGAATAAAGTGTAATGTTACTGTTACCTTCATCATCTGAGTCTGCTGCTGGTTGGTAGCCATTCCTGGATGACCCCCCATATTTGAGTGTCCCGACATCTGTGGTGGAGGGTTCATAGCACCAGACATCATGTTTTGTTGACCATGAGACATCTGTGTCATGCTGGTTGGCACCATGTTCACACCCCTCTGTTGCTGCTGCTGACCCATGTTTCCACTAATAGAATACACTTGTCCATTGATCATTTGATTTGGATGACCACTTACGGACATTCCAACACTGCTGACATTACCCATATTGTGTGTAGATATACCCAAATTCCGTAACATATTTGGCATAGACATAGTTGATAAACTGGGGCTGTTTGTACTACCAGCAAGTGAGAATGATGCACTACTTGACACAAAATTGGCGTCTGTTGAAAAATGAGAGGAAACTTGGGATACAGACTTGTTAGGGCCATGGGGAGGAGATGATAAACTAGTGGAGTGGGGAATATTTAAACCTATATTGGGGCTTCTACTGGTGGGAGGACCAGCACCCTGTGTCTGTGGACTACCTGTGCTAGCCCCACTACTACTAGACAGTAACTGAGTCAAATGCTGGTGTTTTTGGATTGTACCCTCCTGACTAACTAATGACATATGAGAATCACTTGTTCCATTCTGGGTTCCTCCATCAGAAGTAGCAATCATCAGTTCATCAGGTAGATCAAGTAGGAAATTAAAGTCTGAAAGATAAATGAACAATGCTTATGAAGTCTGTGGGTCATGTTATCTTTTAATAAACTTTATGTTTGAAGAAATAAAATATAAATATTCTAAATATGAAAATCTACTCCCAATAGATGATTCCAAATTACCTCTCTTGGGCAATACCTCAACAACCTGAGTATTTTCTCCGGCAGTAAGAACCAATTAGCATGACAAGCATTATAATTGGGAAAGCACATATGCAGCTTTCCTTGCTTTTCTTTTTATATTAAAAGTTTGCTATTGCTTAGGGAGGTAAATATCACCACATTATCAGGTATGCATTTATTTTCATCACAAAAAATTAAATATCTCATTTTAAGAACAACGAAGACAAATTCTCAATTTAACACTTGTCCTTACATAGCATAAAAAGATTGAAATGTGGCTGGATATGATAAGGACTTGGAGGTATGCATGTATATTTTTAACCCTTAAAGTGCTGAATTGTTTTGCAGTAAAAGGTCCCTCAGTGCTGAATTGTTTCAGGAGAGAAAAGAAGAAAACTCCAGTCTTTAAATTACATGTATTTCATTAAATATACACAATTGATAGACAAACCCTATATGAAAAATGATGGCGCGTGTCTATACTTTAAGGCTGGCATCAAGACACATGTGTAGGTTTAACATATTTGCAGGTACAGGTGTAAATACAGGTAAAATGACAAGTTAAAATTGTATTTCATCAGTAATTTTGTTTGTTTTTTTATGGAAAAGTTCAAATATATCTAAGAAATGTTATATTCTTTAGTAGTCCAACCATGCACATGTTATGTCTGTCACAATGTTATATATAAATTATATATATGTTATATATAAATTGTGAAAATCACAGGTAAAGGAAGGGTGACAGTTTTGCAAAAATCCACTCCATGAATGTCACAGGTAAGTTTAAACCCTCCAGTCAGCAATTAATGTTCATGAAAAACTATCACCTGTTATTTATTATAATATCATCAAACCGAGGTCCATATCTGGTGATTAAACTTCAGCAAAGGCTTTATTTTTGTTCAAACATTGGGTTGATTTTGTGTGAAGAGTCACCTTAATTGTTTTCATTGTCCGACAGGTATAAATTGATTGGAATAGCTTGAAATATATCCCATACATACTTTTTTTGCTGAAGTATGCGGTTGATATCACATCATCAATAGCTCATTAGGAATCGAGAACAGACATATGTACCAAACCCATTGTTTTAATCGATGCGAAAACGTTTTCGATGCTCAGGTGTGACAGGCCGCCATTTCTTCATGCGACTTTTTTCCGTCAAGTCTGGCCCATGAACTCTCTGATCTGCGTTACGATTTGTTTGATCTAATATCAGATTCAATAACTCGTCATCTAAGAAAATGTCTTCAATAGTCCGATTGTTCAATATTCACCATCTCAACATTTAATTTTGAACTACCAGTGAATGGGGGTTGACAGGCGCGAAATCTTGTAACGTCAAGCGACATGTACATCCGACGTAAATTACTGGATCAAAATCATTCATGTGTATTTCCATCAATACCTCGCTTGCTCCAATAATGTCATTTTTCTCAAATTATTCAAAATCACTATTAGAATCACTATCAGACGCGAATATTTGTTGCCAGAAATCACCTTCGTATTCAGCGTCGGCCATTTTACTAAAATTTTAGTTTTGGACTAGTACCACGTGTTTAGAAGCGAGCATTTGTAAAATTACATCGTTCACAATATAGTAAAGTACTGCAGTATGCCTCTTCCGGGCCTTTTTAAACCAATCAAATATAGTTTTACAAGCATTTATGGCTGGGTGAAGTTATATGATGCGATCACTATTGCTCACGTCGAAAACGGCTAGAGCCGCGACCTGCACTACGGGCCCACATACAACAGCGCGGCTGGAGCCGCGATACGCACTTTAAGGGTTAACAAAACATCAGCACAACCATGGCAACATGATCCCAAATTAATGTATATCCAGTGATGGCACTGGCTTTAAAATAACCTCAATATTTTGTCGACAATTTAAGAAAAAGTGGCCATTACAGTACAGTAAAACCTATTATGAGACCAGCCCTTCTGCCAACAAAAAGTGGTCTCTCATAGCAGGTTTGTACAAAAAGACCAGTTTGCAAGATAGTTTTAAATTAAGTTTTTTTTAAAAAAAAACCACAAATACTGTACATATATTCTATTTTAATTTATAGTTCTTTATATGCAGTGATCTAAAAACTTAACTATATAGCAATAAGGATATACTTCTTTTAAATATGAACTCACATGTACATTTGAAGATCACATAGTTTAGCATATGAAATCATTACTGAATTACCGTATTATCGTGTATATAAAGCACGTATTATACGTTTTTTTTATACAATCAGTGCAAACCACTGGTGCGGTATATGCATAAGCGCATTATCCCAGGTTTGTTTCGATGAATTTCGAGCAACCCCCCCCCCAATAAACTGGTTACAAATAATAAAAGATTTCTTTCATATACATACAGTATAAATGAGGTTTATTCGAATCTTTAAGTAGAAAATAAACAATTCAAGTTGACACCATGTTTTGCCACTTGCGCATATGTATGTTATAGTATGTAGTATCTTTTATTCGCACGAGGCATAAACTAACTCAAATTATAAGAATATATTTCTATGTAGGACAAAAACTGATAATTTGTTTAAAATCGGATTTCTACAAATAATTGGTGTTGGAGAAAAACACTATATTAACATCCCTATACCGGCATGCATGCATTCCAGCTGGAAAATTATCGGAAACCAGTAAATACATGGTTTTAAAGCAGTTGCTATTTTGCCTCTCTTTACGCGAAAAACAGTATGTGGAATTTACGACTGTACAGGTATCTATTACGAGCAGAAAGGGATAAAGGCACAGGTGTTAAATCACTGGATGATGAGTGAGACGATAAACAGTCTAGAAACCCATATCAAATGAGGCACCTATGTCAGTCCTGTGTTGGTTACTGCGCAGTATATGCACGGGCGCACAATCCAAGAATTTTTTTTATACAAAAAGATGGAATTTCCGCGCGCATTATCCACTTTAAAAACACGGCACACCTTTTCCTTTATAACAACCTAATTTGTTTTAACAACCTTTAAACCACTTTTTGCAAGTGGTCTGAACTTTTTTCATTAATTTCAGTTACAATAGTTTATCCAGCTTAATTTTTTTTTCTCTTTTTAGTTGGAGGTTCATTCTTTGCCAACTTATTTAGCCCATATCCTGTCAATGCTCACAATCCGGTTTCAACAGCCGATCCCGTCAATACTAAAAGTTTCTTGACTGCATTCAGTGGTCGATCCCGTTGTTACTCGATTTGAATGTCTTGTAGATACATCTCTGATTGCTTACAAATGAGGACTTTTCAAGAATCAGACCACATGCAACCAATCAGAAATGATTTTACTTTCATTTATGCAAACTTGAAATGTTCAGAAACCAAGGATTACTAATTGAGAGCAGTTACACTACATGTGTTCTGTTCTTGAAAAATTGTAAAAATGATGGCGGAAGTACAAGTGATTTTTTTATGGCTACAAGGGGGAAAATGAGCTTCTCATGTTTGATCTAAACAATATTGAGGAAGCAGAAGAAAGACATGTTCAACAGTTGGATAATTTGCAAGATTTAGAATGGGACATTGAAGATTCTTGAGACTGAATTGATGCATATTGTAATATTGGTATCACCAAAAAAAAATAAACGTGGTATCCAACCTTCAAAATGTGTTCATTGAACAAAGTTGGATCTAAACCAAAACCTGGATGTGAACATGTAAATTTATGTACAAATTGTTTCAAACCATATCACATATTAATATTTCCTGGTTTATTTTAATGGAATTAAGTGCTGATGTGATTTTCCTAACAATGTTGCACATAATTTTGTAAATAGTGTATAAAAATATTGCGAAAGACTTGGACAAATTGGAGAAAAAAATACATCACTGTGTGGACAAATTCATTTGGATCAATTGCTGAAAATTTCACGGATTACTATTGGATACAAGAACAGAAATTAATGTGTGAAGGCATGTGCATGACATTTACAAAATTTTTCAAACAGAAAAAACACTGGGACACAAGCAGCTAGACACAGCTTAGTGTTGCTAGGGCACAGTAGCAGTCTTACTGAAACAACAAAGATCACAAGTATTGAACACTATCAATCGAATCCCGCAAAAGAATCTCTCTTGCTGGTTTAACCCTTTCACTACTACAGCGGTTGAGCACTTTCACTACTACAGAGTGCTATCGTATCAGTTACTGAGACTACTAAGGCTGGTTGCTAGGCTGAATAGTAGAGCAAGTCAAAATTTTGAAATAAGCAACACTTTAACGAGCCAAAGACTGCAACATCATCACAAGAAATATTCCATGAAAAAAAGGCTGCCTCCGTTAGTCACCTCTTATAGCAAACTTGGCTGCAGCGACTGCATGGTGGTCACATGGCGTCACTGGTATGTACATGTCTGCTATTGCCATTCTAGAAGCGCTGCAAGAGTCTAACAACATTTATTATAGAGAGTGATTAATATTCTATTTAAATAATTTTACAAAGAATAATGGGCAAAGTTTCAAAAGTGTGAGCAAATGATGAATGACTGAAAGAGAATAGTATACGTAGCAAATTGTGTGAACTGGCGCATTCTGTTAACTCAGTCGACCCAGATCCTGTCAATGCACGTGATCCAGTTTCTGCATTCAATTGATAATTTTGTCATGTGTCAAAGTCTTTTGATTTTGTTAAGATACAACATATCTGAATGGTTGCAAATGGGGCTTTGCCAAAAATCAGGTTCATATTAGCCAATCAGAAATCATTTTACTTTTTTGTGTGCAAACTTGAATTGTTCAGAAACGAAGGGTTACTAATTGAGCAGTTTTATATGCATTCCATTCTTAAAAAATCGTAAATGTTGGCAGATGCAAGAGTGAATTTTGTTCATGATAAGAACGAAAAGGAGGAGTTTCTCACATAACTGCCAAAATGATTACTTGTGACAAAAATACTTATTTTCAGGAACAAATACTGATTTTCAAATTTCAATGCATATGTATCTATTTACAACATATACAACCATCAGTAAAGCTGGACAGTGCCTTACATAATTAACTCTTTCAGCCTCAAGAAACACTGTTACACTGTTACTGTGCCCCGGCCACACTAAGCTGTGACTAGCTGCTTGTGCTGGGCCCAGAGTGTTTTACCTGTTTGGAAAATTTTATATAAATCATGCACATGCCTTCACATTTACTTTAATTTCTCTTCTTGTATCAAATATTAATCCATGAAAATTTCACCAATTAATCCAAATTAATTTGTCTACACACTTTCTATTTTTCCAAGTCTTTCACAATTTATTTATACATTTTTTTAAACAAAATTATGTGCAACATTGTTAGGAATATCACATCATCAGCACATAATTCCATTAAAATAAACCAGGAAAATTTAATATGTGATGTGGTTTGCAACAATTTGTACATACATTACTTGGCAATGTTCACATCCAGTTTTTGGTTAAGATAGAACTTTGTTCAATAAACACATGTTGCAGGTTGGATACTACATTTGTTTGGTGATAACAATATGCATTTTTAGGCATATGGATTGGTTTCGTTTGCGATGTCTGTGTACAGTTTCTGCAGAAATAAAAATAAGTGAAAAAAGATAGATCTCTCTTTTTTCCTTGTCTATTTGTCATTGTATGTTGTAGGTCCAGGATTCATTCCACTAAAATCATTGATCTGGATTGACAGAAGACGATCGCTCCAATCTGCTAGATCGGCAGAAACTCTTTCATTTTCGCTACCAGCATCCGCTTTTTCTGACTATTCAATCTCAAGAATCTTCAATGTCCCATTCGAAATCTCGCAAATTATCCAACTGTCGAACATATCTCTCCTCTAATTACTCAATATTTTTTAGATCAAACCCAAGAAACTCCTCATTCTCGCCCTCACTGCCATCATTTTAAGATTTTTTAAGAAAAAACACTTGTATTGAAACGGATCCCAAGTAGTAATCCTTGCTTTCCGAACATTTAAAGTTTGCCCAAACGAACGTAAATTCATTTCTGATTGGCTACAAGTGGGTCTGATGCTAGGAAAAGCCCCATTTGTAACCAATCAGAGAATTTCTCTCAACCATACATTCGGACTGCAGAAAAGCGGTATCGTCCGTTGAAAGCAGAAACTGGATTACGCGTAAACACAGCATTCTGGCCTAACGAGTCAATTAATGTCAAAGATGTACATGTTGCACATTTGTACCTTCTGGAGTTGCACGTGTTCCATATGGGTGCTCATTCAAAAGGTGCAAGAGTGCAACACACTCAAACACAAGCTATTTATAGGAGCCCTTTCCACGCCTTATTTTTTTTTAAATCATTGATTCCAATGTACCAATTTTCATTTATTATCTCAATTCTGTAATTTTCTTATTGAAATGTTTTCGTTCAAGCATAAGAATTATCTTTAGCGATTTTAATGTCTTAAAAACTTGTGCAAAATAAATCGCCAACAACATTAGTAACTGAAAAAGGAAGGTTTATTTCTAAAAGAAATTTAAAAATCATCTTTCGATCGATGTGCATTAAGGTTCTCTCTGTCATTTATCTACGTCGTAAGTTCAGACTGAGTTGTGTGTGATGAAGCAGGATGCTGATGTTTATTAGCTTTTTCGTGCTCTTGCATTTCATGGGTGCCTCTGTGCCCAATAACAAAATCACGTTCCACAATTTACAAAACGTCAATTATTCTCCTTTACTATATGGTTTCACAAATTTATAAAAGACTGCATAAATATCCTTCCAGTTGTCTCCTATTTCTTCTGGAGAAAATTCTGAACATTCTGCCTTCCAATTTGTCCTGATTAGAAGCTGAATATTACGAAGACTAGATACAGCAACAGCGGTAACTATTGTGAAATCCAATATGGCAGATAACGACAGGCCTGGTAGCCTCGATTTCGAATGAACCAATCTTATTGTAGAACTGTATTCGTATATACATGTGATATATTCTGTACAAATAGAACCGAGAGCAAGTTCTAAACTGACAATTCCAAATAAATTTTATTATTATTTTTTAAAACAAAAAACGTATTTTTTTGCAAAAAAAATGTACACCCATATTCAGGTCCAAAATACAGGACAAATACGGAAAAAAAAACCCGGGACAGTTGGTAGCTATGTTCTCGGGTTTGATCTAAACAACAGTGCGGAAGCAGAGAAAAGATGTTAAGCAGTCAGACAATTTGCAAGATTTTGAATCGGATATTTAAGTTTCTTGAGATTGAATCGTCAGAAGAGGATGCTGATAGTGAAAATGACTTTCTGTCGATCTAGCAGATTGGAGCGATTGTCTTCATCTTGTCCAAATCAATGATTTTAGTGGACCAAATCCCAGACCTACAACAAACATTGACAAGAAGAAAAGAAAAAAAAAAAGAGAAATTGAGTTTATTCAGTTATTATTTCTGGAGAAACCAACAGATTTGCCAAAATTGCAAAATGTTATATTGGTATCACCAAACAAAACGTATCCAACCTGCAAAATGTGTTCAATGAACAAAGTTTGATTAGGAAAAAAAAACGATGTGAACAATGCCAAATAAATTTATGTACAAAATGTTTCAAACCATATCACATATAATTTTCCTGGTGTATTTTACTGGAATTAAGTGCTAATGACATGATATTCCTAACAATGTTGCACATAATTTTGAAAACAGTATAGCGAAAGCCTTGGACAAATAAGAAGAGAAACACCTCACTGTATTAAAATTCACTTGGAATAAGTGGTGAAAGTTTCATGGATTACTATTGGATATAAGAAGAGAAACTATGGCAAGTGTGAAAGCATATGCATGATGTTTAAAAAACAATCCAAATAGGTAAAACATGGGGCACAAGCAGCTAGAAAGTGTTGCTAGTGCACAGTAGCAGTGATATTGACAACTGCTGGAGCTGAAAGAGTTAAAGGTTGACACATATGTACTCTACTGAACCATCTCGTTGGAACACACTGCATCAACGTCAATAATAACGACAGCACATGTAGCACTCTGAGCATTGCTTCATTCATGGACTGGAAAACAAAATTATCAAAAGCTGGGGAGGCCAACAAGTATTGTAGAAGGAGATAGTTTTAAAAGCTCAATTTTCTGGTGCCAGATTACAAAATAAAATCAAGACCATCAACTGTGTTGATAAAGAAACAATATAATGATGGAGTTCAGAAAATGTTGGTGGAATTGGAAAAGGCTTATTATGTAGCATTTACAAATGGATTTGTGGACATTATTCGCAAAACACTGCCAATACTTGCATGACTGATCACTAGATAAATCATGTTTGGGAACTTAAAATCAGCCATTTTGCAGAAAAGGGAAACTCTGGAACGATACACTGGACAAAACTTCAATGTTGGTACCAATGAGTGGAACATTCCAGTGAATAAAATAGCTGCAGCAGTCCATGACAATGGATCAAATATTAATCCAGCCATGGACTTGCTGGATGACTGGTCACATAAACATTGCTTTGCTCATATGTTACAATTGTCAATTAGTGCTTGGTGCTGCCAAGAGAATAGAAAAATATCTCTGTAATCCTGCAATGTCAGTTCCATATGAAAGTGCTTTTTCGAGGACAAGAAACATTGTAAACATTGTAATTGTGCATCGTCGCCAGATAAGGATATGTTGGTTTGGGGGGGGGGTATTAGCAGAAACTGGAATTTTGCGGGTGACGATGTTAATGAACTTGTACAATTTGAATTTTCAACCAAAACAGCATGTAATCAAATGTTTACAGAAATGGTGTATCATTGCGCAGAATTTACCAGATGTACCAAATATGCTGACATGGTTGGATTCTTAATTTTACGAAAATGATAGTCCTGGACTCCCTAGTTTTAAAATCCTAGCAAGACCTCTGGTCAAAAAAATAAATGAACTGGGAAAAACTGCTGTCCTGTAATAAACTTCAGAATCATAATGTGGACACTTGGAATCTGCTCAATACTTTTTTTAAAATTTCAATCATATACCACACTGCATACTTAATTCATTTGGCACTTTTTTTCCACTTGAGAAATACATACATCCCAGACATATAACACTGCAACATGTTTCACTCATCAGTGTGTTCTGTTCAGTTGAGTCAATATTAAAGTTAAACGACAGTTCTGCAAATCATGTATCTTAACAGACAAATTGGGTCAGTAGTCAGCTCATTTTGACACAACAAAATTACTCTCATTGACTTATTATAAGTCTCAATTTATTCTAACAAGCTAAAAATAATATGTAAACTATGAATTAAACCATGGGATTCAAGTTAATTATGAAAATGACAACAAAATCCTGGAAACACCTGATGAAAAAGTTTCTGAAACAACAACTGCTCGACAATCATAATGCCCAAACTCTTTATTAGTATAAATCCCTGTTGTTGATCTGTCAAAAAAACATTTTTAAAAAATACCAAATATTATCAATTTCACTTTCACTGCAAGTTCCAGTGTACCTTACATAAAAGTCAAACATAAAATATTTTCATACACTTTTTAATTAACGAAAACTTACAAAGAAATGATTCAGGAACACTTCAATGCCTCGGTCATTATAATACATTTCCAGTGCATATATACTCACTGTTGCAATTTCTCACAATGCCAGTACAGCATGGGTCATGCATTTGTTTTAAATGTTTGAGAGGGAATATTTTACAATAATATTTTGAAAAAAATCGACTTATCTTTCTATCTGCACTGTATATTTATAATTTGTTAACGATCCCACCCACCCCTATCAACGAACAAGTTTAAAGACCTAACATAGAATCCCTTAAAACTTTCAAAATCCTAACAAAATAAAAGCCTTCACTTTATTATATGTAGAAGCAAATATTAAGATGTCAAATCATTTTCGAGATACTGTCTATATATTTAAAACTGGAACTTATCATCCTAACTAATAAATCAACAATGCAGACTTTCCTTTCAAGAGGTACGCAAAATGTCTACTCTCTTAACGCACACAACAACTGGTTAGGTTTGTTGCCATCAGTAAACTAACAAACTTAATTTAATGTAAAATGCATTCGGAATAATCCGTAAAATATTACTTTCATAAGCATTTTCAAATTCACCCAGCCCCAGCTCAGGAAGGCATTGTGGAACCAGAGTGAGGCTGAAGTTTCAAGCAATTTCCAGTACACAAAAAACCCCAAACAAAATGAAAATGAATAGGAAAATCTTTGTTATGCGGGTTCTTTTGTTACGCAAGATGTGAAATATTGATAAATCGATCTTTAGAATGCACACTTACCAGATTCACTGACACCTGGAGTGAGTGAGGGGGATGCAATTTTCGGTCTCTTGGCCGGGGGGCCATCGCCTGCAATGTCGGCCATTTTTCAACTTTAAAATGGCACCGACGAAATCGACCTCTTTTGAACTTTAAAAATATGGAATCTCACATCGACTGAGTGGTCTTCAGTGAAGATATAAAACTTAAGAGAAAATATAGTTTCCTCGCCTGAGATGAATCCAGTCATTTGATGAATTTGTATCTTCAAAAAACGAATTTTACCATGATCACACAGTACAAAGCCTACGATCCGACTGACGGAATAATTTATCCTAACATCTTGATCTTAAACGGTCCTCGTGTAACTTTCCTTCTCTGAGATGATTCTCATAACTTCAAAGGTTATCCACAATAAATATAATGAAAAACAATCCTCAAATTTCGATTATTTTTTAAAATAAAAAATGAGAAATTCGAGGACCCACAGCCTTCAATATGGCGGCTGTTGATGAAAAGTTTTACGCTTGTCACTGAAAGTAACGAAGATTGCCGATTGAATATTAACCTTTACGGAGCTTTATTATTCAAGAACTTGCTTGATCACGTGGTAAAATAGGTTCCACTCATTGGATATCGAATGCAAGGAACGCTGATGGGCTGGCATTACGAAAGATCACGGAAATTCTCGTCTTCTGGGAAGTCTGGGTAATTTTTCGGAATGCCCAGTACTGGGTATTGTATTAAATACGATACTTAAGTAATTACATACAAACTAAAAGGGATTGATATCTTCTTTTTTCTTACTTTTTACGAGGAAAGTTTTATCCAGGATTCGGAATAGGAAAGATTAAAATGATTATCGTGTCCAGATGAAAAATTGAATATTTAAAGGAACTGGTTACTTTTCAAATACAACGTGTATTCTGTCATTTTCTGAAGACAGAGATGTATATTTCATAACCAATACATTGTACGCAGTTTTATTAAAATTAGTTTGACTTAATCAGGAATAAAATACATTTGTAACTATCACGCACTATTATGCACGTCTAGTTTCTCTCGATTACAAGACCGAACGTAGCATTAAGCTTCGCCCCCCTCCCCCCCCCCCACACGTTTATCTAATATATTATGTTACTGTACCTTAAATGCAGGTGAATCATATTATGTTTTCCTGAAAAAAATATGATTCTTGCAGTTATATATGTTTTAATTTTATTTTATGTTAACAACGTATATTATATCCTAAAATGGGGGAGGGGCATTAGAGTCTGAACTCGATAGCAGAGGTGTTGACTATCTTTCGAGAAAATTCAGTAAATTGAACTGGCTGCTGTTTATAAATGATACAATCATGTTTGTTTTATCCTGCTGTCCGGAGTCGTCATTGCTTTAGTTTTTATATTAAAAGCAGACACATTATATCTGTTTCGATCCGTTTTCTCTGAATAAGCGAAAATATTAGTTAAATTATCCTCTACTTTAATTTTTATATGTGACTACCATATTCGCGCTTTCAAATATGTGTTCGTGCGTGCGTGCGTTACAAAAAAAAAACTCATGTGTACATGGTGAAAAACTGCTGTTAAGTTTCAATAAATTTATTCATAGTCCGTGAATTATAAATTATTTTAATTTTTGACTCATTTCCATATCCATGTACACATTCCCAATGTTTCACCGCTCCGGTGGCCTGGTGGGTAGAGCATCCGTCTCGGATGCGGGAGGTCGTGGGTTTGATCCCTGGCCGAGTCATACCAAGGACTTCTAAAAATGGTACTAACAGATGCCTCGCTTGGCGCTCAGCGTTAAGAGGTTAGTGTTATGACTGGTCGGCTTAATGTGACTGGGATATCATGCTACATGTCTGCGGCATGATGCCCCAGTGATGGACATCACTATGAACTGCCACAGTTAAGACATCGTAGCTATATGACTCAGATTTTTTCAAAGCTACGTTAAAAATCCAAATCACATCACACCCCCCAATGTTTCAAGCTAATTAAACTCTCCGTCAGGAGAAGAGACAACTTCCGTCAACAAAACAAACAATAAACACAAAGGCCTGGAGAAACCTGGACTGTTACATGCTTAAAAGGACAAAAGAATCTACAAAGAAACTTCATTTAATTTGGGGAAAAACTTTTTAAAAAAAGAGGTTTAATATGAAGAAACTACGTATACTTTGTGTCGGTGTCAGACTAAAAATAGTTCAAAGCAATTTATAAAAAAAAAAAATGACGTGCTCTTATCGTACGGTGAACCAGTATGCTTTGAGTCAAGTGAGGGAGTAATGAAGCTCATTTAATAGAGCATTATATTCGTATTCTAAGGGTTTTGGGCTCGATACCCATCAAGACGAGTCCTTGTGGGCTGCTACTCTGGCATTTAGCTCTCGTTTCGTCCGCATAATATCGCCAAAAAGTGTGAGAAAGGGCCGTCGAAACCAAGAACGACAAAAACAAAAAGCGAATCACACGACCCACCCAAAGGGCCAAAGTAATAAAAGGAATACAAACATAAAAATATACATATCATATATGCCTTTTTTTCTCTCTCTATTTGTACACTCTGTTTTAACTTTCTTTCTCCCTTGATTTCCTCCTTTATTTATTCCGTCGACCAAATGTATCAACAGTACATATGGACTAAATAGTGCATAAGAAAAAATGTATGAAATGTTATTTTTCTTAAAAGGTGTGTGTGTGTGTGTGTGTGTGTGTTGTTCCTTGTACTCAGTCCCGGATTACCCATTAGGCAGAGTAGGCAACTGCCTATGGGCCCCGCGACTTTTATGGGCCCCATCAGACCGTGACCGTGGGTCAGGGGCCCCAAAAGTTTGACTGCCTATGGGCCTCCACGGTGCTTAATCCGGCGCTGCTTGTACTACACGGTAATTAAGTATTGGAAACATCGTACGTGTTTTATAATAAAAACTGTATGTATGTATGTATGTATGTATGTATGTATGTATGTATGTATGTATGTATGTATGTATGTATGTATGTATGTATGTATGTATGTATGTATGTTACTTTCTCTAACCCAGTGGCTCTGATTTGGCAGTTACCCTAAAAGATAGGTTTTCTGAGATGATTCCGCTTTCATATTTTAATAAGTTTTAAAAATTGGGTATTGATATATGTGACGGACTTCTCCCCTCCCCCAGTCGTGATTTATCGTGGTTTTGTTTAAATACTATAAAAGGGCACGTGTATATGGCAGATTACCATCAGTGAAAGTGGCAAGTATGTGACAATACAAGAGGACGTTTTGACCGAAATAAGCAGCCGACAAAACTACTGTACCATTATTACGCTACTATAGTAGACACTTGATAAACATAACGCATGTTTTTGAATTTGTTTGTCATTTGTAAGTGGTAAAATGTCATTCTGTTATAAGTTTTGGTCATTTGTACGTTCAAACGCCACTATCACATGCTTTGGCACAGCAAGACCATGCTGGGTATTTGTTTCCTATGCAAACGAGTCCGTCATTATCTCTTACTGGGTGCGCATCAGTGAAAAAAAAAACGTCCTTTTTGTAATCATTGAAGGAAATATCACAAATATTCACCATGTTAACGTAGTTAACGCAGCCAAACCAGCTCTACCAGCAGCAACAGCTCCATCACGCCAAATTGCATATCATGGCATTGCTCTTGCGGGTTAATGTGACTATATTTGAGTCCAAAATTAACCTTGCGAACATCTCTGCAAAACCTAAATATCTTACGGCGAGGAATCGCACACAAAAACAACAATGGGTCTTCTAGAAGTAGTCCGCGACATGGCGTAAATCCATTGTTAACACCGCCATTCGCCACCACAATTTCTACACTTACATTATTAGCCACGTTGGTCCTCTATGTCGTTTAAAATCGTATATGTGTGAGAATTCACATTATCAGATGGATCCTTGATAAACATCATAGCTGAACCAGGTGATTGTGCGTAATCATCCCTAAATCTGGCGAATCCAACAATCATCGTTGCAATCTCGCTGTTGTCGCGAATTGATTCGATTTCCTTTCTGTAGATTGACGAACGTGCACTGTTGAACAAGGCCATAATGCTAAATTTTTTTTTTAAAAAAAGAAATCCAACCGGCGACCAACGTTCCCTCTCAGCGAATGGTTGATGTGCGCGCAATGCTCGCTGCACTGCGCAAGCATTACGGAGACGAGCAAAATTTAACGTTGGATTGAGCACAAATTGACAATATAGCTGCGCGGGGATGCCTGAGCAGCTGCGCGCGCGCGCAAAGCAGCGCAGCGTAGAGGGAACGTTGCCGGCGACGTTTTCTTGTATTCGTCTTTCAATTATTTCCAAGAAAGCTCAACATAGAAAAAAGAAACATAGACGTATCTTGCTTTGTAATTCTGTTTTGTTTATTAGTGACCCTGGCCAGGTATGAATATTACCGAAGATCACATTTGCTTCCATCATCCAACAACACAGACACACCCATATCAAATGCTGAATCGGACGTATCCTTGAACTGAACCATGATGAAACTATATTATATTCACTTGTTATAATACCTTTTACGCTGTCAGAATCTTTTAAATTGCATCATTTACCGAATCGGATAGACGTTAATTTGCGGTTACAGTGATAATTTACCAACCCATCCTGTCATTGTTTCTGTTGATGGCAACGTAATCGTCTTTGGCTTTCAACTCTTCGCTATAGTCGATCTCAAATCGATTGAAACGCTGTCAATCCCAATTTCTGTAACCAATTGGCAGCAACGTTGTTGATGCTATCAACACTCATATGACCTAGTGGTTAGAGCATGCGCCTAAGATGCGAAAGATCGCGGGTTCGAACGACGGCATTCATACTAAAGACTTGTAAAATGGTACCAAACAGCTGACCCGCTTGGTGCTCGGCATTAAGAGGTTAGTGTTAGGACTGGTCGGTCTTGTATCAGGATAATGTGACTTGGTAGGACTTGATTCTACATATCTGCGGCATGCCCAGTGATATACATCAATATAAAGTGTCATAATGCAGACATCGTAGCGATAAGACAGAGAAATTAAAATCCAAAACAAACACACACACACACACACACACACACACACACACACACGCGACTCGCATTGCAATTTGTTTAGCACTTGATGCAACACGTGTTAAGTCAAGACATTGAGCACCTATGATGCCCCTGAAAATAAATCTTGAACAACATCACCAATACCAGTTCCGTAATATGTGTCACGTAAATATGTTTTCTCGCGATAACAACACGCACTCGTTTTACACGTCCACATATGACAGTCATTATATTCAATATCAGGTTGATCTCTGGGGTGCTCAGTTGTGTTGTTAATGTTGATCCACGGAGATATCCAATGTGCCCGTTGTGATTTAAACGTGTAAAACGAAGACGTGTCACTGAACTACATACACCAGTGACACAGGAGGATCTGATATCAAATCACATGGTTCCACAGATGGTGAAAACTCAAGCAACCTATAACCCTGAATAGCAACACCCGTCGTGACAGATTCACTTTCATAACCACGACTTATGACATCACTGGTTAAATGTAATTCAATCATTGTGGTATTTATGACAATATTAGGCGCCATATGATATCCCTTGAATAAAATCGTCTGTCATCTGGAATGTATTAAGACCAACTTAAAACTGATCGTGTTGATGACCGTTTCATGTCAACCGTTTATGGCAGATATGATTGAAAGAACTGAATGTGGGTTCCTGTGCACGAAAATTTGTTGTAGTCTTTGCTGGTCAACAGTACGATCTGTCGTCGAATTTATTCTTTGATCGATTCCATGTCGTACGCGCCTGATGATAGTTCAGTAGTATTCCAGGTAGCACCCCTGCCTGTTGAAACATGTTTTTTGCTGAGGAATTGCTAACAAATTGGTGCCCCATCGATAATGACATTTAGTGCATTGTTATCAGGGATTATGCGTCAATGAATATCAACTATTGTTTGAAAATTACTCAAAATATGATTATTATTGTATATTTGTTTTTAAAATCGAATCCACTCTTTCAATACCCATGCATCCCATTCCCTCTTGATTGTACAAGGTGCGAATCATGTGGTATTTTCCGCTACAACATGTAATCTTTTAAATGTGTTGAATCAGGTACCTCAGGAGCGAGCTCCCTGGGATTTTGATAGATCATCTGTCTTGCAGTTTCATTAAATCCTGTAACTGGTCTTTCCAATTTGTCTCGGTATTTGGGTGGTTCTCGTTGATGAAGATTTGCAAGTGCCTCGTCATCATCCTCTGACTTTTCTTGTGTTCTGTTTTCGTGCGCGCCTGATCGGACCAGGCCATTAATGTATTCCCATCATTGCTGAAGCTGTTCCCGCTACTTTCTTTCTATCTTCCACACTTTACTCAGTCATGTTACAAGTTTTGTTTTGTTGGTTTGATCAGCGGTGTTGTATCGTTGAGTTAAATAGATAAGATTGGTGTTTTGTGTCGACCTATGTAAAATATTTTGCAGGATTAATTTGTTGTTCATGCATCACACAATCGTACATGACAGGTTATTTTCATTTGAATCAAGGCCATCAATAGAAAGATCGTCATTCAATGCGGCAAATAAATCAAATGTGGACGCTTTACGATTCTGCGCTTCCTTAAAATCATTCAGTATATCGTAACATGGTTGATCACCTGATTCCGAAAAACTGTCACCGTTACTTATGTTTAAAAACAATCACAACCACCGCCGTTACAACCAGTCGGAAACAAGTTTGTTTTTATATTTGTATATACCTATACCAGGAGGCATCGTTGTGCTACTGACCCTGTATGCTCCATTGTTGAATTTGCATTTTCAGATCTGATTAATTTTCCATGATAACCAACACATTATCATGTCATAAACGTCTACCAAGCAGAGCATTTGTGAGAGAGGAATTGCAAGTTGTTCCAGCGGACTGACAATTATTATTGTGTTACAATCGTGTGATGTTGAAACGCATATGTGGTAATTACATCAGAATATATCCATAATTGGGTGTAAAGTGGTTGCACACTCACCTTGTCACGACGGTAGACATAAACGCAATGTTTGACCTAGTCATATTTACTCTGTCGCGGGGGGGGGGGGTATGTGTGAAATGTCATTACCCTCGAAGACATTCGATAAGCATATGAAGCCCGATGTCCTTTTGCACAATAACCCTTGGAACTCCTTATGCTCTCATTTCATTTCCAGATATGTCGTCCAAGCATAATCGAGTACAATTTGAGTTGAAGTTCCACATATCGTTTGATGGGTTTGCCCGAACACTTGTCTATAAATTGTCCTACGACGTTTCTGTTGGTGTTAATAAACAACAGATGGCGGATGTTTTAAACGTTTCGGCGAGTAACAACACACTGCTCAAGTACAGATCATGATAGTCAGCCTAGCCCATAGATTCAAACCCAGATCAAATTTTGCATGTTCATAATCTATTTTTCTGAAATGACAATGATGGATAAAATGCTTCAATCGGTATCAAATGAGTTTTGGTAAACTTGTCCCAATCCCTCATGCACTCGTACGACGCTTGATTTCTAATTAACAAGTCATTGTTACTAGTACAATATCGACTAGTAATCTAAAAGTTGTCTGCCTCTTGATTGTTAATTAATTTTTCCAGTGATGAATTTAAAACCTGATACAAATCGATAAGTTGTAGTTGTCAGAGTTTAAACGTCATGTATTTTCCATGTTGTTTTAAATGACATTTATTGATGTCTTTGACACTCATGATACATCTTGCAATATCAAAGGACCATCACTCCCACGCAGATTACGAATCACTACATGAATTCTCGTCTTGTTTGGATACATTTGTAAATGCAAAGTTCATGCTCTGTGTGCAGCTCCTCTATACACGCCAACGCCAATGATATAACAGTGTTCACGTACTCAGAAAGCTTTCACTGTCAGTTCCATGGAAAGGACCCTCACAGATCCAGAAATGTCAGTTCCATGGAAAGGACCCTCACAGATCCAGAAATGGGTCGCTATATATAACGCATGAACGTCACATATGATTATCAGCGGCGTCGCTAGGGTTGGTGTCACCCAGTGCGGTAAACTCATGGTGTCACCCCTCCAGACTTCCACCATGGATTTCTTCTTCTTAAAATAAGTCCACAGTATAAAAATGACAAGAACAAAATCAAATTAATTGAAGGTCAGAAGGTAAAAGTATTTAAGAACTTTAACAACGTTAAGTTATAGTTATTTTTACATTAAACTTACTTTACTAGAAATTTTCCAGTGTGTGCTCTGTAAAAGTTGCAATTTTTCATTTTGGTGTCACCCCTCTGAGATGGTGTCACCCAATGCGATCTGCACTCCCTAGCGACGCCACTGATGATCATTATCATTTCGGCGGGCGAATAAAGTTGTTATCTAATCCATTTCGCTCTGACCACAAGCGATTTAAGAAGAAACACCTCTACCGAACCCTTAGCTTGATATACCATTGGTGTCTCAGTTTCTCGTTTGACAAAAGTGTAACAAAAATCGCTTGGGACTTGCTCAACAACTTGTATTTTATTGGTTTGGTTGATGGAACTCGCCTGATCATTTCTAGGAACGTTTAAGCATTAAATATCCTCACAAGATGATACAAGAGCGTTTAATGTTTTTTTTGGGGGGTTGATTTCTTTTTGTTTGTTGCATCGCTCTCAAGTTTAAAATATTTACTAGCTTCTGACATAACAATAATCGGGTTTTTTTTGTTTGTTTTTTTTTTTTTTTTTTTTGTTTGTTATAAATCTAACTCCACGAAAAGAAATGTCATGGTCGTCAAGCAGTTATCTGGTCCTAAGTACTTGCATGCAGCGTCTGAGAAGGAAATGTCTTATTCTCGTGTTTGCTGTGTCGGCATGCTATTCGTGGTGAAAATCGTGATGAACACATAATGGCACACAGACTCTGAATCATGCAATAATAACAAATTAATATGTAAACATCGGCTGTGTATATGCGAGGATAGTCGAATCGGTTGCAGATATTTGTTCCAACAAATAACAACACGACGGTATCATAACTGAGTCAAAGTTGAATCGTTCACACATATTGTTTGTATTTTCTTTATTATCACTCGCCGCATGCAAAATTCTACAAAAGCGCCCATTCAAAACATCAGTTGTCGTCGTTCTTTTACCTTTATCACTAACCACGGTGGAATATTCTATCAGCAACATGGTTTGTATGGGGTAATATACAATTCAGTTTTCAAGAGTCCATACTGATCCTGTATTGCTGTATTTTTTCCAACGTGTCGATAATCTGTCAATGTCTTTATTCATTTCATCATTCAAAGAATCGGTTTCTTTGCAATTCAAAATTATACAAGCACCGATGCTAATCCATGTTTTAGTGATTTCAAATCCATCTTTTCAGGTGGGTTTCGATTAAGTGGCATGGCTAAATGCGACTGAAAAATAATATCTGTTTAAACTACCGAGGTACCCGAACACTGCCATGATTCTAGGAATCATACTGGATAAAGTTGTTTGACGATTTTACTTATTTTGCATGTGTGTGGAATGATTGCCAGATAGTTTTATAATTCACCGCTGCGCTTGTGAAACTTACTTTCGTGTGTTTGTAATTGCCGTGCATTGGTTGCCACTCCTGATGGATAGTTATGTGTTACGGGCACAACAGCGTTGGTAGCAGAAGCTCAGGTCCTAACTTGGATACAATCTCCTTCACGTTTACACTTGGACCATCGAGTAGAGCTACTCTTCCATTGTTTTGGGGTTGAATTAATAATCTCAATCGGAGAAACGAATACAGACAATCCCAGGATTCCATTCTTTGAATTTAAAAAATATATTAGCTTTAGTAAATTCATCAGATAAAACTAGCTGTTCTGCTTCTAGCTCTTTTGCTTTGTCAGACCTTTCACAATCGGGCAATCGTATTTCATTGTCATAGTAATATTCGAAATATCTATCTAACTGATTTATCCTTGGTATTCTTCAGTACTGCGACAGTATTTAGCTTGATTTTTCAATGCCGTCATCATCACGTTTGCGCTTTAATATTTCTTGCATTATATATCAAATAATGATTTTTTGTATGGTTTCTCAGAAAATGTTAGCCAAATGTACATCGTTCCTTTTCCAGTTTAATTTCTAAGTTAATTAATGCATCAGTATATCTATATGGAATCGAAATGTAACATAACGCATTTTGGGCCTTTTTGACATATCTGTATGATGTATACAAACAAAACATCCATTTAATATTAGCGGTGACATTAAACACAATCCAATTATTTGGTAAAATAATGCTACAATTAGATCTGCATAGACTTTTGAAAATACTGTATGCATCTGTGCATTTTTCACTTTTCATATGCTACCGCAATTTTTTAATGGTTTTGGCCACAGCTGACATAAAATATCCTCCATTGGCATGAAATATTCGCTGTAATATATAATACTTATAATAATAATAATAATAATAATAATAATAATAATACTAATAATAATAATAATAATAATAATAATAATAATAATAATAATAATAATAATAATGACTTTGTATAGCGCATAATCTTTAGAAGCTCTAAGCGCTTTACAACATCTATAATGATATGACTACAGAAAAATAAAAAAAAACAAAAACCATGAAATTGGAAAACATAAAAAAATGCACAATAAACATAATAAAATATATAACATTCACTGCTACAGAAAATATTCACTCTGTGCAGTGGCGATCAATAATCTTATTTTTGTAGTAGTGCAGATATTCGTAGTACATGCACAATCAGTAGTATAGGCCTGACTGAAAACTTTACCATGCGGATCATTATCATAATAAACATCCTTGTCCGCCGTTGTGTGATAAGGATGGTCTTGTCGGTTACGGATATAGGTCACAACATTATTTGTCCTCTTGTATAGTTACATAGCTGTAACATATATTGCAAGTGTGGCTTTTGATATAACCAAAAATTCACGAAAGCAGTGACCTACATTAATCCCCGATTTAAAATCCACCATTAACACACTACTCGAATGCATCAGATATACAGACGAATCCCTAATATTCCCATGTACATCTTGTTTAAATCTATGCATGTCGCTGTGGATTTAATTTTTGTCAATACTTAATGAAACTTAAGCAATTTTATCGTTGAATTGGTTGGTTTTCTTGTTTTTGGTAATTGTGGTTTGGGGGTCTGATAATTAAAGTTTTGAATTTTAAAAAAAAATGAATTTATTCATTTAAAAAGTAATTGTTTTTGTACTCATAAATATATGGTCCAGCTTTTGAATTTAGTCTTCATATATTTGTGGCTTGAAATATATCCACTTTTATTCCCAGCATATGTGGAGACATGGTTGGAATATAGCCTTGTGATAACAAATCATTAGGTCTGTTACCTCACATTCATTCTTGCAAAAGTAAGGTATTTGAATAATTGTGTACATTGTCATAGTTCACATGTTAGTCACTCTAGAATCAGCAGACTGGTCAAAATGATTTAGTAGAGGGGGTAATGGATTGGTCTTTTTCACGAAGAAGAAAAATGAGTTTCATGTAGAGTTTCTGTAAAAATGCAGGAAATGGAGTCAGATCACAGTGTAAACGTGCACCGTAATCATGTGCGTAAAAAGAAACTGGAAAACCAAACTGGAAGTATTGGACTTCGATCCTCAATTTTCAAAGGGTTTCTTCTCTACTGAATTAAACGGACAGAAAATCTATGTGCAAATAACCATAATGTCAAGACATTGCATTAGGTGTCAAATATAAAAGTAATCTTGATAATCGTGAGAGAAAAAACTGTGTGTACAAATATTGACGTCAATGATGCAAATACTTCTAAAGTTTCTGAGTGGAAACCAAAAAACGTATCATTTGTTACAACTAATCTAAACTGAATTGAAACACCGATCCCGCATTGAATGGTTTCAAAACTAAAATAGTGAACTGATATTAAAATCTATCTTTCGGAAATATAATCTATCGAAAATTCAAGAGAGAAAAAAAAGGTACATGCGGACGAACAAAAATACAACGGGTATTTAAAAAGTTCTGAATATTAGTGGGTTCTGCAATTAAGTTTTTAATAGTGCAATTAAATTCTTAATAATAATAATAATAATAATAATAATAATAATAATAATTTTTATTTAACGTGGATTACACATTTAGGCATGAAAGTTTCCTCACTGTTACCGATGACAGATTAATGCGCCTTTGCGTTGTTACAGAGAAGATGGACACCTGGATGCCAGTGCATAGACGGGTGGTTCAGTAGCGTCCCACGACTTTTGACAAATACTTTAGAGAAATAAAAGTGTCCAAAATAACAGTCATGCACAGATGATTTAATGACTGGACCTTTTGCATAAAAAAACTAGTGCGCTAAAAAAATTAATTTATTTCAACTGAGTCAGATTCCAAAAGTAAAATGAAATGTTATATCATCCTTGACAATCTCAGTCAAACGTTTCGGGTCACTCTTTTCATATTGGCGATTTGCTGTTTGGTAATTTCAACCCGGTTTTGTATTTGAGTAGCCGTCAGCAAAAACTTTTCTGAGCAACAAATGATTTCGTCAATATATTTTAAACAGCTGATGAATTAGTGCCTCTGGTAATAAAAATATCTACCACTTTGTGTGGAGCATCTTTAACGATTACCAAATATACATACGCTTCGTCCCGCTCACAAATCGTAGAGAATCCTCTTCTAGAAATCGGTCATCGTTTATACTTTCGAAACCAACTTTTGAACGATCAAACCAACATAAAACTTTACGATATGACAAAGAGGATTACATAAGTCGATTACGTCCAAGTCGGCCTCGATATTAGTTGGAGTGTATCTTAGCAGCGTCCACATTTACGGTGTTGTTTGCTCAGTTGCATATTTGTTCTTACTCTCCGACATTTGTTTCTATCTACCTGTTGTTTACCTAGGTTACGTCCCACACATTTAGCCACAGTTGTCCAGAGTGGTGTCTGTGTTACGTCCTACACATTTAGCCGCAGTTGTCCAGAGTGGTGTCCGTGTAGCTGCAGATCATTTATTTATAGAACATTACTTCGTCTATCGATGGGAATTACAGTCTCAAAGAAACCAAAAATATCACCAAAATATTCAGAACTATTCAAGTAGTATTCGTATGCACAGATTTACTATATGGGATATGAAAATTAAGAAGTCGTCAGTTTTTTTCTATATTATCAAATAATAACAATTTTACTTTCATATTTAGGAATTATCATAAGGGCTTAACTATTTATTAATGATAATATGATAATATGATTTGTGATTTCAGTTCGCTCGCTTCAATCTTTTACAAATGTATACAAATAATCATTTTCTTTTCTTTCTTTATATATATATATATATATATATATATATATATATATATATATATATATATATATATATATATATATATATATATATATATATACACACTTTTGCAACTGGCCAGGAGAGCTGAAAAGTCTTAAGATTGAGATTTCACCATTAGCCAACCAGAAACGGCTTTTAAGAGAGTAACGCTGTCGTGTGTCTGGCAGAAAAAAATTCTGAATTTCTAGTTTTAACTTTTATTTTTTAGTGAAACAGTGTCATATCTAAAACTCAGACTGGGGACAGAAACCGGACATACTGTCGCAACGCATCGATACTTTCAGACCTCACTCGAGTGGTTTCAAATGAACATACTACTTGGCCTTGTGTCGTCACTTGAAGGCGATAAAATCTGTCCACTGCATTATCTTATTGATGGATCATTTGATCAATATGTACATGAAATTATAACATAAACTTTTAACGGGATCAATTAAGGAAAAAAAAAACTCAAATGATATAATGACATTATGAATCGATAATCCTAATATAAATGTACACGTCATATTTAAGAAACCCGACACTTACGTTTAATTTACATACGTTGTAAGGCCATTATATTTCAGTCGAATAAAGGAATTTCCATCGATTTAAAAAGCCAGTGTGGATGCGCCCTTGAAAATCCCCTCGACATATATTGGTAATTGGTCGGTTAAATTTAGATTGATATGAGCTATTATTACGAACCATGTCAGTAAAACGAATTAAAATAAGCATGATTTTTTAGTTTTGACTAACGTTTGGTTACCTCTCGGCGAATCAACAATAAACTGGAAGATATTACCCATGTAATGTAGACACAGTGGAATGTGAACATATGCATAAGTATGCGTAGATGTGTATGTGTGTGTGGGTGTGTGTGTCAAAACTAAGGAGTAAAAAAGAGTACCTGGGAAGTAAAGAAAAAGAGATGCGACTTTGTCAATTAAGTTAAAATTTTACTGGTCCCCTATCTCAGCTAAGACAAGAAACAGTTCAGGAACTTTACCTGTTATAATATAATTGGTAGACGAAACTCTTATCAAAATACAATGTTGTACAGAGGTTTTCCAAACAAGTGTGAAGAAAGTATGTTAATACTGAACACTTAATTATTTCGTGGAAGACAATTGTATGCAAACCTAACTGGTATCCAGAGGCGTAGCTATGGGGGGGGGGCAGGGGGGTACATATGTCCCCGGGCGCCAAGGTACAGGGGCGCCAAAATGAGGTTTACAACGTTACATTATAATAAGTAAACAAGGGTAATAAATCGGTCACAAGATCGCTGGGGCGCCAATTTTATAGTTCGTCCCCGGGCGCAAAATATCATCGCTACGCCTCTGCTGGTATCTCATCATCATCATCATCATCATCATCATCAGTCTCTTGGCCTAGTATGGTCGTCGAGGCACTGTGCTACTGGACATCTGACCAGTTCCATTCACTTGTCTCGATCATGTGCCAATACCTGTGTCTCCGCAAATATGTCCCTGGTCAATTCTGTGATGTTGTCAGTTTACTTTTTATCTGTCTACCTCTCCTTCTGTAGCCCTGGACGCTGTCCTGCAGTACTGTTGTGCATAGACTGTTGGCTCTAGCTCTCTCTCTGTTGACGGTGGCGTCGAGGTCTTCATATTGACATATGTTGTGACTGATGGTGTTATGCTCTTCTTCATTTCTGATATGATGGTGTTATGCTCTTCTTCATTTCTGATATGGTCCATGTAAGAAATGCCAAGGATAGTTCTGTAGCATCTCATTTCAAGTGCCTGGATTATTCGTCGTAATCTTTGATGTAATTCTGCTGTCAAGATCCAGGCTTCACATGAATACAAAAAGACTGAGATGACTAGAGTTCTCAATAGTCTGATTTTAGTTTTCAGACATATATTCTTGTCTTTCCAGATTGACATAGCTGCCGTTGTTTGTGCTGCTCGTGACAACATTTCTGCTTTTGATCTCTCCTCGGTGATTATGGGGCCAATACAAATAAACTGGATCACTGTTTCCAGTTCCTGTCCTCTGTCTTTATTCTGGACTGAGATTTGTTTGCCACTATTTGTCACCAGCTTTATCTTTCTCTGACAAAATAAGAATGACCTTATGGAGTTCAGTATTTTTTGGACAAAATGAGTTCATATTTTCTGATACAAATATAGTAATTATTATTATTATTATTATTATTATTATTATTATTATTATTATTATTATTATTATTATATGTCCACGTTGTTAAACTACCTAAGGCTTAATAATAAAAGACATTACAAGAAACAATGTAGCTGTATAGATTCATCAATATAAAATAAAAGTATTCATGCGCAGATAGCTCCGCCCAGCGATCTTTACACTTAGTCGCGCGTTCTACATCATTTTTAAAAAGAACTGTTGTTTTGGCCAACTTAAAATTGAAATTTAGAGCCATAGTGTGAATCATTGAGCATAGAATTTGTTTCCATTTTGATCCAACTTAATTCTGCTATTTTGATTATGAGGATATGGGTGTTAATATGTATGTATGCGTGTATGTATTTAACACACACACACACACACACACACACATATATATATATATATACATGTATATATGTATATATATATATATATATATATATATATATATATATATATATATATATATATATATATATATATATATATATATATATATATATATATATATATATATATATATATATATATATATATATATATATATATATATATATATATAATGGGGGGACCCTAGTGATCAAGTGGTCTAACACGCTCACCGTTAAAAATCACTGCCTTCTCACCTCTGCATGCATGGGTTTGAGTCTCGGGCTCGCCCAAAGTGTGTATGTGAGAAAACTTACCAGTAGCATCTCGTAGGTCGTTGGTTCTTTCCGGGGTTTTCCCGGGGTGCTTTCTCCACCAATTAAACTGTCCGCCGTGTGTGTGTGTGTGTGTGTGTGTGTGTGTGTGTGTGTGTGTCTGAATTTAATTGTGTTTTTTCAATAATGTCATAATTAATTTTTTAAGTAGTTTGGGGTCTGTATAAGCCTTCCACCTACCCAGTAAAACAGTTTGGATAGATCATAGGTTCGGCAGTGATAGAGTAATGTTATTAGAACAGCTGAAAATACTATGGCAAACCCATGCGGATTTGAAGGTTATCCCGAATAAGGCTATAGTTATACATTCAGTAATCTTGTGACGATAACCTGAATAAAGCTGCCTGATGTGTCGGTGCAAGGAAGCTGAGGTAAAGGATTTGAGAAAGAAATACAGTTCTAAATCCGCTACTCAGCATTTTCATTACCGTTTGGGACACTGGAGACTTTTCGCAGTCATGGCAAGAAGCAGCAGCGACGACAATACCCAAACCTGGAAAGAACCAAACAACCCTTTAAACTATTGACGTATATTGTTAACAAGCTGTATTTGAACACCATGGAACAAATGTTAAATTATAGAGTACTCTGGTATCTTGAATTCAACAAACTACTAAAGTCAGACTGTCAGAGGAGAACATCAGAATATCGGTTCAGACGTGGACAATTTGTTAGAGAAACTTTATAAAGAAAGAACATACAGCTACCGTCTTTTTAGACGTAAAGAAAGTAACTTCATTTTACTAGGTCTCCTCACAGTGGCATATTGTGGCACCTTATTCGACACACAAATTACCGGCACGGTGACATGCCTTAATCGAGTCTTTCCAACCCCAGGTCGCGACCCATATCGGGGTCTCGAAGACGTTTTGGAGGGTCGCCAGGATTTGTTTTTAAGATGGCAAAACTTAACAAGATGTAGAAACCGGCTCAGAAAGAAAAAAAAGATTTTTTTTTTAGGGTCGTGGCCATGAAAGGCTGGGAACCACTGGCTTAATCCCTTAATCCAGGCAATGACGACTTTTTGACCTGCTGTAGATCGAATGGTAAGCAAAATATTGGACATCAACTACGGACAAGCATAAACAGAGTCCAAAAATGGGCGTAAGATAATGAGCTCAAATTTTGGATAAGTTTTTTTCCTTCTGCCTGTTGCATTATATTCCTGATGATCCAAATATGTATTGTCAAGTTATTCCTGTTGAGGAGGGGAGCAATTTTTAAGGGCTTCTTTTCGACAGAAAACGAAATTTTCTTCCACATATTCAATACCATGGAGACAAAAGTCAAAAAGAAAAATCCTTGGATTAAATACGCGGCAGTCAATTCAAGGTGTCATAGGTCACGGGACGCCAGAACCTCTTTAGACCTTCATCGTCAACCCGGGCGCCCATTACTCGTACTATACCAGTATGTACGCAGGTCGGCTTGTTAATCGTATCTGCATATTTTTGATCTGATAAACCATCAGTGACTTTAACTCTATCTGGGTGTATTCGGAATGTCCCATTTAAATGAAGTTTCTGAACCAACAAGTTATCTCAGACGATCGAAACTGGCTCTTCAATATTGTACCATGCTATCATCAAATCCATCTTATGATTTAGTGTTTACGTTCAAATACCAGACCTCGAAAATTCGGCAACCAAGCATGATTCCACCTTTTGTAACATGAATTCGTCCTCACATGGTAGCAGCAAACATCAGTTTTAGAGATATTGCAAAATTTTGTATACTTAAATCATCACCGCTTCAAAACCTCCTAAAATAATATCTTACCTTTGTTAATTCAAAAAAACTCAAAAATACCTCACATTTTTTGCAGAGGAAATTTTAATGAATCACAGCCTCTTATCCACTGTTGCAAACTGGGCGCGAGTTATTATTATGTGTTGCCATATATTACACAACCATGCGAGACCTCCACTACCACCCTGGGCGCGCATTTTCGTCAGGATCAAATATCGAAAAGTACTCCTATACTTAGTCCGAATTTCGTCTGACCTTTCTCCTCCACCCATTTTTGATATGTTGATGTAAAAAAATGGGGTCAGAGGAAACTCGGACTAGCCTATAGCGAACACACACACACACACACACACACACACACACACACACACACACACCGCAATGTATCTGACAATGAAAACATTCCATATTTGCCGAGTTCGTACGTAAAGTCGTTGACGGCACATACAAGTATAACGTATTTTCTAGATTATGGTCACACTTACGACAAGAAAGATTTAATTTTTGTAAGGTTGAAGTAATTACAAGAGAAACTCAGTTTATCCAAATACACCGATTCTTTAAAAATTTAATTCATAATTTATTGATTTGAAATGAAAAGTAATTGAGAACAGAAGAAAAACAACGAGTATTTAGTTGAATAGTTGATAATGAGTTCACGCTAAATCTATTTAGAGAAACATCCAAAACAAAAAATTCCATGGTGCAGCTCCTTCCAGGTTAATAAGATAATCAGACATGCTGATATTTTTATTAGTGACTTGAGTAAATGATAAAACGTTATTGCAATGATGTAAGTGTCCAAGGAAAATACCATCATACCATTTTCCAAGGAAAATACCATAATACCATTTTCCAAGGAAAATACCATAATACCGTGCAGACGAGAAAGTTAAGGCGGCAAAACTGTCGCAACAAATCAGGTTATATTTTATTTAGCACTACATGTTCATCATGTACTAGTTTTCCTTTGCCCCGTTTAATTGTTGAATGTCCGCTACGCTTGGGATCATAGACGCAACGCCTATGGTATCCAAACTTGTGTGTGCGCGTGCCTGTGTGTAATTTGGATTTTCAACGTAGTTTTAACAATCTTATCTTCATATCGCTACGATGTCGGCAGTTTATAGTGATGTCTAGCTCTTGGGCATCGTGCGGCAAACATACAGTATAATGTCCCACCCAGTCACATTATCCTGACATCAGGCTGATCAGTCTTAATACTAACCTCTTAATGCTGAGCGCCTATGTTAGATAAGTCTTTGGTATGACTTGGTCAAGGTTGAAACCCGCGACCTCCCTCATTCGAGGCGGACGCTCTAAGCACTAGGTCACCTGAGCGATCAGTGCTCGTAAAAAGATGACTGTAAAAAAGGTTGAAAGGAAACAAAGTTTGAACTGCCATTTCAGAAAATTATAGTCTTATTCAAAGTCTCTCAAAAGACAAATCAACATAATCTTGTCGGGTTTCCTCTCAACCATGAATGCCTTGCAAAATATGAAATTTGAGACCCGATAATATCCCAGATATTACAGAAACATACGGTGCTTGTACAATTTTGGAAATGCAACCTGTTCTGTTGTCTGCCAAGTCAGATGGGTTTAAAGAGTAATGAAAGGTAAGACAAAGCAGCCAATGCTGCTTACAGTCACCCTTTTCCGAATGGAAGATTCGATATACTGACCTCAGATATTGTATAAATATGCATATAATTATGGTGGTAGACCTCCACCATTGTATTGTGCCGATCTTGAATTGGACATGTATACCCGACTTGTGAATGGTGAACTTCGGCCGGAGTGTGTATCCTGGCAGTGTCTTCGATACAGTGGCGTAGCGTGGGGGGGGGGGGGGCAGGTGGGGCATTCGCCCCGGGCGCAGGTGGGTAGGGGGCGCTAAATCGGCCCAAAGTATCAACAATACTGCGCAACAGGGGCAGTCGGGGGCGCAAATTTGGGTGTTTTGCCCTGGGCGCCACAAATTTGGGTGTTTTGCCCTGGGCGCCAAATATCCTTGCTACGCCACTGCTACGTTAAATAACTTTGGTAAGTGACACAGACATGTTGCAAAAGTTTTGAGCCACCACATAATTTAGACATTTATAATTTAAAAAAACAAATGAGGCATGACGTCTAATTATTATTATTATTATTATTATTATTATTATTATTATTATTATTATTATTATTATTATTATTATTTTATTATTATTATTATCTTTCCACAAATAAATTTGTATTAATAGAGGACAATGAGGCTGATCGTAGTATATTTTGTGAAGTGTCTTACATATATCATTGTTTTTATAAATGGCTAAGTACTGCTGTCTTTTACAAAAGAAAGGTTATTTTATCCTCAGATTGAATTTGAAGTGGCGATAAAGCGTCTATGTGATGCGATACAAGTAATGAGCGGGAAAGAAATACGTTTTTATTAGACACTTATCTCTGTATGTTCTTCGTGTTTGTATAAAGTTCAACATGTCTGTCAACGTGCATGGGTGTTTGCATGTATGGTATATATTTATGTGACTGTCACAGAGAGAGAGAGAGAGAGAGAGAGAGAGAGAGAGAGAGAGAGAGAGAGAGAGAGAGAGAGAGAGAGAGAGAGAGAGAGAGAGAGAGAGAGAGAGAGATTCTTTATCGCAAACTAGCAAAGCTACTTCTTCGGTATAAATATCCCCAAACCTGTGTGGGGTAGTTGAAATAGAAGGAGCTGCCATATGGCACTTACTTTCAAAATGTTGCAATCGAATCCTGGATAACAATTGAATAATTTCACCATCAACGTCATACTTTCTGCTATTTGTTTATTCTCCGATTTTGGATCAGTATGTCTATCGACTGATAATGTTTTAAAAATAGCTTTCACTTTTAGTATCTGTGTTTGCATGGGTGGGGGAATGATGTGATTCGTGCGAGTCATAAACAACATAGAAAAGAACACATGAATTTGAATATTTTGATACGTTTTTATTTCTTAGTGTTTAAGAATTACTTTAATTCCTCCTCCAATAATAATAATAATAATAATAATAATAATAATAATAATAATAATAATAATAATAATAATAATAATAATAATGATGATGATTATAATAATAATAATAATAATAATAATAATAATAATAATAATAATTTTGATAATAATAATAATAATAATAATAATAATAATAATAATAATAATAAAATTGTGTATGTTTAATCATTGAGATATTAAATTGGGGAGAGGGTATCTATTACACTGCAAAGGAAAGAAAATAAAGCAAAGAACTCTTAAAAGAATGGATAACTGTTACATGATTAAATCGGGTCGATGAAATATTTTCAACAGTAGCAACAATTGCAATGTAAACGAAAAATAATTAATTTTGACTGAAAAGGTGTGAGTTTGTTAGACTGCATGATAACTTACACTGTGTACACTGTAGAATAAACCATAAAAAAGACATGATTTTGCCGGTTAATTTGGAAAAGATTTTTGATTTTCTTGTTTGGATATATATATATATATATATATATATATATATATATATATATATATATATATATATATATATATATATATATATATATATATATATATATATATATATATATATATATATATATATATATATATACATATATATATATATATAAAAAGGTCATTTTGTGTACATTTCTAATATTATCTTTTTTTAAAATATCTTATTTTCTTTCATTGTAACCAATTATTTTATATTGATATGATCTTACCTTTTAGATACGCAACCAAAACGACGTTACTATATTTTTTTTTTTCTAGAAGATATACTTTCTCAAGCGAAACAATTGTATTGTTGTGTTGGATCCAAAGTGAATAGAATATCCAGTGCAACTCAATTGTCGATCAAGTGACCTTACAGCTGCTTTGTTACATCACCGTGAGTATAATGGGAAGAAGAGAAAACCTTACCAGTCGAGAAACTGGCCCGTTAAGCTGAAATAATATATTCCAATCTGCTCCCAAAGGATGGCAATACAAACCTAGGCATATTTTACTCTGTAACGAGAATAGCATGTCAGTTTCGCACTTGAAAGTCGCAGTTTCCGAGAAACATAACAGTCGTTGCTGGAAGCGTGAGGTTGTGGGTTCGATCCCTGGCCGAGTCATACCAAAGACTTACAAAAATGGTACTAACAGTCGCCTCGCTAGGCGCTGAGCACAAAGAGGTTAGTGTTAGGACTGGTCAGTCGGTGTCAGGATAATATGACTGGGTGGGGCATCATGCTACATGTCTGCAGCATGATATGCCCCAGTGCTAGACATCACTATAAAATCTGCATCACCGCAGACATCGTAGCGATATGACTGAAAAATTGTGAACCCTACGTTAAAATACCTAATCACACACACACTGACATGTGAAAGGGGTTTAACATGTAATATATATATATATATATATATATATATATATATATATATATATATATATATATATATATATATATATATATATATATATATATATATATATATAGATATATATATATATATATATATATATATATATATATATATAATAATAATATATATATATATATATATATATATATATATATATATATATATATATATATATATATATATATATATATATATATATATATATATAACCTCATGTGGCACTATAAAGCAGTAGCATGGATTGTGCTGATGTGCTACTTATAACCAATCACATATATACATGGATGCACACACACACACACACATATATCACTTACACGAATGGTTGACATGTCACGTGATTCCCTTGGCGGAGGAACCTATCGTCTCGCGTAAAGTCAATTGAAAACGATTGACATGGATTTAAAAATTAAAAACTAAATGACAAATCTATCTCTCTAATCTTCATCAACATTGGCCAGTTGCTCTCAATTAAATCATCGTCGTCATAATTAAAGTTGAAAATAGCATGTGCCCAATTACAGCGGGAATCGACCGCTACGATGACCTGAGTGGTTAGAGTGTCCGTCTCGGATGCGGGAAGTCGCGGATTCGAACACCGGCTGAGTTATACCCAAAACTTAGAAAATAATAGTACCAGCACCAGTCTCGCTTGGCGCTCAGCATTAGAAGGTAAGTGTTAGGACTGGTCTGCTTGGTGTCATGATAAAGTGACTGGGTTGGACATCATGCTGCATGTCTGCGGCATGATGCACCAGTGCTAGACATCAATATAAACTGCCAAATTTAAGAAATGATAGCAATATGACTGGAAAATTGTTAAACACACACACACACACACACACACACACACACACACACACACACCGTAAGTCTGACAAAGAACACGAAAGGTCGCATTTTGTAAACGATCGAGGTATTCAATTATACGTTCATAATATCATTTTGGATTATTTAATGTGTTCGTGTGTGTCTTTGCATGGCTTAGCAGTGTTAGGTAGGACCGCCATATTGCGCTACGTGAACAAAAGTAAACATAATTCTCAATGGTTGTCTGATCACTTCGGTTAGTTCTGCAAGACCATAATATGCATGAGGTATGACCGCTTGACCTGGGAAAAAGTGTGTTTAGGAAAAGATGACACAAGAGTCTCGTCCGCGCCCCTCCCCTTCATGAAAATATATATTTTGTGAGAATCTGCCCGTATCTTGTTGCAGATACGATCAGTACGAAAAAAGCACCCCCCCCACACACACACAAAAATTATATGATAATTTCTTTTTTAAATTTTTTTTTATTCTATTGCTCGAAAACTGTCTACAGCGGTCTCGGTACGATTCGACGTTACACGAGGGCTTGAGTGAGTTTTACTTGTAATAATTTCTACCCCTGCAGATTTTAAATTAAATATATCTTATTTTGTGCTGAGTGTTTCCCGCATGGGAGGGAGAATCTATAGGACATTTCCTGTGGGAAAATGGCTTTAAAAGGGTGGATCAATATGACAGGTTACAAAGTCACCTTGTTGCTATGAATACAGTTTGAGATAATTTGCCCACAAGACTATATTGATTTCAGATAAACAGAACAAAACTGGCAGGGACGGCCTTAAGCCGACTGGACCGATATGGCCCCGGGCCCCGCGCATTATTAACTTTTAACAAATTTATTTATAGAGAGAATGCCATTTTAAAGTGATTGAAGAAAAATTTAAGTTCAGTATAACATATCACTTATTTGAAAGTTTATTTTCAAATATTGTGCTAACGCGGGAACCCAGGCGTAGATCCATGGTGTGGGGCCAGCCAAAACTATCCAAATCGGGCCTCGCGTTTGCTAATGCCGTTCCAGAACACTGGAGTGAAGCTGACGCTAATCTATGTATTATACTCTGTAAACCACGTTGTTCTGCTCATATTAAACAAAGATAAAATATTGACCAGCATTGGAAATAAAACAAACGAGAGTTGTTTTGTGGCTTTTAAATTTGGAGATATTAGTTATAATAATCTAATAAAACCGTAAACAAATCCCTCTTTTCAATACCAACCTCCGTTCATTGAAGTAATTTTCATCTTGTATTTCCATTCCTAGTTTCAGTACAGTTAGTGTCCGTTTTTTATATAAAGATGTTATGAATCTTAAATCCTTTTCTTTATTCTCATTCGCCAATTCTCCGTTTGTCTATTTTTTTCTTACATTCGTTAGAATTGTTCTTTCGTTCCTTTGTTCATTCTTTCATTCAGTTTTTATTCTTATGTCTATTTTTGTTATACTTACCAACTTGTACGAACTTATATATCTCTTTGTTTGCCCGTTTCACTGTGCATTCCTATTTAATTACAAGACTGGTTCGTGAATTCTAAAACTAAATGAATTAAATTATCAATTGCAATCTCAGTAATATTTATTTAGAAGAAGGAAAAAAGTAAACATCGTCAGAAAAATTCGAAGGCGTATAGCTGTAAATAAATTATACAAGATTATTAGAATTTTTGCACGATATAAAAATCTCATGTAGTATAAAGATTACACGTTCTAACTATAACCTTAACATTGAGGCAGGTAGGTATATATGAAAATGACGTTGTTTCGGCGTCGTTTGTAACTCTGTTCTAGAAATAATGAACCACTATAGCTCATGACCAGGGCTGGCAAGAAGGGGGGGGGGGGGGGCAACTGGGAATATATAACACTTTTTTATTTTATAAAAGAAAACTTTTGTTTGAACAAGAACTATGAAGGCGATGGTGTTTCTTACATCAGGGCCCGCGATCGCTCTCTACTGCTCTGATCATGACGAACAAAATGCACTCTTTGCCAAGATATTAGACAAAAATATTGTTTAAAAACATCCATTTTAAGATAAATAATAGCTTAGATCTCATCACGAAGTCCGCAGTTTAGATCACAGTTCATTAACTAGACTAATGTATGAAAGTTGTTATAAAAAAAAGTGCATCGTGCTCCAATATATTAACCTTGTTGAATGTATTTTATGAAGGTAGTCTAAATTATTGAAACAAAGAATACCCTTTCAGCTGATTAACATAGTTAATTTCTATTACATTTTAAAGGTGGTTTCGCCCATGGAATTGTTCTTTTTTCTTCCGGTTAACTTGACTTCTTGAATGCTATCCAGGTTAATGACGCACGGTACGGAAAAATATGGAAAAATGTTGACCATGATTGGTTAATAATGTAAGTTATGCTTTAGGAAAACAAATATTTTGAGAGCTTATCCTAGTTATAAGTGAAAGAAATATAGACGTTTTTTTATTGATGGACTTCTGTTCTTTAACAGTCTTGAGTTTGGAACACTCATTTAAAAAATCAGCATTAGCAGCAAAGAGGGTGGACAGACCGAAACTATTTCAAGCAAACCGAAACTATTTCAAACAAAGTCCTAAAGGATTTCAAACCGAAACTATTTCAAGCAAATCGAAACTATTTCAAACAAAATCCTAAAGGATTTTAAACCGAAACCAATTCAGGCAGACAAAAAAAAAAAGAGAAATGGTTTCGGTTTGTCACGCTATTGAGACTCTGTCTGCAGACAGACCCGACGCTGATTGCGTTTTGGAGACGAATTGAAAATCCTTTACGATTTTATCAAGTCCTATACGATATCTTGATCTAGAGTCATGCAAATGTATCGTTACAAATCCATTTGGGGTTGACTGAGCGTGACTAAAGAAATTGCTAGAGATTATAATCCATATCACCGCCGCACCAAGTTTGCCAAATATTTCGTAAGCGTATGTGTGTCTTCTCCATTAAATACAGCAAGAATATTGCAGTTATCTCTGATCATTTTTGGTATTTGAGTGTATCGTTGAGTGACATATATCACATAAATATTTGTATGCCTACCTCTGGAAAATATCCTAGCAGGATTATTTTGATTGTCTAAAATGACATCATCATATACGACTAAATTGTTATTACTTATATCATTATCATCAATACTCGGTGCTTCTTCGATATCGGTTATAAACTCAATAATATCCTGATCGATTTCCGATTTTGCTTTCTCGTTAAAATCATTTAACACCTCGTAACATTGCTGATCGTCTACACTTGGGGCTACTAAATACAACTTATCTCATTTCATCCATCTCGTTATCAAATTAAGTAATAACTGTGTCTTGCCGCTTCCAGATGGTCCGACTATAATTATGCGAATAGAATTCGGTAGCGCTGCATGATGCTTAATGGGTTCTCGTTTTTTTTCCTCGCAGAAAAATCAATTACATTCATGTTATTATAAATCAATTATGGATCTAATATATTGTGTGAAATGTAAGAAGCGTACTAGCACAAATGACTTGACGACGATTACAACAGGCAATAACAGATCAGCACTTGCTGGTAAGTGTGTACAATGTGGTACAAAATTTTTTTTAGATTTGTTAAAAAAAAAACGAGGAGGTGATACTGCAGCCAAGTTAGTAAAACTCCCAGGAACACTATGGGCAAAATATCCGGGAGAAAAACACCTTCCAGGGTATGGTTATTGTCGACCGGGGACCAGACTTGACATCAGACTCGATGATCAAAACCAACCCCGACCCGGTGAAATCCCAATAAACACTATTGATAAGGCGTGTCATACTCATGATGTTGCTTATAAAAGCAGGAATCTGCAACAGAGACATATCGCAGATGTGAAATTGATTCATGCATTAAATTTTATCACTGATAAATCCTTCAAAGAAAAGTTGGCTTCATGGTTGATAAAATCGGCGATGAAAAGTAAATTGATGTTGGGTGCTGGTAATTAATAACATCATGGAATCTATTTTAGCGGATACTGGAGGGGTAAATCAGCAATCAGTAAACTCGCTAGCGCCGCAAAGGTGAAAAATACCACTGCAGCAGATTGGCTATCCAAACAGGCGATATGGCTAATTTATCTACCACCGCCTAAACAAATTAATTTCTCGCATTTTGATGTCAGCGTCCCTAATGACGTTCATCAAGCTGATATATTATTTCTGCCGCATGATGGTGTTTACAAGTATGCGCTAACCGTAGTTGATGTTGCGAGTCGATATAAACAAGCAGAGCCGCTAAAGACAAAATCATTAACTGAAGTGGCTTCTGCGTTTGAAAGGATTTATCGGCGGGGTCCTCTGCATTGGCCAAATCTATTACAAGTTGATCCTGGCAAGGAATTTCAGGGTACAGTGTTATCAACAATGAAGCATCATAATGTCACCATCAGACAAGGACATACTGCACTACATCGCGATCAGGCAATTGTTGAACGATTTAATCGCACACTTGCTGAGCGGTTATTTGGATATCAATACGCGAAGAAATTTATTGAGGATAAACGATCTCGTGAATGGGTCAAGAGATTACCAGGTGTAATTGCCGCGCTGAATAATGAGATTACTCGAACAATTAATATGAAACCTAACAACGCGATTAAGAAAAAGTATATACCTGTAAAACCTCAAAATGATTTTTCAAAACAACCAATACTCGGCAATGTCACTGTTAGATATTTATATGAACCAGGAGAGCTCGAAGGTGATAAAAAAAGAGCTACTGATCCTATTTGGAGTGTCACTACGCATAAAATATCTAGCATAACACGAACCACGGGTAGACCGCCAGTCTATAGGTTGGATTCAACTGCTCCTTAGCGGGGATTTACTCGTGAACGATTACAAGTGATACCCAAGGATACTCAATTACCGCCGCGTGGTCTTAACTAGCACATCTTCGTCTGTTGCACTCAAGACAAGTCAGCATCACATTATCTCTGGTATGACCAACACAACACCAACAATTGGCTGGGGTCTTTATCCGACCAACACCAACTCATTATACAATTGCAACTCGCACAGTGATTATTCTGCTGCTGTTTCAGTATGATTATAAATTCGGCATCAATGTCAAATTTTCTATTATTTTTTATCCTGCTGTTTATAACCAGTGATTTTTTTTCTGATTATGTCATTGCTGACAATATCGTTGTTGCTGGTGTCATTATCATCTAAAACAACTCTTCGAAGTTGATTTATTCTTCGTACTCTGGACAATGCAAGATAAACTACATTTGACCACTCGATGCGATTATCTATGATCCAAACAATTGTATCGGATATAGTCAACCCCTGCGAAGAATGTATCGTCGCTGCGTATCCTAGCTTCCATGGGGATTTATCAACACTTAATGCATCATCAGCAACACTGATATCAACTAACACAATATCATTTAAAACTAGAATCTGCTTCCTTGACTCTGTCAGGCCTGGAATATCAACTTCGATATTTTGTCTTCGTGTATCCTTGGGTCTATAACACAATGGCACTGGAAGTGTTGCAAATTTTTCTTTATGCGTGTTAAATAACTTCATCTGAAGTGTATCTCTGGCTATCTTTCTACTTGCCACTATCAAATCGTTTGGTCTCCACGCTTCCCAGAAATCATTTAATGGGGTTTCTGAATTATTTCACGCGCTATTTCACACTGGATTCTATCCGGTTGTAATCTGATTAATTTATTGAACTCGTGTAATTGTTTATCAAGTGCTCTATGATCAGTACTAATTTCTTCATAATAGTCTACAAAATTCTTCAGCCAATTATGCGGGGATAAACCGACAAATGGTGGTGGTTGACCATCCCAAATGAGGATTTCAGGAATATATTTCTCGCCCATTCGATCAGGAGTCCATTCGTCACCTTTCCATCGAAAAAAAAACTGTGATAAGTGCAAGCATTAATTCCTCGTTGTTTCATCTCTCTTGCAAGTCTGTGTGTTGGTGATAGCACAGTCATGTTTGATTTCCCTCGAAATAATTCGATTGCACGAGACCCTGACCCACCACACCCGTTTAAATAACTGGTTTTATATCTACATATTGGATCGGAACACGACGGTGCATTTGATAGTTCTGATATCTGATTATTTTTCAAGTAATTGTTTTCAATCGTAACATCTGCTGATTTGGAGTAATCACGCAGTATTTCCTTTTTAATTCTCCATGATCCCCAACTCTCGTCGGAATTAGTGAATTCAGCCACTGCTTCTTTATGTTTTACGTCTATATAAAATGAATCAGTGGCGACTCTAACTGCGGATTCAGGAAATATATTTATCATCGAAAGTAAATTAACAGAAGCATAAGCCAGCATAGACGACCTTAAGTACGTATACTGAGGATTTTCTCCGTCGTTATAAGTAACAATCGTACCTAATTTGGTTCCATCGGAAAAGAAAGCGTCTTTACAATTTACATATATACCCCTAGATGTTACATCTTCGATTATAAAATCGTATTCAGCATCATCTATAATCAATCGCAAAGAATGTCGTTTATGGTCGTATTTTCCACCCAACTTAGCAATTATTCTTCTACCGAGATCTTTTGCGTGTTTATTTCTAACTTCAAAGATTTCCTTGGACCATTTCACGATATATTCTTCGTCTAGATTAGGAAATTGTTTTTTGTTTTCGGTATAATTGCTTCATGACAATCAGCGATATCAGCATTTTAGAATCAATCATATACCATAATAACACTATTGGCATCCAGTGTTTTTCAGAGATGTGTCTACCAAACCAAACATAACAACACGGATGAAGTCCTTTAGCCAATTCAAATGATACCATACGAGCGAATAAGGTTAAATCAAAATTGGGCAGTGGTCCATTAACACGGGTCATCTCGTGTGTGGGATGCCCAAATCGTTTAAAATACTCAGAGCATTCTCCGTACCCAAGAAAACTCCCTGGATAACACGCAATCATATAAACCGAAATAATACTTTTAGGGTCGTATTTTGTATTCCATAATTCGCCATGGCCATAATCAACACAACTATCTTGGATATCTGAGAGAAATTCTGCGCGTGTTGGTTTACTGCACCCAGCTACTGACCCAGCGTTCGATATGGACGCCCCAGTACCCAAGAATGATTCTGTACGCGATTATCAGTATTATTCCTATCATGCAGTACAACCGGATCGTAGATCAAGAATCGAACTTCAGGTCCATGATACCAGCAAATACTTTCTACCCGCTGAAGTATTTATCGAAGTAGAAGGACAACTCGTAACAAATGATGCTGCAAATAATGATCCACCATATGCAGATGACTCAAATTTCCGAGTTGGTTTTGTCAATAATGGTATCATGGCGCTATTCGAAAGTGATAGATATATGATTGATGGAAGAGAAATCGAGTCTATAGAGCGTGAGGTTGATATTGCCACAACAATAGTGGGGTTGGCAAGATATTCTGATCATTATACAAGATCGGCAGGTCCATCTATGATGTTCTCTAAGGATGTTAATAATCACGATGAACACGTTCAGTATACTGCAGTTAATCCACAACCCGATTCTCTTGAACACGAAGATAGACCAACTGCTGCCTTTGATATTAAAAAAAGCGTTAATTCCAATTACAACATTGGGTTTGCAACACTCGTAGCAATGTTGCAAGGACAGAATCGACAATTTTCATGCGCGATTCCACTACATCATATTTTCGGATTTTGCAGAAATGTTAGAAAAGTTATCTATGGAGCGAAGCATACAGTAGTAGTACTCGTGCGAAAGGGTAGTGATAATGATGCAATCTGGCGTGGTGCTGGTGTTGCTGATGGTAAAGTCATTATATCAAAACTATTATTGTGGATGCCAGTAATGACTCACCATGGAAGAAAGATCATTTCAACTATTGTGGACTCCCAACAAAAAAAACTGAATGACCATATAACAACTTTTGAACAATTACAACAGAGTATGATTGATAATATCGAAACCCCGATAAATAATTTCTTTGGGATTCCACGTATTCATCCCACATTGAAAATCTCAGACGTAAAAACCGCTATGTTAGAATTAGCAACACTCCAATCTAGGTATGGAGATCATGTTGAGCAGTTTTCAACTTTTCGTAAAAATCTCATTGAGAAATTCTTTGGGGGATCTCATTAGATAAACTCAACATAAAACTCACGAATATTAGAAAATCCATCGATGAGATGAAAAACACAATCGAGGCAATCAAAGATGATTTACCGAGGATGATAGAAACACTTGAAAAAACAAAGATTCCTCATGAGAAAACCAACAACGTAGTATACACGATTCAACATGGATCATTTACGTGGACACCACAAAATAACATATTAAATATCACCGCGACCGTCAAAGGTATTTATCGATTAACACTAGTGTCGCCGACTCAATTTAATATTTCATCAACGAATTCATCTGGGGTCAACAATATGATATCAACGATCATCGACAAGGGAACAATTGAACAATTCACAATAATATCCACTGATAATAATTTGGCTAGGGTTTCAGTAACATGGTATGAGAGATTATACAATATGTTGAGATATTAAATCAGCTTGTATCCGACATGGAATATATCAACAAACGAATAGTTCAGATAATAATTAATGACAAGAACGGAGATAAACAAAAATTTCTAACTGGTTACAATATCACAGAAGCTGATTTACCCGATTTCAAGTTTCTTGGGTATAACGCAAATGAACTAAAAAAAATCAACCAATGACCTCCTGGATGAGTACTTCCTACAAATACTCGCCGCATGGAAAAAATGCCACAACCACAAACAACTATCCTCAAACATAATAATGACCCAGATGGTGGTGGGCAACATATCGCTCCTCAACATGTCAATATATCCTAGGTGATTGCAGTGAATTTAGTATGTGGTGTCATCGAAGGAAGTTACCAAATAAATCTCGAAAGATCAAATCAAGCCTAACAAAAATATATTTTATATTCATTTGCACAAACAGCTCCACCCGGATTTTTAATCATTGAGGATCCAACTAATCCAGTGTATATGCGATGTCATAATGATTCATTAACGAGAATTAATTTCAAACTCACTGACCAGTCCAATAATCTAATTGATTTACGAGGTGAGAGTTTACAAATTAGTCTGTTTGTAAAATCCTAAAGTATTTTCATCGTAAAGACATTTACCATAACAATTCATTTCCGCAGCGCCATCGGCGCCGGGTCTGTAGCGTGCGATACCGAAACAATTTCTCTTTTTTTTTTGTCTGCGAAATAGTTTCGGTTTGTCTAAAATAGTTACACGCTTGAAATAGTTTCAGTTTGTCTGAAATAGTTTCGGTCTGTCCACCCTCTTTGCTGCTGCACTTGACTCTTTGGTACGGAATTGAAAGCACATGTTTCAAACACATGCGGGTACAGAAAATGCCACAGCTCATATCCTTTCCTCTACACAGAAGATGACATCTAGGTTTCATCTGCATTGATAAATGTTGGTTTTAACATGCATAAATTTCAGGTTATTAAATTTTTAATATCATGGTGTTTGCATAGGTTTACTAAGGGGACTGAATTAATACAGGAGTACTTAAGACACCGCTGATTATTTTTTGGCATGAGGTTATCTAGTCCTACCTGTAAGACATAGCACATGTTGATTTTGTTTTAGTGATATGTCTTACGATCTGAATAACAGCCTTGTGTAGTCTGTTCCGATGTCGTCGACATCGGAACGAGTAGTCAAAGTTTCAGGAATATCGCACATACTTGGCAAACTTTTATCGACACTCTTCCACTAATTTATGTTTAATTAATATAATTACTGTGCTGTTTTTATCCTGGTGGAATCAATATCTGACACTTGCAAACGGACGCATTTTCTTGTTCAGTTGACATACATTTGAATTTGTTGAAGTGCGACAGTAGTCGAGGTATGCCGAAGTATGTTCAAATAGGTTCCAATCGGAAAATGTTTCTTGAACGAAACGAAATGTTGCTTGCTGTTCACATACTTGATACTTGGATACTTTCGTTTCGTTAAAATAAAACGATCTTTTTGGAACCTACTTCGGCATTCCTCAGCCACCATCGCATTGCAACCAATTGAAATGTGTGTCAAAGGAACATAAAAATGCGTTCATTTGCTAGTGTCAGATTTTGAGTCGATTACGATAAGACAACAAAGTAACTCTTAAACATGTGGATGAATGTTGATGTTTACTGCCAAGTATGTGATAATCATGAACATTTCACATCTTATTCTCCTGTCAGTAGAGTTCAAAACACACTACACAGCGCTGTTTGTTAGGCAGTAAGACCCTGACGCCCCCAAGCATAAATATCAGCGTCAGGGTCTTGCATGTAGGACTAGAGGTCATCTTGCTTTTGCGTCACATCAGCCAATATCGTACGCTGCCCTGTTAGTCCCACAGAGGCTCGTTACAAAGAAAATTAGGAGTATCCGTACATGAATCAAGGGATGGGGGTTCTAATCTGTAAAAATACAACACTGTTACATGTTAGAATCTCCATCCCTTAATTCATGGACGGATACTCCTAATTTTCTTTGTAACGAGCCCCCTGTGATCAGACGTACATTCCACAGCTAAAGCGGTAGACCCTACACGAGATTTACCTGCAAGATTTTGTATTTTAGTAGTCCTTTTTTTACCATCCATCAATACTGCATATCATTCTAGAGCACTATCTATGGTCTCTTATTTTTAAAACGACCATTGTGCTGATAATGTGTGATAATGTCAACTGTACTTGACCAATTAGAATCATAGTCATCTCGCACCCGTTAAGTTGCACAGTAGTAAAGTTATACCGCACCCAAATGTAAAGTTATGTCGCACCCTAATATATAGTCGCACCCATCTGTAGTATATCACTATACAAAATGTTTGTTACCATGTCATGTTTCCATAGCATTAGCCTTTATTAATTAAATGTAATAGTTTTATATACAATCTTGGCAGCACCCCACCCCAATCCAACCAAAACAACATGCCACATGCTTTGCAAAAACTACATTAAGTTTTGATTAGAGAGTATATTTTTATATACATGTACCATAAAAAAATAAAATAGCCAGGGCCTTAGAAAGCGATAACAGACCCTAGGGTAATAAACTCCCGGGCATCTCTTAGTTCTTGCTCAAACAAAAATTTTCTTTTTTTCAATAAAATTAAAAAGTGCTCTTGTCGGCCCTGCAATAACCATCAGTGGTATACAATCAAACGCAATTCTTTATTTTAAACATTAGGGACATTGTTTTCATGAAAGAACTGCCAACATCAAAGTCAATTGTTTTATTATTTTGTTAGTAAAATATTGTTACTGTGATGTCATTGCAATTATCTGTGAAATGTCTTCTCATCCTTGAGGAAATCTATGAGTGCCAATTCAGAAAATGCAAGTTAACAAACACTGAAATTAGTTTCTGCATAATGGACCAATCGGTGAATTAATTTAGTTTTCATCAAGTGTTCATTCTTCTTGGTTGTCTTTCTATCTTTGATCACATTTGTGAATGAACAGGCTAATTTAAGAGAGTTTAGGTTTTATAAAAAAAATGTTCTAATCGGTATATATCTTGATTATTGAAGTAATAATGTCCCATAGCTTCTTAATGGCAAGTTGCATTGCATACCGACTGAGCAAGATTTTTCTTTGTACAGGGCTTTATAGACCTATGCAATCTGTTAAACGGTATGCTGCAAACTGTACAGGTGTTGTGCTACAGAGCAACCGTTATTATGGCTTTGTCGGTTTCATTCCAGTTTGATGAAGGTTTTGTCTGTATTACTGAAGTTTGTTGCCTTCTCGATGGCCTGATTATATGAAAACGAGCAAATCAAAACAAAGCGTACTCATATCATCGTCTGTGTAAATGGTAAATGCGACGGCATTATCAGTCATTACACAACAAAGCATGGTACTAAACTGGCAGATTGTCGACATAAACTATTCGGAAACAAATGATTTCTGCAAGTTGGACTCTAGTGCGGCTGTCAACGTTTACAGTACATTTACATTCGATTGATTAGTTTCGTGCTTGAATAGTAAAAAAGACACTACGATTAGGTATAAAACGTTATATTTTTTACAACAACCCAATCATTACTTTCCAAAATGGCTAGTAATACTGCATACTTACACTGTGAAGAAAAGAAGTTACACAGAGACAACATGTAATCCAATGTGGTGGCTGCAATAAGTGGCAACACAGAACTTGTGCTACTGTGATCTTATTAGAAGAGTACAGATTGGCTGTAAAGGGACAACTCAGTTTACACTGGACATGCCATAATTGTAATTTTGTAAATTTGAATGCATCTGAAATTGGTGAAGCCCTTGTTGCAAGTAGCAGACTGAAAACTGAGAATAATCATGATATGGAGTCTGACATGAGGCTTTATGATAGATCTTCTACTATTGCGATTAATACTGAACCACTTTTAGACAACATTGATCCTGTTGTTGATGTTGAGTATGAGCAACCTATGGAACATAAGGAGGATGACGCCTCATATTTAGATACAAGACTGTCCATAGTAGCGTCAAATCTGGATGCTGTCGGCGATGATGCAGTAATTTATGAAATTACAGCTCGATCATCAGAAAGAATGAAAGATAAGTTAGTCGACAGCAACTGCTTTTCTTACAATGTTAAGCACCAAAATGTCTCTGCTACTTAATGGCAGTGTGTAGTGAGAAGCAAGCACACCAAGTGTAAAGCTACAGTTATAGAGTGAGGTGCTGGTAATTTTTCACCAGGAACATACGGACATTGTCATCCTATGAAACCTTTTATAAAGACATTTCATAAAATACATTTTGAAGTAAAAAAAAAGTGCTATCAACGAAGTCTACATGTCATCTAAAACAATTGTCAGTGAATGTTTTGTGAACTTACTACCCGTGAATGAACCCATTCATAAGACTGATAATTTAGCTAGAGCAGCCAATATATTTCGTCAAAGAAGATGTCCGGTGGATCCTACCGATCTGGAAATTGATCTAGAGCTTGAGCACATAACAGAGCTGTTTCTTCAAAAAGACATTAAGTGCACAGATCAACACCATTTACTACTTGCTAAACATAAAATCTTGGAAATCTTAACAATATCAAAAATATGGTATATAGATGCCACTTTCTATGTGATCAAACCACCATTTACCAAATTATTTAGTGTGCACGCCTTCGTTAAAAAAAGACGGTGAAATAAACAAGCTCCCCTAGCTTTTGCGTTGATGTTGGGGAAAAGGAATAAGAACATTAAAAAGGTGCTAAAAGCTATTTAAATAAAGATTCACACTGATCCAAAAGTAAAAACGTGGTAGCAGATTTTGAAGCAGCTGTGTGGAAGGGAGTGATGTCTGTTTTTCCAGAAGTTCAGATACAAGGTAGTTTCTTTTCACTGGACTCAAGCCTTATAAAGTTAACAAGTCCATTCATAGTTTCATCCGCAAACTAATGGCTTTGCCATATTTACCACAGGAATACATACAGTCAACCTTTGTTGCACTGCAAGAGAAAACGAACAATTAAAGACCCTTATTTGATCTATGTAGCTACATGGAAAGGCAAAGAATCACACATTCATTATTCACCCCTGCTAGTTGGACCATATATATGCAGCCAGTGAGGACTAACAACGATTTTGAGGGATGGCATCACAAGCGCAATTCAGCTGCAAAGAGGGAAAAACTTCACTGTACATGCTGATTAGCTGTTTATTTAAGGAGGCCCAGTTTATAAATATTCAACAGCGGCTCTTGTCTGAAGGGAATCTTAGGAGACAACAGAGAAAAATATACAAAGAAATGCTAGTAAAATTGAATTGTTTACTTATTGGGACATTTTTAACAACGGAAACATGGGAATTTCCCAGCTGTCTGCTTGCATTAATTTAACTGGGCCTGTTTTGCAGCAAACATAAGAATACTAGTGTGCGCAATGTGATGCATACGCTGAACTATACCGTATACTAAGAACTATGTTAAATGTATACAAAATAACACTTAAAGATACGATTTTTAACCAGATCTAGTAGTTAAAACAAATAAAGACTTTGGAAAAAAAACAGGAATAAATATTAAATAGCAACCTTTCTTCATTGTGATAATTTGCATCTTTTATTTCGCAATTCTTCTATTTATATATCTTAACTTTTTTAAAATAAAATTAATTCAATCATTTTATTCTGACGTCTGCTACTTTAGTTACGAACTTATGTGCTTATTTTTCTCTTCTTGTGTTTCATTGTATCTTCCTTTTTATTTTAAGAAATTTCGAAACTTAACATAACTTTAGCATTGGGTGCGACATAACTTAAGCGTGGGTGCGACATAACTGGATTAGTGTGCGACATGACTTGGGTGCGACATGATCAGGGTGCGACATGACCATGTACCACCAGCTAGTACCCCTACTCTTACCTAACGCACAACAAATCAAGTCGAGGCTATGACATCGGAGCTATAGACCAACAACAACTGGGTCTCAGCTATTTTTTGCTGTCAGAAAAAAAGTGGAGACCTACTTGTCGGTCTAACTACTGCACGTGTCCTTAGTCCTACAATGTAAGACCTTAACCATGATATTTATGTTTTGGGTGTCCTAAACATTAATATCAGGGTTGAGGTCTTACATTGTAATTTGTAGGACTACACATACCTAAGAGGCAGGCTCGGACGAGAGTGATATATTTCCAAAATAAAAATTAAAAAATAGTTATAAATGAAAAATAAATCTGGTGAGCGAGTTTGAACATAAAAAAATAAATTTAAAAAAAGTGTTAGGCAAAAAAACGGAGATGCCGCTGAGGGATTTTAAATTCTTCACCTGTTAATTGGGAGCCAGAACACCGACTTATGTGGGTGTTTATATTTGATAATAAAACGATTTGTCCCATTCCTGGAACACACTATTGTTTTGTTTGTCTTGAGTATACGCTAATATAATGCTGTCATCAAAATCCAAAACCAAATAACTACTGTATTCTGTCTATGGAAACCATGAATTGTGTTCTTGTGTGTCTTAAAACTACCTTTTTAAATACACATCAAAAATAAAAGTTGAAAATCATGACTAGCATTGTCACACCTTAGATTTAGGGCATGAACTTTCTATTTCACGTGGCTGGGGGCGTCTGCACTTCACAAATTATATTAGTTAATATATGAATACATATATAGTCATGAACAAATCTACCCTCATGATCTTTTGCGAGTTCTTGCACTTCATCTGATTCATTTTTTTAAATAAAAATTCAACAATGCAACACAAGGCTTTAAAATAAAGTGCCTTACCCAATGATGTGCCACAGTCACCGATATAGGATCCAGCTTCCTACCAAGTTTACCCAATACAAATGTAGTTCAAATTGCTGTGTAAAACACAAAATAAGATCTCTGTGTACTGCAAGATCTAAAAGAAATGTCGAAGAGAACAGAGATGTTCATTCATGGTACGTTTTTGTAAACAGTAGTTATTACATTCCAACCATTAACACAATGAATAATAATATTGTTATTGCCCAAAATGAAAGTGATTATATTGCTGTACTCTAGTTTGTTCATTTTAAAGTTTTTGAAAAATAAATGATAAAATATGAATTTTGATTTGCATAGAACACCATGGGTTTTTGCAAAACCTCTTCCACCAATTATGTTTTAATGCAACATAAATGCATAAATTGAATTACTCCAAGTACATCGAGAAATGTATTGTTACTAATTTTTCATCAATAATTTATTGCATTTACACATGAAATTCAAGGCCAAATATCGGGGCCTCTGTCGCAGAAATTTCAGGTAGTCATTCCCTCATTGCACTTGAAAACTGGTGTGTTAAGAGTGACGATTTTTTAGTGTTAACAATAATGGACTATTTCTAACTCCTTGTTTGACGGTTGGTCCCTAAATGTTTCTAAGGCTTGATATTGTATCTACACATTTGAATTTATGATGGTTATGTTAAAATATTTAGCCATACCATCTTATATTATCTTGCTAAAAAGATCTTTTCACCAACATTTCATTATTTCTTGCATGTATGTATGTATGTACAGTATGTATGTATATATATATATATATATATATATATATATATATATATATATATATATATATATATATATATATAGAGAGAGAGAGAGAGAGAGAGAGAGAGAGAGAGAGAGAGAGAGAGAGAGAGAGAGAGAGAAGGGTAGTTTTTCGTTTGGTATTATATTTTGTAAAATAGGAAATCTAAATTTAAAATCGGAAAGGAAGAAATGACAAATTGCTTTCTAACAGGATTTGTTTGAGGGGGGGGGGATATAGCAGAACAGTGGACAGCAAAAGGTATGAGAATTATGAAAAGATGTCAAATTGAGATCAACTGTTTTTTAAAGTCTGTAGATTTTCAGGAATTTTTGCCATGCTGTCAAATAAGAATGTATTAATGTTTAAATCTATTAACAAATCGGAAATTTTATTGTTTTAGACATATTCAAGCAATTATAACTCCTGTCCACATTAAATGTACTGTATGCAATCCTGCCATCAAATGAAGGTTCCGAATGACAAGTCATGTGACCATGTTATGTAGTAGGCTTAAAGGATAATTACTGATAAATAACAAAAGTCAGCATGGTATGCACAGCTAAGCTTGTAATCTGAAGGCAGATTAACCAGTGCTGATAATCCTTTAAAATAAACTGCTTAATAAGCTCAAAATTCTGATTGACAGACAATTGCTGTTTGAATGCTTTTGATATCCCACGCTTGGACCATGATGCAATAATAATGGCACCAACTAATGTCTGTATATATCAATCCAATTCCCTGGTATGGGCTCCATATTAAATCGCAAAAGTGTGTGTGTGTTGAGAGAGAGAGAGAGAGAGAGAGAGAGAGAGAGAGAGAGAGATTTGGTTTTCTAATGTAGCTTTAAAATTTGTAAAGTCATATATCACTACAGTGTCAGCAGTTTATAGTGATGAATGGCACTATGGCATCATGCCGCAGACAAGTAGCATGACCAGGTCGACCAGTCCTAACACTAACCTCTTAATGCTGAGTGCCTAGTGAAGCAGCTGTTAGAACCATTTTTATATGTATTTGGTATGCATCAGCCAGGGTTTGAACCCATTATCTCCTGAATCCATGGTGGATTCTCTAAATACTAGACCACCGGAGTATTCTTACAATATAACAGTATCATGCACTATGGCCGGAATTCTTCAAACATATCTAGGAAAATCAAGTTGTTTTGAGAGATGGATGTAAGAAAAGGCCTGTGGTAATTGCAGCTAAATATAAAAGATCAATGCAAACTCTTGAAAAATAATACCTCTTACAGAAGATTAAAGAAACAAATGACAAAGACGAATGTAATGCTGCAGAAACTATGTAATGATCCATACAATGAAGCTACAAGCCACAAATCATATATGTTATAAAAAGAAATAATATAATTTATAAATATAAAACAGTCTGTGGAAGTACAATAAACAATGGAAGTTATATGGTCTAAGTACTAAGTACTGACATTAATATTACAGTACAAAATATTGCTATACAACAAAATAATGTAAAAAAAAACAAACTGGAACATCTTTGTTTATATATGTATATAATCTGAGCCTAATTGTGTGTGGTAAACCCGGATCTGCCATAACATACTGCACCAGCAGTTCTGTGTGGACAGTTCTGGCTTGCAATTATAACTGGTTTGGGCTGGTAAATTTCAATGGTATATTCAACACATTATTGACTGTATCTTATTTAGGATAAAGGAGCAAAGTGCCTTTTCCAAGGACAAAACACACTAAGCTGTCCTCATTTTGTCAGGTATCAAACCTGTGACCCTAATTTTGCAAATCTAATGTTATACCAACTGAGCTAATTGAGGCTCCTGTAATTGAAAACATTCAGAAAAATATATCAAACAGTTCTGTAACTAATATAAAGTGTAAATTCTCTTTTTTTTTTATTTTAAACTTACATGCTTATCCCATAGTTCTTATTTATCATTACTTATTATTTACTGAATTCACATCACATGTAGAACATAATATTATTCCTTTAAATCAAACTAGACTATATTATGACCATTATCAACCACTATAAAGACCATTATCAAACTGAAAAAATGAACATGGTCTCTCACCATTTATTATGTCTTTATATTAATATTATCTGGAATCTTAAATTAAAATTTCAATATTATTATTATTGACATTTTTTGCTTGGGAAACGGCTTTTACTTAGCTGTAAGAACTCCATGCCTGATTCTATTGTGCACACATTGTTGTGCTGGAAAGGCTGTATAAAAATGGAAAGGCCGTATCTTGACACCATTATGCATGCTTTGTTTTAACGGAAAGACCTGTTACAAAGCTGAGCCCCACTGTGCAAACTGCCAATGCAAATGGGTCTACACTTTACAAGATGGGTGCGCAATTGAAAAAAATAAAACCCAAAATAAAACCCATACAATATAAACATGACATCTTATCAAGCATGTAAAAGCTATACATAAAGACATTATGTATATTTAGAAAAGGATTTATATACAAAATGAGCACAACTTAGTAATATCCAATTACTGCATTATGAAACCACACAATGCTTCATTTATAATCAATTTTCTGATGAAAAAACTGTGTTCTTAAATGGTCAAAAAACCTGAGTTTGTCTTGTTTTTCCACACAAACTTTGATTAAAATGTATGTATGTATGTATGTATGTGTGTGTGTGTGTGTGTGTGTGTGTGTGTGTATGTATGTATATATGTATGTATGTGTCTATATACTGATGGTGTTAAATACATCCACTGACCATTGTAAATACGAGAATCATGAAACAAGCATAAAAAGCATTTTATACTAGTTTCGGCTTCACTTATATGTGTGTGTGTGTGTGTGTGTGTGTGTGTGTGTGTGTGTGTGTATGTATGCATGCTTGTATGTGGTTGGTTATAAGCAGTACATCAGCACAATCCATGCTATTACTTTATAGTGCCACATAAAGTTAGGCATTCCCATAAAGGCAAAAAAAAGAGAAAGATATGCTACACCCACCCCTAATCGGTAGAATGTCAGATTTTTTACACACAAGTTAACTTTTTCTAAAACCTCCGAGACCATGTGAGTGTGAACATCATTAAGGCATGTATCCAATGTCAAAATGGCTGCCTCTATTAGTCATCTCTTAAGACATAAAGGAAGGTGAATCTGGCCATTTGGACTTTCCCGACCTTTAAGCAGGCCTCGATAAAAACAATACTAAGAACATTTCTGAGTAATCTAGAAATATTTAAATGTTTTTTTTTTTAAACATTTCCATGCTAAATGAAAATGTCTGATCTATTGGAAGGTTATAAATATTTGATATGTAACTATCTAAAGGTAATCAAGTTTATAGCAATATCTTTAATGAACGCGCATCAATGTCCAAATCTAAGTACAAATGATCTATGAAACGAAGTCTTAACAGCAAAAGCAATGCCTGATAAAGCACTTAAACAGAACCAAACAAAATCATGACCAACAAGTTCACTCTGTGAAAAAGGTAAATGAAAACCAAACTCATGACAATGTTGATGCAGGGATCTTAAATTCATGTACACCATGAACCCAACAGCATTGCCACAGATTGGCAATCGCATAATGAACTGACAGATCATGTCATTGTTTAAATAATGGGATAAATCTTTTTCCTGGCATGGACTGGATAAGTGATTTTAAAAGCCACAACCTATTAAAGTAAATTAACAGATAAAACGATAGGCTAGATTTTGACCACCTTTGGCCTACACTTTACGTATGTGTACAGTGTCAAATTTACCACAAAGATTCAGATATGCTGGCACATCATGAGATGGTTGATCTGTTTTTACCTGGTACACAGTTGTTTGTGGGCTGTACAAGTTCAAATGGTATGTACTGCTTGCCAGCCATTAACCATAAACTATTTATTTTTATACTAAGATGTGGACCATTCAAAATAATTTGTGATGTTAATAATAAAGATCAACAGTTTTACAAGTCTATAAAATAACGAGTTACACTAACAGATATTTATAAAAGTAAATCCTTTGATAATACTGAGGAACATAATATGGAACAAGATATATATTAAAGTTCATGTTATATAGAGACACATATTAATTTGCACTCTACATCATTCATACATATACAACATTTGCACAGCAAGTTAATATTACAACAATTTTAGCAAGAACTTTATAAATTTCTTGCAGAAACGAATTACATTTCTTTTTTCTTTAAAGATAACCAGGTTTCATCATAATTTCAGAATAGTTTCTTCCATCACCCCATCCTAGTGAAAAAGCAACCAACAAAAGCTGTGAATCTGCTTACTAACAATTATGTGGCAGCTCTATTAATAATAATAATAATAATAATAATAATAATAATAATAATAATAATAATAATAATATTCACATGGCTCTTCATTTCTTAACAAGTAACGTTAATATTAAACAGCTATTAAACTGTATATAAATTTTTCTAATAACAGTGAATTAATAAATTTCATCTTAAATAAAAGGAAAGAGTTTTATATTTTGAAAATACTAAATGTGACTCCCACCCCACCAAAACTGGACATCTCAGACGACAAAAATGAACACATTCATTTAGAGGGAATTCATGATAAACCATTTACAGTTGTATACTTATGTACAAGTCAGGTCCAACTGATAATAATATAGACACTGATCTGCCATCACATCATAAACTGGCAGATCAGTGTCTGTTTTTTGTTCTACTAAATAATCTTTACAAACAGGCAGATCAGTGTCTGTTTTTTGTTCTACTAAATAATCCTTACAAACAGGCAGATCAGTGTCTGTTTTTTGTTCTACTAAATAATCCTTACAAACAGGCAGATCAGTGTCTGTTTTTTGTTCTACTAAATAATCCTTACAAACAGGCAGATCAGTGTCTGTTTTTTGTTCTACTAAATAATCCTTACAAAATGGCAGATCAGTGTCTGTTTTTTGTTCTACTAAATAATCCTTACAAAATGGCAGATCAGTGTCTGTTTTTTGTTCTACTAAATAATCCTTACAAACTGCATAGACCCGACCTAACTGTGGATCATGGGAATCTAGATCTATGCAGTTTGCAGCTGGATAGCTTTACATGTGGGTATATATATACAATAACTTATAAACCTGTTGGTCACCTCTCTATTTTTCTTCTTCTCAAGATGGTATAAAGTAAAACAATACAATCTACATATTGTATAAAATATTTTCCACTTCTACTTTTAGAAAAAAGACAATACCATATATACTCACTTATAAGATGGGTAACATCTGCAAAGAAATAAGACTGATATGCCATCCCATAATGCACTGGCAAATCGGGGTCTATGTTGTTTGTACTCTTGATTACTTCTAACAAACTTAATAAATTGTACCAACTTTGATCTGCTTGTATATTAGAGTCAGACCTGAACTTATAAGCATGTATAGACAGTTCCCTTCAAAATACACACATGACCATCAAATATATAAGTAATGTAAAAATAAATCTACAGGGGTATAAAAATGATACTACATTTTATATATATATATATATATATATATATATGTATGTATGTATGTATGTATGTATGTGTGTGTGTGTGTGTGTGTGTTATGCAGACATTATATGAAGACAGAAAAAACAGTTATTAAATATTTACTGTACAATAATAAATTACTAGTTAAACAACAAACCAACATTAGTATAAAAAAGTCAAATTGTTTCAGAAGGAAGTGGTTATAATTAATGTCAAAACTTATTACCCAAATACACCCACCCACCCACACTGAAAAAGAAATGCAAATATGATGATAATGTGGTTTTGTTCACCCCATATGATTTGTTTAAGGACTTTTTTAGTATTTGTTCTTACCAAATTAACCTTCTTCAATTTTACTTTGCTTACCAAAGTATAAACAGGCACACTCCTACCCCCATCCCATTACTCCATCTGTGTTGTCTGCATTTGATTGACATAATTTAATCTAGTTTATGTACTTATTAGTTACTTCTGAAAATAGCTAAAATAAAAATATTAAAAAATATTAAAAAGTGATATATTATATTCAGTTTTAGCTGTTTGTATTCCCTCAGATAAAAGAGTTTCGGAAATAAATGACAAGTTTTTCAACAATTTCTAGGAATTTCCATGGATAAAATATATTTAAAAAATTAAAACCATGGAAAAGGTCAACTTTAGTTTACTTTAAATTACACGTATACAGTAACTTGCAGAAACAGTTTCTAGTACAAACAGTTCTGACCCAGAAAAAAAAATAATAAAAGAAAACAATGATTTATAATGATGCACACTTCAATTAGATTCACATGGTTTCATAAATAATGATAAATAACAATAATAAAACTGACTTACTCTATTTAGCCAACTATAACATATATCAAGCTTCAAACAACATCAACCCTGATCAACTTTCTTAATAAAAAGCATGCAGAAAGGTCAGGGTTTATGTATATTTGCTTTAAGACAAACATAATGAACAGTGTTGGCCTTAATCTGCTAGTAAATTATGCATACCAATCATATTCTCTGAGAGAGTTGGGGTTTTTTTTGCATCTAAAAATATTTTCTGGTCCCAAGGAGGGCCTGTGCACATGCTCCCAAAAAGTCATGTTGTCCAGTGGAGAACAAGTTACCTTTTCATACAAGCTATTAGACAAATAAATTAAAATTTGATTTGAAAACAAAAATAGATAAAAAAAATAACATTTTCGCATTTAATACACTTACAAAACCATAACTAGTTGGTAGATTTAGCACTGTTCAATAGCATGACACTCACATAATCTCATCACAGTGATTAAATAAATACAAAATATGCCAAGTTTCTGTTTTTAAAATACACTGGTTAGTATGATAGTTTCTTAATTTGATGCAGCCTTTGGTGCTCTCAACAGTATAGGGAAGGGAGGGGGAGTGTTGAAGCTAACGCAAGTGTCATTTGCATTCACTAGAGACTGTTAGGCATCACTGTTCAAATTTTCAGAAGAACTTCTTGAATTTATTAAGCAGAGAAATTTTAATTGATCTTTCTTCATCAACACTGCTGTGAGGGAGTGTCAAATATACTATTTGGTTTTGCCATGTCAATGGATATTGAACACTCCAATTGATGATGGATACTGACATGGTGTTTGCAAAAAAATAAAATGCTCACCCTTGCTACTGCACTTTACAAAGTTGAAGTCTATCAACGTGTTCTGTAATTTAGGTTTGCTGGACTTTTGCTCATTTTGCATCCTTTCCTGGATCACAATTACAATGAATAAAAAAAAATGAATCACAATTGCAAACTATTCTGACAACAGAATAATTTATTTGTTTCATAAAATCCATGTCACTGTGTTTAACAAACTTACCAATAATGACTAACCTAAACAGTTTCACTCTTTGCTTTGACAATTTCTAAGTACCGGTACCGGTAATTGGGTTGTTCCACTTTACCTATACAAATCTATGGGCTTTTGCAATAGTCTTCAAAGGCTTCACCCTGGATATTCTCAGTCAATTAAGTAAACTGTGAAATGGCAGTTTACTTAATTGCTTATATGTGACCAACTTATATGTTAATTGCCTCAAGGATGGTCTATTGTATAAACTGCCCAGAGGATAGTTTAACATTGGCTTTAATAGGACAGTTTATGTACTGATTATTACAAAACTGCTGTTTATTGTTGGGTTGAGGTCACACACAAGCACATATAGTAAATTTTGGTAATGCAAATCCAGACAAATTCAATACAATATCTAGGTACACTATTTTTTCTTTCAATATTATGATGTAGTCAGGTTACAGTATTTGCTTATCTAAAACTGGCCTTATTTTCATCTGCTTTGACCTAGATATGTTGTCAAAAATTTTGCCATCGGATAATGTGTACTGTTTGATACACAATTTATATCCAATAAATTCATGTCAATTTTAACAACTATTACTACACTAGTTTCCAAACTGCTCCCTAGGTGGTGCTCTTGCTTCTTTTAAAAAAAACCCCACTACCACCACAAACTGAATCTGTCAATTTCTTGCAGAAAAACCTGATCTGGTTTTCACCTCAATTTTCAAAGGATTTGAAAAGTAATGGAAATTATAGTAATTTTAAGCCCTGTAATCTTTTGAAATTCCATTATCAAGACAAGTTTAAATCTGCTTAACTCCTAGTCTGGTTTTTACTGCAGTAAACAAGGTATTTGCCAAAAATAATGGAAATTAAAATAATTAAAAAATATGAGCTAACTATTTCATAATGTGTCACAATGTCAACTACAAACATGACACTAACTTGTCACACACCTTTCAACAGTAATCATTAGGTAATCTGTACATCCTGTGATGAGAGCATTATTTTTGTTATGCTTGATACATACATCACACATCATTCCTGTATTAATTCTTGATAGGAATGGCCATTTCTCTGTCCATTTTGCTTGAAACGAATAATCTTTTTTCCAACTGCTACAAAAAAATTATTTTCCTTTTTTTAAGTGACTCACATTTTTTTAAGGCTAAATGGGTTTCCATAGCAGGTGGTGAAAATAAAATCTTTTTGTGAATTAAAACAACAAGTTATTGTAGTGTGCTCAGTGAAATCTAATTTTCATACTGTACTTAAAGGAATAGATTCTGCAGAAGAATTTATTTAAGTAAAGAAAACTAAGTTAATGTCCATTTTTACATAAATAAAATATTTACCATGCTAAGTTCTGATCGTATCTATGAAAAGACAAATTTGAAATTAAAAGTTAATGTAAAGTTTAAATTCTCAAATACATAATTCTAAACAGTTCACATGCAAAGTCATAAAACTGATAATAAAATACAGGTCGAAATATACCACAATAGTTAATAATATAAATTTTTGAAGGTAAATATAATATATATTATAAGGCTGAAAGAAAAAGCATTAAAAGATGTACATATATATGATACTGCCACCATTTTTGTCAGTTTGTATACCTCACACAGTGATTTCAAATATGAATAAACATGCATGTAAAAAGTGTGATACACTTGGTCATTTTTCATTAATCAATTTATTATCTGTAGCCTGATTTTCAGAAAAAATGTATTGCCTTCATCCAATATTTGCAGAGTCTAGATCTAATATTTCTATTTAAAAGATGAAACAAAATTAACTGGTGTAATTATTATAAACATGTGTTCAAAGGGATGTAACTCTCAAAGCTATTGAAATTTATGGAATTATCTAGAGCTTATTTAAGATGGCAAACTATGCTCAACCCCTGTTATCTGAATTAGACTAACCCACACAGATATGTGACTGCACTAGTGATATAATCTAGAAAAAGTAGCCTAGACTGTCATGATGGATAATATGGCAGCCATATTGGAAGTCAGATCAGCACCATTTTTATTAAGGTCAACTGGAAATCATTAACAGATCTTTCTGTGAAAAACCCATGCTGATATGAACATTCATTCAAGAGTAGAGATGACAAGATTTTCAAGATGGCTGCTGTGGTTGCCATATTGGATGTTTACACAGAACCACATTTATTAAGGACCAACAAGACATTATAAGAAGTCATTCAGTAAAATCCCCATATTGATATGACCATCCAGTGGCAATAACATGATATTCGGGATGGATGCCATATTGGACATGGGGTCAGCATTTGTTTTATTTAAGACATCATAAGAAGTCTTTTATTGACAAGCCCATGGTTGATATTCATTCAGGAGGAGTAGCAATGACAAAATTTTCAAGATGGCCCTGTTGGAGTCATATTGGATGGTGACCTCCAACATTTTATTTATGAGCATCAAAATCGTGGGAAGAATGAGCATGTGTAAAGTTTCATGTCTATCTTCCATAAAGTAGCAATAACAGTGCTGACAGACAATAGAACATCCTAAAAGTGCAGTAGTACAGATTGAAAAAAAAAAGTTTTTGTTTGGGATTTATAAGTGAGTCAATCTGAGCAAGAAGAATTCTTATTCAAATGTGTTAAGATGATAAAACGGACATGTTTACATTTTGTTCAATATTATTTCAAACTATGCATAAACTGTTTCAACATTATTTCAAAAACTGTAGTGCATTATAATTTTAGCCACAAATTTCAAGCCCTTTCAACTTTTAAATTCTTAATTTAAAAAATTCAAATTTCTTGAAAGTAAATATGTAAAGTAGAACAGCACAATACGATTCAAAAGACTAAAATATAAAATGTCAAAAATGAATAAAAGCATAATGAAAATGATGTGCCCATGTTCATTTTAAAATACTACAAAATATACATGTACCCTTAGAATAGCATAATGGTGAATGAAAATGTAAATAACAATAATATAAGAACAATAAAGCTGATAAACAAGAGTCAAAAGTGGGCTAGACATTACTTTTCATGCAAATAAATAAAATGTTCAGCTGAAATCAGAAATGTGATAGTCCATTAAAAAAAATCAAACTGCAGGACATACAAGTACAAAAGACTGTCGGAAATTATTCATTCTCTGAAAACAAAAATGTATCCAATTTACACATACAATGTACTCCCAATATAAATTCGCTCAAACACTTTTCCCAAACTATCAAAGAATATGGTCGTGGATTCCAATATTGTTTGTGAACCATGCCATTCTTACTTGTAATATACCCCAATGTAAGGTGACTCTCATGGGAACCATGCCATTCTCCCTTTTAATGTACCCCAATGTAAGGTGACTCTCATGGGAACCATGCCATTCTCACTTGTAATTTACCCCAATGTAAGGTGACCTATCATGGGAACCATGCCATTCTCACTTGTAATTTACCCCAATGTAAGGTGACTCATGGGAACCATGCCATTCTCACTTGTAATGTACCCCAATGTAAGGTGACCTATCATGGGAACCATGCCATTCTCACTTGTAATTTACCCCAATGTAAGGCGACCTATCATGGGAACCATGCCATTCTCACTTTTAATGTACCCCAATGTAAGGCGACCTATCATGGGAACCATGCCATTCTCACTTGTAATGTACCCCAATGTAAGGCGACCTATCATGGGAACCATGACTTTCTCACTTGTAATTTACCCCAATGTAAGGCAACCTATCATGGGAACCATGCCATTCTCACTTGTAATTTACCCCAATGTAAGGCGACCTATCATGGGAACCATGACTTTCTTGAATAACATTTTTCTGCAGGACAATTGTAATGTGTATAATGTACACCAGTATAAGATGATCTCATGTTTTAATGGCTTCCTTGAATTACATTAGTCAGGGACAGATGTTCTGTGTATAATGTACCTAGGATAAGATGACGTCATATGACGGTATGCTTTACTGGCTCAACTGAACACCATTATAGTGAGGGGTAATTAAGCTGTGTTTGTATTATACCCCAGTGTAAGGCAACCTCTCTTACACCGCATGTCCCTTTACCCTCATATGATCTTTAGAGACCCCAAATTTTTAATCTGACGTCCAGTTTTGACACTAGGGAGTAGTTTTTTTAAAGATTTTTTATTCAATCTGACCCATCCACCCCCCGTTCTGACACCAAGGGGATTTTTAAAACTCTAAATCTTGCAGCCCCAGATAACACTCTACTTGTATCATTGTTGCTTTTTAATTCTGAAGAATAGTGTTAAAATGGGGGACCACTATATAGCATATCCCCCAACCAGAAACATTATAGATATATTCACCAGTGCATAATGCAAAGGGATATCAGAGTCTATGTTGTTTACCTAAATATACTAAGAGCAGACGGATTCAGTGGCATATTATGAGACAGCAGATCTGATTCTGCTGCTGGATATACTTTAAAAATCAAAGTCCTGACAATGCCTTCGAGTAATGGGATCAGCCAACACGAGTATGTGAGGAAACTTGTCAATAGCATTATGGGTTTTCCTGGCTTCCTCCTCCACAAAATATAATGGCAGCCATGTAGAGTTGATTGTGTCCTGAAATATGGCATGAAACCCATCCGGACCAACTTATCATTGTAACTGCTAGTAAGCCTAAATGTTTACCCTTTTTAAGTATATCTGAGCTGCCTCCTTTGACAAAAAAAAATGACTAAAAGGCAAGTGGATATTTACATTGTTGTTACTTTGATTAGGGCCATAAATTTTGTTACTAATCTAGTAATGCACACTATATTTGACAACACAAAATGAACACATTGCCATAAGCATGGAGGATTAATAAAATGTGCAATAGCGATCAGGTAAGTATAATTAGGCTTAAGAAAATTTCAGTAGAATAAAAGAACGCATGGTTTAATCAAGCAAACTTTTGTTTTAGGAAAAGAAATAATTCCCAAATCGTAATGTTCTATTACTCTGAATATTTAAACTGCATGCCAACATATACATTCAAACAGCAATGTAATAATAATTACTTCTACAAAAAAAAATAGTGGAACTAGAAGTTTAAAAAGCATGAAATGCAAACAAAGCTATAAGTATGAATAATTACTTAAATAAGATAAATTAATATTGTTACAAAAATGATATCAGAAAAAATTTATCGGAATGAAAAAATGCCAAACCCCAAAACATTAAAAATACAACTGAATTACAGTATAATTTCAAAACTCTTGCATTATTTCTAACTTGAATCTCTGTACTTCTTTCATGCACTTAACCAGGCTTTGGAGTTCTCTGGTCCTGATTATCTACTGATGGAGCAAGTTCCCTTGCCTGAATCTCTTGAATATATTTGACTTCTATTTGTAAATTAATTTTGATTACAAGTCCGTGTTAATAATAAGACAATGTACCTGTTTAAAAGAAGTCTATTAAAATGCTGTAAATAAAATTCCATCATAAAATTACTTCAAGAGATTTCTTAATTCAGCATGAAAAAAAAATCATACATCAAAACACTACAAATCTGAAATTTTATCAAGAAGCTGATCTTGGATTTACATGTTTAATATATATATATATATATATATATATATATATATATATATATATATATATATATATATATATATATATATATATAGTAATCCAGAGATTTAACATTTTCAATTTTTTTCTTGCAATGATTAGGGATAAGACATCATTCCAACAACAATACCCTGTGACTATAAACCCTGTGAACTGTACTGTCCTATCTAGACAAAAACCTGAATGAAACATTTCAATGAGGTATCCAATCTGGCTTCACAATTTTCCTTTTTTTATATACATAACTTCTATCATCACTTCAATCCCATGTTGCACCCTCTATTTTCTTAACCAAAAGGTATGTTAGCATTTCTCCTTTTCCCTTCACCGAAATCTCACCACGATATTCAAATTCAAATTTGTCCTCAAGAAGTTTGGCCGTTGCTTCAGGCACTTGGATTCGCTCTTTGACTCCAGTCGAATACATACGACTAGCAATATTAACAGTGTCGCCCCAAATGTCATACAAAAGTTTGGTTGTGCCTATCACACCTGCTGTAACCTCCCCATAGTTGTACCCAATATTCAGAATAAAGGCAAAGTTAAATATACTTTCATTGAATCTCTTTACTGCATTTTGCATCTCTATTGAGAATTCCATAAGTGAATACAGGTGTGAATAAGGATGTTTGTTTTGAGCACGGGACTGTTCATTCAGACCAGAAGCTGCCATGAAGGTACTGCTGATTGTCTTGATTTTCTCAACGTCTTTAAACCGTGGGTCATCCAGGAGCTCTTCATAATCGCTGACAAGTTCATTCAACACTCGCAAAAATTCTCTTCCACCTTCATAAGATTCATCATAGATTTCATTGAAATTTACAATAGCTGCAAAGATAACTCCAACATCCTTGTGATTTTTGGAGTATTTGGATGTTTTGCGAACCTTGTCGGACACGTGCTCTGGGATGATGTTGTGAAGCAACCAGTCCGCCTGATCCTTATTCTCTTGCATTTGCTGTTTTACATTCCATGCTTGGGCATCTCCTTGGAAATTAAGCCGATAGCTAATTTCTGATTCTCGATTCAGGAAGCCAATCAAGAGAAGAAGCAACAGCATGTCCACGATAATTTCAAACTGGAGATTATGAATTACTGAAAATACATAGACTTCTTTAGAAAGGTTGGATGCTGTAGTGGTATCATTGGTACTTGTAATCATCATTTCTGTTGTTGAGTTAAGCAGCACAACAGAACTTACTGAGGCTGTAGTACCAGCTAATGCATCTTTGGATGCACACACCTTCAAAGTGAGAAGAATGATAAGAACAATTCCAGCAATGCCGGCAAGGACTGTCTTCACCCAGGAACTAAGTGTTGTGAAATTTGTGTAATGTAAAACAGACACCATAATACAGAAACAGAAGAAACGGTCAGTCCATGCGGAATAGGTCATCAGGTCGCAAGAGAAGTTGGAATACACTGCTATAATAGGCAAACTTACAGTAATTGCTCCGAGAATATTCCTAAGGTACCATCCAGCCGTGACATGGCTGACCTTCCAGCAAAACCCTTGATTCTCAGAATTGTGCCATTTTATTGTAGCAACGGAGCGGACCAGATTAATGACCTCCAAAATAAGGGAGACAATGAATACGAGGATCCATGGAAGTCGTGATCCAAACACAACGAAGCAGAAAATTGAGATTATGGCAAACACCAGAAAAGACAACAAAAACTCCATGAATGCGTGGTATTTGGGGGCAGACAGTGTATTTTGGATGTGAGTTTCATCGAGGTAGTGATCTCGATAATTTTCTTCCATCTCTGAGTCCAGGAATGCCAATGTGATGTTGTTAATTGGAGGTTTGTAGAAGTATTCTTTTTTCATTATACCCTCTCGAACACATGTCACAATTTGCATGTCAGTCTGCTGGTGAGCATTTCGATATTTGTTCAAAGTCTCGCTGATTGGCTGTGCACCAGTGTCCAAAGTATCATCTACTGAAAGAAAATTATTGATTTATTAATGTAAAAAGATTGAGAACATGGAAACAAAAAGATGAATTATATCTAAGTAGCGACTGACCTCACACCTATATTTATTGGTACCTTCTCTGTCAATTTATAATCTCTTCTATTGCTACAAAGATGAAGAAAGATTGAAATTAAATGAAAACAAATGCATGATGTTTAAGAAGTCAACTTCATATGTACAAAAAACAGTAAGGGCATAACTTATTAATAACAATAACAGTTAACCAAAGAGTTAAAATGTATTCCACAAAAAGTAAAAATGTCCTGAAATAATAATTTTTTTTAAATATTGTCTATTTAGAAGCAAGCTGTCATAAACCAAATAATGAAGAATAGAAAATAATGACTTCTGAAATATATTCCTGTAATAAAATATCTCAATTGTATCTTTGTCTACTTCAGAAAATTGCACACTTTAAAAAAAAGTTGGCTTTTCCATGGAGCAAATGCAGGCCTCCAAGCTATACTTTTCCAAATTACATTATTTTATGGAGCATTGATTGGGTCCTCAAAAGAATAAGGAAAAATAAATTGATTTAAAAGGGAAATTACGACAAAATATTATTAAAACATTACACTAAGAACCAGAACACACAAAATTAGCCAACAATGATAACTGAAAGACGATGAATGATGGAGAACAGCAGCAGCTCATTTGGTCACACGCTGCAAGGTTAGCTAAAATTTACAAAAGCCGAAGTGACTTTTGGTATAAGCATATTCAAATCATGAATATAATAATTCGCAAGTTCACCATGATCTGCTGAAATTTCGAGGACTAGCTGCATTCACAAAATTGTGTCTTGTACTACATCTAGCTGCAAGCACATATAGACAATAACTCTAACAAACATCACAGAAACTGTGATTGAATCAATTGCGCTACATCAAATAGTGTCAATTATATACCATTTCACAGAGATCCATACATATATTTGGAGACTAGTTGCATTTGAAAGGTTCTATCATATACTGCATTTAGTTGCAAGACTATTTAAATGTTAGTCATATTTGGTAGCAGACTGACACAATTTATATAAATCTGAAAACCTTCATCTTGCCTGGATGTTTGCAGTCAAATTTGAGGTTTTTTTTAGGTGGTGGTGGTGGTGGTGGTGGTTGCATTTTTTAAAAACTGGAAGTCATTTCAAGGTTTCTCAAATTATAGTAAGGGTAAGTACATTCTATATCTGATCAGAATTATTTGTATAAATTTTGAAAGGCCTTCATGATGGGGTGCTTTCTTTAACATTTAGTAAATTTCTGGTGAATAATTTGAGAAAAAGTCTAATGGCAGCCATATTAGACAGCATATCAACATCAGTGATCACTTTACAAATTTTAACGGACTTCATTGATGTCAATATATTTTCTGCAAGTTTGGATGAAATTGGCTTGGTGCATTATTCAAAAGGCTAAAAAACACCAGTTACTGGCTGATATGCAATGCATCTTGGTACATTTTTTAAAAGTACTTTTAGCACATATTTGAGTTGCCTCCCTTGACATAAAATCTGACAAAATGTTTTTTGGACTTCTGATGAACCAGTGAACTTTGTATTATGTGTAAGACACTCAACCATTTAAACTATTATAGCTTCCATACAGTGCATGATGCATTGTTGATACAGGGCCATGATGCATTGTTGATACTGGGCCATACTAACAGCTCACTAGGCCATGATGCATTGTTGATACAGGGCCATGATGCATTGTTGATACAGGGCCATGATGCATTGTTGATGCAGGGCCATAATACATAGTTGATGCAGGGCCATAATGCACTGTTGATACAGGGCCATGATGCATTGTTGATACAGGGCCATGATGCATGGTTGATACAGGGCCATGATGTATGGTTGATACAGGGCCATGATGCATTGTTGATACAGGGCCATGATTCATTGTTGATACAGGGCCATGATGCATTGTTGATATAGGGCCATACTAACAGCTCACTAGGCCATGATGCATTGTTGATACAGGGCCATGATGCATTGTTGACACAAGGCCATGATGCATTGTTGATGCAGGGCCATGATACATAGTTGATGCAGGGCCATAATGCACTGTTGATACAGGGCCATGATGCATTGTTGATACAGGGCCATGATGCATTGTTGATGCAGGGCCATGATGCATTGCTGATACAGGGCCATGATACATTGTTGATGCAGGGCCATGATGCACTGTTGATACAGGGCCATACTAACAGCTCACTAGGCCATGATGCATTGTTGATACAGGGCCATGATGCACTGTTGATACAGGGCCATGATGCATTGTTGATACAGGGCCATGATGCATTGTTGATACAGGGCCATACTAACAGCTCACTAGGCCATGATGCATTGTTGATACAGGGCCATGATGCATTGTTGATGCAGGGCCATAATACACAGTTGATGCAGGGCCATAATGCACTGTTGATACAGGGCCATGATGCATTGTTGATACAGGGCCATGATGCATGGTTGATACAGGGCCATGATGTATGGTTGATACAGGGCCATGATGCATTGTTGATACAGGGCCATGATGCATTGTTGATATTGGGCCATACTAACAGCTCACTAGGCCATGATGCATTGTTGATACAGGGCCATGATGCATTGTTGACACAAGACCATGATACATTGTTGATGCAGGGCCATGATACATAGTTGATGCAGGGCCATAATGCACTGTTGATACAGGGCCATGATGCATTGTTGATACAGGGCCATGATGCATTGTTGATGCAGGGCCATGATGCATTGCTGATACAGGGCCATGATGCATTGTTGATGCAGGGCCATGATGCACTGTTGATACAGGGCCATGATGCATTGTTGATACAGGGCCATGATGCATTGTTGATACAGGGATATACTAACAGCTCACTAGGCCATGATGCATTGTTGATACATGGCCATGATGCATTGTTGATACAGGGTCATGATGCATTGTTGATACAGGGCCATGCTAACAGCTCACTAGGCCATATGATCAAGTTAGCTAAAATGGTAAAAACTACTTGTACATACAATATTCTACAAACAGACAGAGGAATTGATAGATGGAAAACATGGTGATTCCAATATAAACCAAAGAATGTAGGAGTATAAAAAGATTTAGGGATTTTATAGGGTTATATAAAAACAAAGATTGTATGCAGACCAACATCAACAATAGACATTAGAGAGGCCTGCACAATTTTGCTAATCATAAAAACACAAAAGACTTGCACAAATAAAAATGTACAGTAAGAAATAATCTAGATATTAGTTCTCCAACAAAATTTACAACAATAATAATACCGTTCCCAATCACAACCAACATCAAGTAAATTGACTTGTCTCCCTTTGACTAGCTTATCACTACTATTTTTCTTTAATCAATTCCATAAGCTTTCTCCACATGCCCATCACACAACATATAAATTGTTATATCCATTCTAATATATATATATATATATATATATATATATATATATATATATATATATATATATATATATATATATATATTGAGAGAGACAGACAGACAGACAGACAGACAGAGACTGAGCATGAGAGACAGAGACAGAGAGAGCATATTCTGAGACAAATTAGCATAACATAATGCCAATCTCTTATGTTCAAATGTTTCTGACCAAAATATGGTTTCTTTATCAAGTCAAAATGTGTTGATGCCATTGCTAAAAATGGTAATCATTATTTTTTTAAAATCTTAATTAGATATTTACAACATATTTAAAAGATATGCTAATAACAGGAAAATGCATGAAGCTTGGTTATTGGAAGCACTATATGTAAAATGTCTGAAATGAGAATTGGTACTTTTCTAGTATTTTTCTATATTAAAAGTTTGTAACAGCCACATTATTGCAGACCTAAGTGAACTAGCATTAGCCTTCTGACATTAAAGTCATCCCCCCCACCAATGTTCTGCTAATGACTTCCTCGGAAGAGGCCAACTCCTTATGTAAAATATAGTAGATTTTGACCACTTTGTTCCTTCAGGATAGAAGAACGTCTTCACACAAGAATATCAGACCTCTTAAAGTTAACATGAGAAAATGAGTTGAATAATCCAAAAATGACTGGTGTGTGTGTGTGTGTGTGTGTGTGTGAGAGAGAGAGAGAGAGAGAGAGAGAGAGAGAGAGAGAGAGAGAGAGAGAGAGAGAGAGAGAGAGAGAGAGAGAGAGACTGTCTAATGTAGAACTTCATCTCATACTGTTAAATGTAGCTCTTTATTGTGTACTAATGTGGCCTTTAATCTCATACTAATGTAGCCCTGTCATCCCATACTAATGTAACCCTTAATCTCATACTGTCTAATCCAGCCCTTAATCTCATACTGTTTAATCTAGCCCTTTACCTCCTACTGTCTAATGTAGCCCTTCATCTCATACTGTTTAATCTAGCCCTTCATCTCCTACTATCTAATCTAGCCTTTCATCTCATACTGTTTGATCTAGCCATTCATCTCCTACTGTCTAATGTAGCCTTTGATCTCATACTGTTTAATGTAGACATTCATCTCATACTGTCTAATCTAGCCCTTCATCTCATACTGTTTCATGCAACCCTTCATCTCATACTGTTTCATGCAGCCCTTCATCTCATACTGTTTAATCTAGCCCTTCATCTCATACTATTTAATTAAGCCTTTCATCTCCTACTGTCTAATGTAGCCCTTCATCTCATACTGTTTAATCTAGCCCTTCATCTCGTACTGTTTAATCTAGCCCTTCATCTCTAACTAATGTAGCCCTTCATCTCATACTGTCTAATGTAGCCCTTCATCTCATACTGTCTAATGTAGCCCTTCATCTCATACTGTTTCATGCAGACCTTCATCTCATACTGTTTCATGCAGCCCTTCATCTCATACTGTCTAATGTAGACTTCATCTCATACTATTTAATCTAGCCCTTCATTTCATACTGTCTAATCTAGGTTGTCATTATACATTTGCCAAAGTAAGAGTGCAATGTGCTATAAATGGAATATGTCATTAAATATTCCATTTGAGTATGCCTTCCTGAGCAGTGTAGGATAATGTAAATTTCAACCTAAATTTGAACCATTTTAACATTTTTGTACATTTGTGTTGTTGATGGATAGGTTAAGAGTAAAATCTGATTTTTATGGCTGTATGTAGTCTACATCAAAGCCTATCTCTGATTTATGGAAGCCTTCACAGTCATAATTCTAATCATGCAAACTCAACAAAGTCCACAGCCTCCACTACAAACATGGGAGAATCTGACCCAGTTACATGAAATAGTTCATTATGATTTCACTTAAATAGCAACCAACGTGATGCGACATAATTTTCCTCAACATCTATAGTTTTTAACATTGGGTTTTCCCCCTAATTTGGCACCATAAAAACAGCTCAAAATGGATGTACATGTATATTGTAGATATTAAAATACACTTCTGTGTACACAGACATCTAAATGCACTCGTGCTTCCACTGAAATGCAGCAAAGGTCATTACAAAAGTACTTCCAATAAAATTAAGATTTTTAACGTAGCTTTAATAACAAATTTTAAAGTTATTTCACAACAATGTCTGCAGTGTGGCAGTTTATAGTGATGTCTAGCACTAGGGCATCATGCAGCAGACATGTAGCTGTAAAGGCCTGCAGTGTGTCAGTTTATAGTGATGTCTAGCACTAGGGCATCATGCAACAGACATGTAGCTGTAAATGTCTGCAGTGTGGCAGTTTATAGTGATGTCTAGCACTAGGGCATCATGCAGCAGACATGTAGCTGTAATGGCCTGCAGTGCGGCAGTTTATAGTGATGTCTAGCACTAGGTCATCATGCAGCAGACATGTATAGCTGTAAAGGCCTGCAGTGTGGCAGTTTATAGTGATGTCTAGCACTAGGGCATCATGCAGCAGACATGTAGCTGTAAAGGCCTGCAGTGTGGCAGTTTATAGTGAAGTCAAGCACTAGGGCATCATGCAGCAGACATGTAGCTGTAAAGGCCTGCAGTGTGGCAGTTTATAGTGATGTCTAGCACTAGGGCATCATGCAGCAGACATGTAGCTGTAAAGGCCTGCAGTGTGTCAGTTTATAGTGATGTCTAGCACTAGGGCATCATGCAACAGACATGTAGCTGTAAATGTCTGCAGTGTGGCAGTTTATAGTGATGTCTAGCACTAGGGCATCATGCAGCAGACATGTAGCTGTAAAGGCCTGCAGTGTGTCAGTTTATAGTGATGTCTAGCACTAGGGCATCATGCAGCAGACATGTAGCTGTAAATGTCTGCATTGTGGCAGTTTATAGTGATGTCTAGCACTAGGGCATCATGCAGCAGACATGTAGCTGTAAAGGCCTGCAGTGTGTCAGTTTATAGTGATGTCTAGCACTAGGGCATCATGCAACAGACATGTAGCTGTAAAAGCCTGCAGTGTGGCAATTTATAGTGATGTCTAGCACTAGGGCATCATGCAGCAGACATGTAGCTGTAAAGGCCTGCAGTGTGGCAGTTTATAGTGATGTCTAGCACTAGGGCATCATGCAGCAGACATGTAGCTGTAAAGGCCTGCAGTGTGGCAGTTTACAGTGATGTCTAGCACTAGGGCATCATGCAGCAGACATGTAGCTGTAAATGTCTGCAGTGGCAGTTTATAGTGATGTCTAGCACTAGGGCATCATGCAGCAGACATGTAGCTGTAAAGGCCTGCAGTATGTCAGTTTATAGTAATGTCTAGCACTAGGGCATCATGCAGCAGACATGTATTTGTAAAGGCATCAAAAATCACTTGTGCTAAGTAAAGGGTTTCGAAAGAATGGTGGCTGTTTGAAAGTTGGACTCGTTTTTGTCTTTTAAGGATAATATTTCTTTCTTTCCACTGTGAAGTATGTAAAACCAACACTTAATGAATCAGAAATATAAAAAATCTATTCTCACAAAGAAAGAAAATTCTTAATAATGAAAATGAAAAATTTTAAATTAAAGATTTTTTTTTAGAAACGATTGTTTAATCATAAAAAAATGTGAAGAAAAAGTGTTTTGACAACATAACTAGGTTTATATCACAATGAACTATGTCATGGATTTTTCACAAAACATTTCATTTTCAAGTAATGGTGATTTAAGGATAATGATGCAATTAAACATTAATAAAACATCAGCAATAAAAATTTAAATCATGTCATTACAAAGTTATATATTAATCGTACGGGTAAGACTGACAAATTTCTATATTTCACAGTCCATCAAGAATAAATAAAGTCTATTACTATTATTATTGATATTATTATTGATATTATCATTATTATTATTATTATTATTATTATTATTATTATTATTATTATTATTATTATTATTATTTCACAATATATTTTTTAAAAAAGAAAAGATGTTCAACTGTATTCATGATTCCATTATCTAACTTTCTTCAAAATGCTTCCAAGAAGTATGAATAAAAGTGAGGTCTGAATCTGATTGTTGATACTGAATGTCTTAACCAAGATGAATTATAATTAAGATTATACAGGCATGTATTCTATATATATATCAGGGCTCGAAATTATCGGTAGTCTGCTATCCTGAGGCTAGAAATTTCCCGTCGGGCTAGTAACTTTCATAATGTTAATAGTCAGACGGGCTATTAAGTTTTTGGTTATCAACAGTCAGCGTTTGAACAATCATATGCTGCTGACTGCAAGAATATTCTGGCATTGATTGACTTCATCCTGACAATCCCAGCCCACTCTGCTGATGCTGAAAGAGGTTTCTTAGAGATGAAAATGCTGAAGAGTGACTGGAGATCTTGTTTGCGACCCTGGATTCTGTCCGACCTACTCTTCATCGTGTTTCATACAAATGACATTCCAACATATGATCCATTATCAGCAATACATTTGTGGAATGTTTCAGGGAGACGGGTAAGGAAACCAGAACAAACCCCATATGGACCCAGAGTGCAGGTGGAGGACAAGAAAGGACACCTGGATCCCTTTCTGGAATTGGATCCAGATTATCTTGATAAACAAGAAATGTGAATTTATTGATGATTTAAAGTAGAATTTATACTTCTGTACTTCTACATTTTATATGATAATGCTATTTATGAAATAAAATTGTTGTTAATCTCAATACGAGTGTGTGACATTGTTTTGGGGACAGGGCTAGTAAATGTTTGGCAGGGCTAGTAAATTTCTCAGTACACTAGTCCTTCTGGCTACCAGGAAATTTGTGTTAAATTCAAGGCCTGTATATATATATATATATATATATATATATATATATATATATATATATATATATATATATATATATATATATATAGTTAAATTTAAATACAAGTTCTATAATTAGTTACCCATCTTATGTAAAAATCGTCACTGTGGTATACTTTTGGGATCTTTCAGTCATATTAATGATCAGATGGTGTATCAATCCCTCACTATTATTACATTCTTTATAACACATTTCTTGTTATCAAACATGGTATGGTCATGGATTCTTTTTTAAGATGTAGTAGCAAACTTACATGGCAAATTGACATCATTATAAAACAATTCCATGATCTGGCAATATATATATTCCACGGCTCCCATGGACGGTGTTATAATGAGGGAGTGCTGAATCATCATTATTAATGCATTTTATATATTTGTTTTGATATCCCATGTTATCATGCAAAGAAAACATACAAGTCATTTTTAAGAGTTAGCCGCTGAGATTTCTATCATGAGATAATGATATCTTAGTTTGTGTATATTTCATATGAAATTGATCAACTAATAAATCTTGCCTTCGTGATTTGTTCTACTGTAATGACAAAAGGGGCAAATGCTAACAGGTCCAGGAGTTGCTAGCCTTAGGTATTCACACAAGATATATAAAAAGTAAATCTCCCTAAACCTGCATGAAGATGACTTTCACACCTAAATGCCATGAGTAATTTTTCCATGCGCATTATATATCAGTTTAGTATACAAGCCAAATCAAAATCTAGCCGTATCAAGCTGCAAAAGTATAAAGGCATTAGCAAGCAAAACTTCTATATCAAGCAGCACTAAATCTATCTGCATAACACAACAATGAAAATGAAACCTTCTTTAAATCCACAGGAGTTATTCCCCTTGTTTCCATTTAAAATAGGACTTTGAGGGTTATTGTTCATCTTGTCATCCAATGGATTTCCCAAATTATTTAAAGAATAATTTTGGCTATGCGGAAGCTCTGGGTTACATCCTTTAGAGAAAACATTGCGGTTATTATTGATGCCGTAGAGCTTGTGGTAGCTAACCAAAGTGACAGAAGATGGTATTGCCATGGTAACAGGTGACAGTATGACCAGCTGCGTTGCTGTTGGCGATGCTGTTGATGTTGATGTGTCAGTAGGGAAGTTAGGTGCAGGTGGGTTAGTGGATAGGCTAATTTTCTTACCTATTGCACAACAAAATCAGGCAAACAAAACATTATGAGACTATTGATAAATGATTATGCTATTAATACATAATATTAATACAAAATATTGAAATGTGAACACATAATAAGCATATACTGCATCAAATAATATACAAACTGGAGTTAGCTGTGAAGCTGTCAAAAAAACGTAACATAGAGAGCTTTCTTTTTAAGTCATCCATGCAAAACCTATAATGTGCATATATATAATGCAATGTACATTCTCTTTTGGCAACTGTGATGCAATGGCAGCTAAATTGACGAACAAAATTCAGGATATACAACATATACAATTTTTAAAAAACGTTTTTGTTAACTAAAAATGTGCTTAATTTTTTTTTTAATGTTATTTAGCCTGAAATTTAATTTATAAAAGAAAATTAATTACACCAGGATTTTACAGTATTTTCTAGCCTATAAGTCAATACTTGTTTACTTGAAAGTCAAGCCTTTGTCTTAAACTCTGAATCAACCTATACATGGATTATGTCATTGATATTGCATCGACTTATATATGAATAACAGTACCTGGTATGCTAATCAAACTGCTCTATAATCGCATATTCGAAAACAGGTCACAAAGAAGTACTATTTCTTATTAAATTACTATGTCAATAAATTGTTATAAACTAATATGACTTCGTTTATATTTTTAAGTTTTGTCATTATTCAGTTTGAATTCTGCATGTACTTTATTTTTTCTCAAAACTGAAATAAAAGAAAACTACTATCGTTAAAAAAATTCACCAGGTCGGATAGCACACAGGGTCCATACTCTTTAGTGTACTGTACTAATTCAAAGCATGTTGTTTGTTCCGAAAGCAGATTAAAAAAAATTGCTTTATTCATCCCTTTTAACCAAACCTCATTCTTCCTCCACACACAATAGCAACTGGTCCATTGATATTTGATTTTCCAGTATACTGTTGGATACACACGAGTGATTCCTGGCATAGCTTTGTCATTGATCTAACTATCCTACAAAGGGATGTAACCCATATTAATTCGAGCGTTCTATAATTATTTATAAAATAACATAGATTATGCTTCCTACTGATTGCCCCAAATCATATGTTTATAATTGAAATGGACAAATTTTCTCAAATAAATATGCTTTAAACTAAACTAAAATCAGATATAGAGTGAGTGCATGTGTGTGTGTGTGAGAGAGAGAGAGAGAGAGAGAGAGAGAGAGAGAGAGAGAGAGAGAGAGAGAGAGAGAGAGAGAGAGAGAGAGAGAGAGAGAAAATTATCTGTGTACAAAACCATTTTTTTATTATTCAGGGTGGTTTTTTTCTCACATGCGTTTACAATTAACACAGGTTAGATCACATTTTTTATAGTTAACTCCCATACACTGCATTTTACATTGGCTTGAAATAAAATAATCTTTCTATTTAAGTTTTCAGCTTCACAGTCCAACTTTATCTGCATATCTGATAAATATAGTTCATTGTTCAAAATAAAACTTAAAATAATCAAAATGCACAACTGATATCTATAGACATAATAATAATAATAATAATAATAATAATAATAATAATAATAATAATAATAATAATCATAATAATAATAATTATTATTATTTGTATTATTATTATTACATTCATCTTCTTCTTCTTCTTCTTTTTATTATTATAGTCATTATTATTATTATTATTATTATTATTACTGTCATTATTATTATTACTATTTTTATTATTATCTAAAGTCAATGCTGTGCAGAGTTTTACTATGACAAAATTGAAAAAGGAGAGATCTTAAAACCAAATAACCCCCTTAACCCTTTGAACCCGACAGGCTGGTTTACCGGCCGGTTGTAATGGTGTATATACCCGAAAGGCCGGTATACCGGCCTAGCTATCTAGCGTTATAACCCGAAAGGCCGGTATACCGGCCTGTGTTATGTTATTCGCTAGATGGTCAGTGAAACATAGAAAAAATATGAAAAATATGAAATATGAAAAAATTTCGAGACAGTTTGTTACATAGTCATAGTAATAAAAAGCATTTTATAAGCATGTTTGAAAAGAGACAATTTGATATTTGCTGTTGTATCATAGTGGATTATCATTCAAAGGCATAATATTACTTTTATTTTGCAAAATTTTACTTTTTATAAAATTGTCAAAAATTGCCGGGGAGGCTCGTATGGGGGAGATTAGGGTTCAAAGGGTTAATAATTACAGCACCAATTTTTTTTAAAAATATTTGCAAGAAAGTCACAAACAATTATAATGAATCTGAACAGTAAAATAGAAAGAATTCACTACGCTTACTTTTTCATCCAGCTCATACAGCATACAGATGTAAGCATAGCACAGTATTATTTCAAAAAGATACACATTCTGGTTATCAATACTCAATACACATTCTAGTTATCAATACTCAATACACATTCTGGTTATCAATACTCAATACACATTCTGGTTATCAATACTCATTGTTAATATTTAAGTGATAGGACTATAAGTGGAATATCAAACACTGTATTGGGGAAATTCAGAATCATATTTATTTTGGCAAGCAAAATTTATTTGTTAATTTTTAAAATTCAAAACAAAAGAGCAAATAAGTTGAAAAATGTATTAACTGAAAAACAGAAATTATGCAATTTTTAGTTATCATTTATTCCATATTTTTAATTTAAATAGTATGATTTGTGACTAATCTGCAAAATTGGAAAATACAACTAAAATTCCCCACACCTAACAACTGTAATCTAAAATTATTATTCCCAGTCTGCACTTGATTTGACAACATAAATAAAAGTACAAAACATTACTGACATATTTCAGATTTGAGTTTGGTGGTTGGTTGATTGGAAGTAGTTTTAATACATTACTGGCTATACCAAGGAAAGAAAATTGTAGTTAAGTACCTTTCATAAGCACAGGCTGCCAACAGTGACTGGCTACCAACCTTGAGACTGGCTACAAACCCTAACTGGCTGCCAACACTGACTTGCTACCAACCCTGAGACTGGCTACAAATCCTGAATGGCTGCCAATCCTAACTGGCTGCCAACATTGAGACTAGCAAAAACCCTGACTGGCTGCCAATCCTGACTGGCTACCATGGCTCACCAATGAGGTGAGCATTGAAAGTAATTTAACACAAAATCTTATCATTTTTTTTCAGCTCTTGGTTATTTAGCGCATATGCAACTAGAGTAAAGGATACATAATGGTAATGGTTGAGTTTAAGCTAACAATAGGCATCCAGACAAGCTAAACAGATGTCACTGCAGCTGCTGGCTCCATTTGACAACTTGCAGCAGAATGGGTGAATCCCATCCTACAAAGAGTTTTCATATTGGATCAACTACTTCTAACAAGATATCATGATGTGTGGTAGCCATATTGGATATTTAATAAATAGGACAACCATAAAATAATAAGAAGTCTTGTAGTGAAAAACAGTGTTGACATGACCATCAGTTTCTGGAGTAGCGAAGGTAACAGCATTTTGAAACCATGTTGAAGATCATCCAGGCACCATTTTCATTTAGTACCAACTCGACATCACAAGTTTTTTAGTGAAAACCCCATGTTTGTAAGAGAATAGAAAGATTTACAAGATGGTTATTGTGCTGCTGCCTTTGTTATACATTTGATCCAGACTATTTTCATTTAGAAGCAACATAACCAACAATTCAGAAGGAAGCAAAAGCAAAATTTTCCAGATGGCCACTGACCATATTATACATGAGGGATATCTTTTTCATTTAGAATCAAATTAGGGTTAGGGATGAATGTGTTTGTTTCATGACAATCCTCTTTGCAGTTTAGCTAGAGTAGGGACAATAAAAGTGTACTAGCTAATGAACAACGGATACAATCAGGTCATCTGGTTTATAATAAACAGAGCTAAAGATACAAGTGGTGTTTGGTATATCAAAATTAGACTGGGATGGGATTATAGTTCATCAAAAAGATGGAACAGCTTCACCTATGGCACCCTTTAAATGGGAGATAACTTACTATCTGCATATTTCTGTTCTTTTCATATATGCTGCAATTGTTTACCTAATGGTATTTAATCTATCGCTTTCTTCATGTACATTATCTCCTTTGCATTGAGAAATGAGGCCTCAGATGGCTGAGTGTCTAAAGTGATTGCCCTTACCAATCAATACTATCAATCTGTCTGCATGGGTTAGAGTCTTAGGCTAGGACAATGTGTGTACGTGAGAACGCTTGCCAGCAGCTTCCCATGGGTTGGTGGTTCGTACCAAGATTTTCCCTTTTTCTCCCCCACCAATTCTACTGCACACTATGAGAAGAAAAACGTCAATAAACCTAGAACAACAATACATCATGATAAACTACATTTTAAGTAACATTCTGCTATACTGGTTTAGATAAACATTTCTCCCTACCTGTGTTCACACAGAAAACTCGTGTAAATTTTATTCCCCTGAAATTGGACTTTCTGGACTTTCTTTAATATCATTTAAAATGTTGAATTTTAACTTTAAACAATTTTATTAAATCTGGAATGGTTGGCATCTCTGGTGGTGTTGTCATAAATTCAAGACTGAATAGCAATGTATCAATCAAAATGCTGTTACGATGTCAAGTGACATAGGATAGCAATGTTGATATAGATTTTCTGCATACAAGTTTGGTTGGTAGATCTTCATTAATATTGATAGGGGTTATGTGACACAAAAAACCATTTTGGTGCTCAATAAAACATAATTTATTCACACATAGTTTGACAATGACAGTAAAAACCAGGTGATAACAGGCAATTGTAGGCATTAGATAACATGCAGCAAAGGCATTAGAAAAAACCTTGAGAATAGGCAACAGGGAAATAAAGGCACAAAAATCCCAGCATGTTTTGCAATTTCATTAACGGTTAAAATGTATGTGATAGCCTTGACCTACCTTCTCCAATTCTATCCAGCGACAGTTCACTGGCTGCATAGAAACCACTGCTATGGCGCCGTGTCAAAAGTGTTGCTGGCGAGACACCATTAGCATCTGATGACTGAAATAATAAAGTGTTCCGAGCTATTTAAACAGATCAAACTGTGCCTGGTTTGTGTTTGTGTGTGTGAAGCAGTATACTGCTGTATCTTTGTAAATAGGAGTATCAGATTTACTACAAATATTAAATAATCAGCAATCAGTTTTGATTCACAGAGGGACTGAAACATTTTCCAATCTGCCTTGCTAAATGGCATTTTCTGACCGAGCACTTGATGTTTAGGAATAATTAAATATATTGGACACTGGTCACTACAACATAGGTCATCACCAACTTTCCAATGTCTTCGTATTTCATTGGATCTCATTCTCCAGCTTCCAGTTAGGAGAGTCACTCGTGTATCTGATATATTCTGCTCGACAATTTGAACAGAAGAGGTTTTCTCTGAGTAGGACGATCCATCATGACCATTCTGCATATGAAAGAGATTAGTTTATTCTTGTAGCTATCATTGTGGTGGCCATATTTCGGCCAGTTAAAATGCAATGAAGATGTAAATGACAAGACAATGAAAAGGTAGACAGGGATGTTCAAGAATCCATCTATGATGTGATGCAGACAAAGAAGGTTTATGTTGAAAATAAATATGTAAATGTGTGTTGGAATCAACTTGCCATTATTGAATATGGACTCCTTTAACCTGTCTGAAATTCTGAGATTTTTGAGCATCAAAGCTTCAAAGCTTCATCTAGATCTCTAGATCAAACCTCTTGAAGAGTTGAGAAATTCTTCCAGAAATACTTTAATAAGTAGTCTAAAGCACTGACCATTATGGATCACTGCCATCTAACCTATGTCTGTGTGGGTTTGAGTCTTGGATGCCATGCATAGCCTTTCTTGTGCTGAAAAATGGTTTAACCCTAAAACAACAAGAAAATCTCCAAAACCACTCAGAAAGTTTCTCAGACTTTAATGAGAATCTCATCTGAGTTGTGACTGAATTATTTCTGGTTGGTTTGAGATGTAGGCAAAAGTGGTTGTCTTGAACATAAATATGTAAATGTTTGTTGGAATCAAGTAGCCATTATTGAATGTTGAATCATGTAACTTGTCAAACGTTCTGGGAGATGAGATTTTTGAGCATCCCAGCATTATCTGGTCGGAGTTGTGACTGAATTATTCCAGGTCCTTTTTGAGACCAGGTCTCACAGTATTTGTTGAAGTTTTGGATCCCACAGTAGCACGCTAAAACAACTGTCATATGTCCTCCCTAACTGCCTCAGAGCCCAATAACAGAACAGAGATTTATGGGCACTTACTGCATTTATCCTGCCAGGGCTACACAGGGTGATGAAAACTTTACTTTGCCACCACCTGCAATGATCAGAAACATTTAAAAATTTCTCACTCTTACTATTTTCTTTATCCAAGTCACTGGTTTAGTTCTGTTGAGACCAGATCTCATACAATTGATTGATGTTTTTGTTGGTTTTCCTAAAGTGCATTCTAAACAAATTTGCCACCTGTGCTTCTCATCCACTTCAGAGCCCAACAATAGGACAGGAATTTGTCCTCATTTATTGCATTTCTTATGACAGAGTTATAATTCACAATTGATCTTTGCCACCATCCATAGAGGTTATGCCATTTGTGCCAGTAATGTCTGCTAAATAGTGCTTTGTTCATTATACACAAATGTAACTTATTGAATTTTATGTAAATCAGTCAAACTGAACATCTATAATACAGTAACTGAAGTTCAGCAGGACTAGAAGATTGATCAGAGTGAGCCACCTGAAACTGAGGCTAAAGTAATGTGATACATCAGAGTAGCTGATCCTCTGCTCATTTGGCTTATCCTCTGCTCAATTACCAGGATCCTCTCCTCCAATGACACAGGATGCAATCCACAGCAAGCAGAAGTCCTCCACTCAGTTGTCTCTTATGACATGTTCTATAACCCAAGAATTTCAGGGGCAGCTTTGTATTTTTGACTCAAACACAGTTAATGCAATTAAAAATCTTGTCCAAGTAATGACGAACTGATGGAATATGACTACTATAAAAAAAGCTCTACCGACTTTGTCAAAACAGGGCCCTAATAATGACGTATGTACCTTAGGCTCAAAATGATTCAGTAGAGGATCCTCCTTGCTTGCAGATTCCTGAAAGAATCAAAGGCATGGACTTTAAAAAACACATACTAAGGTTTAATTGCTTTATTAATATAACTAATGTGATTTTTAAAAAAATTTGTGTATTGCAATTTGTTGAGATGTAAACACCATGGAACTGATGTTGTCTTGCCTATTTGAAAACCATGCATTTGGGTCATATGACTTAACATAAACACAGCAGGAACTAAAGAGTGTAAATCATTGTTGCTGTTGTTGTTGTTGTTGCAGTGTTTAACGCCATTTTTCAGCACACAATAGGCTATACATGGCGGCCAGTATTAATGGTGGAGGAAGAACCTGGGAAAACCCCGGAAAGAACCACTGACCCATAAGAAGCTACTGGCAAGCTTTTCATATACCACACTGGCTGAATCTGAGACTCGAACCCACACAGACAGAGGTTAGATGGCAGTGATTCAGAACGGAAAGTGCTTTAGACCACTCGGGGCCACAAAAGTGAGTAAATGATCCTAACTGATAGATTACATTATAGTAATTGCTAAAAACATTTAATAAACTGCCATAAGAACAACCAATTTATTTTCTTTTCTTCAGCTTTTAAAGCTACAAGTATACTGAAACAACCCTATATACATACTGGAAAACACATGCAGGTCATGCCGTTCAAAACCTGATCTTTACATGTTTGTACGGTCACTTAAAAAATGAATGTGTATGTTTTCGTGCAGCTCTGTAAATAATTAAAATATTTTTCTAAAATGAGAAGAGGTCACTGTGGCCTACTTTGTCAAGTTTAAAGATGGGGTGTCAAAATGAATGCACTTAATTAATTTGTATGTGTCACAAAAATTGAACTACTGGTAAATGCAGCATCCTAATATAGTTCTCAAAAACATGAAGAAAAAAAATACTCCCAGTATATTTCTGCTAGTGATTGCTCCTCAAGACTTGAAAATTATTTTTTAAATTCCAAAACTTTTCCAGTGATTCCAGGACCAGTGGGAACCCAGACATTCTAATTCAACCTTTCTGCACAGTTTAGGTTGTTTTCAGTTTTCATCACATGCAGGACTCATCTTGTTCATCACTCTATGATTTGCATTTTATTAATGCTTTTAAAATGTATTATTACGATTGTATGTCTTCACTTAAATTTGGAAGGCATAGTGCGTTATCTTAAAAAAAAATGTGCAATTTCATAGTGCAAGTAAAATTTTATTTACAAAAGCTTTGCGTGCAGTAGTAAAGATAACTAAAGCCGAATCCCTCAACGTACTTTCTGCAAATGCAAAATAACTGCTGCAAGTACAGGCCTTTTTTTTTCTTTTGTCAGTGAAAAAGGAAACAATTGACAACACCCTTACCTTCTACAAATAAACAAAAATAGACTTATGCAGTTTGAAATCTACCCCCTTGCCTGTTCTGTGCTCATTTTTTGTTTCCATCAGTACATTTAGTTACTGGTTACAAATGTAAAAAGACATTTCAAATTTGTTCTCCATGCATGGCTTATGTACATTACTGATAATTAAACACAAAGTGAATCTATAAATTTGTATCTCCTTGGATTGAGTTGGGATGCAAATAATTCCAGTTTGTCATGCATTGAGTAAACAACATTAAACTTTCAGATTGGTGGTTATTGTTTACCATGTACTGTCATACTGAACAATAACTACTTGTTTGTTTGTTTGTTTGTTTGTTTAGGATTTTTAACGTAGCTTTAACAATTTTTCAGTCATATCGCTATGATGTCTGCAGTGAGGCAGTTTATAGTGATGTCTACCACTGGGGCATCATGCCGCAGACATGTAGCATGATGTCCCGCCCTGTCACATTATCCTGACACCAGGCCGACCAGTCCTAACACTAACCTCTTAGTGCTGAACGTCAAGCGAGGCAGCTGTTAGTACCATTTTTGTAAGTCTTTGGTATGACTCGGCCGGGGATCGAACCCACGACCTCAACAAAAACTACAAATTAGACTTAAGAGTGTAGCATATTCACTGCACGACACACAAGAAGTCTAAGCCTTGAAATTCATTCCATGTAGACAAGATACAAAAAAAACTGAGAAACTTCACATGAAAGTGGCTCTTAAATGATCAGTATGTATTTCATTGGAAACAAGTTTGGGATGTAACCTTTATCCTGATATTATCAGTGACTGAAAATGTCGATGCAATTTTTTTTTTAAGCATGGAATTGATAAGTGATGGAGGAGGAGGTATAAATTTAGAATTATGCAAGTTAGTCACCTCATGTTCATTTGTAAAATGGGAGAGGATGTTAACTATAGTTTCTCATTTGTACTGACAGAACACGTGACAAGATCTGTGATAGCTCTCAGAGATAGAAGGCATACTGAAAGCAATTTGTGACCGCTGAATATTATTTTTGAAACATCGATATATCAATGAACTCCTTGAACCCAGCATTAATACAATATGACAACCACAGCAAATTCAAAAATATTTATCATATATACACTTTGCAGCTAGATCAAAATTCACATCACTTAACTGTTATATAACATTCATTCAATGAAATGTTGTGCAATCTAATTACCCTTATAGGCTTTCTCACATGTACAGTTTCAATTATCAAAAGTGTCCTTACTTTGAGGCATTCTGACAATGACTAATGGTTTATTCAAGAGTAAAAATGCTTATACAAATTATGGGAAAGACAAAGTCTCCTAAAATATAATAAAGAAAGGTACTGATGTATGGTACAGTACAGACATTTCAAATCATTGTGAATCCATATGGCTTGGAGAGTTCAAATGATGCCAATTTATGATCAGATGGAAGAAAATAACAGCACAGATAGTGCTTATTTCTTGTAATTTTACTATTCTAAACTAATATTCTTTATAATATTATTCTAAATTTTCTTAATATGCTGCAAGAGAATTTATATTAATATATGAAATATTGCTGGAGATATTACTGTAGTGATGATTTCCATTTAAATGAATTTTCAACACCCTTTCGAGTATTGCTATCAGTACATGTATAACAATATCAAAGGGAAATAACTAACAGCTGTAAAAAATTTACCAGAATTTGAGTTATTTCCCTTGATATATACAATTGACCTAAAATGCCTGCGAGTTATCTCCCGTTACTAATTCAGTAAGATCACTACTTTTAACACATTATTGGCTACATCATGCCAAGGAAATGGAAGCCAAGTTTTTTTTTTTTGAAAAACAACTTGAGAAAGCCAACCCAGGCTCACCTGTGCATGTAATGAATCCACAATAAGTCTCTTGGATTATTAGTCCAATACTCAACCAACTTGACCACCTGAAGGGATAGAGGAATTACTCTGGTGATTTAGTAAAAACCCATGTCACATGTTGATACGATAAGGCATTCATTTGGATTAGCATAGACATGGAGGAATTACTGTGGTGATTTAGTAAACACCCATGTCATGTTGATACGATTAGGCATTCATTTGGACTAGCAATACAATTTTTGAACTGCCTCCATGATGGCTCTTGGATCTCAGAGTGAATCCATTTTCATTTAGAACCAATTAGATATTATAAAAAGTCTGCAAGTATTTAATTTTAAAAATAAAATCTGATTTTACACCATCTCCACTATCTCAACCTCAGGCATGGGTATGTGAGAATGTTTGCCAATAACTCCCTGTACATTTGTAGTTCTTCCCAGAGCTTTCCCAAGTTCTTACTCCACCAGTTATACTTTTGTCCATCATGCACATGATATTTTGTCCTATCCCATGGACATGAATATTCATACTGTCTTAAATATGAAAACTTATCTTCTGCTTCAAAGATATTCAATCACCTTTCAAGAGTCTTCATCTAAAAACACTGAACCGGAAGTTTGTTTTTAGGGTTTAGCGCCATTTTTCAGCACATGATAGGCTATACATGGCAGCCAGTATTATTGGTGGAGGAAGAACCCGGGAAAACCCCTGGAAATAACCACTGACCCACAAGAAGCTACTGGCATGCTTTCTCACAAAACTACATTACCCGAGTCTTAGACTCAAACCCACGCAGAAAGAGGTGAGACAGCAGCGATCCATGACGGAAAGTGCTTTAGACTACTCGGGGCCCTTAACCAGCGAGAAAAATGATGAATCAGCATTACTGTATTCAGTCATATTATTGAGGAAATCAAAAAGAATTCTGATATTCCAATATATGCAAATAGAACTGGTAAGGCCCAGCAGGAACCACCAACCCACACACAGAAAACTACTAGCAAGCTTTCTCTCACATAACTCTCTCTCTCTCACATAACTCAAACCCATGTAGACAGAGGTGAGATGGCAGTGATTGGCAAAGGTGAGCACTTTAGTTCCCTCAGCAACCAACCCCCACTCAGAAGTAACAATGTCATATCTGAATACAGTCTATGCTCTTGAAAGGAAATTATGGATAGAACAAACTGCATAGATTTTGACAGGCCAGGCATAAAATAAATGCCATAAAATAATGCCATAAAATAAATGCCATAAAATAAATGCCATTAAATAATGGCATAAGTGTATATGCTGTATGGTGATAGGTGTAACTTATATATACATATATTATTTACCATTTAACTTATATATACATATATTATTTACCATCTAGAAAACTTTCACTCAACAGCACTTGGTTTCACAATATCAAAGTTGTAACAAAAGCAATGTTGGTTAAAAAAAAGTTGTTAACCTCTCCTTCCACAGCTCCAGCATCTTTCATTAAGTTATCAGACTCTGTGGGATTTCTGATGAGAGACTCAGGGTTTTCCATGCTGATAGCCACTGATTCTGGATGTACTGGGGCTTCTCCATTGGATGCAGCTGCTTTAGACTGGTCATCATCTTTCCTTTTTCGCCCAATAATGAAGTAGGTCTTGATATCTGAAATTTTAAAACCAGCCAGTCATCAACACATGAGTCATGCAATTATTATATAACTTGAACAAACTGTGTACCAGTATATTCTCTAAGTTTAATGGCAAAGAATGTGATCCATGGATGAAATATGTCACATTTGTACAAATTTATGATAAAGTATAAAACCTGGCCAGATTTGTCATCCATGCATTTCTAGATACCTACTGCACCAGTAGTCTTTGATATGACTTGACTGGGGTTCGAATCCTCAACCTCCTGCAGCTGATGTAGATGCTCTAACCACTTAGACGTGACCGGAGTGGACCGAGACAAGTAATTTTGTCATGTCTTCAAATCATGATCTTAACATGCATAAAGTTTCATGGTGATCCACTGAAAACTGCAAGACTTTGTTGTGTTCATAGAATTCTGTCTCCATGCTGAAAAGGGCAATAACTCTATAAAAAAACAACACAGAAGCATAGTGATTTGTTGATATGCACATGCTTAGACGAAGATCATAGGTGGCACTCTAAAGTTTCGTATTTTGCATAGGGTTAGAATTTTAAAGAAAAAGAATTTCCCAAGATTTCTTCACTCAGGTTGTACAATAAAGACTTCGTATATCTTAGGTATTGTTAGAAGAACTTTTAATTCCCTTTATTTTGATGTATGATTGATGGGTGTAATTTAGGTTCTAGAGTATACAGCTTGGGCTAACTTAAGATGTGCAAGAAAAGAGTCTATAACTTTTTACTTTTCAGATATTTTTTTAATTCATTCATTGCACTTTCAGAAGCTGTTATTGCCTACTTCAGCAAAAATCGTTTACCCTGTTTTGTTAACTGTTAAAGTTAGTTTACTTTTTATTAATTCTTGTTCATTTGTCTAGCACATGGGAGCATCCATTTCATTATACCATGTGCTTAGATCATGTACAATTCCACAAGTACAGTATCCAAAGAAATGTCAGCCACATAATATCAAAGTAGCATAGAGATATGCCAACATTATCTTTATTGTGCATGTTACAAATGCAAACAACTTCACCTTACATACGTCACTCTCTGAAAAAGTACATAATAACTGGTGAGCACCCCCCCCATCCACCCCCCCGGTGACAGTTTCAAAGTTTTATGCCAGTCCATAAAAGACTGCAGGACTAGTTAATGAGATTGTGTAATACATATTTTGCATTAGGCTACAATACCAAAAAAGGCAGCTGTGACAGAAAGGCGATTGTTCAAATATGCATTCTCAGATAATGATCACAATATTAACCAAAGTTCATGCAATATTAACCAAATTACACGGTGAACCAAAGGGAAATATTAAAATCTTTGAGACTAGCTGCATTCATAAGATTCTGTCAAACACTGTATTCATTTACAAGTTTACAAGGGAAAGAACTCTACAAATTGTGGAAACGGTGATTTGAAGAAATGTATATTCAGGTGATGACCATAATATTTAACAAACTTCATGGTAATTTATTGATATGAACATCTTCAAAGTGACCATTACATTTACCAAGTTTCATGGTAATTTATTGATATGGTCATCTTCAAAGTGACCATTACATTTACCAAGTTTCATGGTAATTTATTGATATGGTCATCTTCAAAGTGACCATAATATAATAGTTACCCAACTTTATAGTTTATTTTATTGAATGAGATATTCCTTGAATTTTCTCTCATACAAATCACCGATCTTCAGATATTCAAGTTTTAATGTGCCAGAGAAACTCCAAACATAAAGGTCTTTACTGAGGAGTATAGCTAATGTTTATCATATAGTCAAAGAAAGTACCATACATGCTCACAAAGAAGTTGGATCGAACTATAAACTTCATAGACCAAAATCTACACAAGATTTGGGTCTATGCAGTTTATAAGGAGCAATCAATAGAACAAAAAAATATACAGACCCTGATTGGCCTGCACACTATGTAACAGAGTCTAAATGTATGTTGTCTGCTGATAGATGTGACATATAAGCGAGTATATGTGATATCTGCCATTTTTTTATATTTCTTTCCTTGCTGTCAAAATATGTTAAATGATAATTAATTAATATGTCATGTCTTACATCATCTACTAGTTTATTACTTCATCAGCCTGATATGACCTTTATTCTTAACATGGAATAAAAAGTGAAAGAGCATGATTAAACATTATAAATCAATCAAGTGTCAAAACTTACTTCTCTGTGCCTGCTCATGTTTGACAGCGTAAGTTGATGTAACTTTATCATAGTGCTCCACCAAAACTTTAGTTGTTCTGTTATCTGTAAGAGAACAATAAATGATGTCAAGAAAGATAACATTTTAAAAAAGCAAATCCTCTAACTATGATTGTCAAAGATACTTATTTCAAAAGCTAAGCAAATAAATTTAAAACAAGAGGTCCAACTAGATCAGATACCACTGTACTACTTACATGACTCTAAGGTACAGGTGAATCTAATATGACTAATTTGCTTAAATAATATCGAGGTCCAGGTGGATCAGATGTCACTAACCTGCTTTCATAACACAGAGGTCCGGGTGGACCTAATATCACTGACCTGCTTTTATAACATGGAGCTCCAGGTGGATCTAGTATCACTGACATGTTTCATAACAATGAGGTCAGGGTGGATCTAACATCACTGACCTGCTTTCATAACACTGAGGTCCAGGTGGATCTAATATCACTGACCTGCTTTCATAACACAGATGTCCAGGTGGATCTAATATCACTGACCTGCTTTCATAACACAAATGTCCAGGTAGATCTAATATCACTGACCTGCTTTTATAACAATGAGCTCCAGTTGGATCTAACATGGCTGACCTGCTTTCATAACACAGAGGTCCAGGTGGATTTAATATCACTGACATGCTTTCATAACACAGATGTCCAGGTAGATCTAATTATCACTGACCTGATTTCATAACATTGCTTAACTTGCTCACGTGACTTGTCTGAACAAAACCACCTTCAATAACAGGTGAACATGATGCACTGCCTATTCTGCCTATAGTAACTGATGCTGAATTTTTGTAATATATATAATTATTTTCAGGTCTGCTTTTCAATTTATCAAAGTTCTAACATGAATTGTTAATATTTATGATTTTTAACAACAAAGCTTGAAAAATCATGCACTGTGAACTAAAAATTGCCAGTAGCATCCTTAGGATTCCAATGTTTTCTTATTTATTTCGGGGCTGGGGGGGGTGGCTTACTAAAATTAGCATATTTACATATTTCATGCATATACTTATAACTTGATAGTTTTCAAAATCTGTGAAGGATGCTGAACAGTTTAACTGAACCAGTCATTCATTCCAGTGTTGTTAGCATTCTAACAAGGTAAGAATAGTAGTTTTGTGTTACAACCCTGGATAACTAAAGGATCAATATAAACATGTGAGAGTGGAGCTGTACAGGAGTGCAGTGAGTGTCAGTGGTTTTTCTGAATGAGCATGCCTTTGACCATGATTTCATACCTGAAATTAAGAGTTAAAATACCTGGAGGACACATCTGCATATTCTTCTCATTTATACATGACATTTTGTGTACATCTGCATTGATAGTACTCAAAACCAGTGAACAAATATCAAAGGTACTATACCATATATATACTCACTTTAAAACCAGTGAACAAATATCAAAGGTACTATACCATATATATACTCACTTTAAAACCAGTGAACAAATATCAAAGGTACTATACCATATATATACTCACTTTAAAACCAGTGAACAAATATCAAAGGTACTATACCATATATATACTCACTTTAAAACCAGTGAACAAATATCAAAGGTACTATACCATATATATACTCACTTTAAAACCAGTGAACAAATATCAAAGGTACTATACCATATATATACTCACTTTAAAACCAGTGAACAAATATCAAAGGTACTATACCATATATATACTCACTTTAAAACCAGTGAACAAATATCAAAGGTACTATACCATATATATACTCACTTTAAAACCAGTGAACAAATATCAAAGGTACTATACCATATATATACTCACTTTTAAGTTTAGTCAAACTGCAAACAAAAGAGATTCTGATCTGATGTTGCATAATACAACTGCAGATCAGGGTCTATATTCTTTGTTCTACTGACTACTCTTAACAATCTACAAAGACCCAGATATGCCAGTGTTTTATGTGATGTCAGATCTGGGTCTGTGCAGTTTGCAGTTGGATTTGTTTTATAAGCGATTACACACTGTATCTTGTTGAGTGTACCCTAAGCTGGTCTTTGTCGTCATTATATTTTCTTCCGTTTGACCGTATCTGGACAACTTGGCAGATCCAATACATCCAATTATGTGTCTGTGTAACCTTTGCTCAAATTGGAGGCAAGGCGGATCAAATACATCCATTATGCGTCTGTGTAACCTTTGCTCTGATTGGAGGCGAGAGAGAGAGAGAGAGAGAGAGAGAGAGAGAGAGAGAGAGAGAGAGAGAGAGAGAGAGAGAGAGAGAGAGAGAGAGAGAGAGAGAGAGAGATTTTTAATGTAGCTTGAACAATTTTTCAGTCATATCACTATGATGTATGTATTGTGGTACTGGGATATCATGTCACAAACATGTATCATGATGTACCACAGTCATATTATCCTTCAACTTAAAGCTGAGTGCTTAGTGAGGCAGCTGTTAGTACCATTTCTTGCAAGTCTTTGGTTTGGTAAGAATCCCACATTAAAAGGCAGATGCTCTAACCACTAGGTCACCAGAGTGGTCAAAAAAAACATCAAGAATACTGTGAATAGTACATTATACATCCACTTTGTGCTGAACTGTCCTCTATGTAAATAACTGACTTTTGTATGCAAAATCTGTCTTCTTTCAGCCAGTGACCTTGACTCTCTGACCCCAAAACATATCAGTTTCTTCATTGCCCTATATGTAAGCCATCCATTATGTGTGGCAAATGCAGATGGTGGAAACTCAAGATTTTGTGCAAAAATCATTTTTCTTCTTCTAGGCAGACACTCAGACTTTTGAGTTTTTGTTTCTTAATATTTTAAATGGTATTTCCTTACTTGAACTACAAGTCATCCACAGAGATGGTCAACTGTTGATAGTGGAAATCTTGTGTTATTGTGCAAAATAAAATTCGTAGCAGACACACAACGACAACATCACAATATTTTTTGCATCTACAAATTTTGACTGCAAAATGTTTTAAATGAGAAAGAGATTTCTCTTTAATAAGAAGAGTAACAAAGGGAAGTAAATCTAGCCAAGAAAGAACTCCTTATAAAAACCAACAGAAGGACCATAATGGTCTGGTTCCATAGTGTTGTCTATGGCATGATAAATATATGGATGATTTAAAAGCTTGGTCTGCTAACATATGTTTTATGTTGTATGATGTTTATAAAATACCTTATCAAAACTTTTAAAAAAACAAATAGTTCTGATCCACAGAGTAAAATACCCAATTCACTAAAATCATACCTTGAGGTCTGTTATCTACCACTATCCATCCTGATGAGAACAAATGGAGTTTTTGAGCCAAGATTTAGTAAAAAGAAAAAGACCATTGTTTTAAGCTGAGAACCATAAGCATCTAGATCTATACAATGAGAGACTTCTAAATGGACTCTGCTTAATGTGTCTGCCATGACGTTCCTATCTTTAACACAACCCTGGAAAGGAAACAACTGGTATTTATCTCATGAATATACCAGAAGTCTAAACACAAGGTACAGCTGGCTGAACATGTTTTAAATATTTGTTCTGCTTAATGTCAAGGGTGTATCACATGACTTCTGATAATGTAGATAGACTTATTTTCAGACACAATATTGTTAAACAGGGGTTTCTTCAGGATGTGTGAATGCTCAAAAATGTCTTCTCAATGTAATGACACCCCCCCCCCTCTTAAAAATAAGCAAGTGCAAGAAAATCTTACTGTTTATTGGTAGGTAAAATTAAAAGAAGTTTATGTTATAAGGCCAACTTGTTTTCTTAAAATTAAATTCTGAGAAGAAATCTGATGCTATATTTTGTGATGTAAATACATTTTAGAGAAGCTGGGCTGGGTGGGTGGGTACTGAGTGGTTAAAGGTGCTCACCTTTTCAGATCACTTACATCTCAGCTTTGTCCCTATTAGTTTGAGCCAATCTTAACCAATGTGATCATGTGAGAAAGCTTGCCAGTGTCTCTCTGTGGGTCAGTTGTTCTTTTTGAGGTCATCTGCCACCAAATATACTGGTTGCAATGTTTAGCCTATTTCAGGCAAAGAAATGGCATTAAAATTAACAAAACTAACGTTAATGTCTATGACATCAAGTTAATCTGATTAAAATCTGATCTCCACTGCTATATATGAAGAGCTGATAGAGAACACATAGGGGTCACATTCTGGCAACCTATGTTACATGCTAATTTTATCGACCAATCAGATGAACTCTTATGTCTTCACATTTCAAGACTGATCGTTTTGGACAAAAGCATAGATGTGTACTGAAAATTTTGATTCACTTTCCAATTGTTGAAAGCTACATTTTTATTGGCTAATTTAAAGTTCAACCCTAAGCGGTCATCGTTAGATCTTCACGTAGGACAGCCAAGATCTGATTTTAATCAGATTGGACATCAAGAACTTCCATAACTATATACACATATTGGGTTTAATGGCATGTCAGCACAATATTGTCTATATTTAAACTAAAGACATTGGTAGGTCAATACCATATTTACCCACAAATACCTACTGTATCCCATAATAATCACCATACCTGACGATTAGCCCACCCACCTCTCTTACAGAATTGTGGTATAATTAGTGATGGGAATCGGTCAGAAATTCATAATCAATAATCGGTTCCCCTTAACCAACTGATCATCGATTATAATCGGTTATTAGGAGCAAATTTTAATTTTTGTTAAACAGTTATATCTTTGATCAAAAGTTCAATATTTTTATAAATGTACAGGAGTAATCTCTTTTACTTACATGTATACTTTAACCTGATAATAATATTACATTATGCGTTACTTTTGTTCTACAACTTTGTTAAACGCAACTTTTTATTGCTGATCAGTCATATGTAACTGAAAAACTGCTACAATCCCCCCAAATTTTTTCGTTCACATGTGATGTGTCAATAATTTAAAGTATAGAAGGACATGTTTTTCTTGTTTGTCATTGTTTATAAATACAACAAAAGATGTTGCAATTTAACTGAAACAAATCAACACATTGTGTTTAAATATATTAACTAACAATTTAACAACTTGACCATGTAATAATGACTATATGTTCCTAATTATGAATCATAAGGTTCATATTTGTAGTTGTGAAGGAATTTATAAATTTCAGGTCAGCTTTAGTGGCTGAGTTTTACTTACCTTTGTGCTTTGCATACATCTAAAAAGTAGTCTCCCTTTACACACAATCGATTACGGAGTTCACAATCGATTGTCTCCTCAACCAACTGATGATCGATTATAATCGATAATCAGAACAACCCTAGGTATAATACATAGGATAGTGTTTCTTTCATGGCAAAACCTGAAGCCCAGCCTGGTCAAAAAGGGCTTGTTTTCTTTTGTCTTTCTAAAGCAAATATATCCTTCATAAATTTTTGCCCAAATTTGTAATTAACAGGCTTTATTTAAGGTGGATAAAAACAGCACCTTTGCTGGATAATGAACTTCCCCCTCCATTTCTTTTGAAAATTTATTAGACTGGCCCCTTGACACTGTATTTTCTTCAGACTTTCTGAGCAAGAAAAATGTGTTGCAGCTCAAAGCCTCAATTCAGATGATGTATGCTTGAAGATTTGGGTTCATATAAGCAAGGAAAATTGGCTTAGTACTTACACATGATAAATCTCAATAATTTGCCAACTTATGTGACCAACAACAAGCAACAGTGTCTGAGAAAATGACCTATAAATACAAACCATAACCTCAGTGTTGTTGGCACACATCTGAATTGATATCATCAATTCACAAGTCAGAAACATCAAGGTATATGATTTTCAACTGCACAGACTCAACTCTGTTGTCATAACACATCTGTAATATTATTGTCTCCTATTGCTTAACAGTACAGACTCAAATTTGCTGTCAATAACATGCCTATTTCCTCATCTTCTATTGTATAACAGTACAGACTCAAATTTGCTGTCAATAACATGCCTATTTCCTCATCTTCTATTGTGTAACAGTACAGATTCAAATCTGTTGTCACATAACATGCCTGTAATATCATCTTCTATTTTTTTTAACAGTACAGGCCAAATCTGTTGTCACATATCATGCTTGTAATATCATTTTCTATTGTTTATCATATAATATGCTGACAGTATTATCAGGAACTATGATGTTTTGCAGTAAACAATGAATCAGGTAAATAACATGCCTGTCTGATTAAAATCATATCTCCACAATCAAACAAAGACATCTGATGGACACCAGTAACACATAATGTACTGCTGACCTCATGGTTAACCAATTAAATTAACAACTTTTAAATTTCTTAAAGTGCCACATGTCAATCAGATCATATTGTTACTAACGACACTGTCCCTAAGGCAAACCTGCTATGCTTTATCTCAGAGGTCTCAAACATGCAGCCCACCAAATTGTATCCTGTAGCCCACAAAATGATTGGCATCACAAGGTATTATGAGAGATAACCAAGATGGATAAACCCACATGCCATCGAAAATGCCCTCATGCGGCCCTAGGGGTGGTTTGAGTTTGATACCCTTGCTGTATCTGATAGGATACTATAAATAAGTTGACTGGACTTCCAAAGGTCACCAAAAAAACTTTTATCAAGTAGCTGTCAGATCTCCATGCATGACTGTAGAGATCTGATTTGAATCATACTGATAACATGCTGGCAGTATCATGATTGCTGTGATGTTTAACAGTAGAGACCCAAATCTGTCATTACAAAACATGCTGGCAGTATCATGACTGCTATGATGTTTAACAGTGGAGAGTCAAATCTGTCATTTCATAACATGCTGGCAGTATCATGACTGCTATGATGTTTAACAGTGGAGAGTCAAATCTGTCATTTCATAACATGCTGGCAGTATCATGACTGCTATGATGTTTAACAGTGGAGAGTCAAATCTGTCATTTCATAACATGCTGGCAGTATCATGATTGCTGTGATGTTTAACAGTAGAGACCCAAATCTGTCATTACAAAACATGCTGGCAGTATCATGACTGCTATGATGTTTAACAGTGGAGAGTCAAATCTGTCATTTCATAACATGCTGGCAGTATCATGACTGCTATGATGTTTAACAGTGGAGAGTCAAATCTGTCATTTCATAACATGCTGGCAGTATCATGACTGCTATGATGTTTAACAGTGGAGAGTCAAATCTGTCATTTCATAACATGCTGGCAGTATCATGACTGCTATGATGTTTAACAGTGGAGAGTCAAATCTGTCATTTCATAACATGCTGGCAGTATCATGATTGCTATGATGTTTAACAGTGGAGAGTCTAATCTGTCATTTCATAACATGCTGGCAGTATCATGACTGCTATGATGTTTAACAGTGGAGAGTCAAATCTGTCATTTCATAACATGCTGGCAGTATCATGACTGCTATGATGTTTAACAGTGGAGAGTCAAATCTGTCATTTCATAACATGCTGGCAGTATCATGACTGCTATGATGTTTAACAGTGGAGAGTCAAATCTGTCATTTCATAACATGCTGGCAGTATCATGATTGCTATGATGTTTAACAGTGGAGAGTCAAATCTGTCATTTCATAACATGCTGGCAGTATCATGACTGCTATGATGTTTAACAGTGGAGAGTCAAATCTGTCATTTCATAACATGCTGGCAGTATCATGATTGCTATGATGTTTAACAGTAGAGACCCAAATCTGTCATTACAAAACAGCTTATGTTGTTTAAGAGTACAGACCCAACTATGTCATATAACATGTTCCCAGTATCATCAGATGTTTGATGCCCCAATGATGTTTGACAGTACGGAATGCTGGGGCTATATTGTTTAACAGTACAGACCTAAATATGTCACATAATATGCTAGCAATAGCAATATATTGTTTAACAGTTCAGACCCCAGATCTGCTGACACATAGCATGTTGGCAGTCTGATTAGCATCTTCGCTAGCCAAGGTTCTGATATGTTAACCCTATCTACACCTTGGCAGATCAAACTTTTATTCGAGTGTTTGCCCTGGCGACATCAACTGGATTTCATGCTCTGCCTCCATTAGTATGCAAGGCCAACTTAAACCAACACAACAGTGGTCCGTTGTGCTGAAAATAGTACAGGCACTTAACTTAAAAAAATACTTTGTAAGTTTAAAGTATGACTACGTACGGAGAGAAGTCACAACATGTTGATTTGAATGATAGGTATTTGTACCAGCAGCGGAAATTTGTTTATTTACGAGTCCACTCAAGTTGTGTGCTTCCCTCGTCTTATTCATGTAGGAACAGTTTTCAGATTTGAACAACATAATTTTGTTTGGATGCGGTGGCTTGCTGCCTCATCCAATGAAATTTGCAGACCCAAAGCTTAGAAATATCTGCTCCATATGCCAAGGTGTTGATAGGGTTAAAATATCAGAACCTTGGTTAGCAAAGACCTTGGTTAGCATCAGAGCTTAATGATGGTTAACAATACAGACCAACAAAAAAAAACATATTAAAAAAAAACATTAACAGTATCGATCCTGTGACCTAGTTTATTATGCAACAGATGATCTGGGTCTATGCTGTTATTTAAATAACAAAGTATGTGTAGTTAGTGTCCAAGCTAATGCTTTCTACTAATGACTACCTTGGCCATATTGAAACTTAAGCACATAAAATCAATACATGTTTTCCTATGGACAGAGTTACATCTGACTATGATCGAGGTCAACTGGCAGTAATTTGGAACCTTTTATCACTGAAAAAGATCTCCAGAGGTTGGCTGAACAAATTTGTCCAGAAAGACATTGTTACACTTGTTACATTTTGATAAAGGCAATCAGTATCAACAGAATAAACTCGCTTAAAAGTCAAGTCAATTGGCAAACATCAAAGATACTGATCTGATATAGCATAATGTGCCTGCAGATCAGGGTCCGTGTTGTTTGTCCTACAGAATACTCCTAGCTAACTGAATTGATGAGATCTGCCAGCATATTATGCAACAGTAGATTTAGGATTGTGCAGTTTGCAGTTGGACACATCTTTTAAGTGAGTATATACAGTGTTGGAACATTCAGATGGCATTTCTGTAGATAGGTTATACATGGCGGCCAGTATTATTGGTGGAGGAAGAACCCTGGAAAACCCCCGGAAAGAACCACTGACCCATGAAAAGCTACTGGCAAGCTTTCTCACATAACTACATTAGTCAAATCTTAGATTTGAACTCACGCAGACAGATGTGAGATGGCAGTGATCCGTAACAGAGAGCGCTTTAGACCACTCGGCCACTCGGGGCCCCTGTATATAGTTGTAGGAAGACGTAAATTTGATGTGTATAGTGAGTCACCTCTGAAAGACTACACCCCATATTGTGACAAAGATTTAAACGATGATGTGACTTTGTCTCCTACTGCCATATTGTATGATACGATCGTGACAAAAGTAGTTCCAAAAGTAGATCTCAATGGCAGCTAACTACATCTAAGTTTCTTTTTTGACTTGACAGAAAAGATGGAGGATAATTTGGTCATATTTGCTGTTATGAACAAATATTATTCTGAAACATCTGATATCACTCAACCAATGGATGACATCACTCGAATGCCTTATAATTGAAAAGTCATAATTTTGCTGCACCCTGCAGGAACATATCCTGGAGTCAGCCAGCCAATGCTTTGTATCCAGGAGCCATGAAGACACAGATGTTGATAGTTTGATTGGGTATGTCATGCCCACTTATTTCTATGTGTGACCTTGCTCTTGTAGTGTCTGTTAATTAAGTGATATATGCCATACAACTGGTTTTTTTTCTTCTCATTAAACAACTGTCCTGATACAGAAGACCACAGTGGTTTGGGCAAATATTAATGTCTAACAGACTACATGATTGATGTGATGCATATTAATTTCTCAGGTATGAAGATAAATAATTAAGCTAATGACCTCTGCAGTCACACATTTCCATAAAGGATTGCCACCTGTCATGTATACAGTGTAATGTTCCAGGCAGAATACTGAATTGTAGTGCTGTAATATGTAAATTTCTTAGGGTATGTATACTGTGAGCGCAGGATTGAGGTCTTCCTGGGCTGAAGCACTGAAAATATTATTGTCACCCCTCCCACCTTTACAATTGTGAAACTCAAGAAAACAATATTAAAAGCTATAAAGATGGGAAATTACCATTATTCCAAATCAAACATGCAGGCAAAATGAAATGGTCAATATAATTCATTTAATTTTATCATCAACAACTAATTTTAATTGTTCGGTTGCCACTGATGGGCTGGTGCCTTAAGCATGCACTAGTGTGCTTCGGTCTCACTGGATAGTTTCGTATTTTGACACCTCCCTAATATTTAAGGTAGAAGGCATGAGATTATTATCACAATCCTAGCATTTATAAATTCACAAATAAGCTAAATCTGCAATGTGGTTTACATCTAATTTGAGTTGGAAATCAGTTAACTTGTTGGTGACTGCCTGTCACAGTTAGACTAGCATTGGAGATCATATGTGTAACTTGGGCTGCAAATGAGCAGCCAACTTGGCTTATGTATAATGTGTCTGCTACAGACATAAATATCTAAAAATCCAGAAGGTAGAGGCATGATGAAAAGTATGCTAATTTGTGACAGTACTAGTGAACTTTATTCATGCATAAGGCACATACTGATTCTTTTAGCTGTCTTGTCACAGAAAAATATTCAAAATAGCTCTTTCTTGTAAAAACTGAATGTAAAAAAGAGGGTTGGTGGCAGTGTTAGTTCAGTATAAATGCCACTAAGTTGCATACAGAATTAACCTTAATACCTCAGTTAGAATCTTACCAGCATCATGTCAACAAAAATCATTAGTTTTTATTTGCATTTTTAATGTTTTTTTTATTATCAATTTTCTGCAATAGGTCATCGTGGGATGAAAATTTGCCCCCAAAATACTGTCCTTTGAGACTTTCATGGTAATCCAGCACTGCCCATACAATATACCTGTTCTATACCTTGGAGCTCTTCAGGTGGCAACCCTTTTTCCATGTGCTTCATCTTGTTTTGTATCGTTTTAAAATGATGTTTCTTGAAATCTGATGTGGACGCTATGATCCTTGTCTACCCCAAAAAGCCATTATTTTACTGGGTGAAAGTCACAGGCTTTGAGTAACCTCGGAGTGACAGTCAGTAGCAGTACAGGCAATGTTTATGCATTAATAATTCCTTAATTAGTCACTAATTGACTATGATATGCAAGCAGTCCCCTAATCTAATTCCTGTACACATACAGAGCGAACCTATTGAGGTTTATCTATCAGAATATACAATATTTTTTAATATGGACAATTTACCATTGAATAAACATGTTTATTCATAGTTGCAGGAAGGGTCTATGATCAGGCTAGTTGTTTTTTTTATAGTAGCACAGAAGAACATATACAGTAATGATTTCAACATAAACACTGAACATACCATAAGTTAACAAAGCATAAGTCACAGGGACTTTTCATGAACAGCACCTCATAAATGAACACAAAATTTCAACAAAGTCTATGATCCTTTTCTGCATCTAAGGTACATGTATAGTGTTTATCATGATGCATTCTGTCCGATGTAATTCAAAGCAGGATAATATCCAAACTGTTATGACTCTATGGTCTTAAACCATGTAATAGAAAGAAGCAAAACCAACAAGTTTATTAAAATTAACAAATAATGAATGTTTTTTACTTTATAAAGTTAAAATTTAAGAGGAACTTACAGTATTGTGAATTAAATCCCAAAAAATCATATAGGTCCAAAAGTTTAGAATGTTCCAAATGAATTCCAATAATGAATGTGCTGATGTACCAAAAGTCTTGAATGTGCTGATATACCAATAGTCTTAATGTATATCACAATGATAAATTGCAGAATGTCTTTGAATGACTTCACAATAATCCAAAAGTAGTGTTTGAGTCCATAAGTCAATTAGCACTTTGTAATTTCAAACAAATAATTTAAATAAATGACTCCTCTCATATTATATCTGAACAGAACAGTAAATAATTCCAGAGACCGAACTTTAACCAGGAACGAACAATTTTGTTTACCTCATCCTACATGTACTAATTTCACTTGACGTAAGACTGAATGAAATGTCCTGGATGTGTATCTTTTGAAGTGTAAATTTCTATCAAATAAGAAAAGAGTTTGCTTCTAGAATATTTCAACTTCCCAAATAAGGTCAGACCTTGAACTCAAATCCAAGAAAATCATCTTTAAAACGAGAAAAGTTAGGCAAACCAAACCATTACCACAATTATGGTCAAAGGTCAAGCACCCAATATAAACTTTTAAATGTATATAACAATACCCCATGCCAAAAACTTGTATGGCCATGCACTAAATGCAGAAACTAAACCAAAAGCCAGTAAAAGATGAAATATTGGTAATAAAGAAATAGTTTAATTACAAGGATGTGATACGAATGATGACGATGCATATTATCTTCAATGTCACCACTGCAGCATGAACAATGCCTGAGATACGAACATAAAAACAAAATTTAACCAAAGTTCTGCTGAATGGTTTTTGGGAAGCTATGTAAAAGGTTTCCTATTTTTAGAAATGGTGGCCAGATCAGACAGTGAATAAAGCTGAAAGAATCTAATGCCATGATGCTTTGGGTCAAATTTGGTCAAAATTCATTGAGTGGTCTTTGAGAACTTATAAATAGCAATTGTAAACAGATTTATAATGTCCAATGGACAAAGGCACAACATCAATTAACTTTATGGGCATCTGTAAACAGATTAAAATGCTCAGTGGACAAAGGCATAACCTCACTTAGCTTTATGGGCTGATCGGTTGCAAACAATGAATGGGTGGTTCCTGGTTTTGTTCTACATAGGTCTGACCCCGATAACGGGCACATAATTTTCCCCCTAAAATGACCACTTTTCTCTGCTTAGCACTGAAAAGTGCATTATTTTAACTAAGAAGAGGGGGTGAAACTTTCACAAATACCCTCTGGATAAGCCAGTGATGAAGAACAACAACACTGAAAGTATTTCCTATTGCAAAACATTAATAATAACTTTCCATCCTGCATTCAGTGCAAAATGTCAATCCTACAGATGCCAAGTCTTTTGCTATTTAACTTGACAGCTTTATAATCATTCAGCCAGATACAAATTTATCTCCAGACCTGTAAAACCACCAAAAGCCAAGCCACATTTAGTTTTGAGAGAGTAATCAAGTCAACCATTTTAGATAAGAAACAAAATGTAACAAAGTGTTTGCATTTAAGGTTGGGCATATATGTACACTATGTGAAATGTGAATTCCAAGACTGATATTAATGTGAAACTTTTATCTGAAATATACGACTGGATTTTAACTTACTGTAGCTGTTTTAAGCATATATGTTGTTTAGAACAATTAAGACAGCAATGCAGGGCTCCAAGTGGCCATGTGGTCTAAAGTGCTCACCATTGCTGATCACTGCCATCTCACCTCTGTCTGCGTGGGTTTGAGCCTCAGGGTCAGCCAATGTAGGTATGTGAGAAAGCTACCCAGCAGCTTGAGGGTCGGTGTTTTTTTTAAAGAGTTTTCTCAAGTTCTTCCTCCACCATTTATGCTGGTTGCCCTGTATAGCCTATCTTGTGCTGAAAATGGCATTAAACCCTACAAAAAGACAGCAATGCAATTCTGTTAAAGTGCTGGTGCAAAGTCACATACTGGAATGAAAGTCATCAAAGATTTTTAAACAATAACATACTCCATCTGTTACAAGGCCAAACCTTCTATGATAAAAAGCTGGCCTTATAAAAGAAGTGGCCTCACAGGTGAAACTCAGAATGGTAAAAACAAAGCATCTTATGTTCATTAAAGTGGCATCACAGGTAAAGCTCAGAATGGTAAAAACAAACCATCTGAGGTCTGATAAAGTGACCTCACAGGTGAAGCTCAGAGTGGTAAAAACAAACCATCTGATGTCTGATAAAGTGACCTCACAGGTGAAGCTCAGAGTGGTAAAAACAAACCATCTGATGTCTGATAAAGTGGCCTCACATGTGAAGGTCAGAATGGTAAAAACAAACCATCTGATGTCTGATAAAGTGGCCTCACAGGTGAAGTTCAGAATGGTAAAAACAAACCATCTGATGTGGGATAAAGTGGCCTCACAGGTGAAGGAAGCTCAGAATGGTAAAAACAAACCATCTGATGTCTGATAAAGTTGCCTCACAGATGAAGCTCAGAATGGTAAAAACAAACCATCTGATGTCTGATAAACTGGCCTCTGAGCAGAGTCTGAGCAATCTTGGAAACAAAAAAAAAAAGCACAAAATTCTTACACACCAGAGTACCATCACAGTCTAAATCTGTTTTCTTAAGGTATATATGACTATATTAAAGATTAATGAAAAAAATTCAAGCCCAAAAATACATTGTTAACTGAAAGCAGCTGTAAAAATCTTTTTTCCCTAATGAATCATTACAGTATATACTCACATTAAGTTTAATCAAACTGCAAACAGCAACGATTCTGATCTGCCATAACATAATGTGCCAGCAGATTAGGGTCTATGTTGTTCTACTGGTTACTCCTAACAAACTGCACATATCCCAATCTGAGTTTGTGCAATTTGCAGTTGGACTTAATGCTTTATAAGCAAGTATATGTGATACTTCAGTTTTCAGATACAATGACATCATATTTCATCATGTGATCCTGTCACATGATAGGTTCAGCTTCATGACTGAAATTTAAAATGGCTACCTCTATGACAGAATCATGACAGGGTTTTATCATGGAAAAGACCAAGGATGGTCTGACTACCGGGTGAGGCACAGTAATTGATTTGTATCTGCAAGAACAAGAATTGAGTTTTTCCTTAGCCCAAGTGAAAGTCATCAACCAAGTTTGGTAATCGTTGATCATGTACAACTTGAGTAATTGTGTGGAAATGAATTAGGACACAAGTGCATGGATGGTCATGACAGCATAATCTGCTTACCATATGGCTGGAGTATAAGACGTAACACCTATTTCTTGGAGTATTACAGGGGAGGCAATTTGTCTTGTGAAAAAAATGAAACATACAAATGTTGGATCCTACAAGATTTCTATCCTTGAGATACTTTTCATGGCCATTTTTAGAATGCTGTGATGAGATACCATTTATTTTTCAATCAAAAGACACAAACATTTTGGATTTTTTTTTAATTTATGGTATAATTCTAATAGAACTATTTGGACAGGTATTTTTGTCTTCTTTCTGGGAGAATTTCCCTAAATAAAAATACAAAACAAAATTGCGAAAATCTAATAAGCTTAAAGAACATTTCCAGTTTGTCTTCTTACTTGTACTGAATTTCTGCATTTTAGAGGCTGCATCAAAGAGCCACTTCTTGATGATCAAGGTGGTACCAGATATCAGCTAAAAGTCCAACTGCAAACAACATAGACCCAGATCTGCAGATCTGGGATACATTTCACTCATGCTCAGCATCAGTACTGTCACAATATTGGGAGTGGGTCAATGTCCCAATGATCCTTTTGAAAATTATTTCCAAATTAAATCTTCAAGGTTTTTCCACCATTTAATTTTGTAGGTCAAACAAGGTATTATTTACTTTGTATACAAGCCATTTGAAGTCTCGATAGGCTCATGAATACAAGCAATTAATCTATCCCCTAAGTCATCATATTGATTGGATTCAGCATGCAATTTCCCAACCATGCTTTCTAAGACTTAAGAAGATATCACTGTATCCTCTTGTAAGGCACAAATTCTTAGAAAATGCTGCTACTATTGATTCTCATCGCATGCTAGCTGAGCCCCAAATACTGGGATTACATACAAAGCAAATGGATCAGAAATTGCAATCTAATCCAAGAAGACACATCAAGTGGTTGCCTAATTTGAAGGTCTCCCCAATTCATAAAACTGCCAGGGCAGCAAAAAGAAAATGTGTGCTCTATCTACAAAACCCTTGCTTAAAGTAGAGTTATTGTCAGAAAAATAAAACAATGTGGCAGATAATGAATTGTTCATCTAAATTTTATCTTCATGAAATTTGGGGGGATTTGCTGTAAATCAGAGGAATCAAAGATCTGGTTTCATACAACATGTATTAAAATTTAATTACACTAATAGTTTTATTCAATGCTAATTTCAAATTAGAATTCCTTATATAGTCATCGATCTTAATAGAACCTTATACTGAGGATGGTTTCAAAAGATCAATGTTCTGATTCAAACAAACAATTCAGTTATGTAATGGTTTGAAATCTTTTCATAATTGGTTCTCCTGACTGAAATACCATTTGCTCAAGGCAAAAATTAGTTTGCACATCTTTTTTCAATATCACTGTCCTTGACCTTTGACCCCAAATTTGATGGATCTCTTTCTTATCTCAAATCCAATAACTCTAAACGGTTTGGCCATGGTCTGAGACATTTGACTAGTGTTATTTTGCAGAAACTGTTTGTCCCCTTGGTGTTCCTCTGGCTTTTAACGTTGACCATTGAAGCCCAAAATGAACTGGGGCCTAAAATGTCTCAAATAGATGGACAATATAACAGCATCATACAATCCAATTTGTTGGATGCATGTGAAAAGAAAGCAATAAGAACTGCTTTGACCCATGGCCATGCAGGTCTAATATCAGAACCTGTTGCTCTTGTTATTATTGTGCTTGTGACGTCAGCGATCAGCATCAGAAAGGGGCCCTACTGCACAAATTTTCAAAAAAATTAACTTTGCTTTCATTTTCTGTTTGATTCGAAATGTCAGATTTTTTTAAATTAAGCTCATGTGTTCAATCTAATAAGGCTGAACATTGCATGTAAAGATGGCCAAACTTTGACGTACCTTGGGGTTTCCTCATCTAAAAATAGAGCTTAATTATGCTCAAATGAACAATCGACAAATTAAAATATGCATGAGCAAGAATATTTATGCTTTTACATTCATTTATTTGATACTAAAAATCTATGTAATGGTGTCGCAAATGTGATGAAATATTTTTTTTATATATTAATGTGCTCACCTTCAAGAATAGCAGTTTTAATATCAGATATAGAGCAATGGATAATATAAGTAGTAACTGTGTAATGAGGTTATAATGGTCATCTCAAAGTGTTAAGGACTTAAAGTGTATGTTGTAACATCTAAATAAAAAAAAGAGAAGGATGAGCTTTTTATCTGGAACAAAATTACCATAGAATTCTTGGACACTTAGGACTCAGTGTCCTTATTTGATTCAAGAGTGTTCTTAAAGCTCACATTTTTTTACTTCAAGAACAGAAAAGTAGACTTAATGATGTTGACTTCCTTAATTATTGTCAGCATGTTTTAGTTCTGTAATTTCATGGCGTTTGTCTTTGTACTATTGTTGTATTTGTTTTGATGTGTTATCTAATATTGTAAAGTGCTTCTGAAGACTTCGCGCTGTATGTACTGTACATTATTATTATTATTATTATTATTATTATTATTATTATTATTAGTATTATTATTATAATTATTATTATCATTATTATTATTTCTTTACTTATATGGTACACCAACATACCAAATTCACACAGAACAAGTTAAATGTTAATAAATAACACTTTAGAGAAGTTTTATCACACACAAAAAAACAGTTCAACAGAGATGGATCCACAGATATAACTGGATGAAGTAAATCCCATATAATGATAACATACATGTAATGGCATAATATTAAAAATATAAACATTTTTAACAAATCATCACTCTTGACTCCTTTCCAAAACGGAATAATCAAGGGGTAAACAAAATATACTTAATAATTTTATGACACAATAGGTTTAGATTGAAATAACAGTAGAAAAAAAATATAGTAATCTGCAGGTTCAATGTGGTTTAGAGATTTTCTACTTTTTGCATTAAACTCCTGGACTGCCTGTTTTGTTTTCCAGGAGGTAGGGAGGGGATATTTTAACAATAAAACTTCAAATTTCCAGCCTTCAGCTAGTTTTTAAATGAATCAGACTCTAATTTGCGGAAAAACATTATATTATATCCAGTTAACATTGATTGAAATGAATTAGTTGTTAAGAAGTACAGTAATGTAGAAAAATAGTTCTGGTTTGATAATAAATCCATGGTCGCAGTCCTCTCTGCCAAAATAACTGGTTTGTTCCTTAGCTGACAGTACTTTGTTCTCCATACAAACAATACCTGTAGAACATGTACAAGATACATGTTTTTCTTTTATTTCTAAAGTTTGACTTTAATTGCCATTAGAGATTTTTAAAATTTTCAAATAAGTTTTCACCTGGCTGATGTCAAAGATTACTGGTTACTATGGAGGCTTGCAAAACAACAGTAACAAAAACATGTCACATATGAACTTTTCTTGACAGTTTAACAACAATAAATGAAGTGGTTTTGAAGATGTGAACAATATGTTTCTAATCCAGCTGCAGTATCTTGGTGGCCATAACAGCACAAAATGTACAAAATGTACAAAAATGTACAAAATGTACAAAAATGTACAAAATGCACAAAATGTACAAAATGTACAAATGTACAAAATGCACAAAATGTACAAAATGCACAAAATGTACAAAATGCACAAAATGTACAGTAAAGAAATGTCAAGTACAGCAACTAAATCGCTGAATTGCAGTTTAACACCAACAGTTCTTGACTTGAGCAATATTAATGACACCAGAAACATTTTTGGGTTATGTACATAGCATGCACTGCAGTCATTCACTTAAAAGTCAAAAGGTTGAAAGTATATATTTACACCTTCACCCTCCAAGTTATTGCTAGTAGCGATAACAATATTACTGACTGCAAATCCATTTCTCCATCATTGATTTAGAATGTCATTGTAATTTAAATTTGCTGCAATCAATAAATGGAATTTATTGTACCATATAGATTTAAGAGAATTAGTAATTCAGCATTATATAATAGTTTTGAGATGCCCCTCATTCTCTTGTATCGATATAGATTTAAGAGAATTAGTAATTCAGCATTATATAATAGTTTTGAGATGCCCCTCATTCTCTTGTATCGATTTACCTTCACACATTTTTTTCAATATAGGTTAGAAGAGTCTAGCTTCATTGTATTTTCTTTCTGAGTCTTCTATTTTTTATTTGTCTTCTTGATTAAAACAATTTCATATGTACATGGGGAATGTTTCACGAATAAATTTTTTCCGAGATGTGCATCTTTCATAGTCTTAATGTTTACATGGAATCAAAATCTTCAACAGTAACCACAATAGTTGTATAAATATGTAAACATATTCCTGTGCTTTATTTACAAATCTCAAAACCGACATTGCCATTTTATAAATCTGGAAGTTTGACTTCGATTATTTATGTAGGTCAGAATGTTTGACATGTACATTATAGAGCAAAAAGTTGTGTTTTACAAGAACAACACTCCTATCGAATTTCATGGAATTATATACTACTATGCAGAAGTACTCCTTTAAAAGCCTGAAGATTTTTTTGGGGGCGGAGGAGGTGTGCATTAGAATCCAGGCCTACCAAATCTGGACCAGGCTGTATTGTCCATTGAAAAATCATCAAAAATCTGGAAATGCTTGGTAATGGTTGGAAACACTGGTACATGTCCATATTATCATCAAGTTAACCATGACACTGTCCATTCATTATTGGTCTGCAGCATGGAAAATGAATGGAAAGTTGGTTATTTTTATCAAGGTCTTGAGTTAACATTTTTCCACAGCAGAAGAAAAAGCTGTGAACACCCTGGAAAACAGTGACGTCATATATGCACAGTGAGTACATCTACAAAAATGACCTCTCATCCAATCTGTTATTCTATTGCAGTTTGAGTGAAAGTTAGACATTTGCTTTTCCATCTGTGCATGTATGAGAAAAGTTATGCCTGATACGTGGACAGCAAATTTTATGTCTTTGCTATAGGCCTTGACTTAAAGTTATCCCCCTTTACCTTTAGAGGTTGTGCACATTTGTGTACATGTACTTCCTGGTAGTAAAACAAAATAAGCACTAACCTAGAAATGAAAAGTATCTTTGTAAAACTGATATTGATAATCTAAACATTTGAACAGTTCAAACAATATTTACGCTGTCATAGTAAAAATGCAAGTTGATATCTATAGAGCGAAAACTGAAGCTTTCCTACGTTGACAAAATACCATCTAAAGTTAAGCAACTAGTTACTTGACATCAAAAGAACAAGCTGTCAACTCCAGTTACAGACACCTTGATTTCAAAGGAAACAAATTTAAATGCAAAATCCTGCTTTTAGTGAATCAAACATTTACAGTTATTTACTTCTGAAAATGAAGTGTAATTTTGTCAGCTGCTGTCTAATATGAAGTTCGAAAAATGGCATGTATATTTTATTACATACTATCAAATTAAGCATGATTGTGAATGTTGTTTCTTGACGTGTAAGGTGATACCCTCAATGCTCATATCTACTTCTAAACACAGGGGCTCGTATCGTAGCTTACAATCAACCGGTCATACATGTACTATATAGTAGTTATTATATAGTACATGTATGGTCGGTCAATTGTAAGAAACGATACGAGTCCCTATGATTCTAAACACAACCTTCACCATGTTGTTTGCTTGTGCCTTTCCAAAGCTACTGGTTATGTCCATTTGGCACAATGTGATTTGACCATATGGTCAGATTATTTTTTGCTTTTTCAAAATTTTGTGTTATAATAAGAGAAAACTTAAGAATTTAAACCAGCATAGATTAATGTGACAGTAAGTTTTTTTTTAATCATAGGGAATTTGACACAGCAAAATCCTTATTTACTAACAGCTTTGAAATTTGTGAAATTCATAAAATATGTGAATGAAAACAAATAAAATATATAAGCTTGTGCATTTATTTTAAATGCATCTATTTTGATTATAGTTAGCAGTGTCTTTGCTATCCATGAAAATTTTCTTATCGTATAACTGAGGTATAAAATATGTACAAGTTACAATCTTAACAAACAGTTGTATGATTTTGGCAATGTTCCAGTACATGACACCTCTATAATTAAATCTATGTTAAAAGTCCAACAGTCTGCACAAAATTTAACTACAAAGGACCTATTATCATAATGTAATATAAAGTTAATCTAATTTTTTAGATGAAATTAATAACTAATTAGCAAAATACTGACTCTAAAGCGAACACTTTTCATTATTTTTCCGAATACATGTTGCTGAATCTTGCAAGCACAAAGTGCTTTTCTGTATGCACTTGTTGACATTATATCTAAGAAGATTAGGAAAATTGGCTAACATATCACAAAGATATCTCAGAGGAATTACCCATGAAAAGAATGCCGTCACCCAAGAACTCTCAAAATCTAGTATTTAAAAAGATATGACGTTACGACAAGTAAAAAGATGACAATTCGTTGAGAAATTATCAGTGTTCATTCAGTGGATGAAAACAGATTTTGGCAAAAATTACTAGAGTACATGCCAAAGGAAGGCTGATTTTTAAATTTTATGGAGGAAAGCATATATGAACCAGAGCTGTCTACATTGTTACACATTACATGTGAGGGGCCCCGAGTGGCCGAGTGGTCTAAAGCACTGTCCGTTACGGGTCACTGCCATCTCACCTCTGTCTGTGTGGGTTCGATTCTAAGATTCGGCTAATGTAGTTATGCGAGAAAGCTTGCCAGTAGCTTCTTGTGGGTCGGTGGTTCTTTCCGGGGGTTTTCCGGATTCTTCCTCTACCATTAATACTGGCCGCCATGTATAGCCTAAATTGTGCTGAAAAATGGCGTTAAACAATTAAAAAAAAATATATAAAAAAACACATTACATGTAATATTTTTATCAGGATATTCAGTTGACTTGAAAAGGACAAAAGTAAAGGCAGAAATTTTACAAATCTTTAACATTTTATTCATGTTATATTCAGAGTGCACAATGTATTGGAAAAAAAAATCAAGTGAACAAGCTTCTAATCTAAAATGGATGACACAAATTACTAGTTCAAACTTTGGTAGAGTTACACACATGCAAGAGGCATCCGATCTCCTTAATAAAATATATTATATTTTGGTGTGCATATGCCAAGAAACACAAGACAACTGCAAGAATGAGAAACAAAACTAAAATGAACAAATTATAACAAAAAATGTTGAAGTTACATATAATATATATATATATATATATATATATATATATATATATATATATATATATATATATATATATATATATATATATATATATAAGTTATATATAATCAAGAAATGCCTTTCCTTGAAACTAGTCCACATGGGATAGTTTCTTATACTGACAAGGATGAATAAGCAGAGGAATGTTTGCTTGAGGTGAAATGTCCAGTATCTGAAAAATGGAAATATCAAAACACTGTGCAAAAGACAAAAATTTCTGCTGCAGTTATGAAATAGAAAAAACATTTCTATCGTGATTAATGAAATGATATTAAGTAACGTAAGCTGAAACTTAATTGCCTATACTATATGCAAGTGCATGACAGATGATAGTACATGTATGTGGAAACAAATGGTGTGATTTCGTATTGTGGACTTGACTGGGTATGTCTGTAGAAGAAATATGTTTTGATTAAATGTTGTAATGCTGTCAAGGTCAAATTGCAGAACTTTACTTAAATGCTATTTTGCCAGAGATCTTTTCAAGGAGACTTCAACGAGGTCAAAAGCTGTATTCATCATAATCTGTCATTATAGTCTGGACTTTACACTTAATCTGTCATATGTGAGTGGGTGCTAGGTATTAAAGGAGGTTGTAAATCTGTCAGTCCTGAATATTATGCAAATTTGCATAGATTAAGTGGGTATTGTAATTGCCATCATACCCTGAAGGATACTTAAGTTTTTTTATTCTTTCAATTTCTTGTTCTACATGTACCCTCAAATTTTCAATTCTCTTGTTGCATTAACTTTGTGTGGCAAAAATCGTGTTGTTTTTTTTACTATTTAAATGGTGGTACAGCTTGTACATGTATAATTAAATTATATTTATGGTTGTTGTTAAATCTGACAAAGAAAATCAATTGTCATACAAAATTGTGTTTTTTTACCATTTAAATGGTGGTACAGCTGTACATGTAATATTAAACCTATGTTCTTGGTTGTTGTTAAATCTGACAATGAAAACCAATTGTCATACAAATCAACTACAAAACGACCAATCTAGACAATGCTATAATTTGCATGTCACCAGTACTTCCTGAATACAAGTTGGAAACAAAACTAATAATACCAGCTGGGCTTATTCCAATTAGAGATTTATATGTCATATAGGATATAAAGTCACAGTACAGAAGTGAAGGTAGCTCTAGGAAACATGGTGTTTCAGTTTATAATTACACATTGGATATTTCAAGAGAAACCTTTCAGGCACAGTTTTATTTATGTTATATATTGAAGGCCACTTCACTAAAAGCAGTAAATTTACATATAAATATTCAATCCATGTCTTAAAATGGAACTACAACTACTTGCTGAAGACTTACAAAAAATGGTACAAAGAGCTGCACTCAGCATTAAGAGGTTTATGTCAAGACTGGTAACCCTGTAGACAGGATAATGTGACCAGGTGGGACATCGTGCTATGTGCCTACAGCATGGTGACCCAGTGCTAGAGATCACTATAAACTGCCACAATGAAAGCAGTTATCATAGTGATATGACTGGAAAATTGTTACAGCTATGTTAAAAATCAAAAATACCAGTGTAAAAGATTTGAATGATGATACATCAGGAACACCAGTGTAAAACATCTGAATGATGATGCATCAGGAACACAAGTGTAAAAGATCTTATTGATGATATATCAGGTTACCATTGTAAAACACCTGAAAGATGATACATCAGAAACACCAGTGTAAAAGATCTTATTGATGATATATCAGAAACACCAGTGTAAAACATCTGAATGATGATGCATCAGGAACACAAGCGTAAAAGATCTTATTGATGATATATCAGGTTACCATTGTAAAACATCTGAAAGATGATACATCAGAAACACCAGTGTAAAAGATTTGAATGATGATACATCAGGAACACCAGTGTAAAACATCTGAATGATGATGCATCAGGAACACAAGCGTAAAAGATCTTATTGATGATACATCAGGTTACCATTGTAAAACATCTGAAAGATGATACATCAGAAACACCAGTGTAAAGCATCTGAATGAAGATACATCAGGAATGTCTTACTGGAATTATCAGTAATTCCTATGTCTGTGTTGATAATGAAACAAGTCCTGGCTGTATTTGCTACAATTTGTACATGCAATAAACATTTCCTCCAGTGTTATTCTTGCCTGTGTAGTCTTAGAACTAAGATATAATTATATTTGCTGCTATTAAGTGAATTAAATAACTTCTGCAACAGGTTAAACCTGTGTATCTTGTTTAAAGTTATTATATGTCTGTATTATAGGAAATTAAAGATGACATGCTTTCCATGCCTATTTTCTAATTAAAAAAAAGATTACTAAAAAAAAGTTTGTATACCATACCGGTACTTATCAAATCCAAAACCTCAACTTGCCAACTTTGGCTGTTCCAAATCTTTAGTCTTTTTCAACAAAATGAAACAGCTGTTATGGCAGAGTAGTGTGGAGAGAATTCCAACATTACTAATGCTGTTGAAAAAGTAGGAAACTGCTTGCTTCTTTATCAGTTTTGAAAGATCTCCACATTTTAGTTATCAATGCTTACATTAAAAACCAAGCCTGGCTGACTCTCTCTTGCACAATCTGCTCACCTGTATGTCTGTCTTTCACCTACACCCACTTCATCTCTATCTACCATCCTCTGCCCATCTCTCTTTTTTTTACCCTCCCCACATAAGTGTCTATCTCATTCTAATCCCCAACCTCTGGGTATGTCTCATCCTCTCCCACCTCTGTCTCTCTGTCTTTCCCCATTTCTCTCCTTGAACTTTTGAGTTGGATGATGATATTAATTTTCAGTTTTACTTTTTTTTGTTAAACAGAACACTTGAATCGTATGCCACAGAGCTGAAAAACTAGGTCGAACAGCTGAATTTAGCTTACTGAAATTATCTATATTTTTCCATTCTGTCTGGTCTTTATTTAGTTGGTAGATTATTTTCTTCTGATGGTCTTCTCTTCCCATTAAAATGTTGTGAATAAATTCTTGCTGACATGTACAAAGTTTGGTCTTGTATTTTTTGATCCACTGAATCCATACTTTTCAAATGTGATTCTCAGCCAAAAAAAATGTACGGAAACCTTTCCTAATTATTTTTCAACCATTAAGTCTTACAAATGCAACAATATCTTTCATGCGACAGCATATCTCTTTATGATTACTTCACTTGTGGTAATGACACTATCGCTTATGTTACTGATCCCAATCAATCCTTTTAATTACTTCCTGATCATATATGTGTGCAAAAGAGTTCTAATTCAAGGGCAGATAACAACAATACTTTCTGTAAAGGCCTAAAGTATATGTTTTCAAACTAAAACTGTGTAGCTGCTCAATTCAGTGTTTGATAGTCTGTATGAAGTATATACTGAAATCAGCTACCATTTCTCTTGTCTCACAGACTAGTTCTTTAATTCTCATTCACTTCAAGTGAACCAGTCTAAGAATAATAAATACAGCAGTCAATAGCCATTGTAAAAAATCATAGAGGTAGCACTATAGAATAGATGCATGTTTGTTTACTACTAAAAAATTCCCATATGAATTAAATTATTATGACTGCTCCTGTGGCATAGTAGTTAGAGCACCCGCCTCAGATGCAGAAGGTCATGGGTTCGAACATTGGCCAAGTCAAAGACTTAACAGCTGCCTTGCTAGGTGTTCAAGATTAAGAGGTTAGTGTTAGGACTGGTTGACCTGGTGTCAGGATAATGTGACTGGATGGGACACCATGCTACACAGTAGCATAAAGGGCTACACTCACTGGGCCTAAAACATAGAAACTTGCAAAAATGTTGAAATGGTGCATAGGAGACAAACTTTATACATGCGCATGAAGAGATAATTAATGTTCTTTCTAAATTCCATCATAAAATGTCTACATCTAGGTCTATGAGACAAACTGCATCAAAATATGTTGAATGGTTCCTGAGATCTGCTGGTTACAAAGATCTAATATAAGGGAGATTTAAAATTCTTTTTTTTTAAAAAAAAGAGCAACAACTCCCTAAAATCTGACACCCAAATAAGAGAACCATTACATGAAGCATACAGTATACACAAGTACATGTAATAGACAATTAACCTATAAAATGGCATCCAAGTATGTGCAAGGTTGAAAACTGAAGTATTTACAAGAAGCATATACTGACAGCTGTTACCGATGGAAATAATGAAAATGTGATAACTGTACGACTCTTGGCATCTCAATGGGAGGCCCCTAATTGCTGCATATCTGCAGGTAATTGATTAAATATGACAATCACTACCAAAAAAAACTCGCAAAAACAACTTGATTTAGTAGTATCGTAAGGTCTAAAAAAATTCTCAGAATGACAAGCCGATGGGAGGAGCTGAAACATATACCAAATACTATTTATTTGAATATATCTCAAAAACTGGCAATTGATTAAGTAAATGAATTTGAAAACCTCTAGAAATGTTGGATCAACATCTGCATAGCTATCCAAATGTAAAACATATATTTTCCAGCTTACTTTCAGCCTATTAGTTTGCATGCAAAAAAACTATACTTGTCCATGAACAAAGGAAAATGTCCAGCATGGACAACACAGGCATATACAAGAGAGTGGAAAATCACTCAAAAGGACAGAAAAATCTGTAATCTGCAAGGAAATGATAAAATTTGGTTAAATATCAAAGTCCCTATTCTTTTAACCAATGCTACAAATTAGCATTTACATGTTGTTATTATTGATGTTGTTGTAGGGATTAAGGCCATTCTTCAGCACGCGATAGGCTATACATGGCAACAAGTATTAATAGTGAAGGAAGAACCAGGGAACCACCCCCACCCCACCCCGTTAAGAACCACTGACCCACAAGAAGCTGCTGGCAAGCTTTCTCACATACCCATATTGGCCGAATCTGAGACTCAAACCCATGCAGAACGAAGTGAGATAGTAGTGATCCATAATGGAGAGTGCTTTAGACCACTCGGCCACTTGCAGCCCCCACATTTACAAGTCAATGGAATTTTGTTTCACACAGTAACAGTGTTAATTTGGTTCTGCATGTTAAAAATTCTGCAGGTATAGTAAGCCTGTTACATTATTAACTCTTTAAATAAATGGAATGCTGAATCCAAAGAACTGCACTGAAATTAATGGATCTGGCCATTAATACACAACATTTGCTATCATCAGCATGTTACAAGCAAAAAATAGATTTATCACACATTTGACAAATCATAAATCAATTACAACTTTCCCTAATGTATTCATAATCATGCAATTCACTGGCATTTTAGTAGTAATGTGGGGGAGATTAGTTAAGCAGGCAAACTGTAAATACCAATAATCAACAGAAACTATCATGATGAAAGTACATGCATCATCAAAATTAAATATACAACCCATAATAATAAAACCTCAATTAGTGCGGGTAACTCAGTCTATACTAGCATTTATACTTACTTATGTCAGTCCAACTGCAAAGACCCAGATCTGCTGTTGTATAAAGCATTGGCATATCTGGGTCTGTACAGCTAATTAGGGATAATCAGTAGAACAAACAATATAACCCTGAACTGCAGGCGCATTATGCAGTTTGACTTGATATAATAAGCGAGTATATATTTATATTCTCTTCAGAAGAGGCCCCAAGTAGCTGAGTGGTCTAAAGCGCTCTCCATTACGGATCACTGCCATCTCACCTCTGTCTGCATGGGTTCGAGTCTCGGATTCAGCTAATGTGAGAATGTGAGAAAGCTTGCCACTAACTTCTCATGGGTCAGAGATCCTTTCCAGGGTATTCCTGGGTGCTTCATCCATCATTAATAATGGCCGCCATGTATAGCCTATCTTGTGCTGAAAAATGGCATTAAACCCTACAACAACAAAAATATTCTCTTCAGGCCCTCTCATACACTACATGATTAATCCAACTGTACACTGTTTCAGAAAAACAAAATTGAACACACATGCACACTCAATGACATGCACACACATGCATATGAATATAAATACATGTAAACACATCTAAAGCTTCCTATCTAATAAATAAATCAACAACAAGACCATGTGCATTCAAATAAGATCAAGATAAGATATTGTAAAATAATTAGCATCTCCTTTCTTACATTTAATCTCACTTTATCTATATGCGTTACTTTGAATACCTACCTTTGCCTGTGATAAATAGATCTATCAAGTTTCATGACTATAAATACAACCATGTCAAAAAAACTTTGCAAAATGCAGTCATTGTGACCTACCTTTGCCTTTTGTAAGAAGCTCAAACCAAAATGAATACACCCATGAAATTTCAAGACTGTCAATGCCAACAATCAGTTAACTAAGTTAAATGCAAAAGCTTATAATCATTTCAGTGTGAAAAATGTGTCACTATCACCTATCCATAATTGTGACCTGATTATTATATACAACACGGTTTCATAGTCATAACTATCAGTGAGATCTTGCAAGTAGCTTCCCGTGTTCAGTGGTTTTTCCTGGGAATTCTAGGTTCTTCCTCCACCAAACCTACTGGCTGCCATGTATTGCCTATTATGTGCAATAATTTTGGCATCCAACCCATAACAACAACAACATAAAACAAATAATATACAAACAGCAAATTCCTTGACTATATGGAATGGACCATTTAATATTTGGGGGAGGGATCTGATTATTGTTCAAGCTCAGGTATTTTATTTTCTTTTACTGCAAGATAATTTATTTCTATAACAAAATTGCATTATTCCATTCAGAGATTGCAGTATGCTCAGAATTACCAAGCTATAGCAGTTTTATGTGTGGAACCCAACTTTACTGGTCATTGAGACCTACTTTTGCTTGCAACGAGTAGTTGTCCCCAAGATATAAAAAAACCATCATGTTGCATTTTACAAGCTGAATGCAATGAAGTAGATAATGAAATTAATAACAATGTTGAAAACAACTGTCAAAAAAGCAATCCCAATATATTGCCTACACAATAATGTCATAAATTAACCTAATGCATTTAAACATCTTTTAAACACACAACACACTATTCCACACAATTCTGATATGCTATGTACTTCATGCTAAACTGTGGACTAACCCGTTACCTATTCACTAGTACTATGACAAATTCAAGTGTTAGGGCAACATCCCCAGCCTTAGTTTTGATGAAAAGACTGACAGTATTCAAACAATTTGTTGAAACTCTCAGCAGTGGTTTATTATTCAAGTGCTTATTGATTCCTCTCAGGGAAATTCTCGTCATTATCATATCTAAGTTCAAGAAACTGGTTGTGAATAAAGCTTTTATACTTGCGTCAAACAGATATATACTGTTAATATCATATACCTTATATATTCACAATAAATGTAATAAAACTGAATGTACAAAAAAATAATGAATCAACTTATTTGCCTGTAAAGCCTTCCAAAAATCCAGGATTAAAATACCCCCAGAGATTTCTCTAACATTACATATGGTATTTTTACCTGTGGCATTAATGAGTGAATGAACTCAAAAATTTGCAATTCAAAACAGCACCTGAATGTTTATTTCAACAGCATTGTAATACAGTGTTATTATCATCTTAATGCTTTAAACTCCAGTATAGCAATATTATAGTATTCATTATATTTCACTGTCAATCATTTCTTTTTAAGTAATTAAATTATAATGTTGGTCGACTGTCGATCATTTCTTTTTAAGTAATTAAATTATAATGTTGGTCGACTGTCGATCATTTTTTTTTTAGTTATTAAATTATAATGTTGGTCCAATTGCCTCCTGACTTTAAATCATGACTCATCTAGCCTGGGTGGGAATCAAACCCATTACCCTTCAAGTACAAGTCCAACGCACTACCAACTGAGCAACCATGGCTCCCTACTTTTGCTAAAGCAGAGTTTCCAATTAATTTTGGCCAGATAGGCAGATAGATAACAAACATCCTGGTACAAAAACAAAACTCTACAGTATAAAGTATCTGTACCATCAACTATAAGCACTTTAATCTGCTAAAAATTTGAGACATTATCGTGCAGATAATTTTGAGACAGCATCAATATTATTATATATATATCTCCCATTAAAGTCTGCTTTTTCAAAAAATGTTCCCTTAAATAGGGCCCTTCAGCCTATCAGCCAAAATTTTGTTGAGATATTTGACAGGTGAGTATTACAATGAGGGTGTACTATATCATGTACTTTGATTATAAGGCAAACTCACTATAAGACAGTATAACATATAATGAAAGAGTAATGCATTATTTTATATTCTGTTTCTTCACTAAAAAATTGTGCAGTTATAACTTTTGCAAGTTTTTTGATTTTCAGTGTGTGCTGTTGTATTAGAGCTAATATTACCGTCTCAATTGGAACTGGTTTATTAACCAATATTGCACACAAAAAATACCCCATGCTGAAATTTGAAAACTAAAGACATTTATAAAAGCCACAACCATTCATGCCTCCCACAATTAATCACCATCACTCTATTACCAAAGCAAGATAATGTCAACACTCACCTGTGAAAAATTCTTCAAAAAGAAATAATGAATTCCCCCCTCATTAATCGAACCTCTATTTATCTCTGCAAATTGAAAAGTGCCAAAGTTCAGAGAAAGCACTTAATGCAAATATTGATCTTTTTAACAGAGGAATTTTGTACTTATTTTGCACTGTCACTACAGACAGCCATATTGCCATAAACTTCCATATGGGAACTGCAGTAAAAGTGGCATGAAATACAATCAACCAGTGAAAAAATTAAAAAATGGAAGTAAACGCTGCAAATTACAATCCAGAAACGCTTACTCAAACCTGATTGGACTGAAAATCTTGGCCTTATTCTGAAGGTGGCTACAGTGAAGAGGTCTGATAAACAATTTATAAGTCAGTGCCAGATTTAGCCACCGAATCACATGCTTAGGCGAACCATCCCAACAAGGGGCAGACAAAAAAAAAAAAGATAAATCTGAATGAAGTATATATGGAGATTTTAATCTGCATGTATGAATATTTTGATTTGGAATGATGGCAACACTGATATTTTCCCACCCTTTTCACTTTTAATAGGTTTCTTCTTTTTAGTTTCACATTTGGTAGTGAGAGAAGCTACCATAATATTCTCAGTGCTTAGAACCCTCAAAGGATTTAATCCAGCACTGAGAAAGTCCTGGCAATTGTCAGCAGAAGCAGCTAAATTATACAAGGGCTGTTTTTGTGATAAAAGACAAATGGTCTTGAACTGTCAGTTTAAGCATCAGCAAAAATGCATTACATACTTCTGGGAGAAATGTTGCTTCATAGATTAATCAAATACATGCAAGATACTGCTGACACAGACTTGGAATTTGTACCCCACCCTCCTGTACAGAAATTTTTATTATAACAACAGTTAAATTATGACAAATGGTACAAGTGCATCAAGTAAATGCTCAAAAAAACAACTTTTCTAAATTATATATAATTTTTTTTTAAAATTAGGACTAGGTCAAACAAAAAAAATTAGGATCTGTTTAAATAAATTTGGCATATGTTATCCACACATAAATATTGCCCATCAACTATGAGTGCCAATCTCACGTAGCGATTTATATGAGTATTAATAAATGTATTTTATATCTAGCATCATTTCCTGCAAAATGTCCCAAAACTAATTACACGTTTGCTGAAATATTGTGCTTAATAGAATCATCTATCATGTATAGATGTCACATTAAATCTGCATGGAACATGAGAATTCTTTATTGTTAATAAATGCTAAACAACTATGAATGATATTTTATGGCACATCAACACAAATAGGTTATTTACTGCAATGGCAAGTGGAGTACAGTACCTTGCCCAAGGAAACACAACAGGTGATCTGGGATAGGACTAGAATCCCAATTTTTCAGTAATGAGAGCTGGATACACTAAGCATTGAGTTGCCTGGATCCTGACTCCATTAGTCTTCTCTTTTTAAGACTCAGGTAAATGCATCATGCCAAACCTGCAACAGGATGGGGGTGGGGGCAAACAACTATGAACCAAGAATACATAAAAGGAGGTATCACAATCCATTACAAATATATACTTGCCACTTTCTTGTAATTTAATTATAAATCCACATATTTTTTAGCTACCAGCATTCAGGTTAATAAGGTATTTCTATTAAGCTCTTCCTAAAGCAACGGCTGATATTTACTTGAAAATTTATTCCGCAAATTCAATATGTAAACTTTTGCTGGGACGTGACTTATGAATAGGGTTTACCTGGGTATAGAATTAAAGACCATGCAAACACCAGTAGTGAATGCAAATGGCTCCAATACTAAATATTACTACAGTTAAATACAGTTCCCCTGATCTCAAAACATGTCTGGACTTTATAGAGTCCTGACTCCAAAATATGCACAGAAGATGGCTGTTGTTTTGGGTGTAATGCCCTTTCTCAGTGCAAGATAGGCTATACATGGCAGCCAGTAAAACTTGTGGAGGATGAAACTGGGAAAGCCCAGACAAAAACCACCAACCTACGGGAAGATACAGGCAAGCTATCTCACATACCCATATTGGCCGAGCCAGAGACGAGAACTCGACAGAGGTGAGATGGCACTGATCGGTGAAGAGGAGCGCTTTAGACTACTCAACCACCTGGGACCCCTGCAATGATGGAAGCTCTGTACATGTAGATGGAATTAAATTTGTCAGAATATAAAGAATTAGAAACTGAGAATATTTTCTTGTGTTGAGTGAATAACATTTTTCTTCAAGTGAATAAAAAAAATCTGTATTTCATGCATGTCAAAGCCACAGGTGAAAATACTGTAATGTTTCATCCATGAGATGTTCTTTGTTTAAAACAAGCAAATTTTCTTATTTATTTTATGCTTAAACATACTGGCTAGCAACATGTATGAAAGACTGAAGAAGCAGATTTATTAGAGTATCTTGTCTGACGATGTCATCTGCTGGTGTGACAGGTATAGTTAGTTAACTTTATCTACTTGCCAGTGAACTGAAGCTATCTCTGAAAAAAACATGTTCATCTTTGAGAAGAAATCTACGGCTGCATGAAGCCTTCTATCAAGTGCTAGACTTTGTTGAAAAGAGGCTGTGAAAAGCATTTCAGACTTTAATTGTTCATAAATATTCTTTATTATATATGTTCGTGTGCTACTACAATAATAAAAACAGTTTTGACATAAAATATGTGTACCGGTATGTGATTGTGTATAATTTGATTACTTTTAAATAACATGTGCATCATGCATAACATTTATGGAACAAAACTGGCCGATATAGTAATGTGATTCCTGTCTAAGAACATTCGATATAACATTGCTTTGTTTAAGATCAGATCGTGATAGAATTTACATGGATAGCATAAAGTCATGAGACTTGATAGCAACAGCCATTAGTTAGATCAACCAGGACCAACAAGTTTCCGTTGACATCGCGTAAGTGTTCAGGAGTCACAGACAGTAAGTACGCAACAAGGCAAGCATAAAAGCTAAGGGGTGCATACAGAATCTATAATACATATAGGACTATATCAATATTCAAAAGAACAATCAATCATGTACTAAAAAATTACAGACCCAACATAAAATATAATAATACATTGTAAATATGTTTGTTTTTATATCAGGATTACCATTGGTGGCCTAATAATTCAAGAAAGTCAGCAAAATTAAGGGGCAATTGAATACAAAATATTATCAACATATTTCCAGCGCCAAACCTGTCAATTACTGGCTCCCAAATATTTTAACCATTTCAAATACAGAAATAAAATTATGTTTGTCCGACCAAGTTATAAGAGTTACATTTTAAACCATATGAAGTTTTAATACCAATTTAAGGGAACATGAAATAATTTTGTATCTTTTGTTGTTTAGTGATAAATGCATAGAGTCACAAACATCTTAAAAAACACACAATGAGAATGTTGCACATGAGGACATTTGTAAATTCCAAATATAATGTTTGAAGTTGTTACTTGATTGATTACAAGTACATGAAAAATGGACACATTTTATATACATCTTATCCATATAGATGCTGCTTTTTTTATTCATTATGTAGTTGTGATAGATTTATGTTAATTATTATCCAGATAATTAAAAATCATCATTTAAATATCTATTATGTCTGTCCTATTACACAAGTTACAAGTAAATGACTGCCATGATCTGAGAAGCAATATTTTGAAAGGAAAACTGAGTTATCTTCCCACTTTTTTTTATATTGAAAACAGGATACTAGATCATTGATCCGTAACTAATTTGATGCGAAAATGAAATATTTCAAATTTGGGGTATTTGTCCCACAGGATTGGCTGAAGGGCATACTTTATGACCTAGAAGAATTACATCCAATAATACATCTCTGCTGTTTATTGATGTAAATCGTGATGCACAGCCTACAATACACTACATAATCAAGTCACATACATGTACCAACTTTATATTCTTTTCACCTTTAGGTCTATGGCTTTGACATTCTGGTTGTATTTAAAAATATAGATTATATTTATAGCATGCAGATTACAGACACAGCCTTCTCATAAGCCATTTTCAACATCGTTCAGACAACACTTCCATACATACTACCTGTTAGGTGTCATTGACTTTAATTCAACCTGTATGGTCCTTTCTGACTGCCCCATTTAATCAGATGCAGGACTCATCAAGGTCACAACACCCTTTGTTTATAGCACCATATGAATGCTTTTAAAACATTTTATTATCAATTTCATGTTGTCATGTAATCACTAGAATTTGGAATTAATTAAAGCAATATCTTCCAAACAGAAGAAATAGTGCAAATGCTTCATGCCAGGAAAGTGTCTAAAACACATCCAAGCATGGTAGTGGAGTCCTTCACATTGTACTGCATGTAGATGCCATGATTACTGTGTTCAGTATTGAAAACATGTACCTACATAAAGGAAGGATAATTTTTGGTTCAAGGGTGGCAAAAATGTAGCCATATAGATTCTTTTTAAAATTTCTCTATCTCACAGGCATATCAAAGATCAGTGTATATCATTAACTTGGTGAAGATTTCATCTGTGATGGATAATGAGGTAAACAGGACACAGTAACATTGTGCAGAACTAGTGATGGGAATCGGTCAGAAATTCATAATCGATAATCGGTTCCCCTTAACCAACTGATCATCGATTATAATCGGTTATTAGGAGCAAATTTTAATTTTTGTTAAACAGTTATATCTTTGATCAAAAGTTCAATATTTTTATAAATGTACAGGAGTAATCTCTTTTACTTACATGTATACTTTAACCTGACAATAATATTACATTATGCGTTACTTTTGTTCTACAACTTTGTTAAACGCAACTTTTTATTGCTGATCAGTCATATGTAACTAAAAAACTGCTACAATCCCCCCAAATTTTTTCGTTCACATGTGATGTGTCAATAATTTAAAGTATAGAAGGACATGTTTTTCTTGTTTATCATTGTTTATAAATACAACAAAAGATGTTGCAATTTGACTGAAACAAATCAACACATTGTGTTTAAATGTATTAACTAACAATTTAACAACTTGACCATGTAATAATGACTATATGTTCCTAATTATGAATCATAAGGTTCATATTTGTAGTTGTGAAGGAATTAATAAATTTCAGGTCAGCTTTAGTGGCTGAGTTTTACTTACCTTTGTGCTTTGCATACATCTAAAAAGTAGTATCCCTTTACACACAATCGATTATGGAGTTCACAATCGATTGTCTCCTCAACCAACTGATGATCGATTATAATCGATAATCAGAACAACCCTATGCAGAACATACATTTGTGAAGAAAAAAAAACATACTCATAATCATGATTTTGTGTACACAAAGCAATCCTAATAGCAACAATCTTAATAATAATATTAATAATAACAATAATTATTTTGTACATGGTATTTGTTGAAAAAACTATTTTAAAAGCTGATATTGTGCACAGCGGTCACCTATGTGTAACAGTCAGTTTGCCTTTACTCATGAGTGGCCACTAGTGACCGGTTTGAAATATGTAATTTAAATACACTACGATTATTATTATTGGTATCCTTGGGCTGATATTTTTTTCCTTCCCCATGTACCCGAACAATCATTCAAAATTGTTCTCCAAATAGCACTTTAGTAGATAAGATTGTCAACAGCTATGGATCCAAACTAATGCAGTTTGTTTTAAGGCTTTTCTATCTAATCAATTTATTGGAGTCAGACCTTTGGATCTTTTTGTGGTCAGTTAAAGGCTTGACCAAAAACTTTAAATTAACAATGACTTCCTTCTTGTAGTTTTTTCTTGGAAAGTTGGAGCCTATGCACACCTGCAAGGAAAAATCATTTGGCACTATGGCTGCAGTTACAGGTTACAAAACCCTAGACTCTTCAAGTGTGAATTAATGGCATACTGTCCATGGCAAAAAGAATGTTGTGAAATTGCTAATTGTAACAAGATAACTAGGTGGCATTTCGAATTTAAAATACAACACAATTGTTGTAATACAAATACAATGTTTAATGACGTATGATTTGAATGATAATGATCAATAAATCATCACCCCAGACTTAGTAATACTGTTTAAAAGAAATGAAAAAAATTGCAGCCTTTTGATTAGTCATACAAATTTTCACAAAGATCTGGAACTGAATAAAGTTGATTGACAAAGGTAAAGGGTTCAACGACTGTTCTGTTTCCCAGAGGCAAATTAAACAATATATCATGTAAAATCTGAAAGAGCTTGTCTGACTGGGCAAGTGATTTTCAGAGTTTTAACAAAGAAAATGATAATAAAATGTTCATAGAAACTGTACAAGCAACTTGGATGATGTGAATAATTAAATTTTGATCCCATACATGTCTTTCTACATAACATGATAATTGAAAAGCATTTTCACCAATAACTCTTTACTCTAAACAAAGGTCACCTCTAATGTAATAAACACAGTCGTAAGTCAGACATCTTCATTCACTCCATTTTGATATATGCTTGCATAACAGAAGTGTTATATAATATAAACATCAGTTTTATTTATTAAATTAAACTTAAAAAAGATCTTTCAATTACGATATGTTGGAGACTGACAATTTAATTGGCAGGGGGAGCATAATGTTTCTGAGAAGAAAAAAAACTTCATTGAATTCAGATGGTAAAATCATTAAGATCAGGTCAAACTAAAAAACAATAGATTATTTTCTATTTCTAGCTGTATTTCTGCAGGGAGAGCTGGAAACTGACATTCCCCAAAGTACATTCTCTCACTCCCTTAAAACATCTGCCATCAGATAAGGATTCTGCCTGTAAGACCTATATCTCCTTACTATACTCACATGTACACTGACTACTGGGTCAAAGTTGACCTTGACTTTTTTAATACTGATTATTTTTTCTTTTGCTTCCTTGAAAAGTTTTATGGTACCATATGATATAAAATATTACAGCCTAAAAACAAAGCGTACATTCAAAATCCTTCACGCCATTGGCAAAAAAAAACTTTATGCTGTCTTCACATGTCTCTACCTCTGACAAGATTTCCTCAAATGAACAAAAATATGTCATGAACAAGCCAATGAAATAAGCATAGAAAATACAATTCGCTTTTCTCAATCAGCAAGAAGGATCGAGTTGGGTCCACCTCCAGAAAAAAGATAACCTGGCATGCAACAATTGGTGACGTGGTTTATGCAAATTCATGGCTTGTAACAATGGAGATCCAAATGTGCTCTTTCTCGATTCAGAACATATACCGGGTAATGATAAACTCCATACCATTACAATTTGGCATTCCCACATTTTTATCTTTACAATCAGACCTGTACTGCATGTTTGTAAAGTGATGCTGAGAAATATATTTCAAAATATTATATTGTGATTTTGATTCTGACGGCCCAGTGGTCTAGAGTGATTGCTGCTGCAGATCACATGCACATCTCACCTCCGTCCACACGAGTTAAGTTCTGTTCCACCAATAGGGATATGTGAAAAAAAGCTTGCAATTAGCTTTCTGTACAGTGATTAGTTCTTCCCAGGATTTTCCTGGGTTTTTACTACACCAAAATTACTGGATGTCAAGTATAGCCTATCATGTGCTGAAAAATAATAGTAAAACAAAAAAAAAACAAAAAAAAAAATCAAACAAACATTTTGGTCAGACTCTTATGTTAACAAAGTACCCCTCTTAGTTTTGTCTCAAATATTTTCCAAAATTCTTGAATTTTTTATTGTATGCAGTTATTCTGGAATAGCTTTGCATCGTGCAGTAGAAAAAACGATGAAGTGAAGTTATCCATTACATCAGAAAACAAACCAAAAAATCCTCAGGTACATTCCAAAAGCCATTTCTGAAAATCAGTGATGGCCAGATGCTGGTTGTAAAATTCAATCCAAGGACAGATGAGACCATTAGTGTTTAGTGCGGACATAATGTTTTCAATATATACCTCGAGTGTCTGCACTGTGTTTTAGTGAACACCATAAGGTATTTTCCTGTAAGTAAAAATATATGTTTAAATCAATTGTAGCCGTTATTCACCATGCATTAGTAATATCTGCCATGCTTCAAATGCCTGCATTCTGATAATGAATGAAAATGCATGTAACCAAAATTACTCCTGACCCACCAAAGAAACAAATTAAACCCAAAATATGAGTGAAAACAAAATTAAAATAAACAAATGAATATTTAAAAATCATTGTAGTATTACATCACTGTAATTAATAAACGCTTTTACTAACTTAAAATTACTGGAGTAAAATGGCAAATGTAACTAAAATAAGTGAGTTAAAAACTTATTACCTCCTAACAATTTTGTTTTTCTTTGTAAAGAGCTGCAGAAATATGATATCAGGATGTCTTCTGTGAAGGAGTTTTTGAATTTGAATTTATTTAGTTAAAGGTAATAATTAAAAAGTTTATCTGCTGGCTCTACCTGTTAATTCCACATATAGCCAACACATTACAACAGCTACCATATATACTCGCGTATACGCCCGTTCGCATATAAGCCGACCCCCCCAAACAGAATCGGTAAAACTGTTATAAAGTGCATGACCCACCTATAAGCCGACCCATATTTTTTAGACTACCGGTAGGTACATCACAAGATGCACAAAGTGAGTTCTGAACACGCTTATTTAGGCAAATCACATTATTAAAAAAAATGAAAGTAAGAAAGCTAATTTATGTTGAAATAAAAACAATTCTACAGTGTTAAGTCTTAATGGAAATTTAATTAATCCTCATTCTAAAATCATGAATTATAAAAGTTCAATCACTTTTAGATTCCTTCAAAATCGGGCTTTGTATCAGACTCGCCAAACAGTTCACAAAACTTTTCTTCTGTTATGGGCGTGCTTTCATCATATACGTCGTCATTGTCATCATGGTCATCCGATAGTCTGGTTCATAGAACGAGAGCACAAGCCGGCTGATGCAACAAATTTTGAATCTGCCAACTTATATTTATTATTTTTTGCCATCTGCATAGCACGTAGACGAATTGCCGCCATTCCCTTACTTGCTTCTCGTTCACAAAATTTTGCGTGCTGCAGCACGGTTGATATTTGCTTCTGCATATTCAATAACGTTAAGTTTGAATGCTTCATCATAAGCAGAACGCTTTCAATTACTTTCTATACTACTCATTTTATCTAATCGAATTGAATATAAACATCTAGAGAGATTAAACTGAAATAATTTCTTATAGTGGTAGTGTACTATTTATATACATTATCCTGTAGTTATTTCCAGAGTTGATTATCAATTTGTATTTGATAATTATTTATCATTGTTGTTTATTTGTGCTTTTTTTTAAACTACTGGTAGTGTGATTCAATTTATCAAAATATGATTGGTTTCAGCGTGGACATTATTCAAGTATTGTGACAGTTTATAACTTTGAGCAGAAACCATGTCCACTTCCATATCTCAGTACACAATATATATGAGAGTCGGCATATTTTAATAAAGTCATTGGCATTGTGCAACAAAAAAAAAACTATTATCCCCGAGGCATTTACCGCAGATTAAGCATATGGTAGCTATTGTACAACACTCTACCGCATAGAAACCACTCTGCTTTACAAACAACCAATCAACATTAGTATATAAACTGTGGCTGCCTATTACGTCTAAAACACCTATCAAAGAAATCCAACAAATTATATTGTTTCACAATTATTCACGCTGACTCGTATAGTGCAATGTTATTTACCCTTCCTAAGCATGCGCGCAACAAACCCCTATGGAGCCTCTTGCTATTGTTTCTTTAAGACTATCGTACATGTATTTCTACTCTCGATCAAAATGTTTGTTGTATATACCTTCAGTATCGTAATTCTTTTATTTTTTTTCATGAAGATTCTTTTCATATTTACACTGAAATAAGCTAGCGTGCATTTCTACGATACCGTAGAGTTTAATGATTACTGATTAGCTTAGGGTTAAATACTTGACTAGAGATTACTAATATGGCATTTTTTGGGGCAGATACACGTATTTCCATGGTTCAAATAACATGTATGGCCGTATACATTCAGTATTGTATTTTCTGGTGGGTGGACATCTGTTAAATAGACATCAAGTACGTTAAAACATGTTTTTCATTCAACATCCTACCACTTAAGTTAGAAAAAAAATATTTGTTTTACTTCACGACAGGACAAATCTTATCAGCCATATGGTATCATTAGGCATGTGAACTCATTCGGCAATCGACGGAAACAATAAATACTAGAAATCGAGGGAAAAAAGCATTGTAAATTTCAGACTTGGACCTTGACCCTCAGATAAGCCGACCCCCATTCTTCCAGGTCTTATTTTTTTCCTAAATTTCTCGGCTTATACGCGAGTATATACGGTACATTACATGTCCATTTCAGTTCCTATTCAATCCTCAGATCTGATTGCATGTCCAACCAATCAATATTCAGTACATCAAATCTGATATGACCATCTGAGTTCATATTCAGTTCCTCTGATCCGATCTCATGTCCATTTCAGTTCATCAAATCTGATTTCATGTCCGTCTGTCTTCATATTCAGATGCTTAGATCTGATTGTCCGTTTGAGTTTATATTCATGTCCATATTAAATACATCAGATCAGATTTCATGTCCATCGGAGTTCATATTCAGTACATCAGATCCCTTTTCATGTCCAACCAAGTTAATTTTCAGTACTATACATCAAATCTGATTTCATGTCCATCTGTGTTCATATTCAGTTCCTCTGATCTGATCTCATGTCAATTTCAGTTCATCAAATCTGGTTTCATGTCCATCTGTGTTCATAGTCAATTCCTCAGCTAGCTCAGTTGGTAGAACATCGGACATATACAAGAAGACATCCAACACTTGAAAATTTCACTGACCCATAATACAAACCATAATGGAAGCAAAGACCATACATTATCCAATTTAATCTGTTTTAGGAGTTAAATTCATTGTAAGGTTAAAATGTTTAATGTTTATATCCCTTTTATTTCTATAACAAAGAATATTTATTTCATGTTGTGCAGGTGTACCACAGAAAAGTTTGAGGCAGTTTTATTTTGTGCCTTGTCATTATGAGCATTAATGGATTTCAAAGTTCAGGTAGTCAAATTACTATGAAATATCAATGCAAGAATTGGATTTCCTCTCAAAATGGAAAATTTTACCAAGTATAATTCAAGTCACTAGTACTTTTCATAAGACATAACTTATGTAAGGTCATTTCCCTACTAAAGAGATTCAAATTTCCCTACAACTGGTTACTTAATTTGAATGTTTAAGTATTAAGGCAAACTTGCTGTAATTGATTTTAATTAGCATTACAAACACATAATCCAGCTGTCATACTGACTTCTTTGTTTCAATTTCTCAGCTAGCACTGTAACCTGACACCGCTGTATTTGAGTAGCTGCTGATAATATCATATTTACCCAAACTCTCTGCCTCTAAATTGAGCAGTGACTTAAGAAGTACTCCTTTATCATAGACATACTGTTTTTAATTTATGGAGAGAATTTAGAAAATTTATACACAAATATATCTTCTCTTCTAAAACTTGTACATATAACATAGCACTTGAAATAACTAAATTTAACCCTATAATAAAATGTGTTAGTACCTCTGCATCTCAAAAACATGATCCAAGGCACAATGATTAATTATTGTACCTTTGTATCTCAAAAACATTATCCAAGACACAATGATTAATTATTGTACCTCTGTATCTCAAAAACATTATCCAAGACACAATGATTAATTATTGTACCTCTGTATCTCATAAATAGTATACCAGGTACAAGGATTGTTCATTGTACCTCTGTATCTCAAAAACATTATCCAAAGCACACTAAATAATCGTTGTATCTCATAATCATTATCCAATTTATGAGAATTAATCCTTGTACCTCAGATATGTTATCTCTGGTATGCATGTTAATTCTTGTACTTCTGTGCATCAGATCCCATTATCCAAAGCTTAAAGATTAATCCAAGGGTGTATCAAGAAATTAGAATGGCTATCATTGATATTTACCAGCAAAATAATTAACAACGCTGTAATAATAATAATAATAATAATAATAATAATAATAATAATAAGAAATATGTCAACTAGATAACTGCAGAATGAGAACAAGATAATAGATAAATCATCTTGCTTGACACTTAATTAGTGTACCTAATTAGAACATTCAGAATCGTCAGAAAAGCAAATTAAAAATCTTAGAATTTGTTTTTCATTACACATGTTTATCCTTGCATTAACGTATTCAGAGGTCAAGGACTTCCACAAATTCTCCTCTTATAACAGATGCAGTAATTATTATCTCGATTTTATGGTATTAATGTTGATGATGCTGCCATCACTGTCATGAAATGCCAATGTCTTGTCGTTTATTAATGATGAAACAAAAACAATGCTATGATCTTTTAGTATCATCTCATTATATATATTGTGGTGTAGCTACCTATTCATACACAGAGATGTGTGCATGATGTAAAAATCAAGACTAGGTTTCAAGCTGTACAAGGAATAAAACATTGAACACATACTTATTTCTACCCCCTCCGAATGAGTACATAATAAAATTGCCTGTTGACCCCCATTGATGTAGCTTACAACACTGAAATGATGGAATGTACTAAAGTGAAGAAGAAGCAAAAAAAAAAAAATTTTGTGCAAGATTACAAACAAGACTAAGAAGCAATATTTTCTCCTTGGAATATCATTCTATTTCCTAAGGCAAAACAAAAAAGATTTGTGTTTGCAGTAACCACATGGTAATGACCCCAACCCTATAACTTACAAACATTGTGAAAACAATTCTAAAAATCTGTACCCACAGGGCCTCTGCACTAGTAACTTGCAAGACAGTAAATGTTCAATGAAAATGTGATTAGAAAGAACAGACCACATTTATTAAGCTGCCAAAATTGTCTAATTTTTAATGGAATATTAGTGCATTATGTACTATTACTTCCATTTGTTGCTATAAAAAATGGTGTGTTCCTTAGATTTGGAGGGGAGGGGACAACAGCGTCCCCTGCCCAAGGGATCATATGTGCCTTACTAGTAAGCAGCAGTACCTTAGTTGTAAGTGTTAGCAATCTAAAAGGGTTTGATGGTCCGCAAATAGCAGCATAGGTCAACTGCCTTGGTGTGCAAGTATAGGACTTTGGAAATACTCGAAGCTCTCATTTCCTTCATGACATTACCTATAATGTATCATAAGTGCCAATAAAACCAAGAAAAACAAGTGAACAAATCAATTCGTAACTGAAATAATTTGTATATATGTAATTTCCATAAACCAACTATATATCTTTTTCTTTTTAGCATATTTAATCCTGCTATACATGTATAATTTCTTTAACTGACCATTCTTAAGGAATTTGTAGTAAAAACCAGTTAATACAGAAATGTCTCCAAACCTGACACATCTTGATGTACGGTTGTTTCCATATCAGAACACTAAGAAAAGCTTAAGCATGCCAGTACAACCATCACAAATTTATTTTAAAAAAACAGTTTTACCTATCCAGATATTTCAGGTATGTATTGATGCTTTTTAAACAATTTTAGAGAAATGTAATGGAGTTATCTGTTTACTTAAACAGCTGCTATGGAGCATGCACAGAGAATTAAGTGCCATAAAGGCTTTTTTTTTTTAAAAAGAAAAATAAAATTGTCTGGCAGATTTATCTGTTTAAAGAGTTTTAAATAAAAAAAAATAAAAATATTTAAAAAAATGTCATAGTACATGTTAATTACTTATGTTTAACAGGTATCCTACTGTCAACAGTATAAACCAGATCTACCATTGCACAATAATCAGGATCTCCAATTTACTACTGGTTTCATGATAACATCTGAAACAATATGCTGTTTGCAGTTGCGCCCAAATTTAAAAAAACTAGAGCTACTTCTATTGCTTGCCATGAATATTACCAATGTTTTTACTGCATGTACATGTACCCTCAAAATTCAGACCCCTTTTGCTACCCCACCCCAACAGCATGAACTTGACCAGAAGGTCAAAAAGTTGAACAATGAAACAGGGAATGAATTATCTTTGCTTTATAAATATTCATCTCGAATATGATGAAAAACTATGATGAATTCCTGAATATGAATGAAAGGAGACACAAGTGGGCCAGACATTGTTCACTTAGTAGCTGACGTGTCTGCTTGCGAATGTACATTCACACATGTATTGAAACTAAAAAGAGAAAGAAACAGCAATTGATTTTAGTTGCAAAGATGAATGTTTTACAATGGGGCTAATAAACTCTTTGACATGTAAAAGTACTTATGATGAAACAGCTTGTGAAAGGTGAACATTTTATAAATATGAACGTCAACGTCTTGAACGGGTCTTTGCCATGGATCACTGAAGCATACTGTCTTGTTATCATTGGGGGTTTGGTGTTTTATCCCTGAAACAAAGTTTTCTTTTCAGTGGTTAAAGCATTTAAAAGCTAAGCACTCTATTATCAGTAACGGCAACTCATCTGAAATGCATATTGTGAAAGGGGTCCACTGTTGTATGTATGATTAGGATTTTTAACATAGCTTTTAACAATTTTTCAACCATATCGCTATGATATCTGCAATGAGGCATTTTATAGTAATGTCTAGCACTGAGGAATCTTCATGCGGACATGTAGCAATCACATTATCCTGACACCAGGCTGACCAGTCCTAACACTAACCTCTTAATGTTGAGTGTCAAGCATTGGCAGCTGTTAGTACTATTTTTGTAAGTCTTTGGTATGACTTGGCCATGGATCGAACCCACGACTGACCGCTTCCTCTGCTTTTGTAATAACTTAACCTGTCAAGATGTTACTATCAAATTGATTAGTAACTTCATGTTCAACAGTAGACCAAAATGTATACCAAACAAGTTATTTGTTGCCACAATTTTATTTATCTAACAGAAAAACCAAAGAAATTAAACATGTTAAATCAAAATGATTTTTTTTGGGTATATTCAGGGTGATACTGGATTCTGGCATACTTACTGAACAACTAATTATGGTCATTAATCTCATAAATCTCATTTTTTTCTGGTTCATTTGTTTATATTCATGCCGCCAAGCAATTGGCATCTCTCACAGATGATCAAAATCTGAGCAACCAATGTACCAAGTCTGGTAAATTTCCACCCAAATGTTACCAGGTTACAGATGGACAGCTGGACACCATGTTTCCCAGTAAGCTATTTCTCTCCCTCTCCACCAAATTTGAGGACATGTAAAATTTTTAATTGGGACAAATAATTCTTTGTATGGTAAACAATGCATACTGAAGAAGCAATATGGCTTAATGACCTGAGCAGTGTAAAATAAAAAAAATTGCTGGAAAACCCATTATCATGTGCTAAAACTGACTGACTTAAAGAAAGCCTAAATTCCACCATAATGTGCAAAAAAGTCATCTGAATAAAACTGAATATTGAAAGATATTTTTTCAAAACATTGTCAGGTTGCAATAAAATAAGATAATATGAACATTTCATTAAATGATGAGCCATGTACTTCTCCCTCAAAATGCAAAACCCGGACATTTTCAACATTTGTATGAATTAATGTGATTTTGATGAGCATTATCCATGTGTCAACCAATTTTAGTCAAAAGCTGGAACACAAGATTTGATGATGTCATCACTGCAAACATACGAAACCAACATTACACTATGTCGATATGCTATGATACACTGTTCTCATTTTGCATTTGATAAGATGCAGTACTCTGCTTGGCTGGCATTTATGCATGTTTATTCTTTAATGGCACAACTGATACACATTATTTGTCTTTGTCATACTTTTACCAATTAATATGGAAATCTGCAACAGCTGGGTCTGCCTTCAGCCCAAGTTCACCCTTCAAAGTATTTCAGTGCCCCAACTGACCAATATTCACAAGAGCCTTATTTGTTATGTATTACAGTCTAAAATCTCGTCACAGATCTGTTTTAAAAATGTGGGCCAGCCTCTCTTCATTCCCTCTTGAATCAATCTGTCCACCATATGCAAATATTGTTATTAGATTAGTCACTAACAAAATCTGTCAACTGTATCCCATCATGATGCAGCACTCCCAAAAATAATTAAATTACAAGTGGCTTATGGGGTGACACCTCTGAATTCTAAACTGAATATTTCAACATTGTTTAAACCAAACATCTTGATCATTTCAATGAACAGCTTATAATGTTTTTTTTTTAGCAAATCATTTCCTTCTTCGAGTCTCAGATTCGGCTAATGTAGTTATGTGAGAAAGCTTGCCAGTAGCTAGCTTCTCGTGGGTTGGTGGTTCTTTCCGGGGTTTTCCGGTTCTTCCTCCACCATTAATACTGGCCGCCATGTATAGCCTATATTGTGCTGAAAAATGGCGTTAAACCATAGAAAACAAACAAACCATACAAACATTTGTCAGATTGATAGAACAGTGAAATTTATGAAAAACAGCATTTGTTTTTTTTTCACATAATTTTTCCATGGCCAACACATCAAGGACATCAACTGACCCTGCAGAAAATCAAACGTCCCTCCCAATAAAATAAAAATACTGACTTTACAAACTTGAACTAACAATGTGGGCCTGCAGCTGTAATTAAATGGCCCCCATCAAAACCTACAGGCCACAGCCAGTGGTCCAACAGCTAATTCAACACCTAATTAAGGTGCAACAATTTGAGGACAGATGGCAGTGTACAATGATTATTGCAAGTGCATGGTGATAAGAAACAACTACAGTAATGCTTAATGATAATAAACAACAGGTATCAACAGACTTGACAATATATACTGTACTGTATATATAGTTATGGGGTATAGTAAGGTATACACCAAGATCCTACTATAAATAACAGACATGTATGGCCAACTCATTTATCATAGACCTACTGCTACTATTAATAGTGTATTCCACTCAGACCACTCATTCTCATACATTATTGCTAGAATAGTACCGTATGTACTCGCTTAAACCACACTGTATACAACACAAATCCTGACCTGCATAACATAATACCCCTGTAGATCAGAGTCTATTTTGATTTGTTCTACTGATTACTCCAAGCAAACTGCAGTCTCAGATTTGTCAGTTCTTTATGTGAATGCAGATCTGGGTCTGTGTAGTTTGCAGTTATAAATAAGTATCTAAGGTAATTCCTACAGAAGAAATTGCTGGCCCTCATCTTCCAATTCATTTAGCCTTTTCCTGCCAAAGTGACAATCATTGGTGATGAAAGAAGTAATACACACAAATTTTTTTTTTAAAAACACATATAACTAGTACTGCATTTTCTATAAAAGCTTAATAAGGAGAGTTTAACAGATTATTAAATACAATTTTTGGTTTCCAGTAAATACCTCATAAGCCTTGAAAAATACTGGGGATATAATAATTTGAATTTTTTTTACATGTTACATGTACACTGGATAGCAAGGAAAACTACTTGATTGCTGCCCACAAGATGAGGATTCTGGTTTAGTGATTAACACCAGCATGTTGAACCCTCCCTGCACAAGATTGGTCAGCAGTGAACTGGAATTCTAGCTAGGACTACACAATACAATACAATAATAACAGCAAATTCCAGGGATTGATGTCACCCTCTTTTTTTTGTTGGCTCATTATCAAGCTGCCCATAAAAATGGTTGAAATCCAGTAATACTGATGTGAGTTCTCATCCAGAAAAAGAAAGCCAATAGATCTGAAAATTAAGGGCACTAACTCAGCTAATGATGTTTAATGTTTAAAATTCAACTCTGTCAATTAATTGTGAAAATCAAGCTGTATATAAAGCAAGAGTGCATCAAAGGGACTAACCTAATCTAATAATCTACTGGTTAAAAGTATTTTCCAAGAATCCAAGGCAAGACAATTTGCTTCGAAACTAATGAGGGTTGAAATCAACTCTGATATCTCACATTTATAATCGGATTTTCAAGATGGTTGAAATGAACTCTTATCTCGCATTTATAACAGGATTTTCAAGATAGAAATCAACTCTGATATCTCACATTTTCAAGATGGCAGTGATGGTGGCCACATTAGATGTCAGATCAGCAAAGTTTTCATTTAGGACCAACTAGAAACAATACAAATTATTTTTTTAAGCCTCCATGTATGGTTTACGAGTGGTAAAACAAGATTTTGAAGACATGTGCTATAGTGGTCATACTGATTGCACGATCAGTACCATTTTCATTTAGGATCAATTAGACATCATAAGAAGTCTTTCAATGAAAACCCAATGTTACCATTTTCATTTAGGATCAATTAGACATCATAAGAAGTCTTTCAATGAAAACCCAATGTTACCATTTTCATTTAGGATCAATTAGACATTATAAGAAATCTTTCAATGAAAACCCAATGTTGATATTCAGGAGGAGCAACAAAAAGAGGATTTTCAAGATGGTCACAGTGGCAGCCATACTGGATTTCCAAGCAACACCATTTTCATTTAGACTCTTTAGACACTGTACTAATTTTATGTGTAAAGATTCTTGGCAATCATTCTGTAGATTAATGTACTAATGGATCAACTTATGAATGATGGATGATGAACTACAGGCCATCTAATCAAATCTTCTAGTCCATCAAATCTTCTAGTCCATCAAATCTTCTAGTCCATGACCCATAATGCTATAACAAAAATTAAACTGATTTAGTGATTCAGAAAATACAAGTTATAATGTTATCAAATTATTTTATACCATATTTTTAGAAAATAAATTATTCTGAATATGCTAAATGTTATTATTTGAACATGTAACTAAGACTTACAAAGCCTCCGACCATCAGTGCACTTAGATCCGTATTTGAGATGTGTATAATTAGGTACAAATATCTCATATACATGTACTACATGTATAAAAAGCAGGTACAGTAAAACCTGTCTTGAGAGACCATCTGTTTTGAGAGACCAGAACTCCATGCTGAGATTTATTCATTAAATAGTGTTATGACCTGTTATGAAAAACCAACTGTCTTGAGAGATCATTATTTATTCACAGAAGGGGTGGTCTTTCAAGACAAGTCCTACTGTATTACATTGTACATGGTCAAATGGTCCCACAAGACTAATTCAAATTCATCATCATCACGGTATCATGTGTGCATTTGATTTAAAAAGCTTCAAGACCATTGGTAGCTCTGCATATGTAAGCAGAAAGATGGACATTTCAAGTGAATAAATGGCCAGAATATACAAATCATATGGTAACACCAACCAAAGTCGAGGTCAGGCTACCTGCAGGTTTACAAAATGGGCAGCGTATGAAAGGGAACTCTTGGTCAAGAGGCATTTTGTAACATCTCCTTCCCAAAGTTGAGTTGACCAATAGGAAAGTTTAATATATTAAATTAGAACATCAGCATAATGTGTTAGATCATTGACTGAAAACAGCTAGAAGGTCAATTATATGTTGCAGCTCAGTCAGCATGTTCAGTATGGAGAAATTATAGTGTTAATTTTAGTAGATTCATTATCATAAATACAATCTGAAGTTGTATAAAATGAATATAATATGCTAATAAACTGAAATGGTAAAATTCAATGGATTTAGAATGTTTCCACTAAGTGAAACTATATTTTGAATGGTTCGTGCCCTGACATCATGAAGTGGATGGTTTTTGGATTGTTATAATTATGTAATATCTGTGCATAAATTATCAAAATGAATGGAGGTTTGCGAGATAATTTCCTTGCATACGTATTCATCCAAACCTACTACAGTGTGGCAACATAATTCTTTCTATGACAAACAGGAAGGTGAAACTGACAATTATTTGCAAACTCGATCCATTTAAAGCTTTGGGATAGAAGCGAGAGAAAGAAAGAACAAAACTTAATGACAGTTATTGGGTTGGTAAGGTAATTCCCCCCCCCCCCATGTCATACTATAAATAACATATCTGTATGCACATCTAATTTATCACAAAACCTGCAGCTACTATTAATAGTCTTTCACTCAAGTCAATTATTATCTCTACAGGAGAATCTCCTTCCTGTAAAACAAAATGAAGGTGGTCATCATCCAATCCAGTCATTGGGGCCTTCTCTTGTAAGATTGACTTTCAGGGTGCTAATGAAACAACCAATGAACTGAGAAGAAATTATATAATAGTCTGCCTAATACTGCATTTTCATAATTTTTCTTGTGAAAATATTAACATATTAGTGTAGTGTGTGTGTTGTGTTTATGTGTTTTGTATTTGTAACATAGTTTAACATTGATTTTAGTCATATCACTACATTGTCTGCAGATGTGTTAAGCATTATGTCCCACTCAGTCACATTATCCTGACACGAGGCCTAACACTAACCTCTTAAAGCTTAACGCCAACACCTAGTACCATTCTTTATAAGTCATTGGTATAACTCGGCTAGGGTTTGAACCCACTACCTCTCGCATCCAAGGCAGATGCTTTAACCAATAGACAACCAGAGTAGTCATTAACAGATTATTAAACACAAGCATTGGTTTACAGTAAATACACCATAAAAAGTGAGAATACTTGCAAAAAGTACATGTACATAAGTCAGTGGGAAAACTACCTCAGTTGCTGTCCACAAGATAATGATTTAGGTTTTATGACATCATTTACACAAGAATGTCCATTTACCAGGTGGCAAGGCTGGTAACAATTCAAATGAAATTTGAGCTAGAACTACACAATACAGAAACAACAACAACCACTACTAATACTAATAATACTAATAGTAAACTAATTTTAGGAACTAATGTTCTCCAGTTCAAGCTGCCTATCAAATTTGGTTAAAATCCAGCACCAATTAAGGGAATTATTGTGCAGAAATTATAGTGGGGTTGGTCTGACAATCAGGGGCCATAACTCTCCTAAATGCTGACATTTAAACTTAGTTATGGTCTCATCAGAATAAAACTGCATACAAATGTTTGCCGAGATTACGTGAGTTACTGCACAGATATCATGACTGCTATGCTTTAAAAAGTCATTGTTTACACAATAAATGGAACATAAAACAATTCTGTCTAATCATGAGTGATCCACTTGCATGCCAGAACTCTGTGTGTGTGTGATTTGGATTTTTCATGTAGCTTTAAAAAAAATTCAGTCATATCATTATAATGTCTGCAGTGTGGCAGTTTACAGCGATGTCTAGCTCTTGGGCATCATGAGGCAGCAATGTAGTAATTATATCCCACCCAATCACATTATCCTGTTACCTGGATGATTAGTCCTAACACTAACCTCTTCATGCTAAGCGCCTATTGATGCAGTTGTTAGTATTGTAAGTCTTTAGGATGACTCGGCCATTAAAAAACATTGGCAAAATGATATTGTTGTGTTAATTAAGCCAGAAAAAATATTTTTAATCAGTAATTCATTTGACTTCGTGAAACACTATTTACATGTTTTCCCTAAGCTTCTGCTAAAGTTTTAAGAGAACAATGTCCACTACATGTCTACAGAAACTTCAGGCAGACATTGTATATTCCAGAAACAGACTGACTCACTGATCCGAGTCAACTGACGTCATCGAGATAATAGCATCAATCAAATTTAACCTTTCATATCCAGCTGAGTTTAATCTGTCCTTATAGATCCTTAAACATCAATGTGCATGCACATCAAATCAAAGTTCAATATTTGACCAGGGGTGGGGGTGGGGGTGCTGAGTGGTCTAAAGTACTTGCCTTTAGTGATTACTGCCATCTCACATTGGTCGACTTGGGTTGAGTTTCAGGCTTGACCAATCTGGGTATGTGAGAAAGACTGCCAGAAGCTTACCAAAGGTGGTTTTAGCTTGGGTTTTACAAGGTTCTTCAACAGTTATACCGACCACCATGCATGGCCTATCTTGTAGTAAGAAATGGTGTTAAACCCAAAAGAACAATAAATTTGGTTCCTACATATATATGGAATGTGTCTGCAAAAAGAACACCATTGCATCAAAAATTTTCACACCAGTACACTCAGCTGCTTGGCTGTGTGTCATATAGTGGGGTCATCTCAACATTTTACTGACCGGTATATCCGAATTGCATAGCTGACTGGGTCATGCTTAGATTTATTTGCTTTTCTCTGGCACTTTGAACACGAGTTTAACTGAACACAAATAATTTTGAATCCCTTCCCATGAACATTACTGAGTGGTCAGACATTAGCCCACCCCCACCCACCCAATGTTTCCAGTTGGCTGAGGGTCCCTGTTTCTCACTGTTGACCACAGCACTGCCCTCCACCATGGTATATAAAAAACAAAATGAATAACAAATTAAATAAAATATTTAAAACAATTTGAAGAAAACAAGAAACCTGACAACTTTAATTTTAAAACCAGTGTCACAGAAGTGCATATATATAAGTACTGCCTTGACTCGCTTGAAGCATGAGCCCAACTTCAAATTGCACACACCCAGATCATCCATCGCATAGTGCACTAGCATGTCTGGATCTGTGCAGTTTGAAAGGAGTAATCAGAAAAGGTATAACACAGACTCTGATCTGCAGGCCCATTATGTGATGGAAGATTAGTATCTTTGCTTATAAGCAAGTATATGGTGTATTAGTATTAATTATGTTCACCTGTCATCAGATTGCTTTATCACTACTACTAATTATCATTAATCGCTGAATGAACACTTTACCTTAAAGGTATGAATTAACATGTTCCTGGCCCACATTTCCTTTAGAAACAGCTGTGACTTCTATATTGAGATAAATTACTAATAAATCTCTTTACAAGTTACAAAGAAACAAAATATGAAAATTTATTTTAATCAACTTAAGCTGTGCATAACTGACTTTAAAATGGCTAAGATTGTCAACAGGTATTATGATGCCAACTCATTTTATTGAAATCATACAAACTAATATAACTCTTTCAATTTGAGGACTCTAAGTGTAGGTTACAGGAGAAAAATAAATGAAATGCATGGTCAGACCTGACTGACCACAATGTGTGCATACCTACCAAAGTGCAAAAGTATGTCTTCAACATGTGTTTACTCCTGAAAAGGAATGGTCTTGTCAACTGGGCTCAAACATTCAAATAGCTGACAGTATTCTATTTTACTTATAGGTCAAGTCAAACTGCAAATGACAAAGATCCTGATCTGCCATACAGCAGTAGAATGCATGTGCCACTTATGGCCTATATTGTTTGTTCTACTAATTACTTCTAACAAAATGCAAAGACCCAGATCTGCAAGCACATTATGCAATGTCAGATCTGGGTCTGCACAGTTTGTAGTTGGACTCATCTTACAAGTGAGTATACATGGTACAGACTATATGGTATACATGGTACAGACTATATGGTATACATGGTACAGACTATATGGTATACATGGTACAGACTATATGGTATACATGGTACAGACTATATGGTATACATGGTACAGACTATATGGTATACATGGTACAGACTATATGGTATACATGGTACAGACTATATGGTATACATGGTACAGACTATAGGGTATACATGGTACAGACTATATGGTATACATGGTACAGACTATATGGTATACATGGTACAGACTATATGGTATACATGGTACAGACTATATGGTATACATGGTACAGACTATATGGTATACATGGTACAGACTATATGGTATACATGGTACAGACTATATGTAGTATGATGGATTAATGCCAAGACATTAAAAGTTAAAAGCCTTATTAAGAAATATACCATGACAGACATCTCCTGTTAATCTACACAGGGCTCTAACCTTTCAGGAACTTGTTTTTCATCCAAGTTAATGTCAAAAAGACCATGTGGAGGATGTAGCATTACCACTCATTAAGAGGATCAACAAAGTCTCCTCAGTGTGGGGTTCTATGGTCCAGATCATGGTTTTCCAACACAAATCACCAAGATGACTACTAGTACACAGGCCCAAGGGCCATAATCACTGAAGAAAAATATTTATTCATTATTTTGTACATTCCAGGTGTCATTTCAGGCTGTAGAAAATTGGCCACATGTTTGAGACCCTTGATCTAGATGTAATGGTGTTAAAGATACAGATGGCATAAATAAATGTTTTAAATGGCCAAAAATACCAGTCATACAAGATTGAAAAATATGTCACAGTTACCTCTGTTTTGGTAAAGTTATTTTCATTGAGATGCTGCTAAATATTTTCTAAACAGTAGATCAAACAGGGTCAAAGATATTTAGAATGTCAAACAAACTTTAAAATTAGTTCACATTTTCCATGATTTTGCATTATCAACTTACAATTTATGAGGGGGATCTTAGTGGCTGAGTGGTCTAAAGAGCTCACCATTCTGGATCACTGCAATCTAACCTATGCCTGTATTGGTTCTAGTCTAGGGCTAATGCAGGTATACTAGAAAACTAAGCCAACAGATTCTCATTGATTGGTTGTTCTTTTCTGGGATTTCCCAGGTTCTATTTCCACAAGTTATATTTGCTACCATTATTAGCCAATCTTGTGCAGAAAAATGGCATTAAATCCTGCAACAACAACAACTATTTATGCCATGTATCAAAAGACCAGTCTTCGTAAGCATTACGTGAAACTGGGTCCAAGACATGGAGGGTGTGACAACAAAACTCACAACATTATTGATTTTGTAAATCACTGAATAAAATTAACAAGTTTGTTATAATTTATAAATAGTGTCAACATGTGTTAGCAACATGGTCACCATATCTGCTATCATGCCAGTCTATGTTTCCCAGCAACAGATGTGATGTTGTTCACTGTCTTTGAAAATCTCAATAATCCCATAAATTTGGATGTACAACTCTTTGTACGCATGTATTCAAGAGTTCCTCCTATTTATTTGCTCTGCTTGTTTTAGAAATATTAAAACAAGATAGATATTGCAAATATTGATCACAGACAAGTTTTTACAGAAATTGACTATTCTAGAGCAATGGAAAGAGCAGAATCTGCTTGTTTATATTGAGATCTTCCATTTACAAGGAAACGCCAATATGTTGACAGTGTTGGGGTAATAAACAATAATCTACGAAATTAAAAATCAGTGATTGAAATGAAGTTCTGTTAATTTTCATATTTCTCTGACACTTTTCATTTTTAAAACTGTAGGGTATCTACAAACAAATTGGAGGATATACAAATAATATATCACTAGCGAGGTTGAAATAGGGTCCAAGATATTCTGGATGTAACAAGCCAAGTTTTAAATGGCTGATTTACTCTTATTGAGATGCAGTTAGGTCCCAATTTTCATCAATGGTGGTGAAGAATAACCAAAGATATTCTAGGCATCACAGGAATGGTTTTAAACATTAAAATTGGGTTACAGATCTAGTTTAATATACATGGCTAAGGTACACTCACTGTGATGCATATACAAGTACATCCTGATTTTCCTGTGTGGAAAAAATGGGTCAAAGATACAAAGGACATGATGAACACAACAAAAAAAATATGCTATCTCCCTCCCAAACTCAACCACAACTAAAATTGTACACAAAGTTTTCCTTAAGGCTATCAAGTTAATGCAGCTAAAGTAGAGATAACAATATATATATATATATATATATATATATATATATATATATATATATATATATATATATATATATATATATATATATATATATATATATAAGTTGGGTGAGCTGGAACAAACATAGACCCTGATCTACAATTGCATACTGCATTGATTGGCAGGTCAGACTCTAATTGGTATGCTGTTTTTCTACTGACAAATCCTAACAAACTGTACAGATCCAGATCTGCCAACATTAGGCATTAGCGGATCGGGGTTTATGCAGTCTGCAGTTCTAAGCATATAATGAAGCTTGTCTTTTGTACAAGTTCAAAGAGCTTTTTATGTTTTAGCAAATCTTTATTTATATTATCGATTATCAAATTCCTGCAGCTTTCTATTTTTTTGTATACTTGTAATTATTTTTAAACAAATGTCAACTACAGTCAACTTACAAGTACTATAATTAAATTTTGTAAACTAATTTAATTTCCATTCATTCTGTAAATTATGCACAATGTCAGTTTTTATTTCACTCATCTAAAATATTTAAATTAAAACTACAAAACTTATGTTTTAATTTATTAAGCTAAATTTGTAGAATTTTTTAGAAGTGTGGTAGTACTATGCAAGACTCCTACAGTGAATATCAGCAAGACATGAGAACAACGTTCTGTGTGGTACTTCTCACTTTAACACAAAATAAACTGCACTGAAAGAAGCTCAAGCTGAGAAATGATTAAATTGGTAGTGGATGAGAACAATGATCAAAAAACAGGATGAGTCTGATGCATGTTTGGTGCATGTGTGTGTCTTGAATTTTTAACTTAGCTTTAACAATTTTTCAGTCATATTACTACAATGTCTGCAGTTTGACAGTTTATGGTGAAGCAGTGGGGCATCATGTTACAGACATGAGGCATGATGTTCCACTCTGTCACATTATCCTGACACTAGGCTGACGAGTCCTAACACTAACCTCTTAATGCTGAGCATCTAGCAAGGCAGCTGCTAGTACCATTTTTGTATCACTCTTTGACATAAACTTTGTCTGCGTTAACACCTGTGACCTTCCACATGAAAAATGGTGGTAAACCCACAAGACCAAACTAAACCATGTTGCATGAAAACTAGGAAAAATCATCCCATATTTCTACCTTGGGATTTAAAGAAACAAAACAAAATAAAAACAAACTTAGGTTACTAAGGCCACTACCGGAATCTTGCTTTCTGCAGAACATTACTAGAAGGATAAAAAACAATTCTTTGTTAAAAATGAATGTAGAATTCCCTATATTTACTGTTAAAATAATGAGTTAGGTTTTTAAAAATGATCCACTGCATTACACAATCCTTCCTTAAAACAAATGTTCAGTTTACTGATGTGTCACATCGTTTGAAAGTAACCAACCAGCTACAAATGCAACAAAATTCTAAATTGCAATAAAAAAGACAAAAAGTATTGAAAATATTATTTTGTTAAAATTACATAATGTAGAATGCTGTCAAAAAAAAAGATATTTCAATTAAATTTTGCAAATTGGAAAGTACAGTTTTATGAGTTTGCCTCGTTGCTAAATATGCTGACACAATCAAATCAAGACCAGTCAACAAATAGATTTACACATACCACTAAGGCAAATCAGTGGGCGGGCAAGCAAGCAAAAAAGAAGTTATCTCCTTTCATACAGTACAAAAAATGTGAACTGCAAACACAGACCTCATTATACCTTTTGCTCCAGAGATTAGTGATGGACATGTAAGAGGACAGTAAATATCAAGCAGAACATGGCTACATTATATTAGAAGATAAGGAATCCTACATGCAGCTTTAATGAGCAACACAGGAATCCAAACTACTTACTTTCTAACTTTAGTCTATGAAAATAAACATTAGAAAATATGCAAAGATCAAATTCTGCACTGGAACACACAATAGTTTTAAAATCTTTCCTATATTTTTATCATTCCTACTCGTTCCTTCTCTCAATATATTAATACGGCATTAGTTATTTCATTTTCTAAAATTTCCACACTATCAGTGATCATTTCATGACAATCATAAATACCTATGCTATCTCTGTTAGCAAGTTCATTGTTCTAGCAATGTCATTTCCACATGCAAATCAGTGGCAGGCTATACACATGCAAATCAGTGGCAGGCTATACACATGCAAATCAGTGGCAGGCTATACATATGCAAATCAGTGGCAGGCTATACACATGCAAATCAGTGGCAGGCTATACATATGCCAAATTTTGTGACAGCCACACTTTAAAATGCAATTATTGTAAATGATTCAATGGAAATGTTTAATAACTTACATGGGGGTTTAGGTATGTATTATAGGGCTAAATTAAGTTATTTCAGATGCTATGGTATATGTATAAATTTTAGAAGAAAAGATATATTTGTGTATAAATTTTCTAAATTCTCTCCATAAATTAAATAATAGTATGTCTATGATAAAGAGTTGGGTAGTAATTGTTTAATTTTAAATTCATTTTCTCATAAGGATAAAGTTTACAAGTAATTTCCTACTTAATATTTTGGAAATTCTAACATACAGTATCAGAGGAAAAAGAATGTGTTTGGAGAGTAGATATGTGACTTTATTTTGGATTACATAATTTAGATTTAATGCATTTTCCTTAGAGTTAGATAAAAGGTCTGTACCTAACACAATCAGAACATAAGTTTAGCTATAGAAAAAGGTCTTCAGGGAGTGCTTTCGTTGAAGTCTTCTATAACTGTTTGTAAGTCAGGTCAAACATAGTGCAGCATGAAGAACTATAGATATCACAGATGCAATAAATATTGACAAGAAAAACCTTCTTGACTTATTTCCCATAGTGTAGTTACATTAAATAGGTGCTACTACAAATCCACTGCCCGGGACCCTGGGACAACTAAAAACTAACATTGAGACCATTTTTCTCAGTAAAAACCCAAAAGGGTAACTGAAAATCATTAACAAGACTTCCTTGAAGGGACTGATGATCTAACTGCTGAAAAGAATTTCCAGGAATTAAAGATATGACCATTTTGCAAGTATGCCAGTCACAGGAAAATTTGAAAGTAAAGGTCACTGTACAATAACCATCATTACCATGACTTCACATCATACAGGTGGGGGGGGGAGTAGGTTGTAAATGGTGGTGTAAATATACGAGACTGAAGGAGATTCTTTACACTGTCACAACGTCTTGAAAAATGTATTATCATGAAGAAACGAGTTCTTTTTAAGCTAAATGTCAAATGAAAAAATAGTTTATCAAATGACATTCAAATGTCAACTCATATTTTTTTAAACAATATATGCATTAAACCCCTCCAAATATACAAACATCACTGTATATTGGATGGAGAAAAATATTCATTTGCAGCTGCTATTTTCTTTTATTTAAATACTTGGATCAGTGTGGTAAAACGGTTCTTTTCATATGCATGTCTGTCTGAAGCACTTTAATTGAATTTTAAATCCCATTATTGGTAAAGATATCTGAAACATTAATAATTATAAAAACTGAACGAGTGGGTTGTGAATGGTCACTGACAGATGTGACACTGGAGTTACATTGAAAAGTAATTGTCATTTTGTTTTAAATATAACCCAAATAGGGGAAAAGATATCAAATTAAACCATGAAAATAAGTGAAGGAAAAAGAACAAATGGATTAGAAGTCTGGAACTAAAAGAGAGGGTGTGCACTGTCTTAATATCACAAAAACAGAATATAAAAACTCAATTTCATTATCAGCAGCAGTCAACTGAAAATACTATTACTAAATCCTCAAATATCTGACACAGTGTGAGAAAGTCTTGTAGAAATGTCTAAAACAGATGACAACATGTTCAAGCATAATTTCCACTAAAATGGGAGATAAAAGGTACATAAAATAATCCACGATGTCGGAAAACAATTTTCTGTTTGTATGCAGAACTGAAAATTGTACATGATTTGATGTACATTTAGTTTGATTTTTTATGACACAACGTTACACATGAATGCAAGGGAGGATTATATTGGTGGTCTCATATATGGAGATAGTGGCAGGTTTTCTTACAATAGTTAATGTCCCTCTCTGCACAAGGCACTTTACATAATTTTTTGCATAACAAAGTTTTAATAGAAAAATGAACCACTGTATAGTAGCAATAAAGCTGCAAATCATTCCTATAAATATAAGTAAACTATATTTTAAAAAGAGAGAGAGCGATTGATTTTTAATTATTATAATCCCTCCCCATTATTATTAATTTCAACAGATTTAATTAATCTGAACTGTGGGCAATTAAAAAACTGGGTTATAATTGGGGTTGTAACATATTATAATGCTCCAATTCAGATAGTTTGGTGTAATATAAATGACACCGTTTCTAAGCTGAAATTAAAGTTTTTGCTTGATGCCAAATCTTGTCAACATTTTTTACATGACCTTTACAAAAATTAAAGTTTACGGTCTAACCTTGCGATTTAGCAGAATCAGCATTAGATTTCCATAAAATAATATTACACTGCTGAATGAAATAAGGGTATATAGAGGTTTGATACAAAATCTTTTAATTTCTGTGTCATATCAGTCTTGGAGAATCTATGATCAGAATTTTCAGTTGTGTTCATATATAATTTGAGAGGAATAACTTATATAAATTATTCAAATGAAATTACAAAGTGCTCATTGATTTTTTTTACTTTCTGGATTGCTTCATTTTATTATAGATCAGGATATTCAAGACTACTGGAATTTATTTGGAACATTCTATAATTCTAGACGAGTGATAGAACATTAAGGACTTTTGGGGAGTTAATCTGTAATTCCTCTTAAATGTTATGTGTAAAATAAATATATTCATTGATTTTGCTAAATTATTAGTTTTTCTTCATATGGTTACTAAGTTTAAGACTAAAGAGTTGTACCAAAAATTGAAGCCTTGACTGGGATATGAATTTCTTTAAAAATATTTCTGAGATGTGGAGAACTTTGTTTTTAATCCTACTCATGATGTTAATCTTTGAAAAATGATGAGTTACCTGAGCTTTCCAGACATTATGATATTTCTGAAGTGAAATCTTCTTATAACAAAGCAAGAGATAACAAATATTTTCATTTAGTAACTCACAATGTGGCAATCTGATTAAAATCAAATCTCCACTGTCCTACATGAAGATCATGTTCTGATGACCTTTCAATTAGCCAATGAAAATGCAGCTGTTAGAAATTTAATGTGAATCAAATCATTATGCTCTTCAGCCACACTGCTCAGTCTCCAAAACATGAAACACTTCATCTGATTGATAAAATTAGTGATTATGGTAATAACCATAACATTACTCCTAAGCAGTTGCTGTCAGATCTTCACCTGCTTACAGTTTAGCAGACTGCTGGTTACAGGTATGTATTGCCATATCAAGTAATGTTAGTCACAACTGGTTACAGTTTAGCAGGCTCCTGGTCACAGGTAAGTATTGCAATGTCAAGCTATGTTAATCATGACTGGTTACAGTGTAGCAGGCTGCTGGTTATAGGCAAGTACTGCCATTTCAAGCAATATAAATCATGACTGGTTACAGTTTATCAGGCTGCTGGTCAAAGGTAAGTATTGCAATGTCAAGCTATGTGAATCATGACTGGTTACAGTCCAGCAGGCAGTGTCAAGCTATGTGAATCATGACTGGTTACAGTTTAGCTGTCTACTGGTTACAGACATGCAATCCATTGTCAAGAAAAATCTTTTTCCACACAGTATTTACTAGAAATATTGTTTTTATAATAAATGCAACACTTTCGTGGCATTTGGGAATTAAAAAAAACATGTTTTTCAAGTGACACATTCTGATCTGGCAGGTATCGTGTCCTTTCCATAAGACAAGGACTCCATTATAAATTAAAATAGTAGCATACAACTTCTTGTAAGCCAATTAGTTCACTTCTTCTTACTACTTGATGTAAAAAAAAATTAACCAAGAATCTCGTTCACATCCAGCCCAATTTAGGCAAGTTGTACCATGCGTGACAAATAACCATTTCTCATTGAGGGTTCTTTCTATCTCAAACATTATAAACTGTGGACATGGGATGTAAAATAGGCCTGATGTGACCTCCAGCATGTCACATGAGGTCAGCTGATTGCAGAAACCTTTCTTGCCCCCCTCCCCCGGAGATGTATCCTGTGATGATGTACACTCGGATGAGAACTTCAGAAGGTTTAATTCTTCTTACAAAAGTGCATTTCAAATAACAAATCTATCTCTTTATGCTTTTCAATTTCTTTATTTATCTTTTATTTTGTATGCTTTTGGGGGGATATATAAACTCTGCACCATATAGATGGTTAAATCTACAGTATGTTTTAACATCAATGACACAACAAAAAAAAAAAACAACATCACTGACCCTTTAGAAATATCTTGCAATGCACAGGTGGTACATGTAAAATCTGTTAAGTGAACCACTCCTGGTACTTGAAAGCACCAACCTTTTTGTGAACAGTACAGTTAGCAACAGTCAAAACCTGTACAACAGCCACATCAAAATACTATGTGATTTAAGTGTGACAATTTGACAAGAGTAAGCTGCCTTGTTATGATGGTCTGGTTCTCAGATGTTGCAACACTTTCACCCACTTTTACATGGCAAATGAAGCAAATATATACCCAAGGTATGTACCATATATACCTGCTTATAAAATGAATCAAACTGCACAGTTTGTTTGAAGTAATCAGTAGAACAAAAAGCATACACCCTGATCTGCAGGTACATTATGTCACAGCAGGTCATGATCTTTGCTGTTTGCAGGTTGTTTTGACTTACAAGCGAGTATTGATGGTATTTCAAAAAGATGATAGGGCAAATGTGCACGGCTGACTGTTTGAGCCCAAGGTCATTAGGATCAATTTGCACAATGATGATAACACAAAAGATTGGAAACAGATCCCTTACATTAATGTTAAATCTGCTGAACGTCTGACCTGCGGGGTGGGGTGGGGGTGGAAACATTCGGGCACCAATGAATGGTAAACGAAATGCCCATGGATACACAAGTATTACTCACAATGAAGGAAAATAACTTTTAAAAATATATAACATTCATGACTTTGTAACACTTTTATCAATGAACAGTGTCACAAATTCACACTTTTATCAATGAACAGTGTCACAAATTCACACTTTTATCAATGAACAGTGTCACAAATTCACACTTTTATCAATGAACAGTGTCACAAATTCAAAAATATCTGGATCTGGTCACTACAAATCAGTTATTTCAGAAGAAGCAATTTGTAATTCAGTAAGTTATCATCGTTTTCATTTCAGATGACAAAATAAATTTGAATCATTCTTACAATGTACAAATTAATGCATTATTCTGTATATTTACTGTATATTTACTATATAATCTTCATTCTACCACATGCCATGATAAAAAGTAACAACAGCTGTCAAATTTTTGATGGCCCCCATTAAAATTATTTGGCCAGTGGCCCCATCAGAACGGATCCTAGACTGGCTTCTCCATGTAGCCAGGATTGTGCTGATGTACAATTAATCGCTCTAAACATACATATAAATTAAATCACAAGTATATACTGGGGAGACAATCAGACAAATGGAAATAAACTCCACATACTTGTTAGTATGAACATATACATACAGACTTGGGTTATGGTATGATTTTTCTTTCATCCTTTCATGCACAATTGGGTCCAGGTCATTTACTTTTATGAAAACTCAATAAAAATACTATAATGGAGGAGAAAATAACAATGAGTAACCTGTCAAGATCAAGAATTTGGCAAGTCCTGAAAAATAATTTAAGAGTGAAATGGGTCTCAAAGCTGAAACCAAAAATAGCCAAAGAGAAAATCATAAAGTATAATTATTTGAAGAAAAAAACGTAGCTATTGCATCTTGTATTCTAAATGACATTCAACTTGTTCTTTAATCCAAAAATGTATAAGAATGGAATGTCAACTTTTTAGGGTATGCTACAAGGCATTACAGATGCATTATTAAAGAGGTTTTCACTTTAATAATTTACACTACATATGTGGAGATTTCATAATTTTGTTCAACGTAAAATTAAAACTGAATTTTAAAAAATTCAATGATCTAAAGACTAGCATTTAAATGCGTCTTTCTGCAAACCCATACAAAGCTGTATATTTATATACACTGTAAAAATATACATGTACAACCTTATTATTAAGCTCTTAGAATTACCACTGAATGATAATTTTATTTTATTGAGAAATATTTGCTGCAAAATATTGGTCAGTCAATATAGTTATGAACTAGGATATACATACAACTATATCACTGAAAAAAGAATGTTTTACATATTGAAATTTATTCCTATTTCACACAATTTATGTGAATCGCAGGATCTTGTGAAGAAATAATAAAACAAAATTTGCATTTTTTTGAAAGGTCAACCTGACAGTAAGTGTGTACTAAATATACAGATGCCCTTTGTGTTAACCATTTCAAAATCTGCATATGAAATGTTAAAGATCACTTCACTAAAATATATTTATATTTTATACAACAAATAAACCATTTATCAAACTGATACCATCTATACTCATGTACAAGTCAAATCCAACTACACAAACCCAGATCTGTACAAGTCAAATCCAACTACACAAACCCAGATCTGTACAAGTCAAATCCAACTACACAAACCCAGATCTGTACAAGTCAAATCAGATCAGGATCTATGTTATTTGTTCTGTTGATTACTCCTAACTGCATTGACCCATATCTGCCAGTGCAATTAGCATGGCAAATCATGGTCTGTATTGTTAGACTGGAATTATAATATATAATGCATTTGATAGATGTGAACAACATCCATCTGTCATTATCAATACAGAAAATTCTTTACCAAGGCAGCAAAATCCCAAAATAAGCATTAATTTTGCCTGGATAATTTATCTGCCATTTAAATTATAAATATGTTGAAACACATGTCCTTATTTTATTGTTTCGTTTATTTTTCAATTACTAAAATCTCAAGCCTGAGCATTGCAATTTGATTTTCTGAAACTTTCAAGCCTTACAATGACTGAAAATTGGTATGGATTAAGGAGTAATCTACTATCTGCCCCTCTAAAACCACCCAAGAATTTCTAAGCATGCTATGTAAAACAGAATAAATCGATAAAATTGATGTCGTAATGCTTATGTACAAAAAACAATTTGTAATATACTGATAGCAAACATGAATTTATAGTAGCAATAAGAAAACTCAATCAACAACAAAAATTACAAAAACACCAAAATATAAATTTAAAAAAATAAAAAATTAATTCAAGGTAATATAAATATGGAAACACTTTGAACACAAATGCCATACCACCACACCGAGTGCCTGAAAAGAAAATAAAAACCTACCAAAATAGTGACTGGCTTACAATACAGACTGGGGCTGCAGGTGACAGAGTGGTCTAAAGCAGTTGCCTTTGCCAATCACTGCCATCTCACCTGTCTACATGGGTTCAAATCTGGACTGTGGGTATGTAAGAAAGCTTGCCAGCAGCTACCAGTAGGTCAGTGATTTTTTTTACCAGGGTTTTCTCTTGTTCATCCTCCAACAGTTATAATGTCTACTGTGTGAAAAATGGCATTAAACCCACAACAACATACAGACCAACATGGGTAAAACTATATGCTCTTAACAACATTGATTGTGGGGCATACAAATCCAATTTCTTATACTCTATTGTGGAAGCTCTCCAACCTGAATTTGTTTAAATATCTGTGACTATTCAGCCCATGGAAAACCATAAACTGTACCAATAGCTGACAGAAAATGTAGATAAAAGGTATCACAAAACTGACCTTTCACTAAAGGTCCATCCTCTACCTCGTACTCGTCTTTCAGGAACTCATAAGTTGCTTCTGACAAGTGAACCCTTCCTGGCTGCCCAGATGATTCCATAGTATTTGCCAATGAGACATCATTTGACCACACATCAAATTTGAATCTCCGTGTGCCTACGATTCCACAAAGAACAGTTCCCGTATGGACACCAACTCGCATGTTGACTTGTTCATTGTGGTCTCTGTCAAATTCTTCAATGGCTTTTATCATTCCCAGGCCCATCTCCACACAACACCTTGCATGGCCTTGTCTTGGCTCGGGACAACCAGACACACAGTAATAACAGTCCCCAAGAGTGCTTATTTTTTCGCATCCACAGTTCTCACATAATTTGTCAAACCTACCAAAGAGATCATTCAAAAGAGCTACAAGATGCTCTGCAGTTTTGTTTGAGCTCATTTTTGTAAAACCTACAATATCAGCAAAAAGGATGCTTACATCATTCATGGTGTTCATGTTAAATGGACGGAAGATAATTTCACCCTTAGCACGAGCTTTAGACCTCGAACCACGTTTTCTTGTACGCACGTCATCCATTTCATCATCCTTGCCTTCTCTGGATTTCATGACTTCATTTGCAACTTTTGGAGGCATTAATGAATGGATCATTTTTTCTTTGATCTGTTTCTCAATCTGGAGATCATTTTGAGCCAAGATAGACTGACCAATTTTCCAAAAGGTACTCCTCTGTTGAACTTGCTTCATTGTAAAAATGTGAAGCCCCATCAAGTGGATGCATAGATGAAGAAGGACTTTCCCAATAATGAAATAAGATTGTCGCATATAATCATGTTTATAAGCTGTGAGAAATTCAAATATTAGTGAGTAACTCAATCCAATGATTACTGTAACAAAAAGTGGCATTGGAATGACACTATACATCATAAGTAACAGTTCCACAGTTGCTGTAAAAGTTCCAACAGTTGATAGATCAGTGTTGTCAAATATGTATGGGAGAAGAATTCCAAGACAAACTAACAGTGTCACCACAAAAGATGTAGGTAAGTAATATTTCTTGTAATGCTTGGTATAAGTAAATCCTAGTAATAAAGCAATTATAACCAGTAATACAAGTGTACCAATTAGAAAACACACCATATTTCTGGTTTGGATTGTCGCAAAGAAAATTACCCAGGCAATGCATGCGATTAATATGTAAAATAATGCATACTGAAATCGTCTTTTCGTCTGTGGAAAATAACTTTCCCACTGTTCCTTTTCCAAAATTTCGGAATCAAATTTCGGATTTGGCCACCAACTCCCTGCTCTCTCAAAAAGAAAAGGCATTTTTCTACATTTGTGCACAGGTTTATGGTCCTCTTTTGACTTGGTGTGAATTTCAACATCCACTGTGTTTGAACCCGTTTTTGCATCAAAGTGCACCCGTACCTCAGCTTTTGGTATATTATCTCCTGAAGCCATTTTTTATTTTTTTTTTTTATACCAGCAGCTGAAATTGTTCTTATTACATAAAACAGCAACAAATAGGCTTTACATTGCTATGCAAAACAAGTCTGTACTCAAAAGTTATGAATATAAACACAGCTGAAATTATGAATTTTCAAGACACTGTATACTTGACCGATCACTTTCTTGGCCCATGGTCACAAATTTCCCCAACCCTAAAAATCCTTAATCCAGCGCAACACGCGCTTAATGGTGTGAACTACATCCTACTTGCCAAAACAAAGGGTAGCTATCTTCCAAAACGAGTGGTGTCTTAAATATTAGTTCCAGGAAACATTCAATTTCAACGTACCAATATTACAGTATAGCAAGGCTAACGGTCTAGCCTACTTTCCCAAGAATCTAAGAGACAGCCAACACGAGTAGACTGCCACCAATAACTGCAGTATTCCCGACTGCTTCTGAGTTTATATACGGCGATCAATTATTCATGACGGGTTTATCCGGCATAATAATGTTAGCAGGCACACGAATTTGAAAATTTGCAATTTTCTCCTCAGCGGTACCAGTTGATGGGCCCAATAAACACAACAACAAACGGTGTTTAGTAAGGATTATTCTCTACAACTTCAGTTCCGCTGCAAGTTCAGTTAAACGGTGCTTCGAATGGCGTGTTCAAACTATGCGGAACATTGTACGTGAAACAATAGATTACAACAGAAACTAGGTTCAAAATTTTAGTTGCTAAATATAATGTTTATTACCCTCTGACGAGCAACAGAAGTCAAGTCTATTTTAGGCTGAAGTCAATGCACTCACGTACTTGTAATAAATTATTCAGGTTGAATTGAAAACAACGATGTATATAATGCATTATAAATATACCACAAGAATAAAATCGGTGCATTTAGATAATTACCAAAAGGAACGCGAGTGAAATATTTCCCAAATCATGAAATAAATCCAAGATATAAGATCGTTCTCTTTCAATGCGTACAATTGGATACGGATTCACAGCTCTATGCTCTGTATTGTATGAAACAAGATAAATTTTGTTGAATAATATCTCGCCTGCAGAATACAAAATCACCAAAACATGGCATAGCCATTTAGCAAGAAAAGTAGGTATTTACAACTAAAAGATACATTTCGTGGGTGTGAACTTAAATGTGGATACAGACAGGAAAATGCATTATATATTCAAAATTGTGTTGGAACTGAACAATAAAGAGTGTCTGGCGTGTTTTGAGGATGAAACGGTCACTATATATATATATATATATATATATATATATATATATATATATATATATATATATATATATATATATATATATATATATATATATATATATACAATGTGTGTGTGTGTGAGAGAGAGAGAACGGATGAAACGGTCACTATATATATATATAGTGAGATATATATATATATATATATATATATATATATATATATATATATATATATATATATATATATAATATAATGTGTGTGTGTGTGTGTGAGAGTGAGAGAGAGAGAGAGAGAGAGAGAGAGAGAGAGAGAGAGAACTTTCTCTTGTTAAGACATTGAATAACCTCCACGATCGCATTACACAACAAACAACTTGCTTGATCTACTGCTCTTAAAATAATGGAGATCAAAACTGCTTTTCTTCTTTGAGTGCATTAAAACGATTTCATTTCATAAGCAACAGCAGTAAATTGTCTTTTATTAATACAGACACTAAAGTGAAAGCACTTTGAGGTCAACCTCTTATTGCGCCTCATTAAGATGTGTCGCATTACCACTTATAGTCATGATCTATCTTTAGACGAGGAGCCCCCACATACGGTAGCCTTTCCTTTTTTAAACACGAATTTTAGTTTGCTTTTTTGTTGTTGTTTATATCTTTTATAACTGAACAGTCTAAATTTCATGATTTGTTATGACATTTTGAGTTAAACAGAAAAGGCAAATTTAATACAAAGGGTATGAAAATGTTTTTGAAAAAGTCCTCTTTGGCATACATCTATTTTGATACGACCATTTAAAAAAAGTGTTGCATGCCATATCCTATTGAGGTGAGAGCAAATAAAACAAATGTATATAAAGCAAATTGTTGTTACTTCCCTTTAGGACACGTATGTTAGTTTAAAATTGCCGCTTGCTACATTTTTCCCAACACCAATGCCCTCTCCATTCTCCATGTACAAATAGCAGAACGGGGACATGCTATCACTGATTTAAAAAAAAATAGGTAATGACCTCAAAGAAACAATTTTCTTATAAATACGAATGTAGCTGTTATTTAGAATAGGATTAAATAATCATGGTTGGGTATTTATCGATTTGTAAATTTACCTAATCGCTCACAAAGTAAATATAGTCCTAAGTTGCTATAATTAAGGTGTAATGGGTTCATATAGATAAAACTTCAGATTAAATGACAGGGAAATAGGAAACCAAAAGTAGTCCGCAGAATTTATCGATTACAAAATTCCAGTTCAGTATCAATCAAATTACAGAAAACACGTTCAATTCATAAAAATTGGAATTATTATAGGTTATAATCGGTTGAACGAGACAATAGTTTATTACATGTTTTTGAATGCTTGCACGTGTCTTTGTAACTAAACTTCTAAGTTATGTAGTTTTTTAGGTGTATACATGTACACCTGTGTTTGAATAGATGACGTATGCATCCCTGTACGTAAAACTTCTTTTTTCTTCATTCATTTTACACAACGATGCAAGAATCGCCAATGGAATCATTTTGGAGGTAAACAAATATTTAATTTACATTTTTAAAATATGTGTAACCCTTTTTTATTTACTTTATCTTTATCAATTCATTCAACACAGACTCGCTCCCGGAACTCACAGTTATAGACAGTCATAAATGCCAATGCAGTTGTCTGCAAAGATCCCAGTTGTGATTTGTTATCACTTTTAAAATAAGACTGAATGCTCTGTATAAATGAATTGTCTGACATCATGGAAAATGTAACAATTTATCAATTGAAAATCAGGAAATATCTCAAAAGAGAAAATTATTACAGTGGACAATTTACTCGTAAGTTCAGGATATTACTGTACTCAAGACGTCACCTTACTGTTATTGCCATTAGTGATGTTAGCATAGTTATTAACACGGCTTCCTCGTTAACATATAAATAGCAGTGACGATAATAATTTTGAAAAAGCACCGGACGTGGCAGTAATTCTTTCTTCCTTATAATTTGTGTATTTGTTACATGCGTCACGGGGTGGTGAAGATGATGTGTGATCTTCCTAATCTTTATGGCTTTTGGTTATCGTTATCTAGGAGATGATCGATCGCGTTGTTATTGCCCGAATAGAGTAAACAATACAAAAAATATATGATATTAACATAGGTCTGAGCAGATATATATAATAAAATAACACGAGCCCTCGTATGTAAAATACAAGAACTTAATCTCATAAACAAAAGGAAATCGAACATGTCGTGTGACTAATTCGATTTCTCTCATCAATAGGGTTACGTATTTAGACGAAATTGAGTTAGCCATTCTGTTATACTGATAGAACAAAATTATATCATATTATCGAGTGATGATAGATCGAACTCAGATTGCCGGCATAACAGCATTACCTAGTGCTTCCGGTCCTTCCAAATCACTGTTGGTGATTTGAGCGTCTCTCTCTCTCTCTCTCTCTCTCTCTCTCTCTCTCTCTCTCTCTCTCTCTCTCAACACACACACACACACACACACACACACACACACACGTTAGGTCATCAACCTTTTAGTTGCAGACTGCTCTTTTCCCACTTTCCAATACATGTATGGAGCTAAGTACTTGTCAGTGTTTCTTTTCTTCTTCTGGGATCAACTAATTTTCTCATACTTCTGCATCAGATATCGTCGACCGAAATTCAACAGATCTAACTATGGTCGTTTCGCACCCTAATACACGTTCACGCCCTTTTTTACGTGAAATGTATGTCATTCTCGCTACTGTTCGCCGATCATGACTGTTAAAAGTATGATTCCACACTTACTGCTTGTATCATATTCTAACAGATTCTAATTGTTAGTAGTAGTAGCAGAACATTAATCCCAACATTCTGGATATTTGATACCAGAGACTGTCAACAGGTTCAGTGCTGTTGTTTATCTTCTCATGGCTAGCTGAGCCTGAATAAGGCACAAATGTTAATTGACATAACATCCCTTATCTCTAACCCTTACTAAAACAAGAGCACAGTGGTAGAGCATGCAGTTTCTAGCTGGGCTTGGTACTGTAAGCAACACTAGTTTTTCTAGTTTATGTGAAGAGTTTATCTGTACATAAAATCGTAGGACCCTTACTTACTTCGTGTTTGTGTGTCCTTTGAACCCGAATGTAACAATGACAATTAAGTCTCTCAGATATTAGTTATACCTCGCTGTTGCTATTAGATTACAGCTGAACTAGGACAGCCGACACACCAACTCATTTGAAGAGAATTCACAACCTAATTACACAAGAATTATAGGGCTTCATTGCTTGTTTTTACTCCGTTATTTTTCTAATTAGAGATTCATTGCCATACATTTTGGGACACATAAATATCAATCCTCAGCATAAATGACACTAATTATTTACGACAGATAATTTAAATATTCACACAATTTGTGTCAAAGGAAATGCATGAAATTTTACATGATATAATTTATGTTTCATAAAACAAAACCGGAATCCGAATTCTTTCATATTACAATATTATATAACTTGTAGTACATGAATCATTCAACATGCACTATTATATAATGAGTACATTAAAAAATAATGACAAATTTACATCAATGAACATATTGTATGTATTTGAGATTAACCTTGCCTTCCCGAGCCATCACTCGTTTATCATCGTCACTTACTTGGTTTCGAGTCTCAAATTTGCAGACCCCCTTCTCCCGTGAACGATTTGTTCAACAAAAAAATTTAAATATTAATTTTGATCGGGGTCCTCATACTTTGCCCCTGAGTAGAAAAACTCGGACTCCCCAATATCGCGAGGGGATTACTTTAAAAGACTACATCTGGGAACACATACCCACTCGTTAAGCTTAGTCAATCATGATTACTACTTTAACCAGCAAAACTAGATCCCCCCTACCAAAGTTAAAATAACTCTCAAAACCGCCTATATTAATAACTATTCTGGAAAATAGTATTTTGGGACACTTGTTGTAAATGGCATCCGATGTCCAAACATTTTCTCTGGTTCGTCTCAATTCTATCATTTAATGGATTTGACATTAATATTGCACTCTTATTTGGCCTAACCGTTAACAGAGAGTCCTAATTAAAATCCAATTTATGCCCACAACAGAACAGATTCCATCCTTTGCATTCAACGATTTATGGCGATTCTAACCCATACGTCAAACTTAATGTTTACATGTCAGATTGAGCACGACAAAATGCACTGTCGAAAACTGATCTTCAGAAAGTATTCCACAAGCGTTTCCACCATTGCAGATTGCTTGTTTGGTGATTGGAATTGGATGATAGATGTTGAACTTTCGCCAGAAGCTGCTCTTTTTTAAATTGTTATTAAATGTCATGTTTTGCAAATATGTATCTTAAAAATGAAATAAAATATTTGTTTAAGTAATTAAGTTTAAAATAACTCGTAAAACATAGCGGTTGTGAATGTACATATTTTTCGTTCTGTATTTAAACGTAATTTTTATTTTAAATAGATAATACGAACTTTAAGAAAATCTTATAAAATAGAAATAAGGTTATTTATAAGGACTTGCGCTGACTCGTTCAGAAAACGCCGGACTCGTAATCCAAGGTTCGCTGGGTAAATACCCGTTGTCAGCTGCCTCGTAGTGTCCTTGAGAAAGACAATTTGCTCCCATTTCCTCGACATGATACAACCGATGCTGTGTTTTAAACCAAGAAAAATAACTAAATAAATGTTTCAAAATTAAAGACAAGAACACCTGTATAACAGTTAAGTATCTTTCGACAATGTCAATGGCAATGTTTTCTTGTAGTTGTCTTTCTTAATTGTGGTGATATCAATAATGATAATGATGATAAATAATGGTGCTGACTTGCTGCATGCGTGATGGGTGGGTGAGCGAGTTTATGACCTTGATTTTGCTCTAATTCTACATCTACATTGGCTTGCATGCGGTAGCCCCGAGTGACTCAGTGGGCAAAGGCATTCACTTTACGGATCACTGACATATCGCCTGTCTCCATGGTGTCGATTCTCGGCTCGGCAAACGTATGTGAAACGGTTTGGCAGTAGTCTCTTGTGGGTCTTTGGTTCTTGCCGGGGTCATCCAGGGACGTCATTTAAAAAAATAAAAATCAAGGGGTGGGGGCAAAACTTGACTGGCTTAATACTTTTCGTATATAGGCTACATCAATTTTACAACACATGCAAATTCAGAGGAGGAGAGGCATGACCCCACCCCAGTAACGTCCCTGGTGTCATCCATTATTTTTCCTCTCTCAAACATACTGTCCGCAGTGTAACATGTGTTAACCAGATGGCTTTGAACCCCAAAACAAACTCCACAAAATTTCAAAATGATTTACGTACTTATAGTTTCTCTAGCAGATGACGGGATATGGGTACATTTATATCCTTCCGGTGGTGCGGCAAAGCAGCGACTGCATCAACGAGGCATAGCCGCGAAAACACCTTTTATACCAAATCCCTGTACTGAGATAACCCTATATCTGTCTTTATCTATACTAGAGTTGGCAACCCAATCACCATCAACGACCAGCCTCTGCAAGAACTAGACGATTTCACTTACCTGGGTAGTAAGGTCGCCATGGATGGAGATAACACAAGGGAAGTCGTCACAAGAATCGGCAAGGCCAACCAGACCTTCGCAATGCTGAAGCCTATATGGAGGACAAGAAACCTCAGTGTCCACACGAAGATCCGTATCTTCAAGAGCAACGTGTTGAGCGTCCTTTTGTACGGCTCAGAGTGTTAGAAGTCCACTGCGAACATAGAACACAAGCTCGAAGTGTTTCAAACCAAATGCCTGCGACGCATCATGAGGATCTTCTGGCCAAACACGATCTCAAATGAGGAACTTCGGCACAGAGCGGGTGCAAGCACCATCTCTGAGATCATTTCAACTCGGCAATGGAGATGGCTCGGCCATGTCTGCAGAATGCCTCCTGACTCACTACCAAGGGTGGCACTGAGATGGACCCCACAGGGGAAAAGGAACCGTGGCAGACCCAAAGAGACCTGGCGACGAACAGTGGAGAGAGACCTTAAGACCAGAGGCCTCACCTATCAGACCGCCCCTGCAATAGCTGCCGACAGACGGAAATGGTGCTCCCTTGCTGTTTCCTCAAGCACCAGACGGCGCAGAGAGGATTGATTGATTGATTGTCTTTATCTACCCATGCGCCTCGTTTCCATTTTCTATCTGCGAGTAAATTCCTATCCTCCTTAACCGCTGAACCGAAATTCTCCAAACATGGTACATAGGTATCCCATGTATTGTCCATCTACGAGAGGGGTATGATTTTTGGATCCCTTCCATTATTTGGTTGAGGTGGGGAAAATATTCAACACTTTCAATTTACAATGACATTTGCAGATACTTTCTTACTAAAGATTGTTCTGCCCAAACTAAAAGAGAAATAATGTATATGTTATTGATGTTTCATAATTACCACTAGGATCACTGCTTTGGGAATGGAAGAAGGTAATAATAGGAGTGCTAGTGCTGCTTATTTATATCCTTTTTTAGATCTTTGCTCACATTTAACTCCTTGAAAATAATTTTCTGTCTCAAACTGGTAATGATAAATGTCGATCATTAAGAAGGACATTTCTTCATATAGGGATATAAAGAACATAAATACTTTTTATGTTGATTCGTTTTGTAATTCAAGAGTACAACCTCGAAAAAAAAATGTTGATGATAGCTAAAATACGTTATTTTAAGGTGAGATCTTTAAACTGCTTGTTGGCGTAGAAGTAACACTGACAATTTCTGGACGCAACGCCACTATCGATATGTGATCCGGACCTACCCATCACATGCACAATTTGTGTCTAAATTCACTGAGCGTACCTGCTTACTCTTGACCTTCCGTTTCAATTATGACGCCAAATTAATGTTAAAGGTATTGAAATTATTAAAATTAGTAACGATGCGAACTTCCGGTGAACCATAATACTTTAGAGGGATAGTTCGCAATTGCTATAACTTGACTTACTCCGGGAGATCATAGTCTTTCGTTTTGCATGGGATGTCCAATAGAGGTTACAGTCAAGTATGTAATTGAATAAATGCGACATCACTGCCAGTTTGTTGTAAGAAAATAAAGCGAATCCTTTCCACGAGGACGGTTAGGTGCACCATAATCTTTAAGAGTTTGCGCCCTTATTATTGACAAACCAGAATAAGCGCATGGGCTTTCCTACAACTTTAAAATAAGGGTCAATAGTTAAAGCCAAGTTAAAAGTCATGGAAAAAAAATATAATTAATTATTTATGCAATTAATTCTCTAAATAAACGGTGGCAAATGGCAAATATATCGCGGCAAAGTTGCATGAGCACAAGGGAACTACACAGAAGCGAATGGAGATAAACATTATTAAAAATAATAGTATAAGTAGAGCTGATTACAAGTAAACATTTTGTACCGTGATATTTCTGAACGTACCAAGACGATAATAATACACGGCAATTGTACATGGGCCAACAATTCAATGTTCTGGTGGCAGCGACCTGACATTTTTTTTTCGATTTCCGGCTGTCAATAGCTGGCAAATTATATTGCTCTGATTCTAGATCTATGATGTTATTTGAAATAATATTAATTACCTCGAGAGAAAATTATAATAAAAAACAATTCAACTCAAAAGAAAACCATTGCCTTTCCCCCCCCCCCCAAAAAAAAGGGACTAGCACCTTATATTTGATGAATTTATTATCCGTATGTTAAATGTAATAATCTAAAAGCAATAACTAAGTGGAATGATTACGTTTGCATTATAAACAAGGCCATCAATGGACCGTGCATATTGCCTATTGATCAAAATACGAATCAAATGAAACCTACATTTTTCTAGGTACATCGTTGATCTAATTGGCATGGAAACTTGGAGTGGGATGCCATCACCTGGGCGAACTATTGACCCGAAAGGGTCAGTAAACATGCAATGCTCTTACGCAACAAACGAGGATATATTTAGTGGACTTGAGAAATTATGTAAATTTCAGACAGAAAACTTGTGCGCATTCTCAGAATTACAAAGAAAACTTTACTTAACGCATTCACATACAGTAAATAAGAAAAACATGACTTTTTTTTTAATCCGAAATTTTTTCTCGAAAGTTTGATATGGCCGAATATGCTTCGTTTGGCTAGCATGTGATTAAAGGCTCAAAAATAAAAATACTCGTAATAATCACTACTAATTTTTAAAATATTAACCGTTTTGTAAAAAGTATAGTTTTAAAAAAAGTTCTGTGTATGTATCACGAATAATAAAAAGATGTTGTTATTATCATGAAAGTCGTAACCAGATTTATCAGGAGTTTCCGTACTTTCCTTGCAGACGGAAACTACTGGTTATGGTCCAGTATTTAAATTTAATACCGTGGCACGTACCACGGAAAATATACCACGGTAAAACGATATAACAGTGATACCGCTCAACACTATTTTAAAGGCATGAAAGGTTTCCTTCGAATACGTTCTCCAGTCGCATTAAGGAATATAAGCCGTACAGCCTTACCGTCTCTACAGGTGGTGCCAGTTTGAAGCTTTCGCTGGTGTAATGACATCGTTCACCGCGCCTCCCGAAATCCGTTGGAATTCTTTGCTACTTTTCATGCCATCCACTGTGAACTACGTTATTTCCGGATTTATTAATGGTTATTATACAGTTGGTATAGGTTATTTACTTTTTAATCTGACATTAATTATGTGAATTTTTTTCACCAATGTGAACTTAATTTCTGCGTTCTCGGCCGCATTTTTTCACACGGCTAGGTTGTAATAGAACGTGTTAAAGTTTGTGTTCGTGAAAACTGCATCTTAATCAATCACTCCTGGTATAGCGGGTGCCTCTGGTGTTCGTAATGCAGTCAGTTATGCGGGATTTTTCTCCTCTTTCTTGTTCCGAATTAACTATCACAACTAAATAAGCTAACTTCATTAACACCAAGCCATCGAGAAATCTCATTACTCTTTTCTTGCATTTACATAGTATACATTTGGTCGGAAAATACATGGAAAAGTAAAGGATCGAGAGTACTAGTGTTTTGAATATTCACCTTAATACTAGCGCGGTGGGGGACACCGTTACATCTGGTGGAATGGAGGGAACTGCAACTTCTCCATCGTCTACACCATCTCTGGAGTTACAGTTGCGACGTTCGGTACAACAAGCAATAACGTTGATTAGTTTTTGGCAATCTTTAATGAGGCAATAGAGGAATTTATGAAGTGTTGCCGAACTTAGAATGTCCGCCACTACCAGCCCTCTTTTACATTGGCATATAAGGCCAAATCCTAAGAAGTTGACGAAGAGGAAGTCAACACTTTCTTCTGTCTTCTCAGGGGTCAGGAAGAATTTAAGAAATTGCTAGGATTTTATCTGCCGATCAGTAACGGGATGGTTCGCTGCACAACCCAAAAGCCAGCTGTGATCCCAGTCCTATTAATGAAAACAATTTGCTAATCAGTTTCGGAGTCAGTCGTATCGAATGGATAGAAAACCAAAGTCTATCTACCCCCGCGCATCCACGTATCCCGACCAACACCAGGCTACTATCCGGTAGTCGCCCGACTTTGTTCTGTTTCAAACTGCATTGGACCAATCTCTTTTCGACAAACGAGTGGGCAATCCAAATTGTCTTGATGTACTTAAGTTCTACTTTTTTGCTTTCGTCATCTCCAATCCTAACGGAATGTACCAGCCGACTCTGTAAAGGACACACTATTGTAGCAAGAGATCATGACGGTCTTTGAGAAGCGGACATTTGAGATTATTTGGAATCCACAGTCTTCGGAGTTCTAATACAAGCTTTTTCTTGTTAAGACTGCCAAGGGCATCACAGATGATGACAGCAAGATCAGTCTGCCTCTCCATCCGTCTGAACGAATTTGTCATCTGTCTCGATCTGGTAGACGCATATTCACATGTTCCCGTACATTCATACTTAAGGAAACTCGGTCGATATACCGAGGAAATCGTTATCCGTTGCACTCTCTCTCTCTCTCTCTCTCTCTCTCTCTCTCTCTCTCTCTCTCTCTCTCTCTCTCTCTCTCTCTCTCTCTCTCCCTCTTTGAAAATATATCCAAGGGCTTTTATGAAATACTCCACAGTATCGTATCCTGTTCGGTATGACTTAATCTACTTCCACGGCAGCGTATTTAAACAATATCTTCCAGAACCATATCTTTTTCCATTCTAGTCAACTGTTTCATTCCCCTTTTACATCGTCTACGATAAAAGGATCAGTGTAAAGAGCGAGACAGTATTATTCCTGGACCAATGACACAATCAAGTATGGCTCAGAAATACATCTCGAACAGCCGCCCCCGAATGTCTCCATCCTGGATCTGGATCCATGATTTCCTTTATGTTCTCTTTCATATATTGCTCTTTAGCTTCTAAAATATGATGAATATTCTGCTCCACATATCCTCGCACTCTTGCTATGTAAGTCTGCTCTATATCCTCTAATTCCTGTTCTATATTTCGTTATAGATTTCTACATGTCCTGCTCCATATGGCCCACTATATCGTCTATATCTGTTTTAAATAGTATATGCCTTGATCTATAACCTTCTCTATATCGTGTTTATTATATCTCCTCTTAAGTCTACCCTATATCCTCTACGTCTGCTCTATGTTCTCAATATCCTGCTTTATATACTCCATGTCCTGGTCTATATTCCCCGTGTCAGGGGTCTCAAACTCAAACCACCATAAAGGCCGCATAAGGTTATTTTTGATGGCCCAAGGGCCGCACCACCTTTGATATCTCTCATGACACCTTGTGACACCAATTATTGTGCAGCTCACAAGATACGGCTTGCGGTCTTCATGCGAACCGCAAATTGAGTGTTTTGAGACCCCTGCCCTATATCATGCATTACATGTCTCTGTCATGTTCTATATCCTGTTCTATATCCTTCATGTCATCCATGTCTGATGTATTTACTCCATGTCTATTCTTTATCTTTATTTATGCTCTATATCATGTCGATCAAGAAAGAAGACATTAGTTTGGGCCAGAGAACAATTAATTAGATTTATGGGGACATGTGCTTGTTAAATCGCTATACTGCAATGATTTATAATATCTGTGTCGGAAGAGGAGGTGAGTCTTAATTAAGTCTTCGTTTCTTTAACCGTCTCAGACAAGTCTAGGGAAGGGTTATCTTCGATTTTATCAAACATTTAAAAATTGATATACTCCAAAACAGCCGTGCAACCTAAAGTCAGACTGACAGCAAATTTAGGCGCCTAGTTATGAAAGGCGGTAGATATATTTAATCCTAGTTGGTTACGATAAATAAGGAGTGTGTTCACCACACGAAAACTCCTCGTTTTAAATAAGACCCATCGAAAAATCTAGTTAGTCCATGTGTTTCCTGCAAGAGTGAAATTATCATACTTCGAGAGTAAATTTTGGAAGAAATCCTCTCATAAATCATTTTGTCCAAGGGATCAGACGTCTGAGAAGTCGACAGACACAATGTGGGCGGCAGAAGCGAGCCAAAGCTTGAACGCACAAAGTATTTACGCCAATCTTATGTAAATTCATTGTTACCAATATGATGATTTGCTTGAATTTATTTCATTATATATTTGCATGAATATATTTGTTAAAATTCGTAGGTAAATTTCTTTGATATGAGCTAGCTGTGTTGCGTTCATTTATATGAATTAGTATAATAATAATGTTCTTTACATAAGTTTGACGAATTGTTCGAATCTGTCGATGTTTGTTTACTTTAGTTGATATGAGTTATGAGATTCAATGTGAATTCACCGATCTGAAATGATGTCACTTATGATAAAGACTTGAGTGCGCAATGACTAAAATTAACATTGTATGAGGCGAGATTTGTTCAATACTTGAATGTGTGTATTCGCTCGAAATTATCTTAGTTAAGCCATGCAATAAATTACATTTATTCATTTGTGTAATTGAGAAGAGAACTGAACTGTTGTGTCACGTGTAGTGTCAATGTGAATCACTGTTGAATTAATCATTATGAAGCACATCAATTTTAAGAAACTAGGTTTGTTTATTGTCTTCTACGCTTGGCTTAACTGAGGTAACCTTTGGTATCTGTTGAATTCTGATAGGACGATATCTGACGTAACGAGAGTAATAATCTATTCCCAGTAGGATATCAGATAGAAGACTTAGGTCACTTCTCTGTTTATTTTACAAAGGAAATAGCTCCACAGAAATAGCAGAGTACCTACCGAAGACCAACCGAAGTATATACATATTTACGTACTCACGTGTCCACTTATCTACACAAAGTTGGAGGGACGAAAGGAGGTGAGACAAAACAGAACGTTTTGGCGAAGGTAAAAGAGAAAGCGAAAAGGACAGAGAAGAACAACCGCAGTGAAGTTGGAGTGAACCGGAAAGAAACAGGTTATGAAGTTATACAAGGCAATGACTTCGACTGTTTACCCGTTTCTGTGATGAAATGATTCTATCATTTAAAACACATTGGCTATTTATATAAATACATTTTTGTTTGAAATTCGGTGAATGTTTTATTTCAAAAGATGTGTATATTCGTAACGTAATGTATTCTAACAGTTGTTTATGAAGTTGATTTCATGTACGGAGGTTCAAGTCATTCTGTTCTATATAAATCTATCTTCTCAGATATTTACTTATTCCACCTATAAGTGCTACACTTTATATTTCTTGATCTGGGCAATAACACCGATAGCGATCATCCTCTAGATAACAAGAACCGAATAAAGGAGACACATTGTAAGAAGGTACATTCAATCACCACCCACACGGGGCCACACCCCTCCACAATCCTTCATGTCCCGGTCTATAATCTCTATATCCTGTTTTATACCATGTTATATATCATCCATCTCCTGCATTATCTCTGTTGCATATCCAACATGTCTGCTATATATTGTCCATTTCCTGCTACATATTCTCTTCTACATCCTCTTTACCATACACTCTCTTCTTTATACATGCTATGTTTTCGAAGCTCTAAAACTAAATCCCTTTTGACCCATTAATGCATGTTAGATTTAGCAGTCTGTAACACGTTCTTTATAAATTCATTGCACATCGCGTGTTGCCTCTTTGACTACACATTTTCCTTCCAATCTTTGGACTTTTGACTGATTTTGTTACAGGCAAGCTGGATTCATTCCTGGAATAGAGCAAGCTAACCTCACAATCTTAATTACTAAGAATTTGTTTGGCAAATGAGTGAGCAATAGTCATGAATAGCATACATGAGTGATAGTGGAAACAAATGAGTCCAAACAAAATGATCTACTAGCATGAGTGGAAAGAAAGGCCAATGCAAGCAACAAGCGACAACCAGATGACAGAGTAGATCTCTAATGGAAGCATCGGACTAAAGTTTGAGTGATCGCAGAATTTCAGTATTTTAACTGGACTTAGAGGAAATAACGCTTTTAAAGAAGATTTGGAGAGTAATTAACGCTTTAAAATGGATTTGGAGGGAATAACGCTTTTTAAACTGGACTTGGAGGAATCAACACTTTTAAACTAGACTTGGAGAAAATAACGCTTTTATAGAAGATTTGGAGAGTAATTATCGCTTTTAAACTGGATTTGGAGGGAATAACGCGTTTTAAACTTGAGTTGGAGGAATCAACGCTTTTAAACTGGACTTGGAGAAAATAACGCTTCTAAACTAGACTTGGAGGAAATAACGGTTTTAAACTGGATTTGGAGGAATTAACTCTTTTAAACTAGACTTAGAAGTATTAACGCTTTAAACTGGATCTGGGAATAATTAACGCTTTTAAACTATAGACTTGGAGGAAATAACGCTTTTAAACTGGACTCAGAAGATCTAACACTTTTAAACTAGGCTAGGAAGAAATAACGCTTTTAAACTAAACATGGAGGAAACAACGCCTTTAAACTGGATTTGGTTGAATTAAAGCTTTTAAACTGGAATATAAATCTCTTGCTAAGTCACAAAGAAGAAAAGAAAATATTTGCATTATACTACGTAAGCCGAAGCTACAAAGAAAATATACAAATATAAACGTATAAGTACCGCTCACTGACAAGACGTTCCGTAACGGGTAGATTTAGTCTTACGGTAAAACATTTATACACAGACGATGTAGCTAAACATCCCGTCTGTGCGCTGGAAGCATTCGGTTTTTCCCGTCGAAAACACTTCGAACGTGCGGCATAGGATGAACCGAACTCTGTTTCGAAATATTGTACAATTTACATAAATCACCCTCGGGTATCGTTGGACACACAATAAGAAGCCCGAGTACAAGTATTTAATAAACAAACGAATTTATACAATTCCGTGAAAACGACGTCCAGTCTGCGCATAAGACACCGAACTTTCATCGAAAGAGATAGAAGAATACACCTGAAAATGGATTAAGATTCTCATCACTAGCACACACAAAAAAAAAAAACAACTGAAAGTTTTTTTTTCTTTCTTATTTCCGATTATAGATGCAGAAGAGGCAGATGCTGTATCAATTGTTTTAGAGTAAAACACCATCACGTTTAACAAAGTCTATATGCGTTACATGGCAATTGGTCATATTCCAAGAGGTATATTACAAAAGTCTATATAACTACAGATACACGAATAAAGTATCTTCTTATTTAGTGTGACAATAAAAGATTGAATGCAGAAGAACGTTGACATTTATTTGTAAAAGGAAATAATGAATTACAAAATGAAGACGTTGAAATTGTAATAAGGCAGTTATGAAATCTTCTGGTGGAGAAATTTGTTTTTCGAGACTCGGAAACAGAAGAATACATTAAATATATGAATACAAATGATAATGACAAATGCGATGTCAAGAGTTACGGAATTATGTATCATCTGTTAAATTTTTAATCTAATTTTTATTTGAGACGTTTGAGACGATGAAGTTATATTTTGTAGCCTTTAATTCGATGGTTTGTACTATCGCAAAAGTGCATGTATACTCCGCGGTACGAGTTCCTTTCATGGCAAAGTCAATCTAAGGTGAAATCAACAACTTAGCAGGTCACGAATGGCATGTGGGTTACGTTAACACGCGTGGAATTCATAATTCACTTGTCCTTAAGACAGCTATGGAAGCCCTTGCATCTGATTGGTTCAATTAAATTTAAAGGTCAAACCAGGACTGTTTTGTTTATGACTGTTTGAGTTATGTTGAAACAATAAGATTTAATTGTTCGAGAAATTCAATGAAGCAGATTTTTTTTTAGTTTAAACGCAAAAGGGCACTATATAATGAAGATACACGCACCATGTTTATTCTTTCAGTTTTTATACACATCGTGTAACCTGTGTGTGATTTGGATTTTCAACGCAGCTTTTATAAAAAAAAAAAAAAATTACATGTAGTTATATCTTTACGATGTATTCAGTGTAGCAGTTTATAGTGATATCTAGCACTGGGGCATCATGCCGCAGACGTGTAGCATGATGTTCCACCTAGTCACATTATCCTGACATCATGCCGACCAGTCCTAACACTGACCTCTTAATGCTGAGCGCCATGCGAGGCAGCTGACATTACCATTTGTATAGTCTTTGGTATGACTCGGTTGGGGTTTCAACCCGCGACCTCCCGCATGCAAGGTGGACGCTTTAACCACTTAGGCCAACAGATCGGTAAATACACAGCGTTAGTAAGAGTCGGAGAGAAATCTGTAATATATATCTTGGTTATAGCAGAGCAGATAAACTTTAATATAAGCAGTCAGTACTTTGCGGATTAAGTGATTATATTCAAGGACTTTATTATGTAATTTGTTCAATCGGATTATTTGAAGCTTTCGAGGACTAAAGTGATATTCTTCATTCACGAGATTTCATTGAAGTAATAACATTTGGATTAATGATTCTGCTGAATTCAGTTGTGTTATTACGGTAGCAAATAAACACTAGTTGTTTCGTTCGGATTACATTGGAACAGTTTCCGGATTAGTGATACATTTATAATACATTATTAAGATTACATTTTGGAGTTCATACATTGTAAGTTTTTTTAATTCTTTCCTTTTGTTTGAATTTTAAACAAATAAAGTCATATTTTGGAAACTTTGTTGCTTTTTTTATATTTTACATAATCTTGGTACTAAAGTTCAAACCCCAGAAGTCAGTTACATAATCACATTTAAAGACGACGAAAAATTATTTATGCAAAAAAAAACAAAACAACAACAAAGCATTTGCTTTGATATGATACTATATTCATATTGCAATTTCTGCAATCTTTTCACTACAACGGCTTGAGCAAAGAATGTGAAGATTTCAGATTATACGAAGGAAAAAGCAATGTCAGGAATTCATTACTTGCAAAGATACAGTAACTGGTAACGTTACAAAGTAGACAGAGCGCCAGCAGAATTCTTTCTTTTTTTTTGGGGGGGGGGGGGGGCTGGGAGGGCAAACAGTAAAGGTCAGCTATTAAGTTTTACAGATGAAGGCCAAAACATGTTTAGAGGTGAAATGTGGGAGGATAAGCCTTCTCCTCCTTGTCCTTATGTGCGGCCGCCCATACAAAGCAGATAGCGTCCAACTGAAACACATCTGAACCGTCTTGTATAGTTTGGTTGTGCATGCCTGTTTTGTTTGGATTTAAATGTGACAATAGATGAAAGATATTATATATTTCACAGCGAGATATTACCGAAAAATTTATTAATAGGAGAAAAATATTTCGCTACAGTGACGATATAACTGTTTGAAGTACTTTAAATTTATGACGTATATACGCAGTTAGGCGTGTTATTCAGACAAGTATTTTTCAATATTTAGCCCACCCACCCCTCCTTCAGGATGTACCTATCTTAAAATGTATCAGCTGTAGAAACTCTAGGGTACATTATGCAATCAATGAGGTGTCACCAAGAAATTAGAGCTGGGTACCTTTTTGTACCGTCGTATAAAACTGGATTACTCAACATACCGCGATACGTACGTACTATGGTATACCGCATTTATTTTATGTACCAACAATTCAATGTCCTGCGTCAGGGTCCGGGCACATTTTTTAATTTCCGTCTGAAAATAACTGAAAAAATATTTTGTTCAGATTTACAGCAGATTAACATCATATTAAATCCATGATATTATTAGGAACAAGTATTAATTATCTGGAGAGATAAAAATAAAATATTTCAGCTCAAACGAAAAGTAAAGCCCCCTCCCACCATTAATTAAATGACCAGCATCTTACAGTAGACGGATTACCTATCTGCAAGTTATAATCTAAACACTGTAACTAAAGTGGAATGATTACGCTTATACGATAGCTGATAATGTGAAAGACACCGTTCTGACATTAGAGAGCTTTTTTTTTTATTATAGAAAAATACGAACTTTCGATACTGAAGCCTACAGTTTTCCTTTTCAATTTTGATAAAATAGGCAGAGAACTTTAACTGAGATGATAACACTCAGGCAAGATATTTTATTAGAGAGGATAGTTAACATTTAACGCCCTTATTCAACATACGAGAAAATATTTAGTTGACTTGAGTTCAGTTCAGACAGAAAGCAAGTGCGCCTTTAAAAATTTCGGGATGATTCGCAGTCTTATAAAAGGAACATCTACTTTACAGGTACACTTACGCTGATAAATAACTAAAGCATGATCCGAATTTATGTTTGATTGTTTGTTAACACCTCTTCAATAAATACTCTAAAACGAACTCCAATCAGCAAAAATATTTTACGTATGAATTTGTTTGGAATAATTAGTTTTTTACATGAAGCATGAAAATTATAAGTGACTTAACTTACACAACATACTGATACGTGTCAGCTATAATAGATAACGACAAACGGTACACATATTAGAAGGTAGGTGTGTGTGTGTGTGTGTGTGTGTGTGTGTGTGTGTGTGTGTGAATTTCTAACGTAGCTTTAACACTTTTTCATTCATGTCGTTACAATGTCTGCAGTATGGTAGTTTATAGTGATCTCTAGCACTTGTTGATCAAGCCGCAGACATATAAGAAAACACATATTGACTGTAATAATGATTCTTTGGTATCTACATTCCTATGTTTTTTCTTTAATAGTTTTTCAGTTTTATTTGTACTTTTCACGTATTTTAGAAAACGACACTCCTTTTTTTTTTTTCGCAAGAAAATAAAAGACAAGATTTAAATATTAAACCTGATATTTGAAATCCAATCCGGTACCATGCCTCAAATAAATTAATCATACACAAAAGATTTTAATACTCTAGTTTCTCAGATTTTAAACCCCTGTTTTAGATAATAGATTTTTCATTTCCAGCTTAATTGTTTTAAAATAATGTTTCTTTTTATTTATTTTTTATTTTTTATAAAACAGATGTTCTGTGATGTATGTATCAAGGCAAAGTTTGTCAATCAATTGATATTTTGAAAAAGGAGTGTGTCACCAAACATAAATCCAGGCGGTGTAAATAATATTTGTGCATTTTACTCATTGATCTTTTCCTTTTTGCCATCAATCCCGTGTTACAGCTACAGAGACTTAAACTCCGCAGGAAGAAATAGTAAACAACAAATAAACAAGTTTTGCATAATTAAAAATAGTTATTTATTTCTCAAAATACAAGAGTGAAAGAATCCCTATATTGGGTGTTAACTTATGCTAATATATACGGTCCAATATTGCCAGGTGTTTACTCTTGTAAGTTTCATTCGTGGGAATGGAGATCCTATTTTGGTTGTTGAGAAAATTTATACAGCATTCAGTGATCATTATTTGGGATTTAGGAAGCATTGTCATTGTGAAAATAATCTTTTAAAGTTTCATTTGCAAATAATCAGCAGGTAATTATGCAGTTTAAGTAGCTGTTGCATAAATATTAATTGTCTGAATTTAAATCTAGCCATGTCTGTATGGAATCATGCAGTAAAGCGAAAAAATGCAAAAACTAAAGAACTTGAAGGTCAGTGCAACCGATGCAATAGTCATAAAATGCTCAGGAAACTCAACAACAACTCTAAAGAGCCATCTCAAGACACATGGAATAAATTTCGACAGAGAACAGCAACAAGAACCAACATCCAGCAAAAATGTTGTGAGCGAGAAGCCAACTCCCAGGCCAACTCTTACAATGGATGCTTTTTTGAAGAAAATGACTCTTAAGGAGATTGTTACTGACATGGCCACGGACAACATTACAATTCGTGCGATAACAAGGAACAAATACATCCGCCAGTCAGTATCGAGAGATGGTTTTAATCTTCCAAAAAATGAGACTGGGGTAATGAAATTAATTCACGACGATTTTGACGAAACAAAGCTTCTCATGGTTCGCAACAAAAAGGAACTGTTAAAGAAAGGCGCAAAGTTTAGTCTTTCGGTTGATGAATATACCAGCTCGAGGAATCGTCGATATTTCGGTATTAATTTGCACGAGAATATCAATAGGAAGACAATAAAAACTGGATTAGTTCGCATTCTTGGATCTTGCTCAGCACTCAATATGATTGAAATTGTCAAAAATCATGTCAAAGATTTTGGATTATCGTTTGATCATGACATAGTTGGATCGACTCTTGATGGTGCTTCGGTCAATAAAAAATTTATTCGACATGTCAAGTCAATTGGACAACTTTGCTTGAATCACGGTATTCACCTTGGTGTCTGTGACACATTGTTTCCAAAGAAAGCTATAGAAGAACCAGAATTTGATGATTCGTTGCTGGGGTTGCTGGATAGTGACGAAGTTGCTGAAGATGACGATTTCGATGACATTGCTGATGTTGACTTTATTGAAGACACTGATGCTGAGGAAGAAATTGACTACATTGAAATTCTTAAGAATGCACGAAAATTGATCAAAAAAAAAATCTTCAGTTAAAAATCAAGTATTCCAAGACAAAGTCTTCGCTGAGCTTGGACATCATAAGGAGTTGTATTTGGATGTCAAGACTCGCTGGAACTCTATTCCAACAATGCTAGACTCCTTAATTCAGACAGAGAAACCTCTTCGTGAGACACTTTTGGAGTTTGAGGCAGAAGAATATATTAATTGAGTTGATTTTGAGGCATTGAAAGTTCTGAAAAATGTGCTAGAACCAGTTGAGCTTGCTGTCAAAAATTTGATCAAAGAAGATGCTACATTGTTGTCTGCAGATGTAATAATCAAGTTTATGCTTAAAAAACTCTCAGACATCGATCATGAAATCATGACAACATAAAGCGACGTATTGATGAGCGAATTAACAACGATGTTATGAACCTTTTACCTTCACTTAAAGATCCTTCTATTTCGCCATCAAAAAACAAACTCATATTTGCCGCCAGTCTTGCTTCTCGCTTATTCTGTGTTATTGACGATTACGATGATGATGATGATGATGAAGAGAAACAATCTGAAACTCTTTCAAATGATGCCGAAGAAAGAACAATGTCACTTCAAGAGGAGCTGAATTTGAAACTTCAAGAGAGTACCACCACCACTAACGCTGCTCAAGATAAATTCAAATGGTTGAAGAGTGAATTTGTATTGTTTAAAAACACTGGTAAACGAACAGATCATCTTCAAAAGCTTTATGATGTTCTACTATCGATCAAACCCACTTCAACTGACGTGGAACGTGTTTTCTCCGTGAGTGCTAGCTTTTGCACTAAAATCAGATCTCGCTTATCTGACAAATCGCTGAATGCACTGGTCTTCCTCAAATTTTTTTATAATAAGTAGAAGAAGAAGTAAAAAAAAGTTTTTTAAAACATGTCATTAAAAACATAAATAAAAAACTTTGCAGAACAGATTTTTTTTTATTTTAATGCATTTTAAGGAAAAACAGTAAAACAGCTGTTAACAGCTGTTTTTTGGAAAATAAGAAACAGTAAACAGCTGTTTTTTTTTAAAAAGTACTGTTTTTGAGAAACCCTATGCACAATGCGAAGTCCAATATTTGAGTCAGACTGATATCTAGATGAGATAGTCAACACTTTTGAATCACCCTGGACCACTCAGAAAATTGCAACCTCTTTCCTTGGAATTTCATGTTGCCAATATTACATTTCATCGAAATTGCATTATTTGCAGATTTTAAAAGAAGAAAAGGCCAAAAATATGGTGTGAATAGATAGATGTTATCCGTGGGAAATAAGTCTTCAAACTGTTAACTGTTAGCCAACTGTGCAACTCGGCCAATGATTCAACACCACTAGACAAATTCCTTTATCAGTACATGTACATTCATTCGTTTTGTTCGTCGTCATTTAAGCTATTGGCAGGCTACAGTGTCTCATCATCCGTACACTATGGATGCACGAATGTTTAAACAGAAAAGATGAGCAGGTCTTGACTGTCTCGTTGGATTCCTTTTGTATTATCAAATTACTTGGAAATGGGACGACTAGCCACAGCTTGGCTATTCGATTTCTTTATCAGAATTCTTGAACAAAAGATCAGGATGTATTTACTCACGGTGATCAGTCCACCTGGCAAATTCTGTCTCATCGAGTCCACAATAGTAGCATTCGAATATTGTTTTCAAAATCTGACATTGTTTTATTTAAAATGTGACATTAGAATATGTCAACGTTAAAATTACAAGTAAATTAAGGTTTTAATTAACGAACCATATACTATTTTAGACATTTTCAAACACTGAGAAGACATACTAAACCAAATTGAACACCACCGCATCCTTGCGTGTAAAAAGATACTAACAAACCGAGATTTCAAACATAAGCAGATGAGAACTATACGATTCTAAGAACCCGACATTTCAAACATAAGAAGATGAGAACTAAACGATCGTAAGAAACCTAGATTTAAAACATAAGCAGATAAGAACAAGAATATTCTAAGAACCCGAAATTTCAAACATAGGCTGATGAGTAGTACTTCGAGTTGATATTTGTGGGGTTTTGAAGTTCCACTCACGATTTATTTCTTCCTATGTTACCGATGTTCACCGAAACTCTACTGGTAAAATAGATTTGTCTTTGCTGATTGAAAAAGATCAATCCATATACCTTGTACTGAACGATTTGGATCAAACTGGTATTTCCATGGTAACCAACCCATGAGTAATAATGTTGTTGCACTTTAGATTCCTTGGGGTTTTTTTCTGTTGTTTCTTGTTTGCTTTTTTTTGCGGGGGGGGGGGGGTGATTTTTTATTTTGTTCTTCAAGAACGAGAATAACTGATGGTATTTCCTCAGAAAACCGCATTCTTTTAAAATCCATAAATACGTTTGAAGTTAATATAGATAAATTGCAAGCTCCTAAAATCGAGGAAACGTCATTTTAGTGAGCATAAAACATTACCCTTGAAATAATGCATCCAAGTTTCATTAAACAATTTGACTCTAGAATGGGTTTCGTCAGCTTTCCTCACGTTGTTGACCAAACCAACCCGAATTTACATCACTGACCTGAATGATACAGAGGCTATTGCGGTACTATAAATATTGTTTGGTGGGATTCATAGATGAACTGAAATCATATATTTTGAATTGCCATACTGCCAGTGAATTGCATGACACCATCAGGGCCGGATTTAGACATGACCAGGCCCTAAGCTATATGAAGCTGTAGAGGCTTTTGTTTGGTGAGTATTAACATAGAATAAAGCAGTAAAATAATTCTGAAATTTTGTGAGTTCCCTTCAGACTGAGGCCATAATTTGTGGCCTGTTTAGCTGACGCCTGTATCTGGACCTTCACGTCATGTATGGGTATATGCTTATCAGTGGTGAGTGGTGGTGAATATTGAAATATAGAATATTCGTATTCAGTTATTTGGTCATGACAGGGATAATGAAATTTATTCAGAAGATTTCACCACATCTTGATTAGTTAGGACGCTACAGTGACGTCAACTATCTTGTCTTATTTTTAGGATCCTGAAGCGACTCTAAGGAATCGGTCGATAAACTAATTAAATGATTGGTTGATATGATAATTAGTTTATAATTATTCCATTGAACTCTTTTCTTTTCTTTTGGTGACTGAAAGATGTAAAGCAATGACTAGCATTGAACCAAAAATCTTTACTGCCGTGCTAGTGCGCCAGCAGAATTATAATTATTTTCGGTGTGTGTGTGCGGGGTGGGTGGGAGGGACAAATATATAGTGGTCAACTATTAACTTTTACGGATATTGACAAAAACATGTTTAGAGGCGAAATCAATTGGGTGAAATGCTCGCCCCTATGTGCGGACGCCCATGGTCCGTGCAAAGTTCACGTTATTTTATCAAATTCCATCATCGTGCTAGTGATATAATGTAAAACCGCCTTCTCTTTATTCACTGTTATGTTGTCAATACTGTGACAAAAATAAATTGTTTACTGTCATGTTTTGACAGCTAAGACGTGCAGAATGATGGATTATGGGTTCATGTCATGTCAAGAAACGCCACAGTAAACAAAACAGAGTAATAGGATAATGGTAGATAAAAACAAAAGTATGACATTTTATGTACTTGAAAAACCATGAAGTCTTGATCAAGTGTCAGCGAAAGTTTCAGTTTTACACAATGGACTGCGATATTCGATCACTAGTATAAAAAATATTTCACAATGAATGGCTAATGTATGTATAAGACAATGACCATGACATGTACGTCGATCCAGTCCGAGACTAGTTTTGTATACGTACAGAATAAAGATGTATCCACATACAACGGTTGATGACTCCATGACCAAAACTGTACTTAAAATATTTTTTAAAAACATCATTAATATTGAGGTCAGTCTAGCATGTGGAAGGATGTACAGACCAAGAGCGCAAGACACGCAAATAGATACAAGAGAAATTGCAATGTATGACGGGATCAAATACATAAGAGTAAAACGGCGCCCTATAATACAATACTTTCTAAAAGGATACATACATACATACATACATACATACATACATACATACCTACCTACCTACCTACCTACCTACCTACCTACCTACATACCTACCTACATACATACCTACCTACATACATACATACATACAGTGCTGTCTCTGACAACATTAACAGAAGCATACACGTTAGATAATTCGAAAAATGGTCAGAGTGTTACGTCACTCATTGCCTTGCTTACACAACACACATCAATCCATATACCATCTCGGCCATGCATGCATCACCAGCAATAATGTCAAACAGCTCGTATAGGCATTCGTACGTAGCAGACACACCCGCATATTGACCCAGAATTTAATTCTTATTTTAAGTACACTGTCACTCAAAACTCCAACGACATAAATCAAGTCTCTCTCTCTCTCTCTCTCTCTCTCTCTCTCTCTCTCTCTATATATATATATATATATATATATATATATATATATATACACGCATATATATATATATATATATATATATATATATATATATATATATATATATATATATATATCAGATTTAACAAATGCAAATTTCTAAGAGGTTTGGTATGGATTCATTATCGAAAACATGATACATTCTAAATCTCAGGCTACAGAGACGATTAGATTTGTTGATAAATCCGAATAAACACAAGTATCTACTTCTCATGTAAGTTTGAAGAGACAAATATGGTTTTCTTAGTTCATCCAATACTTCTAGATTAACCATGCTCACAATTAAATAGCGTCTTAATACGTATATGGTTGTATAATTTGACAGGCATACAAAGCACGCCCATAATATGACGTATGTAAAGTGTCAAACTTTGTCATACTGAAATTCACTATCTTGTGCATAATAAATTGGAGTTTACATCCAGAGGAGATAAGCTGAATATTAATCGTTTGTTTCAGAATAACATTGGCTCTGACTAGCAGAAAGCACGAAATTCACATCAATTTCGCGAGATCTTTGAAAGATATCACCCGTTGCACAAGCGAATACTTTTTAAATCATCAGAATTTGGTAGTCTGATTTTACTATAGTCAACACGTTTTTTTTTTAAAATCAGATTTTGCTTTACTTCTGGCTTCCTTCCGATTCATAATTTTGCAAACGCCGACTGTTAATGGATACTAAGACTGGATAGCTGCTATTCGCAAGAAAGTTTGTCTACGACATGTAGATAAATGTTAAAAGTATTGTCCTTTTATTGATAAAAAGAAATATGGCTACTGAATAGAATTCCAGTACATAAACTGAGTGCTCCTGGAATTAAACTTACCTCGTGTGGGGCATATCATAATTGCATTCAACAATTGTATAACAAGACATTCCAATGCACCACTGTTGGGTCTGAAGACCAAGCTAGGTGTGGCTGTTTTAACTGCATTTTTGGGGTGGTTTATTTTTGTTTCAAGTTAAAGCTTGGTTGCTGTACATGAGTTTGTCCGACCGCATTGGTCTCCTAGACAAATTTGTTCACACAACAAGTACTGGTGCAAAGTCAAATTTTGATCGAACGTTTTCCTCAACTGTTCATTGAGTTTCACAACGTAAGTGTATTTGGTTGCGCATCACAGATATTACGTATATCCGGCATAGTGACTGGCATAAGGTGAAATCCCCACATGACGTCACAGGGCGTAAGGGGTATTTATTTTTATTATTATTACAAATTTGAGTCCATTTTTAGGGTTAATAACGAGTTCAGACTGTTGTATCCTTGGTGCTACTATTATCATCTAAATCAAGACTCTTTTCGACTGGGGGTGGAATGAACTTTTTTTTGTAAAAAAAAATGTTCCCTCTAGATATCTAAAAATATTATTAGCAACGCAAACAACCTATAAAATTCATCTTAATAGCTTTAACCTGGATCAAAACCTGGATTTAACCTAGCCCATCCCCCTTTCTGCGAAAATTAATAGTCGGTCCGTCAGGCTGCACAATTATTTTTATTGTGATCTGATATTCATCAGTAAAACCATGTCCTTAATATAATTTTAAGAAATCGATACGAGAAAAGGAAAACATTCTCGATAATCAAGTCCTTAGGTTATTTGATAAAAGTATATCGTTGAGTGAAATTACGAGGGATATTTGAAACGTTTGTTATAACATTTGTTTGCTTCATTGAACCTGTCAACAAATTTATACATCGACCGATGACTAAATAAAGTAAACACGCTGAAAAATCTACAGATGCATGTGTGTAACGTAACAATTACAAATTACAGTGACCTTGAAAATATCGAAGAAGGAGAACAAGTCTGCCGTTGTACAAACGGCATACTGTAATATCCAGACGCTTTTAGGGTATGCTCTCCTGATATAAAAGCCTCTTTGGATGAAGTTTATGGATACTCTGGCAAATCCACGTCTATCCTTGGAAAACTAATGTTTGCCATTGGTATGAGGGAAGTTGCTACTGTAAAGAGGCAATGAATGTAGATCCTCAATACTTAGTTGGTAGATACTTCTACGTTATCACGGGCATAAATATGTCATATATATATATATATATATATATATATATATATATATATATATATATATATATATATATATATATATATATATATATATATATATATATATATATACAAATATATATATATATATATATATATATATATACAAATATATATATATATATATATATATATATATATATATATATATATATATATATATATATATATATATATATATATATATAGAGAGAGAGAGAGAGAGAGAGAGAGAGAGAACAACAAGCTTCGTAAAAATTATAAACAATTTATTTCCCTGCTAAAATGGAAAAAGAAATTACATTTTTAAGAATCAAATTAAAACAACAATCCAAGAATAATCCAAGAATTAAGTTACAAAAAGAAAGTCATAGTAATGAAATGTTCTAATATTTTCAAGTTCGAGTTACCGTGGAAAATCCAAGATGGAAGACGATGACGTATACCAAAGTCTGGTTTGCGCTTATCTACAGTTCCTTGTAGAAACACAATATTCAACATTCCTTTAATATCCAAATGAACTGAAAAAAGTTAACATGGATTCAAAAACTGACTACAACAAAAGAAAATGACTTAATGTCAGATGTAACAGCCAAAAACTAAGAATCACTAAAACAAAGCTCAAGTTCAAGTACATACAAGTCCATTGTCCACACACATTGTCCACTGTCTACGCCTTCATCTCTGCGACTCTCTATATTGCAGACACAAACTTTGCCCCAAAACAGACAGACAAAAGTACATACAAGAAAATATACTTGAATGTATACGACAAGAACTACGCTCGCATTGTAAATAAACTGATCTTTTGGGAAATGTATTACAGATCCAACCTATGCACATGAGTGTAGTTTCCATTTATCAGTGCCGCCATTGCTAAGCACCGTATTCCTGCAGATAGACCCAATATTTGCATACATGCTTAGTAAGTCTTTCTGTTATTTCTTTGCATTGCTGGGGCTGACAATTCCATAAGGATGTATTAAATTATGTTTCTGAGTGCCTTCAATTCTCATAAGCAAAATAGACTTAATCAAGAAATGTATTCTGAACGCAGAGTTGTACTTGTCCTTATAAAAGAATCAAGCAAACTGATCATTGTTAAAAAAAAATATTGTTTGGTGATGACAATGTGTAGAAGGTCTAAATTTATTATTCCAAGAGAATACATTGTCAAGAGGTGGTGGGGATGTGTTATCTCCCTTATGTATTATTTTCATCGCTGTCTAGAAGACGATCGACCATGACGATATTATTCATGTCGAGCAATTAATAACAAAATATAAAATTAATGGATGGAATAACAGTGGTCTCAGCAGAGATATATAATTGAGACACACGAACCCCAGAAAGTATAAAACAAAATGAAGTCCAACATGACATGTGAATAATTCACTTTATCTCGGAAATAGAGTTACAAAATGATGCGAAATTCAATTAGACTTCTATTATTCTGATAAAACTAAAATGTCATCGTGTGCTGGAGTGACACTCAGATTGTCTTTCTATCCTATTAAAATTCCCGTAGAGGGTGACATATTTCCAAACGCAACGTTAAATTCACACATAGGCTCAGACGTAAAATCTAAATTTCAACAATATCCTAAAGTGACATTCGTCATCTTATATTATAATTGAGTCTGCATTGGCAGTCACGTAATGTTAAGCTCCCATTAGTGTCGTAAGGCCCATTATAGCTCCTCTCGTATTAGGAACAGTAATCAATGCATCATGGCTCTCTTGCTTTACATTTGAAACATTCAAACAGAAGAAGTTGTTATATAATTATGATTGTAAGACCGAGGATCCTCTCGTTAAAATTTGCTTATTTATTCATGATGGAATGTGGAAAATGCTGAAGACGTATCGCCAAAGAGTCTACTAAATATTGCCAATTTTAAGACTGAGGAAACTCATGTTTAATGATATCATGCAAATACCACATCAACCATTCGTTTGTGTCACCTTTGAGTAAGGTTCCATCCGAAATTCAATTTCTAATAAGCACATTTCTTTTAAACCTCCAAAAAATTTTGTCAATCATGTACCGAAACATTCCGATAAAGGGAGTTCGGATTAAAAACACTCTATCGCATTGCAACACCCATATGCAGTTGGAACGATGCATATGGTAATTTTGGGGGTTCTTTTTAAGTTTTAGCCACCTGATTCGTACCCTTTTCTTTAACCCCCCCCCCACACTTTTGTAGGTGTTGGTCCTCGTGACTCTCCCCAGCACATAGCTGGTTTGAGTCTAATGAGGAACACCGTCTATAGCGAATATGTATATAAAGGTGTAGTGGTTCCCTGTTCACCCATGAATGCGGTTTTGGATGTATATTTTTGTGTTTATTTTATTTATTTTAATAAAATTTTGATGACGGTTGATCTTTGCTTTGTTTGTCAAATTATTAAAGTTACATTACCCATAAAGGAATTTCGACTGATAATACTCTCAGGTCTCTCTATTCGTGCTATAGAAAATGATGATTTCTTTACAGTCTAGTTCCTTAAACTTAGGATCGTACTCTTCTCCCTTAGAACTATAAAAGTTTTAGGGCTAATTTCCTCTCCTTTCTAGTATAAGTATTTTAGATTTATAAATTCCCAGGTGGCTTTGCTAGAGCCATGTGTCCATATGTGTGTATATATTGTATTTTCAGCTTGTATGTTGTGAGGTATTTTTGTATGGACAGCGCTATTTATGTCATATTCAAGGAGTTATCTTCTTATATAAGTTTTTGATGTAATTTGGAATAAATATTTTTTTACATGTACATATATGCAAATGTGTTACATTAGTTGATAAGGTTGTAGCTGACATTTTTTCCTGTTTTCAGATATATAGCTTAATGGTAGTGACATTTGGCCAGAACATTCTGGATGTTTGATACCAGAGACTGTCAACAGGTTCGGTTCTGTTGTTTATCTTCCCGTGCCTAACTGAGACTGGACCAGTTCATGCTCTTGGATAAGGCACAAATTGTAAATTAATTAAAAACCCTTATCTCTAACCCTTACTAAAACACGAGCAGTATGGGAGAGCAGGTAGTTATGTAGCTGGGCTTGGTACTATACTGGAGTTTTAGTTTTTGTAAAGATTTTAAGCTCTATTTTACATAAAGTTGTCGGACCCTTACTTGGTGTTTATATGTCCTTTGAACCCAATTTTAACCACACACACACACACACACACACCACCACCACCACCACCACCACCACCACCAACAACCACAACGAGAAAATGGAAATTGTCAGTGTGCAGTTATGAGGTAAAATGCTAATAGAGTGGGTGCGTGTGTTTGTGTGTGTGTGTGTGTGTGTGAGAGAGAGAGAGAGAGAGAGAGAGAGAGAGAGAGAGAGAAAGAGAGAGAGAGACGCTGACATCAGTGTGCAGTTGAGAGAGACGCTGAAATCAGTGTGCAGTTATGAGGTAAAATGCTAGTACGGTGTGTGTGTGTGTGTGTGTGAGAGAGAGAGAGAGAGAGAGAGAGAGAGAGAGAGAGAGAGAGAGAGAGAGAGAGAGAGAGAGAGAGAGAGAGAGAGAGAGATTAAGGTAAAACCAATAAATTGACCTGGCTCTTCTGGAAAGATTATATTGCAAATAAAGATTTCTGTAGTTGAACTATAAATCACCACTACCCAATATACCGTTGGTTGATACGATTTAATGATGAAGGTTGTGGAGAGTATTAGAATCGTTTTCAGCAAATTAGGTCTATTATTACTAGACTGGGTTTGTAATGGATGAGATCCGCCGGTCGGTAAATTAAATTTAAAATCAATATCGATCCAAAAATATTCCAGTATCCCAAATGAAGAACAGTTGTGCATTAGACGAATGGGCAAATTGCATGCAGTCAGACTTTCATGGGTTCTACAGACTTTACCATTTATTGTACAAAAACTGAGATTTCCGTTTGAAGTCATTGGTTAAACAAACCCATTAAACCCATTTAGCCCAGAATGCCATTTTGTTTAGCCTTTACTTGATTATATTTGAACTGATATTCGTTATCATCATTTTGGTGGTCACTCACTGCAACTCGGCAAGAAAAACTTTTTAAAAAAAAAAAACACGATTAAATTTATATATTCAAATTTATAGACCAGACAGAGACGCATCAAACCCGTCTCAACACGCGAGAAAAGTTTGTATTCTATTTTGGTAAATAGATTATGCGAAAAGTGCGTTTTCGTTCTTTTTGTTGATGCAAATACAATCTTCCGCGTTTAACACTTATTTTTTTCCTTCTTTTCTTGCAGGATGTCTCATACAATCAATCACTCAATTCCTGCTACTTTCGTTTGACCTCTGGCGTCGAATGGGTTTCTGTAACTTGTACGTCGATTGTCCTTGAAAAGTCTTTATATCTTGCAGATGTAATATATATTTTTGAGTTGGTTTTGTCGCAATTTGTTTATTTCTCCTTTGCCAGCATCATGGGAAGGATTGTACTGGATGCTGTCATAAAGTGTCTCAATGGTGTTGCTGTCCAGTAGGTCAAAAGCAAGCAAAATAAGTAGATGATGTATGAGCAGGAGTGGTCTGCTCCTTTCTTTACTTCTGTCTTTACATGTTTCCTTTTTCTTCTGCTGTCAAAGGTGTCAACCAGGACCGACCGGGCTGGGTGCAACTGGGGATATATATATATATATATATATATATATATATATATATATATATATATATATATATATATATATATATATATATACCCAGGGCCCAAGGCCATAAGTAGGCCCAGGGCCGAAAAGGAGTTTTTAATTTTATAAACGAATTAGTTTGTTTGAACAAGATCTAGGAGTGTCCCGCGTGTTTCTACAACAGGGCCCGTGATCGTTCTCTGTGGCACTGTGGTCAACATCAATATTTTGATCTAATCAACCTTTGACGTAGGTGTCAATTTAGATCTTGTCCCTAGCTGGATTTGAAAGTCTTCGCTTACGCCTGTCTCTTATATCGCTGTGTCGGTCTTTCATCGTCATTGGAACTGTAGCCTTTTTTTTCAGTGGTCCAGTTCACACTAGGTTTAATAGTTTTACCTATCGTTGCGATTTTCCAATTCAATCAAATTTGTTCGATTCAACAACGATTGTAACTCTTGTTGTAAGTGTAATACTTCTGTGAGGTTAGCATTAGGAAGTAAGTGAGGTAACCGTTGTTCGTACCAAAATTGGAGTACCAATCACCGTTTGTAACGAACTAAGGTTAACTTTCGTCCTTCTATAAGGATCCATGTGTACCGAAGTGATGTCTTTCCAGAACGGTATACCCTTTTTATGTTAATGTCATCACTCCTCCTAAAGAGGCATAGTGATATATCTTAATAAAGCAGTAGCGACATTTAACAGTGAACATATCAGGATTGGAAATAATCCTCAAGCATTGTTTTCACTGACTGGAGTTTGGTTTGTCACTATTTGTCCAAGAGCATGTGGAAGTCTTTATCAAAGTTGTGTTTGTGTTTTAAGCCGTTTCAGGTATTCGTGAATTATATGTTTTCGCATCGGGGGTATTGGCTTTGATAAAAACAGACAAAACAATGCTTTGCTAAACGCGGAGGTGAGAGCCATGTTTCCTGCATTTTTTGATGACATCTTTGGACGTCAATGATGTAACTGTGAAATCTTGGAGAAAGACATCTTGTTCATAGGATCTGAAGTGACTATTGTTCAACACTTCTCATATACTGGACTTCATCTCCACTGATAGTCGGGACCTCGAACCAACCTGATTTTGGGTACTCCTGGATGACGAGGCTTTGTCAACGGACTAAATCGTGTCAGCTCTTTGACAAGTCCAGATAACTTTGTAATACTCCACTTCTGTCTGGCCCTCTTGTCCTATGGGTACGGTCCTTTTGGCCGCAGCAGCAACAGTCAGAGCAGAAGAAGACGACGACGATTAGAGGAGCAGAAATCTCTAATTTAGGTTTCTATTTCTTTATCAATGGGGAAATACTTAACTTTAAAAAAAACAGGTTCATCTAGCATCATCAAGAACGGAAAAGAGGGAAGGCGGTAGTAGACATCGGTGTGGTTACCTTACAGTCGAGGTTGCTTCGATTATGTGTGCGTTCTAGCTGCAATGTCTCTCCTTCTGGAGGGTGAATGGTATTTTGGTTTCCTTCTACAGAAGGGGGTGTTTGGGGTGCGTACTCACTGCCATTCTCATATTTGTAGTTTTTAATTTGGATTTTGATTATTGTGGGTTTCGCTTTGTTTTCTAAAGTTATTGTTTTATGTATTATGATCCCATCATAGTATGGACGGAATACTGACTTTTCCTAAACAATCCACTTCAAATGAATTTAAAGATAAATTGTTTCTTTCTTTTAGTATCGATTCTTGGATTGGTCAGTTGTGTTAAGGTCATTTGATGGTTTTCAAAACACGTCTCGATCGGTGAGGAATATAAAGATTCCTTGTAGTAACTGAAGTGCTTTGAAAGTAAACCAGCGTAACACTCCCAAGAGATTGGTTTTTAAATTTGTGTATTTTCTGTAATGGCTGACGAGTTATTTTGAACAAATCTTCAACATTTTGACAATCAAAAGATTCTGAACAGCGGGCTTGGAATAGACATAGAAAGCTCTCCGCTCCTCAGATCCAATACTGTCGGGATTGTAGTTGTTGATTTTCCAGGAAAGGTGAGGAAAATATCTTTAGCTATTTTCATCATTCCAAACGTTTTCGGCATTTTACTCGAAGGCATAACTACATAGCTGACATAATCTTTGAATTCTACATTTCCCACTTTCATTTAAATGATCTTGGCTCCATTGACGGTGGAAATTAGATTCCTTGTTGAAAAGTGTTTTTAACAAATGTACTGTTGTATCCTGACATATTGTGAGCAATGACTGTAGCATATTGATAGAAAGTGGCGTAACGATCCATCTCATATCCATCCAAGAAATCGTCTGCAGGGTCTATAATCCACTAAGCGAAATATTAAAAAGAATGGAATCCACGACAAATCCTTTGCACTACAGCCTGGAATCAGGGGGCCCTTAGTGGCCGAGTGGTCTAAAGCGGTTTCCGTTATGGATCATTGACACCTCACCTCTGTCTGCGTGGGTTCGAGTCTTAGATTCGGCCAATGTGGATATGTGAGAAAGCTTGCCAGTAGCTTCTCGTGGGTCGGTTGTTCTTTCGGGGGGAGGGGGGCGGGGAGGGGTCCCCGGGTTCTTCTTCCACCATTAAGACTGGTCGCCATGTATAGCATATCGTGTGCTGAAAAATGGCGTTAAACCCTACAACAACAACAACAACAACAACAACCTTAATCGGACCACCCGGTTGCCTTGTGGCTAGAGCTTCCACTTCGGATACGGAAGGTACCGGGATCGAACCCCGGCTTAGTTCTACCAAAGACATAAAAATGGTACTAAGAGCTGCCTCGTTAGACGCTCAGCATTACGCGGTTAGTGTTAGGACTGGTTTGCCTGGTGTCAGGATAGTGTGACTGGGTGGGAAATCATGCTACATGTCTGCGCCATGATGCCCTGTTCTAGACATCACTGTAAGCTGCCACATTGCACACATCGTATCGATATGACTGTTAAAACTATGTTGAAAATCCAAATTACACACTCCAAATAGACTCACACTCCAGTCCAACAGTGACCAAACAAAGGTTGCTGATTACAGTCCTGACAAGTGCGATGTTCCACAACAAAGTTTTGCAATGTGTAGTGCACTATCTTGTAATTAAAAAAGGTAATATTGACATGATAGTTCGTGTACCGGTATTATTACTCGATCTGGTTGTCTTGTTTCTGAATATAACACTGACATTGACACGACATAGTTTATTTCGGAGACAAACGTATGAATCGTTCTAATTTATACGATCACTATGTCCAGATTTTGGATACACATTCAGTAAGTCAAAAACACTATTATTTTTTTAGAAAGTGCTTCGTGCTTTGTCGCAAGAACATGCTGGAATTACGAATATTGTTTACAGGTGTTGCAAGGTATAAACAAAAACATCCAACAAAAAAGTATATTACCAACTAATTTTAATGTTCACTCAAGCTAGGTCGCAAGACGAATTCGCTATGCACAGAGCAGACTAGTAGCTTATCAAAACTACAAAAGATAGACACAGTCAGGGTTCATCAAAAGTCTAAATTCGTGCCTTTATAGTGTTGCTGTTGTTGCTGTAGGGTTTAACGCCATTTTTCAGCACACGATAGGCTATACATGTCAGTATTATTTGTGGAGGAAGAACCCGGGGAATCCCCCCCCCCCGGAAAGAACCACCGACCCACGAGACGCTACTGGCAAGCTTTCTCATATAACTACATTAGCCGAATCTTAGACTCGAACCCACGCAGACAGAGATGAGATGGCAGTGATCCGTAACGGAGAGCTCTTTAGACCACTCGGCCACTCGGGCCCCGTCCTTTACAGTAAGACGAACACAGACATGTCAAGCCAGTTCAGCAAAGACTGCCACTCCCGTTTTGGGCTACATAGCCACTACAGATGTTGCACAACCACCAAACAGGACATCTCTCTCTCTCTCTCTCTCTCTCTCTCTCTCTCTCTCTCTCTCTCTATATATATATATATATATATATATATATATATATATATATATAGTGTGTGTGTGTGTGTGTGTGTCTTAGATTGTTGTATTCGAAAAGTAATGTTGTTTTTTTTAATACGAATATTATTCGTATGTCCAACAAAATCTACCACCTTGGGAAGCATCATCACGATTACACCCCCCACCTGAGAATCTTTCAGTGAGTTATTCGATCCGCATCAGAAAGAAACGAGGCTCTTCAGTGCTAACGTTTGGCAAGAACCTGTACTATTGATATTTATGATCTAGTTAACCATGTACAATTTTACACTGATCATAGACGTCAGTAACACGAGATTTACGTAGCCATACATATTCTGCTCCGATTTGAACCAAAGAGGCAAAACACCCTATTGTATTCAATTAAATCGGTTGAAAAACTAAATTATCTTGAGGTAAGATAAATAATTAAATAAATATATACCTTTTTCAACAGGTGCAGAAATTGCACGTCAAGGTGAATTCAAGGACATCGTTCATTATACTAGTAAGCAATACTAGCAAGCATTAGAAGCAGTAAATTCCACTGTGTGTAAGGGATAATGCAAATTTGTATTTTAAAAATAAAAATTTTAATGAGGGACCTGTGCTAAATCGAGTATTGTCCTTTTTATTTCTGTATTGGTGTATTAGAAAGAACGCTGGGCAGTTACATTTCGATGGTTCAATGTCCACATTTAATACTTTGTAGAAATTAAGTTCAATTTTTACATCGACTACTCCGTTATTATATATGCCTCGGCAGGATATAACCTTTAGGGTGTTGTCGCGTAGTAAGGGATCGATTGAAACCAAAAGTCTAATTAAGCATCATGTTTCAGTAACAATGTCGTCCATTTGCTGTCCATTTATACATATCTACAAATGGCAGATCAATTGATTAGTGCCAACGATTATGTTTCCGGAGTTATTTTATTAAAAATTGCACCATTGTTTATTGTTTCTAAAGAACGTCGTGCCACTACTACTACTACTACTACAACTACTACTACTATAATGACCAGATAAACACAGCTAAACCAGGTTCATTGTTTTATTACCAGATGCTCAAGCGTCCTTTTCCTAAGATTGCTTCTTTGGAATATTGGTGTTTTTCTGATGGTTTTATCTCTTTAAGTGAAGAGCACTTCATTGTTGCACTGTCTTTCTCAGCAGTACACACAAAAATATGTTGTAATGATGGAACATCTTGTAAATAGAATAAAGTAGCCTAAGTAAAGATATGTAATCAAACTCACAAGTTGTGAAACAGCAGATTCTCTCTAGCCCTCTTCACTGAATACAAAACTGCTGAGCATGCGCGGCAATGAATCTTGTGAGCTGAGATATTTCATTCTTACTGAAAGTAAAACTGCAGGTCGATACAAATTCTTCTTATTTTATGTACCCCCACCCCACGATAAAATGACTTTCTTTATAGGACCTGGTTTGCTATGTTTTTCAAACCATATGTAAAGTTTCTGTGACGAATTGTGTACATACTCCATATTTATATCAGGAAAATTGGCACGAGAACATAGACAGCCGATGAACCGAACCAAAGCACCTCATTTGCATGTTGATTACACGGTTGCATGTCAAGATGGAAGTTTTACTGCAGAGACACACACAACACTGATTTGTAATTCCCACTGTATCTGTACCGTCCAGTCACACCCTTTTCTTACGCAAATGAAGACGCCGTCGTGGGGAGTGGTTAGGTCAAGGGTTGTTTATGCTTGCGCGGTAGTTAATGAGCCAGAGATGCCGTAATGCTATGTACTACAGTAAACAAGCAATGAAATTTTAACCGGTTATTTTAGTAGAAGCAACATATTTGACAGTAATGTAATTTTATCGTTCCAATATTTGTAATGACATTTATATAATAATGTAGTGCAAATTGATCAAGACTTTTCAGAATACAATGTGGCACATTTTCTCAAATCAGGATCCGATATTTCAATGTAAATAGACAGATAAATGAAGTCTATGTTTACGTTTAGGTCTACATAAAGTCCGTGAACCTTAGATATGACCATTACAATTAAAATATGCTGTCCTAAAGCATGTGCTATCGGCAGAACATTTATTTGGCTGTTAAACGATACATTATTTGACTTGAATTCACGCAAGATGAATACACGCAAATGAAGCTATTACTCGCCAATTTGACTATCGCTGTCACACACATAGCATGGAATAGCCGCCACTCAAATACAAAATGCTTTTCTCGCAAAGTTTCTAAGAAGAAATACAAATGATAATACCGTGCTTTTTATTTCGTAGTAAATAACGATTGTATATCCAAGAGACATAAGAGAATCATAATAACAGACTGAACTTTGAGACGCAATATGAGGATGCGTTCTTCCGGCTGACTAGCTATATATCTGCCGCAATAGTCCTGCATAGTAATTACTCAGTGATACGTGATGTCACCGAAACAGTTTAATAACAACAGCAACAAAACAACGACAAAAAAAAAAAAAAAAGAACAAAAACCAAAAAAAAACAACAACAAAATCGGGCGTAGAGTTTTCTGTGTTATATCGGTCTCTGGTTATTAAAAGGTACATTTGTTGTTGTATGTGTGTCTGTGATTTGGATTTTTTTTAAAAACGTACCTTGAACAATTTGTAACTCGTTTTACTACGATGTCTGAAGTGTTGTAGTTTATGGTGATGTCTAGCACTGGGGCATCATGCCACATACATGTAGCATGATGTCCCACACTGTCACATTATCCTGACACCAAACCGACGAGTCCTAACACTAACCTCTTAATGCTGAGGTAGCTGTTAGTACCATTTTTAAAGGTCTTTGATATGACTCGGCCGGGGATCAAACCGACGACCTCACGCATTGGAGGGGGGGGGGACGCTCTAACCACTAGGCCACCGGAGCTGTCCATTTGTTTTGTAATCATCGTTATATGAATAGACGCTTTAATTAGCGGTTTTATTCTGGTAAAATATAGTAGCAGAATATTTGTAATTTTATAATATAACCTTTTAACCTCTTCGCCTTAAATAACTTTTTTTCTGCGAAGATGAATTGAAGCTGTAATACACATAAGTAATAACAGGCTGTAAGTAATGCACCTAATCAATGATTGTGGCTATCAGTAATGTACCTAAGTAATAATTGATTTTAGAAGTAATGCACCCAAGCAATATTCGAGGCTGTACTTAATGCACCTAAGTATTAATTGGGGCTGTCAGTAATGCAACTAAGCAATAATTGAGGCTGTCAGTCATGCACCTAATAATTGAGGCTGTCAGTCATGCACCTAATAATTGGGGCTGTCAGTAATGCACCTAAGCAATAATTGAGGCTGTCGGTAATGCACCTAAGCAATAAATGAGGCTGTCAGTAATGCACCTAAGTAATAAATGGGGCTGTCAGTAATGCACCTAAGTAATAAATGGGGCTGTCAGTAATGCACCTAAGTAATAATTGATGCTGTCAGTAATGCACCTAATCAATAATTGAGGCTGTAAATAAGCAACGTTCCCTCCTTGCAAATTGTAGATGTGCGCGCTATGCACGCTGCATCGTTCAAGCTTTACGGTGACTTGAGAGAAATTCAGCAGCGCAGGGATCCCTAAGCGGCCGCGCGCTTGCGCAGTTTTGAGGGAACGTTGGCTGTAAGTAATGCATCCCAGTAATAACTGAGGCTATAAGAAATGCTTGTCAGTAATTATTGCATAAAAAAGATACTTAAATTTTTGAATTTCGCTGATAATCCAAGGTCAAGTGAGTATTAGCGTACTAACGGATGGGGTGGAGGGAGTTGCCCCGAGCTCCAAAACCTTGGACACTTGAGGTCCTGGGGCACCAAAATCCTGTTGGACCCTCATAAGCGCCCTGGGCGTCATTCACGCTTAGTACGCCACTGCAAGCGAGTAAAATATTCAACAGAAGTATACCTCAGTGCATTTTCACAGATCAAGATAACGGTAACAGTAGAGTACGGTTAACTCATGATTTGAAGATATAAAATAATTTACATCAAAAAACCATATATTTTACCTTAACAAATATTTAAAGGACGTATAAGATAAGAAAATGCAATCATTAGAGTCGGGTTTGGAATTTATAGATTTACATATGTCAATTAACAGGCGTGCCCAATGTCAGTGCATATATCTGCATCATTAGAAATCTTAATTTTGATACGATGCGTATGTTCAGCAGAGACCATTCACGATGTGAATGAACAGTACATATCCAAATGACTCCCTAAGATATACGGTAGATAAGTTAAGGAACCGTTAAATTTACCATTGAAAGCAGTGCTGCGTGTGACTAACAATGTACTCTTAATTAAACGGCTCAGTTAAGATCTCAATGTTTATTGTGTATTTAAATCGCCCGTACTGCATGATCCCCTCCCCACTGAAATTTTCACTAGTAAGTGCATCACTTGATGCAAGCACTGACATATTTATAATAATAATAATAATAATAATAATAATAATAATAATAATGATAACACTACTACTACTACTACTACTACTACTACTACTAATAATAATAATAATAATAATGAGGACTTTGTATAGCGCCTAATCTTTTGAAGCTCTAAACGCTTAACAACATATATAATGATATGACTACCAAAAAAAAAAAACAACCTCCAACAAAAAGTAAACACCTGCTGAAAATGTGTAAGGTAGTAAACATTATTGGGTCTTTAAGTTTGGTATTGTAGTCGAGAATGGCGAGTTTTAAGAGCACTCTTGAAAGGGATAAATGTGTCTTTGTGTCTAATTTCAATGGGAAATTCGTTATAGTTTCGTTATAATATCATAAGACCGCTACGTTGGCCTAGTGGTTCCAGCGTCCGCCTTGGACGCGCGTGGCCGTTGTCGTAGGTTCGAACCTCGGCCGATTCATAAAAAAAGTTACAAAAAAATGATACTAAAATAAACTGCATTTTCTTGGTAAGTGAATAACTCCGATGTGCAATAACCACCATTTATACTGTCTTCAAAAGGAAAAATTCATCATGCAGTAAATGTTTCTGGTCATAGACTGTGCCTATGTTCTAATCAACAGACAGACCATTCATTGTAATGTGACTTTCATTTCTACGCTGATATACGCAGCTGCATTATCACAACATCGTTTCAGGATTTAAGAACATCTGGAAAGCACGGCAAGAAACGTTCTTTAAGTAGGTGTACATGTCTACAATAACACCCATGCCATTTTCTGATGACACTGAAAGTTGTAAACCCGGCTGGTACCTGTATTTCGGGCCATGTTTATGTGGACGTAAAGATAATAAAACTGGTTAACATAATTGCAAAACTCATTCTCCTTGTAACTACACCCTACTCATTCCATTCTTAACCTGACAAATGTGTATTTGGAAATAGTTTAAAAGGCATAATATAATTGCCATTTTAAAAAAAATTAAAATACTGGAAGTTACGTTATTTATTAAATATAATAAAAATGTTATGTTAATTAAAACCAATCGGACAGCGGCAGGTTTGGATCTCTTTTAGTGATGCCGGAGGCGCTAAGTACATCAGTACTTAATGCCTGAGTATTTCACAATGGAAGTAATTTGGACACTTTTGATTGCGAGGATTTTACCACAGTAATGTAAAGAAGTACTCTTTTGAAACTGTTTGACATGTCTGCGCATTTGTTTCTGTAAATAGCAGAATGATGTAGAAGTTATTCCGCTTCATGTGCATGCATAGCCGGGAGGGCATAGGTGATTAGCGAAAACGTACAGAATAGAAGATCAAAAGCAAAACGCATTCTCTCAAAGAAGCATATATAGTCGGGTCAATATATTTTTAGCAGCAAAAATTTGGATAAACAATTCAAGGGGTATTGTTCTATACATTGTCATTAATCTTCCTTTTGAATTTTTTCTTCTTTTGAATGAATAAAATGTCCACAAATCGTGAAAACAAGATTGTCTTTAACGTAGAAAGACCGAAAATCAAGTTGAAAAGTCATTGTTAGACGTACGTGTGGATTTCCCCTTTCTAAAATTAGAACATATCTGCAAGTACGTTGGTCACATGACGCAAATATGCGTAGTTTGAGATGCGAGTAGCATGTAGACCTCACAATACTTTCAGATTATGTTTTGTTATATACAGAAACCTATCTATTGCTGTCTCCACGTGATGACGTCATTTTAATACACGGTAATGTCTCATCTTAGGAGTGAAAGTAAATTAGCTTTGATCTACAATATGTTAAGCAGTAGATAAAGTAAGTAATTTGTTATCTAACAGGATAAGCCAATGTGTTACCGAGTGAAAGTGTACGCTATAACATTATCTCTGTCTTTATCTGTATGCGTGTCTTCTATACTGTAGTTAGATATATACTGCATTCATAGTTGTTATGGCAAAGTATGACATACGATGTGCATCCCTGTAGTTAGATATATATATATTGCAGTCGTACTTGCTGTGGCAAAGTATGCCAGGAACTGTGCATCCCCGCAGTTAGATATATACTGCAATCATAGTTGTTATGGCAAAGTATGCCAGGAACTGTGCATCCCCGTAGTAAGATATATACTGCAATCATAGTTGTTATGGCAAAGTATGCCAGGAACTGTGCATCCCCGTAGTAAGATATATACTGCAATCATAGTTGTTATGGCAAAGTATGCCAGGAACTGTGCATCCCCGCAGTTAGATATATGCTGCAATCATAGTTGTTATGGCAAAGTATGCCAGGAACTGTGCATCCCGGTAGTAAGATATATACTGCAATCATAGTTGTTATGACAAAGTATGCCAGGAACTGTGCATCCCCATAGTAAGATATATACTGCAATCATAGTTGTTATGACAAAGTATGCCAGGAACTGTGCATCCCCATAGTAAGATATATACTGCAATCATAGTTGTTATGACAAAGTATGCCAGGAACTGTGTGTGCATCCCCGTAATAAGATATCTACTGAAAACATAGTTGTTATGGCAAATTATGCAAGACACTGTGCATCCCCGTAGTAAGATATATTCTGAAATCTTAGTTTATATGGCAAAGTATGCCAGGAACTGTGCATCCCAATGGTCTTGCAGTTTTTTTAATTGCATATAAATACATTATGTTAACATGAATGAAAGTTAAATTAGGTTGTAATGACCTACGTTTCTGGCTACTCTGGCTATATTAAGTTTTTGCATTATGTACTGTATACAGGCGACGCAGGTAATATATCAGCACAATTTCCTGTTGGCCGGTTCTTTGCAGAGACCCCTAGATTTGTATGCAATAATAAACGTGAAAAAAGAGACGAATATTTAATTTGGATTAAATTTAGGTTTTATGCAATATTTCACTCGTGTCCTCTTTGGAATCGTTGAGATTACGGTAAGGCTTATGCTATATAGTTTTGTCCATATTCACATACGAGATTAGTTACAAATGTATCGCTGTACAAACTATTTCTTTGCTCATAAGTGCCCTTACAGCGGGTGAATATAGGTTGGCTGCATATTTGCATCTTGTACTCATATTTCCTGAAAACTGTTGACAGTGACAAACATGAATAACTGCTATGCCTGAATTGATTATCATTATGCAACATGAAACTGTTTCCATGTGTTGCTTTCAAAAGTATTGTATTTCAAATAGTTTTGTCATTATAATAGCTTTAATCCATATCTAGATTGCACGATGCATACCCCTACTCTTTTTTCAGCACATGTTGACAGGCTGATCATATGGAAAATATAATGTGTGTGTGTGTGTGTGTGTGTGTGTGTGTGTGTGTGTGTGTGTGTATGTGCGCGCGCGCCAGCCATCCAGCCATCCAGGATATATCGATTGTTCAAGTAATACATGTCCTAATGACTTAATATGCAACTCTTTTTTCACGAGAAGGAAAACATTTTTTAACTAACACTCACATAAAGAGATACAACACTAAATATGAAATTTAGGTAGTTATAAGCAGAATTCATAATTTCAAAGTTGAGTCAGTCTTTTAGTTGTGTTCAGTATTTAATTTGAGAGGATTTATTCATTTAAATTAACCACCGTAATTACAAAGTGTTCAATAATACTTTCGGACTAAATCAGTACTTTGGGATTATTGTCACTTTATATAAAAACATTTTGGATTATATCATTGTGATACACCAAGACTATCCCTAGTATTTTCAATTCACATATCTGAGAAATGTTTGGTGAAACAACAAGCTTTCACAAGTAGAGAACTTTATTTTAAATTTTACCCAGAAAGAGTTAGAGTCCTTGAAAAAAGTAAGTACAAATTGCTTCAGCTTTCCAGAAAATATAATTTAAAAAAAAATTTCTTTTGCTCAGAATCATACAAATACGATGATGGACATTGCATGAATAGATTAATATGAAGGTCACCTTGGATCTTAGTGAAGTTTAGCCATGTCCAATAACAATCAGTACAGCAAGTATTTTCATTGCGTGTCTGTTGTGCTTTATATGAGGCGAAAGTATTCTTAAATTTTCGTTGTTTCCTTTATTTGTTATAATTATTACTGTTCTTTATACAGTTTTTGTTGCATTCACTTTTACATTGTTTACATTTACTTTTTTTCTTTAAACTCGGTTACATCTTTTGCTTCTTCACGTCTGGAATATGTTTTAAATTCATCTTTTTTTTTATTGAAGCAATTAAATTTCATATTCTTTTTCTCTATAGCTACTAACAATGTACATTATCCTTTGCACGCGTTGATTTTGCATGAATTCGCCTCTTGTGCACAAAAGCAATGATCGGTTGAATTGACAGAGTAAGAACCAAAATAGACAACAACAACAACAAAAAAAAAAAAAAAAAGAAAAGAAGGAGAAGAGACAAAGAACTGAATATGCGGTTGGACAGAAAGAGTATGTGTGTTAGAATGGATACAATACAAATAAAATGGATAATAATTAACATTATTGTAAAAAGAAACCTAAGCTTATGTCCTAGTTCATATTACTGAAATATTTTTGCATTGCTACAGCTTTACAGTAACAGAGTCGTGCAGATTTAGTTCTAACATTAACTGATGTAGTAGTTCAAGGACACACGGTACTAATGATAAGGAAAAATGGGAACCAGCCTGGAAATGGGTGAACATACAATAAAGCATATATGGGTTTGGCTGACCAGGATTGGTTAATAATGTATGTTATGTTTTAGGAAAACGAATATTTTGAAAGCTTATTCTTTTTGTATGTGAGAAAAAAAGAGGCAATGTTTTATTGATGGAATGCCAGTTCTTAATAAGTATTGAGTTTGGAACACTCATTACTAAAATTAGCACCTGATTCTTTGGTGCGGAATTGAAAGCACATGTTACAAACACATGAAGGCTCATATCCTTTCCTCTACGCAGAAGCTGACATAATGTTTCACCAATACTGATAAATATAGGTTTGACCATGAGCACTAAAACATTTTAAGTTATTAAATTTTTAATATCATGATCTTTGCATAGGTTTACTATGAATTGAATTAGTACCGTGAGTCCTCAACTGTTATACAGAAGCAGGTCTCAAATGTTGCTTTTATACACAAATATTTGTCGGGTTGCTAAATACACTGAAAAGACTAAAACTACAACCCATACGTTAGCTACGAGCTATGGATTTTATTTTGTTACCCACAATACAACAAAAAGGTAAAGTACCTGATACACGACGTATTTCAAGTTATATGTAGAAGCTCTGTCATTATTTTGGACTTTTGACGATTTTCCCGTTGTATTAGAGGTAAAGAACCAAAGGGTTGCTTTGTTACTAGATCTGAATAAAGACTAATAAGCTTACCTCTGAGCAGGATTCACGTACATAATATGAAGAAGAGAACAATTTATTTTAAAGAATTGGACTGCAATGGAAGGAAGACTTATTCAGTCAGGGTGAAAAATAAAAATGTCAGCAGTATCAAAATATATTACTTGTAGATAAAAGTACGTTTTGTTAAAAAAAATTGTTTTGCAGATAACGCATCTATTAATTGCAGCAGCAGTAATAGTTTTTGTTTGGAAGAGCAATATCAAATGGTTAAGGGTTTTCGATCCAGATGGATATGGGAAGTAAACATTAGACACGAAAGACCAATATTTGATGACTCAGTACGTTGACAACTTCGATGATGCATTTAAATCTAGCAAGCGTGTTTCCGATACATCTGATCTGATCCATGACATTTTTAGAAAACGGCCATAACTAAAACTTATAACTTATTTATTATTTCAGTATTTCCGCAAAATGTGTGTCCCTTTGTAGTAATTCTGAAAAGCAAAAACAGATTTCGCTCCAAAAATCGCAATAAAAACAAACAAGATCGACAATGATACAATAATGCATCATCCCCGTTCTTTTATTTTTATATTTAAGTCCATACACTACAGTTTGTATAACAAAAATTATTATTTTTCATAACAGTAATATTCATAACAGTAACATGTATTTACATGTATATATTTATTTATGTATTATTGTAGGCTGCTTCATTGATTGTCAATCTTCTCTGTTATTGACCGTTGTGAAAAATTTATTTTACCGCCTCTGAAAAGAAGCCCTGTTATGGATACTTAAAGTCTTCCTATAGATTTCACTGCTCTAGGATTCTTGGAATGTAATTTACACATCGAAACCTATACTTGGCAACCGTTTATGACCACGAGTGATGGGAACTGTTTGTCTATTGGACTTTGTGGCAGTGAAACGTTAAGTGCAGAAATTAGAGCACGCACGTGCACTGAAATGCCCGTGAAATGTGACTTATACCACGCAACCTTACGCAAAAGACTTTTCATTATTATGCTCGCCAATGTTTGCGGAAGCAACTGCGGACTGTGCGAAACTTGATGGGTACGCTAGTGCATGGACTATTTGATCTGCATTCGATGTGTTGTAGTGTACAACAAACGCCGTCTATCCGTCTGTGAATGGCCAAGCGGACTTCCAAACTAATTTGCTGACAAGAACACACGAGCCACGGCATAATGAAAATTCATCTCAAGCGCTTTGTGTAATGTGGTCTAGGCTAGGCTGCAGTGGCAGGATATGGCTTCCAAATCATTTTGTACCACTGATGTCACACAAACCTCGCCAGCCAAATCGATAAATGACGCAAGCATGACGTGCGATGAATTCCGCATAAATAATCGTTCAGTATTTCACGATGAAGAAAATATTGTCAATGTTTCTCCCACCACGGCCAGTAGCAACATCGGTGCTTTAAGTAATGATACTTACGCTGATTATGATTACACATCATCTTCTAGAGACAAACATATTGCAGGAGCATATTCGTTACTAGCCGGTTGCCCGCTAAGTTCAGAACAAATAATGGACATTGTTGAAAGTGAAATTCCGACCGTGAACAAAATTTCTTTGGGTGTCAAAGAGAATGTGTATATTGGTTTTGAAAATTAAGAAAACACAGAAAATAGCCAAAACACTATTGTGACGATTGCGGTGCATGGGATTATAGAAAACGCTGTTGTGTAAAAACAAATTTTATAATGAAATGCGACGGACAAAAAAAAAAACAAACAACAAAACAACACTCGTGCAGGTTATTGTGAAGGACGATGAAGTATACACTCAGACTCACGAAATAAATTCATAAGCTTTGAAACAGGTCGTTCGTATTTACCAGGTACTACATAGCATTTAAACGCCAACCATCTTGTAGATAGCAGGATACACACGTCAACGGTTTAATCAACAGATATATTGCCATTGTCTAGTATACTGAACAGTATGCTACATCTGAAGTGCCACAAGGAAATGCAAAAAATATGCATGGAAATATAGAACGAACCAATCCACAAACTCTTCAAAGGATTCGAAAACAGGTTCAGCATTAAAAAAACAGTGAGGTGTAAGGAAAACTGCTGGACCCCATAAATAATGAATCATTGAATTATCCACGTGATATCTGACAGTGTCAAAATGCTAAGGCTCGCGTGAAGGCTGCAAAGAGAGGTGGAGATTGATCGAAGAACTATGCTGACGAATTTTTGAATATTATATGTATGTTAAGCGATAAGCATTGTATATAGCTGAGATTATTCATTCTAGACTTGAAGTCGTTTTTATCATCGAAAGGTGTTGTGGGCATCAATAGAACATTTTCACTGGGAAAGTGCTTTGTCACAACCACGATATGCAAATCGAACAATGTATTGCGAAGGGAACTGGAGACGCGTCAATACTTATGTGGCCACTCACGCTTCATTGGGATGGCGGCCAACATAATTAATTCAGATTATTTTCGCATTTGAGAGGAGTGTTTGGCGTGGAAATTGAAAACATTGAAATTGTCCTGGGAACTGACGACGAACGGAGAATGATCAGTGCCATAGACATGTCATTTCCGGGCTGCTCAAGAAAGCTGTTCAAAACACCCAAAAGACAATATACTTCGACAAATAACTGACAAGATCCCAAAGAATACCATTGATAGAAAGGAATTCGTTGACATGACTTTCGGAGTAAACGGCGTTACAACGGCAAACGACTCTGCGACCTTTGGGAAGCGAAACATCTAACTTAAAAATAATCTTGAAGAACAACGTCATAGTGATTTCCTGCAGTTATTACGTTCGGCATATTGAGGACAAATTGGCGAACTAAGTTATTTCCAGTGACGAAGACCAACTTTGGACAAACAACAGCACCGAAAGCATGAACCATAGATTAAAAGTGAAACTTAACGGGGAGCCCAGAAAATGTGACGAACTAGTTGAAGAGATATTCGAATTAGTTAAAGTGGAGATGGCGGGCCTAAGAAGGGCATTATACGGGAAACTTTTGTCTGAACACGCAATTTTCGAAATTTAAGATTACCAAACTTTCACGGACATTGAAGACAGAAGAGGAGAAACAAGAACTCTTCAGCAAATTCATATTTGCAAGCACTACAAGTGTGTCAGGACTGACATCTTCGGATAAGAAATATACTGTCCATAAGGACCCAAAGGTAACCAAGAAGCCAAATCAGAAGACACGAGGCATGTCTTCAAAGACATGAAACAAGTGAACAGTGATATAATGTGAGGTGTTGTAATCGTAAATTTCGAAAATCGCGTGTTCAGACAAAAATTACATCACGAATATATGTTAATAAAATATTTAATTGTCAAATAATATAAAAGAATACATATGCAAAAGTAAACTAAATATCTATTTGAGGTTGTTGACTCCGGTCTATAGTTAAAGGTTGATTAAATGATTACTGTTTGAACAGTACCGCATGAACATATTTGTGTAACAGCTCGAGACAATGCAAAATAGCCACGAACTGCTACAGGTGCGGAATATGACTAATTACCATCGTTTGATTTTGCCGATAGCGGCAGAATAATTTGTTACTGTTTGTATCATAGTCGCTTCTTAATAAAAGTATTAGTACATCTTACTTGTGTCATTTTTGTCATAATAACAAGTTTATTACATCACGTTGGCATACGCGATAAGATAATTATCATATAAAATTATTAAATCTGGCTTTGTCACATTGAGATTGTTTTTGTCATCATTAGCTGTGTTATGACTTTGTCATTCTGTACCAACACAACTAAGGGTACGTATGTATGAAAAAATAGTTAAATATCAAAACAAAGTTAATATAGTATAATATATACGAATATGAATAATACAACAAAAATAAACAAGATTTTGCCTGCCTTTGTCCAACTATGCGGTGTTAGTAGGACCCCCTCTTATGCCATTACCAATCACAAGAAACATCAGTATGACAACGTTCTAATTACCCACATTGTATACCATTATCAATAATTCACCCACCTCTTCTACCACTATCACAAGCAAATCCATCTGTCATCATTCTAATTACCAACCTCTTATACCATTATAAATCATTTACCCACATCTTATACCACTAATACAAGAAGCAAATCCATCTGTCAACGTTCTAATTATCCTCCTCTTATACCATTATCGGGTTCCAAGGGTTGTTATCGCCGGGGTGGATGTGGGAGATAAGCACCCACTTAGTTTGGAAAACCCCCAATGGATTGCATCTGACAGAGCCTCTGACAACCAATTCCAGCTCCAGGCCTTCATGAGTGTCTTAAATAAGCCCGGCGGAACTTGTTCAAACGGACTGCAGAAGGAATAAAAGGCGAGTTTCTGGCGTCTCAAAACCAGACACTTCCGGGCAGATGGGGCTCGTTAACCTTGGGTGTTCGCCCATCTAGGAGAAGGTAAACACTTACCTCAAATCTTCGCTGCCTTGCGATTATGCTCTCTCCTGTAAAAGGCTACGAGAACAGAACCCTAATAGAAAATCTGGAGACGGAGTCCCTAAGGCGACTTGGCATTGGTTTCAGTATCATCTCGACAACTCCTACGACACCGCTGATGCCATGACGTATCGGCTTGTCCTTTCCCTTGGTTCCATCAGCTGCACAGAGAGGTTTAATTAGGTGAATGGGCAACAAAGGTCACAAAGGGTCACAATTGTGTTGGTAAATGACATTTCCTGTTAGAAAGATATATAGAATTGTCTGTATGGACATGGCAGACAGAAAATGATCACTCATGAAAAGATGGAAATAAAATGTCTCCGCCCCCTGCCTTTCCAAACTTCAAGCAACTGGAGTGGTGGGAAGTATACAAAAAATGCCACAGAGCTTTTGGGATACTTCTTCATCAAGTAAAGGAATGGTGCGGATAAATAAAGATGTTTTTCTTTACGATAAGGTAAAAAAAGAGGAGCCAAAAAACATTCAATAAATCAAATAATTTAGTTTATTTCAGCTTGATAGACATACAACTTGCTTCATTTAATACATTTACCCCATGCAAATTTTCATAAAAATGCACACCACATTGATCACGTGTAAATATTAAGCCAGGTTTAATAGTACATAATACATGTATATACATATATTGTTTGAGCTCTCTCTGGTGGGAGTCCCATCATCCAGGACATTTACTTCTTGGCTCCATAACTTTATTTTCAGAATTTAGTTAACATTTGTTCTAAAAATTGGACTCATTTTGTAGAAATGTGTCCCTAAACTTCCATTTTCAAAATCCTACAAAGGGATAGATACAATAATGCATACAAATATTAAAATATTGCATATAAACTGCATATATAGCACTTTTACATAAAGCATTGAGACTTTGCACTGAGAATGGTTTTATTCCACCCTTGCAAAAGAAAGATGCAGACTGACTCATCTTTTAAAACCCAGCAGCATAGCTAACTGTATGCAAATTTGCATCTTATATAACCCAGTGGCAAAGGTACATGTGTACAAACATGAATCTGGTAGAACACAGTGGCATAGCAGCCTGTATGAAATTGGCGATAGGCATCTTTGAAAACACAGTATCATTGGTACCTGTATGCAAATATACATCTTATATAACCCTTTAGCAAAGGCACCTGTATGCAAATATGCATATTATATAACCCATTGGCATAGGCACCTGTATGCAAATATAAATCTAATATAACCCTTTGGCATTGGCACCTGTATGCAAATATGCATATTATATAACCCATTGGCATAGGCACCTGTATGCAAATATACATCTTATATAACCCTTTGGCATAGGCACCTGTATGCAAATATGCATCTTATATAACCAAGTGGTATGGTACCTGTTTAAAATATGCATCTTTTAGAACCCAGTGTCATACCGGTAACTACCAATATGTATATATGAAACTGCACTCAATTAGATCTAGAACTAAAATTAGAAGAAAGACTAATTTTTTTTATTCCTTGCATATACACATGCTAAGTGCTCTATCTACACTACTGAAACCAGTCTAGGATGAGATATCCTTGAATCTAATGGTACCTTAATATTTTGAGAATTCCATTTTATATAATTACTGTACACTGGACCTATAACATTTCTTTCAGTTACTTGATTTGGAATTTGTATATACAGTATATATAACTTTAAAATCATTACCAAAGTTTGTACAATTTTTAATTCATAAGGATAAATTTCTCATAAATTATGGAAATGAAATTAGATTGAACTATAAAAAGGATAATTAGCAACAGTGATTTTTTTAGTACATTTGATTTTGTTCAACGAAAAAAAATAAAAAATACAGCCCAACATTAACAGCATAATCAGGCATGATTAAATTTGATCATAGCATTGCACACCCCACACCCCTTATATTCATTTTGCATACATACAATATTTATGTTCTGATATACTTTTATGAATGACAATATAATGCACTCTTTGGCCACAAGATTATTGTCCTAATGAGCAATATTTGTCCTGACAAACTTGTAAATTTTAGATCTCGAGATAAGGCATCTAATACTACTGTATCATTACTTTGTACAATAGTATCACATTTGATTTATATCCTCCATTTGACCCAGAATGTTTTTGAAAATGAACCCAGCAAAATAAATTAATTAGTGTCTATACTCATATATAATAGTAAACTGCAAACAACATAGACTTTGATATGCATTGCATAATGCACCAGTAGATCAGGGTTGGTGTTGTTTGTTCTACTGATCATTCCAAACAAAACTACATAGATCCAGATCTGTCAGCACATTACACAATAGCAGATTTTGGTCTATGAAGTTTGCAGTTGGACCTAACTTATAAGTGAGTATATATGGTATAGGAAATGAATTGTTTTTGTCCTGTAGAATCATAATGCAGACCTTCCTCTCAAACAACTAATTGTAAAATTATCTTTCATTTATTTTAAAAGAAATTCCTATGCATGAATAATAATAAGTCAAAGTTTGTAATTGTAATTTTTAGTTCATTTTAAAATATGAATATTTGTTAAATATCAACCACAGATTTTCTGTACCTAAACTTTAAGGGTATCAAAACAGAAAGACAACAGTATATATTAATGGCTAACAGTAATTCCAGAAAATAAGAAGATTATTAATGATTAAAGTTGGCTCCAATACAAACATGCAGTAAACTTTACGTTTTTACCAAACATGAGATAACAAAAACATATTACAAACACGAGATAATAAAAGCATATTACAAACATCTGAGATCTATGTAGCCCTTCAGAAACATTGGGCATCTTGTAAAAGATAAGTTTAAAATTCCATTTTGGACAGACTAAGGATTTATTTTCAAACAGTGTCAAAGAATCATTACAAAAGTAGCATGTACTGGCTTACTGCTATTACAACATTCATTTAAACATTTGGAAGGTCAACGAAAAACCAGTCTGAATTTCCTGCCAAAAATTAGATCATCTGCTGAAAACACCAAATTGTATCTACAAGAAAAAACCCTGATTAAACTCATTCTAAATACCAAGAAATCATGCTGGGAAATAAATCATAAAAGTATATTTTGGTCTCATTATCTTATGTTATTTAAGATAAAACACTAGAACCCATTGCAGTATGTACTGAAGGAAAATGCATATCTGTTCTTACACTAAATGAAAAGTTGTGCCACAATGATCTGCAAAAAATGCCTTATTCTGTCAGAAAGTACTATCTCATGCAGTAAGTTTAAAACTTTATTTCAGCTGGATGAAATTTTTGGCATTTGTAGCATACATCCCTATATACTTTGCTAGCTGCAAAAGTTGTACAGTTGGACCTGTTATATTATATAGATAGAGTGACTAGACAAGTACAGATTATAAAAAGCCTACAAATAAATATGGCAATATAAACAGTTTTAATATCAATGATATGCAGATATACATAATTTGTAAAAACAAAGTCATAATGTGAAAAACATAAACATTCATGCTTTTATCATAATTTGTAAATAAGGTTTCATACAGAACAAAATACATACATGCTAAGTGCAATTATACAGATGAAAACTACAAACTATTCGCTATAGAAACGATCTCTTTATACATGTACTAACTTCTGAAAGTGACCATCATGTCTGCTTCAAGTTTCCAACCTCCGTGTCAGAATATACCTATTTTTTTCAAATTGAAAATAAAGATGATCTACTGTTTATACTCATTCATAAGTAAAATCAAAGTGCCGAAAACAAAGATGATCTGTCATAGCATAATGCATCTGCCAGTCATGTCTATGCTGTTTGTTCTACTGATTATTCCTAACAAACTGCACAGACCCGAATCTGCCACTGCAGACTGCATATTATGTGATGGCAGATCTGGGTCTCTGCAGTTTGCAGTTCCTAAAAGTGAGTATATATGGTATGTAGGCCTGCCCCCCCCCCACATTATTTTAAACCTATGCCATGGTTAATGCTGCAAAAGTCTGCATCACTACTTCAACAAACCAGTGACCAGAGAAAGGTTGGTAGCAGATTGTTTTGGCAAACTTGATGATGATCTTCTTAGAGGTTTAACTTCTCTCATCCTGACAAAATCTCTTTATAGCAGCTCAATATGAATCAGTCAAATTCGTTTACTGAGGTTACCTGGATACCATATATACTCTTATGAAGGTCAAGTCCACTTGCAAATAACAAAGACTCTAAACTACCTGCAGATTATGTGCCTGCAGGTCAGGGTCTATGTTAGTTACAGATCAAAGTTTGTGCAGTTTGCACCACTAGACATTGTTATTTAGTTATTTATTATTTTTTTTAAAAAATGACGATATACTTACTGAGTGTGTGTGTGTGTGTGTGTGTGATTTGGATGTTTCATGTAGCTTGAAAATTTTTCCAGCCATATTGCTACAATGCCTGCAGTGTGGTAGTTTATAGTAATGTATAGCATTGAAGCATCATGCTGCAGACATGTAGCATGATGTCCAACCCAGTCACATTATACTGACACCTGGCCAGCTAGTCCGAACACTAATCTCTTAATGCTGAGCTCCAAGCAAAGGAGCTCTAAGTACCATTTTTGTAAGTCTTTGGTATGACTTGATCAGGGGTTGAACCCACGACCACCTGCATCCGACGAACACTCTAACCGCTAGGCCACCAGAGTGGTCCTTACTGAATGTATAAAACCTGTATCAATATATAACTCTACTGAGGTACTGACTTGTCAATGTGGAACAGGCAAGGATACAAAAACTAAAAGAGCATAAGCCAAGAAAAACTGCAAACTTGGCATTTACCAAATTAAAAAGCCGCTGGCTTAAAAATATAAAAGAATTGCTTATGCATTAAGTACAAACTATTGAACAATCAATTTTAAAAATCATTAACAATCTTTTTTGGACCAACAACAGCTTTCTTTAACAAATAATGAGTATATTTCTGCCTATTTTCCATTGATATAAAACACATCTTGTAAATGAGTTATGTCCAAGAATCTATTAGGCCATGTTATGAGACTTAGAGATATATAGTATTGCTATGTAAAGGTTGATTGATGCATTACAAGGTTTTCTTCATTTCTTGACTGGTTCAGCAACAGTGCCAAACATTTGAACAGAAAGACAAGGTGGCTTGAGTACTTCACTCTACTATTGCCAGGGATTTCTGTGATTCTATTTCTGTTCTATCCTCTACCTGGAATTTCCATCTTGGCTCTAGACCTACAGCATTGAATTCACCGCAATAAATACTGGTAGTATGAAAGAGGGAAGTGAGAACCTGACAAGTACAGTGCTTGTAAAGGTAACACGAGTACCTAGTACCTAGAATATCAAATTTGGCATGAAAACCACATATCATTTAAAGTGAAAGTACTCTGTCAAGAATAAAGTTCAAACAATAAATCTTTGAGATGCATTTTAATAAAGCTTTGCACAATCATAGATATATAGATATATCCATGGCAAATATCTGTGTAATATTTCAGTTTTTCGTGCTACAATTACATACTTCAATTGTATATGTACATCAAGCACTTTGATTTAGTAAATGGTAAATCTAAGACTCATAAACATGACAACATCACCATTACTTAAATTTTGAACATGTTCATATTTTTACATTTTGAATGAGCTCATCCCTTTATTCAATATTCTGTACAGAGTACACTAAACACAGTTTCATTATACAGTGTATCCTCTATGGGTGAAGGTGAAAGACAGAGTCAAAAATCCACTTGGTGTCAGAATTAAGGGTCAGACTGTGTAAAAAAACAAACTCTGGTACCAAAAGTTGGGGTTAAATTTAATGGGGGTGGGGTGGGGTGGGTGGTGGTGTCATCCCTTGAAGCAAACCTGAGGGTAAAGGGAAACACTGCATTATAGTAATGTGTTTCAAGAACCACAGACATATATACATAAAACGGTTTTAAAATAGAATCTTAGAAACTGCTTGTTGCCTTGGTTGCCTCAAAATGATGAAGAATGCATGAATGGCACATTATATGTGAGCTCCAAGTTAATAATCCACTATGTATGGACTTGTATTATATGGTTGACTCTGAAAATTACTAACCAATGGGACTGACCTAGACCTTTGTATGCAGTCTTTAACTGGCTTAATATCTTATTAGACTAACCATGACCTCTGACATTAGGGGTTATCTGTTACCAATAAGAACAAACCAACCACAAAGTTTAGTACAAAAACTTAAGCGTAGAACAAAAGAGACTCTGCAAGACCAACTTTTCTTTAAGCCACAATTATCATGACCTTTTGTCCCTTGACCCTCAAAATTAAAAGAATGCTACCATGCCATAAGTAAAAAATAGCCACAAACTTTGGTCATGATACACCTTTTATGACAACATAAAGCAAAAACCATTTTTTAATTTTTTTAAAAAAAATCCTACTGCCCCTGACCTTTGACACCCAAATTAACATGCTTCTTTCATAGCAAATGTGCAAATAAACAGCGAACTTTGATAAAGACACATGATAACTGAAATTCTTATGCAGAAATAATTTTGTTTCTTTCAGTCATAATTATCTTGAACATTAACACTGATCCTGAAATCTATATTCTCTTCAAACACCATATGTTCAAGCCATCCACTAAGTTTGGACCTCAATATCACTAGGATTCTTCCTTACACATGTGCATGCCATCCACAAAGTTTAGTACCCTTACATGGGTGAAAACTCTACCTAATGGACAGGAAACAATTTTCTTCTTTCTGACATTGACATTGCATGCCATCCAACAAAGTCTGGTAATTGAAGAAGTTAGACAACTGGACAAATTATACTCTGACTTATGACAGGTACATACAAAATCCTGTTACTTGTAATCAGACTATGTCATTGATAAGGTTAAAAGCAGGTTATCTGGCAAATGTCCCATGTCTCAATGTTTCTAAGGAAATCCGATTTGAATAGAGCAAGGAACTTCTTAAACTTTGATTGCTCAGTCATAAAAAAAAAATGAAAAATGAAAATTATATTTAATAATAAAAATTATTCAAGTCCATCTCCTTTTGAGTTCATTATAAATGGATTTCCTTGTACCGTATTGGCTGTTTTAGTATCCTTTTCTTGCACTTGACCACACCATAGGATTTCTATCCAGATCAGGCTGTTAATTCTGGGATCAAACAGCAATTTTATTTTCATTCACATCTATTTCTTCTATGATTCCTATGAAGACAGGTTCTGATCTATGTCATAAATGTACTTGGGTCAAAAGTATGCAATTTTAATAGAATCTAATGACAAAACAATCAAAATCTGCTGCATCAGTAACTATGCATCATGCCTGGCAAATGATTTCAAATTTAGAAAACTGGCAACATCTTTGACCTATTTAGGAAATAATCAATTGACATTTGAAGAGCATGCTCCTGGGAGACTTTAAAATCCAATAAAGTTGAATTCATGCATACATGACATGTATATCGTGGTAATAAAAATTGATGAAAACAGATTAGTATCTCTCTAATGAGATTGCATACCAGGCCTGAACATCAATAGCTTAACCAAAGAAAGCAACAGAAAACCATTGATCTTGGATTGATGGATACTGGAACCCATGGTCACCGGCAGGATCTTTTGCACAGGGGTTTTGGTCAGTCAGTTATGGCCGGCCTGGGATGGTAACATTAGTACAGTAACACACACACACACCACACACACACACATACACACACACACACACACACAGAGTATGATGATTTTTTTTTTTGGGGGGTCACATGACTCCCCTTGACCTATGTTGGAACTGTATCAGATGTAAGACCTTATCATCACTTTGGTAAACAGGTTTGAAGAAGGTGTGCAATCTTTGTCAAATATCAAACTGCATTTAATTTCATACAAGAGTGGTTTAAAGTGCTCCTCTTTACATATCACTGGCATCTCAACTCAGTGTGGTTTGAGTCTCGGACTCAGCCAATGTAGGTGAGATATCTTGCCAGTGGGTTAGTGGCTCCTACAAGGGTTTTCCTCCACCAGTTATACTTTCTAACATGTTTACCCTATTGTGCAGTGAAAAATGGCATTAACCCCCCCCTCAAACAACAATATATTTTGATAGTGACATGTAATTTGGTAATGGCTATAAATCAAAAACCCATCCTGAACCAGTTTGTTTCTTGTATGTTTTGTTTCTTCCCAATAGCTTGAAATTGAAGGTACAACAAACAAAAATGATTAGATAAGTGCGCATATAACACAAATCCCAAATTATACTTAATTTATAGAACTCTGTGGTAAAAAGATGCATAAGAATTTAAAAAAAGCCTGAGAAAACAAAAACCCAATAAGTGAAATATAGATTGCATTGACTTAATTTTTATAATGATAAGGTGGCATGTATATTCTTCAAGATGAAACCACAAAAAGTTGTGCTGCCTAGATGACCAAAAATGCCTGTGAAAATGACTTAATAAAGAATTAAGTCATTGAAATCTAAAATGTAGCTCACTGACTACTTTTGAAAAACAGTGTTGTACTCAACAAGGTGTATCAACACGCCAAGATGCATCACTTTGTTGTAAATATTACTTGGGACATATATGCAAAACTTAAATGTGAAATGCAGGTCACATGGGATTTTGGTTGGGTGCTATCTTCATGACATATCTATACACAAAATTGCATGTCTATATGGCCATAATAGTACATGTAGTAATATTGACCTAAATCCAAAACTTGACCAAAGTCAATGAATCATGAACTATACATCACAGTGACTTAGAAAGATGATGTTGTATAATGATCAATTAACATCTACACACTTAGCTTCATGACTATGAACAATCATGTCTGAAAAGCTGACTAAAGTAACAAAATTACTGAAGTCCCTGAGGCACAAACTATAGACTAAAATAACCTAAGTTTGGCAGGGTACTTTTGTATTCACCAAACTCATTCTAAATATCAAGCTGCATATACTGGGTAGAAAAAAAATATTGGCGAAATTGACCTTAATGCAGAATTTAACCAAAGTCAGTAGGAAATTTAGGTCAAAGTGACTTAAGTTTGGTTGATATGTGTTGTACTCAACAATACACATCTATATAATGAAACTGCATAGGTCTGAAACTTACATTGCCTGAGAAGTGTGCCTAAATGCAAAACACTACTAAGGTGTGATGGGTTGAGGGACAAGGTCAAGCAGAGTATAATCTTGCAACTCCCTCCTAAAATTAACACATTATGCAATACCAATTAAAAACTATACATATTTTCATGCTCAAAAACCATGTTTTGGTGGCAAAGAGAAAAACTAGACTAGTGTTGATAGGCTTCTATCAACATATGGTGCAATAGGATACAAATATAAACCCAATAAAATGCATCATGAGTGGAGAATTCTGGAATGAAACCCTGGAAGAAACAACAGGTATGTACACATCATAAAGTTTCACAGTAAACTCCTAATGTTATCAATAATCAATATTTGCCACATGAATTACCAGGTTTGCTTTTACTGAATAATATTATGTCTCTTTAGTATGAAGCAGGTTTTATGATGGATTATGAAACTTTTATAAAAAGTTATTTAATGTATACCTTTTGTGGGACATGGAAAACAAAATAATTAAACAAATTTTATGACTTTTTATATTACCTGGCACAAATATAGTTTTTTTAATATATATTATATAATGAAATACACCAGTTTTGTGAAGCTACCTTGAATATTCACTTCCAATGTTGTATATTTTTTCTTAAATTATCCATGCACAACAAGTAACATTATGCATTATAGTGGAAATACATTTACTCCAATCAACCAGATCAACACTCTCAATGTTGTAAAGGCGTACTTTTTTTGAATATTTCTGTTGCAATATGAAAGTTACGTCTTGGAGATTGCTTGTTTATGTAACATTTAACTCATGGCTTGTACAGTCCTGCATAGTGTTTCTTCTATGGACATTTCAGGGTTTTATCCAAGTACTTCCAAATGTTTTCAAGAAATAGTTTTTCTTAAGGTTCATCACGGTCAGGTCACATTCCTAACTAAGTTATCCATGTGAAAGTGTGGTTAGCAGGCTATGAAAGGAAAAAGGACACCACTCCATCAACTAACTTATGATATCATATGTCATTTCTTCCACCCAATTTTATCATATTTTTAAAATTTAAATCATTATTTTTTTTGCAAAAATGTATAAATAACCCAAAAATTATATTAAAAAAATGATGCATTTTATTCTTTATGAATGTTTTATATTCTCTCAAAAAAATTCTTGGTTTTAACCAACTAAAGTCAAAACGTTTTCAAGGACAAAACCAACTCTTAAAAAAATTCAAGGCTATTTCAAGGTTGTATGAACTAAGCATCTATCAAGAGCACAGTCCAAAAATGAATAATGTACTTGCATATCAGGATCTATAATGATACAGATATAACAATGGTAATTATTGGATAGCTCTGGGTCTATGCCTTTTATTAGGAATAATCTGTAGAAAAAATGTCATATACCCTTATCAACTGATGCATTATACAAAATGAGATCAGAGGCTGTTGCTTGCAGCTGGACCCAACTTATTAATAAGTATATGCAGTAACCAGAGATTCTTATGGTTTCTCAGTGGGCAGAAAATGATGGAAATAATGCAAATTCCAGACCTAATATTTCAAATGCTGAAATCAATAAATTAAATTCTACCTCTGAGTAGTGGCAATATAATTAACAGCTTTCTAGTCTCAACTCTGATGATGCTAAATAAATCTTTGCATTGTCTGAACTGGTAATTGTTTTAGTTGATTTACAATATGTACTTGCTTACAAGTCCAATCCATTTTCACACTGCATTCATCCTGATCTGCCATCCCATAATGCACTGGCAGATCTGGGTGTGAGCAATTTTTCAGGAGTACTCAGAGAACAAACAAAACAGATCATGATCTGCTGGCACAATGAGCAATAACAGATCAGGGTCTATGCTGTTTGAAGTTATACCTGACTTATAAGTGAGAATATATGGTGACCATAAGCAGTCTAGCACTGCTGCAATTTGTCTTACAGCTGGATAAACCCAATTTGTGAAAACAAGGTGTTATTTTATAATTACAGTATCAATGCAAAAAAATATATCCTACTGGAGATAAAGGTAAGTAGAAACCCAAAGACCTAATAATGTTTCCTACCTTAAATATTTTCCAACATTTTTTATGTTTTTAATTTCATGGTGTTTTGTTTTTTGTAGTCATATCATTATAGATGTTGTAAAGTGTTTAGAGCTTCTAAAGATTTGGCACTATACAAAGTCCTCATTATTATTATTCATACCATTCTATTGTAATGTTAATTTATTCACAATTATTATTATTATTATTATTATTATTATTATTATTATCTGAACATATTACATTTTTAATCTTCTTGTTTGTAAATATATCCATTACAGTACTTGAAATTTTGTCAACCATTTGTTTCTGCTGGCCTATTGGACAAGAAACTATACTACAGCTGAACCTGTCTTGAAAGACCACCCCTTCTGCCAAAAAATAATGGTCTCTCAAGATAGGTGGTCTCTCATGACAGGTTTTCACACTCTAAAATCATTAAGTCTGTGCATGGAAATTCTGTCTCCCAAGACAGGTTTTACTGTATTGTTGAAATTTCTTGCTATTTATACTGAAATTTTTTACTTGTTCTTATCAACCATCACAAGTCCAAAAATGTGAAGAGGATTTTTCAAGGCCTCAAAAACAATCCTCAAAATGAGATGAGGACTGGACCCAGTTTCCCTGAATATCTCAAAATGTATCCTTGCATCGCAATTTTGCATTATCTTGTTTATGATGCTTGTTGCAAAGCTTAGGATATCCTTAAGTAGTCAATAAAATATATATGATTACAATTTTTTTTTTAAACTGTACATTAGGAGTCTTTTGTTCTCAAATGACAAGTCAAATAATTACTCAAATTAAATGACATTCTCCAATTGTCCTCAAAGATAAAACAAGACCAATTTCAACAGATAATAGAATATTTTCAGTACATTTTAATCTTTGATATCTACATGGAATTGAGTAAAAATATTAATTTGAAGAACTTTTGACATGTTTAGTACCTAAGATAGAGAACCAAGTCCAAGCAACAAGCTCATCAGCATAAAAGAAAACTAAAAACGGATGTTATAATCAACCAATTTAAAATAGTGTTTTCTTGATGGGTTTGTACTGTCTTTTATACATACATACACACATCTTGTAAACGTTTCTCACTGCCATCAATGACGGCTTCCACTTTAAAAGCTATTAACATCACAAGCCACTATTCAGACTAATTAAAATAAACAATATTAAGATAATGTCACTGACAGTGCTGATGTATTGGAAATACAGAGCTTGTAATTTCTAATATAACCAAATACTTGAAATTAGTGTAGATTGTAGTACATAACCGTGATTAGATCTGTAGATAGAGGAACAGGATTATTGTCACAAAACTTAATAATGTCTAAGATATTACGTATGTTTAAGGCCTGAGTATCTGTATATAGAAGATATAATAATTTGTGATCATAAGTGATATTCTGTACTTTATGTTAGATTACATTATTTTTCTGATATGGAGCATTTTTTAAAAAAATTATTACAATTTTATTAGATACCCATGATCTCATGTCTTATTTCTTGCTTTGTGTCTTATGTATGAGTAAAGCTGAATATTTCCGACACTTGTTCACCATACTGTTCACAATCCAAGAGGAAATAACTCTTCATCTGACATCTGGTTGAAAGAATGTGAATTGTGTATATCTTTATGTCTGAATCCGTAACAGTGTCTTGTATTCCGTTAGTCATACTGTTCAACATCCAAAGAGGGGAAAACTCTTGTTTTGGCCTAATCCTGAGTAGAGACTTCCCACACAATCAGGTGACTTCTTTCCCCCTTGCTGAGGGACTGCGCCTTCTTTTCGTCATCCTCTACTGCAATCTCATCATCACTATCACCTGAAAAAGAGCAAACAGCAAAATCAAAACTGATGCGTCTCACAGACAACATGATCAGTTGATAACTGTCATGAACAGATTTCTTGTTAGAATTTCTTTCTCTCATGCAACAGGGAAATTACATGCAGGTGAAATAAAGCCACATCAGAACAAGCACACATTAAACCTTAACTTAACTTTATGAAGTTCAAATTGTACTGGTGGTGTTTCAACTCTGTACAATAAAAAAATGAAGCAATCTTGACTGAAAAAGAAAAATAATTGTTTGACGACTGTGAATATGTCCCACTAAGGAGATTAATTATAATTAATTCATTGGGGAGTGCTCTGTTGGCCTGGTGGTTAGAATGTCCACCTCAGATGCAGGAGGATGAAAGGTTTGAACACCCGCTGAGACATACCAAAGACTTGTAAAAATGGTAGTAACAGATGCTTTGCTAGGTGCTCAGCATTAAGAGGTAAGTGTTAGGACTAGTTGGTCTGGTGATAATGTGACTGGGTGGGACATCTTGCTACATGTGTGCAGCACGATGTACCAGTGCTAGATATCACTATACACTACTGCACTGCAGACATTGTAGTGATATGACTGAAAAATTGTTAAAGCTACAAAGCAAAAAATTCAAAATCCAAATTACTTTGATGGCATAAAAAGGTCTTTGATATGAAACTGAAATCTTTGTTTTTGTTTGCATAGCAGAAAACATCAGTCTCTGTTAAATTCTAAATTTCTCAATTGCAAATCACCCACAAAGTTTGGCAAAAGTAGGTGATCAAGAGTTCAAGATATTACTGGCATTCTTGTGTCACAGTGATTGTGAGCATTTCCTACAAGATACTGACATCTTGAGCATTTGCAAAATCAATAGACATCTTGAACATTGGCAAGATCAATAGACATCTTGAACATTTTCAAGACCAATAGACATCTTAAACATTTGCAAGATCAATATAGATCTTGAAGATTGGCAAGATCAATAGACATCTTGAACATTGGCAAGATCAATAGACATCTTGAACATTTTCAAGATCAATAGACATCTTAAACATTTGCAAGATCAATATAGATCTTGAAGATTGGCAAGATCAATAGACATCTTGAACACTGGCAAGATCAATAGACATCAAGAACATTGGCAAGATCAATAGACATCTTGAACATTGGCATGATCAATAGACATCTTAAAAATTTGCAAGATCAATAATCCTGAGCATTTGCAAGATCAATAGACATCTTCTGCATTTTCTCAAGATCAATAGACATTTTTCTTACCTCAAATGCAAGCCATTTACAAAGTCTGAAAGTCTGAATCAAGGTATTTGGTACAGACCTGAAGTCATTGTAGAATGCTTTCTCTCTTTCATACTTTTGACCCAAACATGTGGCCTTTTGACCCCGAATTGACAGTTTTCTTCCTTGCTCTAAATGCAAGATACTTACACAGATTGGTAGATAGTAGAGAACTCTGACAGGAATGTAAATAGTGAAGATATGAGATATGCAGTGACATACATACATACATACATACATACATACATACATACATACATAGAAATGGACAACATTATGGTGTGCTTCACTTTACAGTGGGAGCATGAAAGACTAAAGGTTGTGATTTGCCATGAAGATGTTTGTAAAACAGAAATTAAAATGATAAGAACAAGGGGAAAAAACCCAAAGAGTATAGTTTTCTCACTAAAGTAGGAAAACAATGTGGAGGTCATATAAAAAGTAAGAAAATAGTGGTGCCACTGGAAACAATACATTTTGTTTGTAGCGCTGTTGCTGGTTTGCAAAGGAAGTGAGAAGAAATTCATTCAATGTGCTGTAGCTTATTACCAACAACTGAAAATTTGATCTCAGGAAGAAAGCATATTCCTAATGATCCCTAACAGCTGGGACAAACATTTTAGATATAAAAATTAAAAGTCCCAGAGGCCTCTGCTTAAATCTTCTGGATTGAGATCAATAATTGTTGAGGTCATAGCTGAAGAAGGTATTAGTTCTAAAGACAGTCTAACATAATAATTACATTTATACTCTTGTATCTCTTCTGTAACAGATTGGTTGTAATTAAGTTTTCTTTTCAGATTTGTGTGCCTAGAAGAAAATACTGTATTTGCTCATATAACATGCCCCAACTGCAAACAAGATAGGCCCCGATATGCTGATGCATGCTGTGCCAGCAGATTGGGGTGTACACTATTTGTGAAAGATACAGACCATGATTAAGAGGTCTTTGATACCATGACTGATCTGGGCATGCACTGTTTGTCCTACTAATGATTTTAAGCCAATAGGATATCCCTGGTCTGAGACATATGCTATCATGGCAGATCTAGATGTACACTGTCTGTTCCACAGATGATTTTAAGCAAATAGCAGAATATGAATTATGTTATGGTCATGGCAGGCTCAAGTGTACACTCTTCTAGTTCTGATTTGATGTAAGCGGTATGGACTTTGATAAAGACACACACACTGCCATGGTAGATCCGAGTGTACACATTTCTAATAAAGATTTTAAGTGAATAGCACAGACTTTGATATAGACACGCACACTGCCATGGCAGATCCGAGTGTACACAATTCCAAAATAAGAATTTAAGTAAATAGCACAGACTTTGATATAGACATGCACACTGCCATGGTAGATCCAAGTGTACACAATTCTAATAAAGATTTTAAGTAAATAGCATGGACTTTGATCTAGACACGCACACTGCCATGGCAGATCCGATCCGAGTGTACACAATTCTAAAAAAGATTTTAAGTAAATAGTACAGAATTTGATCTAGACACACACAATCATGGCAGATCTGGATGTACACAATTCTTATAATGCTTTTAAGTGAGTAGCATGGACCAGCACTTGATGCAATGGCAGAATTTGTTTATGCAATTTGTATTTGAATGCACATTATACACTTGTCAATATGCACTATTTTCAGCTAGGGATTCCTGGAAGAGTGTAGCATCCTGACCAGATTTATAACCATCCTTCTTTCATAGTATGGCTCTAATTTAATGATGCAACTGTAAATGTTTGTGACATGCTTTTAATTTTGTTTTTTAAGCAATGCTATATTTGAATCTGATCATGCATATTGGTAAACTGACTTCATAAAGTGATGCATTTGGATATATTTTCTGCTTACAAACCACTGTTGTTGTTGTTGTTGTTGTAGGGTTTAACTCCATTTTCAGCACACGATAGGCTAAACATGGCGGCCAGTATTATTGGTGGAGGAAGAACCCGGGGAAAACCCCCGGAAAGAACCACCGACCCATGAGAAGCTACTGGCAAGCTTTCTCACATAACTACATTAGCCGAATCTTAGACTTGAACTCACGCAGACAGAGGTGAGATGGCAGTGATCCATAACGGAAAGCGCTTTAGACCACTCGGCCACTCGGGGCCCCTACCAACCATTGTATTGGAAGTAACACACCAAATGACTGTCAAACTTACACTTAGTGTGGATGACACTGTCAATTCATTTAATTCAATTCCTCCAGATCAAAGATTTAATTATTAAATGTTTCATGAAATTCATGCATGCTAACAGAGTTCTTCATTTATTTTTGGTATAATTTGCAAACTGTTATGAACAATAAAGACAAGAATCCCTTGAAGTGTCTGATGATCTATTCACTGAAATGAATTTCCAAGAAGTCAAGATAGGCCATTTATTTCTTTTAACTGTTGAACATTGTTGTTGTAGGTTTAACATAATTGTTTCAGCACACAATCAGAAATACATGGCAGCAGCATACAAAATTGCCACCAGCCAGCTATTTTACAGGCATTTGGATATTTACATATACCAAGTAAATTTAATCTACAAATTGTACAACTTATGATATTAAATGAAATAATATAAACCAAGGTAAAACCTGATAACAGTGAACTGTTTCTGATGACCACTATTGCATCCTGGTGACATGAAAAGAGAAATAACTAGTGTTGTCTGCATTCAATTGACAATTGTGACTTCAAATAAAACTCTTATGCATCTATGCAATTTCTGATGACACGTGTAGCTTCCAATTACAAAGGTCGACATTAGGAGGTATCTGGGTATTTTGACGTCTCACAGTAATCTGGTTGGCAGACTGGTCTAAGGTACATGCATATCCAGGTCCTTGACACCTCACCTGTTAGCTTTTGGGTTTGAGCCCAAGATCAAACAAGGTGGGCATGTGAGAAAGCTTGCCAGTGAGCTTCCAGTGGATTGGCGGTTCTTCCTTGATTTTTAAAGGGTTCTATCTGAACCAAATACACTGGCTGCCATGTGTTGCATGTTATGTGTTCAAAAATGGTGTTGAAACCACATACCCCAACCCCCCCAAAACCACAGCTCCATTAGGAAGTCTATGAAAGTATGATATGAAAAGTTTTAATAACTTTAAATTTAAATGTTTAAACCTATATTTCTTAATATGGAGAGAGCCCTATGATCATCTGCCTTTTTTAAAATCCAAGATATGTTTGAAACATGTTTTCAATTCTGGACCTAAAGAATCAAGTCCTGATATCAGTAATAAACGTCCCTGTATCAAATGTATGAATGGACTGAAATTCAATCAGAAATACACTTTCCCCTTTTTTTTAGTTACAAATTAAATAAGCTGTTGAAAGATTCCATAGCTAAAATTTTACTTTTCAAAATCAACCAGTCAGTCAATATCGTATATACTGTATTTTATCTTCAACTATTTCTAGATTGGTTCCCATTATTCCATATAATTCTTGTTAGTGACCACAGGCTTAAAAACCATCAGTCAAGGAACTGAGAACTAGTCAAAAGGAACATGACATTACCAAATGTTAACAATGCTTTAAAATAGCTGGATCACATATAACAATAAGACCATGACATGATCTAGTTCAAGATAGCAATCCACTGCTAAAACTAATCTCCTGACAGACCTAATTTCATGGTCAGCTTTGGACACCAAAGCCTTATCTTTGGAGGCTGGGTCTAGTTCTGATACTGTCATCAATGACAAGTTAATGGATGAGGGTCCTGATTTTTATTCAGACTAATCATCAACTGCAGCAAATCATTTTGAGGCCCAACCTTTATATCAGTAATTAATATCTGGATAACACATTAACCCCTAGGAGGTAGTTGCCTACTGCCAAGGTCTGTAGCATTGAGGTCATGCATGAAACACTAAAGTGGGTGGTATTATAGAAAGGTAGACAGATTTAGCTCTACAATGACACCAAATAATCTGGACATTTTTGATGCACTACAAAATACACGGGGAAATTTTTGGACCAGTTTTTTTATCCACTCAAAATTCATCATGGTCAGAATCCAGTTTTGTGTCTGGATTTTAGACTTTATGGCCTCAGATCTAAGGCAGACCAGTCTGAATTGCACACAGGTGAACCTGTGCAAAAAGAAGGATAAGGTGGACATTTTTAATAAAGAGTCTTCTCCATACAAAAATTATGGGTGCAAAAAAAACCCCAACAAAAAACAAAAAAACAAAACAAGAACTCTTAACCTTCTGCTAATGCATGAGTAAACTAACCACTGGAAAACATTTTTTTTTTTAAGCACAACTAGGCATTGGTCTGATGGAAAATTGGTTGGAAGTCAATGTATTAGGATGTATTCAGAAATAGTCCCTAAAATGTGCTTTCTACTCGCTTTTAATGCAAAAATCTCCAGGGGTAAATGTGATAAGCTGGACAGCAAGCATCATTGTTGTTGTCAGTGAACAGTGGTCATGTTTTGCTGAATTTAACAAAATTTAGTACATTTTATATACAATATAAATCTGTATATATATATTTTTTTCTCTTTATGTTCCATATTTCATTACATAAACAACTGTACTCAGAAGTGACAGTTAAGCCTGCAAGGATTTACAATTAAAGCTATGACTATATGTGATCTTCTTCCATGACATAATGCATGTTATGGACAGAACAAGCACCCTTTTCAGTTTAATGGTCCGGTGGGCTTGCAGGCTTTGTTGGCAAGTTTCACATACTGTATGGCAGCCAGTATAATTGTGGAGGAAGAACCAGAGAAAACTCACTAAGAACCACTGACCCATGGGAAGCTACTAGAAAGCTTTCTCACACAACCTTATTGGCCCAGCCATTCTGGAGGAGTTGTGATAATATTTTCAAGATGACCACTATGACATTCAGTTCCAAAACTGCTGGAAGAACTGGATGAGCAAACTTTTTGGTAGTATATAAATAAGCAGTTACATCTGTCTTGCTATTATTAAAAATGGAATTATTTACTTTATCCATTCCTTTAAGACAAATACACTACACTTTGAAAATTATAAATGTCAATTCAGTTGTCTGCTAATTATAGAGTTAAGTTTTGTGTACGTTCTTTAGAATGTTTCATATAAATTAGTTGCCTGATATCATGGAAAATACAATCTTCTATCCATGTAATGAATAGTACATTAAAAATAGATTAAATGAGCAATTACTCTGCAAAATATTTGTGTGTATGCCCCCCCCACTGTATACTATTGCTTATAAATGGAGTAAAACTGCAGAAAAACCAAATATTCTGATCTGCCATAGCATAAAGCGACTGCAGATCAGGGTCTATGAACCTGTCTCTATAGATATAGTTCATACAATCATGATGAAGACAAAGACATGAACTTGATCCAATTCCAACATCATTGTTCCTCAAGTGCTTAGATTTTGCCCTCACTAACTGATGTTAATAATACCTCTCTCTCATCTGGAGAATATCCATAATTTTTCAAAACTGATATTGTAAACCCTCTTATGAAGAAACCAACACTTGACCATAATTTAAAGAACTACCACCCAGTTTCTAATCTCTCGTTCATATAATAATCAATCTTCAATCTTCATTGGTAAATAAATATTTTTTTTATATAGTCTTATATTGCAGTTCTTGTTATTGTTAAATTGGAAAACCATGTCTATGCCTGCTCCTGAGAAATTAGAATCATTTACTGACAATGATCTTTATTCTAAAATAGAGATACAATAAATAAATAAATAAATAAATAAATAAATAAATAAATTTGTGCAGGTCAATAAGTAGTTTTTGGATATGAATTCTGAAGCAATGACAATAGCCATATATATCTTCCAAAAATATAGGAGTTGTATTTTAAAAGTTTTGTACTGTGTTGTACAACAAAGATGTCTTCTCAGTGCATCAAAATATTCCCCATGCAGCTCTATACACTTTCTCAGTCTCAATATATGTTTGTTAAATACTCATTTTTGAGATGATGCTGTGTAAAATATGCATTATTATAAAAATACCATTGTGTGTATGCTTTTCCGTCATCTTCGCCTACTAGTAAAAATATTTTTAATAATTATTAAATGACTTGTTCAGGATGACTCGTGCTAATACACTACCCACAATGCTGTCAAGGGATATGCTCATGTAATTGTTGCTGTCACTTCTGTCACCTTTGTTCTTGTACAGGGTTATGATGTTGGCACCTCTCATGTCCTGCGGCACTGGCAGTGGATGTCAAGCTGGTGTGTGAGCAGCATGCTGCAGCTGCACTTGATGACTTCTGCTAGGATGCCATCCTTCTCTGGGGCTTTACCTAAGGACAGTTTCTCTAAGGCTTTAGATCTGCCACAGTAGAGTTTTTCGTCCAGTTAGGCCATGAGTGGGAGATTTTCAATGGTGTTTAGGGCATTTTTGGTCATGTGGTTTTCTTTGGAGTACAGTTCAAAGTAGTACTCCATCCAATGCTCCAACTGCTTGCCGAGGTATTGCCTGTGGCAAACTTCAGTGGTGCTATCACTTTCTACGAGGGACCCATTTCTTTCTTTAGGCCATCATACATGCCTCTGTTTCTGGTATCTGCTGCTGACTGGATGTTCGGACTGAGATGAAGCACTGCCGTGCTAATGTTTACACTTTACTTCTGGTTGACCAGTATGCCTGTAGAGTCCTCTGGCTAGGGGATTATTTGTATTCCAGGTGAGCATTGCGATGCTCTTCTATGGCTTGCGTGAGTGTGGCAGAGTTAACCTCAAACCAGTTCTTATTCTTTGACTGCTTCTTACCAAAGATCCATGTGGCTGTGCTGTATACAGTCTCTCTGATGTGATCCCATCTCTCTTTGGTACTGCAGTTGGGAGGTTCTGAATAAAACATCTTGGAGAGGGCATAAGTGAATTCCCCAGCTTTCTCTGGATATGATGTCTTGCTCAATTCAATACATGATTTACCCTCCTGCCTAGAGCGGTGTATCTGCTTTGGGTGAAGCTTTATTTTGCAGCACACCAGCGAGTGGTCAATGTCGCAGTCATCGCTGTGGAAGGTATGGGTAAGAAGCACACCATTCAATGTCAGACCGACCTGTAATGATCAAGTCCAGTTGGTGCCAGTGTTTGGAGCAGGGAGACCTACAAGATATATTATGCTGTGCTGAGGTCATGGTATGTGCACATCTCTAGGAGTCGCTGCCCGTTTTCATTCATCTTCCTAATGCCAAACTTGCGAAGACAGGAAGACCAAGAGTCATGGTCAGCAACCACCCTAGCATTGAAGTCACCCAGTAATATAAAGTTCTCTTTGTTGGGAATTTTGTCAATGAGCGAGTTTAATTTGTTGTAGAACTCATCCTTGGTATCTGCAGTGGCACTTAGTGTGGGAGTGTAAATGCTGATCAGGTTGACAGGCACGCTTGAGGTATGGAGGCAGAGGGATAATATTCTTCCGTTTCCTTGTTGGAAGTGTTCTATCATCCCCAGTTATATTACAGTTTTACAAAAATTCTCAATGCCTTCCTAAGAAATTGAAATTAAAACTTATGGCATATCAGTGTTGACTGGATTTGACAAAATTTTAATCAATTTGCAAAAAACAAGGCATGAAGAGTCTTTATGGACAAACTGATGAACTTTTAAATTGGGTAGAAATTAACTCTACAGTACCTAGCTCTTTAAAGGCTTTTGATGTCAGCAGCTATAATTCTCATGTTTTTTTCAGTTCAAGCTGGAACACTGATATGACATGGGAATTTCAAGTATTATCATCCAATCAGTACATGAAATTCAACCCTGATAAACATTTTGGTTTCAGAGATAGGAACAGATATTAAGTTAGTTATTGCTGATCTTATGAGGCGCTATCAATTAAAGAAATAGGAATGAATTTTCCATGATCAGACTGATGGGTTTATACCACTCAAATATTTTCTGATTAAAAAGAAGCAAAATTTTATTCATAGACATGGAATATGATTTCAAATTTAGAATGTTCTGTTGTATTAGTCACTGAAAATATGCACCTAGCATCTATCTATTTAGCACCTGAAAAATATTTCCAAAGATGTTAATGTGACTTCTAATATTGAATCTATTTCTAGAATGAGGAAAAAAGCATTAATGTATATTTCAAGCATTAAGAAAAGAGAATTCACCTTCTAAGTTAAGGAAGTAGGCTTTTTTTAAAAATAGTATTAGGCAATATGACCTATGCTGAAAGAATTATGTTGAAAAAAACGATTGCATCAGAAGAAAAGAATGTCATTTGAGGATAAAATATTTTCTCTTATATGCTTAACTTTATTCTTTATTGTCAAGATTATTTGTTTCCAAAATAAGAAAGGGGCTTTTAAGTGCAGTGTAGCATTGTTTATCATGGTATTTGTTGCTCTATCTGATACCATGGATAAAAGAACACTGATATTTTCCCAGACAATGCCAAGATAAATCCAAATGTTTGGTTAAATCAACTACCTTCTAATATTTTTTAATGAGGAAAAAAATGAAGCTACATGTATATAAGTGTTATAATTCAATGTATTCAACAGATATACATGCATCCCTACAATGGGCTAATTAAACTAAAACAATCTATTCAAATGCTGGTTTTATCTTGCTTACAAGCCAGTAGAGCTAAAAATCTAAGACTGTCAACCCTAAGCTTAGTGTGCAAGTACTGACTAGCAACTTATTCACTGAACTGCAACAAAATACTATGTCTGGTCATATTTCACTTCTATATTTATAGATCAAAGCTAGACTATGTTCATAAACTCAGTGAAATATAAAAATGTAAACAATGATCTTTGACATGACCCCAACATCAATTATGTATAGTTTTCCAAAATCCTTCAGTAAAGTGCAGATATGTAGCTGGTGAGCTAGCCCCATTAATTATGTGTGTTTTAATGAAAATCCCAAGTCAATGCAACCATTCATGCAAAATGAGTAGTGATAACAAGATTTGCAGGACAGGTATGGTGCCATAGTAGAGGCCAAACAAACACCATTTGTACTCCAAGTGAGCTATCTATGTTGTAATGCTATAGTGTTTTAGTCATAATTTGATGCCAATATGACCATCCATTCATGAATAGTCTTATAAATATTTTCTGAACAGCTGTCAAGACAGAGTGTTTGAAAAATGTTGGTAAAGCCAAATATTCTGGCTAAGTAGCTGTTATATGATTTGTCCAGTTCTGAGAGGTCATGTTAGCATCATTTTCATTTAGGACCAACTATGTATAGTGAGTGATAGGTGATATTTTTAAACTATGTGTCAGTATGACCATTCCTTGAAAATGACTAGTGATAATAAGATTTTCAAGTTGGCCAATATGACCTTCAACAGATTAAACCTCATGTCAACATGTTAAAGAGAGCTAGCTTTAAAAAATAAATCTTGCTATGACAACAGCCATTTGAGTGTCCAGTCAGCCCCTTTACATTTCAGAAAACAAGATACCACAAGCTGCTTCTGCTGCTACCTTAACTCATTAATTCCATCTGCCATGTTTATATCATGAGATTGTACCCTACTTCTGAGCTCTGTACCATTAACATCATCGCCTAGAAAACTGTACTATAGTGGCCATCTATTTAGTAGAAATAGCTATAAACAAATTTGGCAGACATGATGGAATTTCGGTTCAATTTGGCAGTTGAAAAGAAGCAGTGATGAAACGATTTTCAAGATTGTCACCACAGTGGAAACAATGGATATTTGAAGGGCACCATTTCCATTTAGGACCAACAAGACAACATAATAAATATTTAGCAAAGAAAATGTCAATGCAGCATTTCATTAAGAAGAGTAGCAACTGCAAGTTTTTTTCAAAGGCAGCCATAATGAATGTGAGATCATTACCATATTCATTTAGGATCATCCAGACATCTGATAAAGTCTTCTAATCAAAATCACATGTCGAACAAATCAGATGTCATGAGAAATTTTGTGAAAACCCAATGCTGATCATGATTAGGAATAACAAGTTTTTCAAACTGGACTCCATGGTAGCCATATTTGATATAAGATCTGCACCAGTTTCAATTAGGTAGAACAAAACATCGTAAGAAGTCTTATAGTTAACTCCTTGTTCCCTAGAGATTCTTTTCATTTTTTACATGAAATTAGGATTGGAAAAACATTTCTGGGGTATGTCTGAATGCATCCAAACACCTGCTTCAAAGAGATTTTCATTTATCTGAATGCTTGAGTATGTCATTTTCAATTGGTTAATTCACCCAAGCATATGCAGAAAGGTAACAATTGGACATGGACTAAACAATTGGGAAATATCTAAGTGTCATCTAGTGTTACATGCAAGTTTCATGAGATTTAAATGCTGAAATTCTTGCCAGCTCATGCTCTGTATAAAGGAAGAATTTTTTAAAACTTCAATTAACCAGTTACAGTTCATTTATTGGTAACCAGGTAATTAATTAACTGACCTTTCATGCTGCGAATGAAAATAGCATCACACAACACAATGACTTACCTGAGACTATAAATTTGAAAACTTGAATAAAAGAAGCTATATTTATTAGATGTTTTGGAAGGAAGGTATCAGTAGACTTTGACAGTCTCTGTTTAATCATCTGGTCATGTTAAAATAGTCTAATCCTGTACACAGTGACATGATAATGTATGGCATTTCTGCCACCTGATTTCACTGATGTTGATAAATTGCCATTTTGAATGAAGCATTTACATAAATAATGTCAAACACATAGATATATAGACAATAAAGATTCAGAATTGACATGGTGTGCAACTTTGTATCATTTATAAACACTGTAGATAAATCCCAAGGAAAGTGCACACGTACCTTTACGACAGACCATATTCTAAGTTGTAGGTTACCTGCATGGTGTTATTTCTATTTTAAGGCTTTCTTCCAGCACAAATTCCTTTTCTCTCTCATTCCACATTTCTACTTAGTTTGACATTATGCATGAGAGGGGAAGGGTGGAACAGAAATCAAAAAGGATTGTGATGAAAATATGTACCATATTAAATTCGTTTAGAAAATGAGCAAGATTAATACTTTCTTTCGTTATTTTTATAAATCACTAAAGGTTATGGTAATGTGTGGAAATTCATCTTTGGTTTACAATCAACTGTAGATGGTTGCTATAATGTTTATATATGCATATTACTACGCCATGGGTGGATCACAATTTGATATACCAATAGTATTGGTGATATACCAATAGTATTGGTATATCAAATTGCTTTATACCAACATTTTAAATGCCATGTTATTTTTAATGTATGTATGTATGTATGTATGTATGTATGTATGTATGTATGTATGTATGTATGTATGTATGTATGCATCTTTGTATGTGTGTGTGTGAGTATGTATGTACATATACATACATACTAATTAATATATATATATATATATATATATATATATATATATATATATATATAATAATAATAATAATAATAATAATAGCAGAATAAAATGCAACAAATAACAGATGAGTTGAATTTACAATTCTGGGGGTTGGGTTCAATGGCAAGTCATCAAAACTGCATTAATGTCATTCTCAAAAGTCTGACTATATATGGGGAAGGAATTTTCCTCTGGGACATGCATGCTTCAAGACATAAAGTAAACCAGAATTGAGTAATTTGAGATTAACAAACAGTGGAGATTTTACGTGACACTATTGATTTTGTGCTTTTTACACTAAATTCAATTTCTCATTTAACCGCATAATCAATACTAAGCCTGATAAAAAAGAGAATGCTACTACCAGATAAGCCCAACAAATTATATATATTATGTATGCTATGCTATGATAACAAATACTATCTTTTACATTTTGTAAATATTTACTTGGGTGAAATGGAAAGACTTGACATATTAATTGTACAAACCTAGATCCATCAATACATAATAGCTAAAGTGTCATATTTGCATGGTTTTCATTGCAATGTGGTAAATATGTGGACATACACTGAAATGCTAGGTATCTCTTGTACCTGGAGGTGTTAACATATATTTTAAAAACACAACTGTTTGCACCATTGAATGTTACAGTTGATTGCTTAGGACAATTTTGGATAATTGCAAGTATCTAATCAATGTTTTACTGTGTGCTAAGACAAATACCCTTTTTTGAGATATTGGAATTAGTTGCCCTTGACAGTTTTTCTTATTTGCATTTTTATAACTGATTACATGTGCTAATTAAAAAAATATTGTCTATAAATATGTACATAGACATACTTGGGTAAAGTTTAGGAAAGATAAGAAGAATCAAATTATACAGAAGAGTAAATTCTTCTGACATCCTCTCTCATAAAACCTAACAGAAGAAAATGTTAACATTCTCATTCAGTTCCTTATCAAAAGCAGTATCCAAATAGATTGTCACTTTTGTGTGTAAGAACTAAAATGATAAAATGTAAAGAAGCATAAATCTTATGACCCTGTTGGGATCACAGTACGTTAATAAGTGTAATTAAATGTGACTTACCATCATGAAACAACAACTTATGAAAAAAGTGGAAATGCCATGCTGGTATGCAACATGCAATGATCTCGTTAGTTATTATTCAACAGCAATAAGGAAATACAGTAAAAAAAAAAAATTAGTTATGATTTCTGAGACAGACAGTTTTAGTGAATAACCTGATATAAAATTACTGCATTCAAGTTATTATCTGCATGTCATAATTGAGTAAAAGCCACATATTTTTTTGTTAAAACTCACATAAAAATATACATTATGAGCACATTGAATTCTATCCCATCATGCCATGTATGAAGGAAGTGACTGCTAAAATCTGTTTCAGACATTGCGATTGTCTAACAATGTACAATGGTCTCTCATATAAGCCCTCAGTATTACAATGGTACTTTGTGACATGTGCATGGCAATGGATTCCACAAAATTGTTTGAATTTTGTTTTACCATTGCTACATAAATAATGTCACAATTTTTTTTTGTTGACAAATGAAAACTTTCTATAATGTGACTTTACATCATTAAATACACTAGTATTATGTCTTTATGTTTAAAAGACACAAATATCTGACCACCACTTTAACTCATTAACTCCTGGGGCTGCATTTATGTGGCAATAGGAATTAGCCTACTGCCAAGCTCTGTAGTGTTGAGGTCATGCATCATACACTATAAAGTGGGTGGTATTATAGAAATGTAGACAGTTATACAATGATACCAAATAATCTGAATGTTTTAGTTGCATTACAAAATACTGAGGTAAAAACCTAATTTTTTGGATCCATTTTTTTCTCCACCACAAATTCGCCCATGGTCGGAATCTGATTTTGTGTCCAGATTTTAGACTTTATAATAATAATAACAATGATGGGGACTTTATAAAGTGCCTAATCTTTAGAAGCTCTAAGCGCTTTACAACATCTATAATGATATGACTCCACTACAGAAAAACAAATAACAAAAACAATGAAATTGGAAAACATAAAATCTTGTTGAAAACATATAAGATACAAAACATATTTAGGTCTCTAAGTTTGTTCCTGCAGTCGAAAAAAGGGGAGTTTTAAGAGCACTCTTAAAAGAGATCACTGTGTCTTTGTGTCTAATTTCAATGGGCAATTCGTTCCACATCGTCGGGCCCTGGTATGCAAAAGAACGTTGTCCATATGACTTTGTTTTCATAATGGGAACTATGAGTATATGATTGTCAGAAGAGGAGCGTAAGTATCTTGCTGGTGCATACACATGGGTGAGGCTGAATAGGTATGTTGGACTGGAGTCTGTCAGTGAAACATAGCACAGAGAACAAATTTTGTGTTTGATTCTGTATTGAATTGATAGCCAGTGTAGGGTAAAAAGCAGTGGTGAGGTGTGCTCTGATCGAGGTACTCTAAAGTTGATCCGTGCAGCTGTGTTTTGAACTTTTTTGAAGTTTCTGGAGTAGATATTGAGATGAACCAGACAGAACTGACTAACAATAGTCCAGTCTTGAAAGTACTAATCAATAGACAAGTGTTTTAGTGTCATCACCTGAAAGATTTTTGCGAATGGAACTGATACATCTCAGTTCAAGATATGCAGCCTTGCATATGTTCATGACATGTTGGTGCAATGTGAGAGTACTGTCTAGAGTAACACCTAGGTTTTGTACTGACTGTGAGAATTTAATGTTGGTGTTGCTGATATTTATTGTCTGAGGTAAAGGATGTGAATGAAAAAGTCTTTGTGTTGTGATCAGAATAGCCTCAGTTTTATCATCATTCATCTGCAGCTTGTTACATGTCCTCCATGATTTTGCATCAGAAATGCACCTCTCTACTCCATGGAAGGTAGCATCAACTTCACAACTGCATGCTATCCAAAATGCCTTGGACCAAGTATGTGATGAAGAATTAATATTATGTAGGGCCTAACTGAGTAGATAATTTTCACCGAGTACCGAATCCGAGTATTTGGATGTACTACTTGCTGGTTCCGGGCATGAACCAAATAGTAGGTGCGACTACGGAAAGTACCGTTTGTTTCATTATCATATGCGAAGCTTAAACTTTTTGTGTACCGTATACCGTATATATCGGCTACAAGATGAATTTTTTTTATTATTAACTAAAATTATTATATATTAAAAAACTTTTTAAAAAAAAAGTTCGATATTTATTGAATTATTTTACTTGTAACCATTTGTGCGCGTATTATTTGCCGAGATGAATATTTCTAAATAGTACCAAAAAACCGGATATTCGGCTGAAGCTAATGTCCGAGGCGATTTCCGGTTAGGCCCAAATATTATGTAGTAGTGATTTTTCTTTTTCCTGTCAGTGATCTTGAATCAATGCTGAGTATATCTAGACAATTCAAATAGTAGTGCAGAATCAAAATTGGCAACAGATGGATGGCCATAAACATGGTCCACTCTATCTTATGGCAAGCATACAGAAAATAAAAATCTTAGGAAGGTAAACCCTTCAAAGCAAACATTGACCAGTTGACCAGGCATTGTGTGTGTGTGTGTGTGTGTGTGTGTGTGTGTGTGTGTGTGTGTGTATGTATGTATGTAATTTAATTAAAAAAGTGCATACCCTAAGTATGTTATGCATGGATGCCAATCAAGTGATTACATGAAGCAGATAGTCAACCTAAACAACTGACAGATTATCTGACTTTGTTTAAAATGCAAGAGAACATAAATCTCTTGACTCTGTGATGGAATCTGAGCTCCAGCAGTTTTCCATCTGCTCTGCAATGATCATGCCAAAAGTGCATTATAGGAAGCAAAGTGTTGAAACAGGGTTTGTGGTAGGTTTAGGAAAGCAATGCCATTTCAAAGCTTGCATTAAAATACATTTAATTATCATTCCAATCCAAGAGGGTAGGAGTGTGCTGGGAAAGTCAGATATAATTATTGTATTTGTAAACGTTATTCTCCTTTGTAAAGGTTTATACCTTAGATGCAGAACAATCAATATATTTGTGGTTAGGTTGTTTGAACTGGTCTCAAGAAAAAAAAATCATTGTCCAGAAATGTGAAATCGAATTTCAGCAACTATAAAATAGTTATGAAAAGATATCAAGTAAAATTTACATTAACAACTTTAACATGCCTTAGCAATAATGTCATTAAAAAAACTGATTTTTTCAAAATAATAATGCAGGACAGCAGATCAATATCACTGAATTCATTTTATGAGGGCAATATAAAACTTAATCACCATATTATCCAAATAAAGGTGCTTATTATCAATCTGTTTCCTGTTATCAATCTGTTTCCTATTATCAATCCGTTTCTTGTTATCAATCTGTTTCAAGTTAAGCGAGATGTTGTGGGCCACAAAGATTTTAAACCTAAGTTACACAGGTATCAATCACTACCATTTATATGTTTATATTTAATCTGTGCTAAAAGTTCCAGAGAAGAAATGAATGAAAGTTGTTCTTAAAGAGAAATTATAATGATTGGCAATCAAGGTTACAGACAATGCCTTAGAAGGAACTATGAAGTATAAAGTATGTGTGAAAGAAACACAAAGATTAAAGATGTATTATTTATTTGGTAGCTGACCTACCTGGTGGTGACAATGGTATGGCTGTAAAATCAATTTAGTTAATGTTTTTTAAATTAACAACTGTCACTCATTTATTATTGTTGATTTCTAAACAACTGCACAATTTGACTTTTTGTAAAGTTACATAGGTACCTAAGACCACATGACCATATGTGTGATATCTTACTGAGGTAAAATCATTGAGTTTCTTTTTCTGCTAATCATTTATGATGTTTTTAAATTCAACATGTTATCATTCATCTGTCCATTTTTAAAATAAAATTTCCTCTATCTTAAACGGTGTAATTTGAAACAGGGATAAGCCATAATTTAAATGAAAGTGCAATTTTTCAGGCAATTGGTCAAAGCAAAATGTGAATCAAATCACAGCTGCACACACCATAATATCTAGCTATCTGGTCTGACTCTATCAGTACATACCTATCCTGAAATCCACATAGCCCTCTCCTCCTGACAGCACCAGCTTTGTTCCTGTGGGGTTGCTTACAGGTGTAGCTTCTTGAAGTGGACCCCTCTCATTATTTCCTGATTCCTCCTTGAAGGCATTACCAAAACTTTGCCTCTTCTTTCCTATAATGAAGAAAATCTGGCATCAACATAAGTCAAACCCCCACCTTTAATCACTTTTGAATGAGTATGTATGTGTGTGTGTACATGGTTTAACAACATCAGCGCAATTCTGGTTATAAAGTCCCAGATTAAAAACTAAAGGAATGGTATTAATTTTGCTCAGGTAAATATACACCTGCTATTCGCTCAACCTGCTCCTATACATATGATGAAGACAAGTCTACAATTGGTCAATGTGTATTTTCTGATTATTACCATACTAAACACAAGTCCAGTTAAATCTGTTGAGTATTTGACTTCATATAAGAGTCCAGCTATGGCAATAACTTGACAAAAGTCATGGAAGTACAAGGATTTGTCAATATACTTTATATGATAACCATTATATATATATATACCACGTTTAACAATGATCCAAAAAATAAAATGCAATTTGCATTCAGATGATTCCATTTTCATACTGCAGGACAAAAAGGGCAATAACTTAAATAAAACTGAGTGTAGTGATTTTTAGATACATGCATGTGCATATTAGATCATGACTATAACATGTAGCGTGATCTGAAAATCAATATTATTCAAAGTATTTTGTCAGACACTGCTTACATTTCCATGGGTTAGCATAAATCAATCTTTAAAACAACCATGTTAAACAACTTCACCAAGGTTCAGTGATCCATTCATAAAATTCTGAAAAACAGTTGGAAGTAAAAAGGGTAAAAATTTGCAGGAGTGTTTTGATTTATTGATATGTGCATTTTAAGATAACTTCCATAATTGTACCAAATCCACTGTAAACTACAGAACCACTTGCATTCACAAAAACTGACAAACAATGAATTCAGCTGCAAGACAAAAAGGGCAATTACTCCAACAAACATTGTGGGAAAGTGTTGTTTGTTCATATGCCCATTACAAATGATGAATATATTATGTACAAAGTATCACTGCAATTCAGTGAATAAAGCATCTAGCTAAATTCACAAGATTCTGTCATACATTATACCAGGTTGCAAATAAAAATATTTAAAAAATGAAAGAAGCAGTGATTTGTCAACATGAGCATCTTTTAGATGATTGCCATAACATTTGCCATGTTTCAAACAGATCACTAAAATTGGTGACACTAGATACAGTAACAAGATTCTGCCATACACAACACTCAGCTACAAATCAAAATAGACAATGGCCAACATTTTTTAAATAAAAAGTTCAGGAACACAATAGATTTTTGAAGTGTTCATAGTGATAACATGTACTAAGTTTCAGTGATCCATTCACAAGTTTGTGTAAAACAGCTTGAAATAAAAAAGGGTGATCACTCTGTAAAATCACAGGAACAAGTGCTTTTTTAAGATGCCTCTGCCGGTGATAACCATAATATTTACAAAGCTTCATGGAAATCCATTAAACACTGGGAGACTAGCTATGTTCACTAGATCATGTGAAAGACATTGTTGAATGCGAGGATTTCTGTAAAGCCTTGTCTCTAATGGTAAAGCTAAAAATTTCTAACATTCTTTATAAACATAAAACTCTCTGGAATAAAAATAAATATGTTCTCCTTTAAGATAAGGAAATGTGGTTCCTGTATTATCACTAGGAAACTGCTGAGATCACATTCTGTAAAAATATCTAGGTTTGACAGCCATGAAATGTTAAAATTCAGACTATCCAGTAGTAAAGATCTTGGAAAACTCCTTTGGTAGGGGACTTGCTCCTAGGTCATAGCTAGGAATTTTTCAATACTCACATTCTATTTTTCATGTATACATTTAATGGGCATGAAAAGATGCATTCAACACATGCCCTTGGACAAGTCCCATGCTGAGATCCCTACCCTATAATCAAATAGAGGTTTGAAGTCCCATGCTGAGATCCCTACCCTATAATCAAATAGAGGTTTGAAGTCCCATACTGAGATCCCTACCCTAGAATCAAATAGAGGTTTGAAGTCCCATGCTGAGATCCCTACCCCATAATCAAATAGAGGTTTGAAGTCCCGTGCTGAGATCCCTACCCTATAATCAAATAGAGGTTTGAAGTCCCATGCTGAGATCCCTACCCTAGAATCAAATAGAGGTTTGAAGTCCCATGCTGAGATCCCTACCCTATAATCAAATAGAGGTTTGAAGTCCCATGCTGAGATCCCTACCCTATAATCAAATAGAGGTTTGAAGTCCCATGCTGAGATCCCTACCCCATAATCAAATAGAGGTTTGAAGTCCCATGCTGAGATCCCTACCCCATAATCAAATAGAGGTTTGATGTCCCATGCTGAGATCCCTACCCCATAATCAAATAGAGGTTTGAAGTCCCATGCTGAGATCCCTACCCCATAATCAAATAGAGGTTTGAAGTCCCATGCTGAGATCCCTACCCCATAATCAAATAGAGGTTTGAAGTCCCATGCTGAGATCCCTACCCTATAATCAAATAGAGGTTTGAAGTCCCATGCTGAGATCCCTACCCTATAATCAAATAGAGGTTTGAAGTCCCATGCTGAGATCCCTACCCTATAATCAAATAGAGGTTTGAAGTCCCATGCTGAGATCCCTACCCTATAATCAAATAGAGGTTTGAAGTCCCATGCTGAGATCCCTACCCTATAATCAAATAGAGGTTTGAAGTCCCATGCTGAGATCCCTACCCTATAATCAAATAGAGGTTTGAAGTCCCATGCTGAGATCCCTACCCCATAATCAAATAGAGGTTTGATGTCCCATGCTGAGATCCCTACCCCATAATCACATAGAGGTTTGAAGTACATGGTGAGCCAAAATAAGACATAGGCCCCCTGAATCTTACCAGTAATTTGGAAACAGAAGATTCCCACCCAGTAAAATCAACACATTTAATGTGAATGAGGAGATGAATGAACATAAGAATCCAATACATGCTCTGTGCCATGTCCTTTAAGGAAATTTACATCAGGAGTCAAAGAATGAGTTTTTAAAGGGTTTTCCAAATGTAATTATTTAACAACAATGTATAATTATAATCTGTAAAACAGCAAATTGCACCAGAAAATTATGTTACCAATTTTTTTTTGTAAAACAAGCTGGGTTCCATTTGCAATTACCAAGAAAATCCTGTCATGAAACTAAGGAGATCCCCACTTATATCATAGAAAGAGAAATTAATGAAATTTTACAAAATTGGTCCCTGGTCCCTAGGTCAGGCTATACACCTAGTGGTATAGCTTTGAAGTGTGAAGATATACAAGTGACCTAATTCTTGTTATGTATTGTACAACACTATCATTCATATGATTTTAAAAAAAAATCAAAAATTAGAAATATATGTCAGTGTTTCTTTTTTTGTCAAGTACAATTTAAAACTTGCTGTTAGCCTAATCTTACAACCTAACTATTCCCATCTGCTTCAATCATCTGTAGAAAACAATTGATACTGATGATAATTTTAATGATGCTTCTCAGATACCATAAATAATCTTATAAGTCGAGTCAAACTACAAAACAACAAAGATCCTGATCTGTAATAGCATACTACACCTGTTGACCAGGGTCTATGCTGTTTGTTCCATGGCTTACTCCTAATAAACTGTACAGGCCCAGATCTGACTTTGCAAAATGCGATGGCAAATCTGGGTCTGTGCAGTTTGTAACTGGACATGTCTTATAAGTGTGTATATACAGTAGGCATTTTGCTAACATAAAAGAAATAAAACACAGCTACTATGAAAAAGACTGATAATTGATGAGATCAGAGAAAAGGAAATGATTTGCACAAAATTAGCATCAGCTTTCTATTTTTAGTCCCACGATTCTCATTTAAGATAGGGAAATGTGGTTCCTGTGTTATCACTTGGAAACTGCTGAGATCCCATGATTGAGATATTATTTACTTTTTCAGACATGCTTTATATTCCTTAAAATGAGGCATTAAGTATTACATATACTTGTTAAGTATTGCTTATTAGTCGAGTCCAATGCAAACCGCACTCCTCCAGATCTGCTATTTCATAATATATTGGCAGATCTGGGTCTATGCATTCTGTTAGGAGTAAATCACTAAGCTGAAGTAACAAATTGATCTGCTGGTCCATTAAGCAATGGCAGATCTGGTTTTATGCTGTTTCTACTTGGACTAAACTTTAAGCGAGTATATATGGTATAATTATGTTACAACACAATCAGAATCATCCTGATAACAAAAAATTGTGAGAGAAATAATATTTCCAGACAACATTCAAAATCTAGCATCTACAAAGGAGTCCCAATGTAAGCAAAGCACTAAACTAAATGTGTAAGAAAAAAGAGAAAGGATTTCAAACAGATTGTTGCATTTTCTGATGAGGCCAATTATGATAATTTTTAAAGTGACTGATTCAAAGTGGGTGGATCTAAGTGTAAATTGGATCAGTAATGGATTATCTCTACACATGATAAATAGTCCTCTTAATGGATCTGTTTTTCAAAGGAAACTAAGTGGACCCATAGGATCTGGTGTGAAGGTTTATCAAAGAATGAACCAAACTCAGAAATAGATCATATCTCAGAAACCTAATGAAATTATTGGAATGCCATTCTATGCAAAACTGGAATACTTAAAATGCTGTAAAGAGCTTAGTTTTAGACATATTGTATTTTAACTTGATAACTTTGTGATGGTTTACATGCTGATAGATATATTCCATATAATATACCTACTGCAGTCAATGGCTATAATAGGGTACAATCATTTAAAGGTTTAAATATATTTCTTTCTTTCAAAAACATAACAGCCTGTTAACATCACAAGGATAAAAAGACCAAGGTGGGGGTGGGGGTGGGCTGACCAAAACGGTTATGGATGTTAATAAAGGAAGGAGTTAAATTATTGGTCAACAGATAATATGTATATACATGTAAATGTCACAGAAAAACTGCAAACTGCACAGACTCAGATCTGTTATCTCATAATGTGCCACTAGATCTGGGTCAATGCAGTTTGTTTGGAGTAATCAGTAAAACAAATTACATAGACCTTAATCTGCTGGTGCACTACGTGATCAATGATTAGTATATGCTGTTTGCAATTGGACCAGACATATATCAGATGAAGAAAATACTTGGCATTTCCCCTTAAAGAAAAAAAAGAGAATTTATATCTGTGGAAAAGAAATACTTAAATGTAATCATACAATGTTCAGGATTTTTCTTAATTTGAGTACCTCTACCATGCTGCTAAATCTTGCATAACTACATTTTCTCAAATTATCATATCCAATATGGGACTTCTATGTCTATGCTATTTGCTCGGAATCAACAAATAACATAGACCCTGATCCATCGGCATATTATGCAATAGGCGATTTAGTTCAATTGGTGATTGCACTTGGGTACAGAGAGCCTAAACACATCATACAACTGCTAACAATGATGCAAAACCAATCACATGAAGAAACTTCAGCTGGAAATATTACACTGAAGTCCACTTGGATCAAGTTCTGTACCATGTGAAATTATTCATCCATTCAAGAAGTACCTCTTTTTAGCATCAATAACTTGACAGCAATCAGGAATATCATCCATGTGAACATTAGAGATTATTTAATCCCCAGGCAGACCATTATAGGGATTCATTTTATTTCCCATGTGATACTGTCACAATTTTAATGTCATGCTAGCTGCAACTGCTGCCTTGGTTAATTTGATAATATAAAAGAGAAAGTACTTTCCATCTCTGCTTTGAGGTTTTTACCATCATTCATTGCTGAACATAATTTCATGGAACCTGCATCTCCTGAAGGAAAGAGCATGCTGAATATTAGTTTCATTGTACTGGTTTAATTTGATTTCCTACTTCAAAGCCTGCGATTGGTGTAACATCAAGCTCTTGATCAAAGAGACAAAATTGGTATCTACTCTAAAATTTCTGAAGTGGTAGCTCAGTTAGCTGATTGCAAGACTCGTAATCTAAGGGTCATAGGTTAGATCCTCCCACTCCAAGCTAGCCTGGGTAGGCTGTCCCAATAGATCCTCCCACTCCAAGCTAGCCTGGGTAGGCTGTCCCAATAGATCCTCCCACTCCAAGCTAGCCTGGGTAGGCTGTCCCAATAGATCCTCCCACTCCAAGCTAGCCTGGGTAGGCTGTCCCAAAGAGTCCTTGGGAAAGGCACCTCGTGTCATTTCTTTGGCCTACCTAATAATGTGTTGAAAGTGTTAAAAAAAACCAATCAACCAAATGAAGTGAACTGATAAGACTTGCAATATATGGTATCAGTGCAAAAAAGATGATCAATTGACCTTTTGTTTAATCAAATTTTAAATGTTAGAAAGTACTAAATACACTATATTGTCCTTTTTTTCTGAATGATGCAAAGTCATCATTAAAAATATTCCTGGAAATGAGTGCAGCTAATAAATCAGATCCAGCTGTCTGAATAGTCTTTTCCATCAAAACTTTGGAGCAAAACTTTTAAAGTTATATTGGTGACATAGAAATAAAAACAAGTAATTTTATTTAAGAAGTCCACTATCTCTTCCATCAAAGCAAAACCAAGAGTCTCAGATGGAATGATACTCTACAGCAGGCTATAAAGGATTTGAATTAATCCAAAGACATGTCTGTTTCTTCTTTTTATATTTGCTTAGTGTTTTCTATCTCTGATATTTTGGAACAATAAAGAGATTGTCAATATGGCCATCACTGACATAACATGAAGATGTGCTAAATTTTAGTGATGTCTTACATCACTCACATACTCTTTTCTAAATTTTTGAAGCAATATTAGTCTAAACATTTTATGATCAAAGATGCTGTAATGATAAAAAAAATCTATCTCTTTGAGCATTATTTTTTACAATCATTTAACATTCATTTGTTATATCGATAAAGCCTGCAATGGACTGTCATACTGGTAAAATTTTTCATTAGTATCAAATCGTTAACATATCATTTTCATTCAAGACTAAACAGATACCATATGAAGTTCTTGTTGTTGTTGTAGGGTTTATGGCGGCCAGTATAAATGGTGGAGGAAGAACACAGGAAAACTTGGGACGAACCATTGACGCATGAGAAGCTAATGGCAAGTTTTTTTCACATAACCACATTAGCCGAATCTGAGACTTGAACAAACGCATCCAGAGGTGAGGTGGCAGCAATCGGTAATGGTGAGGGCTTTAGACCACTTGGGGTCCCCCGAAGGAAGTAATTTGGTAAATACAGCATGTCGATATAACCATTAGGGCATAACCGACTTTTGATCCGGAAATCGGATTCCACCGGATAGTATTAACTTCCGATTAATCGGAGTCGGACAAGGCAGGAACAACCGATTCGGATAATAAAAATAATAAAGTTGAATTTCTATAGCACCGTGTCTAACACTGCGTGTCATTCGATAGTGAGTTAATAAAGTTAAATAAGAAGTCAGAAAAGTCCAATATGGTCAACACAACCACGCTGTGAGACAATCTATTTGAACCGACGGGTGAAAACCGGAAATGAAGCCGGATATGGTAAAGTACTAAGTAACATGCTGGACATGGCAAAACCAGATACCAGAAACCCGGAAACGGAAGATTAAATTTTTTAGAAAAAAATACAGATTTAGCATTTCCGATTAATCGAATCGTATCCGGAATCGGAAAAATTTCATGCCCAAAATCTGGAATCGGAAATCGGTAGAAAAATGCTAATCGGTTATGCCCTAATAACCATCCATGCAAAAGAAGAAGAAATAATAAGATTTTCAAGACGGCCACCATGGTAGCCATATTGACACTCAGGTTAGTATTATTTTCATTTGGAACTAACAAGACAAAACCCCACTCTGAATAACTGGATAAGGATTTCTCACTAAGTCGTAAATGGAACATGTGGTCCTCTCACTGCATTTCTTCCAAAAACAATAAGTGTTTTCTCTGCACTTGAAAATCTGAATCACTGATGGAAGAAATTCTTCAGTAACCTCATTCAAACAACATGGGATGTAAAGGGATTTAATTTGTGAAAAATTTCAAATAATTATGGCTGACGGCCCCTTATACAGAACATTGAAAAGTCAAAATGACACATTCATCAACTGATTATGGGAAAACCCTGTCCATAGAATGTTCAGAGGCAATATCAACACTTTCTATTAAGTGGCAATTCTGCTTGCTCCTATGACAACTTCAAATTAGATTTGAAACATATTAACTGTTTTGTATTTCACTGAAAGAGAAGTCCTGGAATACTTGAGACTGATGTACAACCAGTGTGTCAAAGATCTCTATGTAATGACATGTGATGGCTTTCAAATTAGTATTGACAAGATTAGAGTGTCTTGACAGATTTTACATTTGCAGTTATGCTTGCCTTAAACAGCCACCTCTTGAAAGTGAAAAACTAGCCTTTAAAGATAAATCAATTGTATAAAAGGTTTATTTCTACAATACATGTACAGTTCTAAGGTAAATAAAACTCTGACAACAGTTAATGTTGGAGACATGTTACTACCTAACACAGATGATGTTTGGGGTAAATTTGCCTGTTAACATTAACTGTGGATTCTCTTGTTTTTGTGAAAATAATATTTTGTGGTTATGTAAAAGAATGATCTTTTTGTGAGTACCTGGAATAAGGTAAGAGCCTGGAGAACAGTTATTATTGTTGTAGGGTTTAACACCATTTTTCAGCACAAGATAGGCCATACATGGCGACCAGTATTATTGGTACAGGAAGAACCCTGGAAAAATCCCAGATAGAACCACCGACCCATGAGAAGCTACTAGCAAGCTTTCTCACATTACTACATTTGCCGAATCTTGGACTCGAACCCACAAAGACAGAGGTGAGATGGCAGTGATCCGTAATGGAAAGCACTTTAGACCACTTAGCCACTCGGGGGTCCCCCCCCCCTGGAGTACATGTTTTGTTTCAATGAAGACTACCTTTCATTAGGTGATGAAATTCATGGTTCAAACAAAACCATAAATCTAGACACTGGTACAGTGATAAAACAAATGATTTCACAACATATAAAGCATAAAACATGGTTCCTACAGCATGATTTTTATCTAGTTCTACATCATACTGATCATGCTCATGCGCAATTCAAAGTGTCTGAAGAGGACTACACAGTAAGCTGATAGAAAAATAAGCTTTAATACATCCCATATAATATATACTCACTTGTAAGTTGAGTGCAACTCCAAAGCGCAGACCTGCTGTCACATAATGCCCTGGTTTGTCAGGAGTAATCAGTAGAACAAAACTACAAAGACCATGATCTACCGGTGCATTATGCTACAGCAGTTGAGGATCTTTGTTGTTTGCAGTTTGACTTGACTTATAAGTCTATATGGGATATAAAAATCATACATACACAAAATTACACACATATTTTTTCAGAGTACATGTACACAGAGAATACAATTTAGATGTGACAGAGATTCTCAAGCTCCTAATGTATAACAAAACAGATATAATTAACTGTTGAAAAGAAAATTAAGCAGTGTTTGCAGAAAGTCTATGGAAATGGTCAGTTTAACAACATACATTTAATTCATCACAAAGAAACACTTTTGCAATATCCTTCCATATATCAACAACTATAATGAAAATTCTATATAATTCCGAAAAAGCCATACATGTGGTTGTTTTTGACAATGACATTTTAAGATGAATTAATCTCTAATTATGGAGGCATCACAGGAGCATTTCCTACAGATCAGAATAGCATTCAAATTGGATCATGCTTAGTGCAATACAGTATTTCTCTCATGATAAGACCAGGGGGCCAGTTTAGAAAATTTGTTAGAAAGTAGTAACGAGTAGGCATTTCAGAGAAAGGCATTCTTAATAAATACTTTCCAGTATTTTCTGGAAAGGCCGGGGAGCTTATCACCAGATAAATAAGGTCATCTTACCTGCCAATGTTAACAGCACATCTCCAAAGGCAATACGATTAAATGGCAAATCTACAACATCAAATCAAACCAATACAAATAGATACATTAATAATGTAAAATTAATATAGTAAAGCTTCCCGAAACCAGAAATTATCAGGACCTACATTTTTGACCATGTTAAAGTCACTATTATAAGGCAAGATCTGAATTAAAATGGCCTTATTAAAACTAAATATTTCACCAATCTTCTAACTGGTTCAGGCATGCTTTGCTGTAAGTTAATGACATATATCTATCACCTTCATCACTGTGTAAAACTAACAATGATTTGACACTGATCTGATATTGTTTGTATTTCTGGAGATGGGTAAATTGTGAAACTAGATAGGGTTATAATTGCATGCAAAATATTTTATAGTAAGATTGCAGTTGTATATACTGCTTTATTTTCCATAAATAACATTTCTCAATCACCATTGACATTTAGCTCTGCATGCACTGCAATCAAAATAATCATTCCATTCCTGATGTCAAAGCTGGTATGGAACTTGTACATGACATTTTGACATTAAATTATCTGCTATCACTGAAACATACATTACTTTTTCTTCATAAAATAGTTTTGAGAATAATTAAATAAAAATACACAAAAAGAAAAAATACCAAAATGCTGGTTTCAGCATTATTAACTGTTTTGGAGACAGGTTTATCACTATATTATTCATGTTCTAAAGATGTAACTGAAGTAGTAAAACATGGTCTTTGCCAAGATATAAAAGTGACAATGCTTAACTGGTGGCACCATTATTTATTAGATACATGCATGCAAGATGAATAAAGAATTACCTGCCAAAGTGCAATATAATTTTGTTCTGAATTTCTGACTGCCATATAAAAATAATAATCCTGGCATAATATACATTTCTTCATCTTGTGGATGTTGCACATGTGGTTTTTATTTGAGTAGGTGTTTTTGCAGCACATCAACACAAGTAGGTTACTTAGTGCTGCAGTAATTTGAGTAAAGTGCCTAATGCTAACAAAATGGTAGGATTTGAACCCACATCATTTTGGTTGCATGTCAGGGATGTTAAGTCCTTGTTATTGTTAAGCACTTAGCCATCATGTCCACTGTAAGTAATTTAAGCCATGCCAAAGTGCGGTACAGTAAAACCAGTTTTGAAAGACTAAAGCAATGTGAGACCACCTGTCTTGAGAGACCATATTCTCAATGAAAACTGCAGTGATTATGTAACATTGTGATCTGCAATGAGAGACCACCTGTCTTGAAAGACTATCATTTTTTGGCACAAAAGGTGGTCTTATAAGACAGGTTCTACTGTACTGTCTGAGCCATAACTGGCACAAAAACCCAAGTTAACAATGTAGAATACTGTAACAACTGTGGCTGTGAAACATAATTCCATAAACAAAATTTCCACTTATGTTAAAAGCATATTTGTCAAAAATAACTGGTGGAAATAAAAAGCAAAAGAAAAAAAAAAAAAACTAAAAGTATTTCATGATCATTTTCAAATGATGTGTAGTTTAAAAATATGATAGTTTTTGCTACCACAAGATGAAATCTACATATGAGGTATTTATGTAGGTAAAGAAAAACCCAAACTTGCTGCCAAAATGAATAATAGAAAATTAAACTTGCTGTTCAGCAAAAACACCCCTCCTTTTCATAAAATACACATCACTTGCAATACATCAGTGAAAGTAGTAGGATTGATTTGACCTAATCTTTTGCAGTAAATTACATTTTGAAATTTTGTAAACTATTTTTGACCTTATAAGAAAACAAAAAGCAAATCTGATACAGCAATCCATCACAACCCGTTTATCAATGTTGTCAATTACGAGCAAATAACTTCAGAGAAACTAACAGCGGCAGTTCAAAATTCTTCTGCAATGAATGCAGTTTCTGTTTGCAGTATTCGTTATAGTTCACAAGTGATCCTTTTTGTTGCCGGAGGTAAAACTTAATGGGTTTGATGTACATATGTAGCGACACACAAAAGATAGGGGAAAGTAAAATATGGAGAAAACGTCTACTGGAAAGACCAAGATAATACCAGTTTATTAAAAAGTCATGATATTATCTAAGATTTTATGCATACTAATATTTTCTGTTTGACTGTGAACTCTTAAAAATTACGACAGTAGTTTATATTTGTTTAAAAAATAGACACATGAACATTTGTATCTGTGGCACATAATTCTAGTGGACGAATCCATAAATGTTGTAAAATTGTATTGATTTGAAGTACCAATGTCTCCTTGCTTACAAGATCCCACCATAAACAACACAGGCCATGCATGGTCTCTTACTGCACAATGCCCCAGTATATCTGGGTCAATGCAATTTAAAGATGGACACTACTTATAAATGAGTGCATAATTTTATTAAAATCAGTTTTATTTTACATCATTTCTGAAGAATCACAGAAATTTTTATGTACCACAAAATTTGTATGTCAATCACTGTCCTAACAGTCCGACATCTTTCCTAGTGAGCAACGTCATACTATGAAGTAGGGTAGTACACATTTTATAATACGTAATATCTCAGTGCCTCTATTTGTTTCCTTCAGTTTATGTACAGTAGTTTTTTTGTCAATGCATTTTTTAAACAAAATATGCATAATGCATTGCCTCATCATATAAAATTAACCTTGAAATGTAAAAAAAAAAAGATTTATTCTTTGCCCAAGAGAGCAACAATTTATGATAGCAAGGAATTTGCACATAATGTGTTACATCTCCCTCCATCATTTCACCCAAAGTACTAAATGAATAGACCAAGAAATTTAGTGAAAATAAAAGCACAGACATTGATCAATTACATTATCTTCTTTATGCAAATCTCAATGCTTGCTTTGGACAGTAGCTTTGCATCAAATAAAGGAAGTCATAAAGTATGCCCAGGGCAGAGACACTGATGGATCGTTGCTATTTGTAATAGTAAGGCCAGCAGCTGTCTTCTACACGTACACACAAATATGTATATAGAGAGATAGAGAGAGAGAGAGAGAGAGAGAGAGAGATAGAAAGAGAGAATGAGACAAACATATCACGGTCAATAGTATATATATCTACATACAACTTGTACTTGAGTGAACAATGTAGACCTAGATCTACCAAAATGTAATGCACTTTCAAATCAGGGTCTGATTGCTTGAATAAATTAGTAGACTGATCAACACAGACCATGATAGATTGACATATGATACTACAAATGATCCAAGTTATACAATTTGCACATAGGTGCACATTAGAAATTGATTTTTTTTATATAAAAAAAATAAGCTCCAATGCTGAAATTGTCATCTAAATGCAAACACAGAGCTCAAGTCTTATATTTATGTCTTAAGGATAAGGAAGTTAACAAATGGTCAGCTTATATCCAATTTGCATAAAACTAAAACAATCCACTTACATTTTTTACGGATAAATTTCCATTTCATTTGGTAATTTTTAACAGACAAGAAAGTTATACAAGAAGTGATTAAACAAGATTTTGGGGGGTATATAAAACAAGATAAAAATTTCTCATCATTGTTTTTAGAATGAAGTAAAACATTCAATAAGTAGTACAAAAGCACTTTGAAAAGAATAAACCATATATCTCTGCAAGATGCATGCAAGGAAATTATGGGCTCATTCCAGAATAGAGACAAGATATAACCTCTTTACATTAAACAATATGTCAAACCAGAGAGAGGTGGAATCAGAGATGCTAGAACAGAAGATGTCGTTTTTGTGCTAATCTCATGAGAGGAAGGCCTATGAAAACAAATAAGACTGATCTGTTTTGTACCTGTCAAACTTTAAATACTGGTTTTATATAAAAAAAATGTCACAGATATGGGCTTGAGAAAAAAGATAAATATCTGTGAAAAGAAAGTCTTGGAGCATTAGAAATGCGATACATGTTCTATTGCATACTAAAACATTGAGTCAAAAAACAGGACTGATTTCAGCAATAAATTAAGTAATGACCATACTGATCTGCCAACTTGAAAGAAATTTCCACAGATATTGATATAAATGAATCATCCTGACAATCAGTGTTGTTATTCTGATCTCATGAATTGTTCAAAGAAATGAAAGATGGCCTCAAGTACATCCTAATTTAGTTACACTGTCTCAACATTTTAGGATTCAAAACAGATTACGATTGCAAAACCCTATTAATGCCACATTTCTTTTGGGAATGTATGTCTAAAACAATCCAATATAGAGGATGTCCTAAAACATCCTAATATTATAGTGGGATCCTTGAAAAAAAAGAGTATGGTTGGTTCCAGTTGAAATGTCAAATTAGTTTAAATAAATTCATGAAATGTTTACAGCATAATGTTATGAAGGATATGGCATTGATTTCACTGCTAGAATAAATGTCTGTGTTAGAAGTTTAGTCTAAAATTTTGTCAACCACCGGTAGATAAAATCTTGTAAATAAAATTTAAAAAATCATTTTTTTCCACCAGCTCATACATTATTTTGGAAATAGTGACTTGTGATTTCAGAGGCAACAGATTTTTCAAATAGTTCAGTTAACCTATCTCTCCTTAAAAAGTACCTTTATAAAGAAAGAGATGCACTGTGCATCATATGGCTGAAGCAGTCAACTGTGACACATGCTGGTCAAGGTAACTGGAAGTCTTTGTGGGACTAAGATTTTTGTAAAGTATGATCGGAGAGGTATGAACACCTAAAATTAATTCCATAATTTGATAACATTAATAATAATCTCCTGTTAAATCATGAAACAAAGCAAGATGTATATCATCTGAGAAAGCTTGAAAATGCAATCAGAAAATGAGATAAATTTCTCTGATACAGTAAAACCTGTCTTGAAAGACCACTGCTATGAGTTACCACCTGTTTTGAGAGACCAGATTCTCCATGCACAGATTTATTATGTAGTGACCACCTGTCTTGAGAGACCATTATTTGTTTGCATATATGGGGGTGGTCTTTCAAGACAGGTTCTACTGTTCTAGTATATAATTAGGTGACAAAATACTAATGGGTTACGTGAATAAAAATTGGACGCTAAAAGATGCAACAAACACATTGTATAAATTTATATGAATGAATATGTGATAGATATAAATACAAGGAATAAGCTGAAGAAAAGAAATATAAATGAACTCCGAGTCTTTTGTTGTCTTTTTTTCTCTCATCCTTACCACCAAATAATGAAACTGGGTTTTGACTTTAAGGATACAAATCCTGCTGCTCAACAAATTGACTGGAAAAATTGCAACCTTTGTTATAATTATTTTGCATGTACCGTATTTTCCGGCCTATAAGTCGAGACTTTTTGACTTGAAAATTCGGTCTTCGTCTTATACTCCGAATCGACTTATATATGGATTTTGTCATAGAAATTGCATCGACTTATATATGGATTACAGTATCCGGTATGCTATTGATATTGCTCTATAATCGGCATAATCGAAAACAGGTCACATAGAAGTACAAATTCATGTTAAATTACTATGTCAATAAATTGTCATAAAATGATATGACTGCATTTATATTTTTAAGTTTTGTCATTATTTATTTTGCATTATGCGTGTTTTTTTCTTATTTCTCAAACATAAAATAAAAGAAAACAATTACCGGTAAAAACTTCACCGGGCCGCATAGCACACTTACGGTCTATACTCTATAGTGTACTGTACTAATTCAAAGCATATTGTTTGTTCCTAAAAAAAAAAAAGATATGGAATAACTGATCCATTAATATTTGATTTTCCAGTATAATGTTGGACACACGTGAGCAATTACCGGCATAACTTTTTTATTGATCCAATTGACCCTACAAAGGGATGTAATCCATAGTAACTCGAGCGTTCTATGATTATTTATAAAATAATGTAGATCATGCATTCTACTGAATCCCCCAAATCATGTTTCTAATTGTATTTGACAAAGTTTCTCAAATAAATTACCGTAGGTTTGAACTACACTAAAATCAGATATATAGATGGACTACCAGTACTAATAGATCATCAGTGATCCATGATTTTTAGTTTCGCAATTCAGTTTAAAGCAAATTGTAATGTCAACACTTCACCTATATTCATTCTTAACCAGCTGACGTTTCGGTGTCTCTCTTTGATTATACCGGTTGTTGATAAATTTGTATTTGGTTTCCAACAACAATCAAAGCCAGTTGCCGCAATTGTTTCGACCTTGATATTGGCTTTAGCTACCGATACTAGTTACAATATTGCCGGTACCCCATTGTTCTTTATCATTAATCCGCATCAATTACGCTACTCGTGTTTAATATCAATGGGATTAAGTACAACAATAAATGATGCCCACTTCCTTCTCTAGATCTAAATACATGTAATGAATTTAGCCATGGGAATTGTTTTCATTGCTGTATTTATTAGAGTACATCAAAAGAACATGACGCAATAGCTGGGCTAGCTGGGCGGCAAGTTCAAAGGACTTTGACTAGCAGCTTGGGTGGGAAACATTGCTGAAATTTACAATGACTGAATTCAGAGACAAAGATCCTGAGACGTACATGTAGTTGTTATAAGAATACACTTTAACTTCCATTATTTAATATACGAACAAGTACTATTTCATCATTCGTTACGTACACCCGTTACGTAATTTTTATTTTCTTTTCATTGAATTCAGTCAAATAATGATCTGTGACAAAATTATTTAATATTTTACATCCGTGTGTGGATATTTTCGATGGAAATATTTGTATTATGGATTCAATGTATGTTACAAGATTCGCTGGTGAGTACACGGTGTTGATACTCTTTTCATGCAATAGATTATACATGTATATATAAATTAGACACGTGTATGTACCAATGCATGGTTCTCTGAATAAAGTACCGTAATTGTATTTGACAAAGTTTCTCAAATAAATTACCGTAGGTTCAAACTTTCAACTGGAAGGAATGATCATAGCTCTTGTTGCAATGGATATTGCCGGTATTATGGAATATCATACGACGATACCATCAATATTCATGCAACCGGAAGTTACTACCGGTAGTATAAAATACAAAGCCAAGTTATTGACCTGGCCTCGTCTTATACTCCGAATCGACTTATATATGGACGAAGGATGGAAAATTTACAAAATTGGTCAATTCGACTTATACTCCGCATCGACCTATAGGCCGGAAAATACGGTAGGATAAATCTGTCATCTGTCATCTTAATGAAGACCACATAAAAAAAAATTATAATGCCATACAGTAAATAACATTTCTGACGAGTCCATGATTTCTACTCTGACATATCTTTTATTTTCAACTGGGCTGTGTCATATAGCTTTTCTGATCAATAAATCATGCAAAGAGAAGGAAGAAATAAATTACCTTTAGCCTTTAAGCTTAAATCACCTGAAGCTAAAAAATAAAAGGGCAATGCAAATGTAAGAAATTAAGCAAATTATTGAATTCATTCCAACATAAAAGCAAAGAAATCCTGCAAATCACTAACAGACTGTCTACAGTTTTATAAATCAGTTTTCATTTTATTCCTTAGAGTGAAAATTTAAATACATATATGTTTGTTGAAAAGAAATTTACAGGATAATAATTCTCATAATATGGTTTTTATGTCTTTAATATTTTGGTGATGAGTATTATATTTCTTGGGAATTTCCAAACATCTATTTTAAACTTAAAAACAAAAAACACCTCTTTTCTAGAGCAGTGCATTTCATCAGGTTCAATGATTTAGATTTTTCAGAAGAATAATCCACTTCAAAACTTCAGCTGATTCAATATTTCTACTGTATGTTAAAATGTACAGTTAAAAGAGCTTGAGTGGAATGTGCATATAATATTGCAAATTTGTATTAAAGTCTGAAATATTATCTAAGTTATTAGGTTTGCAGGAATTCTCATTCACATGTAACACGACAAAATATATAGTCAAACACAAAAACAAAGTGCTACTAATTATTTTCTGTGTGAAAATGTCATCAAGAAAATTTTCATAAAAAACATCAATAAATCAAAAAACATCTTAAAATAAAGCCATGCAATAATTTTGTATCCTTTCAAATAGTTATCCCCATCATATCTACTGCATTCGGTGACAGTTCATAGTAGTTGTGACTCTTACCAGGAATTATGAGCTGTATAATAATTTGTAATAATTGCAGTGACTGTGATCCAGTTATTGAGAGGGGGCCCCGAGTGGCCGAGTGGTTTAAAGTGCTCTTCATTGTGGATCACTGCCATCTTACCTCTGTCTGCACGGGTTTGAGTTTCCGATTCAGCCAATGTGGTTGTGTGAGAAAGCTTGCCAGTTAAGCTTCTCGTGGATCGGTGGTTCTTTTGGGGGGGGGGGGGGGTTAAGTTAAGTTAGTTGATTGCGTTGTCAATACAAAAGATTTTGACTTTATCACAATGATATGAAAACCATGCAGGTCATATTGACTTTCATTGGGTCAAATGACTTCTTAGTGGAAATATATCTAAAATTAGCACCTTTATGGACTTGTTTGTTTGTTTGATTAGGATTTTTAACATAGCTTTAACAAAAATTCAGTCATATTGCTATGATGTCTGCAGTGAGGCAGTTTATAGTGATATCTAGCACTGGGACATCATACCACAGACATGTAGCATGATGTCCCACCCAGTCACATTATCCTGACACAGCGAGGCAGCTGTTAGTACCATTTTTGTAAGTCTTTGGTATGACTTGGCCGGGGATCGAACCCATGACCAGCACCTTTATGGAAGTAAAAATACAAAATCCAATTTAAGTTATTGAATACCTGAAAAAAGAAAAATAGAATACTCGAGACTGTACTGAAAGAGACTATGTATTTTTGTCAAATTCTGACACTGGGAGAAAAGATAGAAAACCACCTATATCATTCAATATATCAGAAAAAGGTTGTTTTGGAAAGAAAGAATAAAATCTTTACATATATCCTTGAAAACAAATGACTTTTGTGAACTATTCAGGTAAATGCTCTACCTTCCGATTGCCCCTGGAGCTGATACATGTGCATCAACTTTGAAATTTACCTTGTGTCAAACAGTAGTAGTTTGCTTTATCAGTTTGTGTGCGTGTGTCTGTGTGATCTGGAATTTTAATGTAGCTTTAACAATTTTTCAGTCATATTGCCATGATGTCTGCAGTGTGGCTGTTTACAGTATGTATAGAACTGGGACCCAGCCAGGGTTTGATTCACCCTTCACATCCTGCATCCGAGGTGGATGCTCTAACTAAATGGTCACTAGAGGGGTCATCATTTTAAGCAGAGTTTCAGTCTACTCAATACAAATGTTTGTAATTGTACAATATACAATTGTCTAATTGACAGAACGTTCATCAGACCTATGTAAGGTTGGAATCTTTGTTTTTTTAAAAACAGAAATTTCTTGAAATTGATTACAATTTCTTAGACTGTTCCTTCATGAACATTAATTCATACAGCCAGTATCAGAGTTGAATCAGCTTTTGAGTGTAAGAGATACTGTAAATTTTCAAATCTGTATTTGTTAAGGTGAGTGACAGACTCAACAGAATCTGTATAATCTGAACGTTTTGGTATTTATCAATGATACTGATGCTCCACTGCCCAAAAATGAATTTCTGGAATTGAAAATAAGATTGTTTTTTCTGTTGAACTGCTTAGTGTTGAAACCATTTTTGAAATTCCAGAGTGATTAGATTTTCAACTTAGCCACTGTGGTGGTCATATCTGACGTAATATCTGTACCAATTTCATTAGGACAAAAACTAGACACCCTTAGAAGCCTTATGGTGAAAACCCAATGTTGATAAGACCATCCATTCTGAAGAACTGGTCACAAGATTTTCTAAATATTATTTGAGGTTAGATTTTCATTCAGGACTAACTATATACTGAATTCTGGTGAAAAGTCTTGTTGATATGACTTTCCATTTAAGAGAAGCAGTAACAAGATATTTTTGGCATTAAAGACATCAGATCAGTACCATTTTCATTTGGTACCAACCAGACATTGTAATTTTCCTGGAGAATTACCCAGCGTTCATATAATTTTCCATGTAGGAGGAGTATTGGTCATACTGGATATCTGACCGGAAATCTTTTATTAAAACCATCTACACATAAGGAGTCGTCTGGTGAAAACCCCATGTGGATCTGATTTTCTATTCAGGAGGAGTAGCAATAACAAGATTTTCAATATGGTTTCTGTAGTCGCAATACTGAATGTCAGACAGTACCAATTTTATTTAGGACCAACCAGACATGATAAACATCACAGACATTTTCAGTGAAAACTTCATGCTGATATCACCATACATTCAGGAGGAGTAGTGTGTGCGTGTGTGTAAAGTGTCATGGCAATTGACTTCTAGTGCATTTTTTGGGTCCACAAGTCTGTTCTTGTTATAATTTTATGCCAACAGCATGGACCAAGATTTGTCAGTAAATTATTGGGGTCTGCAGTCTGTTCTCATTATCTGATGCCATTTAGCAAAGACACTCATCTTCCTGTGCATTTCTTAGGGTCCACATTGTTATCAGTTTAATTTCCGATTGCAGTATGGACCCTCATCTGCTGCTGTATCATTTGGGTTCACACTGGTTGTTCTCAGTGTAATCTCATGCCAAGAGGCTGGACCATTAATCAGTGCACTGTTTGGGATCAAACTATTTGTTCTCACTAATTTTATTCCAACAGCATGGACCTAGATCTACTGGTACATTATGTGATGACAGTTCATGCTGTTTACACTATGTCTTATACACGAGTACATATGGTGTAAAAGCCTAGTACAAAGATCAATGGTTTTAAATTTCCATTGCATGACAGTGAAATTATGAGTTTTCCCAGAGATGCTGAACTTCTGACAGTAAAATTCTGTGGACACCTAACAGTACCAATTTGAATTGCAAAAAATGTGTACACCCAAATTAGAATGTTTCTGTACATTAAGAGAAATGAATGTCAGCACAAGGAGAATTTACTATCAAACCAAGAATTAAGTGATCACAATGAGAATGTAAAGATTGGGTCTATACAAAAGTCTATAGGAAAAGTATGTTTTGTTTCCAATAAGAATAATAATGCAAACATTAGGTTTTCATTTCCCACATAAGTTGTTAGTCTCAGCGACCTGAGTACATTATATGAATAAACACATACAAAAATCTTAGCCGTCAAATTTTTAAAACTTTGGATGGATTTCTGAAATATTTTGCAAAATATTAAAACCTCAGATCCGAGTTTCATTCCAATTACTGCATATATATATATATATATATATATAGAGAGAGAGAGAGAGAGAGAGAGAGAGAGAGAGAGAGAGAGAGAGAGAGAGAGAGGGTTTTCCAGTGTAAGGGATGAAAATTTTCAATTCTGCTTGTCAGACAATGTCTGCTTATCCAGATGAATAATTGGTGGAGGACATGTGGACTTTTGTCATGAACAAACAACACTGAAATTACAGAAAGAGGAAAAATTCACGTCTTGAAGGACAAGTAGCAATTCAATAATTTTTCAAAGGCCTGGTGCATATATGGTGAATTAGATTCATGCCAGCAATCAATTACTGTCTCAGTTGGAATGTTTTCAGATGCAGATCAATTAAATCATAACAGCCAAGAGTATTCAAGTAAATCTGACTTCTCCATAACATGGTAATGATGGTTACCATTTCCGTCAATCAACTGGCTGTAATTATGGTTAGAGTGGTTTCTAATAAAAGCTTGGGGAGCAATTTGACTGAAGATATTCTCTGGACATATTTCTGTCTAGAATTTTATTTATAGAATTATTAACCTTCTTGAATAACAGTAAATTTTTGCTCTTCACCAGAGAATCTCATGGAGATAACAAATCACATTAAATTGTAGCTACTTGTAACCTATTTCTTTTGACTTTTACTACCACACTTTTATGTTGCTGTTCTTGTTAGAGATTTAACAATACCTCTGGTTCAAAACTGTAATGGTGCTTCAGTCATGATGCCATCTGGCTATCATAAAATTAATTTTATTCCTGTTTAAGAACCAATTAAAACCAAAACCTAGAATTTGTTTTGTTTTGTTTGGTGTGTTACAGCACATCAATACAAGTACATGTAGGATATTTAGTGCTGAGGCAATTGGAATGGTGTACCTTGCCCAAAGACACATGCATGCTAACCTGAGCGACTAGAACTCCCCTTAAAACTTTCCTTTAAAATTCCTCTAATGCAAAAATGTATTTATGCTTGCTTGAATACCTGTGAGAATATATAGAAAATGACAAATTGTTTAAAAATTACTGAATTCTGAGATGGAATTTTTCTCAAGACTAGGTGTCATAAAAGGGTATCAAATAATTAATCACAAAACATATTTTTCATGGAAATAACAGGTGACCTAAAATAAACAGAATATATTTTTTTCTGTATGGAGTTATTTGGGAAAAAAGCAAATAGTATTTTTTAAAAATTAGATCACAAAAATGTACCTGAACTTTTTCTGTGAGTGACAGATAAAATGTGTTCTGGACCATTTAGAGCAAATGTGATAAAAATGGAAAAAAGCCTGGGAATGGATACTGGGTACTATAAACAGAAAGGTATTATGCTCTGATATTATTCTATTTTTCATTTACAGTACATGTATTAGATATGCTTTCAATCAAGGAGAAGCAATAGATGTCTGGGGATAATTCGAGTTGCCTTTTCAATCAACCTCCACTGCCTATGTTCATGTTTTGAAAATTCTATTTGAAGCTTGTATGTCATTGATTATGAATCTATTGACCATTTTAACAAGTGAAATCAATGATAACATAGCTCTCACCTCTACTTTCACTAGCCTCTTGTCACCACTGAAAAATCTGCCAAGTGAAAATTTGGTTTTTTAACTGGCACTATATAGCCAGTATTGTGTTGACATAATGTAAAACTATCTACCTCTTTCCTATCCAGCCACCCACTTTCCTACTTACTACCTACTGTAACTGGGCATAAAAGATATACAAATAAAGAATGTTTGTTTTGATCATACAAAAGCAGAATTTTTAAATTTATAAGAAACAGATTAATGTTGTTTTTGTAGTCATTTTTGACAAACTTTCTTCTAAGAATCTGCTTGAGATACTATTAATATTGCCCACCTGTAGAAGCTAGCTTTTACTGGGTGAATATCTCATACCTGGAGTAACCTTGTAGTGACAGGTAGTAAGTAGTACAGAGTTCAGCCCTCGATAATTACCTTGATTAGCTACTACAGCTGAAGACTGACATGAAAAGCTTGCACCATGTAGTTGTCATCTATATTTATAATTTATGTAAATTTTATTCATGACTGTAACTTATAGTGATTATCTATAGGTTAATTTTGTGTATGTGTATACTTTTTTTGAAAGATATTAAAAGTGACATGCTTGTGTAGGATCTATAATAGCTATGATCAAATTACTAACAATAATATTAGTAGGAAACAAGTTGCTAATATTAATATTAGTAATAAGCAAGTTTGGGGTTTGTTTCCCATTTAATGGGGTAGTTCATATGGATTCTTTTATGAGGTGGGAGATTTGCAGTGTGTCACATAAGAGTAATAGCAAAATGCTTTTATCACCCTTCAGCTTGTATATCAATGGCTAGCACTGGAAAAAAAGTTTTAGTTTCATTTCCTGTGTTTTTATTGTAATGTCAAATCTGCAGACATATTTCTAGTTGTGTTCAGATATTATCTTAGAGGAAACATTTGTTTAGATTATTTATAAAAAGTACAAAGTGCTCAATGAACTAAAAAATTATTCTGGGACTACTGTGAATTATTCAAAGGAGTTCTGGACAATGCCATTTTGATACATCAGTACTGTTGGCATACCAGTACATTTGAGGATCTGAAATTCATTTGGAAATTTGATTCTTCTGGACTTGAATATAACCTTTTTTAAAAGGATTATTCTGGATTCAATTCATAACACTGTAAGTTCCTGCTAAATTTTCATTTCATAACATTGATAGTGAAGTTATTTGTTAAGTCTTAAAAAACTTGTTGGTTTTGCTTCTTTCTGTTACTTAGTTTATGACCACAGCATTGCAACACAGACCACTCACTGTTATGTATATCTGATTAATTTAATTTTATTCCTTTGTTAGTTTTAATTTCTTTATTCTATTACTTGCTATTGTAAAGTAACTATTTACCATTACAGAGTTCAGTTCTGACTTTTTAAAGAAATTATTTTCAAAGTAAACAACTAATAACAGAAACTCTGAATCTAATGCTGATCTAGTTCTTGACCCTGAATCAGAACTAGTCTAGTGATGGTTTCTAGTAGAAAACATTTTTTTTTTTAATAAAAAAAAGTTATTTCTCAGAATAAGATTCATAAAATGGTATCAAAGCCATATCTGATCTACATGTCAAATAATATGTATCATTTGTTACAAACTGTTTTTTTCCCCAGAGGATTGACCCACATCTGGGCATCTGTTTAGCATTGTAGCAAGATTTATTATTGATGTTTTGAGAAATAAAAGTCATTCTTGCAATAAAACACTTGAAAAGTCTGTGTTTTATGTTGTGACCAGGTTTTGGGCTAATTCATTTATTTTTCTTCATATTACATGTATTTGGATTCCAAGAGAATTCCTGGAAATACTTGTGTTCTAAATTAATTCTTAGACAAAGACAGTTTTCAAAATTTAAGCAGAATTTAAACTGAAATATTATTTTCTGTGATTCAGTAAAGAACTGTTGACACATCAGTACAATGCTGATCACAGCATACGTCATCGCCTTCCATTTTGGATTACATCATGATTCAAACTCAGTTTCATTTGGACTTTTATTACTAGGATCTCTACATTTTAATTCTTGGATTAATTTTGGATTTGATTTGATTCACAAAACCGTAAGTTCTTTCTCTCATTTTTACCATGTTTTTCTAGGAAAATAAATTATTTGTTAAATTTTACAAACCTTGTTGTCTTCACTTTTTTTTTATTACGTTTTGTAATTGCCTAAACATGTAACACTCACTTAATTCTGACCTCATTCGCATGCACAATAAATCTTTAGTCTATGGAGGGTAATATATAACCGATCACAATATACAATATCATTGATAAAGAAAGTTTAGAGCAGAATGTTGGTCAAAATGACTTTTTAAGCAAAGTAGTACTCATGAAGATGCATCTTCTCAATGTTTCATGATTTCAGAAATATAAGGTAGATAAAACACTAATGTGGCCATGAGCTAAAGGCAAAAAAAAAATCTGACAATAAAATGTTAAATGTAGGACACAATTACCTTTTTTTGTTGTGGACTTCAGGTGGCTAAGTAATCTTAGGTACTCGCTTATAGAGATCACTCACATATCACTTCTGTCTGCGTGTGTTTGAGTCTGACCTGGGTAAACATGGGTACGTGAGAAAGCTTGCCAGTAGCTTTCCTGGGTGTTTTATTCACTGAATATACTGACCATCATGTGTATCTCCTGTGCTGAAAAATAGTGTTAAGCCCATAAAAACCAACCCACCTTTTTTGTTGTAATGGTATGATTCTAATACAGATAAATATAATCACATATTCTTTGACAATTCTCTCATGAACAGAGTTTGAGACTCAGACCAAGACGATGTAGTAATGTTTGTTTGTTTGATTAGGATTTTTAACATAGCTTAACAAAATTTCAGTCATATCGCTATGATGTCTACAGTGAGGCAGTTTATAGTGATGTCCAGCACTGGGGCATCAAGCCACAGACATGTAGCATGATTTCCCATTGAGTCACATTATCCTGACACCAGGCCGACCAGTCCTAACACTAACCTCTGAGCTGAGTGCCAAGCGAGGTAGCTGTTAGTACCAGTTTTTTAAGTCTTTGGTATGACTTGGCTGGGGATCGAACTCATGACCTCCCGCTTCCGTGGCAGCCACTCTAACCACTAGGCCACCAGAGGGGTATGATGAAGTAATGAAATCTGCCTCAGCATCCAACGTTTGTTATGAGGACCCATCTTGATAGATCCACTAGGAATTTTCAAAAACAGTATTTACTGCTCCTAAGAGAAATTTCTAGGTGTTTGATTTGCATAATCTCTACAATATTCGTTCAAATAATAAATGTCAGATTTCCAAATTTCTTAAGTAATAGTTTGATCTTTCATGTATTCCAGCATGTTATTTTGTGGGCTGACTAAAATGGGAAATCGATCATCTTTCTCTCTTCATACCCTTCCTGTCTGATACAAAAAACATCCAAGAGATGGTTGCTATTATTAGTATTGATTACATTGGCAGAAAATTTAACACACTTCTTCAGTATCTTCCTTGCTGTCATTCTTATATTAACAATCCTGAAAAATAGTTTCCCAGTATACTCCCATAACCTTGGTTTGACTGACAAGTTGATTGTCAGTTACAATTCCACAGAAATGTAAATCATTCTGGGCACCAGTCTCAAGATATACCATGTGAATAAGATATAAGATGTGACTTTAGAATCAGACAAACTGTGTGTATTTTTTTGAAAAGAACAAAGTATGATTGACATTTAATGGGAATTCTGTAATGATGTTGAATTTTTGTTGTCTTTTTGTTGCCAATACTTCTTAAATATATATTGAAAAACAGTTTTGCAAAGATGGAATTGTTATTGTACATTTTTTATAGGTTTCCTGGGAGAGTCACAAATTAGTTTCATCTATAATATATTAAACATTTTTGATAGTTCTAAAATAATAAAATTGTCTTTATTTCTATATTTATGTTACATCATTGTAGCTGTCAACTGTGATGTACATTTTTATGATCAAATTTTAAGTATCTTTTTTTTGTGCCATTTTTCCATGCTATTTATCCATCTAAGATCTTGTATAAATCAGTAGTCAAAACAAACAGTCAGGTGCACTTTGTGCCATGACATCATTTTGTTTATAACACCAACCTAATACAAATCACAGGGAATTAATGTAGTAAACAATTATCGGAACTCAGTCTGAAAAAGCAAGAAATCCAAACAGATCATGGATTCATATGCTGGTATATTCAACCTCATTTATCCAGACATTGTTCACCTGACTTTTTGTTTATCTGAACCATATATTCTCAAAATTTGCCTAACCGCTCCGGTGGCCTAGTGGTTAGAGTGTCCGCCCCGGAAGCAGGAGGTCGTCGGTTCGATCCCCGCCAGAGTCATATCAAAGACTTACAAAAATGGTACTAACAGCTGCCTCGCTTGACGCTCAGCATTAAGGGGTTAGCGTTAGGACTGGTCGGCCTGGTGTCAGGATAATGTGACTGGGTGAGACATCATGCTACATGTCTGCGGCATGATGTCTCAGTACTAGACATCACTATAAACTGCCTCACTGCAGACATCGTAGCGATATGACTGAAAAATTGTTAAAGCTACGTTAAAAATCCTAATCAAACAAACAAACAAATCAAAATTTGCCTATTTAAATTGTAGATTCATTCATCAACAAGTCATTGGAAAGAAGGAGTTTGGTATAGCACAAGAATATGTCAAGGCAGTCATGCTGAGATGTATTCACATGATGTATCAAATAGAGTTATTTCCCTTAATTTGGAACAAACATGTGCACAAGGAAATATGCTTAGCAACCCTGATGGCCAGCTACTGATTGGTATTATGAATGACCTTAGAACAAAAAGTTGACTTTCCAAATGATGATTGAACATTATTAGATCTAGTCCTGGCCTCATTACCAGGCAAATTCTTGTACATTCAATCACTCAATTGGTTTAGTGACCATGATGTTATAGCCTGTACCATATCTATACAAATACATGTATCATCCAAAATCAAAACCACTGAAAATTCTATTTGAAACCATTCTGGAAAAACACCACCAGAAGAAAAAAAAAGAGACTCACAAAAAATTCCTCCACTAAAGATAAATATCAAATTAATTGAAACCAATAATGAAAAGATTAAAACATAAACACACAATTCCATTATTAGCCACTTCATGAGATGGCTTCACCAAATAACTTCCCCAAAAAAGACCAGAAAATAATAATATAGTAGTACATGTAACATGTTGAGGAGTTAAAACGTTGCTACTTGTATAAGGTTTAAACCTATCAAAGCTTTTAGTATAGATGATACACATCCAAAAATAGTTACGGAACTATCTCAGAGTTGGCACCAATGCTTGCACACCTCATTCAACAATCTTTGCACATTTGCAACAGCCTAAAGGATTATCTCTAGCAAACATATGCCCACTGTTCAAAAATAGGTAATCTCACAATGGCCAGTAATTACAGCCATATCTTACTGGTATTCTGTATGTAGTACTTGGGTATAAGCCAGTTCAAACATCATCAAGCATTTGGATAGCTATTCTACCATATCTGAAACAGCATTCCAGAAGTTAAACAGCTGTGAAAAAACAACAATATTGTGTTCTTCATGATGGGCTAAATGTTTAGATAAAGGGAATACTTTTGCATTCGGCTATAGAAAAGGTTTTGACACTGTCCTCGATAAATTGTTAAAATTGGCAACTACTTTAATATGAGATTGCAGGCAAAACCATATCATGGTTAGGTATTTTTTATGTTTCAGATAACAATGTCCAGTGGTAAATGGTTCAAAATCTTGTTTGTTCAAAATAATTTTGGGGGTTGTATCAAGGTACAGTACTTGAACCTGTGTTCTTTTATTTACACATCAATGATAACATGACTGAAACTGACTCGGAAATATGCTTCTTTGCAGACAACTTTGTATGCAAAAAAGCAATAAAAAGCTGAGCAGGATACTAAGATATTACAAAATGAAATAAATAAACCAGGACAGTCGGCATGGAAATAAGGCATGTGATTCCAACCTAAAATATGCAACATAATGCAAATGCAAGAAAGAAATGCCATAAACCAGCATGTCATATGGAAGGTAAAAAAACTCCTCAATCAAATGAAATATTGAGATGTCAGAAATAATTGTGACCTGAAATGGAACCTTCAAATTTGAGAAGTATGTACCAAAGCAAATCATACTTGAGCCATTTTAATATGTAACTAGTCATTGTGCCCACAAAATGTGAAAGAATTAGCTAAAAGGATTTGGTTTGACCTATATTAGAAAATATTCTTTCGTAGTTTGGGATCTCATTCACAGCTTTAAGATAACATTAAAAAAAAACACAAGAGTGAGTGGCGGAGTTTGTTACATCGGATCATGGTTACTCAATGTCATATTACTTCAATATTGAATAAGTTGTATTACAAAACTGAGATGAAAAATAGATTAATACTTTTCAACAAAAGTATGAAAAACAAAGCAAAAACACCCTCTGACAACTTAATCAAACCAAAAGGAACCAGTAGAAAAAAAAAAAGAATATACTTACATGATACCACACACACAGATAGCAAGAAATTTAGCTTTACAACTCAGAACAATCAGAGACTGGAATTCATAAACAGAAGTGTTAATTACAACTGCCAAATCCTTAGAAAACCAAATTGTAAACTTTTCAAAATTAACGCGGACACATTTTCTAAAATAAGTAATTGTTCTAATTATACAAAAATGTCATAATTGAACTAATCAAGATCAATAAAACACAAATGCAGTTTTATGTTCATTACAAATTTTGCTTCATTTTCTTTTCCCAAATATATTTAGCTATACAGTTTCTGGAATTTAAAACTAATGCATATTAATTTACTTTGTATCTTTTAAGGATAATGATAGCAGATATCGGTAAAAACACTTCAATAGTTACAGTCTTGGTGAAATATTGAACATTCATATAAAATTTCAAAGAAACCTTTTATGATTAAAAGCAATATTAAATTCTCTAATTGATCTTTCTTAGTGCTTATTTATCCAAACATCTTCACACCCATCCCCAATTACACATTTATATACAGAACAAATTGCAATGATGACACCTGCCATAGCAGACACCTCCAGATAAAGTAGATATTCTCAGATAGGAAATATTTATAAAGCCCCTCCAATTTCACATAATATTACTGGGGTCATGTTACCAGGCAAAGTGGCCAAGTTGAATAAAATATTAAAGTTTGCAATGTTCTGTTACAAAGGCGAAATGACTTTGGCCTGTGATTTTTTTTGATGTACAATGATTAATTGTAGTTTATCAGAATTGAAATGCTTCCTTTTTCTTTTGTTATGAGCTCAACACCATTTTGCATTTAGTGTCCATACAAATTGCACCAACAAACAAACTCTTGCACATTCCCAGCATATTAATTGCTGATTAACCATTTTAACGCTTTCCCAAACAAGTTATTTCTACAGTGCTCAGATTTCTGCCAGTTTGGAATTTAATGATGAAAACTTACCTACTTCTCTTTCAAAACTTAAACATCAATATGCAAACAGTAATTTGTATTTCTAGAATAAATGCAGTGAAGAGCACATTTACCATAACTTAAATTTAACTGGAAGGAAGATTTTAACTGTTGTGTTTGCATTTAATTCTTTATAAAATCAGTTAGAAACTGTAAATGAATCTGTAATTGCTGGCATTACTGTGTCTTGGAAATACCACTTCATTAAATTGTCTGTTTTCATATATAATTGGGCAAAAGGATTAAAGAAAATATATAATTTATACAAAGCAAATTCTGAATTTCATATGATAGTAGATTTAGCCTAAATGTACTCATGTTGATTAGAAATGCATGGGGCAATACTATGTCATTGAATTTGAAAAGTGCTGCAACTTGTAAGGTCATGGTAGTTTTCTGACATCAATAATTTTTTTAATGAAAATACAAATCAAGCAGCAAAGCAAATACTTTTAAACAAATTCGTGGTGTTACAACAAATATGTAATAAAACCATCCTATCAATGGATTGTTGTATCTGAAGCTAGAAAATGAGTGAGTACATTAAGAAAATCCCTCTTTCTAAAAATAGATGCAATTACATGTACATGTCATGTGCTCTTTCTTGGTTGTGTCAATTCAGTTCGAAAGAAGGGTCTATTTCAATCATGTAATGACTATAATGCTTGAGTGTGTTGTCTATGAATAGTTAGTTATGATTAATCAGAAACATTTAAACTTGGATGAATACTTTAGTATGAGGTAACTTGTGCATTTGATCTTATACACATATTTATTTTTCTTTCTCAAACCAGTTTGGTGATCATTTTGAGTACATGTACCATTTAGTTGTGAACTTTCAGAAAGTAAATAAAAAATGTTTAAGTGGTAGCTGATTAAGCAATTTTACCAACTTTCAATAACAAGACTTTAATTTCATTAATTTTATCAGTTAAAACTAATTACAATATTTAGTTTCAGGTGTGCTTTTTTAAAGTCATAGATATGGCTGAAATACATTACATGTATGTTTCCATCCACGTACTCACATTCAATTATGACTACAATGGGTATAAATATAATAGGTTTTATTAATATTATAATTTCCATACATGTACAAAGCGGGTATGTGAGAAGGCTTGCCAGTAGCTTCCTGTGGGACAGTGGTTCTTCCTGGGGTTATCCCCAGTTGTTCCTCCACCAAATCGACTGGCTGTTAGATTTAGCTTATCATGCAGTAAAAAAAATGGCATTAAATCCATAACAGCAACAACAAAAATACTGTATTATAGATAAACACTGAAAAGGAGACATAATTATTATTTTGCACAAGTAGATAATTCCAATGTTCACAATGAAAAATGTATTCATTAACTTATCCATCATCCTCATGATACAGATATATATTCCACATTTACAAGCAAAATCGGTTCAGAAATAATGTTTCCATACTGTTAATTATTAATGGAGGGGCAGACAGACAGACAGATGATGGATATCATATACATGGCCATCTTATAAACAAACTTGGCCAAACTTAAGCAAATAGAACTGATACTTTAATTTCTCTTCTCAAAATTAAATTAATCAACAAAAACTACAATTTCCAATGACTGTTTATCTGCTGCTATGATACATACAAATATAATTATAAAATAATTTTCAAATGCAGGTAGTAGTAACTGATTACTTTATTCATAATGAAAAATTTTCTTTTTCATTCTTATTTCCAATAATAGTATTGGCGAGGTTCATGCCTGTATGAAGCCAAACAATTTCATCTAACCCCACTCGCAGGAACTATTTTTCTGACAATTTGCAGAGAAAATAACTGCAATCTACATAATGGCATGCCGGTTGACAATGACAAAGAGGGCAGTGTATAAAAAATTTCAGCTCCTCAGTACTCCGACAAATTACAGTGTACAATAAAAAACACTATGAATGATGATACATGTACCTAATTAAAATTGCAATTACATTAGTTGCTAAATGTAGCGAAGATTTCCATTGGTCAGGGCATAATCAGGCCACGCTGCATTAATTTCAGTATAAACTTTTATGGAGAACTACTTTAGAGTCACAATCAAAGTAACTATTGTAAACAAAGGCATATGCTCTGCATGCCTTTACAATGAAATAATAATGCTGTGGATTTATATTTTGTTTTGAAAATGGAAAAAACTGATTTTGACAGAATCAAGTAACATACACTTTGTCTAAAAAGAAATCTTTATCTCATTGACTAGAATCTAGAAAGAATTTCAGTACATATGCTAGATTTTTGTCTGTTGTGCCACCAGTATTCTGCCAGCAACTGTTGTGTCCAAGATGGCAGAATTCTTGAAGTTTTCGCTAAATTTACCCTATCAGATTAATTTTACACATGGAGACAATGAACACAATGATCCATCAGTATCTGACCTGCCTTCTGAAGTGGACAATATTTCAAAAGGTGAATTATCAAGCATTCTGAACAAACCAATCAAGTTTTAGTCACTTGCCAGTTGAACAGCAGGATGACTTCAAACTAAACAAATAAAATCTCAGAAAGAGAAAGGATGCCCATGAATCAAAGCAATTCAATTATCTAATAAAGTAAGACATATTTCAGAGCCGGGGGGGGGAAAATAAAACTCTACCTAGAACACTGCATGGGGCAACAGCACTTTCACTGCATCTGGTTACAAAGAAAATTAAAACTGAAGGTAAAAGGATATGAGAGTTGGGAGAAGAGGGGTTCAAAGACTAACATTATAACAATTAGACTTGCAATCATATAATGTAAGACGCCCACCTTGATATGAAGGGGCTGATGGGAGATAGATCATGCTCCTTACTTTGTCTGACTATTGGACTCCCATCACAACAGCCATTTACTTATAGTCCTAATTTAATTGCCAATCAGTCCCTGTAGGTTACCTAACCTGTTAATGAACACAAAAATAGATTTAAAGAAACAAAAACTGGTTACTCACAAGTCTGGACGATAATGAATTGTCCAAAGTCACACTGAATTTGTCATTTGTATGTCCAATAAAACAAACACATTCTGAATATGGAGACTCTACTCAGAAAACATGTTCAAATTTAGATACAAATATTAAGACCATGCTGTGGAATGTTCAAAACCTTATTGGTGGAATTATTTGGGTTGATGTTGATGTAGCTATTACGTTTCTGATGGAGAATCCTCTGTTCTATCAAAAACTATGTTGCAGAAGTTCTCAACAGAAATTCATAAGCTTACATAAGGCTTTAAAAACCGATATAAAAGATCTTTAAAGAAAGCAAACTGAAAATAGAAGTATTAATAAAATTATAAAGAATTGCAATTCTAAGAGTTAATGTTTTTTTAATGATATTATTGTGGTATAAACTGTTAGTAGTCAACTCACACAGCTTACATAACATCCTTTGGGTGTTATTTGATGTGTTATCTGGCTAGTTACAGTTTATACCATGATAAACTTAGGAAAAACAACAATAAACTACATAAAAAACTAAAATTACAGAGGTTAAATTTTGACTGACAGGGTAAGGTGGTTGAGTTGAGTCTGGAGCCTGGGCATTTCACAGTCTTTTCTTTCAAATTAAATTTGAAAAAGTATTTGTTATCATATTAAGAAATATCAAGTCAGGATGAGTTGATTATACAAGTGCGTATGAATAGACCAGCTTCATCTTGTGTATCAACAAGTCACATGCTATGTAGACTACATAATAGACTGATACTCTATTAACCAATACAAATTTTCATAAATTTAAGATAATGATGGTTTCTTCTTTTTAACAAATGAGTACTGAAACAATATTTATATTTTTGAGTTACTCCAAATTAGGAAACAAAACATTTGTTATGCTTAAGTTAACACAAGATATCTATACAGCAGTTCAAAATCTGTCATCATGGAATTGCTTGCAATTGGTGTCACAGAAGGCTGGCAAATTTTATCAGACAAATCTTGTTCATTGGAATGAAAATTGGAATATATAGTCTGATAAAACAAGTCACTGTGCTCATATATCAGTGGTCAGATATGCACCATTTTTCATTCAAAATCAATTAAATATTACAAGAAGTGCTTTAATGAAAACCATGTTAATGCCACCATTGGTGTATTGATAAGATTTTGATGATATTGCAATGTTGCAGATCAGTAGAGTTGCATTTTCATTAGGACTAGCTATATATTCTGCACATGACCAATCAGACATATTAAGCTGATGAGACTATCCATTAAGGAGTAGATTAGGTGGTAATTTTCAGTACCAAATCTATGTCATTTTCATTCAAAACCAGCCAGACATCAAATGAAATAATTTAATGTTTATGTGATCATTCATTATGGATCAGTAGTGGTAACAAGATTAGTCCTAATGCCTAATGGGCACCATTTTCATTCAAGACTAATATGACACTATAAAAAGTCTTTTTTAATGAAAACATACTGATAGCAAATGTAGCAATAGGTGTTTGAAGATGGATGATGTGGTCATTATCCTGCACATCAAATTGGTACCATTGTCATTTAGGACCAACTCAGTTATAGAATGTTGTGGTGGGCTTAACACCACTTTGAAGCACATGATATGCTTGCTATACATGGTGACCTGTATAAATGGTGAAGAAGAATCAGGCCCCCACCACTGGGGAAAGACCACTGCCTCACAGACAGCTGTTGTCAAGTCCTATCACATTCCCACATAAGTGACCATAAGATGACTGTATGCATAAAGTTTTATGGCACTCCTGCAGATAACAAACTTTTGATAACAGATGGAAGGATGATAGAAGACCATCCCATAAGCTCTTCTGGTCTTTGGCCAGTTGACTTAAAGAAACAAAAGTCCCTTGAAGGGGCTGATGCTTCATTGGCAAAGAAAATTAACAGGAATTGATAAATAAGAAAAAATTTTCCTTTTAACAGTTGAGTGTTGAAACCATCTGATATTCTTCAGCATAACAAAATTTTGCAAATTAGCTGACCTAGTACTGTACACATAATAGATGTCAGCTTGGCATAATTTAAATTTAGGATGAAGTTAGACATTATCAGAAGTCTTGTGGTGAAAAGCTAATGCTGATATAACCATCCAATTGGAAAGGAGTTGAGATAATATTGTTTTCAGGAGATAACAATACTTTTAAGATGTGACATTGCATTCAGGAGTTCCAATCACAAGATTTTCAAGATGGTTGATGTAGTGGTCATACTGGATGTCAGATTGGAACCATTTTCATGTAGGATCAACTAGATATCACAAGCAGCCGTTTGGTAAAAATCCCATGTTGATATTATGATCTATTCAGGAGAGACATAATTGTCATTTAGAACTGAGTAGATCTCATGATGAATGCATGTGTTAGGATCCATGGCAATCCTGCAAGAAGTTTATGAGGAGTGGCAATAACAAACTTGTGCTAACCGATAAACAGATGACAGATTATGGAAAATGGACAACAGAGACCACTACGGCAGCCATATCTGATGTCTAAAATTCCATTTTCATTTATGATCAACTAGACATCATAAGAAGTCTATTAGCGAAACCCTATGTTCATATGACCATCCATTTATTAGGAGTGGCAATAACAATATTTTCATGATGGTTGCCATGATAGACATATCTGAGGTCATATTAAAATCATTTTCATTTAGAATCAAGAATATTACAATATGCCATTTAGTGAAGACCCCATGCTAAAATGACCATCCAATCTTGAATAGAAACTGTAGGATTTCCAATAGACCCATTGTGGTGGCAATATTGGATGCCTGAGGAAGCTTCATATTTTGTAGGACAAATTTTATATCATATGAATATGAATTTATATTCAGGCAGAGCAATAATAACAAAATTATTTAGATGGAAGACATTGTGGCCATATTGGACTACAAATCAGCACCATTTTATTATGAATAACTAACAAGATCTTCAAGATGGCCACTTGGTTATGAGTAACAAGATTATGGGATGATGTGTGAAGAAAGTTTTAAGGCAATTATACCCCCCCAAAAATTGTGCTAATGGCCAGACAACAGACCATCCATTAAGCTCTTATAGTATATGACATGTGATCTATGAGAGAGAGAGAGAGAGAGAGAGAGAGAGAGAGAGAGAGAGAGAGAGAGAGAGAGAGAGAGGGTTTTCCAGTGTAAGGGACGAAAATGTTAAATTCTGCTTGTCAGACAATGTCTTCTTATCCAGATGAATAACTGTTGGAGGACAAGTGGACTTTTGTCCTGAACAAACAACACTGAAATTACAGAAAGAGGAAAAATTCATGTCTGTAAGGACAAGTAGCAATTCAATAATTTTTTAAAGGCCTGGTGCCTATATGGTGAATTAGATTCATGCCAGCAATCAATTACTGTCTCAGTTGGAATGTTTTCAGATGCAGATCAATTAAATCATAACAACCAAGAGTATGCAAGTAAATTTGACTTCTCCATAACATGTAATGATGGTTACCATTTCTGTCAATCAACTGGCTGTAATTATGGTTAGAGTGGTTTCTAATAAAAGCTTGGGGAGCAATTTGACTGAAGATATTCTCTGGACATATTTCTGTCTAGAGCATCTAATTTTCACTGTGTGCAAAATAACATTAGCATATTAATTTCATTACTGATACTGTTTTGTTCATGTCTTGTGTCAAAAGTTTATGAGAATCACAGAAACTATCAATATTGCAGCATATACACAATCTTGTCCAAGAAATGGAATGACAGTGAAATTTTTCTTGTTATTTCAACAGTGATTTCTTTTGGATTACTTCTGAATTAATGCTCTTATATTTCTGCCCCATCCCTCACCCCCAAAATAAATTCATGGCGAATCCTGCCTTATATTTTCTTTTTCTTGTTTTGCAAGCTATTCTGATGATAGCATTTCAAAGGCCTTTGAGTAGGCATTTGTATGGTTTCTTGCAACCATTAATACCTACTTTAAGTGGTACTAATGTGGAGGTCATCAGGTTGTACAATCCACTGCAGTTACTTGATCAAACAATAATAATAATTATGCACTGGAAAAAAAACACAGCTCAGCAAGATCTATCCATTTTACATTATGATAAACTGAAGTCATTAACATTATATGAATAAAAAGTGTGGATATTTATCATTGGCAAATTGAAACTGGGCGATTTAGTATGGGTCAATCAAATCATCATTCTATACTGCATGACCTTAAGACCTCCATATTCATATCATCTTGACTGGTTACTCACATTTCACGCGATGTACTTACTCAATATGCATGTACATGATTACAATATGACTTGTAACTATTATTGGTTGATTGAAGAGAAGTTTAATTACATGTGTTCATTTCATATTGTTTTTCAACATAGTGTAATTTAGGGGAAAATAATTCTGAATAGCAACAGGTGTTGGTGGCTTGTTTCTCACTAATTTAGGTGGAAATTTGATTTAAAACTTTCTGACATGTTTCCATGTGAATGGCTTCTATAGATCAGTACTATAGGATCTGAGATATTTATGATGCATTACATGTTTTAAAGTTTACTTAAACTGAGTACAATGAAGACAAAATGATAAGGAGAAACAACTCAACTCAGCAGTTTAAGTACCTTAAAGAATCGTATTTAATGACTTCTGCAATCTGAAGCCTTTAAAGTTGGCACCCTCAAATGAAAAATTGACTTAATGCTTGTGCTCCTGATTAAAAATTGGCTGAAATTGATAGTTTTTATAAAATAAGCAGAAACAAATGGAACCTTAAATCAATGAATTTGACCTAAAGGATAAAACCTCAAAAGTGCTGTGCAGCACATCTTTTAATGAAAGATATCATCATTGCAAATGATTGGGTAATAATCCACTATGCATAGGGCCTGGCAACAACACTACGAACCATAGGGCCTGGCAACAACACTACGAATCATTGCTCAATATTGAATTTTCTTGGAACCCTGAACACCTAACAAAAGAACAACTGGTGCAAGGCCCACCAATAGAAATCAGTCCAGACATGATAGAAAAGGCGTTAAAGAAAATAAAAAATGGTAAGGCAGCAGGACCTTCTGGTATTGTGGCAGAAATGATGAAAGCAGTGTGAAATGAAGGCAGTCAGATCATGTCAGACCTAGCAAATGCCATCATAAGAGAAGCGCGTGTGCCAAAGAGCTGGGGAGAGAGCTATATCATCAACTGCTATAAGGGCAAAGGTGACGCCTGGCTTAGAGGCAACTACAGAGGCCTGAAACTTTTGGAGCAAGCAATGAAGGTTATTGAGCGAGTGGCAGACAGTATCATCAGACAGCAAGTTGACATCAATGAAATGCAATTTGGATTCATACCTGGAAGGGGCACAACTGATGCGATATTCATCTTGCGTCAGATGCAGGAGAAGTATGTTGGTGCAGGCAGAAGACTCTACATGGCATTTGTGGACTTGGAGAAAGCTTTCGACAGGGTTCCCAGGGATGTGCTATGGTGGGCAATGCGGAAACTTCGAGTAGAGGAATGGCTCATCTGACTGGTACAATGCATGTACACTAATGCCAGGAGCAGAGTACGGGTGAATGACACATACAGTGATGACTTCAGTGTAAAAGTCCATCAGAGATCGGTCCTCAGCCCCCTGCTATTCATCATTGTCCTTGAAGTCCTCTCCAGAGAGTTCTGGACAGGATGCCCATGGGAGTTATTGTATGCAGATGATCTGGTCATCATAGCAGAGACTATGGCACTATTACTGGAGAAGCTGAAAATGTGGAAAAGTGGTATGGAAGCCAAAGAATTGAGAGTGAATCCGTCAAAGACAAAAGTGATGGTCAGTGGCTCAGAATTACAACCATTGAAAGATTCTGGTCAGTACCCTTGTGCTGTGTGCAAGGTCCAATGCCATACAATGCAACCTATGTGCCCTATGGGTGCACAAAAAGTGTAGTGGCTTGTGTGGAAAACTGGTACCAGACCCCAACTACAAGTGTAAAAGGCGTCTGGGGCAGGCACGCCCACTTGAGGGCCGACCTTACAATGAGGTGAAAGTGGATTATTACACTCTGGAGGTAGTAGACTCCTTCTGCTACCTGGGTGATATGTTGAGTGCTGGACGTGGATGTGAACTCAATTCAACCATAAGGGTAAAGTCAGCATGGGGTAAGTTGTCCCCCTCACCACCAGGGGAAAGGTGTATAGCAGCTGTGTTAGGAGCGTGATGCTATATGGCAGTGAGTGTTGGGCACTCACCCAGTCCTCACTCGCCCGTCTACAACGCAATGACAGAGCCATGATCAGATGGATTTGTAATGTCAAGCCAGACCAGACCCAGCATATCAGGTCAGATACCCTATTGGAAAAGCTGCACCTACCAAAGTTTGAGGAACTCCTAAGGGCCAACCGGTTACGCTGGTTCAGCCATGTAGAGAGAAGCAATGCTTGGATTAACAAGTGTAGAAATGTGGAGGTGGAAAGCCAAAGGAAAGCTGGCCGACCCAAGAAAACTTGGAAGCAAGCAATCGATCATGACCACGAGACATGGAAGATGACCAAAATCGATCCTCAAAACCGTGATGCCTGGAGACTGGGCTTGCTGACTGCCAGAAAATGTTGGACCCCTGACCAAGGGAACTAAGACGATAAAATTGGACAGATGAGATGAGATGATGCTCCTTCATCACAAGGTCTGAATAACAAGTTAGACCAACTGAATTTATTATTATCATCTAAGGTCAATAATGTCCATATTCTGGGTTTCACAGAAACAAAGTTAAATGACAATCATGCAAATGACTTGTTGTTGATTGATGGATATGGCACACCAATTGTTTATGTAAGAACTGGTTTATCAGTTGAAAGGAGAAATGATCTAGAATCAGACGAAATTGAAGCAATATGGATCCAGGTAAATCAATCAAATACAAAGCCATTCCTAGTGGGCTTTGTCTATAGGTCCCCTTCTGCGAAGGTCGGATGGAATGAGCATTTTGAAAAGCAACTAGATAAAGTGATTGATGACCAAAACGAAATATACATATTAGGTGACTTCAACAACAGGGATCTTATGAATAATCAGATTGAAAGAAATTGGTTAAATTTCACAGAAACTTTTGGTCAAACCCAATTAGTGGACCTACCAACACAAGAAACTGATCACTCGAAAACTCTAATAGATCTCATCTATACAAATAAATATGGAAGAAAATGTGACAAAAATACACATTCCTAGGATAGGTCTTAGTGATCACTTCCCTATTTTTCTGACCAGAAAATCCGGCTTAAAAACAGGGTTAAAATCCAAAACTCATAAAACCATAACATACAGATCATTTAAGCATTATGATGAAGACAAATTTCTGGATGATCTCAGTAATGTTCCTTGGAGTATTGTATCTATGTTTGATGATGTGGATGATGCTCTTGATGTATGGACTCAACTTTTTACACAAGTAGTAGATAAACATGTACTGATGAAAACACATAGAGTAAAACTGGACTTCCAACCTGATTGGTTAACTCCTGACATTCTAGACGCCATGAAAACTCGAGATTATTTCAAATCTGTAGGTCAACAAGCACATTACAGGACATAGAAATAAAGTAACCAAAATGATCAATGGGGCAAAGAAGTATTACTATCAGTCAGCTTTGGAAAATAATTGCAATACGAATTCTATGTGGAAAGTTTTTAACAAACTAGGTGCAGGTAAAAGGTCCACAAGGTCATCCAAAAACCCAACAACTTAGCCAGGATAGCCGGATTATTGATGCGAATGTTGAAATAGCAAATACATTCAATGAATTTTTTGTCAACATAGCTTCCAGAATTAAGGAACCCATTGTAAACTCTAATCATGATGAATTAAAAAATTTCTGTTCGGAAAAATTCCGCCTGACACAAACTTTTTATCTCTGCAATACCAAATGAAAAAGTTTTAAAATTTTTGCAAACTACTGAAACAACAAAATCAACAGGCCCAGATAATATTGGACCATGTCTCCTGAGGGCTGCTGCAAAAATAATATTTGCGAGCATAGCTTACATATGTAATCTAAGCATATCCACCTCAGTGTTTCCCCAGACATTGAAACTGGCAAAAGTTACCTCCATTCACAAGTCTAGCAGTAAAGAAGATGTCAATAACTACAGACCAACATCTATATTACCAACTCTGTCCAAACTACATGAAAAGCATGTCCATGACAATCTTTCAATGTATCTATCAAACTATAATTTAATTCATCAAAACCAATCAGGGTTCCGAGAAAACCACTCCTGTGAGACAGCTTTGGTCTCCATGATAGATACATGCATTACTGCCTTGGATCAGGGAAAATTAGTTGGATCTGTACTGGTTGATCTTAGAAAGGCTTTTGACCTTGTTGATCATGATATTCTTATCAAAAAATTAAGCATTTATCAAAACCACTCTTGTGAGACAGCTTTGGTCTCCATGATAGATACATGCATTACTGCCTTGGATCAGGGAAAATTAGCTGGATCTGTACTGGTTGATCTTAGAAAGGCTTTTGACCTTGTTGATCATGATATTCTTATCAAAAAATTAAGCATTTATCAATGTGACAATTCAACAACTGATTGGTTTAAATCATATCTAACAATGAGAAAACAGTGTGTCAAAATAAATAGCAGTTTTTCTAAAGAAGAACCAATTACATGTGGAGTACCACAAGGATCAATCCTTGGCCCACTCCTCTTTCTCATTTTCATCAATGATCTACCACTGAAAATAGGCAACTGTATTTCATCTACCGACTTATATGCAGATGACACCACTCTATCAGATTTCAAACAACTAAAATCAGACCTAGAGGTCTCCCTTCAGACAGCCTTACTTAGAATAGATTTCTGGTGCAAGGAAAATGGCATGAAAGTAAACACGGACAAGACTAAAAGTATTAATGATTACTACCCAACAAAAAAAAAGCGAAATTGGAAAATAACAATTTGAATCTCAAGTTGAATGAAATTGGTCTACAAATGGTAACCCATGACAAAATCCTTGGGGTAATGGTTGACAACAATTTGCAATGGAATGAACATATTCAAATCATATGTCATAAAGTCAATTCATGTCTTTGGTTATTAAGCAAGATTAGGCCATATCTATCAACTAAACATAGGTTAATATATTACAAAAGCTACATACAACCACACCTAGACTAATGTTATCTGGGGAAAAACTTCTGACAAGAATATTTGCAAATTATTCCGCTTGCAAATTCATCCTATATAATGCTGAAAACATCCCAAATGCAATGAATAATATTAAAATGTTAACAGTAAGTGAACGAATATTTTTGAGAAAGGCTAGACTTATGCACAAAGTTTCAAACAATATGGCCCCATCATATCTCAAAGAACTATTTCATGCTAGAAAACAAGGCAACACTTCCAATTTAAGATCAATTTCAGCTAACCACCTCTGCATTCCAAAACCAAATAAAGAACTCTTTAATAAAAGTTTAAAATATTCGGGGTCACTAATTTAGAATCGAATCCCAAAGGAAATTAGAGAAAGTACAAATATAAATACATTTAATTATCTAATTCAATGGATGAAAAGTGGAACCTGTTTGATTTGACAAATACATTACAACTTAAAGCATAATATTCTCAAACCTTCCATTTTGTCATCTCATAAATGTTTATACTGTATATACACAATGTACCTAGCTTGATCATGTTTTACAAAACTTTCTGTTTATTATGTTCATTTATACATGTAGCTAATTATCAATGCTCTATTATTATTATTATTATTATTATTATTATTATGCAACTATGCACATGTACTCTGTATGTAAATATGCTTATATTAGAGGGCCACAAGGAGGATTAGTTCCATGCAACTAATTGTGTCACCCTCTTTACATAAAGTCAACATTATCATCATCATCATCATCATCATCATCATTATTATTATTATTATTATTATTATTATTATTATTATTATTATTATCACCAGTGGTTGCCCACATTGACATTAAGAAAAATGTTAACACAATATAAAAATCTCATACAAATCAATGGAAGTGTCCATTTTACTGATAAATAAAAATGAGAGTGTTTGGAGGAAAAGGTCTGAATGACTCATTCAAACCTTATAAATGGTCATGTTGGGTCTCAAATGCAAAAACACATTTACTATTGCATGCAATGAGTGGATAAGCAGATTCATGTGTAGCTGTGTGTATGTGTGTGTGATTTGGATTTTTAACACAGTTTTAACAATTTTCCAGTCATATTGCTACACTGTCAGCAGTGTGGCAGTTTATAGTGATGTCAGGCACTGCAGCATTATGTCTTACCCAGTCACATTATCCTGACACAAGGCTGACCAGTCCTAACACTAGCCTCTTCATGCAGAGTGATAAAGCAAGGCAGCTGCAAGTACCACTTTTAAAAGACTCATGATTTAAAACAGCAACATGCCCCATTTGAGGCAGATGCTTCGACCACTTTGGCCACTGGAGTGGTTGCAGATTTATGCATATTCAAAGGGAACAAAGAAATCTCGACACAGACTGCCATGGATGATCAAGGAGTACAGTGGATTATTGCTCATGACTTGTAAAGTTAAAAAGTTAAAAAGCAAAAAAAAAAATTAATACTGAAATCTCAAATACTGATTTGTAAATATGACCCAGAAGATAGGTTCCCGAATATAATACACAATAGTGATGCTATATAGTGATACTAAGTTTCATCCCATAATCTCAAATGGTTCTAAAAATAAAGAGTGGAAAGAAAGGTATATGGAAAAATTCAACATGAAAAACCTAGGCACTGATCTTGAAGAAAACACCTCTAATGTGGTACACAAATCTTGTGATGATTTTTAAATATACAACTTTCATCCTTTATTTCAAACAGCTTTAAAGTTAAACAGTAGAAGAGTGTCATTAAAACCCCAAAATTGAGCAGCTGCCTTGACCTTGTGATGATGTATACCAAGTTTCATCCCTTAATCTCACAAAATCTTAAATGTTATAAAGTTGAATGGAAAGTGTTAAGAAAATGTAAAATATCATGCCCATACCTTGAAGACAGGACCACCAGACATTCTTTAGAGTATTTGTATAAGTATACAAGTTTCATGTTTCAACCTCAAACAGCTTTAAACCGAATAAATAGTGTTGGAAAGTATGATGTAAATGTACACTTGACCTTGAAGATCGGATCACACAACATAGTATGTAACATACCTTCTAGTATGAATGAATATACCAAAGTTCCCCCTTAACCTTGAATGGTATTAAATTATACCACAGAAGCAAAAGTCAGAAGAAAATATAACATATTGAGCTATGACCTTGACCCTGGCTTGCATTTCCAATGTAGTACGTATCTCCTAGTAACGATGTATCAGATTTCATCCCTTAATGTCCAAGAGATTTAAAGTTATATATTGCAGAATGAAAGTATGATGGAGGAAGAAAGGATAATATATCCTCCTTAGTTACTTTAAGTTTTATTGGGGGTGGAGTATGAATAACTTGTATAACTGTACATGTTAATAAAGTACAGATGATCTTAATATGGAAGTGGCCAATAAATAATACAGCAGGACAGTATTCCAATGAAAATTGCAGGAAATAAAAATGAAGAATAAATTGGGCTGTTGGATTAACAAGATTTGACTGTAATTTATTTTGAAATAATCATTCCAACTGCATAATTGTTCATAAAGCCAAGGCTAAGCTGAACCTGAATAAACAAGTCTGGACTGAATGTCAATTATGAACAGAACTTTCTTTGAAAATATTTCAATTTATTAAATATAGATTTATTGAGTGAAAGCCACATGATATGAAAAATCAATTGAAAGCACAGATTGTATAGTTGAATTTCCTTTCAATCAAGGTTATAAAGGAAATGAAACCATTCAAGACTCAAGTTTATCTTAAATTTGACATGTTATTCCTCTCACTGCAAAATAATTGACAGTCAATAATGTCTTATCAATTAAGCTTCATTTCCTTCCAACAGGAAGTTTTTGATTCTGATTAACTGAACAAGACACAATACATGTATGTGTAATTCAATACAGGATATTTATCACACAAAATAATACTTCAGCTCAAGCTGAATCCAGAACTGCCTATAATATGTGAGAGAGAGAGAGAGAGAGAGAGAGAGAGAGAGAGAGAGAGAGAGAGAGAGAGAGAGAGGTGGGTGGGTGGTAGTGGATTTTATCCTGGGTTTTGACGTTTAATTTAAATTTAAATTTTGCATTATTATAACAATTACAGAGTAAACTTTATGGACATTAGTGATGAATCAATTTTTAAATGAAGCAAAATGTTATTTTCATTTCTTGAAAATTACCAAAAAAACATTCAGAGCAGACATAATAAATAATGTATTCCAGTAAACATGTATATGTTGTATATGTCACCAGACAAGAAGCAATGTTACTCATACAGATGGCAAATTAGATTACCATAAAAGTGAAATCAGGGCTTAGGCACAGGGTTTTTGTGTCAGTTTAAGATTATACAATCCCAGCGATGTTCATGATAATAACTTTGAGATTATATTTTTTTAATTCATCATTACTGGTTGTTCAGACGATAGTGTTTAATTAGCAATTCCAATAAATTTTGTCCCTTACCAACTGTGGTGAGGTATCCAAAATTGTAAAACAATGAACTCTTACGTGACCTTCGTAACAGCTGTGGATTTATTAGGCAGACATGGAAAGTAACCAGGAGTCACTGTGATGTCTAAAAGGTCAATATACAAAAATGGATTTCACACATATATCACACATTTAGCTCAGACACCTCTAAAGTTATACAGTTGAAAGAAAATCCTGGCCAATGATAATCTTAAAGACAGAAATCATAATTGTGGTATGCAACACACTATTTTGTGATATCAGCAATTATAAAATAGTTTCTTCAAAGTATCTCACTTACTCTAAACTATATTGAAGAAAGTTTAATGGACACCTTCTGAATGGTTATATTTAACAATATGAGTTTAATGGAAAAACCCCTATGTCATACAAGACTGAATGGTTATATTTAACAATATGAGTTTAATGGAAAAACTCCTATGTCATACAAGACTGAATGATTATATTTAACAATATGAGTTTAATGGAAAAACCCCTATGTCATACAAGACTGAATGGTTATATTTAACAATATGAGTTTAATGCATTTAGTTCAATCAACTCTAAAATGTTAAAAAGGAATGTAAAGTGTAATATAATACTTTAAATCCTTGCAAGTGACACTGACCGTGAAGATAGGAACCCACATATAACACAAGATATCTTCTAATGATGATATTACATTATACTGTTTAATTGATTTATCTCAAAAGGCTCTAAAGTTGAAGAGCAGAATGGAAAGTGTCATGAAGGTATAATATTGCACCAAAACAAAAAACTGTTCAACATATCAACTGATCATTAGTAATTTCTCATACACAGAGCATAAGCATCTTTAGATTTTGAAATTTTCTGTAATCTCACTGCCTTCATCAGCGACTAATGTTAATCATGTGACTTACAATGGTCATGTGATACGAGGAGACTGGTGTAGATGGGTGGAAACTCAAGCCCCTTATGCCTGATTAGTACTGGCCTCTGCTGTCTTATTTCAATAACCTCTTTCACCTTCCTTTTCCATGTTTTCCTCTTAAGTGATGACCTTGGTCATAGTGGGAACGATTGAATGTCACATATTGATACAATGTTCATTTTTTACCAATTGCTCTACTGATGTGTTCCCTGAACTATTTCTACCCATTTACACACATTTCCTCGTATTACTCGACAATCATGAGTCACGTGATCAATATTACTCACCAATAAAGACAGAGAAATATTGTAGAAAATTTGGAAATCTCAAGGTACTTATTCTGTACCCAGCACATGTAGTGAATGGACTGTTAACTGTAGCTCATGTTCACATGTCATGTTTTAGACTTAGTTGTATCATTAATAAATTTTGCTGCCATGCTACGACACAAAATTCATTTAAGTCAAAGAGTCAGGTTATAATTACTAATATTACCTGCAAAGACTTCACAAATTGGGAGGAGGAGGAGGAGGAGGAGGAGAGAGAGAGAGAGAGAGAGAGAGAGAGAGAGAGAGAGAGAGAGACAGAGAGAGAGAGAGAGAGAGAGAGAGAGAGAGAGAGAGAGAAGAAAAGTGAGTTTGTATTTCTCCAAAAATTTTGATTTTTGAAGCATATGTTTAGTTTGAATATTGCTTTCTGGATCATACATTCATTTTATTTTATGTATATTGAATATATACATATTGAATTATCTTAAGGCTGCACATTTCAATGTGACCACATGGATATGACAATATAATCCAGTGCATTTTACAAAGGATAAGAAAAGCTGCAAAACTTGCAAGATAAACCTGCAGTAAATCTACAAACTCAAAGACAAATCTGCAGTTGGTGGAAAAATCTGCATGCATGGCAGCAGTTTTAACCCAAGCTTAATTCTTTTAGCACCTCAGAGAAATTCATGTCTAGACTTTGATACTTTAATGTTCAATGGCCATTATTTTTAACTGACGTTAAAATATCTCATGCATCAGCCTGCCTGGAAAATCACTTAATCAGGATCTTGGAATAGTGTTCCAATTGCTATTAAATGTAAATTTACCTAGGACACTATAAATAAAGCTCTGTGTGCTTTTGGTGTTTAAGACAATTCAGAATATAAAAACTGTTGTTGTTGTTGTTTTAGGGTTAAACGCCATATTTCAGCACATGATAGGCTATACATGGCGGCCAGTATTATTGGTGTAGGAAGAAGCTGGTAAAACCCCCCCAAAGAACCACTGACCCACGAGAAGCTACTGGCAAGCTTTCTCACATAACTACATTAGCCGAATCCTAGATTCGAACCCACACAGACAGAGGTGAGATGGCAGTGATCCGTAACGAAAAGCGCTTTAGACCACTGGGTCACTCGGGGCCCCTATAAGAACTGAGGATTGTTATCATGCTGTCCTTTTGGGGATCAGGTTATACTTCTTGGACTTCAGTCACAAAATGATATTATGACCATTATGTTTTAGAACTTTATGTCACTGTCTGGATTCTTTGGTGATATAATTCTTGCAGCATATTAATTTTTCTTTGGATTTAGGTAGACACTTACAAGATCATCAAGTATGTTATCTAAAACAATTGCTATATCTTCTACATTAGAGAACATCTGAATTTAGTACTTCATAGTATTGCTTGGATTTCTGGGTAATAATTCTTTGAGAATATTCAGTTTTTGATTATGAACATTTATGACCTTAATTCTTTAATCAATCTTTTTTAAAGAAACTTCTTGCATTCTGAATGCTTTTCATTCTAAACTTTGTATGGCCTGTGTCTTTTAAAATAAAAAATAAATAAAAAATAAACAATGTTTACACATTTCAATAGAAATGGTAACACAAGAACTTTGTTACACCATACAGTACTGAATACACTAGCTTACAAGTGGGATCCAGCAGCCAACTGCTCTGACCCAGATCTGCCATTATCACATAATATGTGCCAGTAAATCTGGATCTTTTTTTGTTCTACTGGTTAATTCTAACAAACAGCACAGACCAAGATCTGATGGAAAATTATTCACTGGCTGATCAATTTCTAATGTTGTTTGCAGTTTGACTCAAATTGTATATGTGTATATACATTTTATATGTGCCTTTTCATAGGGATCAGTTCTCCTTCTCTGATCCTTGCAAATATTATCCATTATTGTGTATTCTTCTGGTGTATCAATCCATTATCTCTACTACAAATCAGAATCCAATTATGAGATTATGTAGTAATATATTATGGTAGCTTAGCATGACAGTGGCTATTTAGCACTAACTAAATGTAAAGTTTGAAAAAATGAATAACAGAAATGTTTTAGAAGATAATCTCTTCCAAATAAATTTATAAATGAAGTATACACCAAGATAAAATATAAATCATAAAGATGTTCTAATTCTGCAAAATGTACATGAATATAAAACAAATGATAAAGCTAACACATAAATAATACTTGAAACCAATGTATTAATTATGAGAATTAACCATAAGTTTTAAATATTTAAAAAAAACCCCAGGAATTCAGCTATAAGGAATGAACAGATTTTATTGTTTCCATAGATTATCATAGTTAAGAATAATTTTTTTTAAAAACATATCTCCATCATTATATGTGGAAACTCGATTCATTTATACCATTTTAATGTGACTTTTTCAGCTGCATTTATGTAGTCATTTTTTGGGGTATGAAGTTTTAATAGGATACATGCCAATGTCACAAGCCATATCTTTCAGTCAAAGCTGATGGACAATCTTACTCCAACAACTGCATCATCATAATCTGAAAATTATGTGGTCAAGTTTTTCCCTTACAGGCCTCCTCTTAAGATGTCCATGTACTTCTAATAGGTTTCAGTCAACTTGACTACTGCAACTAAGCTACACCACAATATAATTGTACAAACACTCAGAATGTAAGCTACCATTCAGATGAAGGTAAATCATTGTGTCATTTTTTCTTAGGCAGAAAGCAGAGAAAATTAACACAACCCAGAAAAAATGTGACAAATGGTAAGTAGGAAACTGCCAATTCTGCATACTCAATGATAAATCTGCAGTCATGCAAAAACTGTATCTAAGGATATCTAAACATCTGGCAAAGAAGGAGGATATTTTATTTTCATACTATTAATAGCAACTGCCAGAAGTCTATGAAGACAACCAAGGATTTTAAAGATGCTATACATTCATGGCCATACCAAATTTGGATGATAAATATACACAATGTTTTTATAAAACTATCTACATTAAAACAGCAGCAACTTGAGATTTCTTGTAAACATATGATTCTTCTTACAGACAGAAATCGTAATTTGTTTATTATTTATCACATAAATATTTTCTCCCCCCAAACACTGTACTGATTTCTCAAGAATATTCAAAAAAGCGAGGAAATTCTTCTACTTGCATTTTTGGAACAGCAGATTAAACAATATACATGTATTATGGGACTGTTTAAAACACTATCAGTGAAACAATTTCTTGGATTGAAAAAAAATGGGTGTGTGGGTGATTGGCATGAAATTGCACAAATATTGCAAGTACTTGGTGTTTCTAGAAAATGTGCATCATTGAGTTGGTAAAGTTTGCTACACTTAAATGAATGCTCAAAATTATTTCATCTTTTAATCCATTGCCTTCTGTCTGTCTGTCTGTCATACAGTTTGTTAAGTGTTTGCAGATGTTAAAAAGGTGAATCTAACTCAACTTTTCATCCACATTTGAAATATGTGGTCGAGTAGTATCAATAATCATTACTGAAACAACTAAACAACAGAAGGGCTAAAAGAAACCCTCAATGCACCTGCTAGGGGCAATTTGACAAGGAAACAGGGGCTATCCAGGAAGTTCTTTCACATGGTTTGAAATTGGTGGGTGGAACAATTGTTGCATGAGTTATCAGAAAGGTTGATTGACAGGGAATGCCAATACAAAGCTGAAGAAGTTGTGGAAAATCAAGTATGACACAACACTCTGCAACATCAGTGTTGTCAATGGAACAATGGAAAGTTCAAGCTTTTATTGATTCAGGTCAAATACTGAAGTGCAACCTTGACCTTGAAGATACGATTTCCAATTGAGTGTGAGACACTTGTCTACATGGTTTATATGAATCAAATTTTCTCTCTGTGTTATTTTGCTTATCAGTGTGCATACAACTATAAAATTAATCAACACATAACTGTGCCACTACAGAACTGGGGTACTACTCCATCTAATAACAATATTACAGGTATTGTTTTTAAAATTTAACAAGTGATATATTCTATTAAGTTTATAAGCCATGATTTCTCTTGGATAAACTCAAAGAGATTGTATGTAAATTCATAGGCTTTTGTATTTTAACAACAAAGATTTTCTTCAAGGCAATCCCTCAAATTCAAAGATCTTTCATCAAGGATATATGATACAAGTCTATTAAGTTTCATCAATTGACCTCAAAGGGCTTTACAGAACACCAAAATAATGACCCAGACCCCAATATGTTACACCTTAAAGCAATGATATAAACATGATGGAACTGAGATATCATAGATGGATATATAATTACTATGTCTCTTCACTTTTGCAAGAAAAATGTGTAGAACAAAAGTCGAAATTGCCTAATGGTAATAGCATTGGTACATGAATTAAAAACAAAGGGGCAGAAAACAATACCATGGAATCGTTAGTGTGATAAATATATATATCTATACAACAACTCTCTCTCTCTCTCTCTCTCATGTATACAACATGAAAATGCAAACTGCAGTATGCAAGAAACAAGCAGAAATGAAGTGTGCTAAGTATCAATATCAAAAGTTAGTATATACAGTAAAGATTGTTTGTAATATTTCACAAGGGGCAGGGAAACTAAGAAATGTATCCAAATTGTTTTAAAATGGAAAGTTGCATCAAAGCCATAGTAATTAGCAATTTGGTCAGGGAAATTCAAGTCTTCAAGTCAATGTTCTAACAGAGAAAACATTATATAATAGAACCTAATTAATGATCTTGACTGTACATTTTAAAAATCCAGTGCTCACAGAAGAGATAATCATTTCACCCATCTAATATTGTGATTTCTGTAATTACCTTTTTCTGGTTTCTGCATATTTATAGCTGTAAAGCAACATTACATATAGAAGGTTTTGAAACTGAGTAAAACACGCATAGTGCATGTTGTATGTGATTTAATGTTGTAAAACCTGCACAGAAGTTCTATGCTTAACAGTTTTATGAAGACAGTTTGAAAATAAAATTGATTAATGTTCTAATAGCTCAACAGAACAAGTACTTTTACAATCAATTAGAAATCAAGTTTGAACCATGCCCAATTCTTTAACCAAAAATCTAAATCCATTCTAATATGTTGCACAAAGATATTATAAGCAACAAAGGAATATTGCTACAATTTCAAATGCATTTCTAATTTTTTACTTAATCATACTACCGAAACTCTGAAAGGTTGAAATAAAACTGATTTACATGTATATAAAGATGAAAGAATATAACTCCAGATATACCATTACTTGTGGACATTTTACTATCGTAAATGGACTATTCTAAATAATCTTTTAAATATTATTCAAAAATTTCTTTCATTTATATTTGTCACTAGAGAAGTCACAATAAATAACTGCTGCTAAGTTGAGCCGAAAAGCAAACAGAAATCCAGATCTACCATAGCATAATGCAACTGCAGATCAAGGACTATGTTGTTTGTTCCACTGATTATTCCTAACAAACTGCACAGTCCCAGATCTCCCATAATGCAACAGCAGATCTGGATCTGTGCATTTTTAAGTTGAACTCTACTTGTAAGTGAAACATTAGCTAATTATTTTGGAGATATTCTTCCAAAAGCATTTTAAACCTTTGCTTCAATTACTAACATCAGCAGACCACTAAGTAATGGAGATAAATGCCACAATGTCTAACCAGCAACCTAAATTTACATTGACAGTATGAAATCGACCTGAAAGGTCAGTGGAACTATACTTTGTAACTAATTTCAGGATGACCAAACATTATGTTACCACTACTATTGGTAAAATAAACTATATTTGGTAAAAGTGATTGGCTACTATACCACAGCCATGGTAGGCTTGAAGTCGCTCAAAGACAAATATTAGATTACAAAAAAAAACTATTATCTCTACATACCTTCCATTTGTAAATGGCATGCATAAATGATCACCCCTCCTCAATCTGTGATAAAGTGGCTACAACCAGCATCCCAAATTGCAATTGTCATTAAGTACAGATATAGAAATCTCACAAGAGATGAACAGCCATTACAACTTATGTTAATACCAAGTAACAACTTGTGTCTTGAAATAATACACAAGCCAATAATTTATTTATTTCAATATTTATCAACCTACAACATATTAAGCATTGCAGAACTCTTTGAAACACTGAAATGGTATGTTAACTTTGACAATGTTTGTGGACTTGAGAGATTTTGCAATGAGAAATTTTGTTGCCATTTGTGGATAGCAGAGTACAAGCTGAAGGATTTTTTCTCCAAATAAATGTTGACTTTTTATGCAAATATGATTTCCAACTGGTATGGACTAGAACAATAAATTCATGCACTGATACAGATGTAATACTTGCATCAAATATTATCAGTCTTACCTGGAACAGCAACAAAGAACTTGACCGCATCCCTATGACCATGGAAAGAAAGCTGTGCCTGGGCCATAGTACAGTATGGAATAAAGCTACTCGGGGTAACATTGTCTGTTCTGGAGTCACTGTACACACGGACAAGTCCACCAGGCCGACCCCCACTGCCACCTATTGACACTGCCTGTTTATTGCCTAAGGATAGATAAGGTGAAAAATCTTTTAAGATCAATAAAAACTCGAGTCCACAAAGGGACTGATGCTCCACGAACCATACTGGATATTAGACTCGTTAACTAGATTTAAAAAAGAAGTCAGTGAAAACCCATATTGTTATGATCATCCATTCAAGAGGAGTAGCAATAATGAGTAGCCATATAAAGATTTTTCAGATGGCTGCTGTGCCAGTCATACTGGATGATGAAGCAGCACAAGTTTCATTTAGGAGTATAGGATGAATGTATGTGTAAATACTTATGACAATCCTCGAAGTAGTAGAGTAGCAATAGCAAACTTTTGCTTACAGATTGATAGACTACAGACCATTCCATAAGGTCTTCTGGTCTATTAACAGTGGAACTAAAATAAAAATCTCCAAAGATTTTTTTTAATAAATCATTCAATATGACAATTAACCACAAAATATATTAATTTATTTCTTGTGTAATCACAGGTTTTTATGGTGTAATAACTGTAAGATTTTAGACTAAGAACCTGCTTTTGAATTTTTTTTTAGATGTTTAACAAGTCTGTTATCAAATTTTGCTTGGAATTCCAAAGTTAAATCTGCCATAAACAATCAGCATTGACATTAACTTACTTTCAGACAGAGGGACTGATATAATTACTCCATTTCCAGTCCCAATCCACAATCTGTTACATGAAATCAGCATGGCAGTGATTCTGACAAAGGAGAAACCCAGCTTTCCCGTTCCTGGAATAAATAACACAAAGTGGCAACATGTGAGTAATGGACATAAAACAATCATAACATTTTTTCAATTGTTTCACTTATCATTTAATTAAATTTATTTTAATTTCTCCTGATACTACATAAAATATTACAAGATAACTGTTAATATTAATTTCCATTTATGACTCAGGCAGAAAAGATTTAACTTGCAATATTGCTTCTTAGCACAATATCTTTATAGCTGTTTCACCAGCTGATTAAATTTTTAGTCATTATAATAAACTAAAGATTTTATGAACAATAAAATGAATTTATATAAATTATCAGTGAATAATATGGAAAGGATATTTTCTTTATAAAGGTGCAAGCTTTTTTTGAATGGCGAGGACAAGTTATGAACAAGAACATCCAACTTAATATAACAGCACAAAGATCCTTAGTATACCATATTGTTACATTATCAAACATCTATGTAAAAGCAATATTTTAGTAAATTATGTTTGTTATAGGATATTTACCTGCTCACATAAATATTTACAATTTAAGCTGTACTATCTCAAACATCGAGCTCTAACAAAGATGTAAATTAATTTTTTTCTGTCTATAATATAAAGGGCAATAACTCTTACCCATTATCTCCACTTTCCACCTACAGGTTGCACTAATTTTAAGCTGAGCGGAACATCAAGCTCACATTGTGGGGAGGATGGAAGGGTAATAAAATAATGTGATTGGGTAAGTGTTCTCGAAGAAAGATAATTGGCAAACAAGTTGGCTTTCTCTTTCAAATACAGTCACTGATCACATTAGCATTAGGAGAATAGGTAATTGGTTGAGGGACTGTTAAGCATCCTACCAATATGTTGGTTAACCTGAGGAAAGAAGATTAGATTCCCCATATGAAGTTTAATGCCCTCTCTGAACTTGCAACACACAGGCGATGTTGTTAAGCGTAGGACGAAGACATACAAATTTTATACAAGTACAATTTTCATGCAGATTCAGCAATAAGCTGTCTTTGATGGAGATAAGGTGGTCAAGGCAAGGCTTGCTGAGAATATTTGTATCTCATAAGCAGAGATTGTCATGAGGCAACTCTATTCTAGTGATGTTTCAGATTATACCATGCATATTACCCTCTTTAACCACAATTTGGGGGCTTGAATGGTTATGTCCTTTTTCCCAGGTTTAACTGGGAGAACATGGCATCATTGAACTCCACAACATGGTTCAGATTGCTTCAGATAAAGTCTGAGCAAGTGTACCAGGTCCTGTCTGAAAGCCTCGTTGGTTGCGCCAATACATGAGTGCAGTTGTAATTGCGTATATATGGCTGCCCACTGATGCCACAAGTTTCTGCCAAAGAAACATGGTTGGATAATAAAGACTTCCAAGCTGTTTGAATGAAAATGAAGGTAGACTGGGTCAACTGAGAGGGCATGTAATTCACTGACTCTGCAATGTTTTGTATGAAAGAAGCTTTAGTAAGGCCCTGACTAATGGCTTGAATTTGTTTGAATAAATAAGTTATAACCCATGAAATATTTAATGTAGGAATACAGTGCAAGTCATTTAGGCCAATGTAAGTCATAGTGGAACAACATGTCAGAGTAATCTTTGTTATTATCTAGATCTGCCCTACATGATAATGGGATGTGCCCTAATGAGTAACTGAACCCAACCTTTTCTCCTTGAACAAGAAAAAAAGCTACTTGTGGAAAATAGGCACTGAAAGGGATGAGTGGGTGCGATTTGGATTTTTAACGTAGCTTTAAAAAAAATTCAGTCATATCACTATAATGTCTGCACTGTGACAGTTTATAGTGATGTCTAGCATTGGGGCATCATGCCTTATACATGTAGCATGTTCCACTCATTCACATTATCTTGACACCAGGCCAAACAGTTCTAACACTAACCTTTTAATGTTGAGGACCTAACGAGGCAGCTGTTAGTACCATTTTTATAAGTCTTTGGAATGCCTCAGCAAGGGTCTGAACACGTGACCTCCTGCATCCGATGCAGACACTCAAAGGGATGATGTTTTTTGATTTTTGCATAAGAACTTGAAAATATGCCACCTCCTTTCATAAGCCTTTATGTGAAGGGCCATCTAGCTCATACAATTCTGCCATGATTGAAAGGTTGAATTGTTTCTGTTGCAAAGCTATCCATACATAAAAGAAGACAGTCCAAGCAAGGCTAGATCACATGGATCTGAGGCTGTTTAAGATGATTTGGCACAGCGGGATATGTAGCTGTTTGAGAAGATTGTTGATCCAGGATTTGTCCCAGTTGAGTAGGGTGATCAAAATAATTTGATACTTCTGGCCTCTCATTTTTGTATTATCTTAGGAACTAAGATAGTTGATTGGGGTTGGTGGGGAGGCAAAGAGCCACAGACTCTCCCTATTGAAAGAAATTGTCTCTCCCAATTGAGAGAAAGAGTGTGACTGGACTGAACCTCAGGACCCTGTACTGGGGAAGCAAAGATGGATAGTTTGTAATACTACCTTGTTGTAAAAAGATCAATCATAAGATGCCCACATAATGAGCAAATCTGATGAAAGACGGATGGACGGACCATTCTGTAAAGTGAATCTGTTCCCTCCTTGACAGAGAATCAACCAAGACACCGAGTCTGTTGTGAATATGTCTGATCTTAATGTTGCTATATACACTCCAACAGTGGAATGCCTAGACCAGAATGATGAGTTCAGTTAATTTGGTATCACCGAGTTTGAGGAGGTACATCACTACTTAACAGTTCTCTGATATGATAAGCTCTATCTTGTTATGATGATGTTCACTACAAATTTTAAAGACTTGTGATGATCGCTTTCATCTCCTAGAGATTGATGTGGATACCTGTGTCATCTGGACTCCACTGGTTGTTGACAGTATCAAAGTGTGGAAACAGTCAGGGTATCTTAACCACATGTGCTAGCATTTGAACATACGGTCACATCTGGCTGTTTGAGAGGTATTCCCATCTTGTGCCAACCTTGGCTGCATCACTGGTCCAGGAATGATGCTTTCTCACTCATTACAATGATCCTGTAATTAAGCATCATGGAAGATGGATGCTCTTTTTATAGCAAGGTTATCTGCAATGGGCACATGCAGATGCAACCCAGTGGGAAATGATCCGCTGCTGCATAATATAATCTTAGGATTTGCAGAAACTAAATGTATTCCATTTTGTGTTGGAAATGGATTTTATAATTACAATGAATCAAACCACCTGAAGGTGAGGAAGATGGACCAGGCTGATTTTGGTGCGAAATCCATACCCAGATGGAAAAAGATCAGAAGACTTCCCAATAACTGGATAAAACCTAGAAGATACAAAAGGAAAATGACATAGTTCTTTCCTTTTGACTAGAATGGAACTGATCTCATGTTTCTGAAGCATGTTGTCCACATATGCTTTTTTGGAAATAGATGAAGGCTTAAGGAAAAGGGAAATGATACAGTGAAGTAGTTTTATGAAGGCCCATGCACTTGTATTCAAGCTGGGAGAGAGATAGTGAAACTGATAACAATTTCCTCAGTATGTAAACTGCAGGAATTTTCCTAAGGACAGATGGATAGGATTGTAAAGGACAGGAATGTAAAAATATGCATCTGTTAGATCGAGACAGATGGCAAATTCATTTGGATTAATGGAGAGGTAGACTATTCTTGCTGTCTTGCGATCGGCCACTGTAACCAGAAAAAGCTTGTAGGGAAAATCCAGAGATTGTGGATTCTGCTTTGGAATGATCATCTGGATTTCAACTACAAAAGCCTTTCCTTTACATAATCCAATGGTACTTCCATCAGAAATGGAGAGGGAAAAAAAAGGGGTTCGCAAAATGAGATGTGAAGTCCCTCTGAAGCAATTTGGATTGCCCATTTGCCTGTTAGAAGGAGATTGATTGAACACTGTTTATAAAACAAAAACAAAAAGTCAGGTACCTAGAAAATGTATGTGGTCAGTAGGGGACATATTAACTTTTATTCTTCTGTACTGTTAAGATTATTTAATGAGTGTATTGTCCTCAGCAGTTGCTTGTTAGATGCCATTTACAAACAAAGAAGCAACACCTTGATTATACAGATGTTTTGCATCACAAAATAGATGCAGTTTAAAGTGTCTGAGGTACACCTGTAGAGTTAGTTTGGTTCTCTGACTAACTTCAATGCATCTAATATGAAAACTGGATGTGAATCAAACACTGACAAGCAGTATCCAGAATTTCCTGCAATTGTATTTGAATAATATGAGATCTAGAAGGATATGGTGCAGCTAGATGCCATGGATCCAGAACAGGATGACTGGACAGTATGGTCAGTATCAAAACCTAGGTGCTGCTAGATGGCACAGTTCAGAAATGCCATATATAATCCCCATGCACCTGGACTAACAAAAGGCAATGCTCATTCAAGCAGTGGGACTTATGAAACCTTGGTTGTCTAGAATAGGATGGATTTCACCCAAAGTATCTAACTTCTCAACTAAAACAGGTGTTGCACCTGTAACCCCAGACACCATGTAGATTGTGGACAAGAACTAGCAGCTTCTCAATTTCTCCAGATGTAACAGCATTGCTCAGCTGGATGGTCATTGAGTCAGTGAATGTTAAAAACGTCAGTACTTTCAGTATTTTGATTTACCACATCACTTACCAATTCTTGCTGTTTTTCTTTGACATGCAGATTATGTAATCTCCAATTAATAGGTGTACACGCTGCACATAGCTGACAATGTATACCTTTAACATGTGACACGCAAGTTGTGAGTGAGATTTCTTGCTGGCTTTGCATTCTTAAATTTAGTTTAAATAGTCATAATAATTAATTCTGCATAGTCATCATAGTTAATTCTGAAACGATAACAATATAAAACGGATAGTTAATTGCATTATGAATGACAGTCACCAGCTACATCAGGAATAATAAATTTATTGACAGTGTGTGTGAAAATAAACTTCAAAATGATCTATTAATGTAGCTGTGTAGAGCCCTGAGGTGAGAGAACAAAGAAATTTAAGTCCACATGATGAAAACATTATTATGTCATGGTCAATATTTTAAAAAAATGTATACCACCCATAGCATAATCTGTAATAAAATCTGAAAAACAATCTTCAATGCTTGAAATTAGCACAATTATCCACCTGATTTTTGGGAGGCTAAGTGAATGATTTCTATCAAGCAAAACTTTAAAACTAGTGCCACCTGTAAGCAGCTAAGGGACATTATATTGCTCTTTGTTTAAGACTGAAAAGATATATGTTCGTCTTTGTTAGGGCTGGAGTTCTGAGGTAGTAGGTCTTTAATTCCTAACATTAATGTGATGAGGGAATGTATTTGAAGGAAAATATACATATCACCCAGCTTTACAATAATGCAGTGCTTTAGTATATAGGTCAGAACAGTTTTGATTTCTGATCAATGATTCTCCTTCTTTTACCTAGCATTTTGCTGACATAAGGCTCTATGTCTACATCCTGTAGATGCTGGTGTGTGTAGGCATGATATAATCGCAATGTGCTATCCAGACGTATTGACACCCAAACTCCATCTCCAACCCAGGACAGCTGTCGAACCTGACTCTCCTTTCTTGGATGGGCATCAAAAGTTTTCTGAAATATCAAACCTTTGGTTCATCTCCATGCAAGAACTTGACATTCAGTAAATCAAAAATGCCTAACTTTTCTATTTCCTCATTTAATGGTTTTCTAACACAAGCAAGTGATGCATCAAGTAAATGATTACAGAATGAAACACAAAGCAAAATTTGGAGTTATTCCTATATTTCATTCAAACTATTTCCAATCTCCTGGTCTGTCTTATCCTTTGATCTGTATCCTATTCAATGATATACCTGTATTATACTCATAAATCTTTCTTGCAGAATCTATCCTAAGTAAATAGTTTGTATACCAGAGGAAAAACCTGATCTGCTCTTTAAAATATATTTAATGAGAAAATAAAATGTTAAAATTTTATATAAACTAAATATAACATATTTACATGTCATCTGTTATAAAAAAACCCAACTATATTGTTTAGTTTTTGTTAATATTATCTTTAACACATCAAAGTTTGAGTATTAAAAGCACTGGTAGAAAGATAGCAGAAATACATTTCCCCAGACTTATTCTACCCCCCCCCACCCAATGCTTGATAATGTATCCAAACATAAAATTCCAAACTGATGGTAAATTACCCAAGGCCTGTGATTAACAAAAATCCTGTAGTTTGTTGTGCACATCATCATGAATGATATCCTCATCTATAGCTCAGTGAATTGTTATGTGTTTAGGCTCTAATAAACAGTAACAAAGAAAGAGTGAAAACAACAAACTATGTAAAATTTAACAAATAATTTATTTCCCTAGAAAATTAATGTAAAAATGAAGAAAAAAAAAAGAACTTATGGTTGTAAGAATTAAATATTAAAAAAATCCAAGAAAAATCCATGAATTAAATATTAAAAGTTCTAGGAATGTAATGTTCTATTGAATTCAAGTTCGAGTCCTGATTAAAATCCAAGATGGAAGGTGATGATGTATGCTGTAACCTGTATAGTACTGTTGTCTACAGTTCCTTGTAGAACCACAGGAAACAACACTCCAATGTTTTAATTATAAATAAAATTTCAAGAAATGCATTTGTCCAAGAATTCTATATGAGAACTCAAATATTTCTAGGAAAAAGAATTCATCTTTTAGAATCCAAAAAATTTGAATAAAGATTAAAATGTAACTCCAAGCTGGTAACAGCAGAAGAAAATGACTTGACATCAAGTGTTTTAAAGACATGGTGTATGAGATGTGTGTAAGTCATTGGTATGACTTGGCTATAGATCAAACTCATGACCTACAGCATCCGAGGTGGACGCTGTAACCACTAGGACACCAGAGCAATCCTCTAAGACAAAGGTTATACAGTAATTTGATACATAAAATAGGTACCTGTATGAGAGTCAAGAGATCAGGTTTACATCACATACTCCCAACATGACCCTGACAAAACCCAATCAGTTTTACTCTAAGAATAAAATTTAAAAAAGTTATTTACTTCACTGGTGATTCTGAATCAAGGTAAAAACTATTTACAAGTCTAAGGTCACATATTACTACCGCCTTGATCTCACTCTTATGAATCCCAGTAAAAAAAAATAAACTTTAAAAAAAAAAAAACTTGTTTACATGGCTGTTACTAATTTTGATTTAAGGTCTGGCTGTTACTAATTCTGAATTAAGGTCAGGATCTAGGTCAGCCTTAGGTGTTTGCAAAAAGAGTCAGGTCAAACCGATTTTCTGAAAACAATTCCAAATCACATAAACAAGCATGTAACAGCTTGTTATAGAATACAAAAATTCAAAGCTGACCAACAAATAAATTAAAATAAATATAAATGAAATCATCAGATATATGAAACAGAAGTTCCCGGTTAGCATCACTGAATATATCTAAAAGTAACTACTTCATTCTGTGCACAGAGTATTTCAATGATCTTTGAATGGACATAGAGCATAACACATCTCATTAAATACCTACTAAACCATAGCGGTGTGTTGAAATTTAAAAAAATTATACCACTATGACCACTATGAGTCAATTTATTTATTAAGGAGTGATGAACTTTCCTATTTCATTATATTTGGCCACAAGGTATCAAAAATAGATTCTTCCAAAACTCAGTACGAACTTGACGGATATCAAGCCCTGGTGTTTTTCTTAATGAATCCTATTGTACTGTATGTCAATATGAATTAATGTTTAAATCATTTGTGTGAATTTTGTAATGTTAGCTACATTTTAAGATCCTGATGTAAAAATTCAATGAGAAACCAACTTTTCCATGGCTTTAGTGATTAAAGCATCTGTCTCAGTGCAGGAGGTCTTGGGTTCAAACCCTTCTTGAGTCGTACCAAAGAATTTTAAAAATGGTACAAACTGCTGCCTCGCTTAGCGCTCAGCATTAAGAGGTTAGCTTTAGGACTGGTCAGCCTGGTGTTAGGAAAATGTGACTTCGTGGGAGTCTGCATCATGAAGCCCCAGTGCTAGAAATCACAATAAACTGCCACACTGCAGACACCGTTGTGATACAATTAAAATTGTTAAAGCTATGTTTAAAAAGTCCAAATCACACAGAAACTGACATGGATATCAATTGTGATGCTGTGCAGAATGAACTATAGTCTTACACCAAAACAATCTCCAGTGGTCCCTTTCTATATCACCATGCAGGTGCACTGATGTAGCTATAGCATAGGCTCAATGCATCCTCCAATATGTCATAAGAAAATACTGATGGAGAGTGGTTACCATACCATACCCACAACTGATAGATGTTAGCTACCAAAGTGTGTCTTTGGGCACTTTACTGCAATATTCTTGGCACTAAATAACCTTTTTGTGTCACTGTGCATACCACTGTATACTTGACAATTAATGAACAATTCTTTCTAAAACCAGCACTAGTTTAAAGTTTGAGTATGTATGATTTGGATTTGTAACATAGCTTTAACAATTTTTCAGTCATATCCCTACAATGTCTGCAGTGTGGCAGTTTATAGTGATGTCTACCACTGGGGCATCATGTCACATTATTATGACACCCAATCACATTATCATGACACCAGGCTGACCAGTCCTAACACTAACCTCTTAATGCTGAGCGCCAAGTGAGGCAGCTGTTTATATCATTTTAAAAAGTCTTTGGTATGACTCAACTGGAGATCGAACCCATGACATTCTGCATCAGAAGCGGATGCACTAACAACTAGGCTACTGGAGCAGTCAAGTTTAAGTTTGAAACATTTTTTCTAGCTCTTAAAGTCAGCACTATCAAAATGGTTGCATTTTATTATACTATTGTTACAAAAATAAAAGCCACTGACCGCTATTGTCATTGATTTGGGGTCAACAACATGAATCTTGTTCCTGTATCCACACCAAACATGCTGGTTGGCCACAACAGCCATACAGCGTATGGAGTGGTGTGGTTTGCCCAGGTCCAGCAGGTGATAATTCTGCAGGTCCCACTGACCATCTGCCCAAAAGGAGGAAAAATTAAATTATTACAAAATATACCATATAATGCAAATTATCCTGTATCACTGGGAGGGATGGACTTTGAGTATATACTTGTGTGAATAACTGCCTATATCCCGGAGCAAAAGAAGACAGGGAGCAAAAGTGGGTTTTACTTAGCTAAACTGCATTATGTTACTCCTACTGCTTATGCATTTAAGGATACATTCTGACACTCAATGGTATCATCATCACTTTTTAACCAGATCACATCAATGATAAACATAGGATGCCATTGAAGCTTGTAGCAGTCTCTTATAGCCACTGTGAACAATAATTATCATGCAGAAAATAATTTCAGACTAAATTAATATTGACAAGGAATGTGGCCTCTGAGTTATTATAAAAGACAAAAGAAATATATAAAAGAGAATTTTTCTATGATATCAAAGTTGAATCCAATGAGTTGATGAAAACCAGAACTTTTTTCCTTCAAATTATTAAATCTCCAACATAATGTATTAACACAGTCCACATAAGGAAGCCAGATTTTACTGGGTGAAAGTCATAGGCTTTGAGTACCCTTGTAGTAACAGACAGTAGGACCGGGACCTCTTTCTGAGACAGGTACTCAAAATGCAGATTCTCCCTAAGTTTCATTACAGGAAGCAAACATGTATCTACTAAAGATAACTTTACGTGTAAAAATGTGAAATGTAGGTCACAGTCACCAGGTGTGGCACCAAGATGGACTATGTCAGAAATAGTTATTGGGAAAAAAACTTAAAACACAGGTTATGTATGAAACACTGGTCACAATGGACTACTTTTGTGATGAGAGTGTACCATTTATAAAATGCATCCTATCACCAGATATCATGATTCTGGGTATATTAGTACATGTATGTACAAAAGAGTTTAAAATACCTATCTGGTGCTGTCTGGGTATTCATACAATCAACTAGTTTGATGATGTCAGCTAAATAAAAATTATTAATAAATCTTTTTTTAAAAACCAAAGTTAGTGAAGCATGATGTAAGGTCCTTAGGATGGACTTCCTCACCAAGTTTCATGAATGCATGTATAACTTACAGTATTATACAAAATATATGAACTAAATGTAAAAATGTAACCAAGAATGTACAGCTCACAGACATGTGCATGGCTAGCTCCCTATGCCTTTCCCGCAGGAAATGTGTTATGAATTTCAGAATGTTACCAAGGATAAGAGAATGGTTGAAATGCTGTGAGGCTGTGTGTGTGTGTGTGTGTGTGTGTGTATGTGTGTGTGTGCTTTCAATATGTGTGGACATAGGTGATAACACTGACATGGTGGGCAGCATTTCAAAGATTCACCAGTGTGTTGGCACTGGGGCAGGTAGGCATACTTCAAAAATTTCTTAGACAGTATTGATAATGAACTATCTATTTGAACATTTAACCATTATCAAACTTACATATGCTTTGATGATGAAAGGTTTATTTACATGTTTGGATGAATCACATGTCAGAAAAATAATCTTTAATATAAGAAATGCTGTCAATCAGATGCCTGATTGCTTTGTAATACAGACTTACATTCCAAATTTGATCACAATCTAATTAGAAAACTTTTAATTAAATTTTATAACTTACCTGGTGCTCTGTGAAAGATAGCCACTGTACCATCTGCAAGAGCCACCAAAACTCTTCCTTTCACATGTCTGAATGAGTTAGATGAGAAAAAGTAAACATTAGCATCATATTTTCTCATAATAATGAATCTGTATACAAGTCTGGAGGGTTCTATATTGCACAAAATGCTACATAAATTCAAGAAAATGTGTGACTTTTGAAAACTTATTCAGAGAAGAACTTGAGGTCCAGTTTTGTTAATCTTACTTCTACTTTATTTGTATGGTGCCCTAATGGAAAAGATCTATCTGAAGTCATTCAAAAGATGTCCTTAATAATATAGTCCAATAAGCCAATCAAATTTAGTTTAACAACCATTCATGTCAAGCCAAAATACCCAATTGCTTACCTGAAAAAAATAAAAAATATGCGTTGCAGCAATTGCTATGAGAGTGGCATTATGTTGTGAATAGCACTTTAAGGGTTAAAAGTTTTTTTTTTTAAATTGCACACTGCACAAAGTACATTTTTGTATGCATGACTTTAAACCAATTTGTGAACCAGAGTGAGAATTCATAAAAAAAAATACCGTCAAACTTGCACACTCTGGCAGCATTTCTGAGCATTTTGAAGACCAACATGAAAGCAGTGTGTTGTCATCAAATAACTTTTCTGAAAGGCATTAACTTGTGAGGGTTAGAGACTTATTTATCTGCCAACAGTTATCCAACAATGCTTTTGTCAATCATAAATGTGAATGATTTCCTGCAACTAATTAATAAATTAAACCAATTTATTCAACAATCAACTTCATCATTCCTTGTGTTTATTGTGGCAATGCCATCTCAGATAAATAAGATTTAACTTTATAAAACCAAATACTTACACAATACTTAAGATGGAGTCTCGCAGTTTGACAGAGTGTAAACATCTCCTCCATTGTGTAACTGAGGAATGGACATAAAGGCTGTGAAATAAAATAACGCAAAAAGTCAGCATTCCTTCAGTTATTTTGTCATACACAAACAATAAGTATTATTACTGATTACCAAATAAATCAGCCATCACATTTTGCTCTTAAACACAAGTTCAAGATTTAAGTAAATGAATAATTTAAAAATTACAACGTACTTCATCTGCCTTTATACACATGGTCACCTTCAGTCTTTACTAGCTGAAAATGATACATTCCTTTCTGTCCCATAGATAATGGTTCCATAAGATTAGCATGTTTATTATGACAGAGCTATTTTTGTCTATCACAATTTAATAATAACCTTTGCATGTGGACTCGATTAGGTTACTTTGTCACCACTTTTTACATATGGCAATTCTAAAACTCAGCAGTTAAACAGGTATGTGACAAATTTGACAAGTTATTATGTTTCATCTACCAAGCATCTACATATCCCTCAGAAAATGTGAACTGCTTCCAGAAATGATTTCGAGATGTCTGTTCAAAGCCCTAGGTGCTTGGGTCAATTAATGATAACATTTGGTCTTGTTAATTAAATTTATCATGTTTGCCTAGGTGCTTGGGTCAATTAATGATAACATTTGGTCTTGTTAATTAAATTTATCATGTTTGTGTGTGATTTGGATTTTTAATGTAGCTTTAACAATATTACAGTCATACTGCTATGATGTCTGCAGTGTGACAATTTATAGTGATGTCTAGCACAGTTAGTACCATTTTTGTAAGTCTTCGGCATGACTCAGCTGGGGATTGAAACTACAACCTCCCGCATCTGAAGCATACACTCTAACCACTAGGCCACCGAGCGGTCTAATTAATCATGTCAACAGAGGAAGTAACCTGAATTTAGATATCAACACATTAGTTTTTCCCCACTTTATTACAACTTAAGGATATTACCTTCCACTCTGAGCACCAAGCCACATAGTAGGTGCCACACTGCTCATCTTCTCTACCTCCTCAGTCAGAAGATCATTTCCTGTCAGGATGCAACTGATTCCATCTCTAACAAGTTCTGATGGCTCCTGGATAATTCGGCGATCTGAACCGGAAGATGTGGAGGTTGGTGTGGTTCTTCCCGAGTTGGCTGGTGAACCCTTTGCTTTGAATATTGTGGGTTGTAATCGATCCACTGCAGAGAACATGTTACTAACTTATGTATATTAATGCACTGATTATTTGGGCAAGTTTTACTAACAAAATCTTGTTAAAGAATCTAAGTATAACAATCTTGGTATTGCAGAGATATTTATTAAACCCAGCTTCGCAAATTAAATGCAAAGAGTATACCCTGATCAAAATTGTCTAGTTCTTCATATTAAAAAAGTTCTCTATAATGAATATAAAATAACACAATAAATTACTTTGTATTTAGGCTGTTCAAAGGAAGATTAGATGGCCTAAAACTTTACTTTTATTGTCAGCAAAATGTTATAAAAGATAAAGTTAATAAACAGTAATTAAAATAATTTTATTGTATGGCTAATTTATCTATGCACAGAAAAGATGTAGTAATTTTCCAAATGCAGGCTGACACATCAAAGCACAAGTGAATCTGCAGAACTTTCACTCAATTAGTTGGTGATGATACAAGCCTATAATGGCTGAAATTTAGAAGCCACCACTGACCTTGTAATTTGGATAGTCATGAATGTTTGCATGACACCTAGTGGTTCTCTGAAATATAAGGCTGGTATCTATCCCAAAGTTATCCTAAACAATAATGATTATGTAGCCTCTGTTCTAACAAGCATGATTGGAAGAAGCAGGTATATGCCATGGTCACAAGTGCTTTGGTTTTGATTTGTCCATTTTTCAGAATATATATTTACTAAATAAATGCAGTAAATACTGAAAGAAGATTAGAGAGTAGCATGTTTACCATAATCAGATGTGTCCTGCCTTTGCATTGATACGTCATAATATATACATATTTGTCTGGCATAAATAGCAATAAGTCTACTGGCTAAAGATCAGTGGAAAAAAGAATAAAGCTGTAAATTTGGTCTTCGCATGGCACATATTTCTATAGTATATAGTCATATTATTACATAAAACATAGCAATATCATACTACAAATTTATTGCAAGACAATTGACAGTAATTACACAATCACGTATAAGTCGAGTCCAACTGCAAACACCATGGACACAGATCTGCCATATATTTTATTTTATGATTACTCTCAACCAACTTCAAAGACTGTGATCTGATTGCACCATGCTGCAGTAGATATGGGTCTGTGCAGTTTGTAGTTGGATTCGATTTGTGGGTAGACACATACAATGTATATAACACTTACAAGGCATGTACCACTTACAAGGTATGTAATGTTGGTTGGAAAAGTATTTTGCTGATTGAACTCTGACAAGTTGACATTTCTGTTTGTCACATGTACAAATTCACACTGCTTACTGAACTCTGACAAGTTGACATTTCTGTTTGTCACATGTACAAATTCACACTGCTTACTGAACTCTGACAAGATGACATTTCTGTTTGTCACATATACAAATTCACATTGTCCAAGCTTTTGGCCCAATTAAATTAAAATTAATTCAGCAGCAAAACAGCATACTTTGAAACACATAGCAAATGTGCATCTTCATTTCAAAGAAGCTGATACACAAAGGAAACTGGATGAACAAGCGAAATAGTCACTCTTGAGCCTGTCATTGTTCCTAAACATGACAAAAAAAATAAAGTTCACATCATCTTGCCTTGATTTTTCACTATTCTAAATCCTGTTTTTGTCAGTATAATACATATATGTGTGTGTCTGTATGATTTGGATTTTTAATGTAGCTCTAACAATTTTGTAGTCATATCGCTATGATGTTTGCAGTGTGGCAGTTTATAGGGATGTCTAGCACTGAAGCATCCTTCTGCTGACATTTAGAATGATGCCACACCCAGTCACATTATTCTGACACTAGGCAGACCAGTCCTAACACTAATCTTTTATTGCCGAGTGCCTAGCGAGGCAGCTGTTAGTACCATTTTTATAAGTCTTTGGTATGACTCTGCCATGGTTCAAACCCATGACCTACTGTAACCAAGACGGATGCTCTAACCAACAGTTTTAGTACACTGCAATAATAAAGAGAATAAAATGTATCATTTTTGTTACAATTTGCAAGTTTAAAGTAAGCTGTATGCGCTGTAGTAAATTGTTGTACTAGGATGATAATCATGAATGCCAGAAATTGTATGGCAATACCCTGAATTCCATCTGATAATTTACATGTGATCCGTGAAAGAAAACAAGTAGTGAAATATCAAAGTTTTGAAGTCTAAACAGAATCAGAAGTTTATTTGGACTCTGGTTTTATTAGTAATGGCCAGGATACATTCACATTCATTTTCTACAATATCTCATCCTGTAAATATATGAACAAAAATATCTATTATGGAAACAGTTACTTATTTTCGACTGTTAAGGTTAGAGTTTTATATAATAAAGTAAGCTTTGCAATGACTGTGGAGATGCAAAATATATTTTACAAAATAGTTTTATCATGCTGAAATAGTATTTCATTTGTATTTTAATTATATGACATTAAAATATGCAACAACAGAAGTTTAAAGTGACTATTTAAATATTATGATATTTGAAATATCTACAAACTAAGTGATTTCTACCATTTTTTATATTTCAGTCTGCCATGGATCCTGTCAGTAGGTAGAACATAGTCGACATTCTGTTCATAAAGTTAGCAAATTTAAACTGGCAATATTATGATGAATGGTGTCTCATTCTTATTCATGGATTATGTTGGTGATGCATTTAAAACACCTAGTGAACTAATCACTCATTTTGAATTTGATTAACATTATTAATTTTAATCTTTTATAAAGAGTCTTTATATTGGAAAAATTTACTCTATTTTTACCATCATAAGTTCTGTAGAAAATGTACTTTCATATGAGAAATGGATGTCAGAATTTTTGTATCAGGGCCTTGCCATACTTAGCTTTTTGATGAATCATTCATTTCAATTTGAATCTAATCTAAATTAGAGTGCTCCTGTAAAATTCTGCAAACAAATTTAGCAAATGAAACGCTGGCTGTGAATATTCAGAAATGTCAACTGTCACTTTATCAAGACTTGAAGTTAATAATGTTAGCATGCAGAATGAAGCACCATAACCATTACTAAATGTAGTTAGAATGATAAACTGGATCTGACACTTGATTATGGGGTAGTTATCTAGACAAACAGACTGAAGAAAACAAATTTCAATGGATCTATTATTGACTGATGCAAAGATATTAAATGAAATGAAAAAGACATAATTAGAATTTCCATGACAACATTATCAATGCAGTTGACTGAAGACTACAAAGCTTGCCAGCAGATAGGCAAAAAAAATCTATGAAATATGGATTTAAACACAAAAATTAAAATCAGAGTTTAAAGTAGGTCTTGGTGACCAACTTTTGTTACAAAATGCTGAATTATAGATGAACAAAGTTTCAGGATGATGACAAAAGCAATAGAGTACAAAATACTGTCCCAGATGCAATAGTTAGACACTGTTAAAGCCAAGAGATGCAAACACAACAGCAATGATTAAGACACTGTCAGTATAGCACTTCTAAACTGGTGAATTAAAAGAAATCTGTGTAAAAGTTTGAGGATCATTTCAGGTAACCATGAACATTTGGTCATGCTAACCTAGTTGTCTTTGAATTGAAATTCAAGGTTACTAATGATCAGGAGATAAAATGTCATAGAAATGACCTTCATCATGCAAAGTATCAGGCATACAACTTGTCTTCAGCAATAATTGACAGTTTTTCTCAATGAAAGAAACAGGACTCATGCTGAACCAAATTGGCCAAGACTTGCATTCCTTGTAGCCATGGCAAACATTAGCAGAAAATGAGAGGAAATAAGGGATGTCTGGTCTTGATTACACCAAGAGTCTGGATTTAAATTTTAATCTCAAATACATTTATTGGACTTAAATTGAAGTAACCAAGAGTCTTAAGCTGTGATTTACTTTTAAAATTTGTGTTGGTGAGATTAGGGCCTGGTCATCTGTGTGTAAATATCTTTGATTTCAGAACTTAACACAGTTTCTTAACAATTCTGTTTGCTTTTGAACACTTGACAATAATTAATTCCTTGCAGTTTGTACATTATGTAAACACTGGAGAAAATAAATAATGTCAGGACATTTAAGAAACTTTCAGTTATTGAAACTAAGTATTTATTTTTTATATGTGAACATGGCATGGTCACAGTAGAATGCTGCACCAAGGAAAAACAAGTTGCCTTTTCTGAAATTGCTTTAAATGTTTCTGATAATTTGGCTTTTCAAAATCAGAATTGATCAGGTTTAGTTTCTAGATCTCAAAATGGTTCAGTCAACTATATAATTAATCCTGAATGCTCAGTATGAAATTGCCCCGTGTAAGACTGAATACCATATTCGTACAGGCCTGCTCAACTTGATATATTTAAATAAATCTCAAACAAAAACCATGATGGACAAAGTAAGCCTTTTCTTCTTCTCTTCAAACAAATTTTTCTAATGCATGTGTGGGTGCTTTTGTGTATGATAGTGTGAGGTAAATTATGGCTCCAATCCCTTGTCCAGCAGAACAAGCCACGCTGATAATTTTGCTGTCAGTGGTAAAACTGATTTTCATGCCATTCCAAAACTGGGTTCTGCACAAAACTGGGTTCTGGAGGCAAATCAGAAACTCCAATCAAATTAGGGTGTAAGCTTCGGATCTATATTGATATCTGCCTAAAATTTCCATAGAATATAGTAAATGATGTAGAAATTAGTGACTTTCACAAACTTTAAATGCATAACAATACTGATCATGCCAATGCCATTTCTGTATATATTGCCATCTGAATACAAAAACAAGTAGCAGTTATCTACCTTTGATACACACTGCATGGGGAATTAATGCCAGAAAAGCCATACCTAAGCCTAATCATTTACAAGGAAGTAAAAAATCTTCATAGCTGCATACAAGTTAATTTGTTGATTTTTTTTTTTTCATCAGTACCTAGTCAGGGCTTTAGCTATTAAGTGAGAGATCCCTTATTTTCCTCTCTTTACATTTTCTTTGAAGTTTTTTTGTCACCTTTGTCTGAAGAATCAACTGAGATACCAGAGGCTCTCTTCGCCTCAAAGGAGGTATCAGAAAATCGTCTTGACTCAAGGCAAGAGTAAAAGGAAATATCAGACTCCCTCCTACGTTGCAGGTCCTCACTGGATCCAGATGATAAATCTGTTACATGTTAGAGTAAGGGTATACAAAATGAATACATGGAAAATTATGCAAAATCAATACATGTACACAAAATACAAAACAATTAGAACAGAATCCACAACAACAATTAAAAGTACAGAAGTGGGAGTTACTTCCTTTCTCAAATGATAAGAAAAAAAGCAAGCAAGTAATAAAATGTACCTATACAAATATTGGATTTAGAATAATATAAACTACAACATGTCTAATCAATCCATTATTAACCCTTAAAGTGCGTGTCGCAACTATAGTCGCGCTGTTGTTTGTGGTCCCGTAGTGAGTGTCGCGACTATAGTCACTTTCGAGGTGAGCAACAATGATCACATTCTATAACTTCATCTTGCCATAAATGCCTGTAAAACTATATTTGATTGGTTTAAAACGGCCTGGAACAAGCATTCTGCAGTACTTTACTATATTATTAATGATGTAATTTTACAAATGCTCGCTTTTAAACACATGGTACTGTGCAAAGCTAAAATGGCTGACGCTGAATACGAAGGTGATTTCTTGCAACAAATATTCGCTTCTGATAGTGATGCTAATAGTGATTTTCAATAATTTGAGAAAAATTACATTATTGGAGCAAGCGAGGTATTGATGGAAATACACATGAATGATTTTGAGCCAGTAATTTACGTGGAACTGGAGTCGGATATACATGCTCGCTTGACGTGAAAAGATGGCACGCCTGTCAACCCCCATTCACTGGTAATTCAAAATTAAATGTCGAGATGGTGAAAAATGAACCTACGGACTATTGAAGACTTTTTCTTAGATGACGAGTTATTGCATCTGATAGTAGATCAAACAAATCGTAATGCAGATCAGAGAGTTCATGGGGCAGACTTGAAGGAAAAAAGTCGCATGAAGAAATGGCGGCCTGTTGCACCTGAGCATTAAAAACGTTTTCGCCGATTAAAACAATGGGTTTGGTACATATGTCTGTTCTCGATTCCTAATGGGCTATTGATCATGTGATATCAACTGCATACTTCAGCAAAAAAAAAAAAAAAGTATGGGATAGATTTCAAGCTATTCCAAGCAATTTACTCCTGTCAGACAATGAGAACAATTAAGGTGACTCTTCACACAAAATCAACCCAATGATTGAACAAAAATAAAGCCTTTGCTGAGGTTTAATTACCAGATATGGACCTCGGTTTGATGATATTATAATAAATAACAGGTGATAGTTTTTCATGAACATTAATTGCTGACTGGAGGGTTTAAACTTACCTCTGACATTCATGGAGTGAAATTTTACAAAACTGTCACCCTTCCTTTACCTGTGATTTTCACAATTTATATATAACATTGTGACAGACATAACATGTGCATGGTTGGACTACTAAAGAATATAACATTTCTTAGATATATTTGAACTTTTCCATCAAAAACAAAATTACTGATGAAATACAATTTTAACTTGTCATTTTACCTGTATTTACACCTGTACCTGCAAATACGTTAAACCTACACATGTGTCTTGATGCTAATCTTAAAGTATAGACACGCGCCATCATTTTTCATATAGGGTTTGTCTATCAATTGTGTATATTTAATGAAATACATGCAATTTAAAGACTGTGGAGTTTTCTTCTTTTCTCTCCTGAAACAATTCAGCACTGAGGGACCTTTTACTGCAAAACAATGCAGCACTTTAAGGGTTAAATAAGATTTTTGCATGCAAATTTATAGATTTTTCACAATGTCATCACTTAAAAGACATTAAAGGTGCCTAATTTTAACTTTTTGATCTAAATACTATTCTAATCATCATAAACAAAATATTCAAAGAAAATCAGGAGTTAGTTTTGTAAAATATGTAATCTTTGGAAGTTAATACTTGGTACTTTTTCTGTGTAAAAATGAATGAATATCTGACTTAAAATATTACAATATCATTGCATTAAAGGTTGTTTTCAGGAGCTGGCTTGCTGAGGGCCAATTTCCTACTCCGAGAAAAATATAGCGAGCTTGTGAAACAAATCATATGTTTAGCAAATTATTATTTTATCTTCCAAAATACAAAATTACAAACGATTATATACTGAACAGAACGAATGAATACAATGAACTCTGTTTTGGCCAGCAACCCCAAAATTTCAAGTGGCCAAAAAAAAATCAGTTTGAAGAAAAAAATAATGACTTTTATTGTGGTATGTCTGGATTGTCCTGTATCCATACAAGACTGTATTAAAAGAAATTAAACCAGAAGAAGGAAGAGAAAAAAAGTTAAAATGACCTGCCGCCACCTGCTCTTAAATTCCCTGGAAATGCAGTAGTAAACTCCACATTCAAATGTTTAATAAAATTATGTGGAAGGAAAGTGTCAAAAGAAATTTTATATTGCAAAGCCAGTAGTTAACATTATTTGCTGATCAAGCCTGCACCAATATTAGGCAATTCTGTACTTCTAATGCAAAGTAATATTACTGCATATTTTACAAAATGGCAACATACAATAACAAAAGTTTCTCTGATTTCATATGAATGACAATATAAGAAGATGAAAGAAGCTTATTGGAATGTTATGTGCTGACCTTGCTGTGACTTGAGTGACTCTCCTGCAGCTGATACATTAGCAGAATCCCGATCAGGTGAATAATCTGTCAAAATACCTACATACATTTAATATTACATCAAATACAGCAATCTGTGTATAGATATAATGCTACTGCTAATCATGGAGGAATGGGTGAATCTGGAGTGTGTGTATGTTTATACTTTTGTATGTGTATATGTGTGTGATATGGATTTGTAACAAAGCTTTAAAAAAAGTTCAGTCATATCGCATCAATATCTGCAGAATGGCACTTTATAGTAATCTTGAGCACTTGGGCATCATGCCTTACCCACAGAGATGCTCCCAGGATTTTATCATAAGGGGGATTCCCCTCCCCCCGTCCCAAACATAAGCGGGTTGTAGAACAAAATTGAGGGGGATGAGGAAACTGCCATACTTCATTTTTTACATAACAGTGCAATATCCATCTCTCTTTCTTCCTTATCGACTCTGTAAGACCCCTATTAAAATCAAAATCTTTAATGTTGCCTCCAGCTGTTTAACCAATAATCTGTTCATTATTTCATAACTTAATTGGTTTCATGTGTCTATGAAGACCGCCCTTTCACAGTTCACAGGGAATTTTCACTTAACATAAACTGTGCCAACTTTCTGGAATTAGCACTCTACTGACTACTATGCCAGATTTACTATTCCATAATGATGTATTAGTATTTTAAGTAAATTAATGCCATAGTCTGCTTCTTTAAACAGATCTATTTTACTCAAATAAATATCTCTACATTTTAATTTCATTTTTTAGATTCTTATTAGATTCTTATTTTTGATATTTATTGTAACCTTTATATTAGAGCTATATAATTTTGTAGCACATTATCCAGATGGGCTAAATTGTGACTAGAAAAGAAACAAAAAGTGCACTCTACTTTTAAATTGTTTGTATTTTAATTTGGCTTGTTAGTCTGATTTGATTGCAAGGTACAAAAAGAAAAATGCAATTTATTACAAATGCCTCCCTCTCTCTATTCAAAACAAATCTCTGGAAAAAGCTTTTTCTGCATCAGTGATGAAATTTTACTACTGCTGGTAATCTGAAATAGCAAACTGTGATACCATTAACATTCATTAAACAAGAATAGTTTCATTCCACAGAGCATCTAAAAAAAAATTTGTATCTTTGACTCGGTAAATTTTTAGGTAAGTGTCACCTATGTTTTTTTAAAAAATAGGAAACTTGGCAGAATTGTTGAAAAGAGATATTTAGCTAAGTTGTTACGCAAAAACCATTTTTATTTCTTCAATCACTGACCTGGACCTTTGACACTCACCCTTGATCAAAAGACTTCTTTCTTACACAATGAAGGTGCACAATCAACAATTGAAACTTTGTGCACAAACTTTTTTTATTCTATCAAGTGAATGTGACTTTTAACCTTTTGATTCTAAAATGCTTCTTCCCTACCCCAAATGAAAGCCATTCCAAATGTGAAAATGTTTCCATGTACACTTACCCCTGAATTTTGGAGGGGAGCCCAAAGGCGATTCATTTGCACTTCCCTGGTTATTTGCTCCTGTAGCACATTGGACATAAGTTATCCCCCCAGTAGGACCCTCTTCAGCTGATTCCACATTATTGGCAGCCTCAGAGGTGGCTGGGTATTGTGGGTAGGATTCTGTCTTCAATATGTCCTCATCTACTGGGTAGTCTGACTCAAGAGCACCTGTTGATTAGATGAAATATATACAAATTAGTGGATTGATAGCACAACTGTCCCAAATAAGTCCATTTCTGATGATTGATAAGCAATTATACCACTTAAATTTTTACAGATATTTATGTAATAAAGCATTTTCCAACAATAAACCTCCTCCTACCAACATAAACATGCAATTATTTAGGTATAGAGTTTTCTTCAGTTATCTTAGTTATGTTTTAAAGATCCTCTGTGTAATTTTCATAGCATATTAGAACTGTTTCATAAGCATAAGAAGAATTTCATACATCAAAAGAATAACATCTTTTTGAGGATAGACATTGCAATACATACCTGGTACACTAGCTATGCAAAGTATTGGTGCATTAGAAACATGGAAAGAGTCCAAGATGTCACCAGGATTGTTAGCATCAATTACTGTAGCTTTACTCTTTGTATGTGTGCTTGTGCAGATCCAAACAAATGAGGACAACTGTTCCTTTTCTGCCTGCTTCAAATTCTCTTCATGAGTCTAGAAGAAGAGAATAAATAATAGTTGTTTTGCTGACTGAAAGTTGGTTTTCTATTTATAAGCTTTTTCCACTTTCAAATATAATTACCTGATTACCATCAATGATCTAAATATACAGACCCTCTAATTTTATTGGACACATTTTTAAACATAGTAATACTTTTCAAAAGCACATGAAATGTTTGGATATCAATGTCATTTTTTAAAGCCTGAAACCCCAAAGAAAAACACAAGTACTGTGGATGGCATATTATACATCCAATGTTTAGCGTGAATGGTCCTTTATTTAGGTACTACAAGATGGTGAACTCTGGAGATTATTGGCCAAAGAGTATCAGTGACTTGGATGTTTGGTCAAGGTATGCAATCTTTAACCAAACTTACCATATGTAGAAACCATTATTTTCTTATCTGACTAATCATGACAGTGACCTCTGACCTTTTGATATCAGAATCTGAATTATGTTTCTTTACAATAATATGTACAAGCCATTCACAATGCTTGGTCCATGTATGTAATGTAGAGCTATCATATATACTTGCGTATAAGCCTGTTCGTGAATAAGCCGACCCCCCCCCCCAAACTGAATCAGTAAAACTGTTATAAAGTGCATGACCCACGTATAAGCCGAGCCATAATTTCTAGACTACCGGTACATCACAAGATGCACAGAGTGAGTTCTGAATACTTTTATTTAGGCAAATCACATTATTAATAAAATGATAGTATGAAAGCTAATTTATATGTTGAAATAAAAACAATTCTAAAGTGTTAAGTCTTAATGAAAATTTAATTAATCCTCATTCTAAAATCATGAATTATAAAAGTTCAATCACTTTTAGAATCCTTCAAAATCGGGCTCTGTATCAGATTCGCCAAATAGTTCACGAAACTTGGCTTCTGTTACGGGCGTGCTCTCATCATATACGTCGTCATTGTCATCATGGTCATCCGATAGTCCGGTTCATAAAACAAGAGCACCAACCGACTGCTGCATTAAATTTTGAATCTTCCAACTTATGTTTATAATTTTTCGCCATCTGCATAGCACGTAGACGAATTGCCGCCATTCCCGTACTTGCTTCTCTTTCACAAAAAATTTGCGTGCTGCAGCACAGTTGTTATTTGCTTCTGCATATTCAATATGTTAAGTTTGAATGCTTCATCATAAGCAGAACGCTTTCTTTTACTTCCTATACTATTCATTTTATCTGACTGAATTGAATATAAACTTCTAGAGATATTCAACTGAAATAATTTCTTATAGTGGTAGTGTACTGTTTATATACCTTATCCTGTTCCATGTGTGGTTGGTTATCAATTTGTATTTGATAATTATTTATAATTGTTGTTTATTTTTTTTTAAACTACCGGTAGTGTTATTCAATTGATCAAAGTATGATTGGTTTTAGCATGGACATTATTAAAGTATTGCGACAGTTTATAACTTTGAGCAGAAACCATGGCCACTACCATATCTCAGTAAACAATACATCTGAAAGTTGGCATGTTTAAGTAAAGTCATGTGCATTGTGCAACAAAACAAACCTATTATCTCCGAGGCATTTACCACAGATTAAGCATATGGTAGCCATTGTACAACACTCTACTGCTAACAAACCACTTTGCTTTACAAACAACTAATCAACAGTAGTATATAAACTTTGTCTGCCTATTACATCTAAAACACCAATCAAAGAAATCCAACAAATTATGTTGTTTTACAATTATTCACGCTGACTCTTATATTGCAATGCTATTTACCCTTCCTTAGCATGCGCGCAACAAACCCCTATGGAGCCTCTCGCTATTGTTCCTTTAAGACTATCGTACATGTATTTCTACTCTCGATCAAAATGTTTGTCGTATATACCTTCAGTATTGTAATTTTTTTTTTTTTTTTACGTAGATTCTTTTCATATTTACACTGAAATAAACAAGCATGCATTTCTACGAAACCGTAGAGTTTAATGATTACTGATCAGCTGAGGTTTAAATACTTGACTAGTGATTACTAATATGGCGGTTCTTTTGGAAAATACACATATTTCCGTGGTTCAAAAAACACGTATGGCTCTATTTTCTGGTGGATGGACATCTGTCAAATAGATGTCAAGTATGTTAAAACATGTTTTTCATTCATTATCCTACCACTTAAGTTAGAATACAAATATTTCTTTTACTTCACGACATGACAAATCTTATCAGCCATGTGGCATCATTAGGCATGTGAACTCGTATTCGGCGATCGACAGAAATAATAAATACTGGAAATCGAGGGAAAAAAGCATTATAAATTTCAGACATGGACCTTGACCCACAGATAAGCCGACCCCCCTTTTTCCAGGCCTTACTTTTGTCCTAAATTTCTCGGCTTATACGCGAGTATATACGGTAATAGTATTGTGAAGATTTTCAGTCACAGTGACTTCAACCTTTTGACACCAAAATTGAAAGATTTTTTTTCTTTATCGCAAGTACAAGAAATCTGCAAAATCTGGAACTGTAGATTGTGGAGAACCAAATTTATAAGACAGATAGATGGACAACATCATAACATAATACCAAAATACCTTAGTTGATAAAATGTAAAGATGGAATGTGATCAAAATCTGTATATATGTAAAATATTTACTGGGCTGTGAATGGAGTAAAAGAAAAATTGTGCAAATGATCATAACTGTACATGCCACATACCATATCTTCATTAAAAATCTATTTTCTTTGATGTGACAATGTTGAGTTCTACACAGACATTTAATCCTTAGCTAATAATTTAAATCTAAAAAATTATGGATCAGCATGTGTTTTATTATTCAATCTGATAGTCAAGTTGATTCAAAATTCAAGTAATACTGTGCCAAATGTTGGCAAAATAAAAATGAAGGTGAAATCTCATGCATATCTGATCATAAGTACTAAGTGAGAATAGTGTTTCAAGTATACAAAACTTTAAAGGCATCTCAAGTCTTTGTTCTAGGGTGATGGTTGACACTTTATATATCTGGCCTATGTTTGTTACTTCAAAAAGACTGATTTCAGCTGCAATATATAAACAATGGAGCTGTCTACTTTACCATATAATAAGCAACATTGTTCTAGATAAAAATCTGACATAGGGAAAACCTGAAATCAACAAATAAAATCAATCAATCAGCAGCATTTTTTGTATGATGAATAAATTTGTTGAGTAGGTAATTATGCAAATAGTTGAATTCATTTATAAAAAAAGGTGGGGGCATTTAAACATCAAAACATTGATTTGAAAGAGTTCATTACTGGCATATATAATCCAATCTAGTTTATCTAGCCCACTCTAATTGGGTATGAACTTTCCAGATATGAATTTTCCAAAAAACATGTCCATAAAGAGAGAAAAAAGTAATCACTTTTTAATGCCCCCAAAAATTGGATAAATGATGGTAGGTGAGGACTTGTTTTCAGTTACCCTTTAGAATCATTTCTAAAACTTCTCGAGTGATTTCTATTATCTATCACTGTGAAATAAAGGTTGAGTAAAGATATGACAACCATTACTGTTTGATGTTCGGCACAATTTTAATTATGAGTGAGGTATAAATAAAAATGGTAAATCCTGAAATATCTAGTGCAGCAAAAAAGTTTCAAAATATTTACATTAGAGCAAAAGAAACTTACAGAAAACAACAGACCCAAATTGAGTCTGATACAGCTCACCTGGCTTACATATAACTTGATTTTTAGCATGTCACTAGGCAGGCTTATATAGTATTGTACAAGCCTATACCAACAAACTAACTTTATATAATTTTGATTGACTAAATCCAAATAAAAATGCTTTCTAATAGTAAAAGCATAACAGATTCTGGCTCATAACTTTATTCATCCATGATTCTAAATAACTGTTTCTTTTTTATTTTGTTTTTTATGGTTTAACGCCATTTTTCAGCACAATATAGACTATACATGGTGGCTAGTATTAATGGTAGAGGAAGAACCCGGAAACCCCCTGGAAAGAACCACCGACCAACAAGAAGCTACTGGCAAGCTTTCTCACATAACTACATTAGCCGAATCTTAGACTTGAACCCACACAGACAGAGGTGAGATGGCAGTGATCCGTAATGGACAGCGCTTTAGACCACTTGGCCACTCGGGGCCCCAAGATTCTAAATGATATCAACCCATTTACCAGGTTAGGCAGAAATTGAATGTGAAATAAGGTCTCCAGATGAAGAGAGGAAACAAGCTCAGCAAATCCGATGCAAGATATCACATGAATATGGAGATCTCACTTACTACAGAACCTGTCTATGGTAATGATAATACAAAATTTATTTACTAAGGTGCAGAAAAATCAAACAGGAATTTTGTCTCCTGGTGGTAACAATCTTAGCCCACTGAATAAAATAATTCCTCAAAAATATGCCCTAATCCTGCTCATTATCATTCATCCAATACAGTGATAATATAACTGTTTTTAACAAATTTGATCCGAGTCTGATCTGAAATACAGTTGCTAAAGTATTTACAAACTCAGCCTATCAGATGCAAGGTTGTGTCATAAATGTGTGAATTCATAATCATACTCAACAAAACTTTTTGTACAAAAATTAAACAAAAAAATCCTATTAAAAAATGTCTTTAGAATCGTAACAAAATCTCAGCCAATCTGATGAAAGATCATCTCATAAAAATATGCCTAGGTCTCATAATAAAAATAATCCAACATCTAGACCATATGTAACAAGTCTAGTTTAAATGGGTCAGAAATGCAATCTCTCAAGTGGTAAGAATCCTAGTCAATCACCTCATTAATATGTGTAGAACAAAGAATACAAAAAATATCATATATCTTGACGATATAAGCCTTTCTATAACGTTTGATAAAAAATGATCAGAATAGAGTTGCTAAGGTGGTAAATTAGATATAAGATTACATCATAAATATACAAGATTATGCAAGTAATTGTCTTCATGAAACCAGATCTTAATGATTAAAGAATAGTCACCAAGTCTGATCATAACTGGATTTGTTATATATGTCTGATTTAATTTATATTTATTTTAATTTGTTTGTTTTGTCAGTTTTAAATTTTTAAAATTCTATTACATACTGTTATAAAATAAACTTGTTTACATGAAATTTTTCCAGAAAATCAGTTTGACTGGACTTTTTTTTAAACACCTAAAGCTGACAAAGTTCCTGACCTTTGTTCAAAATTAGTAACAGCCATGAAGACAATTTTTTTAAAATTTATTTTTATTGTGAGAATAATACGAGCTGTATTGGATATGTGACCCTAGACTTTTAAATAGCTTTGGTGAAGTAAACAGTTTTCTTAATTTAACTCTTAGAGTAAAATGATTGGTCATGTTAAGAGTACATGATGTAAACATGATCATGTGATCCTCTATGTCCCAATCCATGTTTTCCCATAATTGCGCAGAAGTTAGATTTAATAGAGATATTTAGAGAAATATTCTCAGTTTGGGGCTTTTTACACTTGATATCAAGTTATTTTGTTGTAGCCAGTTTTCAAGTTATATGTTAATATTCTTCAGATTTTTTAGATTTTAAAAGATTACTTCATTTCTTTGGAAATATTTGAGTGCTCATACAACATTCTTGGACCAAGACATTTCCTGAAATTTTATTCTGAAATCAAACACCGGAGTGTTATTTCTTGTGGTTCTACAAGGAACTGTAAACAACAACACAATACAGATACAGGATACGACATCGCCTTCCATCTTGAATTTTCATCAGGATTTAAACTTGAAATCATTAAAACATTTAATTACAAGGAATTTCAAAATTTAATTTATGGATTGTTCTTGGATTATGTTTGGATTTGTTTCTTAAAACTGTAATTTCTTTTTTTATTTTTATTTTTACATTGTTTTTCTGAGGAAATAAAATATTTGTTAAATTTGACAAAGCCTGCTGTTTTCACTCTTTCTTTGCTACTGTTTATTAGACCCTAAACACCTAAGACTGGAAATACACTCTCTAGAGTGGTAACAAGCTCAGTCAATCCAATGCAAGATCACATTATTAACCAGTATTGAAGGTGGAACAAAATCAATTCAGAAATATGGCTTCTAGGGTGGCTTAAGCTAAGAACATCTGGTGCAAGCATGAGAATCTCGCTCAATAAGAAATTTGTCCAAGATCTTGACGACATCTGAAGTTTTGATGATATAAATAAACCCATATGCCAAATTTGATTAATTTGTTTGATTAGGATTTTTGACATAGCAATAACAGTTTTTCAGTCATATTGCTATGATGTCTGCAGTGAGGCAGTTTATAGTGATGTCTAGCACTGGGGCATCATGCTGCATACATGTAGCATGATGTCCCTCCCACCCAGTCCCATTATCCTGACACCAGTACAAACCAGTCCTCATAGTAACCTCTTAATGCTGAACATAAAGCAAGGCAGCTGTTAGTAGCATTTTTGTAAGTCTTTCGTATGACTCAGCCAGGGATCAAACCCATGACCTCCTGCTTATGCGGCGGACACTCTAACCATTAGCCCACAGGAGCAGTTCCAAATTTCATTAAATTGGATTAAAAAAATAGATGAGTGGGTTAACAAGCAACTGTTGACAAAAGGACAATGGATGACAAATAACTGATGCTCTAAAACAGCATACTGAAAACAGATCAAGACTTATCATGCATTACCTTCAACTCATGATCAAGTTTCTCAACATCATTTTTTGCCTTGTCTTTGTTGTCACCTTCTAATTCTGGTGGGTTGGAGTAAAAAACACTGGCACCAACAATAGACCCTCCATCTCTGGTTTTACCTCCAGTCAGGTTCACTCCAGCAGCACACCAGATCTGAAGATTACAAAAGTCAATAAGAAACAAAATTGATGGTCACTGAAAGAAAGTTGGTGGAAACTGGAAAAATGCACATCATTCTAAGTTATACATAGGTGCCACTATATTTATGTATCTGTACAGAAAACCAATCTGAAATGCCAACACTCTATGTAGGTAAACAACAATGGCAGTTATTCTTAGAATGATGGCAGCATGCAACATTTCACCAAATTCTCTCTGAAATTTGTAAATTCATGTCCGATACTTAGTTGTGGAAACAAAAGCAGAAGCCTGGGCTGCTAGCTAAAAGTAACAGTTGGTACATATTGACCCCAGTGATAGCAACATCTGTATAGTAAAACATATGTTGACAGACCACCCCTTCTGCAAACAAAAAGTGGTCAATCAGGACAGGTTGTCTTTCTTAATAGTCTGTGCAGAAGAGCCAGTTTTCAAGGTTGAAATTCAACTGGGTTGAAGAAGGAAAAATCACCATAATTGTACATATATTTTGTTCTTTATTTGTAATTCTTGTTTAAATTTAACATGCATTTATATAAAATTTTATTATATACCACTAAAATGATATCCATAATAAACATGTTCATATCTAATTGCCTTATGGCCCATGTATTTCATGCAAGGTTAACTGTCTTTTAATACACTTATCCTGTCCATAAACTTCTGATTCAGTTATGATTGCATTAAATTATCCTGTCAATAAAAAGTGAAGTCAGCTATGATAACACTTATTTATCCTGTCCATAAATTATAAAGTCAGTAAGGTGTGTTGTAATTACACATGGTATTTGCATGTGTGTGAGTTCTGGATTTTCAACATAACTTTAACAATTTTCCAGTTGCATCCCAATATGACTTTGAAGAAGAAAAAAAAACAATGTGCCAAAAAAGCTTTAATGACTTCAAAATCTAATCAAATCATCTACATGGCGCATGCCAAATTAAACTGATATGTCCTTGCTATTTTTTTGCTAAATTGTGCCAACAGGGTTTCTATCCAAAATGTCAATACAGTAAAACCTGTCTTGAAAGATCATTGCTATGTGAGACCATCTGTCTTGAGAGACCACACTGTCAATGCACAAATATATTGATTATATAGCACTGTTACCTGCTATGAGAGCACCTGTCTTGAAAGACCCTACTGCTTTGGCAAAAGGGCAAAAGAGGTGGTCTTTCAAGAAGGGTTATACTGTATCCCCAAAGAAAAATATTGTAATTGCTGTGATCAATTGAATTCATCCAATTAGGATATATACATATAAATACAAATATGTTTACCATTTTATTTGTCTACCTTTTGTGGTTTAGCTTTAATCATGCTGATTAGGTTTGAATAAAAACAGTCTAAACAGTTTTAAAATTGGTCACATACAGAAAAAATGTCTGAAAATTCTAATCAGGTCTTTTATTTACAGTCTAATAATACAATTCAATTTGCAAGAATTCATTTTGTCTACCTCAAATGATATCTACCTACTTTTGCTTACAAGGTTTATTTACAAGTTTATTGAATTTCATATTCCATTCTGAAAACCAAGAGAATGATAGAATAAATCTGCATATGTAAAACTCTCATATTCATGCATGCATGCACTTGTACAAGTTGAAAATGTATAAAAATTTAGTTAAAGGTCACAGTAACCAGAACATATGATAATCAGGACATGGGGCCCATCCAACTGAACATCAAAAATGATTTGTTGGGACTTCATTGTTTTTCTGCTACCTTGCCAGCAAAAAATGACAGATAGAGACAAAAAAAACCTCATTGTGTCAATAAATATATGCAAAATAATGTTCATTAAATAGCACTGACATCTGCTGCATACCTTCAATCCCTCGCCTTTGTCCAGAAGAGGCCTGCAGTAGACTGGCACTGGGACAGGCACACTACTTTTGAAAGGGGCTGCATTAGGAATCTGGGGCTGGAACTTGGCAGGAAGACTCCACCCATATGCCTGCATGCGGCCATCATCCTTTTTAACATGTGCCCGAACTTGTTTATACTGTTCCTTCCTCTCTCTTTCTCTATCCTTCTTGGCCTTCTCAGAGGTACTAGCATGACAAATGTGAAGTAAGTAAATCAAATTCTTTTACTTAGAAATCTGGTTTGTAAATCAATGTATGGACCAGCACTACATCGAAGTTTTGCAATTAATCCAAAATCATAACTCCTACAACTATTGGGTAAAAAATGCTTAGTCAGGATATATTACAACTATTGGGTAAAAAATGCTAAGTCAGGATATATTACAAGTTTTAAATTAAGTCTTCAAACAAACAATACTCCCTCAAAAGGACTGACACTCTACGGTCCAAAATTAATGTCCAGGAATTAAAGATAAGACCATTTCTTCATTTTAACTGCTAAGTTGAAAACATATCTGATATTTCTGATAAAAAAAGCCTGACAGATTAGTTACTGTAACAGCCAAATTGAATGAAATTCTGGTGGCACATTTTCATGTAGGACAAACTCAGACACAATTAGGAGGCTTTTGGCAAAAACACCATTCAAGTATGACTTTCCATTCAAGATAATTGGTGAAAAGATTCTGAATATGTTCATGATGGCAGCCATGTTGGGTGTCTGTGAGGCACATATTTCTTCATTTAGGTGAAAACATTATATCACTATTACCATAAATTCTGAAGGAGTAGTGACAAGATTACCAAGATGGCTGCAATGATGGTCATATTAGGCATCAGACCGGCATCAACTAGACACGAGATAGAATGTCATGTGGTGAAAACCCAATGTTGATATAACTTTCCATTCATAAGCATTAGTTACACGGACTTAAAGATAGCTAGCAATCATATTTAAGGTCAGATCAGTACAACTGTCATTTAACAAGATATAATAATTAATCTGCTTGTGAAACCCCATGTCACATAATTTTCATTTAGGAATAGCAATAACAATATTTTCCAAATGGCTGCTATGGTGGCCATAGTGAAGTCAGACTTGCACCATTTTCATGTGACACCTAATAGACACCTGATAGTCATTATAAGAATTCTAGTGAAAATCCAACATGACTTTCATCTAAGAGGATTTTTGAGATGGTTACTGTGAGGGCTATACTGGATGTCAGATCAGCACAATTTTTACTTCAAAAGAATTTATAACTCTCCCATTCTGATACGACTTTCTATTAGCAATAAGAAGATTTTCAAGATGGCTGCCATAATGGCCATACTGGATGTCAGATTGGCACCATTTTCTTGTAGGATCAACTAGATATAATAAGCATTCTTCTAATGAAAACTCCATGCTGATATTACCATCTATTCATTTCATTTAGGACAAATGAGAGCTAGGATGAATGTGTGCAAAAAGATTCATGGCAAATAGTTTAGGATGATTAGTGATAACAAACTTGTGCTAAATGATGGACAGGTTTTGGATGATAGACAATGGTCAATGGACCACAGGCAATAATAGAACCTCGTTTTGGTCAGAGACCACTAAAGCTAACAATTACAATCAATATTCCACACCAATGTAACTAATGTACAGTACTCCCTCTTTATAAAGATGTCCATGGGAGTATATCACCATATAGTAAGACTACCTTAAAATGAAGTATATTATACATATCATGTTATTACCATTTAATGAAATGGAATTAAGTGTCTGATAACACAAACCATCCTATAATGAAGGGTCCTATAATAAGAAATGCTGTTCTGACACATTTATATAGAGACTGAAAAAAAATATAGCTACATCATACAAATTCAGTTCTTGATTAGAAGCATACAGCATATAATCATGTGCATGATATTTGACATGGCATGTAAGATGGTAAGAAATGTTTTAATTCAGATTCGTCTTGATAGTATTTCTTTAAGATAAACCCATGCACATCTATCAAAGTGTATGTGAATGTGTGTGCATGGTTCTTATCAAAGAAATATAGCTTTAAGGAATATTTGCCAAAACTTTATAAAAGTTGAGGGGGTGGGAGTATTTATGTAATTAGGTATGAGCATATCATCAGATAAAAAAGGAATTCTAGAAGCCATTCAGAGAATGAAAACTGGGTGGACAGTTCAATACAAACCTGAATTAACCTGGAACATTTAAATGGTTTAGAATTTTCAAGTATAAAATCAAATATAAAATTATAATTATCTGGATAAACTAAATGTGATAGTCATTATACTAGGTTACAGTTTATTCTTATGAGATTCACCCCATTTTAATTCCTAAGAAAAGTTTTTAATTAACTCTCTATCATTTGACTATTGATATCAATTATAATGGTTTTGCAAAAATGAGATTTTTCTTTGTAACACCTCTAGTTTCTCTACCAATGGAACATAGTTCATTGGGTTTCCATGAAATCCATGAAAACTGCAGCTCCACAAATTAAATGAAGCACAGAATATTTCAAACCTGACATGTTAAAGCAAAGGATTATATGGCACACCCTCACTATAAGGCCCTTCATTATAATACAGTTCTAGGCAGTCTGGAAAAAGTCTGAATGCATATCTGAGTTTAACAAACATAAAGTAAAAGGTTAGTAAGAAGCAAGAGAAATTAAAAAATCTCAATGTTTACTGGAGGAAAAGCATAGAATTATATATAATCAAGTCATTTGCGCTAGCAACAAAAATACTGAAACTCTTAAGTTTTATTGAAAATATTGATAAACCATGCAGTTTCTTATACAGTGATCTAATTAGTATCTGATTAATACTGAATCTGATATTCATCAGTAAAACTGGGATTTGTATGCATATAACACAGTTGCAACAAAAAGTTGTTATTGTCACCTTTGACTAGTGATGCCCAAGAAATCTTAAAAATATTTCCTTTCATACTAGGCAAAAATATTATTTCCTTCAACAGAAAGCAAAATATCTTTAAAGTATATTTTATTGCTAATAATTGCAACTCATAATTTTATAAATATGAAGTGGAAATTAAGCGTTTTTGAAGAAATAAATGTTTCCTTCACTGTAACACAACTACTCTGGAAATATTATGCTTCACAAGCAATCACAAAAACCAACTTGAAAATCAAATCACTTAAAAAGACCGAGAGAGGGAGTAAATGGGTTATTTAATTTGTACTGACAAGAGTTACTGAAAGAGAATATAGATTTAGAAGATATATGTAAGGGAGATAACTACAACATTCTGATTACTTTTGAATAAAGATGGAACTTTGTTGCTACATGTAGTTTGTTTGATTAAATAAGCATGCCTTTTGAGGACTAATAAGTTATTACATACATGATATTAGTCACAGCATGAATGAACATGGAAATGTCAGGTTATCAGTGCAATTAGAACTCATGACTTGCAATTCTTTTGTTATGAACTATGTCAATTAAATGAAAAAGTAACTTTTTCTTTTAAAACATAGACCTAAAAAAGAACAAATACAAAGATAATTAAGTCTGGTCTTATGGGAAGAACTAGAGTTTATCCCAAATACTGACTGCAGACTATGAAATTTAAAAGCTGTCTCAGGTTAAAAACCTAGACTTCATTAAAAAGAATTATAAAGGAAACTAAATAGAATAATGCACAAAAATGCTAATTGTTTTGAGAAGATATTTAATAACCTGATACATTCTATGGGATACAAGTCTTTCTGCCATTTAGATACCAACAATTTCACTAAGAATCTTAAACAGAATGCCTGTGACTGACTGATGCATAATGCACTGTATCTTCCATAGCTAAGGGCTGCTGATCCAGTTTATTTTACATCTTCTTGAGCTAAGGGCCACTGATTCACTTTTGTTATGCATCAATGATGAATGAATCTAATTCACAACCCTGTTAGAGCAGATAAATACAGTGCAGGCTGGGGAACATGTATATGCTCTTCACATTGGTTCTTTTTGTTGTTGAAAAAAGGTTAAATGGTGCAGAGAACAACATAAAAGTAAAGATCAATCAAGTAAACAAAGTAGCTTTCCAAGTTTTCTTTCTTTCTGTTTGTTCAAGAAGTAAAATTAGCCAATCAAATAAGTTTAATAGTGAAAATTGCTCCTGATTACTTAACAATTAGCAATATCATAGCATTGATACAGCAATATTATTTTAATTGTATATATATATATATATATATATATATATATATATATATATATATATATATATATTTATCATTAGCTATTAAGAACATGAGAAAGAGAGATCATACTATTGAAAATTTTAATCTGAAAAGTTGAAAAGTTTCAACAGGAAATGGTCAAACCAGTTCTCATGGCTGAGATACAACAAAACAGTGAATGTGAAATTTTGTTAAATCACAAGCAAAAAGTGATGAAAAATTCACATAAAAAAAAAGAAGAAATGAAAATTAACAGACATAATGTAATAGTCATGAGTTCTCTGCAAAAGTTTTTTTTTCTGCCAGCGAGAGTTGACAGGTATCCCCTACTGTTCTGATATAAAATTCCCCTCCCCCTTGAAATTATTCCCATGCAAAAGTAATTTGCCAGAGCAGGAATTCCCTATCTTGCCTGGCACCCCACTCTTCATGAAAATCCTGAAGAAATCACTGGGTATTAATGATATATTCCAGGGAAGCAGATGGACCCTTATATGTTCATTATCTGTTGCTAGCAGACAAGAGTTCTACTTATAACATACAATAAATAAATGGACCCTGATCTGCCCACCATATAAAGTTACTACTGGAAGATCAGTCTTAACTTTGGTTTTCAGTGAATGGGATGGCCCCTAATTTGCCCATCATATGATGTGCTACTGGCAGATTATGGTTCTAATTATGATTTCCTCTGTTAAGATTTGCCCTTAATCTGCCCATTATATAATGTGCTGTTGACAGATTAGGGTTATAATTATGATTTCCAGTAAACAAAATGGACCCTCATCTTCCATCAGGGTTCTATTTGTGATTTCTAGTGAAAAGTATTGCCCCTGATATGCCCATCACCTAATGTCCTGCTGGAAGATCAGGGTTCTACTTTTTAATTTTCAGTGTTGAGGATTGACCCTAATCTGACCATTACATAATGTGCTGCTGGCAGATCAGGCACTATGTTGTTCACATGTATGTTATAACTGGTTTGAGTGCAGGCAAAACTTCAAAACAAAAGAAATGGTAGGTACTAGATTTCTTACATAATTTGATTCAACTGGATAGAGATACAAATATTCATCACAAATTTGTGTTAATCCATGTTAAAGTTGAAATGTCTAATTGCTGCACTTCTCTTAAATCCCATACTTATAATAATAGCTTGAGTATGATTGGAAGGAAAAATATATACTGTTTTGTAGTTTAGGACTAGTCTCACTGCTTATAACACTGCAGCATGTACTTGGTAGAACAGCAAAAACACATATACATGTCTCATTATCTTCTAAAAACTACTTCAGAACTTAATAAAGTACTCAGCATTGTGATTTTGATGCAGCAGAGTGTTACTTTAACTCTCAAACTGTTCCTGTTTTTAATAAATAATCTGCTAACACAGAAACTCCATTAGACACTTAAGGTTGATTTTAAACAGGTTATCTCACTGAAAAAGTGTTTGTATCTGTACACTTGAACTGGTTTGTGCTTGTGTCAAATTATATTTAGAACCATATCTTGCCTTTAACAAAGTTTGACATAGCGGTCCCAAATGAAATGACAACCTCCAATGATAAAATGCTTTATTAGCAGTTGAAGTTCCAATCATTATAGTACACACACACAACATCTTCATGCAAAAAATATATCATCTGGGTTTAAAATTAAAATGAAACAATCATATCCATGGGTTGGCAACTGCAACTCCTAATAATACATTGCATCATTAAGAGTCAGTACTTCATTTGAAATTGCTGTTATGCATATCAAACAAAATCCAAACCTCTTGTGTGCAGGGAATCACTAGGCTGTTAGGAAGCATTAATTAGAAGGAGAACTAAGGAAAAAAACCTACTCAGGCTGGGAAAGAATCGGCTCTTCAAGTGCTTGGCTTCTGTTAAAAGAATATTACACAAAACACAATAAAATATAAATGTAAAACACATCAATAATGTAGCAGTTCCCCCTGTTATGAGGTTAATCTTACTGCAAGGTAAAGGTGGACTTGTGATGTAGTTTATCTTTATGATGGGGTCAACAAGGAAATATTATTTGCACACAGCAGGCATATGTTATTGAAAAGGTATGGTGGCATTTTTTGAGGGGGCAATCTCATTTTAGAGGGGTCTCATAACAGACAGGACCATTGTATATGAAACAGATATATCGATATGTATTAGCAACATAACATGTTTGTATGACCATGGTCTCAGTACCCCTCATCTTCAGGAAGACAAAGCAAATGTAATTCATACTGTATAGCAAGTTATTTTTATAGTGCCAAATTTTAATAATAAACATATCTCACAATCAAACTCAGGCTTACTCAAAATTCTGATATCTGATTGGCTAATCTCTGACCAATAAGACTTTAGAATGTGCAGTGGAGTCTGAATGTGAAAATTCTTTAAAATACTGTGACCTGAATTTATGAGAATTTTAAAGTGCTTTCAGCTCAAACTGCTGTCTGTCAGACATTATTGCCTGGATTAATTTCTATCACATTTCCATGATGTTTTATTTTCATGCCTGTTTGACCATAAATATTGTGAAAATAACACTTCCATGGAATAAATACATTGCCATACATTACATAACATGCAATCAAACACTATGTATTGCTATTCATATAACTGTAACATTAGACAATGATGAGAAACGCTTTAAATCTCGTATTCAAACTTTGATAATAATGTTACACACAAAATGCATAATAAAAAAAAAAGCAAGTTAAGAAGGAACATAAAATGGGAGTAATGTAAAATTTACTGGAATGTACTAGATACAAATACTGGATTACAGAAACTAACAATGATAAGTGTGCCATGCCACAATGTGAAAAAGACTATCCTTTGTGTTGCAATAACATAGGAAATAAACATCTCATTTAAGGGGTGTCTGAATATAGGGAGGCAACCTGCTTGCAACATGAAACAAATACCAATATGATGGTTCTCTGAACAAATACAGCTTTGAATATATAAGGTCTTCTTCCTAATGTACCTTTTCTGTGCAAAGTTTATACATTATTTATTCAAATGACAAATCATGCATCCAGTGCTTTTGTTAGCTGTGACTTAGTTTTTAACCCAATTTGCATACATGCCAACCCCTGACGAGGAATTGGCGTAATCCTAGTGGTAAAAAAGCGTAATCCACATATAACATGCTAAAATTTCAATAAACAACGATTATTTGCCCTACTCATCCTTTACTGTTTCAAGTTTTCATATGTAGCACTTTTAGCTTTACACACATCGACTAGAAACCTTCTTAAGACATTTCGTGCTAAATTTTAAAAAAATTTCGACACGGCCGGAAATAGATGTCACGTGATGCTGTACTTTTTTTTTTTGTTCTTAATATTTAGATGATTCTGTGATATTTTGTTTCGGGTGTTTTCGGTTGCCTTTTTCTAATTTATCTGGGAAATTTTTGAAAGGGGATATTTTTGCTCACATAAATGCATAGAGTAAAATAAAACATACTTTTAAGCGCTAAAATATATTTAGACTGGTGCTGCAAGAAATATGAATTAGAATATGGAATCTGCGAGTAAATATTAAATTTGGAAAACCAGTCTGCTATCTCCTCACTACGCATATAAATAAATATAAATAGAATCGAGGTCAACAGTAGAACCAGGTTAGCTATAAATAGAACATGATACTATTACGAAAGTCCACGGTCTAGCGTACTCTTATATTGTAGTTACGTAAAAGCCGTCTTTTCTAAAATACGGTCTATGGGATTAATGGAACTTTAATAATAACGAGAAAACAAATAATTGATTTTTTTTGGGAGGTTGATGTACCGAAAAGCGTAATCCATATACGTTTAAGCGTAACGCGTAATTTAGTGACAAAAAGCGTAATGATTACGCCAAAAGCGTAATGGTTGGCATGTATGAATTTGCCTTACTGAAATGATTTGATTATCATGAATTTGAATAGGAACCTTAAATGAGCTTTCCATTTTGGACAGGAACCTTAAATGAGCTTTCCATTTTGGATAGGAACCTTAAAAGAGCTTTCCATTTTCAATAGAAACCTTAAATACGTTTACCCAAAATTGTGATATGAACCTTAACTTAACCAAAACTTGGACAGAAACCTTAAATGAAATGTCCCAAAATCAGGACAGTAACCTTGTATGAATTGTCCCCTCAAACAAATCTCAGAATCTGGATAGGAATTTTATACGAGTTGCCCCAAAATCTGGATATAAGCATTAGATGGTTTAGTCATACAATCTGAATAGGTACTTTAAATGAGCTGTCAATTCATACTCATAGTTTAATAAACTCAATGATATTGTAATAGATGATGTCATAACTTTAAAGGACATTGGAGAATGAAAATTAATGGGAACATATAATGGCAAGGATGAAAATAACTTAATTATATATCAGATTATATTTACAATAGAGATTTGAAAATAATTTTTTTCTTCATTAAGGGCTTCAAGAGAGGTCAAAAATATCACTGAAGGTCATTCCTGCACTCACATTCCCCAGGTCCAAAATCTGATTATGAGTATTATCCCAGGCAAGAGTTATTACTCTGTCATATATATTAAGCACATTTTCTTGGTACTGAAAAATCTCATGCATGTACTCACCTCTAAATTCTGTGCCTCTGAGAAAATTTACTATCAGCTATTGTGATGTTTCATATATGCAAATTTACCAAAATGTTTTGCTATAAATATTCTTTGAAAAAGTATTTCTTGCTAGTTCGGAGGGCTACCTTGCACTGGAAAGGTTCAGTCATCCAAATATTTCTAACAGTGCCAAACAAAATATTACTGCCGGCGATACTTACAAATCATCCTGGAGGAAGTCGTAGGCTTTAGCCTTGTCACCAAGGTTATACTTGGTTCTGGATTTCCTGTTTGGATCACCAACAGGCTGGACTTGAGTTGTTGGAGCATTGTACTTAACTGTTGCAAGTGGAAGTGGCTTCTTGTTTGGCTTGTTAGGAGCACTGCTAAACAGGTTGCTGAAACTGGAAATATGATAGACAAAACATTACTTCCAGTCTATGCATAAAAAGAATGGATGAATTTGCTATGGTATTAATAAAAAATTCTCATGGCACCAACACATGTCCTTGAAATGACATAGAATGAAAAGGACAAAAGGGTAACATATAATAACTAGAACCTGCAACAACATCAAGAAAAAATAAATTAAGAAGGATAGGATGCAATACTAAGAATGTTAAAATCATTACAGAAAATTTCAGGATAAAATTCGGCACTGTAGTATTCACCTAATTACCATCACATGATTTAAAAATGAAAAACCTCCGTGATCTAAGCTGAGCATCAAACTTATTCATTTTGTTCATTAATAAATAATTTTTATCTGAACTGTTATCCATATTTTCATATGTGGATCTATTTTTTCACAAAACAGGAGAGAAGGCATTCTGTAAATTTCATCAGTCTTTAACTTTTAAATTCAGTAAATTCCTTTAATGTTTGAAGTTACATCCATTAGAGCCCACATATATAGATATTAAAATAATTGCCCTATTTGTTTTCTTACTTTTTTGGAGAAATAATAAAACTAGGCATTTTAAATATTGGATGCGACGTGTATACGTGTTTATACCTTTTATGTATGTATTATCCTCTTTCCCCAGAACTGGAATAGGATTTGAGTAGGCTTGTTGTGTGCACTAAAACTCCCATATATTTTGAAATTCAAACAAGATAAAGGTATTTGTAACCCTCTGGTAACAATCAGGTTAAATGTGATTAAATTAATGCATAAAATGACAAAATTTTGTGGATTTTTTAAATATCCTTGTACAAATTATTTTTGAAATAACATGGGGGTATATACAAACTGCCAGTGTGGGTGAGGTAGGTGAATATTATAATTTTTTCAAATTTTAATTTCTAAAAACATTCAGTAACTTTATAACATTTTTTACCTACCTCCCTCTGGCAGTTGGTATATCCCCTTTTATTATTTCAAGAATGAAAAACACACAATATAAAAAGATGTACAAAACTTAGTCGACTCATTTCATTTATTGATTTATAACTTCTTCCTGATTGTTGCCAACATCTCCTTAAGACTTTCATCTTGTTTTCAATGTTTAAAGTTAAAATAAAGTGCCTGCTCAATATCCATTTCTTATTCATGAAAAGGTAATTTTTCGTCAAAGTGGCAAGTTTTTTTTTTATAGAACCAAACACAGACAGATGGTACAAAATGATGTCTGCATCCAATATCTGCAGTTACTGCTTTCAATATTTCTCCCAAATATTAAAGAAAATGAAAAGGGAAAGCATATTAACTCTACGTACGCAGGTTTTAATGGGATATAAATACCAAAGTAACATAATTTTTTGGAGCTTATTAAAGATGAAAAGATAACTTCTGATGTCTTGGGGAAAAAATCCAGACTTGTTGATGTAAATATGGATACTATATTAATAAAGAAAAATTTCACTTTAAAAATGCATCAAATAACAATGTAAGATAATACCTGGCAAAACATCTGAATGGAAATTAAGAACTGAAAAGACTAAGTTTTGTATACCATATATTTCACTGAGGCTTGTAATTTTTTAAAAATTTGTGCATGTGTGTGTGCATGTGAAGGCAAGTAAAATAACTTTATATGTACTAATGAAAAGCAAATCTTGTCAGCAGTGCCTGAAAAATAGACCTGAATACAAAACTTAATTGAAAGATAGACGAATATATATATATATATATATATATATATATATATATATATATATATATATATATATATATATATATATATATATATATATTCATTTACACAAGGGAAATACATTGTGCACCAACCACATTCCTGGTAGAGCATTAAAATTAAAATAAATCTTAAAATTGGCTCAATCAATCAATTTTAGTTTGTAGTATTTAGTTCAGAGGCAATAAGCATTGGATTCACAATCTGAAGGTCACAGGTTTGATACCTGCCCTTGCCAGCCTAGGCCTGCTTCCTTGGTGTCTCCTTAGGAAAGACACTTTCCTAACCAAGATGCAGCCAATGATGTGTTATTAGTGCTGCTAAAAACAAAACCCACCCCAAACTCCAAATAAGCCTAGCTTTTAAATCTGAGCTGGTGTAAAAGACATCAACATTACTTGATAAATGGGTTATAAAATGTTTGAATGAGTTAATTTTAATGAGGATAAGTATCTGCTAAAATTATGCACAATCACAATAAATAAAGTAAATATTTGTCCTCAGTTAACTGTTGTGATGACATCAAAACTGTACACTGATGAAACCTTACTTTGACAGAGCTGTTGAGTTCCTGGGCAGATATGGAAAGAAACCAAATTTCACGTCTCTATCTCAAGAGGCATTAGATTTAAAGTGCAGAAATCCGAAAGAAACTGATAGGTGATATTGACCTTGTATAAAAACTTGGACTTAAATGTAAAGATGCTGCAAAATACTGTATATGATAAACATTAATCATAATGCATACACATACAAAGTTTCCGTTTTTTTTATTCAGATCCAAAAGTGAGGAAAGCAAGTGTGATACAAAGTTTAAGTTAGTGGACCTACGACCTTGATCTGTGTATATGGGACGCTTTCTAATGATGATGATTAGGTATACAAAGTTATATCACTAATACTGAAAGGGCTCCAAAACTGGAGTGGAAATGAAAGTGTGATTGAAAACTTAAAATACCGATCAGTGACAATGGTCTTGAAGATAGGAACTTGAATGATGCTACGCAAGCATACCAACATTCAACCAATTATGTCTAAAATGTCTAAAAAGTTAAATTTTATAGACCTATATAGAAGTTTGATAGTAAGTATAAAATTGTAAGCTGTAATTTAAACAATATATATTATTCTCAATGTTGTGTATAACATACCTGGTAATGATGATATTAAGTTTACAAAGTTTCCTTCATCATTCTCATGCATCTCTTAATTAATATAGCAAAATGATATGTGTGATAGAAAACTTGCTTATAAAAGTCAAGTCCAATTGCAACCATGACTGACCTCGATTTGCAATTGAAAAATCCACTGGTAGTCTTTGTTACTCGTTTAATTGATTACTTGATAACAAACTCAATAGACCTAGATTCATCAGCAAATTGTTTGATGGTAGATATGGGAATATGCAATTTCCAGTTGGATCTGACTGATAAATTATAGTAATTTATGTCTGCAAAGTCATCAAGAAGAATATGTATATGTACAATATGGCCCAAATCCTTCTTGTAACTGATATTATTAAAAGCCAATGGGATGCAAATTCAAAGTTAATCAAGGGCAGTAGCTCTGTAAAATATGATTATTATTGAACCTTTAAGTCTTAAAACTATTATAAGTTCTGAAATTAAGCAAAATGTGTGAATACTACTGTTCATAAACTATTGGGATGTCTATAGGCTGAGCAAAGCTGTAACTGTATAAAATATAGTAAACATCTGACCACTGTCCAAGTCATCCAAGGCCTTGTTGAGTAAAACATCAAATTTGGTTGAAAACAAAAACAGGATGAATGCTTGTGTGTTAACAAGCTACTCAATGTATGATCCAAGTTGACCAAAGGAAAGAACTCTCAGAAACACAAGCCAAAGTTGCACATCACTAAATTTAAGCACTCGCTTTTGTGGGGAACAACAACACGTTACTGGATGACTGCTGCTAACATGCTTTTCACATTACCATTATGCAGTTGCATGTATGTGTACATATATATATAAATATATATATAGTGTTGTTCTGATTATCGATTATAATCGATCATCAGTTGGTTGATAAGATAATCGATTGTGTGTAAAGGGAGACTATTTTTTAGGTGTTTGCAAAGCACAAAGGTTAGTAAAACTCCCAGCCACTAAAGCTGACCTGAAAATTATTAAATCCCTTCACAACTACAAATATGAAACCTTATGATTCATAATTAGGAACATATAGTCATTATTACATAGTCAAGTTATTAAATTGTTGATTTATTTCAGTTAAATTGCAACATCTTTTGTAGTATTTATAAACATGGACAAACAAAAACCTGTCTTTCTATACTTTAAATTATGGACACATCACATGTGAACGAAAGAATTTTGGGGGGATTGTAGCAGTATTTCAGTTACATATGACTGATCAGCCATAAAAAGTTGCGTTCGTTTTGTAGAACAAAAGTAACACACAATGTAATATTATTGTCAGGTTAAAGTATATGTGTCATTAAAAGAGATTACTCCTGTACATTTATAAACATATTGAACTCTTGATCAAAGATATAACAGGTTAACAAAACTTAAAATTTGCTCTTAGTAATTGATTATAATCGATGATCAGTTGGTGAAGGGGAACAGATTACAGATTATGAATTTCTGACTGATTCCCATCACTATATATATATAAATAAAACATTCTCTGCTATAGTGAATAATCTCCTTAGTCAAGATGCTACTGGAATGGCAAATTATAGAAATTAAAATTTAAAAAGAAAACAACATCAACGCTTTAAATTTACTTTCTACTTAGGATTACACATCCATGCTAGCTTCCACAACTTTCACATGCAAGTATTTTTCAAATTGTCCCATAATATATTTCTTTACCTGCACAATCTCAGGGTAAAGGAATTTCAAACAAGTTAATCCTTACTCTCTGTAGTGATATTGCTTTGATAGCCTCTTGATCCTCACCAGGTTTCTGACACTGACCGAAAAATCATTGACTGTCTTTTAAGTAAATTTTCTTCCTTCAAATCAAGCAAACGTTTTGGTGTTGGAATGAATTAAAAACCTAAGATTCATAGTTTTTCTTTTATTCATATTAATTTTTAAAGTCATTGTTCTTAAAATATAAAAGGAATTGAAACTACGGTAAATAAAAATAGGAGCATAGTGTTCCAACAAACCATCAACATTCCAATCACAATGATATATGTTAAAAGGTGCACCCCTTTAACTCTTAGTGTTAATAAAGCACAACATTAGATCATAGTAACCTTCTATGGTTTTAAATAAATAGTGGTAGTAACAGCAAGCATCCACTTATCAAGTTTTATGATTGGAACATAAAATGCATCCTATAAATGAACTTTAAACACAAAAATCTGAAGACAGTTAATAAAGCATTAAGCACAGGTCATTGTTATGTGTATTTAATTTGAATTGTTTGTTAGTTTTTTCTCCATGATTATATATGTATAATTCTGTCGTGGACTTGACCTTGTCCCAAATCAAGTTCATAATGTAACTGACCAGTAACATTTATTTTATGGACAACAGAATACAAAGCTAATTTGTCCCGCCATTGTGGAGTAAGTATTCTGATTATTATTAATGTAAACATGTTTATTTTTATCTGAATCTAGGACATAACAGGACATAATAAGTGTCCAACAGGAATAACCCATTCTACATTATGTTTATCACAATCTTTATTAAAAGTTTAATAATATATTTTATCTTTCTGACAACTCAGAATTTGACCCTCATCCTGGTTCTACTTTTGTGTCTTCATTTTTTAAACATAATATTACTTACAGAGCCCAAGCTAGGTCTCTAAAAAAGCATATGCATATGACAGTGAGGCTATGGAGAGAGTCAGGCAATATTTATGATTAGACCACAACAATTTACTAGATGATGATGGAGAATTTTAAAACTTTTTCAGACAATGTGGATAAATTCTTGGCCGTTTTTGCAAGTGACATTAGGTAGTAATATAAACTGGATACTATGAATTTGAAAAAAACTGCTGACTTAACTTCAGCTCTCAACACATTTTGTACAAATTTAGTACAATTTCCAATTTTACAAAAAAAAAATTCTCGCTCTTGTCTGTTACCAAGTTTACAACCATAGAGTTGCAACAGTCATTAAGACCACTTTTTGCAAAAAAGGATGTCAAATTTTTTAAGATGCATCCAACCACCAAGTTACATGATTCTAGGTAGGACAGAATGTACATTATATGCCAAATAATTCATGTAGTCATAAGCTGAATGCAAAATATTGTCACCATGAGCCTCTAATGCTGTGTGTCAAAGCATATTATTAATTTAATAAGTGTAAATGGTGTCTGGAAAAAAATGAATATCAAACACAAATTTTAACCAAAATCGGCGAAGTGTAAATATGGGTCACAATGACAGAGTACTGAAATAAGGATACCAAGTATCATGATTATAGACAGTATGTACACAGCATGCCAAATACCTATATAGTCATTATTAAATATCAAAAACATGGCCTGAAAAATGTGAAATATAGGTTACAGTGACTTTCTCTGGAATGGGTGTAGTACTAAGTGTGATGCATTTAATGCTGGTTTAATGCTTAAAGCATGAATAGCATAAACACCCATTTGTACTAAAGTTAATCAAATGTATTTTATTGGTCATATGGACCTGTTTTGAAGATGAGGGCATATTACTCCTCAAGATGCAACACCCTCACAAAGTTTTGAGGCTCATTGTATAGTATAGGAGACAAAGAGTTACTCCATGGAACTATGCTCCAGTGGGAGAAAGAATTTGTAGGAATTCAAGATCTGACCATTTCTTCCTTATAACTGTCAAGTGTTCAGACAACTCTTATATTCTTCAACAATAACATTAAAAGTTAGTCACTGCAGTATACATATTACATAATCAAAGTACCATTTTCATTTGAGACAATGTAGACATCATTACAAGTCCTTTGGTGAAAACCGCATTTCATAATAATAGTCATTAAAAAGGAGTATTGATAAAAACAATCATCATGGCTATGACTGCCACCATTTCATTTAGGACTTGGTGAAAATCCTTTTGCAATGATCATTGATTCAGTTGATTTGTTAGAGAGTCATAGTGGCAGCCATCCTGGATGTATGACTGTCACCATTTCATTTAGAACTTGTGAAAATGATCATTGATTCAGTTACAAAAGTAGATTGGTAAGAGAGTCATATTGCACCATTTTCAATCAGAGCCATCTAGAAAAAAAAAAACTTTTCTAGCAAAAATCCCATCTTGATAAGACAGTCCCTTCAGGAATAATAATAATACAAGTTTCAAGATGGTTACAATTGTGTCCATATTGCATGTCACATTCATACCATTTTCATTTAGGACCAACAAGATACATGTACCTATTTTAGTGAAAACCCATACTGACATGACAGGGAGTAGTGGTGACAAGTTTTTGAAGATGACTGCTATGGCAGTCATATTGGACATCTGTAGTGTACCATTTTCATTCTAGAACCAACAAAACCATGGGATAAGTGTGTGCGTGTGTATGTGTGTGCGAGTGTTTGTGTCAATTTTCAAGGCAATCCTCCAAGTAGTTTTTGAGATGTGATAATGGACTTGCACTAACTGATGAACATCAGAGGACAGACCATACCCATAAGCTCTTATGATCTATGACCAGTAGAGCTAATGAAAAAACCAAATCATCATGAGCGATTTAAAGAATAAGAAATTAACATAGGCCAGTAAAATATTATTGTAAGAGTGTGGTACTAAGATACATACAATCAACTAGTTTGATGATTTAGGAATGAACAGTGACTGAAATTGAACTTAAGTCAGTGAGGCTTGAAATATGGGCCAGTGGTCTACTTTTTCTGAGAGTGCAATCAACTAGATGCAACCCTATAAAAAGTTTCAAGAATCTTGGAATAACAGTATGTGTATAGGGTGCTTAAAATATCTAGTCATAAGTTATACTGAAAAAAAACCCAAACAACCTAAGCCAGGAATAAAATAAAAAATATAGATCACCATGAGCCAATTTTGCTGCAAGGTCATTGTACTAATAAAGATTTTAGAAATAAAACACAAAATTTAACCAAAGTCTATGAAGCATGAAATATAGATCGCAGATGGGGGTAGTACTCGTCACAATGAACATACTCACCAAGCTTTATGACTCCAGGTACAAAAATATGTATAGTCTACAAAGACCAAAGCTAAATGCAAAAAAATTCAACAAGAATGCACAACCATTGCATCAGTCTCGAGTGGCTGAGTGGTCTAAATCGCTCTCTGTTATGGATCACTGCCATCTAAACTTTTTGTGGGTTCGAGTCTCAGATTTGGCCAATGTGGGTATGTGAAAAAGCTTGCCAGTAGCTTCACGTGGGTCGGTTGTTCTTTCCAGGGGTTTTCCCCAGGTTCTTCCTCCACCATTAATATTGGCCGCCATGTATAGCATATTGTGTGCTGAAAAATGGCATTAAACCCTACAACAAAAACAACCGATGTACATATAAAGTTTGTCCCATCCCCAGGTAGGTGTAATAAAACCCAATGCAAAATGTTCCTCATGAGAAAGGAAATACAGTTAACATTAAGTAAGAGTATTCATATGTATAACCTTTATCTATGCAGACACCAAAGTCCATGTTGGGAGTTGCTCAATAACTTATCAAAATGTGGATGTTGTGTTCACAAGCATGTGCAAACGTGGATAGACAGATGCTAACTATGTCCTCTCTTGCTTATTTCAGCTTCTTTCCTTAAGGCTTGTCATTTTACTTAGTGTGAATTAAATTTTGAGTTGTATATTTTTTTTTTCAAATTTCAAGACAAAATGGTTTGAAAAAGAACTTTTATGCTGTTTTTCTGGGCAAAACCATCATATTCTTAGACTATTAATTTCTAAAAAAAAATAACAACATTTTATCATTCCACTTTTTATTATTTATTATTATTCTGTGATACTCCTCTGGAAGTAGGATATTTTTATACAAAGTTGCAACTGAATTTGCACAGCTTGGAATTGAATCTGAATCTTCTTTGCCTATACCCCATCACTATTAAAAAATGACAATAATCTGATTACCAAAAGAATTTCCAAAAATTCAATACAAGATCATTTTTCAAAAAACTATTTAAGGTTGAAACCATCTCTGAAAATCTTCAGCAATGCTTTTGTTTCAAAGTAGCTGCTGCTGTGGACATACTGATGTCTGACTGGCACTGTTTTCATTTAGGGCCAACAAGACATCATAAAAAAAGACTTTTGGTGCAAATACTACGTTGATAGGGCATTCCATTTTGGAGTAATGATAACAAGATTTTTAAGTTGGCTGGCTATCATAGTGGCCATATTGGACATCAGATTGGCACAATTTTCATTTCCGACCAACACCAAAAGAAGTCTTATGGCAAAAATATAATACTGATGACTAGCTATCTGGAAGTAGCAAAAATTAGATTTTAAGGACTGGCATTGCTGTGACTATTTGGAAGTCAAATTGGAACCATTTTTTATTTATTACCAAATAGACATCACCAGCAGTCTCTGAATAAAAATTCCATGCTGAATTAACCATTTATTACTAAAAAGTAGCGATAACAGAATGTTCAATATATCCACTGTGGTGGCTATATTTAATGGATGCCCGAGCAGCACCATTTACATGCAGGACCAATAAGATGTCATGAGAAGTCTTCTGATAAAGTAATTTGGCCAAAACCCCATGCTGATATGACCATCCATTTAGGAGTAGTGATTACAAGATGTTAAAGATGGCTGCTGTGGTGGCAATATTGATTATGCAAGCAGAATCTTTTTCATTTAGGACCAAGCAGACATTGTATGATTCTCTTGAATGCTTCATTGCAATATTATTTCAGGTGGAGTAGCAATAACAATGATTGACAAAATGGCTGCTGAGGTGGCCAAACTTGTGTGCTAACAGACAGACAGGTGATGTGTGTGTGTGTGTGTGCGCATGCATGCATGTAGGTAGGTAGGTATGTAGGTAGGTAAGTAGGAAGAATCCTGCTGACAGAGGAAGAACCCTGGAAGACACAAAGAAAATCTGTAGACCAAGTTAATGACAAGCTGAAATATAATCATCCATTCTGCGGGTTCCTCATAGGCTGATTTGTCTCAGGTGATCATCAATACATATGACTGATCATCTCACCTCTGTCCATATTGGTGCGAGTCTTGGCTTGTCAAGCATGGGTATGTGAAAAATCCTACCATTAATTCCATGGGTCAGTGGTTCTTATCTGGTGCTTCCCTCCTTCTTTGGTTTGTTGTATTAAGACTCAGCAACATGTGAAGATTACTTGGTGCTGAGGAATAAAATGCCCACTTAGAGACACCACAGCTGACTTGCCAAACACAGGATTTTTGTAAATCTTTGGTATGACACAGATGAGATTTGAACCTGCGACCTCCAGCATCTGAGGAAGATGCTCTAACCACTAGGCCACCGGAGGGGTTGATTCTGATTGGCTTATTCAAACAGAATAAATAATCATATTGGGTAACTATGGCAAGAAAGGTTTACTCTTCCTTGACTGGTTAAGTAGATTTATGCATATTTCAAGGAAAAACATGGAAATATCTGCAAAGGAAGCAATGGGTGATAAAGGAGTATAGAGTATTATCACCTATGGATTGCAATGATAGGAATGCTGTTGATGTATTAAAAATTGGTAAAAGATGACTGAGATTCTAGCAAATGCTGGAGATGTATTATTGATCTGAAAAACAATGTTCAACTTGTGTGCAGGACTAATGAATGAAAATATTAGCTGAAATCCGTTTATTGACAAAGTTGCTGAAGTATAAAAAAAATGCATGCAATTTATTTGGTGACAAAGAAATTTTATAACTAAATCCATATCAGATTAAGAGTTTGGGCTAAAAAAAATGGTCCAAAAATAACTGTCATTATAGTTTGAAAATTAGATTTGCGAACTAATTTGCAAAGTGGTGTAAAACTTCTGAATAGACATTAGTAACTGAAGCTTGAGGAGATAAGCAGTCATGTGTGTGTGTGTGTGTGCGCATGCATGCATGTAGGTAGGTAGGTATGTAGGTAGGTAAGTAGGAAGAATCCTGCTGACAGAGGAAGAACCCTGGAAGACACAAAGAAAATCTGTAGACCAAGTTAATGACAAGCTGAAATATAATCATCCATTCTGCGGGTTCCTCATAGGCTGATTTGTCTCAGGTGATCATCAATACATATGACTGATCATCTCACCTCTGTCCATATTGGTGCGAGTCTTGGCTTGTCAAGCATGGGTATGTGAAAAATCCTACCATTAATTCCATGGGTCAGTGGTTCTTATCTGGTGCTTCCCTCCTTCTTTGGTTTGTTGTATTAAGACTCAGCAACATGTGAAGATTACTTGGTGCTGAGGAATAAAATGCCCACTTAGAGACACCACAGCTGACTTGCCAAACACAGGATTTTTGTAAATCTTTGGTATGACACAGATGAGATTTGAACCTGCGACCTCCAGCATCTGAGGAAGATGCTCTAACCACTAGGCCACCGGAGGGGTTGATTCTGATTGGCTTATTCAAACAGAATAAATAATCATATTGGGTAACTATGGCAAGAAAGGTTTACTCTTCCTTGACTGGTTAAGTAGATTTATGCATATTTCAAGGAAAAACATGGAAATATCTGCAAAGGAAGCAATGGGTGATAAAGGAGTATAGAGTATTATCACCTATGGATTGCAATGATAGGAATGCTGTTGATGTATTAAAAATTGGTAAAAGATGACTGAGATTCTAGCAAATGCTGGAGATGTATTATTGATCTGAAAAACAATGTTCAACTTGTGAGCAGGACTAATGAATGAAAATATTAGCTGAAATCCGTTTATTGACAAAGTTGCTGAAGTATAAAAAAAATGCATGCAATTTATTTGGTGACAAAGAAATTTTATAACTAAATCCATATCAGATTAAGAGTTTGGGCTAAAAAAAATGGTCCAAAAATAACTGTCATTATAGTTTGAAAATTAGATTTGCGAACTAATTTGCAAAGTGGTGTAAAACTTCTGAATAGACATTAGTAACTGAAGCTTGAGGAGATAAGCAGTCATGTGTGTGTGTGTGTGTGTGTGTGTGTGTGTGTGATTTGGATTTTTAACAAAGCTTTTAACAATTTTTCAGTCTTATCACTATGATGTCTGCAATGAGGCAGTTTATAGTGCATGCTGCATGATGTCCCACCCAGTCACATTATCCTGACACCAGGTCAACCAGTCCTAACACTAGTCTATTAATGCTGACCGCCAAGCAAGGCAGCTGTTAGTACCATTTTTGTAAGTCTTTGGTATGAATGATCAAACCCATGACCACCCTATCAGCAGTCATAAACATATACATTGTTGCAAATGATGAAGGCCATAACCGGATTTTCAAATGGTAATGGTAATAGTATGGGAATTTTACTGTAATATTAAGTCACAAAGATGTATTAATAAATAGCAGTAACTGATTCAAAGATATAATGTAGATTCACAGATTTCTAATCCTTTACCGCATTAATTGTTAGTGTGAAAAATAGGTCACAGTGACCTATTTCTGCATGGTAGTCACTAGAGTCTCCTACTGTATGTGCACAATAAATAATACGCACAAAATTTGTATGACTGAAATGACAGAAGCAATATTAACCAAAAATAAATCCCTCAAACAGAAATGGTGCTTACAGGTTGTAAATATTTTCCAGAAATCCAAAACAGGATGTTGCTTTGGTTTATTGATTCGTCTCAACTGCAGTGTATATTTTCACCACCGCCGATATTCCTAACAAACTCTAACATACCAAATTTTGCAGCAATATATTTTCTTGCATGTCAGAGTGAACATGTTCAGTAGATACCTTCATTGTCATGGTCTTGGACCTTTAACCTAATTCACTGGTAGTAATGTTTTTAATTTCTCCGCCTATGTCAAGATAAAACAACATGATAATTCTGGTAAAATCAACAATTAATAAGTTTCTAAAAGGGGAAGAAAAACAAAATTATTCAAGAGGCATCAAAGAAATGTTCTTTTTCTTTAAATATATCCAGCAAACTAGCTTTCATAAAAAATATTCATACTCACAAGTCATTACAGCTAAACACCATGGTCCTGACCTTTAATACAGTGTTTGATTTGGTATTTCACAGTTCAGGAACACAAGTTGGTTATTTAGTGCCCAGGTGGTTGGATGGAACTACCTGGTCCAAGGACCATAAGTGGTAGCTAATCTAGTAATAGGACTTATATTTTTTCAAGTTCATAATGATAATCACTAAGCCACATGGGTTCAAATTGTAAAACAAATGTTCAAATTCTGTCCAGTTGATAAAGAAACTGCCTAAAGGAATGTGAAGGCATTAGATCCCATCAATCATCTAGTTCACAGAAATATAACTAGACAAAATAGAGCCAAAATTCACTTTTACAAGTACAAAATCACTGTGTTGCTAAGCTCACTAACAACAAAGCATGCAATGACCTTTGGCTTGATTTGGTTTGGTTGTAAAGATTTGCTCACAAAAATGTGCATACATTGATATTATATGAATAATATTGATTCTGAACCTCTTAAATACTGGAACAAGCTTTTTAATGAACACCTGAGCTTAATGGCCCTATGCAGAAGTAGCAATGACAAGATTGTCAAGGTGGCCACCAAAAATGGTCATAATGGATGTCCATGGGATACCATTTTCATTTATGACTAACTAGACATTACAAGAAGTCTTTTTATTGAGATCTCCATGTCAATACGATTTCACATTCAGGATGCATAGCAGCTTATAGCAATATTTTCAAAATAGTCATTATGGATGTCTGAGTGAATTTTCACTACAGATCAACCAGACCTTAGAAAGAATGCATATATACGGTATAAAGTTTTAATCCTCAATTAGTGTAAGAGTAGTTGTTATAACCAACATGTGCTAATGAACAGAAGATGCAAAACAGGCTATTATAAAAGCTCTTTTAGTCCAAGACCAGTAAAACAAAAATACTTGTGCTTGGGAAGCAGGTTAAAGTGAGTTACCTTTTAGTAAACAATGTTGGACTTTAAAATGGTTCTACTGTAAGGAATAAATAACTTTCATGTATTTTAGTAAATGTAAGTTCCAATAATCAAAAAGTGACAATTACATTCAACTTCCTCACAAAATTATGGTTTCAAGTTCTGGTTCTGAAATTGTACATTGTCAATTTTTTAAGATTTGTACACAGGAGTATATAGTCAACGATATCATGTCAAAAATGTATGGACTAATGTATGTCAATTCAAACAAAATGTCTTCTGTTGTGAAAACCTTGATGTATTAATTTACTACATGGATATGACATTTGTGCAGACATGTGCTGCATCAGAGCCAGATCCTGGTTATATCTGGTTACATTTACATCATATGGAAAAATTTAAAAATTGCTATTCACTCACACCTTGCAGAGAGCTGTGCATGAATGATATTGATGGACAGAAAAAGGACAGAGTCCAGGATGTAGTTAACCTCCGATCAAAATTAGGTTATAATAATTAAGTTTTTGTACCTCATGTTTCTGAATATACATTTTTTTTAATAATCCACGTTCTAATATGATTATGCAAGTTATTGTAAGCTTGACAGATCTTTATTTAGTAAAACTGTTATAACACAACATTACATCCCAAGGTACACATACCTGGACAATATGTCAAACCTAGATAACAAGGGGAAAAAGTCAAATTAATATGGCTAAAAAGGTTTCAAAGACAGTTAGTTGAATCTGATTCCTAAACAGTATTTAAATCTGCACAAACAAAAAGCACTGCCACAGGCAAAAACCATATCTTCTACTCTCTCCTGTTTAACCCCACCCCCAAACCCAACATACACCCAAATAATGCATCAACAGCTGCTTTAAACCAATGGGTCAAATGATTATGTCTGATATAAAAGATGATCGCAGGAGGCCCCTATTCCATGGTAATGGATGAATTACAATGAACAAGTGACTTGAATTTCTTTCCTCTTTTTACATTTACACATCCAGTAATCCAAATCTTTGAGGTTGATTTGACAATGACATCTGCATGATAGTGCAGTTACCAGTGAACCACTTGTCCATTGATGCATTCACCATGAACCAATTATGCCATGGTGAACATTTTGCTGCCCCTACTGTTATGAGATCAGACATCATAGAAGTGACATCAGAAACAAGGACTATTAGATTGAGATGATTTTAATCTAAAACTCGTAATATTTTTAAGGAATATAATATTAATCTGGATAAGAATCATCACAAAAAACTGAGACAATACTTTCATAAATTGAAGCTTTTATAATCTCCTTACAGTTCTCTCTTTGGGACTCTTTAGAGTCATGAAATGAACTAGTTGCATATCAATAATATGTCATCTCTATGCACCATTTCAATATTTGTGGTAAAAAACAAAACAGAGGGAAAATTACAATTAACATTTAGCCACAATTGATCCTGGACAGAAAAGAAGACAAACATTTCAGGCAAATAATTTATTTGCACGTAAACAAAATAAGATGAATGGAACAAAGTCATTCTGACTAATGAACACAATGATATATGTAATGACTGCAGTGTTAACCACAATAGATCTTTATTATAAAAAAATACAATTTTTATCTTTGGAAATATAAAAACAACTGGCTATATCTTGAACATTCTAAATCTATATATGAACATTTTACATCCTGAACACTGTATGATATGTACATGTTTTATATCCTGAAGAAAATGATTTGTATATGAACATTTTGTGTCCTTAATACTCATCCAGCTGTACGTGAACATTTTGAATCCTTAACACTCTCACTGATACGTGAACATTTTGAATCCTCAACACTCTCTCACCGATACGTGAACACTTTGAATCCTTAACACTCTCTCACCGATATGTTAACATTTTGAATCCTTTGAATCTCTCTCTCACTTGTATGTGAACATTTTCCCTGAGAAATTATGAGAAATTCTGTCTCTCAATGATACTAACGTCATGAGCATTAGCACCTTCAACGGGATTAAAATTTGAGCACACACTTGACTTTGAAAAAGGCAAGAAGACATGTCATTTAACAGAATCATTCTTTGTTACAAAACTAGTTTAATACTTTCATAGTAATGAATCTTCTTAAAGCATTTGAACACTAAATTTACTTAGGGCTCATAAATCTGGGTTTCTTTTAATGTTTTTTTTTTTAAAATGATTTAATGCCATTTTTCAGCACAATATAGGCTATACATGGTGGCTAGTATTAATGGTGGAGGAAGAACCCGGAAAACCCCGGAAAGAACCACCGACCCATGAGAAGCTACTGGCAAGCTTTCTCACATACCCACATTGGCCGAATCCGAGACTCGAACACATGCAGACAGAGGTGAGATGGCAGTGATCCATAACAGGCAGCGCTTTAGACCACTTGGCCACTCGGGGCCCCTAACAATAAATCTGGGATGTATAATTTTGATTTTAAACATGAAAAAGTAATTCCTCAACCTCAATTCCAGTAAAAATTTTCAGTGTAGATTCAAGTATCTCATGGCTAGTCAGATATACTGAAGCAGTTTCCCCAATGTGTCAAATAAGACTCAAATAATGAGCTAACATACCCGTTTTGTAATGGGGCCTTGACCTTTAAAGTGAAGATCTAAAAATGGACTTAAAAGACCCATTCTTAAAACATATGGCACAATGCCAGTGTAAAAACCATTTTGTTTCCTACAGTTGTTGTTTAAAAAATGCCCCCTAAAATACACGAAAAATATTTTCCTGCAGTTAAGACAACATTCAAAATACATAATAATAAAAGTTTGTGGTACTGTATTTAGGATGCAACCACTCTCACGCCAGCCAGCATTAAATAATTGATATACATATCATGTCTCATAGATTCGTCAATGAACCATAGAGGAATTAGAATGAGAACAAAAACTTTTCCCCTATATATTTGTGTTTGGCAAGTGATGACAGTAAAATGAACTGATAATAAAAAGTTTATGCCACCTTCCCGAAATGAATATACTACACTGATATGTTGGTTCCTACTGCAAACAGTTAAAACCCAGGTTTGACATCACATAATGCACTGACAGATCAATGTCTATGTTGTTTATTTTACTAATTAGTTCTACCAAACTGCATACAGCCTGATCTGCTGGAGAATGAAGTGATGACAGATCTGGGTCTGTGCAGAGTGCAAATGGATCCATCGTATAAGCAAGTATACATGGTAAGAATATAGTAAGACACATTCTTCTAAAGTCATATGGTGTGAATAATTTTACATAGAATGAATGGTGCATAAGAATAATGGGTCACTTCAATATGTTTTTCAGTATTTTAATTATCAGGATAAAATCTCCAAGGCTACAATCAAAAATTAAATTTGGATTGATTTGTCTTCCCTGATGAAATCTTAGATCCTCTGGTCTATTTATTCTTCAAGTAATACAGACTTTAACAGTAGGATTTAATTTTGGTTAGTGGGTCTTTAGTGGGTGGATGGAGTTGTTAGCATTAAACTATCAAATGTGGTTCGAGTGAAATTGTCATTATTAAGCTATAAGCTATAAATTGGTAGACTTGTCAGTATTAAATTAACAAATATGGATTGGGTAGAGATATCAGTATTAAATATTGATGGAGCAAGATGGGTTGTTGGGATTAAACTATCGAATGTGTATGAAACTGGTTGCGGTTGTCAGTATTCAAATAAAAAATGTGGGTGGGGTAAGATTGTCAGTATTAAATTAACAAATTTAGCTACATTTGTATCTGTCAGGAGGTAACAGCCACGACTCCAAGAACTCTGCTCTTCATTTTACTAACTTAATCTATCACACTCAGAGCACTTTAATGTCTATCACTCTGACAAATTTTGATATATGCTACTGACTTAAACGTTTTTCAAAGCTATATAAAAATTCATTGAGAATGCATTGCATTTTCTGTCCATTTCACTACACTATTTAATACTGAAATTTCAAGGCATATTAACACATTAACCTTTGAACCCGACAGGCCGGTTTACCGGCCTAATCTAACGGTGTATATACCCGAAAGGCCGGTATACCGGCCTCGCTATCTACCGTCATAACCCAACAGGCAGGTATACTGGCCTGTGGTATGTTATTTGCTAGATTCGCTATGGTATTGTCAAAATTTGCCGGGGAGGCTCGGGTTAGGGTGCCATAATATGGGGGAGATTAGGGTTCAAAGGGTTAACCCCTGGAGGTTTTTGATGTTTTTGCATGAAATGCGAGTAATAAAACCCATTTTGTGGGCTATTTCATAATACATCCAAATACATAGATTTCCAAGCAATTTTCCATTAGCCTAATGCCTAGTTGTGTTAAAAAACATTATGTTATATTGGTTATTTTGCTCACACATTAGCAGAAGGGGAAAAGTTCAAGTTCTTTTTTTTGCTTAACAGACCTATCATTTTCGTATGGAGACCACACTTTGTTTAAAATGCCCACCTTATCCTACTTTTTTTGCACAGGTTCACCTGTTGGTGTGCAGTTCAGACTAGTCTGCTTTAGATCTGAGACCAAAAAGTCTGGACACAAAATCCGATTCTAACCACGGGCGAATTTTGGGTCGAAAAGAAAACGGGTAAAAAAAAAAGTTTTTTCTCTGCATTTTGTTGTGCAACTAAAATGTCCATATCATTGTAGAGCAAAATCTGTCTACCTTTCTGTAACACCACCCACTTCAGTGTATCATATATGACCTTAGTGCTACAAAGATTGGCAGTAGGCTACTACCACCTGCCTGTAAATTTGGCGCCAGGGTTTAATGTGTTAATTCCTAAAATTCAGTAACTTCTGCAAAGCAATAAACACTATTACAGTACTCCCTTATTATATACTGTCTTACAGTAAGACTGGCTAAAAGTATTCCCATATTATACTGCTGTCTAACGGAACTATATGGTATAATGTCTTACAGTAAGCCTGCCTAAGGTATTCCTTTATCAAAATGCTGTCAATCATGAGACAAGTACAGGCCTTATAATGAGACTGCCTTATAATGAAGTACATGATATAATTTTAGCACCACTTAGTAAAATGGGATCGAAGACCATCTTTGCCTTATAAATGAAACTATGTTATCATGAAGGGCGTAATAGTGAGGGGGTGCTGCCTTGTGTAGACTAATACAATGTAATGTATCTACAACTTGATAAGCGTAATATCAACACTAAGTGTTCAAGAGACAGCCAGTCATTTTAAAAAAAAATTTTTTTTCTAAATGCGTGACAATAAAAAGTCGCTCGATGTAAGTATGTGAAGTGGTTGGCTTAGAAACCTATGCTTCTTCCTTTATAACAGGTCTTCTTATTTTCTTTTGTAAACATAATATTGAAAATCTGGTAATACAATGTGATTAATCAGTTAAATTTTTATCATGTATACAAATATGAATATTTGAAAATGACGTGCTCAAGATTTACAATAGTAGACTAAATTTGAGAATAATATTATAAAATTATTGACCTTTGTATTGGTGATTATTAAGTTTTATGAACCAGTAAGTTTCATATTGTAGCTAATACAAAGCAGATCAATATGACTGGGTTTACTGATTAATAAAATGTCAACTTCAGCCAATCACATGACTCTAATTGTTTTATTATACCATAAAAGGCAATATTCTAAAATATAACTTGTCTGAATATAGTGAAATTGCAATTTCAATCGTATGTCACCACAACAAATATGATATGATGTCAAAGCATTATTGCAAATCACATTCCACTGTATCAGACAATGAAAAAAGCATCTCTCAATGTAATGATGTCATAATTAAAATTACTGAGTAATAAAACAGAAATTAATCAGCTCTCAGGGTGTACATACAATCCAAAATGCTTACAAAGAGCACAGAGTTACATGGGGTAAATACCAATTTGAGAATTGTTTGCATTTGACTATAACAGAAACTGAACAAGAGTTCCAAGTCTGCCTGATATTGCTTATCTGGTGGTAACTGGCACATCTGTGCTTGTGAATGCAAATTCATACCTGTATTTAAAACAGTTGCCAAAACAAAAATTTGGTGAACTTATTTACAACAATATCTATTAATACTGGTGTTGATTATCGTTTTTAGACCATAAACATAGGAGATTAAAACTTGACAGCATATTCTACCTCATGTTTATTTTTATGCTTGCATTTTGTAGACAGAAATAAAATTGACAAAATAAGGTCAGTAATTGTGTTTTTTATATATTAAAATGTTCATCTGGTATTGTGTATTCATTGCTGTATGATCTAATTGATAGCCCAATATTGTACATCTAGATTTGCCTGCCAGAGATTGGAATTTTCATTTCTTTGTTTATGTTTAGATTTAAATATTTGTATATATTTTTGGACAAAAATGTCTATATTAGATTACAGATTACTCAGTTTAATCATCAACATAATTTTTTTTAAAGTAATTTAAAAAGAATGTAGGCATGCTTTATTATAACATTAAATTATGGTTAACATAACATAGTAATTCTAAATAGTCCTCATTATACTTTTAATTCCCTTGCTTTAATTGGCAAACTGGCAAATACAGGATATATGTAATTTTGTCTTGTCTAGTCTAGTCCATGGATCTGGATAAGATATTTAAAGGTTTTTCTCTGTTTAGCAATGATAATGATATGTGATGGTAATTTTCTTATCATTTATAAATAAAAGTCTTCCTGCCAAGAGTCTTTCTGTCAAATTCTGCTGATCAGTGTTTTTATCAATTTTGTGAAGTGCTAGCCATATCTAATGAGAATTTTGCATCATTTGCACAAAATCTGGAAGTCCTTCATACCATGATGATATTTGCCAAAGTTGGAAAAAGTTGGTCCATTGGTTTTTGAGAAGTTTAAAACAGCAATTTTTGACAGACACATAATGTATTAAGGACCATACAATACATGTCATCACAGACGGGCGAGCTAATCATGTTGTTGTTGCCTTAGGGCTTAACACCATTTTCAGCACAAGATAGGCTATACATGGCTGCCAGTATAAATGGTGGACGAAGAACCCAGGAAGACCCTGGAAAGAACCACAAACCCACAATAAATTACTGGCAAGCTTTCTCATGTACCCTCATGAGCCAAGCCCGAGACTCGAACCCGTGCAGACAGGTGAGATGACTGTGATACGAAATGGTAAGCACTTTACACAACTCGGCTACTCAGGGCCCCTGGTAAACTAATTAACATACATATTTAGCTGATGGCTGTTAGCACTGTTTTGTATCTGAAGGTACTTTCCAGGTTGAATTTGACTTCGTCTTAACTCACCACTCAGTGGAATGTAGCAGTCTAGTATGTACAGTCATAGATCCAATTAAAAACAGCATAGTCTGACCTTGGTAAAACATTTTTTTTCTGTTCCAGTCATAGCTGAATGCAAAAAGAATGGTATTTTACCCCATTTAACACACTTAACTGATTTCAGTACTTCCCATGGAACCCCCCTCGTTCATCATGTCTATGTACCTGTTCACCTTTATTTAAAAATAAATAAATCATTTTAATGAATTAATATAGTGATACGAGCAAGATAAAGGAGTTTATATTTAACTAAGAGTTCAAATAATGAAGAGGCCTTTAAAAGATCTACAAGAAATTATAATGTTGCCTGTTTGAGCTTTTATTTCTGATGAAATTTCCAACCACTGCAGCATAACTTACATCCAATTTTAATGGAAAGACATTGTAAATGTAGCAACAACAAATTACAAAGAAGCAAAACCAAAAGGGATCAATAAGGATCAAGTGTGGCTTTAAAAACAGAAAAATAATCTTCATGCATAGCATGGCAGACATGAGACAGACATTTAATCATGCAGGAGGTGCATGCCATATTCCTGAAAAGTAAAATCATTGGTCAGTGAGTGACATGTTGACATCAAAAAGGATCAATAAGATCTTGATCCAAAAATTTGAATCTAGGTCAAACTTCCAATGAAACAAAAAGGGAATTAAATTATCTGACAGTGTAATGCATGGCATATATTCCAATACTTGCAAATCTGATTTGTGTACAGGTAATATTAATAAAAATACTGAGCACATATGATCTCTCACTGATCCCTTTTGATGTACAATAGATCATTTCCCTAGAACATGGTGTCAATGTTCTTTGCTGATGTTGCAGAAACAATGGCAAACTATATTATCTGGAATTCCAGGATCATTCAAAACCATTTAAAAACTGAAGCTAATTTTATATTAGGAATAATAATAACAAAAAATTTGAGATCATAAAAACCAACAATAGTCAAATATTTTGTCAAAATAAAAAAAAAGAACAACAAAATTGTTCATTAATCTAACTTTAATTAAACAGAAGAAGAATCATTGAATGTTCTAGCTGTAATTAGAACATTAAGTGTTTATTATAATGTATGCTATGGAAATAAATGGGATATTATCTTGTTTTCATTTTAGCTCCAGAACATTTTACAGCGACAATATTTTTGTTTAGTGACTTACTTTTATCTATATATATTTGGCAAACATATAAACATAGTACAGAATTAACTGATATATAACTACATAAATAAGGTCTTTTTCTGTCTACAAATGTAAGAAAATCTTCACTTTTACAATTTTTCTTTCGGGAAAGAAAATTGCCTTAAAATAAAATATTAACGTCAACAAGAATTTAAAACAAAACATAATTTAACATCTTTCCATAACAAGAATTTTTAATTCTAAGATTTAAAATCACAACCAGTTTCATTATGAATATAACTTCTCATCATGCAATTAAAAAGAACACTGATGCCATGTTATTCAGCATTGTAACTGCCACAGTTATCAACCTCAATCTGAGGACAAAATATTTTTAATGTAAGCAAACAACAACCTGCAGTATGAAGGGAATAACATTTTAATGGGAAAATATTAAATGATAATAATATCTAATGCACAGAATCGATATGTATTTTGCTTTTTGTAAATCTACACTTTAATACATCAAAGACCTTCTGTGGGTGCAATTAATAACCAAGCATTTTGGTTTAGTGTTTTATGGCACAAAAAAACCCTAGTTGGTTATTTAGTGCTAAGGCAACACAACCATGGTAGCTGTCTTGGGGTGATTTGATTCCAGGATTTAAAAACCCACACTCTTTTGGTTGCATGTCTGGCAAACTAAATATAGTATAGGTCCTTTCTCAAAGTTTGATTTGATAGATGTGGTTCTTTACCATACATAAAGATAATAAAAACAAAATCTGTATTTAAGGTCGACCAGATCTTAGCATGACAAATTGATAATCTCCTTCCAGCAGTTACCTAAGCTGGCCATTTCTGAATGAGAATTATGTTTAAAATTACCATTTAGAAAATAATATCTTAAATTGTCTTTTACCTCATAGAGGAATTATTATGCAATATCAACTACAATTTTCTAAGCACCACTGGCAGTTATGATACTGTTTGGCAGGACTAGATTTTGAGCAAATATTTTAAGGCATTAATTGTGCTGTCAAACAATCTGTGTGCCCGAGGGAGACTTCTGCTGTGACTCTTCGGGCGGGTCAGATGCAAGAATATTGCTGAAACTAAAAGCAAGCAAAAGCTGTCAATACAACAAATTTAATATTACAGGATGTGAGCATGATGAGGCAATGTTGTAGAAAATTTTTACGAAAAGTCATATTAAGCATGATTTTACCATACAGACCGTAGCTTAAACAGCCTTCACTTCCTATATTTTTATAACATCATAACAGTATAAAGTTTTACACTTTTAACTTAATGATGATTTTATCCTTGGTGAAGATAAAATCTGAACAAGTATAGGTGGATTATTGTTCATAGAATATGCCACAATAATGCTGGCTTTAAGAACTGTTGGCATTATCTTGCTTTCTATGAAATGAATACATCTTATACTACAAAATCAAATTTTGTGTAATTTTAGCACTGTGTAACAGGTACACCACTCCCTCAATATCTCACAATCCATGGGGTAAACCAGACTGCTACATCATCAAGATTGATTCACCGTAACAGTTAACACAGGTAATGTTGTGCAGGGGAATTTTTAAACAGTCATTATTATGTATGACAAAATCTGTAATGTATTTTTTCATATCAATATTTTTCTACCATAATTTTTTGAATTATGAAATATAAAGATTAAGTTAAATTAAGTCAATGATACAATATAAATCAAAGTTTATAATTTGTATCACAAACAAATGAATGAATAATGTTAATTTGATCAGCCTGAGTTATCAATCATATTATGTCCACTAGATTAATCCAAATGTCTTGGCACTAAATAATCAATGCATGTAGCTGTAAAATGAAATGTCAAAAACAAAACCTTAACAAGCAGGAGCTAATTCACTTGCACATGTATTCATCAACAAATAATGCACTTATAAACTGCCAAAAATTGAATCTAATACCATATTGGTTCTAAATTATTCCTCAAGGTATTAATTTGATATTTTAATATAATCCATAAACCATTGTGTAGTCAGATGGCTAAATTTAACCCAATGTTGTTTCTACTAATAAAGAGCTGGCACATGACAATTATGCTGTTTTGGACATTCCAACTCATAAGAAGAAAATAAGCAAAAGACAACAATCCTTTTAGATGCTGTGGCTCATACCTGATTGCATCAACACAGTTATCAAATGTAGCAAAGGCAAATATTATATAGACTCCAGTGTTTGATTTTGACAAACTATCTGACTGAGCCTCCAAGCAAACTACACTAAAATGGCAGTGTGTTGCAGACACTGTAAATGACATTAAATGATTATTTTTTTAATTTATGCAAAGGATTATCATGTCAAAGGATTATTAAATTCTCAACATTTGTTAAAAATTATGCAAGGCTGAGGTGTTAGGTGAACAGAGTTACTTACTATCATTTTGATATCAGAATACATTTGATTTCGTTTTCATTGGACATGACAGTAAGCACTAATTGGCCAACAAAATCTCTTTATACAGTCCTACCCATTTATGTCGACATCCTAGGGCCCAAGGAAATATTGTCAAGATAGGCAGATGATGAGATAAGTGTTGGGGAAAAGGGGGGGGGGGGGGGTGCCTGAAAAAAGATAAAAGTTAAACTTTGTCAGCAAAGGGTGACCCGTCGTCAGTAAATAGCATTTATACTCTGAGAAAACAATGGAAATTTTGAGTACAAGAAGACAGAATCAGTGTGAAATACATTGGCATATTGACAAATTACATTTTGATTACCTATGTGTAGTAAAATCCAAATTAAAATATTGCATTGATCACATCCTGATACGAAAAACATTACGATATTTAACGTTGGCATTAGCACATGCTTGGATAGTTGTCACTTACATGCTTCATGTACATGTACTTAAATTGGCCTCGATTTTAGTCAATCTGTTCCCATTTTATTGAGGCTACCAAGGGGGATAGGTCTATTCACCTGGAAGTGAAAAACTGTCAACAGTACATGTATTCTCCACAAATACTTTTTTATCCGATGTTATGACGAACATTCAAGCGACTGAACCAAACACTTGTTGCAGCGAAGTTCACTACACTAAGTTTTTTTTGCAAATGCTTCATTGAACCATTTTATGGCTTCCTCCACGTCTTCAAATGTAGAAGTCTGAGTCTTGCTTCTTCTTTTGGGGAGCGCAGTTACCTTCAACGTAGTCTTTATTTACAGACTCAGCAGCTTTCATCCTTCATGAATGGGTGTTATTTTTATGTGAAAAAATTTCACAGACCTCTTTGCGAGCTGTTCATCCCTTAACTTCCTTTATAGTCAGATATTTAGTTTCCAGAGACTGTAAATTTAATTTGCGTTTTATCCTGCTGTTGGTAGCCATCGTAAATGTAAATAAAGTTAAAAACGAAACTTTACCAGAAAAAAAAAAAAAACAAAAAAAAAAAAAAAAAAAAAAAAAATTAAAATAACCAGTCACTTTCAAAGAGATCGGAAACGCACAATCCATATTTTCACGCAATTTTTATATATGGGATTCAGAAAATCATGTATACATGAGTCCTCAATACGCATAAATTTCCTGGAAGGCGAATTTAAGGGCTTGCTAGTCCTGCTTTGACCACCTGTTGACTGGGAAATTGTGTTAATCAATTGATCCTTTTAACTGTGTTGATATTTACAATCAGAAAATTCAGTGACTGAAAGACCCACAGATGTACATGTCATTGTAAGAGTACATCTGAAGAACATGACCCACAAGCTAGGCGGCAAGATCAAAGACTTAACTAGCTGCAGAGTAATGAGAAAATGTGCTACTCTGTTGTTTTTTTGTTTATATCTGACCGCGACATCAAAAGCCTGGCGGCAAGATCAACTAATTGTTGAACAAAGTATGGGTCGGAATTGGCAGTTTGTCGACATAAATGATTAGAAAACAAAGGCTTTGTTAAGCTGGGACCAAGGGCTTCTGTCGACATGAACGTTGATCTTTTATCTCGACGTCGACATAAGCATAACAATTTGATAGTAATAGTAGACCAAGGGACTGGGACTTTGCTTTTTTTGTCGACATAGGCGGCTTGTCGATATAAGCGATGTCGATATAAACGGGTAGGACTGTATTTCACTTTTTCTGTTTTATTTCTCAGTAATATCTAACAATTGGAATGTGTAGAACAAAACACTATATCTCTCTTTGGATATCCAAAGTCAATGGAATTTGGCATAAGAAAGTCTGACTTGGTTATTTCATGGTTTTTGTCTCAAGGAAATTAAGATAGTAAAAATAAACATGGACTGAAAGGCTGATGGGGTACATATTCATGTAAGACATATCATGGGCCTTTGAACTGTATAAATCAACTGCTCTAAATAATTGTTATTGTCCTAAATTTACTTCCCATAACATGTCAAATATTTGTATTAACATCTGACACATTGCTTGGGGAACTATTGTGATTTTTTAAAAGTTTTTCTCCAACTATTGTTTTGTTTATCACAATTAGCATAATAACGTCCAAGGAAGATAACTCTTAAAAGTCTAATCATCTACCTAAGCAAGAGTTGGTTACCATGACACAAATTTACATCAAAGACAGCAGATCGATACTTTTTTTAATTATGTTTGTAAAGTTTGTTAGTATTTTCAATAATACAACCAATCTGATAAAACAGAATTCACATTATGTTGTAATCATGGAAAGTTTAAAATGCCTCCAGACAAAAATGGGAGTCACATATAATTTTTTAAACATGTTTGTGAGTTGTCATTACATGAATTAACAAGGGAGTGGTGTATTCAGACAAAGCAACAAAATTAAAGTCCATGGATTCAATACCTACTTATAAGTCTGGTCAAACTGCAAACTGTGTATACCCAGATTTTCTGTCATAAAATGTATTGGCAGATTTGGGTCATAGTAGTTTGTTCAGAGTAATTAGTAGGATGAACATCACAGATCCCAATTTGCTAGCACATTATGCAATGGCAGATTAAGGTCCGTCTTGATTGCAGATAGAACAGACTTATAAGCAATTATAAAATGGTAATCAAAGACATTTGTGGATTGTGTCTAGTAGAGTCAATTTTTCTTTATCGAGACATTTTCTTTGTTAGAAGGTCAAATGTACAAAAATCTGATAATCATGTTCAATGAAAAAATTGAGATTAAAACAGAAACAAATCACTGACTGATAAACGAGATTAAAAATCCATACAACCACACTGCAAAACTCTGACAGAAAAACAAATCTTTATTCATGCTGTGTATGGAAAGGTTTAAGATCTAGAGTGTTGTGAAGAACAAAATATAAATTTGAAACATTACATTCATGAAACTACTAAAACTAATGGGAATCCTCATCATGCACACATTTTAAAGAGAGAGAGAGAGAGAGAAAGGGACCGAGAGGAAAAGCATTTTATTATTTCCAAATTTTATGACCATATCAAATACTGACCAGATAAGTTTTATAATGACTTCAACAGACAGGGACTACAAAGTTCAGATTAAAGTCGCCACTAAAGTAAATTAGTTTACTTACAAATTCCATATAGAGGACTTCTTTTTAGCATGTGAGAGGTCAGGATGTTCTCTTGAGGCTCTGATCATTTCAGTCCAGCGTACTGCCTCCTGAAGCTCCATCAGCCTTTCTTTGTACTGATTACGCTCCATTAGGACACGAGCCATCTCAACTCTTGTAAACCGCTTCCTCTGGGCCATAGGCACATCATCCTGAACCAAGCACATATAAACATGTGATCAACAGAACAAAGGACACATATTTTAACAGAATTTTTCTCCAGGACATATGTGATGTGACAGGTGTGTTACACTATAATCTTGCTATGACTGTTATCACTGTCACAATGTTTTTACTTAGAATCATCTTATTAACTGAAAAAACTGACACTAGTAAAATTATGCTCTTAATTTACGGCTTATCATTTTAATTAAAGTTGCTAAATTTTGTTGAGCAGTTTTCAATGATAAAAGTTGTCTTAATTTTTTTCTTGTTTATTTTAATGATATAATATCTTCACTGTGGATTGGCATCAATTATGAAAAGTTGAAAGGCCTTCAAGCAACAATATATTCTATGAAAAATGTCAAAGTCTGCTGAGCTGTTTTGTTTTAGAAATTGTTTTTTGCTTCTTATGTTTTTAGTTTCAGCAGCTAATGGTTGTTTCACAAATTTAACATCTCTTACTGTTGAGTAGTATTTTAGGAAAATGTTTTAAAGGTTTATCTATTTTTAGTAATGGTGGCCACATTTGATGGCAGAACTGTATATGCTGTATAAAACTTGAAAGCTCTTCATACCAGGACACTTCTGTGTCAACTTTTGTCTAATAATATTAAGTAGTTCTGAGAAAAAGGTTGTTTAAATTTGTTTTATGCTTTAGGAACAGCTCCCTTGACATTAGTACATCTGCTCTGGTAGTGTACTGGTTTGAACATCTGCTTCAGATGTGGGAAATTTCAGGTGTGAACCCCAGCCAAGTCATATCAAAGACTTAATAAAAATGGTTTATATACTGGTTATGTGGCAAATATGACTGAAATTGTTTTAAAGCTATATTAAAAATCCCAAACACACACATTAAAAGCACAGACATTTGTAGAAATTTGAAAGCCCTTTGTGCTGGGATGCCTTTATTCAAGTTTGGTTAAATTCTATCAAGTGGTTTTTAAAGAATCAAGATTTTTCATTTTTAGTAAAGGCAGTCAAATAGGATATAAATCAAGACCACTTGTGGAGACACTAGATGGTTTCTGAGGAAAAATTGTTGAAAGGGTTTTCTATTTATAATAACAGCAGCCATATTCAAAAGTGGATTGGCATCTTTTGTACAAACAAGTTAATTCATGTGAGGAAGTTTTCTGTTTAAATTTATTAAAAAAAAATTTCTTAAAGAAATGAAAAAGTCATTTAAAAGATTTTTCTTCTATTTTTAGCAATTGTTTAAATTTTTTCTTTATATTTTGATCTTAACTAAGTAATTAACAGGATGATATGAATATTCCTTCTGTGACAACAATAATAAATGAACAGCAGATACATATGATTTCTGATATAAACAATTTTAACAAACAAAATAACCATTTCTCTTCTTTTGTAAGGGACCATTAAAAGTTATTTTTTAAATCACAAACTCAATTTTTTGTGTGCGTCAATCTTCAGAACTTTCTCATCAGAACTAGATTCATATTTTCTATTTTAAGTGTGTGTGTGTTTTGGAGTTTTTATTTTCCAGTCATATCACTAGGATGTCGGTAGTGTGGCAATTTATAGTGATGTGAAGCACTGGGGCATTATGTCACACCCAGTCACATTATCCTAACACCAGGCTGACAAGTCTTATCATTAACCTCTTAATCCTGAGCACCAAATAGCTGCTAGTACCATTTTTATGTCTTTGGTACGACTGGGCAATAGTTAAAACCCCTGACCTTCCTCATCCAAGGCAGAAACTCTAGCCACCAGAGTGGTACAATATTAATTTGTGTAGATATATTTTCACAATACAACTTTAGTACCACATCTTTATCCATCAAAGACTGAAAATAAAAACATTATTAAAATTGTTTCTCCAAACTGATTTATTTTCTAGAATGTTGCTCAGTGTAAAACCATGCATTTATGTAACCATTCGATTTGAGGAAATATACTTGTAAATTAGCTTTAAAAGTTTCAGCTTACACAAAATATTTTATTCCAAATAACACAATGTAATGATGAATTACAAAATGTTAAAAGATAAAATAAAACAAAGAACAGTAACAACTGTGCCAGTATGTACTTGTTTTGTTTTTTTATGGTTTAACGTCATTTTTTCAGCAAAATATAGGCTATACATGGCGGCCAGTATTAGTGGTGGAGGAAGAACCCAGAAAAACCCCTTAAAGAACCACCGACTCACGAGAAGCTACTGGCAAGCTTTCTCACATAACTACATTAGCCGAATCTTAGACTCAAACCCACGCAGACAGGCCAGTATGTACTAGATCTTAGATACTAAAATATTAACTTGATCTAAGATACTGAGTATATCATACATACATAATCATATACCCCCCCCCTTTACTTTAAGTCTGAATCTACCAATCAGTGTTTCCTACAGCCATTTTAATCAGGCATGGTGCCCTGACCTTATTCTGTGGCAACATGACCCCAGTAATTCATCTTATGTCTCTTTACTATTGAAATATTTCCTGATGTTCTGTAACATGTTAATTTTGGGTTCCAACTCTGGATATGGTCTTGCTAACATGTTTGCAACATAAGTTGTTTCCCCTGCTAAGGGTTGGAAAGAACCAGTCTTAATGATCAGATGTCATTACTGCATCAGTCTGGTTTGAAGTTGGTTCAAAAGAATAAATACATCAACTGCCATGCAATACAAATCCTAATGCATGCAAGTCTTTAAAAAATATGGTCAAAATAAAGCCAACACAATTCTCTGAGCCAAGACCAACCTCTAATGTTGCTATGGTAATGGAAGGATGATTTGTATTGGTTCTGTGGGTTTCATGTAATTTTTCAGCACATGATAGGCTATAAATAGCACATACACATCACAGCAGAGTCAAGAGTTTTGTTTTAATACTATGAAATTATACATCATTCAAATTCCTCTGAACAAATACAAAAGAATGTGGTGAGAACTCTTCATAGTGAAGAATATCCAACACCCAATGAAACCTTTGTTTTAAAAGAAATCAAGTGGATATCTTTAAAATACGAGATTAAAATACAATGAAACAGTCCTCACAACAAAGCAATAGTTTATCTGAGAATTTGTATCAGACGTTTGTAGTTAATTATCTCCCCCCAAAACAATATACCCATTATTCCAAGACAAAATACTGAAATGCTTAAAAAGAGTCTAAGATACAACGGTATTTCAATATGAAACATTGTACCCAGTTACATTAAAAAAGTATTCCACCCTTGAATTTTTCATTATGGCTGTAAAACATTCATTTTATAGCCCCAAACTGAATTTAAGTTTTATGGTGAACGTGTTGTGTTGCCTCAAGTCTTTGATAATGTATATCTAATTTATTTAGCGTAATGTGAATACTGTAGATTTTATGTATCCTGACCCAATGGCTCCACAGTCCATAAAGAATAAATTCTATTGTTATTATTATTTTTATATTCATTATTATGACTATTACTATCATTGTTTAAAGTAACTGCCTTTATTCGAAAGCTACAAAGTTCAATTATGCTCAGTTCACACATATTTCAAGCAAACAATCTTTGCCTATAAATAAACCTGGTCAAAAAGTGAATTTGAATGACTTAAAAGGAAAATAAAGATTTCTTTAATTTTTAAAATTTTGCCAAGTTAATAAAAAAATTGTCCTGTTTGAACTAAACACTATATTGAAGGCTCGTAGGAAATGATCTATTTGTCAGGCTATCTGACTGCTTGCCTATCTTTAAAGTCAAGAAGAAAACTGATTTTCCAACAGCTAGTACAACGTTGCAAAGCTGGCAGTTAACTTTAAGGATATATTTTGGAAATTGTTTTAAGCCAGTTGCCATTACTTCATCTTCCTGTTCCTTGGCTGACTGTGCCTTCTTCTCCAGATCATCCTTCAGGCGCTTGACTTCCTCTTCAAGTTCCTTGACTCGCTGGCTCAGTTTTGACCTTACCAGCTGAATAGAGTTGATCTCCTCCCGCAGAATCTCCTGCTCACTGCAGATCAGAATTTATTGTTTTAAACATTGTTCTACTCTCAGTTATGCAAATAACTGATAAATGTTTTATAATACATCAATAATATTGCTTTAAATTATTCCATGTCTAAAAAATTTACATTATCCTTTCCAACCAAGCAATGTACATAATGGACAAAGCTGGCCTCTGTCTTACAAATGTCTAGCAATAGGATCATTGAAGTTTACATCAAAGACTGAGTGTCCGATACTAGTGATGGGAATCAGTCAGAATTTCATAAACATTTGTCATTATTTACAAATAATACAAAAGATTTTACATATAAACTGAAACAAATCACCAAAATGTGTTTAAATTTATTAACTCAACAATTCAACAATGTAAACGTGTAATCATGACTGTATGTTCCTAATTCTGCACCTACGGAGTATAGTATGGCTTTATATATGTATGCTGTGAAGGAATAAATTATTCATATTAACTCTAGTGGATTGGAAGCCCTATTTTGCTTAGCATTTACACATTTCGAGTTTTACTAACCTTTGTGCTTTGCATGCAACTAAAACATAGTCTCCATTCACACACAATCAACTATGTTGTTTCACAGTTATTTTATTGGTTTGCACATAATTGGCACAACATTATTTGATACATCATGCCTTAAATTTTAATCATAACATTTTCATACCTGTCAACCATTAAAATTTGCCATAAAACTTGTGGAAATGACTTTTAAAATACTAATCAAAGGAATACAGCACAAATTACAGAAATGTGTAATACTGGATTGTATTATTTGTTTCCGGGTTTCTTATTTGATTCAGTGGAGTTGCTCACTGAAGGAGACTAATGTTGCAGGAGTACCTTTGACACTAAACTGTATGTATTTTGTGATGCAAAACATCTGCATTATCAAGGCATTGCTTATTTTGTTTTTTAAAATGGTATCCAACAAGTGATGTGTTTTCAAATGAATGGAACACCAAACCTCATAAAATGTTTTAAATCAATACAAAAGAATAAAAGGGTTGATTTAGATACTTGGTGGAAAAAGCAGGAAAAACAATACTTATTTTTGGTAGATATCGTGTTTTTTTGAGCATGCCTCATTGCAGGAAAGATGATTGTTTTCGCCATGGCCTGCATGATATTTAATTTTGTCTAAGGATTACATCAATATGAGCAATAGTATCAAGCTATTAAGCTTCATAGGGTTTGGAACTGCAGTTTGTGAAACTGTACTGAAGGTTTTAATTTGGATTTTTTAATGTAGCTTTGAAAAAAATCAGTCATATTACTACGATGTCTGCAGTGTGATAATTTAAAGTAATGTCAAGCACTGGGGCAATATGCTACAGACATGTAGCATTTTGTTCCACCAAGTCCCATTATCCTGACACCAGGCCGATTAGTCCTAACACTAATCTCTTAATGCTGAGTACCAATCAAAGCAACTGTCAGTACCATTTTTGTAAGTCTATGGTATGACTCAGCCGAGGATCGAACCCATGACCTCCTGCATCCAAGGCGGATGGTCTAACCACTAGGTTACCATGGCAGTCATGTACTGAAGCTTATTAAAGTGCAAGTAAACTTTACAAACTATTTAGTTCAATGCAATGTTTATTTTCATAACATCGGTTTTGAATAATTTATGGACTTTTAAATGCACCTTTTTCAGTATGACAATAGCAGTATATATTTTATAACATCTAAATGAAAACAGGTGTAAGGTCTAAGTTATGGAATAAACAATCAACTGCCTTACTGAGAAGGTCTTGTTAGGGTGGATATGTCAGTAATTTCACTAATCCACTTGTGCCTCTATATAACCCTATTCTTGTGAGCCAAGAAACCCATCCAAAAGTTTTTTCCAGACCTACAATCCATGCTATTTAACAAATAAAGTTGAGAACTCCATATGGATGACTTAAAAAAAAAATTTTAATCAATTTTACGAGAGAGTAGTTGGAGTATAAATACACACATCATTAAGATGGATTATGATGAAGTTTTTGATATTGTAAACTGAAAATGAAAAACTGATTTGGATGTTGAAGCAATAAAAAATAAAATTTTCATAAAATGCATCACACAAATTATTCATTGCACACTGTCATTTCTAAAGTCATGTTCATTGTGCTTCCATGATTTATTTTACTGTCTAATAAAGTTAACTCACTTTCAATGCCTGCTGCATTTGTTTGAGAAGGGGCAATAAAACATGATTGAATTCATGTAGTCTTAACTGAAAGCATGCATCACTAACAGTGATTTAAACGGAATCAAGGATGTATTGATAGTACTGCAAAGCCTATGTCATGTGACCCTGCATATCAACACACCAATCATCCAATGAACCATTTTAATTGCAGAATTGATACAGAAGCAAAAGGTCATTCAGTACATTGTTTTCCCTGCAAATTCCTCAGTTTGATACTTAATACTGGTGTCATCTGTTTGAGTAACATTTATTACTGTTCAGAGAATGTCTTCATTAGCAAAGCAGGAATGCAGCAAATGTTTATTAAATAATTTAAGCTTTGACCGAACTCTGTACATTTTGCCAGACATCTACAGAGAAACGATGCAATGCATAGTATCATCATGTAGATGCCTTGCGTAAAAATTTTAATTTCAGTAGTACATGTTCCATTTTGCAAAGCTATAATTCTCACTGGCCCATCCTTTCATCATCTTTCATTTAGACCTTCTCTAGTGAATAAGGGTAATAAGCTTACATGATTCAATATTCAACTGCTTTTAAATTCTAGCATCAATAACAGGCTGCAATTGCACTAAATTAACTGTTTTATTGACACAATCACTTAGATACAATGTTTACAAATGAATTATGAGCTGACATTACAAGTGCTTCAATGAGCAAAATACCATTAATTCAAATTGTTGCTTTGCCTCAATTTTTGTTTCTTGTTGTCTGACTGAGCCTGATAAAAGTTATGAAAAAGCTTAATTTGATTTTACAAATATAAATGATTCTAGTTGTTGTTGTTGTTGTTGTTGTTGTAGGGTTTAACACCATTTTTCAGCACATGATAAGCTATACATGGTGGCCAGTATTAATGATGGAGGAAGAACCGGGAAACCCCCCGGAAAGAACCACTGACCCATGATAAGCTACTAGCAAGCTTTCTCACATATCCACATTGGCCGAATCTGAGACTCGAACCCACGCAGAGAGAGGTGAGATGGCAGTGATCCATAATGGAGAGCACTTTAGACCACTCAGCTACTCAGGGCCCCAGAATGATTCTAGTAAGATCTGAATGGCGGGCATCTGTGTGATAATGAGTGATATCTTTTGACCACAAAATTAAAGAATTAAAACCATGCATATTGTATGCAGCTACTTTCATGGACACAGATAGAGCTCACAATCAAAAGATTTGATTAGATATCCATAATCTAGATGAAAAACATTACCGACTACTGATTAATGGAATGGCTGTTTTTGAAACAGGAAACAAGGAAGAAAGTTACAGTCTACTTAAGAAATTACTTCCTTATCTATAACCATTTATTTTCCAAAACTATCTTAAGAAACATGTAGGGGCCATGTATATAGTGCTATACTGGAACTTGCTTTCAATGGAATCACAGACCAAGAAATCTGAAGTATAATAATAATAATAATAATAATAATAATAATAATAATACACCGCTCCCTCGATAACTCGCGCCCTGATAACTCGCGAACCCGCTTATAATGCAGTGTCCGGTGTGGATCCCGTTTTTTTTAAAGAAAATATTTTTTAAAAATGAAGAAAATCGTGATCAGAACTGGTGAATGAAACCTTGATGTATCGCCCGTTTTATCATCGAAAATGACGGTTAGTGCCCGAAAAGTTCGAATTAAAATCGTGAAATTTTCAAGTTTTAATAAGGAATCACATATCTTGTTAGATTTTATCGGAAAAAATATTTTCTCAGTTCACTGTAAATAATAATAATGTTTATGTATAGGGGAAATTAGTGTTTTAATCTTTTCATTGTGTTGCAGTGTAAGCAGTATAATCGTTGCATGTTCTCTTCTATTCAAACATGAAAAGAGTCAATTGACCGTCACATCGATGCCCGCGAGCACATCTGTGAGAACCTAATTAACTGCCGGCTGCGTTTTGATCGATGACTTGGGGAAGTGTTTGTTGCATTGTAAAACTCAATTAAAATAGACCTGCTTTGTTTTATAAGGCGGTCTTTTGTATCAAATCAGGTAAAAGACGCACAATACAAAAGTTCAAAGGAATGCAAATCCTCCATGCATAAACTCTTGTGGTCAATATCGTGTCTCAACATCGATCAAATTAGTTGGACCAATCGAACATGGTTTCAAATAGTATGTACTTGTTGTCATTAAAGTATATATTAATCAGTAATTTATCCTAATCATTTGTAAATGTGATCATGGAGAGCAAGGGAATCAAGCGAAAGGCGTACTCGGTGAATGAAAAGCTTACTGTCATTGAGAGGGTTCGTAATGGTGAATCAAGATCAAAAGTTTGTAGTGAACTTAAACTTGCCGAGTCGACACTCAGAGGTTGGCTCAAGGATGAGCAGAAATTTCGGGATTATTTGCATGAAGTTGATTCTGATGATGGATTTAAACGGAAACGGGCACGCACTGCAAACGACACAGAATTAGATGATGCTGTGTACACCTGGTTCACACAACAACGTAAACAAAGTGTTCAGATTTCGGGAACAATTCTCAAGGTCCAGGCAGAGAAAATGGCAAAAACTATGGATACTGAATCAGATTTCATGGCAAGCCATGGATGGCTTTGGAGATTCCAGCGCCGACATGGAATAAAACAAAATTCTTTGTCGGGAGAGATACGCTCAGCAAATCAGGCGGCCGCATCTAGTTATCCCAACCAACTCCGAGAGATACTGACCCGTGATGGATATACAGACGACCAAGTATATAATTATGATGAGGCTGGTCTATGCTATCGGATGATTTAAATATTTTTTTATATATTTTTTTTTACATGTCTGACGTTTAGACCCATTAAATTCATGGTTGGTAATGGTTTATCTTTGTAATGTTTTTTTTTTTTTTACATTTTACTCTATCTATCTATCTAATCAATCTATGTATCTATTTAGTGATAGCAGAATTTTATGTTTTAGATCAACACAAGTTTCGACGTTGTCGTTTTTCGATATGAATGTTATCTTTTTTGATAAAATAAATCTTGATTCATTTTGAACACACAATAAAACTAGAATGTATCCAAATCAACACAAAAAGCAGTGACGTAATACACAATGTATTTAGCGATACACATGTTAAGAGTACTGATACCTTGTGGAATGTTTGTTTTTACGCTCTTTTCAAGATATTTTATCCAGAAATTAAAGGTAATTTATAAAGAAAAACGAACAACACCTTTATAAAGAAATATTTATTCACAGTTATTTTCAGCACGATTATAAAACGAGTATTTAACAATGCACCCCCCCCTTTCGCCTATCTGTCGATCTCCCATCTCCTTATTAGTTTTTTTTATAGGTCCCTCGGTAACTCGCGCCCTCGCTTATAGTGCGGTCAATGTTTTTGAACCCCGTTGTGTGCGAGTTATCGAGGGAGCGGTGTAATAATAATAATAATAATAATCATGATAATAACAATTCTTCTTCTTCTTCTTATTATTATTACCATCAAAAATACAATTAGAGAAAGTTTACTCTGTAAAATCAACCAAAAATATTATTTTAAACAAAAATGCTATTAGATTTCAATCAGAGTTCGTGACTGATCAGCCAGCTTATTCACATCCTTCAAGTGTGAGTAGAAAATTAGTAACCAATGATTGCCAAATCATACCCAAAGAATGGAATTATCTGACAGCCTTATTTAAATCATAATCTGACTGAACCATGATCAAAACTTACCTAGTTAGCTCATCAACCCTGGCTATCAAATCATCCTTCACAATATTTAAGGCATTCCTGTAACAAAGAAAATAGTGCTTCAAATATTTTTTAAATACTTTCAAATTTTAAAAAGTTTTGTACCAAGTATTTAGATTGATTAAATTGCATCAATTTATGAAGAGAACAAGAAAGTTTATAGTTCACAACACCAGGGAGGAACTAATTATATATTCACGTGCCCTTTTGTGTACTTTGATATTATTTGTAAACAATGGTTAAAATATTATGTTATTTATTTCTTGAGCTTTCTTATTATTCCAATAAACATTTGTAACAGTAGAAATTCATATTTTACATGATTCATGAAGCAGTGATGCTTGAAAATCAATTACACACAACTATACATGAACATGAAATACCTTCACTTCACAACGACTGTTCAGGTAATGTGTAATAAATTTTAAAGTTTCATGATTTCACTAATGTTTTCAAATATGATATTCAGTTTTTCGAATATCAAGCTGTTTCCTTTTTTTCCAATACTATATCACATATAATCTATATACAAGTCTGCCTATCTAACTACAGAGAAATTTCTAGTTCACATGGCCTGAAAAGCTACAGACATGTAAATTCAGCACTTGCATTGTTTTCAAGTTGACAATCCTTTTGATCCAGCTGTGAATTTAATACTAGTTCAGTATCAATTAGATTTCTTTAGCTTCTTGTGCCATGTCTAATCCTTAATCGTTTTGCTTGTTAAGGCAGCACACTCTTTGTTTCCCATGACAACTCTTTGATTGAGCTGCTCATTTAATACTTGCAAAGTGCCAAGTAACAGAAGGTGTTTATTTGAACTCAATGTGATCTTGCTGCATAATTGATGTGTTCAGTTGCATCATTTAATTGATATCGCAGACTACAAAGTGTTACTTACGGCATGTAACAGTGGAATTGAGGAAATGGAGTTGTGTGATAGTTATGATGACAAGACGACCATGGAGGATAATTTACCAGACAACAAGCATGAATTCTACTCTGAACCAGATTTTAGATAATGACACTGATAAGATATTGTGAAACACAAAAATATCTACTCAACTTTCACTATTTGTAAGATATGTACTGTATATACTTGCGTACAAGCCCATTCGCGTATAAGTCGACCTTCCCCCTCCCCCCCCCCAAAAAAACTGAACAGGTATAAACATTAAAAAGTGCATGACCCGCATATAAACCAACCGGCCCACAACTCCATGACATCTCAAGATGCACGAGTTAAGTCATAATACATTCATTTAGGGAAAAGTATATTTTAAAAAAAAAATACATATATATTTATCTCGAGGTTGATGTGCATGATTATTAAAAATGAATGGTATAAACTTGTTTGAAAATTTATTTAATTTTCTGTTTTCTTATTGCTTTTGCCAAATTTAGATTTGTGTATAATTTGATCGAACGATGACAGGAATTCAGCAATCGCGAGTTGCTGTAACACTACCTCTCACTTTTGACTTGTTTGTTTATGCATTATTGTATTGGACATTTTATATCAGTGTACTGGTAATTACGTTTTTACTTTTCTTTGAAATTGTAAATATCTAACTCATTAAAATGTAATACCAGTATGACAACACAACAAACAAAAATACGGTTTGATTACATGCTGAATTAAATTTTAATAATTATGCTAAAACCGTAAAAGCTAAGTTGCAGCTTGCATTCTTGTAAGCTTCCTTACAACCATAGCTGTAAACTTTCACTACAGGAGGAAACCACCCCCCACCTTAGTTTTTTGTGGTCACTTCATGCCTACATCCAGGTTTCATAATCTCTTTTGATTTTTACACAGAACTTCTGAGTGTTACATTATGTCTTCGATTTTAATTTCTTTTAAATTAAAACAAGTCCTACATGTTCTGTTTTATCACCTGTGATATATTTTTTGTTGTGATGAAATAGTTACTTTACAAGAAAGAATTTGCTTCTTCACTAAATAGAATGCTAAGTTTATTCATGAAAATTGGTAATTTTACTTCTACAACAGCACAAAAGTAAAAAATAAACCACAAAGAAAAAAAACCACAACAACAAAATCGTCCACATTTAATTTCAGTCCCAAGAATGATCAATATGAATGCAGAAAACTCCATATGCTACAGCGCCATTCCCATAAATGAAACTTATGCGAGTGAATACCTGGCATTTATATGCTGTATATACCAATGTTAATTACCATCGTTAAATTAAAAGGAATGAAAATACATGCCATGCAGCAAATGTGTCCTCAAAAACTAATACAGAATATGTTTTATAGTAAACATTACTAAATGTTTTACAAGTTGACAATAAGGACAGATATACGAGAGGAAAAATAGTTGCCACATGTATGTTACCACAAGGCTGCCTATTTAGCTATCTTTAGAACAATAAAACTGGGAAACCGTTTTTTGCCAATTAATTGCTAGTGCTTGCATAACATACAATATTGTAGAACATGGTTTCTTTGAATTACAATGGAGGGTATGTCGTTTTTTTTCCCAAAAACATCCATCAATAAGGATGAATTTTTAATTAGTCATGCTTTCGTTCTTGCTTGTTTATTTAAGACTAATCTTTAGTTATAGTGCAATTTGGCAAAAGCTGACCAGAATATAAATAAAGAGCACATCCTGGTGGGTGGGATAGGGCGAGTCACTGGGAAAAACGGTGAGACATTCTGTGAATTTCACACATACTGGACCAGGAAGATTGGTCAATATATAGTGAAAACAAGGCTTTAAAAATGCTCGATCAATATATAGTGAAAACAAGGCTTTAAAAATGCGCGATCAATATATAGTGAAAACAAGGCTTTAAAAATGCCATGAAAAACCTCCCGATTTTAGGTCCCAATCTCTATTTTTTTTAGTCTCCCTATTTGGCTTTTGAAAAGTCCTTAGGTATGCCTTACAATAATAAAAAAAATCACTCATAGTACTTTATAACAGTTTAATAATTGTAGGGTCACAGAGAAGTTATTTTTTATTTTTTTACATGCCTATGTCTTAGGACACAGAAAAAATTACTTTTTTGTGCATCAAAATATATATAGTCATTATAGTAGTCTAAAAACATTAAAGTTTAGACATTGGCCCGTGGATATGCAGACCGCCACCTCCCCAATCTTCTCGAGTTATATTATTCTAAATTTATTGGCTTTTACGCAAGTATATCCTGCAAATAGGATATTATTGGATAATGTGAATCCGATTATTCTTAACTAGTTTTATACCTGTATTTGACCATTTAATTCATGGATTTATCCTTTCAAATTGGATTTAAAATGTCAAGCATTATGGATTTTAATGGATTTTGTTACTTCAACTTCTAAAATGTATACACTTTGATGATACTTACTTTGTAGCAAGAAGTTCCGTATTTTCTAATATCAAATTCTCCAGCTCTTTTCCCATGCCTATCAAAGAAGAAAAATGTAACATCTAACCAGATGATAGACTCTTGACAAATACATGAAAAAAAAACAACATAATTGAAATCCAAAGTCATTTAATTTTCAAGCATTTAAAAAAATATTTGCACTGTAATTAATACCTGATACTGGATGATGTAAATTAAACTTAAATTGTCTTTATATTTCACTTGTCAGAATACAAGATAAAAAAAACAATTAAAATCTAAAGCAATTCAATTTTTAACCATTAGCACGTTTATGCATATATATATATATATATATATATATATATATATATATATATATATATATATAAACACTGTAATTAATACCTGAGAATAGATGATATAAAATAATTTAAATTGTTTGTCTTATATGTAACTGTTAATCATTACAGATTACTTGAATGAAAATTATATCAGTTTTAAAACTATTATACATGGAATTGAGAATAAATTCATGACTTTAAGTGGGAAATTATTCACTGATGTAATCAGTCTATATGCACTTAACTATTCATTTTATGATAGTAAATTAATTAACTGATAAATATTATGACTGAAACACAAAAAAGTAATTAAAGAATTAATGGTGTTAGAAGAGGTCTTACCAAAAAAGTTGTCACTAACTGTTATGCCATCAATGAGGAAGAGTGAAGAGAAAATGAAAAACAAGAGTTTATTACATTACAAGAAAACAAGTTCACTATTTTTCTACACAAAATGAAGAATGACATAGTCAATTGTTATTTGTTATGAGTAGTGTAGAGACATTTTTTCATGTAACAATAAAGTATTGATAAAGACATACTACACTAATATTGTACTCTAAAATTCCCTGATTCTAACAAAGCTACACAAATCTATTTAAAAATGTTTGCATTAGTTACTCTGACACAAATGAGTCAACTTATATTTTGAATCATTATTAATTTTCTAAAATAAGTATGATACAATATCTTGTAACAGGTTCAAATTTATGAATGCATCATTTTACCTATTATTTACTTCCAGAAATGCAAATACATTTCTGGTTTGCAGGACTGATGATCAAGAGAAATCATGAGAATTTGACTGAAGCAAACACAAAAGACCACTCCTAAAAGGTTGGTATGTAAACTCACTCTCAAAATTTCATGATTACTATATACAGAATTTGTTTGGAAACATTGCTATGTTCTCTTGAAATAATAAGAATCAATTACTTTACCCCAAACAAGATTAACTATGGCTAATTTATAAATGATGCCTCTGCAAGTTTCAAGATATAGTATTTATAGTATTATGCTCTACCTACTACACTGTATGTCAAATGATATGACCAGCCCATGATCAGGAGGCAAACCTACTAAATTTGTCAAAATGTGAAGCAAGTTCTTTCTTAGACAATTACTAGTATATCTTATGCATATTTTTAAAAACTTTTGTGAAAGAAAAGCGGTCTGATATATAACTGAGCATGGTCTTACCATCGGATATAATTGGAAACTATGGATGTACAAGTTATAGAATTCTGGTTAAAGAATTTTTATTAAAAAAAATCAGAATATGTATTATTATGATCTAAAGAACAAAATTAATCAACGATAGAATGAAGCAACGATAGAAAAGAATGTTAAATCTAGAATCCATAAATTGATAACAATAAAGTGGTAAAAAATTGAGAAACATGAAAGTACAATAACATAGTGAAGTTAAGAGTTATTTTAAAGTAACATGATAATCTGAATCCTTTAATGAATAACTTCAATGTCAGCATGAATTTAGTTAAATCTAAGATATTATAGGACATTTATATTTTCCAATACTACAAGTTACTTGTGAATAGTCTTCAATACTGTTAGGCAATATCATCTAAAATTTTGATTCTCTTTTTTTTTAATATGTTTAAAACCAAATCAAAATTAATCTGTGTAATTAACAAATGAGAAGTGCAACATATTATACACATGCCATTGGTAGTAAAATGTTTTTGGGATGACATCCTTACATAATTTGTACAAAATTATGAAATGGATAAAGCATGCAAGGGTTTCAATCAAGGTAGAGGTTCATTCATATACAGGAAAAGTAATGCAAGGCACAGCAGAACCATCGGCCAGCACGTTAGTTAAATTTCTTGGTAAAAGTGGCCATTCATAAAAGCTTGTATTATAACCAGTAAAGCATTAAATTGTTAAGAAACATTATATTTAAAGTGAATAGTCTAATTAGAAGCATTTTCCACAGATAATGATTTTCAACCAACACAATCTGTGCTTGTGAAACATTAATTTATGCCACCTCTTACCCAATACAAAAGTTCATAATTTAATACAAATGTGAAAATTTACTCTACTGCCGACCCTAGCACACCTTCCTATCGGTTATAATTTCAAAGAAGAAAATTCTTTAAATTGAATTGTGCGTATAACTGAACTGGTTGAGCCCAGTACTTGAAGTGCTTAGTAAATAATATATATTAATTATAATGTATATAATGTATGTTAACAATTTCCCTAAATTTATTTGCACATCTAACTGAGCCAGATCAGCCTTTTACTTGAGCACTTGGCTTGAAAATCAAATGAGTCTGTTGTCAGATCAACTCAATTATGCCAGAAAAATTTCATTTGTCTGCACTGAGTGATTCTGAACAATCTTGCTAACATGTTTCTGAGCATGGACATGACCAAAATTAAGACACTTCAGCTTTAAGCAAGGGGCAAACCACAAAGGAAATGAATAGAATGTAATTACTGTAATAATTTAAATCAAGCTTGTGATTGAGAAAACCAATTGTTCACAAAGAATGCTTTATTTCTTTTAAAATAAAATGCTTCATTTTGTTATCATGAAGAAATACATACAATTAGGATAGGTGAGACATTCTTGCTACTGTTCTTTGAAAATAAAAGATAAAGTTCCATAAGTTTGTAAGATAAGTGTTATTTTCTAATAATATGATGAGATATTTAAGTTTTTGTCCTACCATTAGAATTTCTCTCCTGCTCTTCTTCACTATCTGCACAGGACAACGATGTACAGGCACAGAAAGAAAACAAAAATCAGAACTTGTAACATTCAGCTAAACATGCAAACAAATACAAACCACCAAGTGTGCAATGTCCAATATAGGGTTCTATTTAACTTTTCTTACAAGTGTTTTCTATTACATTTACTTGCATGATTCATCAGTTTATGTTTCTATGTGATGCCACCTCTAATGATATCAAATAGAAATATAAACATTAAAAAGCTTAATCTGTACATACAAACAAAGAATGCTTCAAACTGGTACCCAAATATATTTTAAGCACTAAATCTTGATCATTCAAGTAATAACCAACTGCAAATTGCTTTCTACATTAATTTTGTCTTCCTGCTATATGCCACACTCAAGACAGATTGTTAAGGCATGCTACTGCCTTGTCTAGCCTATGTTAGAATCACAGCACTATCCCCTATGTGATCTTTTCTATTTCAGGTTGCTTTGGTACAAAATGAGAAATTATTTATTCTCAATGATGACAAGACTATCTAATAGTAAGAACTGTATATTGAAATCTCTTTGGAACTATGACATTTATGTAAATTCTCATATTATTAGTAAATGGAACAAATTACTCTTTAAATGTTATTCAATTTTATTCTTAATAATGCATGGCACAGTTATTGCTCTATATTTGTTGGTATGATATATATGTATTTTTATGTTTACAATTTTTTTTTACTTTATATCTATATTTTAATTTAGAGGTTATGACTCTGAAATAAAGAATTCTTATCTTCTTATTTCACAATTAAATTTATGTCTATTATCAGGTTGCTTTGGTGACATTTCACAAATAAATTTCTGTCTATATTCAGGTTGCTTTGGTACATTTTCACCCAAAAAAAATTCTGTCGATATTCAATTGCTTTGGTATGTTTTCACAAATAAATTACAATCAGCCACTACAAGCATTTATGCGATATAGATATTATACCATCATATAAGTTGAAACAGGAATGATTCAACCAAAATCAGAACAGCTGGCATCTGTTTTATACCTTAGTTTGATTTATACTACAATATATTATTGATGTTTGTCCCACTAACTTGCAATTTACAGGACTGATTTTTAATTTTATAGGCCCCCCAGGTTTCTCCCTTCTGCCTGGAGAAGGTAAGTACCATCGTCAAAAAGTTGTTCAATGACATTAACTTGATCCCAAATCCAAACTGGCAGTAAAATTTATGGTGATTAGTAAAACTTCCAATTGTCCTGGTTAAGTAGACAGTTGAGAATGTTTTGGAGCCTTAATTAGTATTTCTGTTCTTTTCTAATTTACCTTCCTCATTTCAAATATTCTAATAGAAGACTAAGGGCCACTAATCATCAGTAAACTTCATACACAAACTTAAAACCTGCATAGACCCAGATCTTTTGTTGTTTAATGTCACTGCCGAGTAATAAGGAGTAATAAGTATAACAAACAACATAGACCCTGACCTGCGAGAACATTATGTTACAGTAGGTCAGGGTGTATGTTGCTGATAGTTGAACTCAACATATACAGTAATCAAAGTACATGGGGATCAAAAATGTCCAACATAGGCAAGGTGTCAATATATCAACCCTCCATTAGACTGCACACATGACTGATGGATTATTATGACCAAATGCAGCATATGAGTATAGCATATATATTGCAACTATATGGGAAACAAAATTGTATTATCACTTCATTTCATTGCAAATTCTTCCTGAACAAATGCATCAAATATCTGCACTACAGTAACCAATGATATATGAAAACTAAGTATTAGTATCTTGTGTGATTCAAAGATCAATATACCTTATGAAATTAATAATTTCTTTTATACAACATAATTGTCGAACTTTTAAAATCTATGTATTATTTCTGCGCCAAATTTGTCATACCTGTTGAAAGTAATCAAATACTTATATTCCATGCACAGAAAAAAGGCAACCTCGAACTGAAGCCCAAATTCTAAAAGCTGCAGATGATCATAACAAACAGCTAAAAGCATACCATGCTAAATAAATTCCATATCAAAACAGCTATGTTATAAATATCCTGTTTCTGATTTCTTATACATTTACAGTACATGTACAATAATAAATAATAATTCACACAAGTACAAAGCTCAATAGTGTCTTAAAGAAACCAAGCTATCACTAAAAATAACATAAACGGAGTATGAAAGAATTTCAGAGTACATGAACAAAGTTTGGTCTTAACAACAAATGCTAAAATGCAATCAAAAGAAAATCAGGATTTAAAGTTTTTCTCTCTCAAAAATTCAATTTTGATTGTCATGTATAAAGAAACATTAAAATGTTCAATTCATGAGAGCTTACAACAATGACAATTATGGTATATACTGGGTACATAATGATCTCTCTACTGCCGCTATCTGGCTTTCATTATGAAGAAAGAAAAGATTATGCAAATATTTTGATCTCAACAGTCCAAATAATTTTATTTATCATAAATTCCATGCAATAAAATGGTCTAATGATGCTAAAAACAAATGCTAAAATGCAATTAAAAAAAAATCAGGAAATTTAAGCAATGCGATAGTCTGTGTTTTTTTCTTTTCTTCCAAAGATGAGGATAATTATTTTTCTTTAAAAGTTATCTGCTCCTTGTACAGTGAACTTGGGCATAATCTGAACCATTTTAAGGTATGTTTGGTACAGCTGACTGCCTGGAACACCATTTTGCAAAAATTGCAGCAGTACACCATTTCATCCAGCACAAAATTGTGATGGCTTGGTGTCTAATATCACGTAAGTGACTTAATCAAGTTGTAGTGAACTTCACTTTGGCACATTGTTTACATAATAACAAATACATAACAAATGTCGGGACTATTCACATCATTGTTTCCTGGGTGCAACTGAACAAAGGCACCAATTCAACATTAATCTTGCTCAAATCTTGAAGTAAATTATCAAAACAGAAAATCAGACATTTATAACTAAATCAATTTAAATTATTATTTGTTTTCTTCATATCAGAACTTGAAGGCTAACCCCATGGTATTAGTAAGGATTATAATGGACCTGTTGAGAGCAATGTGCACTAATGTTAAGACAGATCGGTACAATATCAAAGTGATATGTACAATTAGTGTGTGTATACAAATGCTGGAGCTACAAAAATATCTACTTGTGCATGTGACTATATTGTATAACTATAGAATCAACAAGGACAAAGAGATACAGACCATGCATATCCTGTTAGGGTTCTATACAAAACATGCACATACAGCAAACATCATGCTATTAGTATTGTCAAATGATAACACAAGTAGATTAGAGAGGAAATGCCATTGCTGTCAGTCAATGAACATTATTTATACTGTTCACACACTTAATTTTCTCTTAAAAGTTTAATCAAAGTGCTGTAACTAGTCAGATGCATGATACCAAACATACAGATTATAATGGTGTTCATAAGAATCACCATACAACTAAAGTTACCACAACTTAATAAAATGGGATCAATGTCCATTAAGTACAGCTGAAATAATGTTTCATTTTTCCACCTGTCATGTAGGAGAAGTTACCACTCACACCTTAGTGGAGGGATGAATACCTACAAATCCCCACAGTAACTCAGCAGGCATGTGTTGTGCAACTCTACTCCAAAGGGTGCTTGTAGACATTACTGACTGACATCTGAATAATATGACTTCTATTTTAAAAAATTGCACATTTTGACTTTATTCAAATCTGAACTAACTTGCCCACTGACTTGATGACAGGCACATTTTTTGACTTTTCTTGTGCAACTCCAATGTATTTCCATGTTGCAAAGGGAAATTAATCCTCTGAGATGTAGACATTAAAATGCTAGATGACAACCAGTGACTTTTAATAACAGAAAACTAAATTTACAATGAAACGTGAACCATGTGATTAGTCCTTAATCAGTACAAACTGTTAACAAGGCTGAAGAGCTTTGAACATATTAAGAGTTTTATTTTTTATTTTTCTAAGTTTTAATGAAACTTTTGGCAGATGATTGACTGTATAATGCTAAGGACATGGAAGCAATAAGCCTTTCCAAAGGACACACAGAGATAGCAGACCTGTGCAGGAATTAAACCCATGACCATAGGATTATGATTAGTCTGATGATCTACAAATTGAACTACTATGGCTCCTCACTAGATTCTGTAGCAACAGGGCCACATGCATGAATACTGTATAGGAATGACCATTTAATTTTTGGTTATGGTAAGCAGTATCTGGCTTGGATTTTCTTTCTAACTGTGAGATTGAGGCCTGGAGTGGCTGAGTGGTCTAAAGCACTCAGAGGTGAGATAACTGCCATCTCACCTCTTGCCTGCATGGTTTCAAGTCTCAGGCTCAGCCAATGTGGGTATGTGAGAAAGCTTGCCGGTAGCTCCTTTATGCTTTTTATGCAATTTAGCCTTACAGTAATATATGTTAATACTACTGAACATCAGTGATTTTGACAGGAAAACCTTGCAATAATTACACAAGCTGTTAAATTTTCAGTTGCCAAATGTGTCATTTTAACTGAAACAATTTTCACTTAATTGCCTTCTATGGTGATTTTATCACATGCAACAAAACAGGATGTTTGCAGTCATTTTTTGTCTGATAAAATCAGATCCAATAAATAAGAATATCTTTTTTCTTTCAATGGAAAGTGCTTTGGCTCCATCAAATACAATTGTTTAGAATATTTTGGGCATGTAATATAGACATGAAAAAGCAAGTTACTCTGTACTTTGCTACTGTTTTAGAAAGACCATGAAATTTGTTACTATTGTTAGTAATACAAGCCATACATGTTCAAAGAGAGGCGATGCTATGCCATAGGCATGTAGGGATTGAAATGATCTCACACCAGACATGACAGCTGTGACAGCCACAATCCTTCTTTAAGTTTATTTTGTTCCTAATTTCAAATTATAATCGGCAATCAATCATCATAAAAAGAATGCCTCAGTTTCTTTTAGTATAAAACATCTTAACATCTTCAATATTTGTATACTTGCTATCAATAAGGAATTTTTTTAAGACATTGACTCAATCCTAAGCAATAGGTTCTTGGTATTAGTACATGCCAGACACTAGAAAATACAAGCACACAACTGTGAATGGTGAAAAGGAAATTTTAGAATAAGATAGCATATACTCTATGTCTACAACTATATGCACTTCACAAAAATGGCTAACAACAAAGACAACATCTATGCAGACATGCTATTCTGATGTCCATCTCACCTGAGGAGGCATAATCTGCCGGGTTGACACTTTTTCCTTAGTAAATAAACACCATACATATTTTAATACCCTATATGGACCAATTGTTATCTGTATTAATACAAGTGGGATGATATTATGCCTATGTGGCAGAGCTTCTATTTTTGTATTGTTAATTTCATAAAAGAAAATACTAGTGACCTTCTTTGTATTCATTTACTGTTACTAAAAACATTAATAAGTCTTTATCCTAGAAGAAAATGATTTATAAAATAAATCCCATATGCCTGATATGTATACTATTATCCCACTTTTATATATGCATTCCTTCTCTCCAACTGTTTAAACATGCACTTGTCCATTATTTTTTCTGAATCACCAAAAACATGCACTTGTCCATTATTTGTTCTGAATCACCAAAGAAATATGCTTACATGTTGATTACATTTATGAGGTTAATGGAGATTTTTAACACAACACTTAATTTAGGTGTGCTTCAACTGATTCTATAATTAATGTGATATCTTCAGGAACAAGAAAAAAAAATGGTAAAATGCATTTTCCAATTAACAAGAGTCGTGAGAAAAATGACATAGCTTCCTCGCATAATGATATTTGTTTGACACTGGAAATGAATAACCTGTATGCAATTAAAAAAGTAATCAGTGCAAGAAAAGTAAGGCACTGTGACCTATGTTCCCTGGAAGATGGGCATATTAATGCAACGAAGATCCTAGCCAAGTTTCATTTGGATACCAAGCCCACTACAGATTTGTCCATCAAAAGTCATTACACATGGTTAACCTGTAACTAACCAAGTCAATAGTATAAGAAAAGTTCAATGTAAAAGATTCCATGAACGTATTTGGGGAAAAAACATTAAGCTGGGGATGTTAATATCAAAGTCAATCAATGTAAGAGACGTATAATATTGTGACCTAAATCTCCCCCATGGTGGCTCAGAATGATAAAAAGAACATCAAGAACATCCATCTGGATACATGCCAGCAGCTGAAGATCTGTTGTTTTGTGGGTCGAACAAAATTTATCAGCATACAAGAGATGTTTCTCAAGAACTCCAAGTGTCTTCAAGAAGTATCCTTAACAAGTTCATATAATTTACTTCAAAAACAAGAAAGAGAAAGTTATTTTGGTTGAGACAATCTAACATTTTATCTTGCTGATGAACAGCAAGTGACAGATGACACAATTATAAATGTTCTAACATTTATTGTACCTGTGATATCAGCACCATAGTCCACATCATTGATTATGTCAGCATCCTGGATTGTAAGTTCATCAAATATTGATGCATCATTTCTCCTATTAAAAAACAAACGTTATACCATAAAGTAGATGATACATTCATTACTTTGAAAATATTCATTCATGAATATACCTAACTGGAAATGTGCAAAGCATCTTGGGTAAAATAAACTGGAAGACAAATAATGCCAATGTTGTTTGGTTTAATTATACTTGACAGGTGTAATGAAGGATTTAAACCTACAATAATATTTTTACTCCAAAAATTTTAGTAAATCACTAAAAGGCACTAAAAATGCAATAATTGTTTCACAGAAAAAATAAGGAAATGTCGAGACATTGAGAAATCACATTGGATCTGTGTAATCCAAGAAACAAAAAAGTCAACAAGATATATAGTGCAGGGTGCTGGCAACGTTTGGTTAAATTTCTATAGAAATAAAAAGAAATGTTCTAATATTATTGGACAGATATTGGCTCTTTTATTATCATCCACTTATATCCAGCCAACTGCACTATTTCTTAAACGAAAGTTATTACAAGTTATTTGAAATAGTATGTCTGTTTAAATATTCTAATAACCCAGAAACAAAGCATTCCCATATATTTTTACCTGGCCCAATACACCCTGCCAGATCTCAAGAGATGACTGCAGCTGTGGTGGCACAGTGATAGCAAGCATGCCAAAATTGTGTCTAAAAGAATGCTGGTTTCATTACTGCCATCTAATCAGTGACCTTCACTTCAATTGCCTTGGCATAAAATAACATACTTTTGTAGCTGTGGCATAAAAACACAAACCAAATGAACTTTCTGATAGCATCATTCTCTGCTTTTGTTTCACCATCTCAAGTTCTAGATTTATTATTTCCTGATCTAAATTCATCGGTGAGGATGAACAGGTAAACATTGCTGCTATCCGTCATTCTTTTGTAAGAGAAATTTTCACAGTTTACCATTATGAATCATGTGAACTTCATTGATAATATTTTTAACCATCTGAAACTTTATTTTAATCACCACATCACTGTCATCAGACAAAATTCTTTCTACATCATATGGCAAAAAAATGCAGCCTTAACAACCTTTTCCAGTTTGGATTTTTTTACACGACTGACAGCCAATGCCCCGAGCCTGAAAATTACACTCCAGAAATAATAATAATCTATTCTTTAGTGAGTTTAGTGTTCCCCTGAAACATCACATTTGCACAACTATTGGGGTTCTTGAACATAATCCAAAGGTTGAGGCTTCAATACCTGCCCATGTCATGCCATGATGACTACCTCAATGTACTTGGGAATGGCACTTGACTCAAATTTGCTCAGTTGTTGTTGTTGGGTTTAATGCCATTTTTCAGCATGCGATAGGCTATACATGGCGGCCAGTATTAATGGTGGAGGAAGAACAAGGGAAAATCCCCAGAAAGAACCACTGACCCATGAGAAGCTACTGGCAAGCTTTCTCACATACCCAAATTTGCCAAATCTGAGACTCAAACCCACAGAGGTGAGATGGCAGTGATCCGTAAAAGTGGGCGCTTTAGACCACTCGGCCAAATTTGCTCAGCATGATATAGTCAACGTACGTTCTATTACACCGCTGTATGCTGGTTTTTACCTATAAAATTTGCCTCTGTGAGGCTGTCAGTGTTCATGTACTGACATATAATGTGTTTTAAGTCTTGAGAGTCAGCTGTCTCAACATCAAATTCTGTAAGAAGTCAACTTATGCTTTCATACAGTTGTAGTCCCATATTTCTGCCAACTTCAATCAGCACCAGACACAGCACCAGAAGGAGAATCAGCTTATTTCTTTGATGGATTGCAAGGGTTTCATATTTTATTCAAGATGAAACAATACAAATCGAAGCATTCCTCTTTCTGTTTCATTGACAAGTGGATACTTTCTATTTCAGTCTCCTACTGCTTCATTCTGTTTGCTTTGAGGAATCAGTCTGTAAGACCACACCAATCAATAAGTTCAATTTTTTAAAAGTACTAATGATAAATCTATACTAGTGCCCATCCAGTACAAATGCTGCAGATGAAGATGAGCATAATGCTCCATTTCAAAGAATTACTAGTCAAAAGTATGTGTGGCACATATTTCAAATTCAATAGCAGAGAAATCAAGTACTGCAAAGAAATTAAGAAACAAGAAGTTTCTATTTCAGTGGGCAATTACACATTTTCAATTCCATGTGTCAGTGTCGACATTAAATCAGTTGCACTGGAATTGAACCATCAATGACATTTTCTTTGTTGTGAAATAAATGCTTGGATATCAAGATTTCTCTTAGTTATGGAGTTTGCTTTTTTATATATACAAATGGTGCTTTTATTTACTAATGTTCAGAACAAATTAATAACCATATTTTTGTTTGCTGTGGAACCAGCTTAGTTTGGATTTTGCCACTTTTTATTTATAGATGACAAAATTGTGTGATTTAGCAATGCTGAAGTCGTAAGACTAGTTTACCCATACATTTTCTCGTCAGTATTTTAAGCAATCATTCAGTGTTTCTAGAAGGCAGTCAGTATTTGCATTCAGTGTTTTTAACATCTTACCACATCACATATCACCTGTGAAACAGCACAAATAGTAGATACACTATAATTAACATTAAACAGAATTGTGCAAAGTACTGAGGATACAATATTCTGAAAATAACTAAAAGTTTGTAAAGTCGCTGATATTCAGGCAATTCTGTGTTTCTAGGCAAAATCTGCAGAAACTGATCACTCACTTAAACATTATGTTTATATTACAGTGATAAAAACCACAAAAGAATACCTCCACGAACTCAAATTCCTCTGATAGTTACCGATGTTACTTTCTCTACAACATCTGTTTTCTCTGCTTCACACATATCAATAACATTTTAAATAAAGCCAAATCCCTATATCTTACATGGTTAATTAAGGAAGACTTGATCAAAACGTATAATAGATAATGTTACAAACCATCCACTCAGAAAATAATTTCTTTCATAAAATCTAGTATCAGCATTGTCAACATTTACTAGAATGGATTGTTTCTAAATACTTTGTGCAATTTTGGAATCTGGGAACATATTTTTCATTGCTTCCATTAACTTGTCAGCTGTACTCAATGACAAATTAATATTTACGATCAACTCATAGAATCGCCTCAGCACGTGTTGTTTTTTAAATACATGTTGATCACTAACTTCCTTCCCTTCATCACTGACAAAACATTTCTATTTCCCTTCACTAATGATTCCAATTTTGCATGGCAGAAACGGGTAGAAAATGATGCTTTCTATATTTAGACTTTCCATTTTCATCATCAGTTTCATGCTGATACTTTCTCGTCAGTTGCATTTTCTTTCTATAAACCACTGGATGTTGAGAATGCTAAAATCAGTGATGTAGCACAGACTGCAGACCTGGACATGGATCGAAGAGATGATACAAAGAAATGAAATGAGATAAAAACTGCTTAAAACTTTTTAAAAAAATATTAAAGAAATGGAACCTCAAATCATATTTTCAGCTCAATGACCTTATTACCATACCAATGGGCTTTATTCCACACAAATATGGTAAAATATGAACGGGTAAAAAGGTCTGCAGTTACACTGAATCATTTATTTACCATTTACTTTATAAGTGAACTCTGCACCAACGCTGTTAATTGTGTGTGGATTGAGTTGGTGAGAGACCGTGATGATACTGGAATGGTTTGACACTCTAGTTTGTTCCAAACCGTACTGCACATTTTATATCTGTAATTCAGTAAATATATTGGTCAGCATCATATAATGTAGCTAACAGTACCAATTCATTGAAAATACTTCATGTGAAATGAACTAAGAACTTTTTAGCTACATTTAATAATACTAATCTGATAATTTACCGACTTACATATAGAATAAAATTAATGATGCTGTGTGGAATGAACTAACAGTATAGCAGTGTCGGCTTGTGACACTTTACATTAAGAATGCTGCTCCTGTAAAGGTCAGAAACTCATTTTATTTTCTTACTCTGAAGTATGCTTTATAACATTTTCTTGTCTCTATGCACGAGATAAACCGTGCATTGGTGAGATTGCTTGATTAGCACATGTACTGGTAAAATTTGGTCTTGTATTGACTGTTTGTCCTTGCTCTTCCGGTAGTAGCAGAACCCAAGCAGAAATGCTGGCCAATAATGTGTTAAAACAATACTTACATCCTCTTATAGCTGATGGTTCCACTTTGTGTGCCACTGTCCGCAGACTGTTCCATGTCCAACTCAGGTGTTGTGGCAACTATGTGGGCAAGAGCATTGTCCAGACCTAGTAGCAATGAATTGTATGTGGATTAAAATTATGAATTGAAGCAAAGGTAGACCGATAAAGTGATTAAAATATATTGTCATACTATTACTAAGTGATTAAAATATATTGTCATACTATTACTAACATGTCAAACAACTGATATATATAGAGGTGGCTGCTATATTGATATACTTGCTATGATATCTTTGACTGTACTATCCAGATTTGTACTGTTTACTGATTGTGGTGTAGTGAAATATCATAATATTTCTTAAAGAATTAGGTACAGTCATATTATCATACAAATGGTTGTAAATTTTCAAAATCTGACAAATTTCAAGATATTTTATAAAAAGTCAATGATGTGATCATATTCTTTTTTGGAACTATCTTGCAACACAGACATTATGATGATGAAGATCAGTATACACACAAGACATTTACTTCTTTACAAATCAAACTATAAATTTGGCACAAATAAAATTTACATTTGATTTGGTACCTCTATTATGTTGTAATTACCCTGTTAAAGTATTGATATTTATCTTTCAATTATAAATCTCTTGGGCTGATTATCTGATCACTTGTGGTAGTAAAAAATATGATGGCAAATCAGTGCTTCTTGTACAAATTTTAAAGCCCTTAATGCAAGAATATACCTGTAACATTTTGACAAGTTCTAAAGAGCAGTTCCTAAAAAGATTGTACTATTACTACTTAAAAAAATATAAGAATCACCTAATTGGATCAGCATCATTTGTACAAAACTGAATTGCTTCTTGCCAGAATGATTTTGGTCAAATTTGGTAAAAGCATGCTTTATTGTTAAAATTAGATTTTGATTAAGTTGTTTTTTCAAGTGTTTCTATTTTTAGTTGTGGAGGTCATATTTTATGGTGGATCTGAATCATTTATACAAAACTGAAGTGGTTTACAGCTTGACGCTTTTTTCCAAATTTGGTCAAAGTTTGTTTAAAGTTGGTGCAAATTTAAAGGGGTGTGTGTGTTTGAATATTTGACGTAGTGTTAACAATTATAGTAGTTTTGCTAAGATATCTACAGTTTGGCAGTTTATAGTGATATCTCGTATACCACAGGTATATATAATAATGTCCCATCCAGCCACATTATACTGACACCGGACAGCAGGATGGCCAGTCATAACACTAACCTCTTAATGCTGAATGCCATGTCAGGCAGCTGCAAGTATGACTTTTATTAGTATTTAGTAAGACTTACTTGGCTGGGGCTCAAACATGTGACCTACCCCATCCAAGGTGGCTTCTCTAACCACTCTGGCCACCAGAACAGTCTAGTCATTTAAGGGTTTTTCTTTTTCTTAATAATGCCTAATTTTTTTCTGGCAGAACATCACTGCCTGCACCAGGATGATGTCTGTCAAATTCTGTTAAGCAGTTTTTGAGAAGTTGTCTTGACTTTTATAACAATGGCAGCAACATTTGATGCTAGATTGGCATCATTTTAACAAATTATTAAAGACTTGAATACCTTCATACCATGATGCTTTGAATCAAATTATTTTGATCACTTTTTAAGAAGTTAACATTGACAGGTTTTGCATTTTAAGTAACACTGAATGACTGATCTGCAAAAACTGAGAAAATATAAAAGGCCATGATGTCAGAATGCTCCATGTAAAATCATGTGCAAGATGATCAAGCAATGTTGAGATGTTAACAGCAGCTGTAATTGGACCAAAAAGGACCATACCATAAGCTCACTTGACCTTGTAGCCAGGTGAGCTATTAAAAAAAAAAAAAAAGAAAAATAATGTATACATTACTCACCAGAGCAAAGCACAGGCAAAGCAGTAAGATAAAAAAGAAAAGTTTGATAATAAAAGCAATATAGATCAAGCATTGGTGTTATGGTTTTTAAAAAATAATAATAAATAACTCTGACTTGATCACATAGGGAAAACTTATCCTAAAAATGATGATCATTTGCGAAATGTTGGCACATTCACTTTCTTAAAGATTTATATTTTGTTGCTGCAAAGGGTCCAAGCATTCCAAAATTATTTTAAAAAAATATGGTTGACTACAAAAGAGAAGTATGTGAAAAAGTATTCTGCCCCATATTGCTCATAAAATAATAGCTGAAGGAGCATTTAAACTTTCATCACATCTGCACAGTTTGAAGATCACAAGAGTCCTTATTGAATGCATAAAGAAAAGGATTATGTTGTGAGAGCGGACTTTATTGCCATGACAGTTATTGGTTATCCCCAAAAGAAAGCCTGTAGAGCTAATTTTTGCCAAGTCATAAATTGCATAATCTTTTATAAGTCTTGTATACTCTGTATTGACTATATTAGCTTTAACAAGACTTGTTATAACTGCATAGATAGATTTCTTTTCATATATTGAAGAAGATACAAAAGTTCCAAACCCATCATTTTATGTCTAACCTTTCCCTGGATTTACTAAACTACCATACTATTAGGTAAAAGGTGACATTATATTGATGAAATCGAGAAATACAAAGTGGCACAGTAAGCAGTGATTTTATAAGAATGAACTACTTTAAGTAGTCAAGACCACAAAATACACACTTAATACAACAGGCACAATAAATACATTATGTATGTACAATCTGTGAGGCCATTAACAGAAAGTGTTTCAAAGGTCTATTTTGCGATGTGCAATTGTGGGAGTCACATTATATAGATAAATATCATGCCACCCCACCCCGTAACAAAATGTTAGAAAACTGTCCATCATTTCTGCAAAACCTATCTTTATTTCTTCATTTATATAATTCCTGTAACGAGAAAAAGAGCTCTTTATTCTAAAATTGAATTACTCAATTATACAAGAAGGCCTGCATGCCAAACCCATATGAAAACACTACTGTAAAATGTGACTGACACAACTATTGAAAGGTTGAGCGACATATTTTAGAATGGAATGGTCTTGGCTCCATAATGATTCATCCAATGTATGAAAAAAAATCGTACTTTGACCAAAACCTGAAAGCAATATTCTATGATGAACTATGACACAAAGATCAAAGAAGCAAGAGTGAGCTTTGCAAAATAAATTATATTAGCGCCATAATGATTCATTACAATGATAACAAAATCAATCAAAGGGTTTAAGAAATATAAATAATTGAAAAACAATATTTCACAAATATAATTTTCTATGATTGATTTTTTACCATTAGGTCAAATAAACAGTTTAGCTTCATCATAATTCATTCCAATTTTTGTAAGATTTTTTTTTATTTTTATCAAACTGAAAAAGCTTTAACCAAAGTTTAATGCAAACCTGCCAACTCTATTAAGACCTCGGTAATGAAGTAACACAATCTCTGCAAGTTAAAACAATTTTCAGTAAGTTGTAATGAAATATCATGCACTGCAATTGTCATTTAAGACATTTCAGATGTGTGATCTGAGACTAATGCAACACAACCAAACATGCTGCTGAACTAAAATGTTTGTAAAAGGACAAAATAACCGTAATTACTTCCTTCAAAAACTTCCAAACCCCACGAGGCTCAAACACTTCTTGCTACATATCTCAACTTTACATAATCTTTCAGTTTTGTTTTGTTTTCTTGATTTCCAATAAATGAGACATAACTGTTACCTTCCGCCTAATTTCCCAAAGACTCTGAATATTCCTACTTAACTTTCATGCCAGCTGTTTTCATGTTTTAAGAGGCTAACCGACCCTTTTGTCTTCAAAGTGTTTTTTCAATGGATGCCATTTCTTGAAAATGCTATAAACACCAGAATAATCATGCAGGAGATCTGCATGAAAAAATAAAAGAAGTTTCAAGTACATGAAGTACTACTGTACAAGCTGGATTTGCTCTTTGACCAACTTAATGAATATAATATAGAACCAAGATTTGGATCAAACATGGACATGCCAGTTTATGTAATTGATAGCAATGATTGTATTATTGTAATATTTCTTAAAAGTTCTAATTCAGGATCATTACAGCAAGACTTGATAACAAATCATAACGGTTGAAAGGTTTGTTAATGCCAATTTTCTCAGACTCAGCAGTCAAACAAATGAGCAAGTGTATCACAGAAGCAATTGTTTTAGCTTCAAAATAATAAATGCCAAGTAAAATGAGAATCTATCGACGTTGTTAGGAAATATATACAAATGAAAAAATATAACCAAACAACATCAAAGAACAGAAGCTACCGCTGCAGTCACCATTAAAAATGACTGCTTTGTCTTAATTCCAACTATTATTGGCTCAACAAAAAAAAATAAATGTTTATTGTATACAATATTTACTACTAATCTGTTAAAATGACATTTACATGGCTCTGCAATGAAGTTTTCTTTATGCAATGGTAGAGAAATGAAATAAATTAAGATTATTATGAAAGAAGAGTCTCTCCATAGGGCTGAACATTTTTCCAGAAATCAAAGATTAAAAAAAAGAAAGTTTCTTCATTTTAACTTCTGAGTGCAGAAACCATCTCAGACATTCTTGTGAAAAAACAAGAATTTCAAGGGTGATCAAGAGTCTAACTAGAAAACATTAAAAAATCTTTTGATTAAAAAGTCCAGTCTATATGACCACCCACTCACAAGTAGCAATAAGAGTTTCATGAGTGGCAATATGATCTTCCTGATGACTGTTGTGGTGGCCATACTGGATGGCACACAGGCCTTGTGTTTCTTAAAATCCAACTAGATATTAGAAGAAATCTTTTGATGAAACACCAGTGTTTGTATGACCATCAATTTAGGAGAAGCTGATGTAAGAGTCTAAAGATGGTCACCACGGTGGATATAATGGTTCAGTACCATCCTTAATTAGGTCCATCTAGTGATTATTTAGGATGAGTAGCAATACAAAAATTTTCAAGACGGCTGCCAGGGTAGCCACATGTGATGTCAGATTAGCACAATTTTCATTCACAACCAACTAGATGTAAAACATGGTGAAAACTTAATGATATTACCATCCATCCATGAGGAGCAGCAATAACAAGGAACTGTGGAAGACCCCTGTGGCTACCTTACTAGTGTCCGAGCAGCACCATTATCATTTAGAACCAAATTTTTTAAGGTTAATGTGTGCAAGTTTCTTGGCAATCCTCCACATAGTTTGGAGGAGTAGTGCTAACAAACTTGTGCTAATGGATGATGGACAACAGGCCACCACATAAGTTCTTTGGTCTATAACCAGTTGAGCTACAAAGCACAGAAATAAATAGCAGATATAAGCATTATTATTGCCTCTACTATTTGTGTAAGACATAGAAGCTTTAATCTGTCACTCTAGTAGCTGTGTTGCGATTTACATGTAGCCCACTTGGAAGGAGCATTAGCTTTGTAATCCAAAGGTAATGTGTTTAATACCTATCCAGGCCAGCTGCCATAGCGTGTCTTCGAGACATACAATTGACTCTCATTTACTCCTGCAAGGCATTGTTTTCTTGGAGCGACTATTTGCCAGCATTGCACATTGGGTGAAGCAATAGGGGCTATTTACCCATACAAAATGTGCAGTGCCCACATGAATTTAACAAATCTCCACATCTTTATCATTATAGGGGGAGAGAAGTACATATAATGTCTACTGATAGCTCAGTCTAGATGCAGCACTGCCTTATAATATTAAAGGTTTACTTACACTGGATTGCCATGACAGAATGAGATCTGCTAATACTTTATAATAAATCAACATATGCAGTGTATTGAATATCAACCTTGGATTTGGTGGTGCTCTAGGATTAAGTGTGAACTAAAAGCACTTAGAAAAAGCAGGAGAACATTAAACTTCATATACCTTTTCCTCGTAGCATTGACTTTGTAAATGGTATTTCCTCTGTTTGAAAGGATAAATAACATTTCTGTATTTAGTAACTATTATTAACATGTTTTGATGCCTATCTATATTAATTATGTGACTGAGGTTTAATCTTCAAGACATTTCATATATACAGAAAAAATTTCAACTTCATCTTGGAGTAAACTTATGAATTCATCAGGTTAAAATGTTTTACCCTGAAATTACTTTGGAGAATTCATTTTTGTTGGGGAATGGGCAAAACATTATATGCCAAAGAAATTTTTGGCAAAATAAATGTCTTCAAAAAAGATTACATTTCCATACAGACCTTATACTGAAAGAAAGGACCAATTTTTCTTGGCATAAATTTTCGTACATAGATTGTGATATGTACATCAAAATCTTCCTTTCTGGTTGGGCTTACAATAAAACTATATTATATATAGCACTTTCTTATCCCTCCCCATCCCTATCTCTGAGTCTCCTCTCAAGACAGCTTACCCAATGATCAGAGCTACATTAACCACAGAAAAGGGTTTACTTTTTTTACTGCTTTATCACCATTTCATAAGACTACCTAATCACCACTAAAAGATAGTTTTCATATGAGGTTAGCATTTAAATGTCTTTTATGATAAAGTGATTACTTAAATTTACACAACTCAAGATAAATTAATTCAAAATATGCAGTCAGAATGTATTACAATCCCTGAAATTGTTCTTATTTTTCCTTCTCTTGTTGTATCAGTAGCCAGTAACAACTATAAAGTTCAATCTCTCAAACTTCAATGATCATAATGGATGCTCTTATATGTTTGAGAGACTACACTGGTCTAAATATGTACTTACAAAATAACTGCCATTCTAGAAGTAAAAATCTGACAAAGCCATTCTCTCATGTGGTGTATAAATCTCGCCATGATAAAAATAGAACCAAAATTCACAAAGATATCTCCGAATGTTTGGAAAATATTAAATTTCAACAGTAAGATGAGACTGACCTGCATCTTTTAAAACTAAAAAATTGGGATAGTTCTTAAAATATTGATCTGAGCCAAAAAAATTTAACAAGACACATGGTCATGTCATGATGCAAAAACATGTCTAATTTCATGATGATTCCTCAAATGGTTAAAGAGATTAAGCATAAATACAATTTTCCAAAAATGGGAATGCAGCTGAACAAGAAGTAACCTGATAAAAAAAAACATTTATAAGGCCAAACACTTACCATGGTACAAATACATAAAAGTTTCATGAAGATATCTTGAACAGTTCTGGAGATATTAATGGGACATGCTTATGATGGCTGATCAGATAAAATTTCTAAAAAAAGTGGAGACAACTCTGAAATTTCAAAATAGACATAGCCCACTTTTGGCAGAACACAAGTATAGTCATGAAACATAAGCATACCAGGTTCCACGAAGATATGTCAAAACATTCTTGAGACAATTAATTAAACAAAAGTGTGCCATAAATTTCTTCCCCCGACAAACATATAAATGCAAACAATCAAACCTACTCAATCAAAATAAAACAAGCCCGGTTAAAAAAAAAACGACATAAAAGTGTAATGCATTTAAAGGAGACATATAACATTAAAACACAATCATCGGTTTCTCAAACTGATCTTTAAGGCCTGGAATAATGTCTTTGTCATATTATGTTCCTCATTTGCTCCAACTATCAGATGCCTTACTTCTTAATCTGGCCTGGAGATCAGAAAACTACACTAGAGTTTGAACATTTTTCATTTTGAGTCAGTTAAATGAGACATAAACAATGTCTTATATGACTGGCTGATACAATGTCTTAAGCTCAAACTGACAAGGTTAATGACATCAGGCCCAGTTTTATTACAGTTTGAGCAATCATTGTTTTACTATATGTATACATGCAAATTGATAGATATCAATACACACAAGAATTTAATCAAACACTAAAAAAGGCTATGGAATTAAAAAAATGCAGTAAAAAGGTGAACCCATCCTTATAGTCTCGCAAATTAACAAACTTGTTCATGTGCTTAATTTTTTAAATATATGATATAATCAAATTTTTGAGTTAACTAATGGCTTGGAGGGTCATGAGAGCAAAAACTGATGAATACAACTTGTGACATAAAAAATTGTGCGTCTTGTATATGAACTATCCCACTAAATACACATTGTTTCAATTATATATGCTTAAAGTATTTTTTTAAAATTATCTTTTAACAGATAACTGACTAAAAAAATTCATAAAATGTGATGAAAAAACATTGACATTTATCTGGTACTGTGGGATATGCTATGTAAGTGTATTTTCTACATGTTTATTATCCATACTTCTGTCTTTCTATATCACAGATATATATATATATATATATATATATATATATATATATATATATATATATATATATATATAGCAACATGTGGTATGTATATTATTATTAAATACAGTAGACAGCATATCATATGCTTTCAGGATGAACTGCCTCCAAGCCAACAATTTCCCATTTTACTAAGTTGTCACAAAGTTCAACTATGGTGGTTCAATATTTAATCCATTTGAAAAAATCCATTTGAAAGTACGAACAAAATAAATATCAAAATTTAAAATGAAAAAGAAGAGAAAAATCGTCCAATCTGCAGCAACATTACATAACATACCTGGAATGTGATCTTCCTCAAAAGCATCTTCTGCACTACTACAACTAATATGCTGCGGTCCTCTGACTGGCAAGATAGGGGAGATAGCAGTATTAGGAGGAACTGTAGTGTTATCAGCTGACTCTATTTTATATTCTAAAAGTTTTTTATCCATACTTCTGTCTTTCTTTATCACAGACATATCACTCTCTGAGACTTGCTCTGAGAGTCTCGATCTAATTTTCTCTGATCCTCTTTCAAGAGTCTGTTCCTGAGGAGAACTTGTTATACGTTTGTGTATTATCTCTTTTTCTGATACAGATTTTTCTAATCTGTGACTGGATTTGTAATCTGATTTAAACTCAGTTCCTTCAGTATCGCCTGAACCATGAACAAATCGGCTGGTGGATGCAGGGACTGAGGCAAGGGGCTGTACTTTCTCATCTGCTTTTTCTAATGACAAATGCATGGAAAGAAAGCAAAATAAAACTAAAAAGGATGGGAAAATATAAAGCACACAAACCATACCTCAAGCAAAACATCAAGATCAAATCAAGCTAAAATAAACTGCAATTAAAAAGATTTAATTGCCAGTAACATTTTAAAGCTAGAAAGATCAAGTAGAAAAAAATTGAAAAATTTCAACATACATGTATCTGAAATGTGATCATGCTAAATAAAAGTGAATAAATGAAGCTACTATCAATATTTCAAGACTGAACAATGAGAAGCATTTACAATGGGACAATTACACTTTAGATACTTTAACAACTTTAATAATTACTTTTCATCCACAAAATATATGGATGTTATTTATGTTATAATTCTGAAATCTTGTGAAAATATTTTAAACTTAGTTTAATGATTCTAAAGGACAAAATTTAGCACATCTTGAGCAGAGTTCTCTATAACTTTAGAATTGGAGAGGTAAATGAAACATCATTGGTTGTTAAAAACTGATGGCAAAATATGGAAATCAGAGGGTGAACATCTGGGGCAAAACAGTGAAAATACAACTCGACATTAGGTCAACATTAGAGGGTAAAAACTTGCAATTAAAGAGGCAAATATTAAGTTATCTTAAAAATGACATACATTTTACACAAAAAATTATTTGACATTTCTACCAGACAAGAGTCTATTTTATTATCAACCTGTCTCATCTTTTCCCAGTGAAGTTTAATAACTAGCACATGTGATAATAATTAAAAAAACAAATGAAAAAATGAGAAGAGCAGTTAGGAAGTTCCGTATTAAACAATATTTTCTTTTTAGTTTACTGAGAATTAGTTTTCATTGTAATTTAAGTTTATATTACTTTACATGTTATTATTGCTTTTACTTTCCTGCCACCTTCTTGCTCATTTCAACATCTTTGTGCTCATATCCATTCAGTCCATAATGAGTTTCAATAATTTACTTAAACAATTCCTAAACTGACAGAGTGGTTGATTTCTATGCTATAAGTTTGTCATAATCAAAAATGTTAACTGGATCAGTTATGCATCAACACTTAGTATGATCAGATTGGTTGCCAAGTCTATCAATGAAAATCTTAAGAATAATGTAGTGGGTCAGACAGCCTATCTACCTGGGTGGCAACATGGAAGTTTTAATGCATTGTCACTGTGGCATTAGACTAAAATTTCATTTGTCTGGTTTCTTTACAAGGTGGCAAATTACACCACCTAACTTTAAATTGCTGACATCTCAGGGGCACTACATTCAGCCCAATATTGATGTGGATCAGGATGACCAAGTTAAAATACAACTGTAAACTATGATTTATAATTTCACCATCATCTTATAGGATACTTCAAAATATATATGAAGATAAAGAATATTTCTTTTATTTCTTACCTTTTCTACTGAGATTTAGTTACAAGTTAATTAACCAAAACAAAGATGTTTGCAAACAGTAACAATTCCATATTCACAAGAATATTTTTGTTTTTAATAATGAAGAATTGGCAATCAAGAGGTATGTATATATCTGGGTTAACAAAAGATGATTGTTTCATCCACCATTCCACTGTTGCAATCTTTTTTTAAATTGTAAAAGGCTTTTTCTTAATTCCTTATATTATACATACCAAAGTTTATTTTTAAAAAAAAAACAACTAATATTCCTGGCATGTAATTAAGTTCTTGCTAGTCAACTTAATTATACATGTACTTACTATAAAACACTAATTTACAAGCTATCAGTTCATAGCTTATTCAAAAGCAATTCTCTTGCAGTGATTTTTCATAATACATGACATTTTCAATCAGACTTCTGTCTTTTCAACAGCTGTGATGCTGTTATTTTAATACTGTTATACTTTTTTTTATCCCCAAAAATATAAGAAATTTAATAATATTCATCAATTTGGATATTTTATCACAAAACTTAATGAGCTGAATGAGATGTGATGGCATTACCAGGCACACAGAACTAACATAACAACAAATTATAGCAAGAAACATTTCAAACATCACAATATCATTAACATGCAGACAGATAAATGTATGACATACTTGTAGCTGTGGCAGACTCCCGAATTTCTATCTTGTCTGTATTTTGTTCCTTATCACTTGTAACTATTTTGCGTCTATCCTCGATATTTCTGTCATTATCAACATTTTCAAATCTTTCTGGAGATTCCATATCACCAAGTTCACTACGAATACTGATAGTCGAGTCCTTGCCACTACGAGGTGAAATCATATCAAATGCACTGGCATCAGGGGGACTGTCTGCAGACTTCAAGGGTGTACTGCTTTGCCGGTCAATCAGATTCACTGGCTTTAGATTTGGCAAGTGGAAGAGACCCCTAAATTAGACAGATATTAAATAACAACAAAAATGGCAGAGATAAAAGACACAGGAAATATACAATATTCTGATATAAGTATGAAGGAAAGACACTGTGAAGTAATATTTTCTGACAAAATGTGCATATAATTTTGATTTTTATAGATTACAACTGACAGAAACTGATTATTACTCCAACAAATGAGAAATGTATAAAATGAACAAATGATTACTCCAACAAATGAGAAAATGTGCAAATGAACAAATGATTACTCCAACAAATGAGAAAATGTGCAAATGAACAAAATGATTACTCCAACAAATGAGCAAATGTTCCTTATATACTTTAAATAAGAATACTAGAATAAACTTCACATCTTAAATATCTTTTGTTTCTAGTCTAATAATACTAGCATATCCAACAATTACCATGCAAGAAAATCTATACGTGAACAAGCAACACTTGGAACATGGAGCAAATATGATCCAAGGGGGGATATATAGACAAGTTATCTGAATAGACCAACATGCTGGAACTGTAATATGTCTGAACTGGAAAAGCTGATATAAATGATGACATACACAGGGATGCTTATGTTATTTGGTGATGAAAAGAATGTTGGTACAATAACATTCCATACTTTCAGAAATATTTAGAGGATATGAGACCGGCAAAATGAGGTGATGTTGATAGAAGTAATGTCCATTCGCAAAAGAAAACAAATTCGAGCTGAGTGCATTCATTAAACAGTTTGAATCTGGCAGAAAGATGACAAGCGGAAATCAAGAGCTGGTTCTACAAGATTCAATGATATAGTCTACACATAGGATAAAGGAAAGATGAGACAGATTCTTTTGCTTCTAAACAATCCTAAAACATGCTAAAAGTAAATTTTGAATAATGAGCACGAGTTTTGGAGTCCAATACCATAATAAACATTAGAACCACACTTGTAATGTTGCTTGCTTTTCTTTGGGCACATACTTATTCAAGACTACTGTGTTATACAGGACTAAGCCTGGAACTAATTTGTGAAATTCTATTTTTGTTTGTGTTTAAACACTTGCTCTTTTTTAAAGAACGATACTGTTAAGAAGTTTACAAAGCATTTCTTTTGTGCATCTTTTTACATGTGAGGGAAATCATTTAGCATTTTTTTTTACAATATAGAATGATTATGTACAATCAGAGTAGTTGCAGACTAAATCTAAATAGCAACTGCAAATTAATCCTACATTTCTATCAATTTCATCTAAAAATATCTCACATATAACAATTAAAATATATCAAAAATGAAAATAAAATAAGGTTTTCCAAGGAAGCAAATTGTGATTTCTAAAAAGAAAAAGAAATCCTGGGTTTAAAGATTTTCTTTGTTCAATGTGTTGAAATGTGCCATTGCCCCTTATATTTCATATCTGATGCAAGAAATCTGCAGAAAAAAAGGATCAAAGATTGCTATTGTAGAGTTTGGACTGACTGGATCAAATGCACCACTGGCTAATTCAACAGGTACAGTCATTGCCCAAGAAGAATACAATGATCAATGGCTGATAGAAATGTCTTACCAGTTTCATTAGCTTGGGAATCAACAGAAACTACCTGGCTGATGATCACAGATAAAAAAACGTCAAGATGACAAGATGAAATCGTCAGCAAAAATACTAATACATTTATCTGCAAAGTCACATGAAGGATGGAACAACTATAGATTAGGATGACCAAAATAAATTCTGACGAGGAATCATTACCAAAGCATGATGAATTCAAATCCCAGTATTGGGCACATTGCTGCAGTCACCATTAATGTTGGTTTTTAATTTTCTTGAATAAACAAGAAACAAGCAAAGATCTTTGTAACCCCTATATTTTTCTAAATAATGCAACTTTCTGACCTTTTAGGGGGCCCTTGGGCCTTCTTTTTCCATTTCTTGAATGAACATTATATTTTTATTTTAAATTTCTGTTGCATAAACTGTTATTCTGAATATTTATTAACATTAAAAATATTACTTCATACCGGGAAGAAAGAAAACAATACTCTATGGTAAGACAAAAGATGCTAAATAAATGACACCTTTCTGTATCAAATAGACCATTAACAGAATGTGATTAGAAGGGGTAATATTGTATGAGCTGCAATGGCCTTCCACTTGGTCAACTGCAACATCTTTAATAACCATACAATTTACTAATGACACTAAAAACTGAAGCACATTAAAAATACTGGACAGTTGGGCAATTGTTTAAATTGGAAATTGCAGTAAAGAATTGTATAATACATTTAGCGTTAACTCTGGATTTGTCACTGGTGATCTCTGGATACACGAGGCAATTCTGACACCTTAGTGAATGACTCAAATAACTAAAAATATCGAGTGTTAAAAACATATGCGGATTAAAAGTTCATCTTCATTTGCCTATTTTGAGAACAAATTTGAATTTGAAACACCCTATTGTGTAAAAATGCCTCAAAAATAAGCAAGTAAGCATAAATGTTTTACAGGAAAGTAATTTTCTTCAAACCAGAAATATTTGCCAAATGTGTATTTCTTCCGCCAGATCATATTTTCCCTGCAAACTGCAAAACAAGCAATGACTGGACTGACACATGTTTCAAAGAAAGTGGGAATTGGTCAATTACATGGTGCACATAGCTAATTAGCTTCCACTACAGCCAATTACCAGTGTTCTATAAGTAGTTAAGAATCAGCTGATACTCACTGTTAGTTACTTTCCAATGCTTGACAGCCAGTCAGATATATCATTTTAGTTCTGACTCGAGGAAAGGTTAATTTTACCGTATGTACATCTATAAGTTGAGTGAAACTGCAAACAAAAAGATCTTGATCTGCCATAGCATAATGCACCTGCAGACCAAGGTCTGTGTTGGTTGCTCTACTTATTTCTCCTACCACACTGCACAGCCACAGATCTGCCAGCACATTATGCAATGGCCAATTTGGGTCTTGGCAGTTTGCAGTTGGGCTTATCTTATTGGTGAGTAAAGCTGGTAACCCACTCCCCAGTTTAGAGTGAGGGCTCAGCCTTTAAAATACAACTTTCTGAAAGATGCAAATAAATTTTAAAATTATAGGAGGTATTTTACTTATTCAAGGCATTATACTACATAGTGTGGTTCTAAATCTGCATGCTTGTAAGGAAATCTTACATATTGGCAATCGTTGGTGAAGTCTGAGTGGCACGCTGAGCTGACTGGAACATGCTCTGACTACTTTTCCGTGATCCTCTATCAATACTGGAAAACCAACTGTATGTGCAATGCCACTTAATTATTACCTGAAATTTCTATTTCTTCACATGACAAATAACTAGTACTTCTATGGGCATGATGGGCACCAATTTGATACAAAGAATGAAAGTAAAAGATTCTTATGGTATCATCTGCACTGTTCGAGTGTCAAAATATAAGCACAAATTTAAAGTCTGCACAATCAACATATTCATAAGATTTGTTCACATTTCTTTCTGCAAACATACGCTATGCATAACCAAAACGCAGTATCTAACTTCCACATATATTAATAAGAATTTCTGCAAATGTCAACATGTATTACATCTAATTTATCAAAACAAAATTACATGACAATAGTCCTGTAATTTCATGTTGTAGGACCCTGGACTGACTGAATCAACCAATTAATGGGAAAATAAGAAGTTCTGAAAATGTCTGGAGAGTCTTAATGAAAGTAAGCAAACATTATGTTCTTGACATATGCTTGTATCACAACCTCATCCAATATTATCACTAAGTTTCTTCCCCTATCAAGTTACGAGTAACGTATATTCTAAGCTCTTGTATGGTCATGACTCTGCAAGATATGCATACATGCCAACCCACTGAGAAAGTATAAGTGTAATTATTGTTTTGAGGCCAACAAAAGTGAAACATGGGTAGTACAAAATGTAATTTATATATTACAAGCCATATTTCCAGCACATTGTATGAAAAAGGTACATTTAATTTTGCCATTAAACTGATTCTGCAGTTGGTTAAAAGTTTTGTCACAAATGGCAAAATCGAAGCAAAATGTGATTACAAATTATTTATATTTAGCACTCACTTTAACATGTCTACACTTGTAACTTTCACGAACTGATTGTGAACCTGAAGTTGGGAATTCTGCAATGGGCATGACATGCTCAATCTTAATGCAGTATTACATTACTCTCCTATTGTTATTTTACAGTTTGTAAAGCAATACTGATTTGTCTTTTCTTCTGATCTGACATGTTTTGAAGTTTGGAAAGATCCATCAGCTTTAATATTTTCTGTCAAATAACATCCACAAAGTCTCACTGCAAATCTGTTTCACTTAACAACTGGTGCTAATTTAATTTTTTTAAAAAGAATGTTCTGCTACCTACCTACCTATCATAATAATATAATAAATTTGCGAGGCGAAGTTTCAAACTGATGAAACATGTTTTCTTGGAAAAGGCTCATATATAATTGCTATAAATAGAAAATAAGGAAAGTAAATGTATGTTGATAACATCTAGTACTCTTACACTATTCTTATGCAGCAGTCATCTTTTTAAGAAATATTACCATATTGATGTGAGTGGAAGTAAAGAGATGATGATAACAATAGCAAACACAACTTTTGATTGCTTTATTTTTATTTTTTATTTTACCAAAAAAGCACAATTCATATACAGGCAACCACAAGACATAATTTGACAAAAATAGTGTAATAATTATGTCTAATGCAAAATGGTTGACATGTGTGAATATAGTGTAAATTTAAAAAAAATAAAAAGATGACTATCCAAGAAATTTGTAAAAATATCTACAGCTAACAGACTCACCTGGACCTTGGACTATTTGACATTTCTGTTATTCTGTCTGTTCCCATCAGAATTTTGGCTCTCTCCATATAATCCATATGTGTCCTCATTAGCTACAACAAAAACAAAAACAAAGCTGAGACAATGTTCAAATACATTAGTTTATTGAACACTGCATCTTGCCAATGTATATTTATTTAGTGAGCTTGACCTTTGTCCATGATTGAGTATTAAGTTTTGGAGAATACCTGCATTTGTTTTATTTGTTAAGATATTTTCAGATGTTTACTTTCATTTGATTTCAAGACCTAGCCTTGATTATAACCATAAGAGTTCTAGAAACAAATCTGTTTATCATTTGGGTAATTTTCCATTACAATATCAAGCTTTTTTCTCTCCAGAAATAGCTACTGTATTCCAAGTGAGGATGGATATAAGGTTGAGAACAGCATGAGTATTCATACCACCTATTAATATCAGTCTGGAATAATTTATTATTGTGCTATCATATCATTTAGCTCGGTATCATTTATTTCAATTAATTCTTGGTCATACAAAGTGCTTGTTGACTGTTGCAACTAAAACACTATTCTAGGACTATTATGAATTCCTTCAAAGAAAATCTGGCTTATATCATTGTGATACATCAAGACTATTGGCACATCAGTTTATTCAAGATATTGGAATATCAACACATTTTAGACCATTTAGATTCATTTAGAACACATACGTTTTGACTTGACTGAGAAGATTAAATCTGGGATTTAATTCACAATATCAAAGGCTCCTTTAAAATGTTTCTCTGTAATCTAGGGAAACAGATTATTTGTTGAATTTTTACTTAACTCGTTGGTTTCAAATCATAGTTGTAACACCAAGATGTGCCCTACCTGCATCCATATTTCTAAAATCAATGAAATGGACAAAACTTCCTTTTTGAATTAAATGTTTTTGACAGAAAACAACACACAAATTAATGAAACAAATAGTTTTTACCGCTATCAAATTTAATTCTAAAAAAAAAATATCACATTCTGCATGAAAAGACATTTTTATAAGTTTATTTTAAGTACAATCATCTTTGAGAGTTGTATCACATTTTAACTCGAGTACAATGGACATCAATGTTATATATGTTTAATAGTCCTCTATGGGTGTCAAGGTCAGGTATGGTAAATTCTGGAGATTACTGAGCGACAAATCTCATTATGCTAGGCTGTCTCAAACTAAACTTGATGCGCAAAAACCATTATATTCTTGATAGATTTAGCATGGCTGTGACCTCTGACTCAGAATGTATATATTTATTTATAGCCCTAATGCAGACCATAGAAAAAATTAATAAATTTGTTTTAAAGGTTATTCTGCAAAACCTGTTTTTCTCTGAGCTACAATGACCAAGACGATTAACTGTTTGACCCTAAATCATTAGACCTCTTCCATACCTCAAGTGTAAGCTCTTGATAAACTCTGGTTAAGATCTGTGGTCAAGAATTAAAATATGTTAAAACTGTTATTCTTCTTACAGTCAGCAATACTGACCTTGTAACTCCACCATAAATAGACTTTTCTTCATTACTCAAAGTGCAAATCATCCAAAATTACTTTGGTGATGGTACATAGTTCATAAATGAAATCTTTTTAACAGAAACTATTTTTACAATATTAATTCAGTCATCTTGACTTTTGACCCCAAAATTGGTAGTTAGTCCAAACCAATCACAAAGTTGGGTATGTAACGAAAGTCAAATCCAAAGGTTGATCCAAATGTGCAATGTATAACTCATGTTATTGTGCAGACACCATTTTTCTTCTTTCAGTTATGGTTAATTTAACCTTTGACCTTTTAATCACTCAGTAAATCTCCTTCTTCATTATATTCCAGCCGTCCCCATCAAAACAGTCCACAGTGTTTGGTATGTGATGCAGAACTAAACTTAGTTCTCTATAATACTTCTTCAGCAAAAGTGATGATGATAATGGATGAACAAATCCATCATAATTTATATTACATGCGTCTTACTAATATTACAATGAAAACAGACCAAACAAAAAGCAGCTTTAAAGTCTTACACATAATTACACTGTATTGAAACCTCCCAATTAGCAAACCACTGTACGCAAGTCAGATCCCACTGAAAATTGCATTGAATAAGGTCTGATTTTGCATAATGTGACAATAGATCTAGGTTTATGTTGTTTGTTAGAAGTAAACAAAAAACACAGAACCTGATCTGCTGGCACATTATTTGACTGTAGATCCAGGCTAATTATACCTGAGATGTACACAAGTATATACAGGATTCTTCTCAACTCAAAAGTAGCCAATTTATTTTGACCTAAGTCAGCTTTGCATATCCATTTTATTCTTGTTGTACATAAATTATATTCAATATTTTGGACGTTGTATCACATATGTGTGTACAGTCGACTCCACTTAACTGCACACTCCAGTTAAGTGCATGTAATCACGCCGGTCCAGATTTTTCCCAATGCTTAAAAATGTACTGTACCGTACTCCGGTTAACTGCACACTCCGATTTACTGCACGGTCTTGTGACGGGCCCAAGGGTGTGCAGTTAACTGGAGTCGACTGTGTGTGTGTGTGTATATATATGTGTATATATATGTGTATATATATATATATATATATATATATATATATATATATATATATATATATATATATATATATATATATATATATATATATATATATATTTGAGAGCAAGTCTGCAACAGAACTTTCATCCACAACTGAGAAATATCTATATAAAAATAAATCTGCATAATATTTTGAATCTAAGATCTAAAAGAAGAACAACTAAAGTTTATATGATAAAGTATTTTATAAATCCCTTGATCAAAGTATTTTGATGTAACTTGTGCTTTAAGCCCTCTTTTCTTGTTGGCCACAAAAATGTTAACAAAACTTAAAGTTCTATCATACCTCTGTATACCTCTCATGTAGCTTAGAGTATTCTTTCTTCATATCTGCTTCTTTCTCTTCCAGTCTTGACACTGGAAACAAAAAAACATAAAACAATTGTGACTTATTGTTAATCTTTTCTCCACCCAGGCCAGCCTGAGAAGACTGCCTCATTGTGTCCTTTAGGAAAGGTACTAAGCTCCTATTTCCTTGCAAAATACAGCCAAAATCTGTTTAATGTTCCCTTAAAACATAACAAAACAAAAAAGATAGTGCTGTTTATGTAGGCCCAACCCAATAAATAGTTCCATGAGTGAAAGAGTCCAGGACTCCTCATCCTGAAACTTTGAGATCTCTGTCATGTGCAACTTTAATCAAAACTGCTAGCCCTCTGCAATGGGTGCCAGAAATAATGCTATGTGATGTTTTCACAATAAGGATGGCTTGACAAACGTAAATGTTATCATTTTAATATGAATGATACAGTCTGTAAATTCTGTCAGAATCTTAGGAAATATAGTTCAAAGTGAAGGAACTTTTTAGCAGTCTGTAAAGCTGTGTCTCACCATGATCAGATGAATTTTTGGATTTAAGCTCTAGCATGCGTACAATTGACTCCAGACTTTCCACTTTTGATTCACTATCATTCCTGGCCTCTTCCACCATGTCTTCTAATTCCAGATATTTCTGAAATAAAAGGTAAGAAAGTAAAAGATTAGGTTTGAATCAACACATACAGTCGACTCCACTTAACTGCACATCGGTTAACTGCACAAGCTGGATAACTGCACGTAATCACACAGGTCCCATTTTTTCCCAATGCTTTTCAATGGGAATAAACTCCAGATAACTGCCCTTTGCTTAAATGCACACTCCGGATAATAGCACGATAAACTTCTACCCATGGCACATTATTCAATACAATTTTACTCTGGTTAACTGCACAATGTATGATCTGTTATTGCCAGTCCACTGCTGTAGCGCTTCAAATAAGCTGACAATCAAGCCAGTAAATGCGACTTTGTAAATGATTGACATGTAAAGGACGCAATAGGTAGTATATACATGTATATCCGCTCCCACTAGGGAGCAATAGCGTGGGAAAAATCAGAGCACAGCATGGAAAACATTGCTCTAAACCGTTTGGGTTTGCGTGATTTCAAACCAACAAATGGATGGTTGGAAAGATGGAAAATTCGCAACAAAATTCAATTTAAACGACAACACAGCGAAAAACAGGATGCAGACGACTTTGGAGCTGAACGTGCTTTCTTCGGGAGATAACCCATCAATGTCTGACAGCAGTTTTCAAGTAACAAACGATCTATAGAATTTCTTGAAATTCGCTATAATTCCTTAATCCATTGGTTGAATCAGTGAAGGAGGAAGGAAAACAAGCTTAACATTTAAGTAAAAGTTGAAAGAGTGGATTCTAATCATTGTTTAAATTTATTCTTCACCTATATTCGTGCCGTGCTGATTTAAAGCTGTACTGTAGCGTACTTCGGTTAACTGCACACTCCGGTTAACTGCACATTCTTGTTACAGGCCCGAGGCTGTGCAGTTAACCGGAGTCGACTGTATATTGTTAAAACAGTGCTGTTGCTAGTCTGTGGTTGGAAGCTGATAAATTATTAACCATTATCAACTTTACTGCACCTAGATTATTCTAACAGGCAACAAGTTCCCTGCACTACTTTTAGATCTGGGAACAACAATGTATTACATATACCCCATAAGGAGCTAGAATAAATATGAATTGTTATTCAAATATAGTAAAAATTATCTTTTAAAGTATCACTGCCTGGTTTACATGAATGGGGTCAGAGTTTTTCCAGTTTTGGTACATTTTAGCATGCTCATTTATTAAAAAATTTAGACCTTTAAATCATTTTCTACAATCTTAAAGTACACTTCACTAATGGATGTCTCAAGATATCCCTGTCCCATATATATCACAGTACTCTGTATAATGATATTCTGTACATAATTCAGATGATGATGATGTCCTCCTGACTACCACATTTTAATGAGAAAAGCTGTCCATTCATGCAGAAGGCTTGTTGGAAATTAAAGTTTCTCAACATTTTAGAACTGAGAATTTTCCACATTATTCATTTCTGCATTAAGTTGATTTCTGATGAACAACTTCAATTCGAACTTTTATAAATTGTGGGACCATAATTCGGACTTGTAAATAGAAATCCGATGGCTTCATGTCAATGAAATACATCTTTCTGAAGCTGAAATTGACCATCTTTTAATATTAACATTTGTGCATATATTTATAACAGTGATGACCATGGTCATTGCTTTGAATTTTGCAGAACATCTGCTTAAAGAAACTCATTATTTCTGAGAGACTACTTAATTTTCTAAATGGAGGGTAAGATTAAATGCTTGGAAACAATTGTCTTGCTCTGATTTAAAGTATAAAAAAGAACTTTTTTCATATTCTATGCTACTAAAAACAAGTTTACCTTGTTATGAAAAAACAAAAATGTCATAATGGGAAATATCATTCTGGCCTCGTCAATTAAATGATCAGTCCCCTTATAGTACATATGATATCAGAACTAAACTAGTTCCAGGTTGTGTATACATGTATTCGGCTAATTACTGTACCACTGCTGGTAAAGGACTAAACATGTACTTACATTTGTTATGTATATTTAATTTGATTTTCAGTTAGTTATATTTCAATTTTTCTTATTATTTGCTACTGTAATGTCACACTAAGTTGGACTGAGTTCATTTCTGCTTTAACCCAAGTCGACTTTTTTGTTGTTGTATTATTCAATGTAAACATCAATATAATAGCTTCATTATTCTCTCTGTGTATGAGCATAATACTGTATCAGGATTTTCATTCTGGTCAACAAGAAATAAATATGTTTATATGAGTTGAATTTGTGGAATTTTCTAAGTGAATTTTACAGGTTGTTGTGTTTTAACACATTAACCCCTAGCGACAACTTTACAGGGCATGAGGTAGCAGCCTACTTCCAAGGTCTGTAGCGTTAACGTTATGCAAGATACAATAAAGTGGGTGGTATTATGTTGTGACCAGTTTGGGCTGAATTTTATTTTATTAAAATTCTTGAATTCAAGTAATTATTTTCCCTGGAAATAAAAATGTGCTCTGATAAAATTCCTGGATAAAGACATTCACTGGAAATTATAATATATTCAAGCCTGGAATTATATTACATGTACTGTGTGATTCAATAAGCAACTGTTCACATATTAGCACTTCATAAGTTTTAACAGACACATCATTGCCTTAAAGTTTGGATGTCTTCAGGATGTGAAAGAGTTTAATTCTGGATTATATATTATGAGAGCTAGTGTCTGTAATTCTTGGAATATTTTGGGATTTAATTTGCAATAATTTTTCCAATTTCACTCTCTATTCTAGGGAAATACGTGTTTTAGTTTGTTTTAACAGATTAGTCATATCACTACGATGTCTGCAGTGTGGAAGTTTATATTGATGCACTGGGGCATCATGCTGCAGACACGTAGCATGATGTTACACCAGTACCAATATCCTGACACCAGGCTGATCAGTCCTAACACTAACCTCTTAATGCTAAGCACCTTGCGAGGCAGCTGTTAGCAACATTTTTGCAAGTCTTTTGTATGACTTGGCCAGGGTTTGAACCTATGACCTGCATCCGAGGCAGAAGCTCCAATCACTTTTGTTGTTGTTTAAGGGTTTAATGCCATTTTCAGCACACAATAGGCTATACATGGCGGCCAGTATTATTGGTAGATGAAGAACCCGGGAAAACCCCCCGAAAGAACCACCGATCCACGAGAAGCTACTGGTAAGCTTACTCACATAAATACATTAGCCAAATCTTAGACTCGAACACACGCAGACAGAGGTGAGATGGCAGTGATCCATAACGGACGGTGCTTTAGACCACTAGGACACTGATCCAATCACTAGACAGCTAACATGTGAAGGTTAAACAGAGGACTGACTCATTGTTTTTTTGTGTGTATAAATTAGGATTAGAAGCATCTATTCACACTTTAAAAGCTATCTGGATTAGCCAGATGCTTAACCTGCCAATATCAAAAGATGGTCAGCTTACAAAAGTGCTTCGGATTTTTAATGTAGCTTAAGATGAGGAATTTGTAATCTTAAGAAGCTTTAAGCATATTACATCTATAATAATACAGGAAAGCGATAAGTCTGCTCTCCAGTGGCAAAGCACCTGGTTCAGACTCCATCCCAGCTTTTAGTCAACAAGAAAGCACAACTCTGATAGAAAGGCTCCACCAAATGTTTTGACCTTTTCTCCATCTATGTCAACTTGATAAAGGCCTTTGATACTGTCAGCAGAGAAGGCTTGAGGAAGGTAATGGCCAAGTATCTATGCCCAAGAAAATTTATATCTATGGTGCAGCATTTCCACAATGGCATGCTGGCACGAGTCAAGGACAATGGAGAGACATCTCTGCCATTCCCAATAACCAATGTCGTCAAGCAGAATTGTGTTCTAGCACCAACACAGTTCAGTCTTTTGTTCTCTGCCATGCTGACTAATGAGAGAGGTTGGGAGTTGGCATCAGGTTCCGTACAGATGGAAAACTATTCAATCCCAGGAGGATTCAAGCAGGCAAAGTGGGTGACCAAGTCATTTAAAACAATGTAAACTTTGGCTTTTTCTGTTTGGAAAGTGAAAATGGTTATGCCCTGTGATTTTTTAAATATACGATGAATAAAAGTAGTTTATGACTTAAGCCAGGCAGTTCTGACTGCTGTATTTTACCCTAATGCAAAATATATTGTGAGGTGTTGATGCCAACTGTGCTGACAAACTCTTGCCCATTCACAGGCATGTTTTAAGATTTGACTGTTTCAAAATAAAACATCATTATGTAAATAGTAATTTGTTGTAAGAATAGATTGGTGAAGAACTTTTTCAGATTCTACCCACCACAATAAAGATAAACAGCAGAACTGCCTTATTTTCTTTATAAATTCAGTTTCAAACAAAAATTGAACCTGTAATGGCAGACATTACTACTGTGTCTAGTAAATACCACTACATTAGATTGTCTTTCTTTTCAAATCACTGGGCAAATAGGTTACAAAAAATATACAATTCATAAAAAGCAAACTTTAAATGTTATGTAACAGAAGATTTAGTCTTAAAATGTAGGTAAGAAATGTATGGTACAAATGTGGTGTTCAGAAAGTGCTGTAATGTCAAGGTTGTTTCCAAAGAGAACTTATTTTTGTGAGAGAAAAAAAACAACAACAGAGCAATGGAGCAAATACTATTTACCAATGCATGCCTTTACCACAAGTACATGGGCAAATAAAACCATACATTTGCAATCCTATCAATAGATTACTGTAACCAGAAAGTGAGTGATTATATAATTAAGAAAATCCTTTCAAAAATTAAATGAACTCTTACATGCCTGAAGTCATACTTAGAATGGGTCTAGTTCACAATAATGTGGACTTTGTATAATCTTTAGAAGCTCTAAGCGCTTTATAACATATATATATATATAATGATGACTACAAAATAAATAATTAAAAAAAAATAATTAAACAAAATAAAACCAAACACCCTCAAATTAGAAAACATAAATACATGCTGAAAATATTTAAGGTAGGAAACATTACTAGGTCTTTTAGTTTGTTTCTTGCAGTGGAAAAAAGGTGTTTTAGAGCATTCTTCAAAGAGATCACAGTGTCTTTGTGTCTAATTCATTCCACATTTATTCCATCTCCTTTATTTGATTCGAAAGACATAATTAATATGATAATACAAAGGAGACCAGCTTTTAATTCAATGAAACAATACAACTAATACTTCTGCAAGTCAGTTTAAAATCAAAGCACGGTCAGCACTTTATTAGGTTACCAGAGAAATGTGAGCAGACATAGCTGTTACAGTAGACTGACGCATATTACGTTTAATTACAAAAGGACACATTGCATTTATGACAATTACACTTAAAAGGAAGTAAAACATGGAACTGAAACACAAATTTCAATTGATAAAAAATTATTTAATTTGTCTTTAAAGTACTGGCTCCATTCTGTGTAAGTGACATTTTCATTGATCAAAATTTTCTAGATTGTTAATTCCAGTGTATTAGGAATGTCATTTGGAAAGAAAATGTATCAAGTTTTGTATGACCTACTTTTAAATTTGATATTTCATAATATTTATTAAAATTTCCAGGTCCTGTCTACCATTGTTGACAACAAAATGAGCGATATAATGAAGTTTCCGTTACCAATTTCGATTGCATGTTTCTTCAAGTTCAACAAATAGGGATCAATTTTGGGGGGTATTTATTGGTTCAAACAACGGAATCCACACCTGACCTTGCATTATAAGCAGGTTCGCAGATTATCAGGTCATGAGTTATTGAGGTATGTTGGTGAAATGTAGCATGGAGAACAAATTTTGTGATTCTGGATCGAATCGATAGCCAGTGCAGGGTACAGAGCAATATTCATATATAGAATTTATTGCTTCAATGTGGTGACTATGAAGTTACAGTAATGATTTATCAGCAATAACGAAATCAGAATAAACAGTATGGTATGAAGACACTTGTGTATTTGCTTACATGTACATGCTACAGGGGTTGTTTCAAAGAAGTTTAGAAATTATTTCTAACTACTATTTTATAGTTAACTTTCAGAAAGTAAACAAATTGTTTAAGTGGTAGCTGATAAATTAAGCATTTTTACCAACTTGCAATTATAATACTCTACTCTTGTTACTCCTATCAGTTAAAATTAATTATAATGTATAGTTTTTGCTGTGCTCTTAATTATCCATACATACACCTTATCTAGTATAAATACAATGGGTATGAACATAATATTTATACATGTACAAATGTTTATAACACACAAAATTCAAGATAAGACCCACCCACCCCCATCTCCAATGCGTTATCATGCATGTAGTGATGTGAATGGCATTCCAAAGGCAGGAGAAATTGTACAGTAAAACTTATCTTGAAAGGCCACTGCATTAAGAAACCAGTCACCTGACTAACCTAAGACTTAAAGCACAAACTTACTTCATTATATAATTTTTACCCAATGGCAGACAATATTTTGATGTTAAGTAGTGGTCATTCAAGACTGGTTTTACTGTAGCACATAGTAGAGCTGTACTGATGTCACTTTTTGCCGATTATGCCGATACAGTGTATAGCCGATTATTAAAACTGCAGATACCGATTATTTCATTATCACAGTATATATACTCGTGTATAAGCTGAATAATTTAGGAAAAAATAAAGGCTTGGAACGGGGGGGGGGGGGGGGGGGGGGGGGGGGGGAGGGGGGCAGTTGGCTTATCTGCGGATCAATGTCTACACTTTACCGTTTTTTGGTCTTTTTGTTAACTACTGTAACGGATGTAAATCTTGGGACATGAAACAATAATTTTTTCCGTGTCCTAAGACATAGGCAAGTTAAAAAAAACAACTTTCGGTGACCCGACAGTTTTATTAAACTGTTATAAAGTACTATCATTGCATTAAAAGAGAAAAGTTAATATTCATCTGCAAAGAGTGACCTGTCGTCAGTGAGTAGCATTTACACTTTGAGAACAAATGGAAATTTTGAGTACATGAAGAGAGAATCAGTGTGAAATACACCTGTATATTGACAAATTACATTTTGGTTGCCTTTGTGTAATAAAATCCACAATAAAATATTGTACTGATCACATCCTGATACGAAAAACAGTATGATATTTAATGTCAGCATTAGCACCTGGTTGGATAGCTGTTATTCACATGCTTCATGTACATGTACTTAAATTGGCCTTGATTTTGGTCAGTCTCTTCCCATCTTATTGAGGCTAACAAGGGGATGGTGCTATTCACATGGAAATGGAAAGCTGTCAATAGTATATGTATTCTCCACAAATACTTTTGTATCGGATGATATTACGAGCATTAAAGCAACTGATCCAACCACTTGTTGCAGTGAAGTCTCCACACTAAGCTTTATTTTGCAAATGTTTCATTGAACTATTTTGTGGCTTCCTCCACGTCTTCAAATGTAGCAGTCTTTTGCGTCTTCCTTTGGGGAGCACAGTTACCTTCAACGTAGTCTTTCTTTATAGACTCGGCAGCTTTCATCCTTCCTGAACGGGTGTTATTTTTAAGCGAAAAAATTTCACAGACCTCTTTGCGAGATGTTCAGCCCACCATTTCCTTAACAGCCAGATATTTAGTTTCCAGAGACTGTAAATTTAAATTGTGTTTTACTCATTTGTTGGTAGCCATCGTAAATGTAAATAAAGTTAAAAATGAAACTTTCACAGCAAAATAAACCTGTTTTAATCACCGATCACTTTCAAAGGTCTCGGAAAAGCGTATTCACGCGTATTTGGACGCTATTTTATGTCTGGGATTCAGACAATAACGTATACAGGAGTTCTCAGTATGCATCAATGTGCTGGATGGCAAATTTAAGGGCTTGCTAGTTCTGCTTTGACCACCTGTTGAGTGGGAAAATGTGTTGATCAATTGATTATTTTAGCTGTTTACAATCAGAAAATGCAGTGGATGAGAGACCCACAGATGTACATGTTGTCTTTATAAGAGTAATCAGAAGAACATGACCCACAAGATAGGTAGCAAGATCAAAGACTTGACTAGCTGCCGAGTGGTAAGAAAATGTGCGATATGACTGATTTCAGAGGTAGAATGACCCATTGATGTACTTGTACTGGCGGCAAGATCAACTAATTGTTGAACAAAGTATGGGTTGGAACTGGCAGCTTGTCGGCATAAATGATTAGAAAACAAAGGATTTGATTAAGCTGGGACCAAGGGCTTCTATCGACATGTACATAAATTTGGTAGTAATAGTAGACCAAGGGACTGGGACTTTGTTTTTTTTGTCGACATAGATGGCTTGTCGATATAAGTGATGTCAATATAAATAGGTAGGACTATTTAATTCTGATTTAAAATTCAAAGTTATGTCAAGATGAATGTTATGATTTAATTTATACTTTGGAAATTTGTGATTTTTTAAAAAAAAATTACATCGGCACCGATTATTTCTGCCGGTACCGATTATACCGATTGTTCTAATAATCGGCCTGATTATGAGTACAGGCAATTAATCGGTACAGCTCTAGTACATAGATCATTTTTATTTCATTTGACAGTTCTGCCACTTTAGTCATTTGCACTGTACTATCCATATTTTCCTTGGACACTTATTGCATAAATACTTGCTCAAGTAACTTGTGTCTGAATATCTGGTTAACCTGAAATGTTCTCCACTCTTAGTTTTGCTCTCATTTAACTTCAGTTTTGCTCATTATCTACCAACATTTGTAATAAAAACAATAATGATTTCTTTTCTCATGGGAAAGTGGTTCAGCTTATTAGCATGGTATCTGTACACCATAACAGTTTTTTTTTATGCATACAGTAGGGTTAGCAATACCATGGCTTTGTAGATCTTCCATTTTGTTTGCAAACTGATGCCTCTGCATTCTCACACACTTGTGCAATGTCTGCCAAAAGCCACATTTACTTAAGCAATTCTGGAATTGGTTCCATCAATAATTTGGATAGCATGTAACAGTGTACTGCCAAGGTAGGTGAACTTGAGCAATATACCAGGAGGGTTTGGACATTCATTGTGATTATAGGCTCTGTGTGTGTGTGATTGGTACTTTTAACATAGCTTTAACAATTTTTCAGTCATATCACTATGATGTCAGCAGTGTGGCAGTTTATAGTGATGTACAGCACTGGGGCATCATGCCGCAGACATGTAGCATGATGTCCCACCCAGTCACATTATCCTGACACCAGGCTGATCAGTCCTAACACTAACCCCTTAATGCTTAACACATTAACCCCTGAGCCAGCTAGGTAGTCCCCAAAAGCATACTTGCAGAGATCGCCTAGAGCAGTGGTAGCCTTACCATTGTCTGTATCCCCGAGACTTAATGACAATACTTGGCTTGCAGATTTCTTTTAGAGAGCTATGAGTAATAAATGTTATTTTTTTTAGATTTACGTTTCTTTAATTAAGCTAAAATTTGGCACAGCAGTTCTCAATAAAATTACGTACAAAATGGTATAAAATATAATACATGCAGAAATAAAACTAATATATAAAGATAAAATGAATTTCGTACCAATTTGTTTCTCTTGCCAGGAATAATCCATAAAAATTTGTGATGAATTCACAATGAATAATTAACACTATCAACAGGTGAAATTCACTCCGTTGATGTACATACAAATTCCACTTGTCATCTCTATTGCAAACATCGTGTAAATACTTCTTCAGTCTGTCAAGTAAAAGTCTACTTCCAGCGGCTGATTCTCGTAATTTTCTTCATTTTCTAATCTAAATATTCCCACTAATTTTGCCGCTATCAAAGTCAATTATTTTCCCCCTTTCTTCAGCAATGTACACTCTATATAAGCTAACATTTTATTGGTTAAATTGCATGCATAATTAGGAAATAGCTTCACATCAACCAATGGTTTGCGCTGATTTAACTTGTAGCTTACAGGTATAGTAAAATACTGCCACTCAAACTCCGCACTCGGGATACAAGCTATACAAACTCAGCCCCATTATCGAGGCAGTCGGGAGATGAGGGAGGTAAAGTGCGACGAGTTATCGAGGCGGCAGGGGTTAATGTGTTAACAACAAGCGAGGCAGCTGTTAGTACCATTTTGTATGTTTTTGGTACGACTCAGCCGGGGTCGAAAACACATCCTCCTGCTTCTGAGGTGGATGTTCTAACCACTAAGCCACAGAGCAGTTGATTGTACACTCTATGTAAGGCTTTCTTGGAACAGGCTGGTGCATCGCCATACATGCAAAACTGTAGGGAGGTACAAGTGTAATCATTACTAATATAAGTGGCCAGATATAAAAAGTGTAATCTATACATGTCAAAATTACAAGAAACCATACGAAGAATACACATTTATGTTTGCTACTAACCTGGAACTGTAATTGGTTAAATTTCTCATTACAAATGGTCAAATCCATCTAGATAAGTAGTGGAACATAAACAGAAAACAAATTGAGAAACTAATTATGTAATACACCAATTTTAACATCAAATTTTTGCTCAATGATTGAAAAGTTCACAAACTACACAATGAGCATGCAGGGGTCACGCCACCAGGTGAAGTTGGCAACTAGGTCGCCTAAAACGTGTAAACTTCACCTTCTTCTGTTATTTAATCGAAAACAACTTCACCATGTGCTTTTTTTTTTTTAGGAACATTGAATGAGCATCCCTTTTGAGATGCTCACTCACCTTGACCACTTTAGTTCCAGTGTTATGTTATATACAGCTCAAGGAGAAATGTACACCTCAAGTCATCAAACAGTTGGTGTTCATATCAATTACCTAGACAAACTCTAGGAACTTCACAGGCAGGTGTTTTGATTGTTGACTGACCATTAACAATTTCCTGAGTATGTCAGCAACTATTGCTGCGAAATTTCTGCAAAGTATCCTTTGATGGTAAAAATATACAAACTTGTTTCAAAACCTAAATTTAAATATATAGCAATTTGAGTTTTAAGAATCGAATCAGCAACATGAAATATTTTAACTGCAGCGTGTACATTATTTTCTTGATAAAAATCTGTTTGGAACTGTAATAGCTTACATCACTGTTCTAGGAAGTACCGCTTTTATTAGACAGTCTCTTTTCATAAACCGTTGGGCAAATATATTCAGGAAAATATACAATTTGTAAGAAAGCAGATAAAAGATAACTGTAAGGTCAAGGTTGTTATATGAGTTTACTAATTGTTGCGAAAAAATAAAGAGAAAAAAACAACAGCAGACCAAATATTATTTAACCAATGCCTAATGTTACACTAGGTAGGTAGACAAATAATAAAATCTTACATTTGCAATCTTATCAATCAACTGTTGAAATTAAGCTTATAAAGTGAGTGGTAGTGTTGTTCCAATTATAATCGATCATCAGTTGGTTGAGCAGATAATCGATTGTGAACTCCATAATCGATTGTGTGTAAAGGGAGACTACTTTTTAGGTGTATGCAAAGTACAAAGGTTAGTAAAACTCCCAGCCACTAAAGTTGACCTGAAATTTATTAAATCCCTTCACAAATACAAATATGAAACCTTATGATTCATAATTAGGAACATATAGTCATTATTACATGGTCAAGTTGTAAAATTATTGAGCTAATAAATTTAAACACATTTTGTTGATTTGTTTCAGTTAAATTGAAACAGCTTTTGTAGTATTTATAAACAATGACAAACAAGAAAAGTATGTCCTTCTATACTTTATATTATAGACACATCACATATGAATGAAAGAATTTTGGATGATTGTAGCAATATTTCAGTTACATTTGCCTGATCAGCCATAAAAAGTTGCATTCATTTAACAAAGTTGTAGAACAAATATAACACACAATGTAATATTATTGTCAGGTTAAAGTATACATGTCATTAATTTAAAAGAGATTACTCCTGTACATTTATAAACATATTGAACTCTTGATCAAAGATATAACTGTTTAACAAAAATTAAAATTTGCTCTTAGTAACCGATTATAATCGATGATCAGTTGGTTAAGGGGAACCGATTATCGATTATGAATTTCTGACCGATTCCCATCATTAGTGAGTGGTTACATTATGAAAACACCTTTTAAAAAAAAAGCATGTTGAATGTTCTGATTCAGTTGATAAATAAAAAGGTTTAGATCATTCATATACTTATTACTGACTTTAATTCATCAGTGTGTTATCCAGGAACAGGCACAGTAAAGTTTTATCAGCAAACAAGAAATAATATGAACAGTTTGATCCAAAAGACGCACATTTTCTGTCATGTAAATGGCGCAGAGGTTGTTTCAAACAAGTTTAGAAAACTTTTTAGTCCCACTGTCTGTTCTTTATTATGACAAAATTTCAGAAATATGAAAATGTCAAAATTGGTTTGCTTGTCTTTAGATTCAGCAAAAATGTTTTTTTTCAAATGCCATTTTATAATGAGCATTCAGAAAGTAAAAAGAAAAAATTCCTGATTAAGGGTAGTTGATTAAGCATATGTACTAACCTGCAATTACAATACCGTAATCTAGTTACTCAGTTAAAATTCATTACAATGCATAATTTCTGTTGTTCGTTTTATAAGTTATATCACCAAAATAAACTGAATATGAATACAAGTTTTTAAATGTGCACCAAATGTGTTAATAGAATAGATAGAACTCTGAAAATTCTGTACTTGAAAAAAAAGTTTTGCTTAAAACCAATGTTAGATGCAAATATACATTCTCAGGAAATAGATGACATAATTCAAATAAGAGGATCCCACATCTCCTTGTTCAGGTGCCACTTCTCCATTTAGCTCTCACTTCTCCATGTTCTGTCCAAAAGGAGAAGTCACTTCTCCCTAAAATTCAAGTCCAGCTTGACCCCTGGCTTAATCTGAGTACGTTTCACATCATTCTCATATCCTTTATACATTGTAAAGCCCTGATAAAGCATGGTTTGTGTAACATCTGGTGCTTGAAAAAAAAAATTAAGTACAGGAGTCCAACTACCTCTCCTGATAAACCTGCTGCTTTGCCTCTTGTTCATTGTCACAGGACTTAAAAAGTATGTGGTGGTGAATAATGCCATGATTAGTGTATTTGCATTTAAGTAATGGTAAGATGCACATTGACTCTCACTCTCTCATTCAGGCCTGTATGAACCTAGTGGGACACATTATCCCTTTACCTTCATTTGCACTTCAGTGGCCCCCAAATCTTTAATTTGACCCCCATTTTTGATACCAACGTTTGGTTTTTACTCAGTCTGCCTCTAGTTTTGACACCAAGGAGACTTTTGACTCAGTCTAGCACCCCGAGGGGATACACTGGGGACAACATATAGAACATGCAAATGGTGGTACATGTATAATGATTGCATGGAAGCAAGACAAGCTCCCCTAAAAAAAAAAACTACCTCTGATCCATCAATATGCATTTCTGCAGAGCTGTGGTGTATTGAGCTAGAGTAACACGTTTCCTGTCATTTAACCACAGTCACTAATATGAGATAATTATCCAGCAGTATTAGATAAAAATGTGCTAAGAAGGACTACTGACCCATTTTATGCTGTTCAACCTAGTCTCATAATACATTATACCTGCCATGGTCAAGTAGTCTAGCATAAATCTGAAAAGCATAATTTAATTTGGTCACACAAACATCAAATAGTCACTTAGGCATTTGTTAAATACATTTTCAGCCATACAGTATGTGTCATTTTATAGAATATGATTGCGCACATCTTTAAATAGCATTTACCAGTATTCACTTTGTTTCATGTCTCTATCAATATTCCTTTGAAGATCATTAAATAAACTTCCTCAGGTCAACCAAGAAGTGAGATTCAATGTTATCTGGATTGAATCTCACACTATATCATAGCACACATATCAAACAAAATCTGTACTACTCTGCCTTGTTTTGCTTAGATTGATTATTAACTTTTTATTACCCAATTTAATACCTGTCTGAGGCTGTACAAGTAAAACAAGACAAATATTTATTTTTTGTTTTGTAAGGACAGCTAAGGTGCCAAATACTCAACAATCAGGCATGAATTTACACCAGTACAAATATCTGAAGTTTCACATTTATAAACAACTATTAATATTTTAATTCAGATCATACAAGGTGTCTCTATGACTGCTTTCACACCCGTTTTTATTTACACATCTATCCATCTCTTTAAGTTTAACTCATCTTTGTAGTGAAATATGGACACTGTCATCAAACATTTTTAAATTCAATATTTACAAAAAGTTCTCAAATTATTCATGCTCTCAACCACTAATAATATGGTCAATATGATACAGGAGTCTGGAGTAACAGCAGGCAACTATTGACCTATACATGTCCACATAACCCTATACTGCATAAAAAAGTAAAGACCATAATGGAAAAACTGTGTACAATATTATTACACACTGTTTGGTTGACAGAATAACACAAATGACAGTAATCACCAGAATCCACTTGGATTTTTGCAATTATACAAGTTGTTTATAAACAATATTTCATTTATGTAGTGTAATACATGATAGGTTTATATATTTAAATTAAAGTAACTTTAAAATGTGTTAACAAGAACAAGCACTCAGTGAACTTGCTGCTTGCAATTTGCACATTCCAAAGCAACAATTTAATATTTATCTGAACCAATTCTCACATGGGAATTGATCCCTAATTTCTCTATGTGCACAATATAATACCTCAATTTTTCTTAATATTTCCTTCACAATTATAAACTGTGTGAACAGAGAAAGGCCACATTAGAAACTAAAATAAAATGAATCCTATAAGCAAAAGAGTATAAGATGTTATAGGTCCCAGGATATTGAAATACACAAAAAAGTATGCAAGCTTTCCATTTCTGAACACATGAAAATTCTAACAGCGGAGTGGTATACAACATTTGTTGTCTGCAAATTTCTCTTTCCTTTGATCCATTTGTACAATGCAAGCATCAATAATGTAGTGAGCAAGTTGTAGCTGTGCGAGTAATTTAATGTGATTCAGTGAAGTAGCACAGGTTGTAGTACAAGACACATCAGTCATGTATGCGCATTTACTCATTTTAAAATTAAATAAAAATTGTTCTTTTAAAACGTAACACTTTTGGAAAAGTCTATTCAGTCCTAATTATTGAAGTACTGGATCTTAACTGTCATCAAGAAACTTCCAGATGAAAATTATCGCTATGGACTTCTATAATGTTGGCCATCTACTAGACTCGGGTAAAAATAAGATCATGTCAAGTGGAATCGTCACAATCAAGGGTAGAACAAATTTATCAATATGTGTAGCTTCCAGTGTGACATCATAGCACATTACATTTAATTCAGATTGTATTGGATCAAACATTAGCTTCATTTTGTCCGAAAATATGTACGTTTTGCCATCTGCAAATCTCAGGGCATCTAAATAATGCAAAATCCAAAGGAATATGGATGTATATAAATCCAAATGAAGTGAATACTTGCTACTTAATGGTATGAAGAATTAAATTCTAAAATATGACACACAATACTGAAATAGTTGGTGTTGAATACTTCCATGTCCCATGTGATTTGTACTACTGATACTAGCAAATTTTGGTCCCTAATGATTATGATCAAATGAAAATTACATGCACTCTCTTTGATTATTATTATTTGATTATTACATTCCACAGTTGTTGTTTTTTTATATAGTATTATATATTTTTAAAAGTGCCATTCTTTGGAAATTTATTTTGTTTGTTAAGGTGAAATACATTGTTGCAAATCATCATCAGCTGTTTTTCTGCATTTTGTATACCTTCATTTGCAAGTGATTATCTTGTGTACTATTCCGATGGTAACTTTTACACAAATTTTTGGGGAGTACCCAGCGAAAGCTATATATAAGCAACATTCCTGTGAGACTCGCCAAAGGATTTAGTAAACGCATCTCTCTTAATAAAGAACACAGAACCCAAAGAATCATAGTACGGATGTCTTGATGAAATCGTTTACATTATAAACTTTATGTTACCAAAATTTATGACAACAGACAGACTGAAGGCAAGATAGGAAACAAGTATATATATTTCATATCCACAGGAGCAACATCACCGACCCACCTGTTCCGCTGCCTTCCGCAGCTGCTTCTCTCGTTCATACTGCGTCAACAATTGTTCATTATCTTCTCTCAGAAGTTCTTGATCTACCTCTGTTTCAGACTTCTCGGTGTATGCCTGATCAAGGTTTTCTAAAATACCAACAATCAACGGCATAAGTTCTTTCACAACATCTTCGTCATATTTTTTAATCATCCGTTCGAATTCAGCATAAATTGCTGTGGCAAGTGTCTGCACTTTCTCAGTCATAACATGTCCATCTTCTTTTGTTCCATAAACTATTTCTTCCATTGAAGCAGCCATTTTGAGGAAATATTACCACCAATTCACTTACTTTTTTTTTCTAGCGAATCATTATATTATTAGGGAACAAATGAAAGCGTATTTTTACAATGACAGTTGTCGTCTTATTCTTCCATCTTGCCAAAATGATCAGCAGTCATGTGACATAAACGCATGCGCTATGTAGGGAAAACAATGTAGTATGGCATCACGGGGTTTTCTTCGTTTGCGGCCAAGAGTACTATTCGATCTAGGGAGTCATCTTTTGCCATTTCATGCTTGTGGTTGTCATCCAAAATGGAGAAGTTATTCTCAAATATTGCCCGGCCAGTCGGTCAAGATTGGATGCGCAAGCGGATTTTGGGGAGACACGGCCATAGCTGGTAGGTAGTGATGGTTCTATATCTACACCAATACAAACGAAACCAGTGGTCTACGGGAGGTAACTCTTATAACTGTAACTTTGTGGGACTAATTAATTCCATCAACATAAGAAACACACACACTGTTCGATATGTTTTAAAATCAATTTTGGCAAAATTTTTAACAGTATATTTAATTGTTGATACAATATCCTTTGAATTATTTGGTTTACTGGAAGTTTTATATAGTCCAATTAGTATAAAATATCGGAATGGAATGTTTTCTTCACAATTTGATTGTGCAATATTTTTATTTTAAAAAACCCATCTTTATATATTTTGAAAAAAATGCACAGGAAGCATTGAAACACATGTACCATTCACCATTTGTTTTCTGTTTTTTTTTGTCATGTGTATATTGTATGCTCTCTCTCTCTCTCTCTCTCTCTCTCTCTCTCTCTCTCTCTCTATATATATATATATATATATATATATATATAATATGACCTAATTATCGAACTGAAATGTTGGCAGAATGAGTCCGAAGTAATATATTATTTCCATAGCCCGATGCATAAGAATTACATTTTGTCAAAGCTATGCACAAAATAGGCGAATATCATAAGTCATGAAAATACAGGAGTGCTATCCCATGTAGAAATTAATGTTTAAACAAGGATACTCTGTTGATAATTGGCTCTTTTCAAAATGGTAAGCATTGCAGTATTTTATTTATTTCAATGTGTCAAATTGAGTATGCATTTTGCATGAATATTGGTGACGGATATCTATTTTATAATTGAAAACAGATTCCACTTAACCAACTGATAATTGATTATAATCAGTTACTAAGTGAAAATTTTTAGAGTTATATCTTTGGTCAACAGATCAAAATGTTAATAAATATACAGGAGTAATCTTTCTTAATGATATGCATACTTTGATGTGATAAAACTATTGTGTTATGTTCTTTTTGTTTATATGATTTTATTAAATGAAAGCAACTTTTTATGGCTGATTAGTCTCATGTAACTGAAATATTTTTTCAATGTCCCAAATCCTTTTATTCATAAGTGATACATCTAAATTTAACGTATAGAAGGAAAATAGTTTCTTATTTGTCATTATCTATAAATACTACAAAGGATTTGCCATTTAAACTAAAACAAATCATCAAAATTTTGTTTAAATTTATTAACTCAACAATGTAACAGCATAATCATGTAGTCATGACTATATGTTCCTAATTATTAAAGTTTGCACCAACAGAATATGGTATGATTCTATATTTTATGTTGTGAATAAATAATTCAGTTGATTGAAGCCCTATTTACTAGTAGCTCACCATTTACACTGGAGTTTTACTTACGTTTGAATTTTGCATGCAGCTTGAAATAGGTAGTCTCCCTTTACACACAATTGTTTAAGATGTTTTACTGTTAAATATCTTATTGGTTTGCTCAACCAACTTATGATTGATCATAATCAATAATTGGAACAACTATATATATATATATATATATATATATATATATATATATATATATATATATATATATATATATATGTATTGTTTGTATAATCTTTTTCGTGTTAATGATTTTATGATAGTAAGGGCCTATATGAATAGTGACATTTATTTTGAAAACAACATAATCCATAGCTATCACCATTGGTTATGTATTAAGATAACTATTAATTGTAGTGTGTTTACTTCGGTTTAAATTATTGCTAATCTTGATTCTGACATTAGAAGGTTCCAGAAACTAATCACTATTTTTGGATTACATTCAAGGAAATTTGGATTATATCATTGTGATACATCATGACAGTTGGAATTAATTTACAATACAGTAAGTTCTTTTTTAATTTTAAGTTTGTGTTTTTAAGATATAGATTATTTGTTGAAGTGTACAAAATTTGTTGATTTATGCTCTTTTTTGCAACATGTATTTAGTTTAAAATTATGATCTAAGGCATGGTAGTGTAGGAAAATGTTAAAATATATAAGGCTGAAAGGACAGGAAGTAACAGAATCAGCAGTTCCCATTATTAGGTTTCTTTTTAGCAAGAAGCTATAGGTGAGAATCTGTAAACATATCAATATCAGGAACAGCTAATAAGACAGAAGTTGTAGGATTCAAGAAGCCATGACAGATCTGGGTAACTGGGTTATATTCTTTTTGAAGCTATTTCATTATCATTTAGCTGTGGTATGGTATGTGGGGGATAGACGTCCTTCATTTGGTAATGGTTAGCCAATCAATAGTTATACCATTGAGGTCCCCTCACCCTCAAGCTAGAAGAAGAAAGTCAGAAGCAGGGTGACCATGGGATATAAGGGAGCCTGACCTGAACAACACTTTTTAATTCTGTAAGATACAAATTTTTTTTGAACAATACCTAGGAGATGCCCAGGTGAAGGCAATATTGGGTCTAAGCACTCAAGCAGCAGTGATGTTGGAATTGGATCAAGTTCACATGATTTTGGTCCACTCTTCATCATGATTTTCCATACAAAATCCATATAGACAGGTTCAAATGCTCCTAATGGTTGTCGCTGAAATTCTGTATTGTTTACAATTATGTATTTTAATGAATGATGTAGTCCAAATGTCTTTTCTTTATAAATAATTATAAAGATTTTTCACAAATATGACAATACCCCAATTGGTTTTCTAGTCCTCAGATTCTGCGAAAATGGTTTTTATGATTTACCTGTTGGTAATTATGACAATTTTCATGTTATCTTCTGGTAGTTTAATCCATGTAATACAAAATGGTTGAATTTTAGCTACCTGTCTGACTTTGATGTATTAACCGTTTATCCTACTATATTTATCTTCTACACTTTGTATACATTATACCAAAAAGTTTTACCAAACTTTTATAATGAATTTTGCAAATATCAAATCAGTATATTTTTATAACCTTATCCGTAAATGCTGTCTTTTTAATATGTGTTTTGAGTACAATTTGTATCATACTGTTCTATATTCCTATTATGTAGCCATTGTTTGATCTTGGGTGACCTTTAACAAAAGCATTATTATGGAGCTTTGACTAAAACATTTGTGGACATTTTACCATTATTCTTCTAAAAAAAAGGTTCAGAGTATTTAAAAGACAGACTTAGGTGAGCATATATTGGAGTTTTGTTTGTTTTTAAGTGTTTTGTAAAGTTCAGTTTATGTTTATTTCCACAAAATATGTTGTGGAAAGTCCCAAGTGTCAAATGTGCCAAATATTGACCTTTGACCCTTGAACTGCAAATATATTTTGATGTATTACAGTCTGATATTTACATTTGTAAGAGGAGAAAGTATCAGGAACAATGAGAAGAGCCGTCTTCGGTGGTGCTTGTTGCTATTAATCGTTATTATGAGTCTTAGCTGACCATTGTTCAACTAATGGTATGCAGATTGTGTTTGATAATTGATTCAGACTGGTTTAGCCCTCTTTAATTTCATCTCAAAGAGAAAAGAATGTAAATTTATTGTGATAATTACACTGCAAATTCAAAAATGAAAAAGACAACTTTTGTCAAAGAAATCCTGTTTCCAGTAAAATGGTGAGAGTATGAGATCCAGTTTTTATTTTCTGTTTTCGGAGAAACCAATCATTTAGCAGACTCCAGGCTTTCCCACTGTCATCTAAATGAAATAGCTTACCACTATTTGATTTGCCTGAAGAATACTTTGACCTGTTATATATGTTTGTAATGGAATAAATTTACTTTTACGGAAAGTCAGTTTAGAAAGCATGGGCAAGATTCTAAAGCAACATGACACTATTATCTGAAGGCACCTGCATCTGAAAGTACACTAGCATGCTGTACTTCCTTTTTGCCTCAAATTTTCAAATTAATCCAGTTCCTCTGAACAAATTTTAATTTTATTATATGCTAAATTTATGAGGTGGAGGTTTATGACTCAAATTATGCTATTGGTGTCAGGTGAGCAACATCAGGCTCACATGGACCTTCTTTTACCTTTATGTTTTGATTGCATGGGCATTAGTTTTTGGGCAGTGATATTTTCATGAATGAGTTGGATACAGGGAGATAAAACTACACATGGGTGGACATTTGGTAAGAGATGGCTGCATAACACCTGTTTTTGTATGCAGGCTCTATTGTTAAAAAGCACCTGTACTAGTATTGTAAACAGTTGTGAAGTTAAATTGTTGATTTTTTTAAATAACAATTTTATAGATTTTGCTAGGTTATATGAAGACCTAAGGCTTATTATAATGCTGAGAAAATTGCATCTTATCATCATCAACATTAAGTTTTGTTGTTGTAAATGTTGTTGTAGGGTGTGTCACGGAATTGTATAAACCCTTTTTTTAAATACATTTACTCAGGTTTCGTTGATACCCAAGGGTGAATTATACATGTATATATATATTGTACAATATTGCAAAATTGTGAGTTCGGCTCATCCTATGCCACACATGCAAAGAGTTCTTTTGATGGGAGGTACCGAATGCTTCCAGTGCAGAGATGATATCTATGTATAACCATATGTAAAGATCTTTACATTACGGAATGTCTTGTCAGTGAGTGATCACTTTTAATGACTTGCACATCTTGCGCTATAGAGGTATGTGAGTTATTTATTTCTTGTGAACAAGTTATAAACATTATACTACCACGTTTATCTTTGTATATTTTGTTTGTAAATTTGGTCTATGTGGTATAAGGCAAATATTTTCTATTCTTGTTTGCGACTTAGCAAGAGATTTATATGGGTATTTTTAAACGGTATTTAGTACTGTAGGATTCTTATTGGGCATGGTTCAGTTCACTTATGAACTTGTGCTTGTTTTTTAATTATTGTGCTGATAATGTAATCTGTATGTAACGTCATTATGTTTTAATCATATATGCCATGTCATGCATAGTTAGATGTATTTTCAGCTGAACGCAGTAAACAGGTTGAACAGAGTGACTAGAGTGATCAGAGTTGATGCGGTAGCATCTGCAGAGCTAACCATTAAGTAGACCATATCAGCTGTAACACAGAACAGACATAGAGCTGAATAGTGTTGCTGGTTGAATAGCAGGTGTTGCTGATCGAGATTGGTGGAGACTTATTGCTTGATTGACCAACCAGGAATACTGGCTGTTTGATTGGCCAGTATGACTGGTAGCCGAATGTATTAGTGACTGAGTGTATAACTCCATACATGTTATCTTTTAGCCGTGGGCTAATTTTTGGGGTTCATAAAACCAAGTGTTTTTTTTTTATAACTGTAGAGATAATTTGTATATCTGTTCCTTTTTGTTTACATATTTTCACTATTTGTGTGAATACATTTTACATTTTTACTATAAGAGTAAAATACTACATTTTTACTGTTTGAGCAAAACACTTCATTCTTTTTGTGGTGAAACCACTCTGAATCATTCACCCTTTGTCCTTGTACCGTGTAGTGTCATTTATTTGTTTTTTCATTACTTAAGTCCATGTATTTTATGTTAATTGATCCAATCTTTGGATCATATATACACATATTAATCCTAATTAATGTTTCATACAAAGCATTTGTCATTAAACATTGTAATTGTATGACAATCAATTGTGTTGTGTTGTAAGTTCAAAATCCCACCAGCTGATCTTGTTACAGGGTGTAATGCCAATTTTCAGCACAAGATAGGCTATACATGGCAGCCATTATGAATGGTGGAGGAAGAAAATGGGAACACCCCAGAAAGAACCACAGATGAGAAGCTACTGGCAAGCTTTCCCACAGAACACATTGGCTGAATCCGAGTCTCGAGCCCACACAGACAGGAGAGATGACAGCAATCCGTAATGGTGACCGCTTTAGAACACTTGGCCACTCGAGACTTCTCAATATTGAGTGAACTAACAGCTTATTATTTTTCTTCAAACAACAAAGCTAATTCTTTTCTCCTCAGTAACATATGGTATGTATCATTACATTTATAATTGTATGATAATTTTTGTTATTTTTTTTCTTTGCTCTTTGAATAAGCTTTAAAGTATTTCAAAACCACAGTATTTTTTACATGCATTTATAGGAAAGTTGATTTTCAATTACAAAATTGGCCTAAGAAAACCTCTGAATTTATAATTTTATTTAAAATTACATCAAATCCATCAAAACATTTCTTTAATGGTCTTGAATAGAGAAGCTGATAAAGATGGCAGTTTATAATATATACTCGCTTATAAGTCAAGTTCAACAGAAGGGGTCCTGAGTGGTCAAAAGCGCTCTCTGTTACGGATCACTGCCGTCTCACCTCTGTGTGGGTTCAAGACTAAGATTCGGCTAATGTAGTTATGTGAGAAAGCTTGCCCGTATCTTCTCGTGGGTCGGTGGCTCATTACTGGGTTTTTCCTGGGTTTCTTCCTCCACCAATAATTCTGGCCGCCATGTATAGCCTATCGTGTGCTGAAAAAATGGCGTTAAGCCCTACAAAACAAACAAGTTCAATGGCAAAAACTTAGAACCTTTTATGCCATCACACAATACACGAGCAGGTCAGAGTTCATGATATTTGATTTACTGATTACTCCTAACAAACTAGATAGACCCAGATCTACCGGTGCATTATATGAACTCGTATCTGGGTCTGTGCAGTTTGCAGTAAGCCTTTTCTTCATTTGCCCATGATTTTGTTTACCATGTAACTTTATAACTCTAATTAGGTATTGTAACTGCAGAAACGTTTTGCATATTATTAGATATTTTGCATGCATTGTGCTAAGTCTTTTCATGAGAGATCACCAATCTTAAGATCTTACTTGACTGGAACCACAATGTTAATGAAGCTACTCAAAACACTGTGTGTGTGATTTGGACTTTTAATTTTGCTTGAACATATTTTTAGTCTTATCGCTACGTTGTTTGTAGTGACAGTTTATAGTGAAGTCTAGCACTAGGGCATCATACTACAGACATGTACGTAGCATCTTAGTGCTGAGCACTGAGCGAGGCAGCTGTTAGTACCATTTTAATAGTCTTTGGTATGACTCAGCCAAGGTTCAAATCTACAACCTACCACATCCATGGCAGATGCATTAACCACTAGACCATCAGAATGGTTATAAAAATCTATTTTTTCTTCATTTTAACTGTACATTTCTGGGCAAGTCGCAAAACATTTGACTTGTACAGCAAACATTTGACAACATGTCCTTGACTTCTACACAGTGTATTTTTCAGTTCTGATTTAAGCAAAATTCATAATTTTGTTTAGTACATTTGTTTAATGAATGACAGAAATATCTCCCCATGATAAGTACTAAGTGAGAGACCAATCAATTATTTTACATCTTTTCTTTTGCTTTGGAAAATTGAGTATTTCGTAAAAATGGGTTTTTCATACTTGAGATGGACATTAGTTTGGGATATGCTGAATGCATTTTTAGGCAAGATCTTCAGACTTTAGTCACTTTAAGTGTTTTTTGAATAACATGTGATCAGTTTTTGTGTTATTAAATTACATGTTGGTTTCATTTCAGCCCCACAGTTGATTTATGGTGCCAAACTTGACTATCTGGTGTTTGATTACCTGTCTGAAATAACTATGTCCCTACTTACAGCAGCAAAGAGTAAGCAGAGTGTAAGTATGCATTGATAAGCAAAATCAATATGTATATCTATAGAGCTGAGGTGGAAATTTTTTTACCCCTGACTATTTAATAAATTTATGCTATGTCTCATCATATGAATTGTTGATCCCAATATTTCACTGAAATATCACAGTAAAATAGTCACTGGTTACAGTGACATGTATATTTACCTGTTAGATCCTATTTTTCATTTTGTATTTTTCCCTACTGTATGCACATGTAAAGACTGCACTGGTGGCCTAGTGGTTAGTGTCTATCTTGGATGCAGGAGCTCGTGGGTTTGATCCTCGGCGAAATCATACCAAAGACTTACAAAAAAATGGTACTGACAGCTGCCTTGTTTGGCAATGAGCAATAAGAGGTTAGTATTAGGACTGGTTGGCCTGATGTCAGGATAATGTGACTGGGTGGGACATATGCTAGATGTCTGCGGCATGATGCCCCAGTGCTACACATCACTTTAAACTGCCACATTGCAGACATCGTAGCAATGTGACTGAAAAATTATGAAAGCTACATTAAAAATCCAAATCATACACATATTCATACCCCCCCCACACTCATGTATAAACTGAATTAAACTGCAAACAACATAGAAAGAATAGAACCAGATCTTGCATTCTATATAATGCACTGGTTTAGCATGGTATTAGCACTGGATTAGCATGGTATTAGCACTGGATTAGCATGGTATGTGTTATGTGTTGTGCTGATTACTCCTAACAAACCTTATATACCCAGATAATGTACCAGCAGCTCTTTGTACAGTTTACATGTGGGCTCAGTTTATAAGCTTGTGCATACCAGATATCTTCATTTATGTAGTTCAGTATACCAATGATGATTCAGATGTGACCATCTGCAGTGGACTTGTTTTGGGGTTGGGTGTAAAATGGTTGAGTCCAAAATTAAGACTTTTTGGGTCCTGGAGCCTCTGGTATAAGCATTATTACAATCCTGATTAACTGTTTGTAAATTCATGATTGCTGCTTTCACTATTTCTAAACTTAGCACAAAAACTCAAACAAAGGCATTTTTTTCTTGTACTCTCTTTATTTTTTCTTTAAATCCGTCCGATAGTTAGAAAATTCTCCAGACCGCCAAGTGCAAATGGATTTGTGGGTGGATGGGTGGTGACATTTTGCTCCATAAATTATCAGTTCTAGAATAGACCTATTTTTTCCAACAGCAATAAACATGTTATTGTAAAAGTACCGTATATGCCCACTTAAAAGTCAAGTCCATCTGCAGATGCCTCAGAACCAAATCTGTCATTGCATAATGGGGAACAGATTGCATGAGTTACATCTAACTAGTTATCACTTAGTTTAACATTCATGTGATTCTGCTGATGGTAGGACAAAAATTCCATTTTTAGGTTATTTGTTATACAGTCCTACCTGTTTATGTCGACATGAACGATTAGGCGGGAAAATTGTAGTCTGGCGGCAAGATCAAGTAATTGTTGAACAAAGTATTGGTCTTAACTGGCAGCTTGTTGACATAAACGTTTTGAAAACAAAGGATTTGTACAAGCTGGGACCAAGGGCTTCTGTCGACATATATGTTTTTCTTTTATCTCGACATCAACATAAGCATGACAATTTGATAATAATAGTAGACCAAGGGACTGGGACTTTGCTTTTTTGTCGACATATATGGGTAGGACTGTAGTTGAAATCTACCACTTTTGAACATTGACAGACTATGGAGAAAAAAAAGAAGAATCTATCCACCTAGGTTTTTTTTTTTACATTCTATCCCCACATTTACAGAAACCAGCCAGAACCAGTCTACCAGGAACTGGAACTGTTCCAGGAGTCATTGTGACCAGTGCAGTGATATGTGCTGATGAATCAGATTAAGGCTAATATGTGCACAGGAAATTGATTACTTTATAGTTGTAATCTGGTGAGTTAAGACCAGCTGTGGATAGAATTTTTTTGTGTTACAAGTAATAAAGAAATCAAAGGTGGTCCATGAGGTCTTTGATTAATGTCCGTCCTTTGGCAAAGGTGAGTTTAAAAGGAAAGACTGACCAAAGAAGCAGAACTTCTTGAGTAAGTAATGCAGCACAGGTTACACATATCTAGTGGGGCATTTGAACATCAAAAGTGTAAAGAGAAACTGTATAAAACAACTGTTGCTTTAAATACTATGAATATGAAGACTGCTGATATATGGTGTGTTTACACTTGTCGTACTTGGATTCTAACAGTAATAAGTATTGCTTTACCAATTTTGATAATTTTAGGATATTTTATGCAGTCTGTATTTAGTATGATCTGTTTACATTTCAAAGAATAATGCTATGTTCTTATATGGCAGATCCAAAACTCAAAATGATGAACAAACATGGTAGATGATACAATATAATTTTTTTTCTGAAGAAGATAAACACTATTTTACTTTTATTTCTACAATGAAATTTGTCACTACTGTTTGATTTATTTATGTCTGCAATATCTTAAAACCTCTCTGACAATATGCTGAAAAAGGAATGAGTGTGAATTACACTATCAATATGTATATTGATACATATAGGAATGTTTTAGTACATTGTATGCGAAGTATATTAGTACTACTGGTCCAGTGAGTAGATATTGATAGAGCAGTTGGACAGTGGATGACATCAGAACCTAGAGGAAAGCGCTGCATTTTGTGAAATATTTTGAGATTTGAATACACACATGTCAGTTTAATATATATATATATATATATATATATATATATATATATATATATATATATATATATATATATATATATATATAATGTGGACTTGTTACAGCACACCTAATCATTAGAACTCGAAGCACTATGCAATATTAGATAACACATAAAAACACGTACAAGATTATAAGACAATCATCATGAAATTATAAAACAAAAAGAAACTCACAATAATTTAGAAGTATACATTATTGAAGTGGTAAGTCTGTTCTTATTGTTGAAATAGGTGAGTTTTAAGAGCACACTTGGATGAGATCACTGTTCTTATATCTAAGATCAATGGGCAATTTTATTCCGTGTAGCTCAGGCCTGGTATGCAAATGAACTTTGATTGATTATATTTTAACAGTGGGAACAATGAGAACATGAGCTTGAGAAGAGGGTCATAAGTTTCTAGATGGTGTGTACCCATGGGTAAGATCAGACAGATATATTGGACTAGAGCTAGTCAATGAAATGTATTATTGTGAACAGATTCAGCATTTGATTGCTGATCAAATAATATGGATGTGTTTATTTTTTTCATATTTAAAGTATAGCAATTGTTGTGTGACAGATACAGATATAACTAACAAAGTCTTTATCACAATATATAATTGGGTTTGTGGAATTATAATCAGGGTTTGTGATTATTTTCAAAGTCACCGTCCCTGGATATGTATCTGAGAAACATTTTCTTGTTTTGATCTTGGCCAGTTAAGAAATTATCTAATCCAGGTATTGCTCTGAAGCCTGAAAATCAGTTTCCAAAACTAATTTATAGAAGCTGGACCAAGGTCATTCCACTGCTTTACAGTCAAGGTACACAAAATAAGCTAAAATCAGTGATTATTAAGCTACAGATGATTTAACTTATGGGATGGATTAAAGTGAGCTGGATACTGTAATCTTGTGTGGAATAAATTTTTGGGAGAGAACAAGATATATAAATTATCATTTTGTTGAAAATTGTTCATAAAACAAGTCTACATAATCAAATAATAAGATTATTAAGTACATGTATTAATTAATAATGAGATTATTAAGTTCTTGTATTAATTAATAATGAGATTATTAAGTACATGTATTAATTAATAATGAGATTATTAAGTTCATGTATTAATTGATAATGAGATTATTAAGTACATGTATTAATTAATAATGAGATTATTAAGTACATGTATTAATTAATAATGAGATTATTAAGTACATGTATTAATTAATAATGAGATTATTAAGTACTTGTATTAATTAATAATGAGATTATTAAGTACATGTATTAATTAATAATGAGATTATTAAGTTCATGTATTAATTAATAATGAGATTATTAAGTTCATGTATTAATTAATAATGAGATTATTAAGTACATGTATTAATTAATAATGAGATTATTAAGTTCATGTATTAATTAATAATGAGATTATTAAGTACATGTATTAATTAATAATGAGATTATTAAGTACATGTATTAATAATGAGATTATTAAGTACATGTATTAATTAATAATGAGATTATTAAGTACATGTATTAATTAATAATGAGATTATTAAGTACATGTATTAATTAATAATGAGATTATTAAGTACATGTAATAATTAATAATGAGATTATTAAGTACATGTATTAATTAATAATGAGATTATTAAGTTCATGTATTAATTAATAATGAGATTAAGTACATGTATTAATTAATAATGAGATTATTAAGTACATGTATTAATTAATAATGAGATTATTAAGTTCATGTATTAATTAATAATGAGATTATTAAGTACATGTATTAATGAATATTGAGATTATTAAGTACATGTATTAATTAATAATGAGATTATTAAGTACATGTATTAATTAATAATGAGATTATTAAGTTCATGTATTAATTAATAATGAGATTATTAAGTACATGTATTAAGTAATAATGAGATTATTAAGTACATGTATTAATTAATAATGAGATTATTAAGTACATGTATTAATTAATAATGAGATTATTAAGTTCATGTATTAATTAATAATGAGATTATTAAGTACATGTATTAATTAATAATGAGATTATTAAGTACATGTATTAATTAATAATGAGATTATTAAGTTCATGTATTAATTAATAATGAGATTATTAAGTACATGCATTAATTAATAATGGCTATGATGATACTCAGTGTACATGGTATTTGTTCAGAAACCGACAATAAAAAGATTAAATCTGTGCACACAGGACATCTGTGTACAAAGGACATCTGTGTACAGAATACATCTGTGTACTAAAGATATCTGTGTAGTGAGGACATCTGTGTGCAGAGTTCATCTGTGTACTAGGACATCTGTGTACAAAGACCAGATTTGTCTTTTTGCAGTTACATCCTTTATTCTTTGTCTTCTTTGAATTAAGTTGATGGATTAGTAATATTTAAAACAAAAACAAATTAAATATAATCTGAATACTATGTAATAGGCAATACAAGAAGGAAATATTTATCTGCTTAATTCAAAGGTCATGATTATACTCTATAAGGTTAACATTCAGTATATATACACTTAGAAGTCAAGTACAACTGCAAATAAATTAGACATTAATCTGACATCACATAATGTGCTGGCAGATCATGGTCTTTGTTGTTTATTCTAACAAACAAAGATCCAGATCTACTGGTGCATTATGTGCAGTCTGAAGTTTTGACCTGACTTATAAATTAATATATATGACAAGTAGCTTGTATTAATTAAGTGATTTTAAAGTGTCCTCTCCTTCAGTCAGTGTTGATTGCTGCAGAATTGTTCCCATTTTTTGCGATAAGGTCATGAAAATATAAAGTCTTTCAAAGAAAATTTTGAGTGACATCTATGAGATTGTCATTTCTAGTTTGAAATGCCGAGTGGTCTAAAGTGCCCACCTTTACCAACCTCTGTCATCTTACCTCTGTCTGCATGGGTTCGAGTCTCATTCTTGGCCAATGTGGATATGTGAGAAAACTTGTCAGTAACTTCCCTTGGGTTGGTATTCTTGCCAAGGTTTTCCCCAGGTTCTTTCTCCACCAAATACACAGGCCGCCGTGTATGAGCCATGGTGTGCTGAAAATTGCATAAAACCCTTTCAACAACAACAACAACGTTCCGATTTAAGTGTTTCAGCTCCCTTTCATTTACTTCCTTACTATTTAGGGCATTTATCTGTCTCAATTTTGCTAAATGTTTGGTTGCTTGGTCCATCCAAATTTCTTGATGGCCTTTAAAGTTTTAAGTAAGATATTTTTAATTGTTTTACATGTTGGCCTTTGGAGGTTATTGGTGTTCAATTTGCCGATGTTATAATGATCTTATTGCATATTTCTTTATCAGGATATGGGCTATGCTCCAGATTTCATTCAGGTTGCCATGGCACCATTTATAAAGGACATCAAGAAAAGAGGTAAGCAACACTTTATATTTGAGCATGCTAAGGATATATAATATTAATGAAAAGACAAGTTAAACAGATGTACTGTGCAATTTGATGATATATGTAAGTTTTATCATGATGTTCATTAAAGTTTTTAAAAAACACATTTAATTTCAAGCCAGGAAGTTAAATACCTAGAATTTTTAAAATTTGTTTTCTCTAGCTGAGGCCCATCCTTGAAGATAAGTTCTCCTCTTTTTCGTAACATTTGGCATATCTTCATTTCAAAAAAACATTTTGTGATGATAGCTCATACCTCATACATGTTGTGAAATATTATATGATCTGGTAGCTCCATCATAAAACGTTAATCAGCATTACAGTTGATGATGCTTTTATTGGTAAGAATATTATTAAGTAGCATTTAGAATTGAATGAAGTTGTGTTGGAGAGGACTGGGTTTATCACAGGAGAAATGTTCTCTATGGCGATCAAAATGCAGCATTTAAAATGAATCTTGTGAAATGAGAAAACATTGTTCATCAGACTATGTAATACCAGGGCTGTCTGATGTGTTCATTTACACTCTGTTGTTTTTTCTTAATATTCGGTACTTTCTTTATTATATGTTTTTGCTTTTCTTTTGTCTAGATTGGGATATCTAGTGTTTATTTGTCTATTTGTGTGTGTGTTGATGAATCTTTGGATAATTTTGGTTAAAATAATTTTCAGCAATTGTTGCTCAGTAACCCCTTTCCCTGATTCACTTCATATTTGGAAAATAATGTCACAAATTCCCCTTTTTTCATTATGACACCTGCTTCTGTATTCTGACCATAGGTGGAGCCATGGAATCTGGATTACTTGGGACATATTTTTTAAAATTTTATTAAATACTTTTTTTCATCACTTATATTTCCATAACTACAAAAAGATAGGAATTAAAAAGGGTTGCAGAGGAGACATGATATAGAAGAAAAGGCAAAAGAAGCAGAAGGTACCACAGAAAGTTTGAACTCAACAGCATTGTACCACATAGTGAAGGTGTTGGCTGGCAATGATAGGAACTGTGATGTCACTTAAAGATGCCACTGGAAGAACCTGTCAAAATGTGAAGTACCAGGGAACAATGGAAAGAATTCTTTTAAACCGTCCTATACATCCCAGTGCCAATGCTTTTCCATAACTTTAACACAGATCCATGAACCTGGACAATTCATACGTTTGGATGACATTTCAGTTATTGAAGTAAAGACACCAATCAGGAACTTAAAGATTCGGCTAATGTAGTTATGTGAGAAAGTTTGCCAGTAGCTTCTTGTGGATCGGTGGTTCTTTCTAGGGTTTCCGGGTTCTTCCTCCACCAATAATACTGGCTGCAATGTATAGCTTATCATGTGCTGAAAAATGGCGTTTAACCCTACAACTACAGCAACAACAAGGCATCAGTTATTAACAACATTCTTGTATAATATCAGAAAGGTAGAGAGGTGATGTGGTGAAACACATATTAAAATTACAGCAAGGAATGGCTATCAGAGAAAGTTCTTGCAGGCTGGAAAAATGCATATCTATTGACATTTCTGAAAAAAGAAAATTATATATTCAGCCCCAGGTGAAGAGAATTATATTTGCCATCTCTAGAAACGTTGTGGCCACCGTTATGCTGAACAGAATAAAGAAAGCAGTTGGCGAGAGCAAGAAAGCTCCAACAAGCTGGATTTTAACCAAATTGCTGTAGACTGGATTATGTGAATGGACGGCTGTAAAATGTGTTTTGGGTCAGCAGCTAAGTTTTTGATTTTGCCGATAATGTCGCACTGTTGTAGGATTCATAGGATGACATGCAAACCAGGACATCGATACTTGAGACAGAAGCAAAACAGAAGGGTCTCAACATAAATGAGACTATGACAAAGGTAATTCCAGTTTGAAATTCGGCAGAGAAAGACGATATCTACATTGGGGGAGAAGAGCTGGAAGAATGTGAAGAATTCTGATATCTGGGTAGTACTACATGTCAAATTGGAGGATGTAACAAGGATATTCAAATACACCTAGGCAAGGCAAACACTGCATGTAGAAAACTGGTGAATATCTGGGCAAGCAAGACTAAATCAACCTAAGAGAAAATGAGGCTATGGAAATGTCAGGACCTCCCAATCTTTTATATGGCGCTGAGACATTGTCAATGTAAAAGACTGGTACTTTGAAGCTGGAAGCAGCACATCTGTACCTCTAATGGACTAAATAAAATGGTAAGAGAACTAACTTAATGAACCGAGATGGAAGACACCAGGCAGCAAAGGTTGAGATTGACTGGGTATATGATGAGGATGGGTGTCGATTCAATCCAATCACCAAGAAGTGGTTACATGGATTCCACTGAAAGGAAAGAAAACTAGGAATACCACACACAGATTGATGCAAGTGTTACGTCTATTGGATTTAAATTATTTATTTTTTTAATTGTTAAATCCAAATTTGTCATTTAAGGTTTAATATTCATTAATTGGGAGATTGTTCTGGAAAATTCAGGCTGACCTAGACTCTAGCTGTAAACAGGTTGACCTTTGCTTGTTGACCTAATTCCTGACCCTGCTTTAGACATTGTCAACAAGCTTCTAAAACTATTGGTTAATTTCAAGGACAACTTTTTATTTTTAGTTCTTGGTGGTAGGAAATATTTAGATCTTTCCTTGAGTACGTGATTTAGTGAAGGTAGTTTCTTTCTTTGACTTTCCAGAAAATCACGTGATCCCTTGTTTACATTAGAAAACGGGTATTTTAATCATTGTACTGGAGGAGAGATTCAGTAGAATCTGGGCTTTTATAAAGTTAATAGTTGTGTTTTTATGTTTGAGTATTAATTTTAATTACTTTGTTCTGGACATTGTGTCATTTCGTCATAGCAAAAGAGGAATTATTTGGAAAAGAACCTGTGTTCATAATTTCATTTGGAGGATTATAAAACAAGAACTGCATCACATGACATTGTCAGCCATTTTGGATTACATCGTCAAGATTTGAACCTGGAACTATTAGAACATTTATTTATCAGGACTCTTGCAATTCCATTAGTGGATTAATTTTGTGAATTCTATATTGGATTAATGTTGGATTTGATTCTCTAAAACCGTAAGTTTATTTACTTTATGAAAATAATTGTACTTAATAAATTCATTGTTCAAGTTATACAAGCTTGTTAGTTTTTACTCTTTCTGTGTTGCTGCTTATTCAAGCCTAAGCACGTAACATAGAAATTGGGATTTCGTCTTGAGATTGAAATAAATTGGAATTTAAATTTGAATTTACTCTAGTTTTTGAAAATTTTAAATCTTTAGTGAGACTGACACGCTTGTATCAAAATGACATCTAAGGTAGAAATATTTCTTTCTAATCCTACCCAGGAGCAATTAGATCTTTTCAAAAAGATGAGTTGATTCAACTTTCTAGAAAATATGATCTTTCCGAAGTGAAGGCTTCTTTAACAAAACAAGATATCAAACAAATTTTGGTTCAATATTTGGTAGAACAGGATGTTTTGGAACAAAGTGCTTTGATTTTGGTCAGTAAGTCTACACCAGACTCTGACATTAAATTGAAGGAATTAGAATTAAAATTCAAGATGGAATTAGAGTTGAAGAAGCTGGAATTTCAGAGAGAGAGAGAATTAGAGTTAAAAAAAACTGGAATTTCAGGAAAAGGAGAAAGAGAGACAGGAAAGAGAGAAAGCAAAGCGATTACAATCTGAAAATGAAGAAAGAGAGAGAGACAAGAGAGGGAGAAAGAAAGACAATTACAGTATGAAAAAGAGGAGAGAGAGAGAGAGAATTAGAGTTGAAGAAGTTGGAATTTCAGGAAAGGGAGAAAGAAAGACAATTACAATTTGAAAAAGAGGAGAAAGAAAGACAATTACAATTTGAAAAAGAGGAGAAAGAAAGACAATTACAATTTGAAAAAGAGGAGAGAGAGAGAGAGGAAAGGTTACAAGAAAAACAAATTGAACGAGAGAGAGAGAAGGAAGAAAGGGAATATCAGTGTAAAATGAAAGAATTAGAGCTGGCAAGTGAGAATCACTATCATACTTCAAATCAAAATTTTGATTTAGCAAGGAATATTAGATTAGTGCCCCCTTTCAAAGAAAAAGAAGTAGACAAATATTTTATTCTTTTTGAAAAAGTTGCAGAAAATTTAAAGTGGCCAAGAGAGAATTGGACTCAGTTACTACAATGTGTACTTACTAGTAAGGCTAGCGAGATTTACACTTCACTGTCTGTTCATCAAAGTAGTGACTATGATGTAGTTAAAGAATGCATTTTAAGAGGTTATGAGTTAGTTCCTGAAGCTTATAGGCAAAAATTTAGAAATTACAGAAAAGAAGCTGGACAAACTCATGTCGAATTTGCTAGACAAAAAGAGCAGTTGTTTGATAGATGGTGTTTAGCCAAGAAAGTCTAGCAAGATTATCAAAATCTCAAGCAAATTATATTAATTGAAGAGTTCAAAAACTGTGTCCATAATGATGTTAAAACTTATCTTGATGAGCATCAGATTGAAACCTTGGAAAATGCTGCTCGAGCTGCTGACGAATATTCTTTGACACATAAAGTTCCTTTTGTTAACAAGACTTCTACTCAACAATTTAATGGCAGAAAAGTATTTCCGCCTAATTCAAGCCCTTCTAAAACTCAAACTAACACAACTTTCAAAAATCAAACTTCAGAGAAGTTTGATTCTAGATCCTTGTCTCTTCTGACGTGTAATTTTTGCAAGAAAAAAGGACATGTTATTTCTGATTGCTACAAATTAAAAAATAGGCATCAGAATCAAGACAGACCTGTTCCAAATGCTCTTATTTCCAAGAGGTCAAGGTCACAGTCATGTATTGAAAGCAATACATTTATTGGGTCTAATAAACCCCGGTCTGATTTTGATATGGAGAATTATGAACCATTCATATCGAAGGGTTCTATATCACTCTTGGGTGATTCGGCCAATCCCACCCCTATTAAAATTTTAAGGGACACAGGAGCTTCTCAGAGTATTTTATTATCAGGTACTTTGCCTTTTTCTGAGAAGTCTTCTTCTAATGAAAGTGTTCTTATTCAGGAAGTAGAGTGCGGCGTTGTTAATGTTCCTCTCCATTGTGTAAATTTATCATCAGACTTAGTATCAGGACCTGTGACAATCGGAACAGTCTCGGTTTTACTTGTTGAGGGCATAGATTTATTGCTAGGCAACGACTTAGCTGGGGACAAGGTTGTGGTTAATCCACTTGTGACTGACAAGCCTAATTTGGATCAGAAAGTTGATCCAGTTGAAAAAGAAAACCCTGATATACTTCAAGCTTGTACAGTTACCAGAGCTATGGCAAAGAAAGCTCTTGAGAATGAAGTTGAAAAGGGCAGTATTCCCTTGGCTGACATATGTATAGGTCAGGCTTTTGATGAGGTCACATTTACTTCTTGTTTAGATCAATCAGAAAGTATTGATCATAGTGATCCTCTTTTAACAACTCATTCTCTTAATCAGAGTGATAGGCGACAGTCACTTGTCGTCGAACAGGAAAAAGATCCTGAGATCTCCTGTTTGTTTCAAAGGGCCATAAATGAGACTGAAGTCACTGATGTTCCTGTTATTTCATTAAAAATGGAATTCTTATGAGAAAATGGAGACCTCCCGAGGTACCTGCTGGTGATGAGTGGTCAGTGAACTATCAAATAGTAGTTCCAAAACCTTACAGACAGGAAATACTTAATCTGGCCCATGAAACTCCTTTGGCTGGTCATTTAGGGATTAATAAAACGTATCACAAGATCTTGACTCACTTCTAATCTTGACTCACTTCTATTGGCCAAAAATCAAAAGTGATGTTGTCAAATACTGTAGATCTTGTCATACTTGTCAAATGGTAGGAAAACCCAATCAGAAAATACCTAAGGCTCATCTGCAACCTATTCCTGCATTTGACGAACCATTTAGTAGAATTATGGTAGATTGTGTAGATCCCTTACCTAAGACCAAGTCAGGTAACCAATACCTGTTGACCATTATGTGTGCATCAACAAGGTTTCCGTAGGCTATTCCGTTGAGGAATATAAAATATAAAACTACAGTAAAAACTTTGATAAAGTTTTTTTACTCAGTATGGCTTTCCCAAATCTATTCAGTTTGATCAAGGTTCAAACTTCATGTCTGGAGTTTTCTAGCAAGTTATGAATGAATGCCCAATTCAGCAATTCAAGTTAAAAATGAAAATATGGTTTGAAAGAACTACAAGGGAGAGAACTTTTGAGTCTGATAATGGAGTTGTGTAACTCTTGTTCATTCTTCTTACTTTTCTTCAGATTAGATATTACGGCCCTTACAAAGTTAAGAAGAAAATGAATTACCGGTAGTTAAATTATAGTATTAGTGCTCCTGGGATCTAAATAAATTATGGGAGTACCAGTATATTGAAAGAGATAGCCATGTTAAATATGTAATTAATTTAGTGGTACCTGCCCCAATTAGTGAAGGAATATATCATCAGGATTCGACTGATATTGGAGCGACAAATTGTTGGAATTCAGAAATTATGAAAAATCTAGACCAGAAACTTTCACATTTGCAAGTGCAAGAAAGAAATGAACTGAAAGTTATTATTATATGAGCACTTATGTCCAGATATTCTTACAAGGACAAACAAAATTTTCATGACATTGAAATTGAAAATTCCAAACAGCATCCATGCAGGATGAGTCCACTCAAACAGGAATACTTGAAAAAGGAAATTCAATATTTGCTGGAGAATGATTTAATCAAGCCCAGTAAAAGTGATTGGAGTTCACCATGCATACTTGTTCCAAAACCAGATAAAACTTTCCGTATGTGCACTGATTAAAGGAAGGTGAACAGAGTGACAAAAACAGATTCATTTCCATTACCAAGAATTGACAATTGTATTGATAAAATTGGGAATGCCAAGTATGTCACCAAATTTTGACATTTGGCAGATTCCACTATGGAAAGAGCAAAGGAAAAATCAACATTGTGACTCCAAATGAACTCTACCAAAAATAAAGAAAGTCCATTTCAACGTCTCATAAAAATGTTCATCACTGGTCTAGAAATTTGTGACGTCATCTACAATGATACCTGGAGAGAACATCTAGCAACAATTAGAAAATTCTTTGACAGACTCACTAATGCGTGTCTGACTGTTAATTTATTTAAAAGTGAGTTCTGCCCTGCTAGAGTGGCTTTCTTGGGACATTTTGTGGGACATGGACAAGTTAAAAGGTTGAGGCTATTTCTTGATAATATAATTGCAGACGCTTTTTCCTGTGTATAACAATTTATTATACTGTGTAATTTGTACTAGTTCTTTTAACCTCAGATGTAAATTGGTTTGTGATAAAAAGAAAGTTTTATCATATAAACCTTTCTTTTTATTTAATGGGGGAAGGTGTTACATCTATTGGATTTAAATTATTTTTTTTTTTTAATTGTTAAATCCAAATTTGTCATTTAGGGTTTAATATTCATTAATTGGGAGATTGTTCTGGAAAATTCAGGCTGACCTAGACTCTAGCTGTAAACAGGTTGACCTTGGCTTGTTGACCTAATTCCTGACCCTGCTTTAGACATTGTCAACAAGCTTCTAAAACTATTGGTTAATTTCAAGGACTTTTTTTTTTTAGTTCTTGGTGGTAGGAAATATTTAGATCTTTCCTTGAGTACGTGATTTAGTGAAGGTAGTTTCTTTCTTTGACTTTCCAGAAATCACGTGATCCCTTGTTTACATTAGAAAACGGGTATTTTAATCATTGTACTGGAAGAGAGATTCAGTAGAATCTGGGCTTTTATAAAGTTAATAGTTGTGTTTTTATGTTTGAGTATTAATTTTAATAACTTTGTTCTGGACAATTGTGTCATTTTGTCGTAGCAAAAGAGGAATTATTTGGAAAAGAACGTGTGTTCATAATTTCATTTGGAGGATTATAAAACAAGAACTGCATCACTTGACATTGTCAGCCATTTTGGATTACATCGTCAAGATTCGAACCTGGAACTATTAGAACATTTATTTATCAGGACTCTTGCAATTCCATTAGTGGATTAATTTTGTGAATTCTATATTGGATTAATGTTGGATTTGATTCTCTAAAACCGTAAGTTTATTTACTTTATGAAAATAATTGTACTTAATAAATTCATTGTTCAAGTTATACAAGCTTGTTAGTTTTCACTCTTTCTGTGTTGCTGCTTATTCGAGCCTAAGCACGTAACACAAGATATCAGGAGAGAAAGCATCAGTTTGGCGGACAATCCAGAACTGGCTGCAGATAAGACTACCTGGAAGAATCTGAATCTATTGGCATAGGATAATCTAATAAAAAACTAAGAATTTCCATAAACCCTTCCTGTTTAACTTTTGTTTAGAATATGCCATCACCATTTACTCACATTTTTTAAAAACTACTCCTCATCCCAGGTTTTACCCCATGGTGGAGCCACAGGGTAAAATATAGCGTTTGCAATACATTGTGGTTCAAGTTTATTCCCATCTTAACACTTTGCTCGCTTCATTTCATATTGGGAAAGAAAACAAGGTATGATGCAGAATCATTAGGTTCAGTGACATTGATGCATTGAAGTAAGACATTTTATTATTCACTTTAACATGTTTTTTTTTGAAAGTTTTTTTGTGTGCATATTTCCAAAAAGCACTTGATAGATTCTCATCATTCTTTGCACGAATCATTATGAAGCAAAGAAAGTTCTCGTCATACTCCTCAACCCCTTTTACCAGACATCAAGGTAACAGATGTAGAAAATTTGCATTAAAGATTTTTAAAACATAGTTTTAAGTTGTTTCTAAATGATTTAATAGATTTCCCTCATATTCAAGATCAGCTAAGACAATGCTCTCTCTCTACAATGACCTTTGAATGAAGGTCACAGTTCTAAAAAATTGAATTTAGGTTTGGGTCGAAGATTTTAAATGAAAATCCATTAATAGTTTAGGAACTCTAATTCATTGATACAGGTTTGCCCTTTTGACCATGGATTCAAGGTCTTAGCTATATAACAATTACATTAATTAATGTTTTGGTTAAGTAGTTTTTCATTTGTTTATATATCCCATGATATATTTTCTTTATAGAGTGAATGAAGCATTATAAAGATGAGACAGTTTTTTTTCTGACACAGCCACTTGCTACTTTGATGTTTGGATCTCTCTGAGCTTGTAACATGTATGGGGGAACATTTACATAAGACATCTGTACACCTTTTATTGGTATCGCCTGTTCTAAAATATGTCAGCTTGAAGCACTTTGTGTAATCATTTAGAGAATATTATGATGGGACTCAACAAACTCTAACCTCTATAGGCAATACTTTATTTATTTTATTAAATACCTTTAAGTTTGTACATGTAAAAATGATGCTATTTGTCATAGAATAAATCCAATAATGCCGAAAATAGGAAAACCTTCACTCTTATTCTTCTTGCAAAACCACTTAGCAGAATACAGAAATCACCCTTTCATAGAGGCATTTCAGATATGATTGCCAGTTCTAGAAATTAAGAAAACGATAAAATGATTTATTGCAAAAACCATAAAGTAGGTTTTGGTCAGAAATAAAATTTTAAAAAATATTCAGACATGAAGGACTGTCAAATTTTTACAGGTGATGCTGAGATACTAACTTAAAGGATAATGTCTATTGCTAAAACGTGAGCAGTTGAGGGTCCACATGGTTCTCTTGTTTTTTTAAAAATATTTTATTAATAAATTTTGTATGATGTGATCACAGTTTTTTGCTTTGAACAGAAACTTGAATATTTATGCATATAATGAAAAGAAATTCCTATGGAAAAACTTGCTTTATAGTTTTTGTTACATACTGTCAAATATGTTTGTGTGTGCAGTATGAATGTACATGTACTTCCTTCTGTAATAATGTCACTGTATGTAACTCTTAAGCATTGTTTCCTTTTGGTCCTCTTATCACCACATCTATGTATGATATGGGAACAGCTCAGATCCAGTTCTATAGTCACTCTTGATCTTTCTCTTTTTATCATTTCATCCAGAAACCATAGACCTTCTTGTACTATAATGGAATGTCTGGTATGAGTTCCTTTGCTATGGAGGGTGCCAGTGCTCTAGATAAGCTACGTGTTGGAATTTTATACATATTCATAATTTAAAAATGCATAAATAATGCATGTTTTTAAAAGCATTTGAAATATGCACAAACCTATACTAATTTTAGAACTCTATGGTCAGTGTAATTGTCCGTGTTGTAGAATGACACTTTAAGTTAATATAAACTATTGGAGATGTTATATATGTTCATATTTGTATTGTCAGTACTCAATAACAGTAAGGGAAGTCACAAAATAGAAAAATACAATCAAGTCACTTGTTTTCTTTGGCATGAATCAATTTGATAATATTTCAAAATCTTTTGATGAATAAGACCAAGTATATGTAAAATGTTCACAAGATATCTAGATTGCATGTTTTAAAACACGGGTCCAAACCAATGAGTACAATACCCAACTCATTAAATTCCTGTGTAAAGTTTTGGTATCACTCTACATGGAAAAGCATTACATATGGTTCCATGGATGTTTTTATTGCAGAAAGTTTACTGTGCTTTTAATTTCAGCAAATGACAGAGTGAAAAAACATGCTTTAAAAATTACATGTATGGTTTACATTGGCTAGTGAAGTATGCACCTCAAAATCTCTAGTAATTGATATTGATCCAATTAAAGGTATATAAAATTGTAACCTTGACCTTCTGTCCCAGTGAATCCTGTTTCAGTCAGTTTCATTGTACATTGTTGGTTATTGGGTCATCAATCTTTGAATGTGGATTATTTATACTTGTTGGACCAAAGTAGGTCAGTTGGATCCACATCTTGTTCCATGACACTGTTCTAGCTTCAAATTTATTTTTAATATATTAATACATTTGTGTATTTTTTGAGAACAGGCCTACGAATAATCAGTAATGCAGGTGGAGTTAATCCCCTTTCCTGTGCTGCAGCATTACGAGAAGTCTGTGACAATGAAGATATAAAAATGAATATTGCTGTCATAACAGGAGATGATATTTTGAAACAGGTATGATTCTAAAACATCTATTCTAGAATTCAGTAAAAATCACAATTTGACAGTTGGGGGGGGGGGTATGTGCCTTAGTGGCTGAGTGGTCTAATGCTCTCGCTTGAGTAGTGATGAATATGATGAATGCTAAGCAGATGTTGACGCATTGTTGAAGTGTTTCCTTTTGGACATGAAATTGTCTGCTTACATTCATTGCAAGCTGTGAAATTATCCTTTTTGCGCTTGTTACAATAAGTCCAAACAGCTGATTTCTTATTTTTTGACATTGTTACTACTTTAGAAATAAATATAAGTAAAACTTAACAAACAAAGAGCAGATACAATATGAAAAATCAATGATAACATGTTTATGTTGTTTGAACTGTTCAAAAATCAGTTTAAAAGAAATTCCTCCGACGTCAGTCGTGCGCCTACTGCCCCTCCAGCACCACTCATCATCAGGCCAAACGCTTGAGAAGTCCACCGGTTCTCTCGCTTGCAGAAGCTGAAAAAAAACCTTCTCCCCATCAGCCGCAATCATAATAATCAGAATTATTATCCTAGGAGCCCCAGCGATGACCATTGCAAGGCAGTGACCGCCCACTGGTCAACCAACACATGGGGAAGCGTAGGCCGTGTGAATTTGTTAAGCCGCTCATTCCAACAGTCAATTAATTATCGCACGGGTTTATCCGGTCCGATAATATAAAAAAGTGGAGAATGTTTCTAGGCGTAAGCTCGAAGCTCGTCGAGCTTCAACCTCGAGCTTCAAGCCCCCGAAAATGCTCCAAAGTTATCGAGCCTCGAGCTCAAGCCTAGGCTCGTCCCAAAGTCTAATTTTAAAAGTGCTTTAAACTCTGTCTTCACTCCAAACATATTTTTATTATTCAGATCTGTTTTAGTAGCAGTGTGAGAGGTTTTGTATTAAGAATGTAAGTGGATTGTTCTAAAAAAAAATGAAAAAATAGTGTTCCAGCTATCAGTTTATTACAGAGAGGAGGGAAAAGTAAAAACATTTAGCAAAATAGGCATATTTTGTTGTAGGAAGTATTTTTTGTAACAGTGTGCATTTTGTAGGAATAAAATATTGATGCCATTAAAGACATTAGGTATTTAATTGATGCCATTAAAGACATTAGGTATTTAATTGATGCCATTAAAGACATTAGGTATTTAATCTATTTTATAACCATTAACATAGAAAGCTCAGTCATATATTTCTCATGAAATGATGAAAATATCAAAATTTTTTTTTCTATACAAAACTCATACCTATTAACTCATCTTGGCAAAAGGTGACCAGAGGAATTGCCACATCATATTGGCATTCTGTAAATGAAAGCTATAATCAAGGTTCTTCATGTCTGGCAGAAGAACAAATTCTACAGGAAAGTTCTTATTATTTCAGACAGCTTGAGTTGCAGGTTTCCCTCAAGCAGTTTGGAACCATATCACCCAACCTATCCATTCTGGTTTGAAAGTTGCTACTTCCAGACAGATGTCAGGCACATTCCTGGCAGACTCATTGTCCTGACTGGCATCATAGAAAAATGTCAGAACCTTCATTTTAAATAATCTTCCTGCATTGGGACATCTGATGATAGACTTTTTCTACACAAGATTTAATCACTAACTGTCCACCTTTGTCTGGTCCCAGATCCAGAAGCCTGGATGATGGACATATTTATCCATCAGCTGTGATTGGTTTTTTGCCCTTGCCTATCAAGCACCACCACCTGATATATGTACCTAAAATAATACAGAAATTGAGATCAGAACTTCAAACTATTTCTGATAGCTACTCTCAGATGAGGAAAGTTGTGAGTAAATGATCAAGTGATAGATTTACTCAGGAAAATCCTGTCAAATCTGGACCAACTCAAATAGCCATGTTGGTAGTTTACATCTTTTTCATATGGACTAGCTTTTCCTTCATGCATGGCTCAAGAGAGCTCGGTAAAGGGACAAATTTCATTTTTCATTTGTGGAAAGAATCAATATCCTGGCAGATTCTTTGCCAAAAAATGGCCAGATCCTTTATACTGAATGGGCCAGACAGTCAGTCCTTAATCAGATTTGAATACTTTGTGGGGTGTCGGATGATAGACCTTTTCATGACAAGGTGTCTGATTATCTCCCTCAGATGGGACAATTCCTGGGACAAACATCTACTCAGTATAGTGATGGATGTACCCAGGAAAATCCCAATGAAGCTGAAATTACTCAAACAGCTACTGTCACAGATTATAGCAAAAATCTCACTGGCTAAAATGCCCTCCACTTTGCAGGCATATGAGGGAAAGTGGCATATGCTCAAAGACTGGTGCAAAGTTAACAACTCCATCCCTTTGAGTGATTTGATCCTGGCTGTTTGAGTAGAAAACACAAGCCCCACTGCTTCTTGATTTCCAACACTTTCAGGCATCATGAAAGAGATTATATTGGTTGTAATAAAGATCTGTCAGACCTACTAGCGAAGTCGTGACTTGAATAGGCCAGAATCCATCACCCTGCTTCCTAAATGAAACCTCACAGTGGTTTTGGGATTGCTGAGTTTAGATCAGTTTGCATGTCTAGCCAGTACTTCAATGAAGCTACTATATTATTCAACACATGCTTTATCTTAGCCTTGTTTTCAGTATCCAGGGTTGAGCAAGTTACATGACCTTTCAGAGGACCGAAACTATCTCCAATTCAGATCGGATGGCTGCATAGTCCTATTGCTGCTACATGGTTTTTTAGCTATGGATACATGGATTGAGTCATCTTAAACTTCATCTCTTTGATAAATCAAGAGAAGTGACTATGTGTCTGTACCCTCAATAATTATTTGAGGTACACAGAGAAAAGCCATGGAACAAGAAAACCTCTTTCTCCTGGTGAAATCCAGGAAAGATGAGATCATCCCTCAAGCCCTATCATCGTGTTTGAAGTGAATAAGTTAGTTATATGATTAGCATACTATGAAGTCGCATCACCTCACAATAATTTTAAATGATAAACTTAGAGTGAACATGTTTTGATTTAGTACAGGTATGATTCTCAGCATTCTCTCCCTTTGTTACCAGTTCTTCTAACATTAATGTGAGTGGGGAGTCTATTCATGGGAGAAAATTGTTAGTATATTATGTTTCTTTAAGCATACTTATCCAATCAGATTATGATAAATTCCTCCCAACCTACCTGTAATTGTGAGCATCCTGGTCAATGCATTGCTCAGCTTAGAACTGGCAACACAAAAGTGGTATTTAAGGGGTTGTAATTGATAAGAGTTTTGTCCCTTTGGCTATATGGCATATTGATGGGAAAGATTAATTTGTCTGACTTGTGGAGTTTATTTTACTAATGTTAATGTGACCATGTAAATACACTCGGAGAAGCTTAATTTATTAAAATGTTTGCTGTATCTGACATTAAATAAACCTAGAAATAAATGGAATAATTAGAAAACAACACAAATTTAAGAAGGTATTTTAGTGGACAATCAGAGAGGAGGGCTGTTGGAGGGCAGAGGCACAAAGGGCAGTTGGAGGGCAATTAAAGGCAGAGCATGTGAGATCCCTTTATTCTGTGGGGTTGGATTATTGTGTTAGTCATCATTGTCATCAAAATCATTCGTCATCTCTTTCATTTGTACTAGCGGTTTGATTACTTTTTTAACGTATTTTCATCCAGTGATACATGCATTTTGTCCTAGCTACCATATTGTCAGTGTTCAATCTATTTAACTTAGATATCAGTCGGATGTTGAAATTTAGACAATAAATATGCAGACAAAAAGCTTTTGTTCATTTTTGTGTTACTCTGCAAAAGGACAAATGCATATTCTGTCCTTTTTCTGTCTATCTGTCTGTCCATCATATCTTGGTTAAAGTTTATTATCTGGGTAATTTTTAGGCACATTTAGGGTGTACATGTCCCTTGAAGACATTTTTAGTTTCAGGTCAGTGTTAAAAATGAAACTTTGGACAAAATTTATTTGTAAATGGTAACATGTACTTAGTTTCATTGGAACATTTAACAAAAAATGTAAGATGTAAAAATTAAAAACAAAATAGAAACTCCAACTAAGTTGTCAGGCGTGAGAATGGTGTAATATTTTAGTAAGAACAGCATCTGACAATTTAGTCAATAAAAATGAAATGAGAAGTCAAATAATCCGATTTATTTGATAAGCAAATTAGACTTTTCAATCTTTTCAAATAATCATCCCTATAAGCAATGTCATATTTTGTCAATGAAAAATAAATCCTCATTGTGCTAAACAAGAATTTATTATTTTCTAGCTCTCATACAGAGTTGATTGCTTTGCATGAATAAGTTGAAATATTTTTAAATTTTTTTATTTTCACTATTTCACTTTACTGTTTCAGGTAGATGATGTTGAAAAGATGAGGATAACAGAAATGAGCTCAGGTCAGCCATTTCCTAAGAATGCACATAGCATGAATGCTTATCTTGGGTGAGTGATAAATACAGAAATTAAACAGATTGTAAAATTGATGTGGGTTTTCACTAAAATATTAATACAGTGTCTAGTTGGTCCTAGATGAAGATGGTGCTTGTTTGTTTGCTGTCATGGTGGCCATCTTTAAAATCTTATTGTTGCTACTCCCTTTGAATGAACATTTATATTGGCATGGGATTTTCAATGCAAGACTTCTTATGATATGTAGTTGGTCCTCATTGAAAATTATACCAATCTAATATCCAATATGTCTGCCGGGGTGGCCATTTTGAAAATCATTATCATTACATCTCCTGAATGGATGGTCATATTATAGGGTTTACTTGTGTACTTCTGTTTTTCTCTGAATGCTTAGAGTACAAAGTATACAACATCACTCTTCTCCTCTGTTGTACTGCAGCTATTTGTGTCAATTTTTCCAGCATTTCTTGTACTTTCTTGTTCGTCCAATCATCATATCACCTTCTCTTGTTTTGATCTTATTGCTGCCACTTTGATAGTGATGGCACACCATGCAAATACTTCAACATGTATACAGTAGACACTACACAATGCATTGTATGCATATCAGCCATGATTAATTGTTTACACATATTGTTTTATATAATTCAGGATTATTTGTTGAGTTAACAAATGCAAACTTTTCCAGTTGTCAGTTTTAACCTGGTGCCATGTCTGATACCTTTTGTTATCATGGTTATGTCGTAAATGGATGAAATCTTTAGAAAATTGAACAGTGCAAGTACCAAAACAAATACTGCCTGCTTGTCTGTAATTTTGCATCATTTTCAAAGCTGAATGTTTCAACGCAGAAGGATATTTTATGTTTCTTATATGTTTATGTTTTTACAGATGCCTGTGCATGTGTTCCAAACTTGATACTTTGAAATTTAAAATTCCTTAATTATTTAGTGTTGAGCCAGACTCTTCACATCATGTTGTATGTATTGTATAAATTGTACATAACAGATAGAAGGCCTCAAGGTAGATTAGTTCTGTAACTAGTTGAGTTACCTTTTCTAAATAAAGTCTTTATTATTATTATTATTATTATTATTATTATTATTATTATTATTATTATTATTATTATTATTATTATTTTTAACCCAATCATTGCTTGAAAGCAGTACACCAGGCTAGATCCATGTCAATGAAGAATGTTATGACAATAATTATATTAATTACCTGATGAGTGGTTTAACACCTACAGTAGGCACTCAATTGCACACAATAAACAGATCAAATAACCATTTAAGGAAGTCTAACTCAAAACTAGTATGATCAGGAGTAATTTACACTGCCCCAACAGATTAATGATGGCTGAGTTACTGATCAATTGGAATAATCAGTAACCACAGAATAGGGAGTTAGCATTAATTTTGAAACTCTTCATCATCCATAATGGAAATTATGAAAATCTTGTCATTGCTACTCCATCAGGATGGTTAATCATATTAATATGAGCTTTTACCAAAAGACTATATATGATGTCAATCTGACATTCAGTATGATTACCATGGTAGCCATATTAAAAATCTTGTTATTGCAACTTCTGAATTGATAGTTACATTGAGATGGGGTATGCTTCCAAAGACTTCTTAGGGTGTTTAGTTACTTCTTATTGTTTGTTTTAAATACAAATTGTGCCAGTCAGACTTTCGATGGCAATTTTTAAAAATCTTGTGGTGGAAATATTTGCCATTCATGCATACAATATGGCAGTCATGATGGCCATTGTGAGAATCTTGTTATAGCTAGTCCTCTTGAATGAATGGTCATTTTGACATGGGGTTTTCACCCAAAAATTTCTTATGATGTATTGTTGGGCATAAATTACAATAGTGTTTATATTACATCTAGTTTGGAATTTTAGATTGAACTTTTTGGTCAGCCAATCAGAGATGACCTGTCAGAATTAGCATCATTTGTGATTGGTTGAAAGTAAATCTCAGACTCAAAATTAAACTCAAACATTATATGATTTCCTAGCCTGGAATTTATTGGTTACATATGATTGTAATACCTTTTTTCTTCTTCAAATCAGTATTGTATTACAGAAGGAAAGGTGGTCACAGAGAGACACCAAAGACATTGTAGATTGGCCAGACCATTGTCAGTAGCAAACCATTTTGTTATGGTTTTTGATTGGAAGTATGTTATCGATACAGCTGGTCATAACATTATACTTTGTTTTGCAGTGCAGGTCCAATAGCACGTGCCTTGGACCTTGGAGCTGATGTTGTGATTACAGGGCGATGTGTGGACAGTGCTATTGTGTTAGGACCACTGATACATGCTGTAAGTGTCTGATGTATCACTTGTCTTTGGAGGTACAGAAGAATTTATCCTTTACACCCAATGTACTATTAATATTTTGTTAGGTTAACCCTAAGTTTTCAAGTTTTTGTTTATTGAAGTTGCTTTGCTGTGACTTGAAGCTTAATATCTTCATGTAACTTGGTCAGTTTTTTTTTCATTCTGAGCTACCTTGTGAGAATGTAGGTCACAGTGGCCTTGTCTTTCACTCATATCTTTGCTATTTGCAAGGTAACTTTATTAAGTCTTGGTTTCAGTGTTGTTATAAGCATATTATCATCATGTAACTTGGTCAGGATATCTACTTCATTAAGTATTACTGCAGATAAAAACTGTAAGTGTACTCTGACTGATACATGATTTAAGTGTACTCTGACTGATACATGCTGTAAGTGTACTCTGACTGATACATGCTGTAAGTGTACTCTGTCAGATACATGCTGTAAGTGTACTCTGACTGATACATACTGTAAGTGTACTCTGACTGATACATGCTGTAAGTGTACTCTGACTGATACATGCTGTAAGTGTACTCTGTAAGATACATGCTGTAAGTGTACTCTGACTGATACATGCTGTAAGTGTACTCTGACTGATACATGCTGTAAGTGTACTCTGTAAGATACATGCTGTAAGTGTACTCTGACTGATACATGCTGTAAGTGTACTCTGACTGATACATGCTGTAAGTGTACTCTGACTGATACATGCTGTAAGTGTACTCTGACTGATACATGCTGTAAGTGTACTCTGACTGATACATGCTGTAAGTGTACTCTGACTGATACATGCTGTAAGTGTACTCTGACTGATGCATGCTGTAAGTGTACTCTGACTGATACATGCTGTAAGTGTACTCTGACTGATACATGCTGTAAGTGTACTCTGACTGATACATGCTGTGTCTGATGTATCACTTGTCTTTGGAGGTACAGAAGTATTTATTCTTACACCCAATGTTTTATTCATCTTTTGTTTGGTTAACCCTAAGTGCTATTGTGTTAGAACCACTGATACATGCTGTAAGTGTCTGATGTATAACTTGTCTTTGGAGGTACAGAAGAATTTATCCTTTACACCCAGTGTACTATTAATATTTTGTTAGGTTAACCCTAAGTTTTCAAGTTTTTTTTTATTGAAGTTGCTTTGCTGTGACTTGAAGCTTAATATCTTCATGTAACTTGGTCAGTTTTTTTTTCATTCTGAGCTACCTTGTGGGAAAGTAGGTCACAATGACCTTGTCTTTCACTCATATCTTTGCTATTTGCAAGTTACTTTACTATGTTTTGGTTTCAGGGTTGTTATAAGCATAGCTTCGTCATGTACCTTGGTCAGGATATCAACTTCATTAAGTATTACTGCAGATAAAAACTGGGTGAAAGTGACCTTTATTTTATTTCAGTTGATAAATATTTAAAGTTTTAGAAACCCTTTCCACCAAGGTAGGATACAAAATTTAAAACAGTTTTGCACAGCTACAAACAAAAACCAAACAAAGACCACCCAATGTATGAAAGCATAAAGTTTTAATCTATAAAGGTGTTGGAAGAATCGTGTGACACCACACACATAGTATTGAAAATGCACATATGCAATACAAGTATTATGTGATCCCTGCTTTTCTTTATATAAAATGCTGGGTTTATAGTTGCAACATTAAACAGACACTGGATACTGAGGTGAGCTAGTTGTCACCTGGTAGTCCTTGTTAATTTTCTGTAAATGGGAGATACTAATGTGTCATATCGATAGTTTTTTGCATGTTTTTCATGATAATGTCTTGTTTTAAATGATATTATTTAAGACTGCTTAAAAGTACAGTATAACATCATTATATCTATAATAGTTCATCCTTTACAAATTTGTGATCATGCTATCTATATATTTGTTGTATCCATATTGGTACTAATCAAGCTTCGCTTTATGAGACCATTCCAGTGACCATGTGGTTTAAGTGTTATCCTTGGATGTGGAAGTCGTGTGTTCAAACCCCAGCCAAGTCGTACTAAAGACCTACAAAAATGGTATTTACAGCTGCCTTGCTAGGTGCTCAGCATTAAGAAGTTAGTGTTAGGACTGGTTGAATAGGAATGTGGGACATCATGCTATGAACGGCACAACACACCAGTGCTAGACATTACTATGAACTGCCACACTGCAGACATCATATTGATGTGACAGGAAAAGTGTTAAAGCTACATGTAAATAAAATGTATGAAATGGTTTTCAAGAAGTAGGTGAAATATATCTGTATTTACAAGTTTAATTGCACCACATTAATTAACATTTAAACTTAACATTTATCACACTGATAACATTTCATGGTGAAGTTAAAAATAAATATATAACATGCAAGTATACTATCATAAGTGACTTCTGTATATTCATGTTTTAAAGTTTGATCCAAACAGCATGGACTTTGATATTGTGGCACATATTGTGATTGCAGATCTATGTCAGTGCAATATGCTAGAAGTAATCAGTAGAACAAACAACATAGACCCTGATTTCTGTCACATTATGCATTGATAGATTAGGGTCTATGTTATTTCTCATTGAATGGTAATTGCAAAGGGTATTCAATCCATATACTGTATAACTAGACTTAATGATGCACTCCACTTGAACAGAGTTGAGTCAGATTTTGCCAGACCTTAGATTAGGTCTCATTAGGTCAAATGAATGAGACCACTCCGGTGACGTGGTTAGAGCATCCGCCTCAATCCATGCCGAGTCATACCAAAGACTTATAAAAATGGTACTAACAGCTGCCTCGCTTGGCGCTCATCATTAAGAGGTTAGTGTTAGGACTGGTCAACCTGATGTCAGGATAATGTGATTGTGTTGTCAGTTTAGTTAACTTTAGTAGTAATTGGCCATCCCTGGTCGGAATATTATCTGTTATGTTTTCTGATTTTACATCATAACAATTGACATTGTTAAACAATGCAATTAATCCTGTGTCTTAACTAAGGTAAATTAAAAGTTTCCACATATGATTTAGTCATTACCATGCAGTATGCAAAAACAATCACAATCGATTTGATTCTTTAATGTGATTGGGTGGGACATTATGCTACATGTCTGCTACATTATGCTACATGTCTGCAGTATGATATCCCAGTGCTTGATGTTTCCGTTAACTGCCACACTGCAGACATCATAGCGATATGACTGCAAAATCATTAAAGCTACATTAAAAATCCAAATCTCTTTCAGACACACACACAGATTAGTTCTATCCTGTTTTGTACTTTGGCAATTGACCAAGTTTACAGTTTTGACTGAGATATGACTCAAAATATGTACAAAAAAGAGCTCTGGTCAAACCAATCACGTTACAACGAAGTGCATCTCAGTTGTCATACATAGCCTGGTTGTCTATTTTTTTTTTAGTTTTATTGGATATTAATCGGTGATAATAAAAGTAAGATAGGATCCAGTCAGTCATGGTATATTTTAAAAGATTATGAGCTTGAGTTTGAACATGAGATTCATTATGTACCAGTCATGAAGCAGTATACTTTTGTAACATCACTTTTGATTGGTTAAGAGTGAAAATTCAGCCTTTTTTTATTTCCAGGCTGTAAACCTGAATGTGAGTTCTGTTGTCACATGTTTTTAAACATGCACTTCAGATTGAAAGTCGGGTTTGCTCTAAATCATTGAACCATATAAATTCCTCCAAGTAGAAACATTTATGAAAGAGAATATTTTTTAACAAGAAATTTAACATTTAACATGAAATTTAACAAGTAATTTGACATTTCTGTTATGCTAAATCTAGTCAGTACCTGATGCTTAAACTTTTGATTATAGACAGTTTAAAGATATTTTTGACATGTTTTGTTTTTGTTTGTATTGTGATTATGCCCCACTGCTTACAACAGGAACGTTTTAATTTAGGCCTCACCGTCCATCTTTGTGCCATGAAAACTTGTTAGCAAAATTTTCATAAAATCCACACAGCAGAAATTTGGTAGGCATGCTTCTATCGAGATGTAGATTACCTTTTAAGACTATCCAACTATTTCAATCATTTTTTGATAAAACAAGAAACAAAACTTTGACGTGTTAGACCTTAACTTGTCAGTGCAAACCTTGTAATATGCAAAACCCACTTCACCTATAGGCATACGAGTTCAGTAGGAATGTCTTTTTCTATATAGATTTTTACAACATTTTTTTTGTTGATCTTTTTTTTTTTTGTAAATTATTTTTCATTCATTCTTGTGGAGGTAAATCTTTCTTCTGAAACTTTGTTGATCTGTTTGTGCAGAAATTTGCTTGATTTATGCAAATTAGGTCTGATATTGTCTCCTATTTATGCAAATTAGGTCTGATATTGTCTCCTATTTATGCAAATTAGGTCTGATATTGTCTCCTATTTATGCAAATTAGGTCTGATGTCTCCTATTTATGCAAATTAGGTCTGATATTGTCTCCTATTTATGCAATTTAGGTCTGATATTGTCTCCTATTTATGCAAATTAGGTCTGATATTGTCTCCTATTTATGTGCATATGTTGATGGCATAATTCAGTTTTTTTTTTTTGTCCCTTTGATATATTTTCTTTTGTGCCATTTATCAGGTTTTTGAAACTATATTTTAACTTTTCAAGCACAAAAGAATCCTCTTTTTGTGTATGCGATACATTTCGGATAAAATAAAAAAAATATCCATGTACAAGACCATTTTTTATTCAGGGCAGTTTTTATTTGCAATGAAAAAAAGTCTGTATTTTGAGTTACCTGACGATTAAGATAAACCTTATGTATTACGACCCTACTATATTCCATTATCAATAAAGACCGCTAAATCAACAATTCATTCTTGTTTTAATTACAATGTGTATATTGTCACAAGAACCACATGGCTATGCAGTGTTGTTTACACAGTAATTAAACAGGGTTTTGGTTATTTGAAACCAGATTGAGGGCAAGAATCAATATAATAGGTCAAATCAGCAAGGCTGCCAGTACGGAAATTAAGCTCTCTTTAGGGTAATGAAAATATGTCAATGTTCCTGTGAAGTCATTGTCCATACAGAATTTCTTATAAGAACAAGAGATCATATGCATTATTTGTTATTCAAACTCACCAATACAAATAATAGAGGGGTATATCATTGAATAGATTTGTAATAAAATGTTAATTATATCCAAATCAAAACAGGACAAACACTTTAAAGATAGTATATGTTTATATAAAAATTGATTTAACAGAGTCCATGACTTTCAAACTTACAATAGAAAATGACTAGCTTTTTATATTTTACTTTTGTATGACTATAATGAAACAATAAGGCTAGTTGACCAAGGGTATGTGGTCTTCACTTGAGCATGTACTGAGATGTACTTTTTGTTGTACAAGAAAACATCAAAGGGCTTCAGAACTCATTTTAGAATGCATGTGGATTTTTGTTATGTTGATGGACTTTATATGGAGATCTAATAAAAAATAATATTTAAAGGTCTGTGAAGTCCTTTGTCCATATGATACGGAAGACAAAGGTCTTCAAGGGATTTTGATGTGCTTTCGATTGTAATTGACATGTTAAATAATGTTGGCTTTACTTTCCTTGCAAAGATTTAGGAAGGGAAATGTCCACATTTATTGCACTCTCGCTGGTGGCTGATAAGACCATTATGTGACAGGCACATCCATCCAGAGATTCTGCAGGGGAATGTCTGGGTTGTGGTGGATGCTGTTGATGGTTCCGTTTTTTCTTTGTTGTCGGTTTTCCTCGAAGCTGGCCAGTCTATTTTGTTCAAAAGTGACAGTGGCATGGTGAACTCTACTTCGCCAGGTTTCACAATCAGAAGCTTGTGATGCCCATTGGTGGTGATCTATACCACAGGTCATGAGGGTCTTATTCAAGGACTCTTTACATCTCGTTTGAGGTGCCTCTCTATCATGGTGGTTAGTAGATAGCTCACCATACAGTGTGATTTTTGGCAGGTGATTATCATCCATCCTGGACACATGCCCTACCCAGCATAGTTGAATCATAATAAGCATTCCCTCAACACTGGTGATCTCTGTTGTTTGAGGACTTTATTGTTGATGACAAAGTCACTCCATTGGATATTTAGGATGGGCAGGAGGCAGTGCTGATGGAAGCATTCTAAAAGGCGGAGCTGGCGGCGTAGGTGACCCATGATTCTGTGCTATATAGTCAATACTACAAGTCTGTAGATGCTTATCTTTGAACCTGTCTTGAGACTGGCATTGTTCCACACTCATTTATAGAGTCTGCCAGAGGTGCTGCTTGCCTTGGCCAGTCTTTTGTCTATTTCTTTGTCGATTTTAGCATCAGAGGATATCACAAAGCCTAGGTAGGTGAACTGGGGGAACTACGTCAGCTCTGTCTTGTCAATGAATATTCTTGGTGGCCAGTACACTTCCTTGGGTGCAGGCTGGTGAAGTACCTGTTTTCTTTAGGCTGCCTCAAGACAGACTAAAGCGCTGGCAAGCTTCTGAAAAGCAGGATGTTGCACACTGTAAGGCAGCTTCCATAAGGACAACAAGGATGGGGTTGTCTGCAAAGAGAAGTTCTCTAATCAGTTTTTCCAAGGTTTTGGTGTGGGCCTGAAGTCGCCTTAAGAAGTTGCCATCAGTACAAAATTAGATATAGATGCCATATTTGTCATCAAGGTCTTCTGTTGCTTTTTGGAGCATCCTGCTGAAGAAGATTGAAAACAATAAAATGCAGCCCTGTTTCATGCCATATATATCTGGGAATGATCTGACCAAGCTGGTCTTCATGCAGTTTGATGACCATGGTAAGGAACTTTGAAGAATGACCAAGCTTTTCAAGGATTTTCCAAAGTCCAGTTCTGCTCACCATGTCAATTGCCTTCATCAGGTCCACAACTTTCTGTGATACATTGATAACAATGTTACTGTGTTCAAACAGAAAAACTTGTTAACTGTCTACCGTATATACTCGTGTATAAGCCTGTTTGCGTATAAGCCGCCCCCCCCCCAAACTGAATTGGTAAAAGTGGTATAAAGTGCATGACCCGCGTATAAGCCGACTCATAATTTTTATACAAACGGTACATCACAAGATGCACAAAGTGAGTTCTGAATACGTTTATTTAGGTAAATCACATTATTAAATAAAAAAAAAAAACAATTCTGAAGTGTTAAGTCTTAATGGAAATTTAATTAATCCTCATTCTAAAATCATGAATTATAAAAGTTCGATCACTTTTAGAATCCTTCAAAATCGGGCTCTGTATCAGACTCGCCAAACAGTTCACGAAACTCAGCTTCTGTTACAGGTGTGCTTTCATCATATACGTCGTCCCCCTGTACTTGCTTCTCGTTCACAACAAATTCGCGTGCTGCAGCACAGTTATTTGCTTCTGCATATTCAATAACTTTAAGTTTGAATGCTGCATCATAAGCAGAATGCTTTCTTTTACTTCCAACACTATTCATTTTATCCGATTGAATTGAATATAAACGTCTAGAGAGATTAAACTGAAATAATTTCTTTCAGTAGTAGTATACTATTTATATACCTTATCCTGTACCGGTAATTATTTCTATGTGTGGTTGGTTTTCAATTTATATTTGATAATTATTTATCATTGTTATTTGTGTTGTGTTTTTTAAACTACGGGTAGTGTGATTCAATTGATCAAACTATGATTGGTTTCAGCGTGGACATTATTCAAGTATTGTGACAGTTTATAACTTTCAGCAGAAACCATGTCCACTACCATATCTCATTAAACAATACATCTGAGAGTTGGCATCTATTAGTTAAGTCACTGGCATTGTGCAACAAAACAAACCTATTATCCCCGAGGCATTTACCACAGATTAAGCATATGGTAGCTATTGTACAACAATCTTTCGCTAACAAACCACTTTGCTTTACAAACAACTAAACAATAGTTGTATATAAACTGTGGCTCCCGATTACTTCTAAAACACCTGTCAAAGAAATCCAAAAAATTATATTGTTTTACAATTATTCACGCTGACTCGTATGTTGCACAGTTATTTACCGTTCCTAAGCGTGCGCACAACAAACCCCTATGGAGCCTCTTGCTATTGTTTCTTGAAGACTGTCATACATGTATTTCTACTCTCGATCAAAATGTTTGTCGTATATACCTTCAGTATCGTAATTCTTTTATTTCTTTTTACGTAGATTATTTTCATATTTACACTGAAATAGGCTAGCGTGCATTTCTATGAAACCGTAGAGTTTAATTATTACTGATTAGCTGAGGGTTAAATACTTGACCAGATATGGCATTTTTTTGGAAAATACACGTATTTCCATAGTTCAAATAACATGTATGGCTGTATACCTTCAGTATTGTAATTCTTTTATTTTTTTACGTAGATTCTTTTCATATTTACACTGAAATAAACTAGCGCGCATTTCTACGAAACCGTAGAGTTTAATGATTACTGATTAGCTGAGGGTTAAATACTTGAATAGAGATTGCTAATATGGCGTTTCTTTTGGAAAATACACGTATTTGCATGGTTAAAAAAAAACACGTATGGCTGTATTTTCTGGTGGATGGACATCTGTCAAATAGACGTCAAGTACGTTAAAACATGTTTTTCATTCATTATCCTACCACATGTTAGAAAAAAAATATTTGTTTTACTTCACGACAGGACAAATCTTATCAGCCATGTGGCATCATTAGGCATGTGATCTCATATTTGGCGATCGACAGAAACAATAAATATTGGAAATCGAGGGGAAAAAGCATTATAAAAATTATATAAATTATATAAATTTCAGATTTGGAACTTGACCTGCAGATAAGCCGACCCCCCTTCTTCCAGGCCTTATTTTTGTCCTAAATTTCTCGGCTTATACGCGAGTATATACGGTAACTTTCTTTGTTTATAACCAGATGTTTTTTTATTGTACAAATATAAGGGAAGTAAATGTGATTGTTCAAAATAACACTAATTTCTTGAGCAGTAGTCACTGTATTTATATTGATACTTTTTACTCTATGATCACTACCTGAGATTAGCTACTCAGTGCACATTGAAGGATATTCATCAGGTATGTTGATATAATCAGCAATCAGTTCTCAATCATCTACATATGATCCTATTTTACAATGAATTCATAAATAATTTTGACAAAAGAAAGGAAAAAATAAGGTTTAAACAACATAGTTTATTTTCATTCAAATACAGTTTCTTGTTCATTTGAGAGCACCTTATAAAGGATTAGGTTGACACAGAAGGTCATTGTAAAGATGCCATCTCTTGAATTTTGTGTATACGTGTGCAAATTATAACCCTTGAATTTATTGAAAGCCTCAGTAGTAGTTTTTATCATCAACTTGACATTTCTTATATTGACAATGTTCATAGTTTGATGTTTCTTGTAACAGTAAATGCCCAAATTATATGGCCACAAGAATTTGTGAAAGGGTTTTTGGTCAAAAGAGGAATTTCAATTTACATGAGAAAACAAATTATAATGTACGTAACAGAATATCAAAACAATAAGTATTTATATCGATTTACTGTACAATCATGTTTGGCATGACATTTCCATCTCTTTAATGAGGGATCATAGACAATTATCTTTCCAACAGGTGGGGCCACAGAAAATCATGGTCCTGATATTAGGTCATCCGTGGAGTTTATCATTAGCTAGAAAAATCAATTGTTGATCAATCACGCAATAAATAATTGTATAAACTACAATAATACTCTTATCAATTAAAACTAATATTGTCTTATTTCTTTTTTTTTATCAAAATATAAACTTAAACACTAAAATCAACATTTGTCTTTTTTTTCTGCTTTAATTAAACCACCATATTGTGTGACCTGATGAAATTCTCTTAAATAAAAGTTACAAATGGAACACTGCATTTTATAGTTAAGTAAGAAGGAACTCAATAAGTAAATACAAAATGTACAACTTATTGTCTGAATTGTGTTATAAAACAATTAATACAGCAGCAATCAATGTATGTACCGGTATGTATGTATGTATGTATGTATGTATGTATGTATGTATGTATGTATGTATGTATGTATGTATGTATGTATGTATGTATGTATGTATGTATGTATGTATGTATGTATGTATGTATGTATGTATGTATGTATGTATGTATGTATGTATGTATGTATGTATGTATGTATGTATGTATGTATGTATGTATGTATGTATGTATGTATGTATGTATGTATGTATGTATGTATGTATGTATGTATGTATGTATGTATGTATGTATGTATGTATGTATGTATGTATGTATGTATGTATGTATGTATGTATGTATGTATGTATGTATGTATGTATGTATGTATGTATGTATGTATGTATGTATGTATGTATGTATGTATGTATGTATGTATGTATGTATGTATGTATGTATGTATGTATGTATGTATGTATGTATGTATGTATGTATGTATGTATGTATGTATGTATGTATGTATGTATGTATGTATGTATGTATGTATGTATGTATGTATGTATGTATGTATGTATGTATGTATGTATGTATGTATGTATGTATGTATGTATGTATGTATGTATGTATGTATGTATGTATGTATGTATGTATGTACCGGTATGTATGTATGTATGTATGTATGTATGTATGTATGTATGTATGTACCGGTATGTATGTACCGGTATGTATGTATGTATGTATGTATGTATGTATGTATGTATGTATGTATGTATGTATGTATGTATGTATGTATGTATGTATGTATGTATGTATGTATGTATGTATGTATGTATGTATGTATGTATGTATGTATGTATGTATGTATGTATGTATGTATGTATGTATGTATGTATGTATGTATGTATGTATGTATGTATGTATGTATGTATGTATGTATGTATGTATGTATGTATGTATGTATGTATGTATGTATGTATGTATGTATGTATGTATGTATGTATGTATGTATGTATGTATGTATGTATGTATGTATGTATGTATGTATGTATGTATGTATGTATGTATGTATGTATGTATGTATGTATGTATGTATGTATGTATGTATGTATGTATGTATGTATGTATGTATGTATGTATGTATGTATGTATGTATGTATGTATGTATGTATGTATGTATGTATGTATGTATGTATGTATGTATGTTTGTATGTATGTATGTATGTATGTAAGTATGTTTGTATGTATGTATGTATGTATGTATGTATGCATGCATGCATGCATGCATGCATGCATGCATGTTTTTTGTGCAGTTTGAAAATTCTTTTTATTCTGAACAACAAAATGAGTGTACATTTCAGTTAATGCTACACTTTATATTAATTAGTGGTCTTAAATGTGATATAGGTGTGTGTTCAAGGTCGTTTCATGTTAGTTTATCAAATTTTAAAAATAAATTAATTTTTCAGACACATAATTGTATGTTCATTGAATATGGCATCTTTTCTTATTTCATATGTTCTTCCTGGTCCCATCAAACTTACCAGCTTAGCTCAAAATGTAAAAATATTTGTGAGTCACTCAGAGTTTTATTAATGCAATAAAGTAACCAAATAACAAAGGTATAATAATATTATTTAATGTTAGTTTTAAAAAAATCAGCGTTAAAAATCATGAGTGAGATTTTACTTAAAAAAGGGTGAGACATTCTCAGAAACAGGAACCTGGACATACTTTCTCAATGAAAAGTTCTCAGTTTTGTATTTTATTTTAAAATTTATTTTGGTATTTTGAAGCTAGCATGTGACTTTATGTTTGTAAAATAGTTTTAGTTATTTTGATGTTCCGATAATTTACATATTATTCAAGAAAAAGTGTTGAAGCAGTGTCATCACTCTCACTCTTGGTTGGCTTAAAATATAGCTTTGTTTTTTGTGAAATTGTTGGCATTCCTGTCACAGTGATATGGTTGGACTTAATGTTATTTGTGAGTGCAAGTTCAGCACCAGGATGCTTCTTGTGTAAGCTTTCCGAATCACTTAAGTGAACATATTGTTCTTCGCCTTCATCTTGTACTTCTTTATCTGTCTGTCCTTCATTTGATTTGCTTCTTTTCTTTCGTCCCCAGGTCTTCAAACCACCAACTTTTGTTTTTGTTTTTTTTTCTATTTTCTTTGATGCAGGAATATCTGTGTACACATTAAATAATTTTTGCCTTGATGCTACTAAGTGAGCTGGCAGTGAAGTTAATGTGGTCTCACCTGTCATTGATTTGGTTTTGTTTAATATTGATACATCTGATTTGGAACCTTTCTCTGTAATATCATGATCCATAGTGGGATCATTTATCTCGGAATACATTTCAGTAGTTTGACACCCTGTTTCAGTGTCCTGAGGCACTGTTGTATGGATAAAAAGGCTGTTGATTGTTTTGTCATTGTTGTCCCAGGTTTCACTGGATGGATTTAGGCTTGTGTGTACTTCTGTATATATTATCGATGACCTAGTTTGAGGTTCCTCAGTCTCAGACATGTTAGGAGAACAAGTATCATCCTCACACGTGAGCACTTCTGAATATGTGATTTGGACATCATTTTCACTAGAAGTAGATAAGAGGTGCTTACACCTCTCCCTTAGTTTTTCTTGCTCGACAGGGTTAAGTTCTGGGTATATTGAAAGTATATTGTTGTATTTGAGAAAATGGCTATCAAGTGAATCCATGATGCAGGAAGATTTTGAAAATATTGCTTCTGTTGTGCAGCCACTAGTACACTGTTCATTTAAACCTAATTGCATTGAAATGCCAGCCTTCTTTTTAGATACAGTCTTTAGTATTACTGTGATAGCCAATACAATGATGATAAATCCAACAGATCCAACTACTATCAAAGATTTGAAAATTATTGTCTTTGAAGTTGTCTCTCCTTGATATCTTTCCGTTGAGGATGATGGACCTTGGATATCCCAGGTCTTACATACTTCCAGATTGGCTTTAACTGTTTCACTAATCACAAGTAGTAGACAGATTTGATATGGTGTCCCTGGTTTTAATTCAGTCAGTATATAAGATTTTTCATCAGCTTCAAACTTAATTCTGGTGCTAGTTCTGTTCTGCAAGTTCGTGACCTCCAGCAGATAGCCAGACAAAATATATTTATCACTGACTGACCAGGTCAGATGCAGAGAGGTTTGGGATAAGGTGGTAATGTTCAGATCAAGCCAAATGGGACAGTCTGACTGGAAATAGTCATCATTACACGCTAGCATACTTCGTTTCAAAGCTGTTAAGTATAGACTTTTATACTTTTCGGGTGTGGTACACTTAAAAAAATTCATTTTGTATGATCCTCTTTCTATTCTGTCATACAGCCATAGAAAATGACAGTCACAGATCCATTCATTATTTTTAAGTTCCAGTTTTTGAAGCTGAGTGAAATTTTCCAGCACACATTTGTATAATGTCTTCAGCTTATTGTCGTTGAGGTAAAGTTCTATGAGGGAACCACTGAGGCCATAGAGCATCGGTTGACTCAGTTTGTTTAGGTTGTTATTGTCCAGGTATAAAATTTGTAGAGAGGAATGGTTGCTAAACAGATAGGAAGGTATTTCCGTAAGCCCTATGCACTTCAAACCTAAAGCCTTAAGATTTGATAGGCTTCTAATCAGCTGATAGGTATCTGTCAGATTCAGGAGATTGTAACCCAAGTCCAGATGAGTAAGATAGAATCGGAGATGCCAGAAAGCTTCATGTGGCAGATTTAATGGAGGGTGACCTGATGAATGTAATAATTGACATGAGGGCACCTGATGTTGATTTTGAAGGTCAAGTTGGGTGAGATTGGGAGTGGGAAGAAAAGAACCTACCTCTACGTCTACTATCTCATTCATTGAAAGGTCCAGTTCAAGCAAATTTTCCAGACCTTTGAATGTTGTGTTTTTGGATTTTGCTCAGGTTGCATCGATTTAGTATCATGACCCATAAGGTGGACATATTGTAGAAGAATCCTTCATGTAAGTTTGTGAGAGGATTTTGTGAAAGATTTAGGGTTCTGAGATTCATCCATTTTATAGTTGCCAACAGGGACAATGTTGATCCAGAAAATTTGTTTAAACTTAGATCCAAGTGCTGTAATGTTTCGTGGATAACTGTAAATGTATTACGCTCAAAATGCTGCAAATAGTTCTTTGACAAGTCAAGAAATTGCAGTTTTGTTAGACCTTTGAAAGAATTTTCATCCAAATGAGAAATACTTGTTTTGTAAATTTTTAAGTTCATCAGTGACTGTAAGTTTTGAATGGCTGTAGGCACAGTTTGTAGAGATGGTAAATTTTCAAGGTAGACCATGTAAAGGTTAGGCATGTTTACAAAAGTGTTATTTCCTAGTGAAGTTAGATTCATACAGCTCTTTACTCTTATGAACTTCAAACTGGTTAGTTCTTTCCATGGGTTGTCCTCACTAACATCTGTCAGTCCAAAATTTTCTAAATGTAGCCATTCCAATGTCAATAAATCTTTCAAAAAGGGAAGATTTACCACAGGTCTTCCATCACCTTCAATATACAACATTTTTAAAAATTGTTCCAGACCAGCAAATGCTTTGCTATCAATATGTGTGAGCCTGACAGATCGCAGATCGATTTGCTCAACAGTGATATTTTTAAAAGATTCAAAATACAGTGTGGAAATGTCATTTGGATTTTTATACACATACATTGGGTTCTCGAAGAAGTCTAGTTTATAAAAACTTGTATTTGAAGGAGTAAATTTTGGAATGGTCTTCAGACCTTTACTTGTACAGTCAATCCTGATGTTATTGATACAGTTGCATAGTTGTGATGGGCAGATGAATTTTGAGCTCAGGAACTCAGTTCTTGTCCATAGAAGAACACACACAAATACAAATTCCGTACATTGGGATGTCATACTTGTTTTTTTTTCTTCTTTTGGTCCACAGTATTTGTCTGAAAAGTTACAGGAAACTATGTTTTCAGAATATAATAATCATGAATGTTAAGTAAATAAATCTTGTTATCTGTTATTTATATTGCTGAGAATGAAATGCAGTAAAATCCACTGAAATTTCTTATCACTCATTTACCTACCATATGTACTTTACTTGTAGGTTGATTCCAGGTGCAATCAACATAGACCATGTATTGCCAATGCATATTGCATCAGCAGGTCAGGTTCTGTGTTTTGTTTGTTCTATTGATGACTCCTAGCAACCCACATAGAACCAAATCTGTACCACATTATGCAGTGTCAGATCTGGGTCTGTGCAATTACAGTTGGTCTGGACTTACAGCCAAGTGCATAGGGTAGTTCAGATAAGATCTGTATGATGTTATTGTAGGTTATCATTTGTTCTCAGTCTTTACTTCATTTAGGATTATTTTGTTGACAAAATTGGCATTAAAACCCCTACCCAATAATGGAAGGCAAATAAATGAATAGTTTGTTGGGTTATGATAAGCAAAACTAAACAGATTAAACAGAACAAAAGAAAAACAAGTACATGTATATACATTTCTTAAAGTACATTAAAAATAATTTTTATTTAACTGATTGAGGTGAATTTATTGTTTTTTAAGCAAATATTTTTATTCAGATACTGTAAACATATTGTTTTGTTTGATTATTTTTTGAAAGAATAATGATTTTATTTCCAAATAATTAGATGTTTTTGTGAAAGAAAATACTGGAAATCCCTTCCTTCCTTCCATAAATTCATTTAAATAGAATTTTTTTTTGATCCAGTGTTGATCTGTTTAAAATTTCATTTAATTTTATCATTTATATTATTTGATTGATAATTATTTTGTCAGTTTTAATCTTACCTTGATTGGATTTGGATTATTCCACAGAATTATTAATTTGACTTGCACTCTTAAATCCAATGAATACTTTTATACTGTTTCTGTATATGTTATTGTGTCTGTCAGCATAATGAAAAAAATGTAAGACTTGTTAATAAGAATGCGAATACTTGTGGTACTTCATATGTGTCATTAGGTGAAGAGGATTGGCTGTAATTGTGCTGCTTGGTTACCGTATTGTTTCTGTAAAAAAAACACAGCTTGGAATGGTATAGACCCATATTCTTGAATATTTGGTTTAGATCCACATCTGGAAACAGTTAGTTACATCTGGGTACAGCGAGTGGAAACCAGTATCTGGGAAATGCTAGAGGAAATCAAGATCTCAGAATGACGGGTACAGATCCATATCTGGAAACAGCTAGACTAAGTGTAGACCCAGGTCTGGGGACAGTTTGGTCCAAATCTTAGAACAGATAGTGCCAACTCAGATCTGGAAGCATTTAATGTAGACTTGGATCTGTAAAATGTTAGCGTAGATACAGATTTGAGAATAAATGTTATAGACCCAGATCAGAGAACAGATAGTATAGGCCAAGATCAGAAAACAGCTGGTATCGACCCAGATTTGGAGACATTAGGTTAAGCCCAGATCTAGGAACAGTTAGTTTAAATCCAGATATAGGAATAGCTTGCATAGACCCAGATCTTGACACAGTGTAGTTCCCAATATGGATATAGCTTGCAAAGACTAAGATCCGAGAACAGCTGCTGCAGATTTATATCTGTGCATAGCTATGGTTAGTTTAGATCTAGATATGGCAAGGAGATAATACAACTCTGAGCTTGAGTTTGAGCGTCTGTAATCAGTTAAAAATTATGTTTCAAATGTAAAATCTTTTATAAAACAAAATCTCATACCGAAACTCAACTTACATTGTTTATGATTTCCAGGCCTGATCTACCAGCACATAGCATTATGCCAGGCCTGATCTACTAACACATGATTTGATGCCAAGCCAGCTCAACTTGCTTATGGCATGATGTCAGGCCTGCTGAACCAGCACATGGCACAATGCCAGGCATGATCTTCCAGCACATGGCATGATGCCAGGTCTGATTTACCAGCATTTGGCATGATACCTGTTTTGATCTAGCAGCATATGTATGATACCATTCCTGATCTTCTAGCACATAGCATAGTACATGATATGATGCCAGTCATGATATTCCAGCATATGGCATGATTCCAGGCCAGATCTACCAACACATTATATGATGCCATTCCAGATCTACCAACACATGGTATGATTCCAGGCATAATCTACCAGCACATGGCATGATACCAGACTTGATCTACCAGCACATGGCATGATGCCAGATATGATCCTCCAGCACATGGCATAATGCCAGGATTGAGCATGATAAATTTTACTTGAGCAGTTCTGAGTACAATTTCATTTTGTTTGCCCAGTTTCATGACAAAAGGGCAGTAAAACAGTTTTGCTGAAACTTCAGAGAAAACTGATTATTTTTTAAGTACTGATTGCTGTGTATAAATACAAAGCAAATGGAAAAATTCGCAATCAGTATTATATACTGTCAACAGTGCAACTTTATCAAAGGTAAATGTAAGTCTGACATTGCATGTTTATCCTCTCATCCTAAGAGTTAAGTTAACAAAAATTTAACAGGATTTGGATTTAGCGCAAATTCATCAGACAACACAGTCACTAAATCTGATGTTATACCTGACAGTCTAACATCATCTATATGTTGTGATGGTATTAATGCTGAAGTGCAACACCACATCATGATGAATGGGACAAAAGTTCCTGAAAATTTCTCGACAATTTGAAACTTGGGTGTCGGTGGCTAAGATATGATGCAAAGATAAAGCAGATCTTCTGTGATATATGTATCAAGGCACAAGTCCTCAATTCAATTATAACAGGCTGTGATATTTTGAAGAAAGAATGTGTCACCTGTCACCAAACAGGAATCCAACTAGGGTAAGTAAAATATGTTAATTTTGGTCATTGCTCTTTTACGTTTGCCATCAATCCCATGTTACAACTCAAGGGACTTAAACTATATAACAATACAGGATTGAAAAGTTAAATTAACTTGCAACATGGTGAATGAATTCCTATTTCCTAAAAGTCCTTTCAGTTTCAATAATTCTTAGAAATCTGAATATTTTACAACAACAAAAAAAATGCCCACTCATTTTTGAAGTTTTAAATGAACAGAAAAATTTCCAAATAATTAGTTTATAGTCCTTGAATAAATTAGTTAATACCATACAGTTATTCCAGCATGTCATGCCAAAAATATATCTGAAAACAATCAGAACCAAATTTTCTGGTCTAATACACATGAAATTCTCAAAGGACATGATGTTTCTTCTTGTGGAGTGCATTATTCCACCACTACCCCCAATATGCCCCCATTTCATATTCAGATCAGCTGTGCCCAAACTTCACAATAGCTAAAGATTAGACTCAAGCCTCATCGACATACTTAAAAGAAACCGCCTGTTCTACAGTGAGTGGAAGCATTTGCAATTGATTGACAAATAAACCATGCCCTTTTTTGCTATAACTAACAATGCCTAAAATGGCTGTGAATTATGTTAACAGTTCAAATGTTTTCTTTAGCTACCATGCATGTGATAAATATTTCCCACATTTTATATCCCACCTTATTTCCTTATTGTTAACTAGTATATATAACAACACTGCTTACTAAATAACATTTATTCCGAAGGGCGGTGGGTGGGTGCACATATGCTTTGTGATATGTATCTTCATTCCTTCTTTTGATATAATGATGGTAATTAATGCTTATATATTAATGCCAGGTGTTGACTCTTGTAAGCTTCATTGATGGAAATAGAGATCCATGTTTACTTATCGAGGAAAAACTCTACAGGAGTCAGTGATAATTCTTTGGATTTAGGAATTCACTTCAAGCAACAAAACATGTAAAGCACGGTAAAGGTAAATTTCTGAACTCCTGGTTAATGGAGATGTACTTTGTGAAGCTAGCCATAAAAGGGAGAGGGACTTTTAATTCCTGAATGCATAAAATTGACAGTCACATTATACGTCACTTGTCTCATATTGCAAAGTAAGATCATAGGGTTTTAGTATTAAATCGTCTTTGACTAAAATTCCTTTACAAAACTATTGTTTGGAAAATATTACACATAATCTGGATTTGCTTAATACCTGATTGTGTTTATATATATATATATATATATATATATATATATATATATATATATATATATATATATATAGAGAGAGAGAGAGAGAGAGAGAGAGAGAGAGAGAGAGAGAGAGAGAGAGAGAGAGAGAGAGAGAGAGATCATTGAAGTAGTTAGAAACAGTCATGTAATGGTTTATTTTGTAATATTATGGCAGTATTGCTTGTTGTCAATAAAGTAATAACCATCTCATCTTTTTCAATTTTCATTGACTTGTACAATAATCAACTTGGAAAAATAATTACTATTTGTTCTGCTGAAAGTTTTTAAAAATTGGCAACAAAATATTGAGGTTATTGATTTTTTTTTTTGGCAACAGCATTTTAAAAGCCAGGACCATCCCTATGGTGCTCAGTTTTGTTTTTTTGTCTGCATTTTATTTTATTCAGAGTGATGTTAGAACCATGAAAGTTAGTGAATGATAATGTTCTTTGTATTTCTACTGACAGGCCAAATTGTAACTTTATTGAGTGATTCTAAATATGACTTGGAGTTTTTGAGTTCAGTTATTTGTTCTGATAGATTTTTGTGATTACTGGGCATGCTCCATACTGTTCATTTAAAATCTTAAAATAAACCATATATACCCTAATTTGCACTATGGGCAGCAGAGTTTTGTGTCTCGTGCTTCCAGTTATGGATTGTGCTTCATGTGAACCATCTATTGAATATATTGCGGTTTATATATCCCACTTGATGCCAGCACCAATGAAAAGTACTGTGTCGTGATTTTCCACCCATGCCCATCCTGCCCTTCCAAAAGAAGGATATAAAATAAAAATTTTAAGTACTGTATTTTTCTCACATATAACACGCCTACGTGTATAATGTACACACGCAGATAACGCATGGAAATTCCGTCTTTGTGTAAAAAATATCTTGGATTGCGCGCCCATGCATATACCATGCGATAATCAACACAGGCCTGCCGAAACACAGGACTGCCAGAGATGCTTCATCTGATACACGTTACGAGGCTGTTTATTGTCTCTCGCTCACCATCCAGCGATTTAACACCGGCGCCTTTATCCCTTTCTGCTCATAATAAATACCGGTATTACCGGTACAGTCGTAAATGCCACATTGTAATATTTTTCGTGTAAACAGAGGCAAAATAGCAACTGCTATAAAACTATGTGTATTTACTGGTTTCTGCTAATTTCCAGCTGGAATGCACGCGTGCCGGTATAGGGATGTTAATATTGTTTTTTTTTCCAAAACTGGTTATCATTTGTAGAAATCCGATTTTAAACCGATTATCAGTTTTTTTCCTACATAGAAATTACAAGAAATATATTCTTATAATGCAAGTTAGTGTATGCCTCATGCGAATAAAAGATATTCATTGCATACCATAACGTACAGACGCGCAAGCGGCGCAACAAGGTGTCAACTTCGAATTGGTTATTTTCTGCTTAAAGATTTGAATAAACCTCATTTATACTGTATGTATATGAAAGAAATCTTGTATTAATTGTCACTGGTTTAATAGGTTGGTTACTCGAAATTCATCAATGTGCTTTTGGTTGTAAAAAAAACCCCCTGTGATAACACACTTACGCATATACTGCGCCAGGGGGTTGCACAGATTGTTGTTGTTGTTGTTGTAGGGTTTAACGGCATTTTTATATGCAAAAAAATACGGTACATCACTTGTACTGCAATACATATTTAATAATCAAAGGTAAAAATCTGAACCTAAATATTGGTTGGAAGTTTATGCTTGGGATGGCCAATATAGACATGTTTACACTATGTCTGAATTAAGGATTGGCTGGGAGGAACATGTTACAGTATTATGTAGAATTCTGTTTGGGAAGGATATGGTAAAGGAATATTTTGTAATAAATTCAGACATAGGGATATGAGATGAAACTGATTAGATGTTAAAGTATATGTAGAATTATGTTTGGGAAGGATATGGTAAAGGAATATTTTGTAATAAACTCAGAAATAGAGATAAGAGATGAGACTGGTTAGATGTAATAGTTGATAAAGGAAATTTCTGTTATGTCTCACAAGGACAGTGACAGGGTCAAGGAGTATGTCCATACATCCATCCATCCTTCCACCACACCTTTTGTTACATCTTGGTCATTATAGGAATTGCCACAGTGAGGGGGCATTTGTTGTCCATAAACATATTTGAAGTTTTGTTTTGTAATGATAATATTGGTAATATTCTGTGGAAAGCAGGTATATTCTCATTGCATCCATTCTTTCATCTGTATGTATGACAATATATGCTTCTATCCATTCATGTGTGACAACGCTTGTTATCTCTTTTCTTCAAACACATCTTGGAGAATTGGAATAAATTTGTATAGGCTGGATACAGATCTTCAATAAAGTCTTACTTTCTTCTTCAAGCCCATTAGTAGGCAAATTTCTTGAAATATTTGCAAAAAGTGAAATATTTTCAGAAATCATTTCATTATCACTTCTATACTGGATTGATAATTTCATCGAAACTTCGTAGGCTGTTTATGTGATTAGGGTACATATATAATAACTTACACATTTTTTTCCTGCACCCATTGGGTGGGTGGGGGTGGGAAATTTCTTTAAATATTTTCAGAAAAGAGATTTTTTTGGAAATAAAGTTTATCTTGATTTGTCGTACATCATTAGTTGCAGGACTTTATTAAAACTCTGTAATATGGATGGTGTAAATGTGCAATAAGGTTTCACCTTGTTCGTTTAATTTAATTTTTTGAGGAAAGTGTCTTGAAAATTGTAAAAAAAATTTAGTATTTGGGAATTTACTTCATAATTGCATTTCCTTATACACTGGAGGAAGATCTTTTTTCTTAATTAGACTTTGTGGCCAAGATATGCCCTTACTGTAGATGCACAACAAGCTTTCCATTTTTTTTCTGACCCAGTATGGGAACATTACATGAAAAACCATCATTAATGGGGAATTTGGGGAATTTTGTTGAAAGTTTTTGCAGGCTACATAATTGATGTAGACATGCCATAAAGTTTATGACTTTTGGAGAAATTACTTTTAATTTTTTTTATTCAAAAAGGTTTAGCGATTTAAACTTTGTTTGAAGAATTGTTTTAATCCTGTACTTTAGCAAAAGTAGGGACATTTTCATTGCCTCCTTGTGTAAGTTGTTCCATCTATTTATCTATTTGTCCATTTATCAGTCTCCATCCATGATGACAATATTTTTTTTGCTTTTCTCCCACACTGCTCAAGATTTTAATGAAACCATTTAGGCTACATATATTGCTCATGTATGTATGCAATAAGGTTTTTCTTTTTTTTTCTTCCTTTGGCACATTTTGGGGACATTTCTTGAAAATAATTTGGAGAAATGGGATATTTTTGGAATTGTGTTCATTATTGCTTCTTCCACAACACTCAGAGTTTATACAAGCTGCGTAGGCTAGCTATATGATATGTATAAATGGCTGTTAAGATTTTACTGATTTCCTTTAGCCCATTTTTAAAAAGACATTTTCAGAAAATTATTGATATTTTGAGCATTTAGTTTATTTATTGGTTTTTAAACAACTTTGGAAAATATTACTTTTCAACAGTTACTGATCCATATGAAACATTTTGATTTTTCATTGCTCCAGAGGGAATATATGTTTTTAGCTGTTTAAAAATCCAACATGTTTTGTATAATATGCCTGAAATATAGGGTGATATGCATGTCTTTGATATCCTCATGATGATGATGATGATGATGATGATGATGATGATGATGATGATGATGATGATGATGATGATGATACATAACATATTTTCCAATAATTCTTTATAAAAAGCCCATCCCCACAATATCAATATTTGGGATGACTGCCTGATGATGATGATGATGTCAGATACCTACTACCATATATACTTGCTTATAAGTCGAGTCCAAGTACTCATACATACAGATCTGCTGATGCTTAGTGCAGATGAAAATCCGGGTCTTTGTAGTTTGTTAGCAAATAATCAGTAGAACAAATAAAATAGACCCTGATTTGCCAGACTATGTTTTCTGCAGTTGGACTCAGCTTTTTAGTAAGCATACATAGTAGTTATGCTGATTCTAAGTATCATATTTCTCCAGTGACATGCTTTGTCAATAGCCCAACCCCATCTTTTAGAAGGGTCTGTATTTGGGAGGTCTTCATGGTGTTGATGATGATGATGTTTAAATACCTACTGGTCATATTCTCCAGTGATAAGCCTATACTTTATCAGTAACCCAACCCCATCTTTTAGGATGGTCAGTTTTTGGGAGGTCTTGGTGATGATTTTAAATATGTTCTGGTCATTATTATGCTAAGTACTGTATTTCTCAAATGATAAGTATATACTTATCATAATTCCATCCCCTACCTTTTTAAATTTAAACATCTTTTTTTAAAAATCATTATTATCATATTTACATTAATTTAATAGTAAGCCCACTTTCCACTTTTCATTACTTTCACACTATGGTCCCACTGTGCGTATTATTATTGTTCTTCCTTATGTTGATGCAAAACCGTCTACAAAAGAAGTAAATTCCAGGATTGCTTTACTGACCCTTATTAATTGAGTGTGAAGACAATATTATTGTAACTTGTGTTTCAGGCCCAGTCAGTTAAAGATTAGTTTGTGCATTTGTAAACATGCAAAATCAGTAAAGGAAGGTAATCTGTGATTTTCACATTGACAGAATGACAGCATGTAATATTGGACATTTTGGTGTGATTTTCACATTGACAGAATGACAGCATGTAATATTGGACATTTTGGTGTGATTTTCACATTGACAGAATGACAGCATGTAATATTGGACATTTTGGTGTGATTTTCACATTGACAGAATGACAGCATGTAATATTGGACATTTTGGTGTGATTTTCACATTGACAGAATGACAGCATGTAATATTGGACATTTTGGTGTGATTTTGGCAATAAATCAATGCCATCAATATCTTTTTGATAATGACAAAATTCAACATCACGCATATTGAATTGTATATCTTGCTTATATTGGTTTCTGGTATGTATATGCTTGTTAATTGAACAGTTCATTTTAAAGAAAAATTTAAGCTCTTTATCTGCGTGGTCTACTGTACCGATCAGTGATGTTTTTTAAATTTATTTGATGAGTTGTACATTGGTATACATATGGTAAACTAATTGACCTATTACTGATCACTCCATCCACTTGAAAACACATACTTATCCCATCAACACAAGTAAAAACAGTATGTTACTTAAGGATGCATCTTGTACTGTGGTATTTCCTATACACCCCTTGTGATATTTGTATTGTTTTAGGCACTATAAACTGATCACAGTTGGTGAAATTAAAAGGAAGTCCAATGAAGATATGAATAAATTTCCCTAAGTACTTGGATTTTTCTTGGCATGATATGTGAATGCCTGTTCACACACACACACACACCTTTTTTCATTTCCGTTCTTTAACCTCATAGTTAAGGATCTGACATTTTGATGAAATTAAAACATATTGATACTTTTCACATATTTTGTTATGTATTAACTTAATAACTTAAAACTGTATTAATATGCAATAACTTTCAATCAGTTTAGTTGTATGTCTGACTTTCTATCCATCTAACCATGGGAATAAAAGTTTAAAACATTCAAGGCCCAGTCTTGTTTACAATTTGATTGAAATTTTCCATTGAAATGAATCACTTCTAGGTCTAGTGAAGATGTGTATAAATAGGGTATTTATATATATATATATATATATATATATATATATATATATATATATATATATATATATATATATATATATATATATATATATATATATATATATATATATATCATTCCTGTTCAATATCAGCCTGTATGAATCATTGATTAGAGTTAGTAATTGGGATGTTGACATCAGCTATAAGTCATGATGGATTATTTACTTAAGTTATTCATTTTAATTACTAAAGTGATCATTGACTTTTAGATTAATACATTGATTTCTATTTTGTCAACCCATCCAAAGACATTCTGGATTTGCATCATTGTGTTATATCGGGATATTTAAAAATATTGGTATTAATTTGGAACAGTCTATAGTTTTGGACTTGTGACAGGAGATTTAGGATTATTTGGGATTTAATTCATAATATTGTTAAGTGTTTCTTGAATTTTTCACATTGTATTATGTGGAGGCCACCATGGTAGGTGTATTATTATGGTTGGGGTGGGGTGCTACCAATATTTTAGCTAATTATTATAGAAATCCCACCCAAGCTTAATGTTTTAGGAAGTGAAATTAGTGAGAGAGGTAAAGCTCTGAGCCTCCAATCAGCAGTGCTGACAGTTAAGTTATTGAAAAGGTGAAATTCAAATGAATAACAATTTAATACAATTTAATAGTCAAATGATAATGATGCTCTATTCACTCGTCTTCCTCTCAACCCTGTAACAAACAGCCTATTGCATCACATGATATGTAGTGTGAAATAGCTTTCCACCTGTCCTTGTATTCTACTCATCTGTGTATTACATGTATATCCTTTTCTTCCAATTCCTTATCCTTTTTCCTCCCAATATGCTCCAAATTCTTTTTCCTGTTGACTTCTCTATTATCCAATTTGTCATGCTTGACTACTTTCCTGATTAGCCATCGATTTACAATCAACTTCTCCACTAATCTTTCTTCTGTCTCCTTCCTTGAGACTTGTGACTAACTATACAGGATGTCTGTCCACTAAAAGCCTCCATTACAAATCTTTATCTTTTGTAGAATTTTCAAAGTTTTCCTGCCAGATTATGAGTAACTTTCTCAGAGTATTGCTTTATCCTTTCTGCAGAACATTTGGGCAATTACTAAGTTCCTAGCTCAAAAATACAAAATTAATTTGGATTGAAATGGTGACCACACCCTATCTCAATTCTGATTGTATGTTGATTCTACCCAGTTCTATTCAACTTAGCAGACAATGCCCCATAGGTTTCTGTCAACATGGTGAGATTTACAACACCTATAGGGGTCCTTTATTCTTGAACAAAGCTTTCAATGTCCTCATACAACTTTTCACACCCTTGCAAAGGAGACCAACTATAGCTGCGGTATTTCACATATCACAAGGCTTCTAATGATTTTTTTGTCTCCCTGACTTATACAATTGTGTGCAGGGCAACGTGACATATTGTTAGAGAAAGAAAGAACTTGTTGATTTTACTTAGATTGCAGGTTTCACTTCTTTCTCTTTAACATTTTAAGACCTAGAGTTGTAAGACACTACTCAGCTTAATTAAACAATTATTTAAATTGTTAATACTTTTTTTTATTTCTTTTGGATAAAATCAGAACTTTTAAATGATACAGAAGGTACATACTATGTCATGAATTCAAAATAATTATGCTAGATCACAGACCCTGTGTGCATGTGTGTGAAATGATACTCTTTAAAATGAGATGAAACATGAAAAACATAAGGAATTTGGAATAGTCACTTTTGACCAGCCATCTAGCTTGAAGTAAGATCTCTGATCTGTTCTCTTGGGCAGGTGTTGGTTTGGGGTTATGGGTCAGGAGGAATGAGTCATAACACAGAAAGCATAGGACAATGCTGCTTTCATTAGAATGCTATATGGCTCCTGAATTTCCAAACAAGATGGTTTAATGTTTTAATGCCACTATGTATTGAATTATTTAAATAAAGCAAGTACTGCCCATGGTTATCTAAGTGGACTGCTGATTTAAAATCAACTATTGTCCATTGTGATCCGAGTGGACTGCTGATTTAAAATCAACTACTGCCCATGGTTATCTAAGTGGACTGCTGATTTAAAATCAACTATTGTCCATTGTGATCCGAGTGGACTGCTGATTTAAAATCAACTACTGCCCATGGTTATCTAAGTGGACTGCTGATTTAAAATCAACTATTACACATTTGTGATCTGAATGGACTCCTGATTTAAAATCAAGTACTGCTCATTTACAATCTGAATGGATTCTTGATTTAAAATCATGTACTGCCCATTGTAATTTGAGTGGATTCTTGATATAAAATCATGTACTGCCCATTGTGATTTGAGTGGATTCTTGATATAAAATCATGTACTGCCCATTGTGATTTGAGTGGATTCTTGATTTGAAATCATGTACTGCCCATTGTGATTTGAGTGTACTCTTGATTTAAAATCATGTACTGCCCATTGTGATTTGAGTGGATTCTTGATTTAAAATCATGTACTGCCCATTGTGATTTGAGTGGATTCTTGATTTAAAATCATGTACTGCCCATTGTGATTTGAGTGGATTCTTGATTTAAAATCATGTACTGCCCATTGTGATTTGAATGGATTCTTGATTTAAAATCATGTACTGCCCATTGTGATTTGAGTGGATTCTTGATTTAAAATCATGTACTGCCCATTGTGATTTGAGTGGATTCTTGATTTAAAATCATGTACTGCCCATTGTGATTTGAATGGATTCTTGATTTAAAATCATGTACTACCCATTGTGATTTGAGTGGATTCTTGATATAAAATCATGTACTGCCCATTGTAATTTGAGTGGATTCTTGATATAAAATCATGTACTGCCCATTGTAATTTGAGTGGATTCTTGATTTAAAATCATGTACTGCCCATTGTGATTTGAGTGGATTGCTGATTTAAAACCAACTATCAGTTGCCTCAGCTAACTAAGTATATCATGTCCTATTACATAAATATCAAATAATGATTGCTTATCATGTCCTACCACATAAATATCAAATAATGATTGCTTATCATGTCCTACCACATAAATATCAAATAATGATTGCTTATCATGTCCTACCACATAAATATCAAATAATGATTGCTTATCATGTCCTACCACATAAATATCAAATAATGATTGCTTATCATGTCCTACTATATAAATATCAAATACTGATTGCTTATCATGTCCTACCACATAAATATCAAATAATGATTGCTTATCATGTCCTACTACATACATGTAAATATCAAATAATGATTGCTTATCATGTCCTACCACATAAATATCAAATAATGATTGCTTATCATGTCCTACCACATAAATATAAAATAATGATTGCTTATCATGTCCTACTATATAAATATCAAATAATGATTGCTTATCATGTCCTACCACATAAATATCAAATAATGATTGCTTATCATGTCCTACTACATACATGTAAATATCAAATAATGATTGCTTATCATGTCCTACCACATAAATATCAAATAATGATTGCTTATCATGTCCTACCACATAAATATCAAATAATGATTGCTTATCATGTCCTACCACATAAATATCAAATAATGATTGCTTATCATGTCCTACTACATAAATATCAAATAATGATTGCTTATCATGTCCTACCACATAAATATCAAATAATGATTGCTTATCATGTCCTACTACATACATGTAAATATCAAATAATGATTGCTTATCATGTCCTACCACATAAATATCAAATAATGATTGCTTATCATGTCCTACCACATAAATATCAAATAATGATTGCTTATGATGTCCTACTATATAAATATCAAATAATGATTGCTTATCATGTCCTACCACATAAATATCAAATAATGATTGCTTATCATGTCCTACTATATAAATATCAAATAATGATTGCTTATCATGTCCTACCACATAAATATCAAATAATGATTGCTTATCATGTCCTACCACATAAATATCAAATAATGATTGCTTATCATGTCCTACCACATAAATATCAAATAATGATTGCGTATCAGGGTTCAATGCTATGTAACATGCAAATTCATTTAATTCATCAGATTTGAGTAAAATATTCAGCATGCTTTAACAGTTATGAAAAAAATGTCAAAAATTTACAAAAATAACCTCTTGAGCTGTAATGAAGTTGCTAAGTATGGTAATGGTAAGGCAGAGGAACATAACATATGAATTAATTGGCTGGTAATGAGTCTGAGGAACAATAATTGATATAATAATTGGATGGTAATAAATCGGAGCAACAATAATTGCTAGAATAATTGGATGGTAATAAATCAGAGGAACAATAGTTGATAGAATAATTGGATGGTAATAAATCAGAGGAACAATAGTTGATAGAATAATTGGATGGTAATAAATCAGAGGAACAATAATTGATAGATTAATTGGATGGTAATAAATCAGCAACAAATAATTGCTAAAATAATTGGATGGTTTTGAATCAGAGGAACAATAATTGATTAATTAATTAGATTGTAATGAATCAGAGAAACATAATTGTTTGATTAACTTTATGTTGTTTGTGACTGTGATTTGGATTGGATGGTGTTTGTAACTGTGTGATTTGGATTGGATGGTGTTTGTGCATGTGTGTGATTTGGAAGTTAATGTAGCTTTAAAAACTTTTCTGTCATGTCACTATGATGTCTTCAGTGTGACAGTTTATTGTGATGTCTAGCACTGGGGTATCATGGTGCAGACATGTAGCAGGATGTCCCACCCAGTGACATTATCTTGATACCAGGCTGATCAGTCCTAACACTAACCTCTTAATGCTGAGTGCCAAGCAAGGTAGCTTTTATTATCATTTTTGTAAGTCTTTGGTAAGTTCAAGGATTGAACTTGTGACCTTCCGCATCCAAGGTGGATGCTCTAACCAATAGGCCACCGGAGTGGTCTCATATAAGTATGAACACTTGTACTTAAATTTTGACACTGGATTACTTTTACTTTAGACTTATATACGGCCATGACAACTTGTATTGTAAATTCTAATACTGGATTACTTTTACTTTAGCCTTATATACGGCCATTATAACTTGCATTGTAAATTTTGACACTGGATTACTTTTACTTTATCCTTATATATGGCCATTATAACTTGTATTGTAAATTTTGACACTGGATTACTTTTACTTTATCCTTATATATGGCCATTATAACTTGTATTGTAAATTTTGACACTGGATTACTTTTACTTTATCCTTATATATGGCCATTATAACTTGTATTGTAAATTTTGACACTGGATTACTTTTACTTTATCCTTATATATGGCCATTATAACTTGTATTGTAAATTTTGACACTGGATTACTTTTACTTTATCCTTATATACGGCCATGACAACTTGTATTGTAAATTCTAATACTGGATTACTTTTACTTTAGCCTTATATACGGCCATTATAACTTGCATTGTAAATTTTGACACTGGATTACTTTTACTTTATCCTTATATATGGCCATTATAACTTGTATTGTAAATTTTGACACTGGATTACTTTTACTTTATCCTTATATATGGCCATTTTAACTTGTATTGTAAATTCTGATACTGGATAGGATTACTTTTACTTTAGACTTATATACGGCCATTATAACTTGTATTGTAAATTTTGATACTGTATTACTTTTACTTTATACTTATATATGGCCATTATAACTTGTATTGTAAATTTTGATACTGTATTACTTTTACTTTATCCTTATATACGGCCATTATAACATGTATTTTAATTCTGATACTGGATAGGATATCTTTTACTTTTTTCACCTAATATAAATCCACTTGATTGTCAGTGACAATTTGAATGAAAGAAACTATTCTTTGTATCTATAAAAATTATCCATGAGGTTACTGCATACTATTTAGTTATTGGCTCCTAGGAGATATAACTGTAGAAAACTTGAGATTATAATAGTCTTTTATCCAACATTTCATATTTAAGGAAGAATTAGTTTAAAAAATTCAATTAAGTTATTACTTTTATTGGTTAATAAATTGATACAAATCAATATTAAGAACATTGGTTTTATTTAAAAAGAAAAGAATGGACAAAATATTAGCCACAGAAAATAATGAAACTTTTAATATGGAAACATAAAATACAGTTAGAGTATTATTAAAATCCAGAATAACACAATGGCATCTTTGCTTGCATGTAGCATCATGTCCGACCTACTGGAGTCAGATTATACTGACACCTGGAGGCTGACCAGTTCTAACACTAACCTCCTAATGTTGAGTACTACGCAAAGCATATGCTAGTACCATTATTATAATTCTTTGGTATGACTTGGCCAGATAATTGGATCATAATGAATTGGATAAGCATAATTGATAAATTAATTGGATCGTAATGAATCAGGGAACAGATGTTTTGCCATTTTTCAGCACACCAACAGCATGTAACCAACAGCATGTAATAGTAGTGCATTGTATATTGGCTGAAAATGGTGGCAATTGACTTCAGAAATGATACTTTTAAAAGTTTAATATTAAAAGTGTTACTACATATACCAAAGAGTAGTCATATTTGAGTGAAAAGTATTTGTTCAATCACAGACCAGCAGTGGAAAATTATTTATGAACCCACTCAAGTTGTGAGCTCCCCTTGCCTGAATCATGTGGAAATAGTGCTCAAATTTGAACAAGTTAATTTTGATTGGATGCTGAGGTTTATTGCCATTTTAAAACTGAGTAAACCAATTATCAACAATCAGAAAAGTTAGAATATAGAATATAAAAGCAACAGTTGTCCAAGCATTCAGCTGAGAGATTTGTACTTTACTGCATCATTCAATTTTACCTTCAGTTTCATTGGAAGATGGATGATTTTGACAAACTTGCTAGTGCAAGGTAAGCATAACAGATTATGGCTTTTTTGTATTCTGTAAAATTCTAACTAGTTACTTATATCTCTATGACTAAATCTGTCAGTGTGTGTGTGTGTGTCATTGATGTCTCTGTCCATCTGACCATCCATCTGTACAGTTGTTTGTTCGTTGTTTGTTCCATCTGTACAGTTGTTTGTTCGATCTGTTAATCCATAAAAGTATCTATAGCTAAGTTGATTTCTGCGACATAAATATGTTTTTTTTTCTTCTCAAACCACATTTGTTCCTTTCATATGGGTAGAAGAGGAAGTCTTGAATTCAGGGTTGGTAGGTCAAGGCCACTGGAGCTGAAAACATTTTTCCTGCATAAGCAATCTTTGTCGGTATACTGCACGTATACATTGTTACGTGCTTAGGCTCGAATAAGCAGCAACACAGAAAGAGTGAAAACTAACAAGCTTGTATAACTTGAACAATGAATTTATTAAGTACAATTATTTTCATAAAATAAATAAACTTATGGTTTTAGAGAATCAAATCCAACATTAATCCAATATAGAATTCACAATAATAATCCACTAATGGAATTGCAAGAGTCCTGATAAATAAATGTTCTAATAGTTCCAGGTTCGAATCTTGACGATGTAATCCAAAATGGCTGACAATGTCACGTGATACAGTTCTTGTTTTATTATCATCCAAATGAATTATGAGCACATGTGTTCTCCTCCAAATAGATAAATAAATCCTCTTTTTTCAATGAATTGACACAATGTCCAGAACAAGATAATTAAAATTATAACTCAAACATAAATACACAACTACTAACTTTAATGCCCAGATTCAACTGAACTGTTCTATCCCAAACAACAGTCTATATAACTGTTTTTCTTAAGTAAACAAGTGATCACATGATTTTCTAGAAATTGATAGAAGTTCATGGAAGGTCACAGAAAGAGACTGCCTTCACTAAATCACATACTCTAGATATTTCCTACACCCAAGAACTAAAAATAAAAGTTGTCCTTGAAATTAACCAATAGTTTTAGAAGCTTGTTGACAATGTCTAAAGCAGGGTCAGGAATTAGTTCAACAAGCCAAGGTAAAAAAACTTGTTTACAGTTAAAGAATGGTCAGCCTGAACTTTCTAGAAAAAATCTCCCAATTAATGAATATTAAACCCTAAATGACAAATTTGGATTGAACAATTAAAAAAAATAAATAATTTAAATCCAATAGATGTAACAACATGGACAGCTCCAGTTGATCCTAAGCCTGAGAAAGGTCAAGGTAACTTGAGCTAACATTGTAATTTGTTTAGTTTCTGCATGATAAGTAACATTTAGTGGATCAAATTTTTATCAAATCTGGAAGTCTGTACATGAGAATCATCTCCCAATTGAGTGGTCAAAGGACAAGGTCACTGAATTGTCAGTCAAAATTGTCCTTTTGAATTCCACATGTTAAGTTAACTTTCCTCAAGATTTTGACACCCAATTTTTACCAATTTCATTGTAACATCAGTTGCATTACTCTTGAAGAAGAACAGCTCACTGTTGAGTTTATGATCACTAGATCAAAGATCAAGTTACTGCCAAAATTATGTTAATTTTGTTTTTTTAATTGATATGGCTGACTGAAGTGTTCAGACATTCTTTATCTAATGTCTTTCTCAGTTATATTTCAAGTTCATATTAGAAGAAAATAATTTAACGAAATGTCTCAGTGGCTATTATGAATTTTTTAATGGTGTTAAATATGCCCAAATTGCCTCAAGTAACATCAAGGGATAAACCCATTAGTAATTGATTAGTACTGTTATGTACTTAACATCTATTTTAATACATAATGCTATTCCAATGTATTACTAATATTTTGAACATTCTGATAGAAGAGTTTGATTGTTTCAGATTCACTTAAAGAACAATAATTAGTAAGTGTCAAATAGTTATCTGAAAAAGTCTGCATGTAGTAAACAACAACCAAGTTACAATCTATAGTAATCTCACACCATCCCATTTATGTGTACCAGCTACCAATTTTAAAAACAAGGCATCAAGGATGTAACAAATGCACAAACCTTTGTCCTTTCATTCATTGATTTATAAATTCTAACCTGATTGTCGCTAAGGGGTTCCAAAATATGGTCGTTTGGTGTTTCAAATCAAATGGTTATTTTTTTTCCCCACCAGACGGACACCATACCTGCTTGGGCCAGTCAGTGTTTTCAAGAAAATAGATGTGATGTCTATCACAGTTTTGAAAATCAATATTTTAGTAAATTATGAATTTTTTTGTTCAATTTGTGTTAGAAATATTTTATAAGACATTGTAAATATTGGATGCAGATGGCACAGTTTATACTGAAAAAAGACTATTCTAGAAATCAGAAATGGACAGCAAGCAGACTTCTAGTTTACATCGGGAGCTTCTATTTGAATTGAGACACCGATAATTTGACAGTGTTAGGTACCCCTTGGTGACTGTCAGGTAAGTAATTTTAAATCAGTGAATGAAATGACTAAGTTTTGTGCATTATTTTTATCCTTTATGCTTTATGTTTTTAAAATAGGTAGTGGGGTAGAAATGAAAGGGTGTGCAAATACCATAGGAAGAATAACTGCAGCAAAGTTACAGTCTAATATGTGCAGCAACACATACATCTACATCTTTTTTCATCACATATGATCCAGAATTGCAATTTTATGTCAGACATTCTTTGCATCTATTGATGTGGTGCTCAATTTCATAAATTTCCAAATTTCCTATCCAGTTTGTGAATTAGCAACAATGCTTCAAAAAGTAGCCAAATCTGTTTTATCCCTGTTTTTACTGTTCATATCTCTAGACTTTTGTGGCAATTTCATCATCTTAATTTGTCTTTCTCTAGATTAAGTGACAAGAAAATCTGATTGGCCACATTTGTTACATTTGATCTAGATCAAATTAAAAGAAAGTCTGAATGGCCAAACTTTGTACATTTCGTCTAGGTTCAGGTTAAAATAATATATTAATGGCTGCATTTTTTACATTTCATCTAAATCAGGTTAAAGAAAATTGTATATTTCATCTAAAAGATCACAAGTTTCTTTGGTTATTATTACTTTGGAAAAATCAAAAGGAAACCATAAGCACTGACAATGCAGGAACTGGCTTAATTTAACACTAATTGTACTGCATGGTTCATTCATAAAACACTTTACTAATCACATCTAAGAAAATGCTATCAAATTCATTTTTCACATACAATAGTGGCACATAGTTATGAAATGGCCGATATGGCTCGTTTAGACTTCCATACTTTTCATATAATCAAGGTGTCTTGTTTCACGCGCCGTAATATTTCTGTAAATATCATTTTTCGTTGTATCGCGTGACACTTTTATTACTCGCGCAGCATGTGCGAGTTAATGTATTATTGCGCACTTCTGTATATATATATCGGGTAGAGATATTGAAGAACACAGCCAATATAGAGGGAAGCTCTAAACAAATTCAGCTGTCGGGGCAGGTACCATTGTAATTTAGTTAGAGCCAAAGAGTTGGGTGAGTCATATGTTTTTTAGTCAACTCTTTTTATTATTCACAATAATTATTCAGTTTCGCAAAAGCACTTTCATTGTTGTATTATGTAGTCACATCGTTTATCGTATTTGTAATTCAGTTTATTAAGATATAACCTAGGCAATGTGATAGCGAGTTAATTTCATCTAGTCGCTATCACAACTAATTTCGAAAACATGTATGTATTAATGTCGTAGCATTACGTATATTTATTTTTATTGCATAGCATTCCTATGTCATACTTCGTACCTATCGTATATTCTTAAAGTAGTTGCAGCAAAACCCATTCCAATTAAAATAAACTAAAGGTTGTCTATTTTCCATATTCAGCTCGCCGGTTATGAGCAGCTGGATGGGCTTGTGAATACTATGATGTCTGGTGTACCATTACTAGTATAACCCACCAGTTCAGTGCCAACGTACGGGTAAGCAGCAGAGAGTGTGAACAGACCACCCTTTTCCGACAAAATTTTGATTGAATCTTTAAAACAAAAAATAGAGCCTTCCTACGAAATCTCATATTTTAACCAAAAAAAAATAAGTCTCCATTTAGCAAACGGAGACTTTACGATTTTTCAATCAATTTTGGTCGCAACGATGTGGTCATTCACACTCTCTGCTGCTACAGGTTAACAAAAAATAATAAATGATTTCAACCAAATATTTGATCGAGTCCGATACGATATCGTGTCCGAGGATCATGTAAATTTATTGTTATAAATCCATGCGGGTCGACTGAGCGTTACTAAAGAAATTTTTAAATTGATTGAAGTCCATATCAGAGCACCATGTCTGCCAAATATTTCTTAGCGTATGTGTATCAACGTCGTTAAACACAGCAAGAATATTACAGTTATCTCTGATCACTTTTGGAATCTGAGTGTAGTGTTGAGTGACATATATCACGTCAGTGTTTTTATGCCTGCCTCTGGAAAATATTCTAGCTGGGTTTTTTTGTTTATCTAACATGACATCATCGTATACAACTAAATTGTTGATACTTCCATCGAGGTCTTCTACTGATGGTGCCTCGTCAATATCGGTTATAAATTCAATAATACACTCGCCAGCAATCTCTGAAGCGTTTTCATTAAAATCTTTTAGCACTTCATAGCATCGTTGATCATCTACGCTAGGAGCAACTAAATACAACTTATCCCATTTCATCCATCTCATTATTAAATTGAGTAACAATTGCGTCTTGCCGGATCCAGATGGCCCGATTATAATTGCGCGGATAGAGTTTGGTAGCGCTGCATGATGCTTAACTGGTTCTTTTGTTTTAGTCGCTGAAAAATCAATTATATCCATATCTCTATACATATATTATGGATCTATATTGTGTGAAGTGTAAAACGCGTACTAGCACAAATGATGTGACGACGGTTACAACTAAAAATAACAGATCAGCACTTACTGGTAGATGTGCAACATGTGGTACAAAAAAATTTAGATTTATTTCTATGAAATCCGGAATTTTAAAAAAAAAAAACGAGGAGGTGATATCGCAGCCAAATTGGCAAAGCTCCCTGGAACCCCATGGGCAAAGTACCCCGGAGAAAAGCACCTTCCAGGATATAGCTACTGTGGCCCCGGAACACGATTAGATATCAGACTTGATGATCAAAATCAACCCCGACCCGGCGAGTATTCGATAAACGCTATTGATAAGGCGTGTCATGCTCATGATGTTGCATATAAAAGCAGCAATCTGCAAAACAGGCATCTCGCGGATGTGAAATTAATTCATGCGTTAAATGCTGTTCCTGATAAATCTTTGAAAGAAAAATTGGCTTCGTGGTTGGTAAAATCGGCTATGAAAGGTAAATTGATGATGGGCGCTGGTAATTAATAATATGGAATCTATTTATTATTCTCCGAGGGGATACTGGAAGGGTAAAGCAGCAATCAGTAAACTCGCCAACGCCGCAAAAGTGAAAAAGGCTACTGCGGCTAATTGGTTATCCAAACAGGCTATATGGCAAATTTATCTACCGCGTCCTAAACAAATCAATTTCTCGCATTTTGATGTTACTGTACCCAATGAAGTTCATCAAGCTGATTTATTGTTTTTACCACATGACAACGGTTACAAATACGCGCTAACCGTAGTTGACGTTGCGAGTCGATACAAACAAGCAGAACCGCTAAAAACAAAATCATCACCTGAAGTTGCTTCTGCATTTGAAAAGATTTATCGACGAGGCCCACTACGCTGGCCAAATCTGTTACAAGTTGATCCTGGCAAGGAATTTCAAGGCGATGTTTTATCAGCGATGAAAGATCACAATGTCACCATCAGACGGGGGCATACTGCACTACATCGCGATCAGGCAATTGTTGAACGATTTAATCGGACTCTTGCTGAGCGGTTATATGGATATCAATACGCAAAGAATTCATCCAAGAAAAGCGATCCCGTGAATATGTCAAAAGTTTACCAGCTGTGATTACCGCACTGAATAATGAGATTACTAGAACAATCAACATGAAACCTATCAACGCGATTAAAAAGAAGTCTATACCTAAAATGGAAATTCGAAGAATTTCACAAAAAGATTATAGTGTTTCCCAACCAATTCTTGGTAGTAATGTCACCGTGAGATATTTATATGAACCAGGAGAGCTTGAAGGTGGCAGAGAAAGGGCTACTGATCCTATTTGGAGTGTTACTGCACACAAGAGTAGACCTCCAATCTATAAATTGGATTCAACTGCCCCTCAGCGGGGTTTTACACGCGAACAATTACAAGTGATTCCTGACGATACTCAATTACCACCGCACGGTCTTAACTAGCGCCGTTGCATCTGTTGCACTCAAGACAAGTCAACATCACATTGTTTCTGACATGACTGAGACTGTTATTTTTTCTGTCTACGGTAAATTGGCGAGGATCTTTATCCGAATACTTCCAACGCATTATACAATTGCAACTTGCGCAGTGATTATTTTGTTGTTGCTTCAGCGTAATTATTAATTCAGCATCAATGTCAAATTCTCGTTGTTTTTTTTTGTCTTGTTGTTTGTAACCGGAGAGTTTGTTATCAATAATTTTAACATCAACGATGCTTGCATCATCCATTGTGGTGTCATCATCGAAAACAATTCTTCAAAGTTGATTTATTCTTCGTACTCTGGATACTGCAAGATAGACTAAATTCGACTATTCGATGTGATTATCCACCATCCAAACAATTGTATCTGATATAGTCAATCCCTGTGAAGAATGTATTGTTGCTGCGTAACCTAGCGTCCACGGGGAATTATTAGCACGCAATGCATCTTCAACGACGCTGATATCAACTAGCAAAATATCATTTAACACTAAATTCTGTCTTTGAAATCCTCCTGGAATATCAACTTCTATATTCTGTTTTCGTGTATCCGAAGGTCTATAACACAACGGTACTGGAAGTGTTGCAAATTTTTCTTTATGCAATTTAAATAATTTCATCTGAAGTGTGTCTCTGACTATTTTTCTACTTGCAATTATCAAATCGTTTGGTCTCCACGCTTCCCAGAAATCATTCATTAGAGTTTCTGAAATTATTTCACGCGCTATTTCACATTGGATTTTATCCGGCTGTAATCTAATTAGCGCTTTGAACTCGCGTAATTGTTCATCAAGTGATCTATAATCAGTGGTAATTTCTTCATAATAGTCTACAAAACCCTTTAGCCATTCATGTGGGGATGCACCGACAAATGGTGGTGGTTGGCTGTGATCACCGCACATGACGACTTTTGTATTTTTCAATAACAACCACTCTAGAAATATTTGTAATACATCTAATGACACTGTGCATATTTCATCCCAAATGATGATTTCAGGAATAAATTTCTCGCCCATACGCTCAGGAGTCCATTCATCGCCTTTCCATCGAAAGAAACTATGATAAGTACAGGCATTTACTCCTCGTTGTTTCATCTCTCTGGCGAGTCTGTGAGTAGGTGTTAGGACAATCATGTTTGATTTTGAAACGCTAGCGTTTCTATGATATAATTCAATTGCACGAGTTGTCTTTCCTGACCCACCACAACCGTTTAAATAAACTGTCTTGTATCTACATATTGGATCAGATACCGGTGGTGCATTAGAAAATTCGGATTGAATCTCATCACACTTTAAGTACTTTTCATCCATGGTAACATCTGCCGATTCACAATACTCATGTAGCGTCTCCTTTTTAAATCTCCAACATCCCCAATTTGCCTCCGGATCTGTGAATTTAGCTACATCTGATTTGTATTTCTCGTGGATATACATAGAATCAGTGGCTACTCTAACTGCGGTATTAGGAAATCTATTTATCATCGAAAATAAATTGATAGAAGCATAAGCTAGCATAGAACTTCTCAAATGCGTATATTGTTTAATATATCCATCACAATAGGTAACAATTGTACCTAATCGTCTTCCATCGGATAGGAAAGCGTCTTTACGATTTACAAGTTTTCCCTGTTTCGTTAAATCCGTTACAATAAAATCGTATTCAGTGATGTCTATGATCAACCGCGAAGAATATTTTGCATTGTCGTATCTTCCACCCTGGGTAAATTTACCGATTATTCTTCGTCCAAAATCTTTTGCTTGTTCTTTTTTAATTTCAAATAACTTCTTAGACCAATTCATGATTTGTTCTTCATTGAAATCTGGAAACTGTTTTCGCTGTTCGCTAATTATACGATCTAGATCGGGTTGTGGTAGCCAAACTTCTTTCTGAGCTCGATAGCATATAATAGCTTCGGAAACAATCAACGATATTAGCATACCACAATCAATCATATATCGTAGTAACACTATTGGCATCCAGGCCTTTTCAGATATATGTCTACCAAGCCAAACATAACTACACGGATGTAACCCTGTAGCGAGTTCAAATGATATCACACGAGCGAATCCGGTTAAATCAAAATCAGGTAATGGCCCATTAATCGCAACACGAGTCATTTCATGTGTGGGGTGTCCAAATCGTTTAAAATAGTTACTACATTCTCCATACCCGAGGAATCTTCCAGGATAACACGCGGATATATCAATTGAAATCATACCGCCACAATGGTATTTCGTATTCCACAGTCCTCCATGACCAAATTCGACACAACTCAATTTAACGTCCTCGAGAAAATCACTTTGTGTTGGACGCATGAGTTTTTTTCTCTTGCGAAGTGAGCTACCACTGATGGAATTGTGAAGCTATCCGCGAGTAGTTTTTCATGGAATGAAATCTCTTTTGGATTTTCCGATGAAAATGGAAATTGCAAGGCAAATTCACTAGCGATTTTTCTCATTCTGTTATCTAATTCGTCAACGCGATATAATTCACCATTTGGTCTTACAAATTGATCAAATCCTATTTCGGGATCTTCATCACTTCTAAGTAACCACACTGACACAGGATCATCCTTACACAGCGTGTGAATAGCATAGAATAATTTCTCATTATAAAAAACATTCCCGACGAACTCCTTAGGGATATATCTCACGGTTCTGTCTCGTGGAAATATTGTTACTGCAGCCGTCCACGCGTGTTTGTTATGATCAATAATTTTAATTGGAGCCCCTCGCGATTGATATTTCGGTTCGTATAATGCTTCTCCGGTTATTGTCGTTACTGATATTGGGAATTTTAATGATGCTTCTAATTTAGCTATATCAGAAATCTTTGCACCGTGCTGTTTCACTGTCAGTTCCCATTCGGTTATTTTCCTACGTCGCAGATTAGTTAGTTTATTTCCTCGGGATGCATTTGTGAAGTGTTCCATTACCCGTGTTGCTACACAATTCAGTGAACTAGAATATTTCATAGGAGCTAGTTTTGCAATATTGGGTTTATTATTTAACGGATATATCCCATAAACAATTGCTGTTACAGGATAAGATCTTTCATAGTATGGTTTGTCAATTCCAGTTAGAATTCCTGGTTTGGAATCTCTACTTACAATGACAGTTTTTTTATCCTTGAGGATTGGTTCAAATTTATCCCTGATAATCCATTTGCCTTCGACTTCGATAATGAATTTTATTCTGAAAAAATACTTCTGTTGGGAATTGCTTTGCAATTTACCCTTGGATTTCCAGCCCCTTGGCGGGCCAAGGTGTGAAATTATCTCAGCTGCTCTTTCATCGTTCATAGTAGCATCGATGTTGGGTACATTGACATCTTCATCAATAATTCGAAATGTCGACCAACAGTATACTGCACCGTCTCGGTAGAATTCATTAAAACACTCCCTGATTTTACTTAGTATAGTTCTATCACCGATTAGACGTTCTGGTGTATCAGAGACTCTATCGAGATTGAATTTAGCATTTTTCCAGGGCTTAATTTTCGATAATCTCTTGAACTCCTTATCGAGATTGAATTTATTATTTTTCCAGGGCTTAATTTTCGATAATCTCTTGAACTCCTTATCGAAATTGAATTTAGCATTTTTCCAGGGCTTAATTTTCGATAATCTTTGGAATTCTTTCATGGTATAATCAATGAATTTAGCATTTTTCCAAGGCTTAATTTTCGATAATCTCTTGAACTCCTTCATATTATAATTAAAACAAGTATTTAAATAGAAAAATATAGTATAATGAATCACTGCAAGTGGTTAATGATTGGATCAACAACCCCTTGTAACAAATCATGCAGAAGCGAATTCTGTGGGTATCATTTACAAAGCGTTCGCAGCGGTTCTTTCGGCCCTCTCCCATGCCTCCAATGTGGGGCTGGGGTAAGGGGAAAATCGCAGTTGTGTCTTGCTTGTGGGGGTAAACGATACAGGGAACTAAAACGCTATTATGACAAATGAATAAAAAATGCAGTCATTGACCCCAACGATGACTCCGTCAGCGACAAAATCATAAAAAACCCTCAAGATTATATCAAGAGGTTTATAATTAAAGCAGATAATAAATTAGATAAGTAGTATTATTATACAAATGAGCCAAGATTTCAGACCCCATCCAGTGCTTGTTAATTACGAAGCCTCCAGTGATGGTGTTGTTAGAAATTGCAGACTAAAAAGGCCGGTTGGATGGGTAAATAATATGGGATACTTGATGTTTACAGCCGGGGGGAAGAAGTATCTCTGTCACAGAGCCATCTATGAAGCATTTTACGGATTGATTAAAGATGGCTTTGTGATTGATCACATAAATGGCGTGAAGACTGATAATTGTCTTGAGAATCTTCAATCCATCTCGCAGCGCGATAACCTTTTAAAAAGCAACGCTGGTAGGCACTCAAAACGCCCTAGGGGGGGTCAAATCGTTTGATTTAGAAACCAAAGAGGAGAAAATATTTCAATCAATAAATAAAGCAAGTAGATACTTTGACATTTGTAGGTCTTCAATACGATTTGTTGCAGAAAATATTACTAAATTAACTCTGTCGAAAAAAATGGTCATAAAATAAAATTCGTATACATCTGAAACGGGAGATAAATCCTTTATGGATAAATCCGCCGCAACTCACACTCTACTCACTAAGTTCCCTTGTATTATGACGTCAAAGGAAATGTGTACCGTCTGCTATTACCTGTATACCTTGACTAGGCGCGCCGCCCACGTGACTGTAATGGAGTATAATACATAGTTTCGTTAGAGTTGTATTTTTATCAACAATTTCTAAAACCTTTTATTGTCGCTTGGCTAAAACTGCAATTTAAACAGTTGTATTTATTTAGACTATCTATAATACACTTTTAGTACAGACGCGTTCTTTATAATCCAGCGCAATACCTATGCGCTCAGCCGGAACAGTGTTTCCCATTCATTGAAGTAGGTGGGCGTGGTTAAAATTCCTCTGTATACAGCTCTTTGTGATTTAATCGATAATGCATTTTGTCTAGAGAATTAGAACAGGGAAAATATACGCTGTTATTTAACAACTGTTTTATTTTGTTTAATGTTTCATTTAAATATTTTGTCTCATTTAAATGTTGTGAAACAGTATTAATAAGTAATTCAAGGAAATAAAATAACACACTCGTGAATCAACGCTGCTGTATTAGTCACCTTATATATGTTTTGACTCGTAATAAGCTTGGGGCTTTCGAAAGCCAATCGACCAATCAAAACTAACCAACGCCATTACACGGGCGTGTGGTTGTCTTTTGTCAATCATGCAACCGGGTTAATTTAGTTTGGTTGCTTTTGATTGGATGGATTGGCCGTAGAAAATCTGCCCCGTCATTTCATGTTTGTGCCGTCCCACATCATTACATCACAAATTCCATCATCGTTTCATTGAATATATCCATCCTTAATTAAGTTAATTAAGTAACCTCTGGGTCTCTCTGACGTCATAAGGCGCCAGCGGGATTGCCAAATGGGGTTTTCATGTATGTGCTGTCCTTAATTAAGTTAATAAAGTAACCTCTGGGTCTCTCTGACGTCATAAGGCGCCAGCGGGATTGCCAAATGAGTGTTATTTTTTTTAATAATTAGAGGTAAAATGTATTATATTTATATTTTTATAAAAATATGGATATCAAAGATGTAAATGCTATAATTGCTGAAATTTCAATTTTAAAGAATCAAGGGATAATATTATCTAAAGATCTCGATTGTGACAGGATTGCCTCGGAATATGAAGACATTGAGTATCAGTCTAGTAAGGGTCGTTATGTTTTACCTAAGATGTACAGACTCGTGAAAGGAATTCAAAAGTCCATCTATGCTTGTTTGTACGGTAACGATATTGATGTATTTATAACGCTATTTAGCACCGTTGAAGCAATACGTCAAAAGCTCGGCCAAGAGTATCAAAAACGAGCTGAAATTAGTTCTAAGGTTCGTGATATTAGAAAAATATTAAACGAGGAAAAACCAGTATCTTAACCACGTGAGCGTACTATAAAAAATAGGCCTTCAGTAATTTTCAGTAAAAAAATGATTTTTTTTTAGCGTTTTTTGTAACACTCACATGGGATTTTCTCCTGAAAGGATACTCAGCAGTTTGGGCCTGCTCATGCAGTTATGTGCGTACTGGATGATCTGGTTGTGGTAGCAAGTAATCACCGCGATGCCTCCATTTTCACGTAGTTGTTGTTGCCGCGTCGTTAACAAAAATCGTTCATCGCCGTTCTCAGATATTACAATTCTGAAACCCCCAGCGATGTTATTTCTGAAACACTCGCGGATAGCGTCATACAGTTTAACCTTGTCCGAGATGGATACATTAGCCTGATGGTACATTATTTAATAACTCAGCTTTTAATTGTGATAGTTTCACATTTGAAAACTCAGTTCACAAGCACTATATGGTAGGTGAATCGCTTACAACTAGATTAGCCCGAGAGCGGCTAGCAGCAATTAAAAAGTTTATACCGGTTCGAGACAGACTTCGTGAGAAACTTCAACAACGACAACAAGCGCAGACTGACTTTTCTGTGTCAAGTGAAAAACTGTTCACCCCGGTAACTAAGGCGACCAAAGATGTGAAAACAGCAACTGAACGAGCAATATTTGGAGATATTCCTGAGGAAGGCAAGCGACGAGAAGTGCCTGTTCTTGGTGTGCTTGAAAAAATTGCAGCAGAGACCGAACAAACAAAAAAGTCTTTAGAAACACTTCCAGTAGATATAGTAACTACTTCACGGCAACAACAAAAAAAAAGAGCGAGTACTAGAAGAACTAGATGCTACTGCAAGAAAACCAGAAGAAGAGGAAGAAGACGCTACTATAGCAAAAATATATTCACCGAAAAGTATATTTACAAACGATGCATACAAAAAAATTAAAAAATTTAAAGATGACAATGATTTAATTAACTTTACCGTGCAGAATTTTTCACTCGATCAAAGAGAAAGAGTTGTAAACATAGGGTATAAAGAGTATATAGAAAACGACGAGAATTGGATAAAAAAAGTATACCTGGCAAACCATGATAGATCTAGAGTCACAGGCAGTAACCGCAATAATTTTGAGAGTTTTAAAGACGAAGTATTGAGTAGAATAGATAAAATGTATTCAGTTGTAGAGGATTCAACTGAAGATGAATATTCAGGTAGCGGCATAGTTGAAAACACTAGCGTTACTTGTCCTGGTAACATTCTCAGTGATATATCACGGCTGGAAGTTCTCATCGGGGGGAAGCGAGCCGGAAACAACTCTCCGGAAATAATTAATGAGGCAGCTGATATCTGTAGACGATTATTTGCCGGTGGTATCATGGACATTAATGTATATCGAGAACTCATTGCTGAATTAGTTAAAAATCACAAAGATGCCCATGGTTATTACAGCGATTGATCACTAATTGAAAAACTACTAGTTTTATAACAAGATGATTATACACTACAACCATGATAAACCCGTAAGCGTCTATGTGGTGAACTCACGAATGCCTGTTTATAGAGCATATTACGGAGATGGTTTTGGCAATATCATTGCGGGGCTATTTACAAGAATGGCCCCAAAAGTGGCGCCGTTAGCTAAACAATTATCAATGAAAGCCATTGATATTATTCGTGATAAGGGAATCAGCGCTGTTGGAAATCTTGCAGGAAAGGCATTTTCTGCCGCGAAAGATAAAATAGCATCATTGGTGCGAAAGAAACCAACAGTGCTGCCATCAACTACAGTGATGCCTGCAAAAATCAGCAAAGCAATAAATAGCACAGTGGAAGAAAAACTAGTGTCGTTGGCTGCTTCGGTGACTCCGTCGCCATTGACAGCTTCACCGGTAACAGATAGCGCAATCATGAACGCGATAGCAGGAAGTGGTTTGAAACGAAAACAAAAACGACGATGATTACAAAGAGTTTCACAATTGAAAACACTAGTATGTTAATAAAATGTTTAAACAACAGGCTGATCCCGCTCTTGATATAGAAGCCCCAGTACCCAAGGACAATTCCGTCCGCGATTATCAATTTTATTCCTATCATGCAATACAACCCGACCTACGATCGCGAATTGAACTTCAAGTTCAAGATACCAGTAAATACTTTTTGCCATGTGAAGCATTTATTGAAATCGAGGGAAAACTCGTAACAAACGATGCTGCTCATAATGATCCACCATATGCAGATGATCCAAATATCCGAGTTGGTTTCGTCAACAATGGCATAATGGCGCTATTTGAAAGTGCAAGATATCTCATTGATGGAAAAGAAATTGAATCAATAGACCGTGAAGTTGATGTTGCAACAACAATAATCGGGCTAGCAAGATACTCCGATGATTATACAAGATCGGCTGGTCCATCTATGATGTTTGCAAAGGATACCTCTGATAACGCTGACCACCTTCAATACATTAAAGTGTTAACAGCAAGAGATAATGCAGAAGCCGATCAACAAGAAGCAGCTAATCCAGAACGTCGAACCAGACCCGGAGCTGCGTTTGAAATTATAAAAGAAGTTAATGGTAATTTGAATCTAGGGTTTGCAACACGAGTAGCAACGTTGCAAAGACCACAACGATATTTTTCATGTGCGATTCCACTCCATCACATATTTGGATTCTGTAGAAATGTCAGAAAAGTCATCTATGGAGCCAAACACACAATCGCATTAGTGCGAAAAGGCAATGACAATGATGCAATTTGGTGTACTGGTGCCGCTGATGGTAAAGTTGTTTTGAGTAAAATAGTATTGTGGATGCCAGTAATGACACCATCAATTACCAGAGAAGAGCGGCTACTTTCATTTATGGAAACAGGCGGTAAATCATTGCTAAGTTGGCTAACAACAACAACTGATGCCAAAGAGGATAATGTCGCTGGTACATTTACATGGCATTTGGCATCAAAACAAGGGGTTTCAGCTCCACGTCATATATTTATAGCGCTGCAGAATCGGAATCGATTAGGTTCCCAAGAACGCAGTCATATGATATTCGATCAATTAGGAGTAAATGAGGTTTCGCTGAGAATAAACGGACAAAAAGAACCATCTGAGGATATACAGCTTGATTATGACACTAACCACATAGCATGTGTGTATCATTGGATGCTGTCATTTATGGCCCGTGATCAAAATGTTGATAATGGTTTACAAATATCGCAACTTGATTTTAAAAACCTATATCCGATTTATTACTTTTCGCTGGAGCATCATGATTTAACAAGACAATCCGTTGTTGACATTCATTTTCGGGCTCGTATAGATCCTGGTGTTGTTAATTATCGAGCGGTTGCTGTTATTCTCAGCGACAAATCAATGTTGTTAGAAGGAGCTGGCGGACGAATGAGAATCGTTGATGCACCAGTGGAAAATATGTAAATGAAACTTGAAGAGTTTCCAATTAGGTCAGTTGAAAGTATAAATATGTTTTACAATAAAATGACATATAGTGTTGTTAGTGTCAAGCTGACTGATGGTCAGGTCAAGAAATTGCGATCAAAATCCGCTAAAGAATGTGGAACCACAATAACGTTAAAACCAGCGCAGATGTCTGGCGGTACACATAAAATATCATTGACGGATCGTCAAATAAAACATTTCAATGATGCGCTAAAGAATAAGAGAGGGGTTCAAATTGTATTTTCGAAAGCTGCAGTCGCCAACATGATAAAATCAGGTGGTATATTTCCATTGTTAGCTGCAATACCAGCATTGATTGCAGCGGCTGCCCCAGCAGTGGCGAAAGCGGCGGCGTTGGGAGCCGTTGGGACCGCGGCAGGGATGGCATTGAAAAAGGCAACTGGGAAAGGATATAAAAAAAAGGGAAAGGGTCTAAGACTACCAGGAACCCCGTATTCATGGTACAGCGGAAAGGGTCTAAGAATACCAGGAACGGTTTATTAGATGAAAGCCCAATTCTCCCTATGTCCAATTTTGATTTAATTGATGCTGCTAAAAAAATAGCGATAAAAAACTTCAGAGGGGTTTTTATGAGAGATCAATTACCGAGAAAACCTAAACGTGTTGAAACCGGTATCATCAATCTTGATAACTGCAGCGGATCGGGAACTCACTGGGATGCATACGCAATCGATCCGCGTGGGATTGTCTATTTTGATTCATATGGGTTAGCTCCGCCAAGCGAGTTTATGCGGTATATAAATTCTTCGATGAAACTCAGCGAGTTTTCGATTTTTTATTCCACGCTGCCAACACAACAATTAAATGATCCACCGATATGCGGCCTTGAAGTATTAAATGTCCTTGCGGAGATTTCATCATCACAGAAACCACCTCATCTGGTTGTAAATAAATACACGAGTGGGAAATTACAAGGTAATTTTATAGAATCAATAAATTAAAAATACTAGAGTCTTTACAATAATGATTAATATTTGAGGATGATCTCTGTCAATGTCGAAACCCACCGCGGAAACATCTGCAGGTTCTATCAAGGATGTAAAAAAAATAATTAAAGATGAAATCGCTGAGACGTTAAATTTAACAAGTGTTGACCCGAACGAAATAGTTGTATTTCAAGATAGCCAGGGTAAATTGAAAAGCAGTAATATATCCGTGAATGACATTTTGATACGGCAGCGCAACGCCGCTGAAAACTCTATTGCGCTGTATTCCAACGATGGACAACTTAAACCAGGTGAACTTGTGTCTACGATCACCGACGCGATTGACGCCCATGACAGCATGATTGCCACCCGCGGCCGTGATCTGGATGATCATAAAAGAGGTTATAATAATTTTCGCAAAAATGTACATAAATTCTTTGGAAGCCCGCTTGTGGTTGGCATGACTCTCGCTGAAATTAAAAACTTTCTATCTTTATTCTTTTTTAACAAGGAGGCGGGAAGGATGATGAATGAAAATGAAATCAAGGCAAATTATCTCGATATTTCTAAACTAATAGAAAATCTTGAAAAGGTACAAAAACCCACTAACGACGTCATTGTTAAGTTTTTTGGAAACCCGCTTGTGGCAGGCATGACTCTCGCTGAAATTAGCGAGTTTATCGGCAAGCATACTCACAATGCCTACGTCGCTAATAATTTCTTTGGTGTCCCAGCTACATCTACGATGACTCTCAAAGATATTAATATGTTTATGGTGAGACAAACAACACTTAATACCACCGTGGATAATTTTTTGGGGAGAACACCTGTGTCTGAAACCACATCTCTGACAGGCCCGACCCTCGCTGAAGTTAAAAAAGCTATTGACGAACAAAAGCTCACCAGCGAAATTGTTAATAAGTTCTTTGAGGGCAGTAGCCTCCAAGATATCACGACAAATTTTTCTAACATCGACTACCATATTAAAAACCAAGCACGGCTTGGAATCGACAACCTTCTGCTTTCATTTTTTTTTAGCAAGAAGTATGGGAGGATGATGGCTTCTACCGAAGTCCATGTAAACTATCTCAAAATGTATAATGATATTCTTAAACTAAAAACTCTCGATGAATTTAAATACCTTCTGATATCGTTCTTTTTTAACAAGGAGGCGGTGAGGACAATAAATACTAACGAAATCAAGACAAGTTATCTCGATATTAACAATGATATTCTTAAACTAAAAGAAGATTTTAAAAAGGTACAAAACCCCGCCAGCGACGTCGTCGATAAGGTAAAAATTCCACACAGCGTAAAAACCGTTGATAACATCGTATACACAGTTGCCAGTGGAACCTTTGATTGGATCCAAGGAAATAAAAATAGTTTACATTTTCGCAGCAAATTTGGTAGTATACCGGGTTGTTATCGATTTACAATAATACATCGGCGTAAATTTGATTTGGAAGTCGGCCCGGCGATGTATATAAACGGTGTTAACACAGTGACGTATATAAACGATATGATACCCGAAGCGACCGACCGAATAAGATCCCCTATTAGAATTGATATAACTACATCCGACGGGCCAGCGGCAGGGGTTAGGGAGTCTCTACCCTGGACGCTAGAATTTGTATCCGGTATTCCCCCAACCGACCATAAATCCGAGTACATAATCGAATAATTGAAAACACTAGCGGGTTTAAAATAACAATGAAATCAATTGAACCGATAATAATCCCAGAGGTATCACAATCGCATCAATATCGATATGATACCGTGAAAGAATTTTCCGCGAACTTGAAATCACTTTCTGAGCGTTATCGTGAAAAAATGAAAAAATACCGACGCAGCATAGCAATCATCGAAATCACAGTGTACTCGGTGTCCGGTGTGATGGCCAGCACCGGGGTTATTTTGTCGACGGTGACCATGATGGCTTCGATTGCAGTTCCAATTGCTATCTCCGCGGCAACAACAATTGCGGCAATCGCCACCGCAATAACTAAAAAGTTATCGTGTTCTCAGAAAAAACTCAGTGATTATACAGCTCGGTACCGGGTGGTATTTGACGCGTACTCGAAATTATCCGAGTTGATCTCGCTGTCGATAGATAATTCATTCATATCCGATATTGAATTTTCCACGATGACCCAGTTGTATCACTCCACGATGTTGAAATTGGAAATTGAAGACAGCGTTAACAATAATGTCACTCGAACTGCTTCAACAAATCGCGGAGAATACCACTCCGATACGAACAAGCATGATATCAATAACATCAACAAACCCTGAATTTAGTGTGAACTTCCCTTCTCCGATTCTAGTGCGTGAGATCGCGCTGGGCTAATATCAGATCGGTTGCATTTGGCGGTCAGCAACCCAATAACGCACTGGTGTTCTCGTATAAGAATAAACCCGATGGTACTCCAGCGTGGGAAACTGTTTTGTTACCAGCTGGGTCGTACGAAATTGAGCAAATCGATGCTGAAATTCAGCGTAGAATAAAATCAATCACTGGAAAAGAATCAAAAATAGCTATTAAACTTCATGAACCGACGCTCTCGTCGTCGATCGAAATAAGCACAGAGGGATACATTGTAGATATCTATAACAGCTCGTTAAGAACAGTGTTAGGATGGCCTGAAAAACCACCGGAAAAATCCGCCGCCGACTTAACCACGGACATGAAATCAATCCCTGTTATCGAGATAATTTATCTGATATAAGAAAAGGAAAAATCGCCGATAGATTTATATTTACCAACAAAGACACATTGCAATGGGATTTTATCATTAAAAGAACAGCTGACTCATCTGTTACTATTTCATTTACGCTAACTGACATCCGTGGTTATTTTAATGAAATTAAACAATTATATGAAACACAACTAGAACAACTACGGAAAACAAAATCGCAAAAACACGTTGAAATAATAAATCAACTTATATCTGACATGGAATATATCTATGAACTAATTATTCAAACAATAATTAATGACAACAGCGACAGTAAACAACGATTCCTAACCGATTACAATATCACAGAAGACAATCTGCGTAATTTCAAGTTTCCCAAATACAACGCTGATGAACTAGCAAGAATTGTTAGAACCGATATCAAGGCGCTACAAAAACCAGATTCAACTGTCCTCCTCAGGTATAATAATGATCCAGATGGTGGCGGTAGGCATATTGCACCGCATAATGTGAATATTTCAACGGTGATTGTGCTCAATTTAGTATGTGATGCAATTGAAGGAAGCTATCAAATTAATCTAGAGCAATCAAATCAAGCTCAGCAGGGATATATTCTTTATTCATTTGCACCAACAGCTCCTCCAGGATTCCTAATTATTGAAAACCCAATTAATCCTGTCTACATGCGATGCCATAATAATTCGTTAACGAGAATTAATTTCCGACTCACCGACCAGTCAAATAATTTAATTGATCTACAAGATGAGGTGTTAGCGATTAGTTTGTTTGTAAAGTCCTAGGGACTCGATCAAATATTTGGTTGAAATCATTTATTATTTTTGTTAACCTGTAGCAGCAGAGAGTGTGAATGACCACATCGTTGCTACCAAAATTGATTGAAAAATCGTAAAGTCTCCGTTTGCTAAATGGAGACTTATTTTTTTTTGGTAAAAATATGAGATTTCGTAGGAAGGCTCTATTTTTTGTTTTAAAGATTCAATCAAAATTTTGTCGGAAAAGGGTGGTCTGTTCACACTTTCTGCTGCTGGGTACAAGTTCGGAGGGAAAAGTAACCGTGCCAGAGAGCAGGCCATGTCAACATGCATTTTCCAGTCATAGTAGTGTTTTGACTACAAGTGAAGTGTAATAACAAGTAGTGTTTTGACAACATGTAAAGTGTAATAACAAGTAGTGTTTTGACTACATGTAAAGTATTATAACTGTAGTGTTCTGACTACATGTAAATTATGACAGTAGTGTCTGACTACACAAATGTTTGCAACCAGTAGTTGATTATATAGGTTTGCAACGAATATTTGTTTATATGAAAGTTTGCTAGAGACATTTGTGTATATGAAGTTTATATGGAGTTGCTAGAACTTTTTGACTACACGAGTTTGACATAGTAGTCAAATTATATTTCATTGTGTTTTATATTCATATTATATGACTTTCTGTGTGTTATTTTCATATCATTAGTACCTGTGTCTAATATATTGTCATTGTCATCCACGAACGTGTTTATTATTTCTTTAAAACCCTGCCCGGTCTCAAAGGATCAGCTCAATTACGTTACACACATTATTCTGGGTCATTTAAGCTTCATTGAAATATGCATATCATTTTAAATTAGTTAGTATTGAATTTCATGCATGGTTAAGAAAAAAGATACTTGTGCACACATGATTTCGTGGATTAGTCATTAGAAAAAAGCACAAAGAAGACATATGATGATGAGGTGTATATCTTTATCAAAATTATACTAATATTTACTTCCACGCTTGTTCAAGTTAAGAGCTATAATTCCTCCTGCAGTAATTAGGTTGATTTTTTATGTTATTAGTGACTATGACTTTGTATGCTATTAGTGACTGACTTTGTACGTTATTAATTACTATGACTGTATGTTATTAGTCACTATGACTTTGTACGTTATTAGTCACTATGACTTTGTATGTTACTAGTGACTGACTTTGTATGTTATTAGTGACTGACTTTGTATGTTATTAGTGACTATGACTTTGTATGTTATTAATTACTATGACTGTATGTTATTAGTCACTATGACTTTGTACGTTATTAGTCACTATGACTTTGTATGTTACTAGTGACTGACTTTGTATGTTACTAGTGACTGACTTTGTATGTTATTGGTGACTATGACTTTGTGTGTTATTAGTGACTATGACTGAAGAGAAATATATAGATTGTAACTGAAGAAGGTACTGATATCCATTTGCATACATGTATCAAACAAGCAAGTTTAATTCTACTGCATCTGTAAATGAGATTGCAATTTTTGTTCCTTCACACATTATACAGTATCACTTTATCTGGACCTAGTTCAAAAAGCATAATTCATTCAGCATTAAGTTTATATGGTTGAAATGTATTTACTATTAACCCTGTTTTCTTTGCTCATTTGAGTAAGTATTATTACTTACGATGAACATAATGAAAAAATGCAGTAAAATTGTTTTAAGTTCATGAAATGACCGTTGTTTGATTCACACACAATAATTGCTTTCCCTGTAAGGTATCTATTCAGTCTGGAACTGTGTCAAAGTATTTATTCAGTACAGAATAGTGTACGGAACAGTCTCAAAGTATTTATTCAGTACAGAATAGTGTACGGAACAGTGTCAAAGTACAGAATAGTATCTGACAGTTGCCATACAATGCTTTCATGATCTCTACATTTATATTGATATTTTAGGAATAAATTGTGACAAACAAAGAATATGTATGCTTAAGAAATGTGTAAACACTGCTTGTCATTTAATTTTTAAAACATTTGAATGCAGTCATGTTTCTTTGATGTTCACAAATTTAATTGGATTGTGTAATATTTTATCATATATCAATCATCGTAAATAGATAAAAGTGTCCTGGTAAGTAAAAGACAGAAAAACTCAAGTAATTGTGCATTTATTAATATTGAATCAGATAATACATTACTACAGATTTTTCAGGTTCATGAAGTTTGCATATAAATTATTTCCTACTCAGATCATTTCAGTTGGTACCAATTTTTTCATCAATATATCATGGCTGCACTTTGAAAATCATGAGTGTCATTATTACGATTTTCATGATTGCCTATTTATTTATTTATTTTTCATTTTTTCTAAATACTCTTTTATTTCCTGGTGTATAATGTGTCAACCCAGATCTGTCATTATGTAATGCACCAGTCGATCAGATTTTATTGTGTACATTTTTTTAATATAAAAAGTTTTAAAAGCATTGTAGACCCAAATAGTTTAATGCATGCAGATCTGGGTCTCTGCTGTTGGTAGGAAGGTCTGTCTTTGTTGTTAAGAGGGTAGAGCCAAACTATTTAATTCAGTGGCAGATCTGGGTCTATTCTGTTGATGTTGTGGACCCAAACTATTTATCTCAATGGCAGGTCTGGGTCTACTGTTGACAGTTTTGAGTCAAACTATTTAATTTACTAGTAGATTTAGGTCTATATTGTTGATATTGTGGGGCCAAGCTGTTTAAGTAGTAGGTCTGGGTCTACTGTTGACAGTGTGGAGCCAAACTTTTTAATTCAGTGGCAGGTCTGGGCTGATACTGTTGGCATTTGCATGAACATTATACACTGGTAAATTGATGCATTTAATTTTTTTTGGGAATGCAGTTTGGCAGGTCATCTGGTTGAGTGTGGACCTCAGGTGTGTGGTGGGATATTTACAGACTGGGACAAGATAGACAACTGGTCAGTATGTCCATAACATGGTAATATGACCTTAAGTTGCTAATCTCTTGGTTTGACACATCTGTCTCCATCATTTCTTTAATTGTTTTATCTCATATATTTTCTTTTTCATGAGGACATTTTACATTGTAAGAAATGCATAATATGAGCTCCTGTATTATCACGGGTAGGGGTAAATATTAATACAGTAGCCAAGTCAAAGTTGTTGTTGTTGGGTTTAAGGCCATTTTCAGCACTAGATGTGCTACACATGGTAGCCAGTATAAATGGTGGAGGAAAATCCCAGAAAGAAACACTGACACACGAGAGGCAATTAAATAACTTTGTATTCATTTTCTGTATGGTATGTTATGTTGTTGTAGTGTTTAATGCCATTTTTCAGCACACGCTAGGCTATACATGGTGGCCATTAATAATGGTGGAGGAAGAACCCAGGAAAACCCCCTTAAAGAACCTCTGACCCACGAGAAGCTACTGGCAAGCTTTCTCACATAACCACATTGCCTGAATCTGAGACTCGAACCCACACAGACAGAGGTGAGATGGCAGTGATACGTAACAGAGAGTGCTTAAGACCACTTGGCTACTCGGGGCCCCCATAGGTCTTAGAAAGAGTTTTCAATACTCTAGTTCAGTTCTGTGGAATAAGCTTCCACTGCATGTAAAATCTGCTGAAAATATTAGAGTATTTAAGAAGAGATATGAGCATGCATGTGTTTCTAATAGATAATGGAATTAGTGTTTTATTACTAAACATGTTAAAATAAACACTAATGATTGCTATCTTCATATAATGTGCATTGTTATACTCTCCTTAAGAGGGCCTCAAGGGAGAATAGTCCTTGACTAATGAGTCACCCTCTATAAATAAAGCATTATTATTATTATTATTATTATTATTATTATTATTATTATTATTTTGTCTTTTATTTCAATTAGTATATGATACATATTTTTCCAATATAAATATGTGCATTCATTCATGCCTTAAGTACAACACAACCTTCAATTTCTGCCACACATTGTTTGAATGGTTCTAGGGCAATTCGGTGCAGGACAATTCGGAGCGGACAATTCGTCGCGGATAATTCGGAGCTAACATTTCGGAGCGGATATTTCGGAGCGGACTATTCGGGGCGGACAATTCGGAGCAGGATATTTAAAACATATCTATTTGAAATTTAAACGAATTTTTTTATTAATCATGTTTAATAGAACTATAATACTGTACAAAGTAAAGTTTATTTAGCTTACTACAAAAAAGTCATAGCAAATACCAGCAACTCTTGCACAAAATCACATTTTTAAAATGTTACCAGTATACTAAATGTTAATCCATTAAATTAATGTTGTGACTACATCCGTGCAAGTAATCAATTGATGAACAATTTTCGTAATCTAACACAACCGTGCGCAATCGACGATCCCGGTCTCGATATTTCTTTTTCCTCAGCGTGTTTATACTGCGTTTAAAATATAAAAAATGAATACATTGCAAATTGTCTGCTCCGAATTGTCTGCTCCGAATTACCCATTTTTTGGTCCCGAATTGTCCGCTTCGAATTGTCCTGCGCCGAATTGTCCGAGCCGAATTGTCTGTGCCGAATTGTCCGGCACCGAATTGTCCGGTTACCGTTTGAACTAGTGCAAACAACACTCACACTGGAACAAAGGTCAAACCAATTTTTCTGTCTCTACCATCCTCCTAGTAGAAAAAACAAGCTGACTGAATCTCTCTTTTTGGAGCAGTTTCCTAATCTTCTAGAGTATGGAAATTCGATAAGTGGCAACCTAATTATTCTTGGAGATTTCAACTTTTACTTTGACTCTCCTGGTCAACCATACATGTCAAAACTCCTAGATTCCATTCATGTTTTCAATCTTAAACAGTCAGTTAACCAACCTACCCATAAACTTGGTCACATTTTAGACTGGTTTCTTTATAGACATGATAATAATCTGCAATCCACCCTTGTATCCCACGAACTTGCATCGGATCACCTCTGCATTGTATGCCATCTCAACATATCAGTCCCTAACCCTCCACCTCTATTTGCTACTAAGAGAAACCTCCGTATGATAAATAGAACCAAATTCATGCATGACATCCAAGAAAACCTAACAACTTTCTAACATCCAACAGCGGAACAACTTGATAACTGCCTGCGTTCATTGCTTGAAAACATGCCCCAGCCACCAAATGCAGAGTATCAATAAAAAAAGTGTTCTCCATGGTATAGCAGTGTTAGGGACCAGCTTCGCACTGCTAAAAGACATTGCCGAAAAGCAGAGAGGCTTTGGCTTTTCACCAGACTCACTATTCATAAACAAATCTACGAAGCCACAAAGAAGAACATCACAGATATAGTCCATTTAGCCTAATCATCCCACTACAGTACTAAGATCACGGAGAATTCCAGCTGCAAAGAGCTCTTTGAGATAACTAACAAACTAATGTCAAGGAACAAATGTACACCACTTCCAACGACCTTCTCTCCACTAGACCTACCAGACCAATTTGCAAGTTTCAAGTTTCTTCGATGACAAAGTACAAACCATTAGAGATTCACCTGACAGCACAATTTCAACTGATTCGTCACCATACAGTTATGATGCAGAATTTTAGCGACAACTGTTAGGAGCATTTGAACCTGTTTCTATTGATTTAGTACGGACAATCGTGATGAAAAGTGCACCAAAGTCTTGTGAACTTGATCCAATTCTGCTGCTTGAGTGCTTAGACCCAATATTGCCTTCAATAACTGATGTTATTAATATTTCTCTCTCATCAGAGGAATTCCCATCATTTTTCAAAACTGCCATCGTAAAGCCACTGCTGAAGAAACCAACACTGGACCATAACGATTTAAAGAACTACTGCCCAGTTTCTAATCTCCCATTCATATCAAAAATCTTAGAAAAGGTTGTTCTAACTCAACTTGTATCTCATTTGAATTCAAACAGTCTTTTTAGCAATGTACAGTCTGCATATCACCCTTGCCACAGTATGGAAACTACTCTTCTGACAGTATTTAGTGACATTCTCTCTGCTTTGGATAGTGGAAAGATTACTGTCCTCACTCTCCTGGATTTATCTGCAGCATTTGACACAATATACCATGATATATTACTTCACCATCTCCAGCATGTATTTGACATTCAGAATATAGCCTTACAGTAGTTCAAGTCCTACTTAGTCAACAGGACACAAATTATATCTGCAAATGGAATACACTCCAGCCCAGTTGGCGTATGTTGTGGTGTTCCACAGGGATCTGTTCTTGGACCGGTTCTCTTCATTCTGTATACACAGCCGCTCTCAAATGTCATAGATCATCACCCAGTGTTGCACCAATTGTATGCTGATGACACCCAAATATACAAGTCTAGCCACACAACTGAAGTTGATGCTGCCATCCATAGAGTAGAGAAGTGCATTTTTGATGTGAAATCATGGATGACATGTAACAAGAATAGCCTCTATTCTGATCACAACACAAAGACTTTCTCATTCACATCCTTTATCTCAGACAATAAATATCAGCAACTGTACACCAACATTAAATTCTCACAGTCTGTACGGAACCTAGGCGTTACTCTAGAGAGTACTCTCACATTGCACCAACATGTCATGAACATATGCAAGGCTGCATATCTTGAATTGAGATTCATCAGTTCCATTCGTAAATATCTTTCAGTTGATGCCACTAAAACACTTGTGTGTTCATTAGTACTTTCAAGACTGGACTATTGTAACTCAATTTTGTCTGGTTCGTCACAATATTTACTCCAGAAACTTCAAAAAGTTCAAAACACAGCTGCACGGATCATCTTTAGAGTACCTTGAGCAGAGCACACCTCACCACTGCTCTGTACCCTACATTGGCTATCAATTCGATACAGAATCAAACACAAAATTTGTTCTCTGTGCTATATTTCAATGACAGACTCCAGTCCAACATACCTATCCATCCTCACCCATGTGTATACACCAGCTAGATCCTTACGCTCTTCTCCTGATAATTGTATACTCATTGTTCCCAAGGTGAAAACAAAGTCATATGAACAACGTTCATTTGCACACCAGGGTCCGGCAACGTGGAATGAATTGCCCATTGAAATTAGACACAAAGACACAGTGGTCCCTTTTAAGAGTTCTCTTAAGACTCACCTGTTTGGACTGCAGGGACAAACTTAGCGACCTAATCATGTTTTGTATCTTGTATGTTTTCAGCATGTTTTTATGTTTTCCAATTTCATTGTTTTTGTCATTTGTTGTTCTGTAGTGTAGTCATATCATTATTGATGGTGTAAAGCGCTTAGAGCTTCGAAAGATTAGGCCCTATACAAAGTCCTCATTATTATTATTATTATTATTATTATTTTTATTATTATTATTATTATTATTATTATTATTATTATTATTATTATTATTATTATTATTAATACAGTAGAAACATTACTGTTAGTTCAGATTTACTTTAGTTAAGTTTTACATCATGCTAAATTATCATTTTGAAGAAATGTCATATGTACAAGATGAAAATAAAACATTGTTTCTTACTCCTCCATCCCATTCAAAGCTGAACATCACCCATACAGGAGATTTATGAAAAAATACATGACTTCTTGTTGTTCACATAATCATACATTGATTCCCCCTGCACCAGTAATAATTCAATCCAATATCAACTTTCTTGACCCAGTGTAAGGCTGAATTGTAAAAGTCCATATTGATCAATAATTTTCATCTGGAAATTTTGTTATGAAAAATAATGTGTAGATCACTAAAAAGTAATGACTGAATAAACTTTGTTATAAAATATATTATGATTAAATTTTAAAAATGAAATTAGTTTTTAAATTTATATCAGTAAAATGCGCTTACATGACTCTTGTGATTTTTTTTAACCTAAACTCATTTCCTGTTGTCTTCAGACTGTTCAAGCTGACATTGGGGCTAATAATGATGAATTTATAATGATAATCAAATCAGATCAAATTCTTCACCATATTTATTTTCATGAACCTCAGACTAATTTCACCCCTGATTTTTTAAAGTTTTTTTCTTTCAGAGCATATTTTCCACCAACTTGCTTGACTGGTAATGCCTCAGAATTTGTTATAATGATGATTATGTTGTTGTAGTTATTTTTGGGGTTAACACCATTTTTCAGCACACGATAGGCTATACATGGCGGCCAGTATTATTGGTGCAGGAAGAACCCGGGAAAACCCTCGGAAAGAACCACTACCCAGGAGAAGCTACTGGCAAGCTTTCTCACATAACTACATTAGCCGAATCTTAGACTTGAACCCACACAGACAGATGTGAGATGGTAGTGATCCATAACGGAAGGTGCTTTAGACCACTCGTCCACTCAGGGCCCGCTACAATGATGATTAACAATTAACATGAATAACTTTTGCAGTTTCTCATCTTTTTACATTATGATTTTTTGCACTTACTCAAATATATTTGGGTTTGCTATACCACAGTTCATTTTATTAAGCTAATCTCAGTACAACACTGTTTTTCAGATATTGCTTCTCTCTTTATAATGTGGTTCAGCACATAATGTCATTGGATAAGATCTGTTGCATGGGTCAGAAAAGTAAGGTTCTGATTACTCATTCTAGGGCAGATATAGGATTTCCCATTGTTGAAGTCGGATCTGATGGGAATTTCATCCTTTATAAACCTCTAAAGACCGGGGGACTTATTTCCAAGGCAACTGTCAGTGAACAGCTTGTGTATGAGCTTGAAGACCCATCACATTATTTCCTGCCAGATGTTGTCTGCGACTTCACCAATGTCAAGATTTCTGAGGTCAAAGGTAATGTAGAGTTAAAGTTCATCTGTTTTATCATATGTGCATTTATATTGTTTTCTCCAGGTTGCACTCTTGTGCCTTTTTCATATTAGATCTTGCAAAGGTACACATCTGATTCAGAATTTGTTCAAGACATGCAGCATTCATTTTGAGATTACAGATCGCAAAAATGAGTTGGGTTTGTACTGGATCACACCTTAAGGTTAAACTCATAACAAAATGTCCACATGCTTTAAAATTACCTTTGCCTTATATATTTCTTGGACAAGGAATATAGAAATAAAGTGAATAATTGCCACTTAAATATTTAAATTAAAAAAAGAAGAACTAGGAAGCAATTTAAAAGAAGACATACATGGCAGGGCAACAATAAGTACAGTTATTTCAGATCTATATCTTTTCTGTAAAGATTCCTATGAATATGAGCATGTACTAATTATTTATAATTTAAGTTTACTAATATAAATTTAATGCAGTAGTTTCAAGGATCTTATTGTAATGGTTCATAACTGTAACTGTAACTCTGTAATAAGCAAGTACTACCTGAATAATGAAATAATAGGCATGATGCCCTGAAACTGCAAAAATCTGTATAATGGTGGAGGAAGAACCCGGAAAATTCCTGGAAAGAACCACTGACTTACAGGAAGCTACTGGCAAACTTTCTCACATAACCATATCTGAGACTCGAATTCGCACACACAGAGGTGAGATGGTAGTGATTTGTAACGATGAGCGCTTTAGACCACTCGGCCATATTTATTTTGTCCCAATGTATGGCAAATATGTTAATGAGTATTCATTATTTATTTTATTATGTCCCATTGTATATGATAAATATGGTAATTATTATTTCTTTATTTATTTTATTTTTTCGTAATATATATGGTAAATAAGGTAATTAGTATTTAATATTTATATTATTGTGTCCCAATATATATGGTAATATTGTTTAATTATTTATTTTATTGAATCCCAGATGGTTATGGAGGGTTTGGGGGTCAATAAGTGTATTTTGAGGACCTAACGGGTCGGTGGGTGGGGTTCAGTACTAGCAACCTAAAAGATGACTTTGTTCAATTGAAAAAAAGTTATCTTTTAATATATAATAACATGTTTTTTTTAAACATTTAATTTACTTATAAACAAAAAAAAAGTTGGTAGACAGTATTGTCCAGCATGATTACCACACACTTGAACACAGATTTTCTATTTATAGCAACTGTAGATGACTCATTTCCAAGAAAACAGACTGGTGTCTTTAATTTGAAACTTTGCATCACATATTCTTTATATTCATAAGCAAGTTAGTTAACAGACCAGTCTGTACATTTAAAGTTAATGGCACTACATGTCAAGCCAAACGGTTTTTTACACTTTGATTTGTGCATGAAAATTCTTAGAGCAGATGTGTCTTTTAAAACTTGAAACATCCAATATAAAAAGGGCAAGTCAACACTGCTTTACAAATTTGTAAAAAGGAATATGAGAGTATTGTAATAAAGAACTCAGATTGGGCACATTATCCTGCTCATTGCAGAATTTATGGACAACACGTGTATTGAATGCAAATAATTTTTCTGTATATTTTGTGTTTGTATTCTCATTCTAATCCACATGGATGTTTCCCATTTTTGCAAAATATGTTTACCTGAAGATCCAGGTTAACTTAGTAGTAAAAATAAATGCCATTGTTTTATTCAGTGTACTGTAATTATGGCATGTATTATATTAATTTTGATATCATAGTGTCAGTGAAGCAGGATATTGAAAACGGTCTTATTTTTGGAAAACCAATCAGTGCCAGTATGTATTGTAAGTCAACTTTAAGTCAACAAATGTATAGTTAACCTACACATGTTGTATACCTGAGTGCTAATCATTAGCTAATTAGTTGACCATTGTTACCAAGAGGATGCATTAAGCCTCAGTCAGCCTCTGACAGTGATTAAAAATGTTGATTTGTATTGGGAACCAGTATAATATAGCAATGCATCAGATTGAAAATGTCAATTTTTGAATGGAAGGTCAATGAGCCTGATAAGTATGTTAGACCTTAAACATTTTGTAAACAGAAAGTCCTTTAAGAAATTAGGTAGATGAGTAAATAGACTGAGCATCATCTTTTCTTGCCTATGATTATTTGTTATATATCTTTTTAATAGGTCATGATGGAGGGTTAGTGTATGTATCTGGAGCCAGAGGGAATCCCCCAGCAGGAGAGTTCAAGGTAAATACCGGTATAGCAAATATGAAAGAGAATTCCCTAGCAGGTGCTCCAGGTAAATATAGAAACCAGGACCTATTCAGCAATTCATGATTGCAGGATTCATGCTGATTTCTATAATGTCACACAGAGAAAGCAACTTAATTCATGAAATTTGTGCATAATAATAAAGTCCTGTCTTTATGTTTTCATCAAATTCCTATTTTAATCAGAAATATCACACCTTTTTTAATTGGTGGATTGAATTAACCTCATTAATGTTTGGTCTAGAATAGATCCTATAGTAATGAAAAGACAGCATTCCCATGCAGGAGAAAAAGATAAATAATGAAATTGTGTTATAATACTTTATGTTATTATTGATTGTCTGTAATTATTTATCCATAGTTCACCAATAAATGTTGCAGGGTATTGTGAATTACATCTGTCAGTCCAGGTGTACCTAATGTCAGCCAGCTGGCTAGCTGTTTTGGTATCCACACAGTTTCTAGTGAACATGCTTCATAGAAATTAAGTTTGGGTTAATACCACAGAAAGATGACTTATTGATTTGGGTTTCAGTAGCTTAAAATTCAATGTTGCTCTGAATAGAAACAATGTTACTATTGTATTTAGTAACTAAACTAAATAACTAAAATCTGAGTTGATAGATTTGAGTGAAGTTTGTGAATATATCTTCCCCTTGACTTATTACTCTTGACTGCTCTGTTGGCCTAAATGGTTCGAGCATCTGCTGTGGATGCAGGAGAGTTTACAGGTTTGAACCCTGGCTGAGTCATATCAGAGACTTATAAAGATAGTACTAGCAGCTGCCGTGCTTGGCACTCAGCATTAAGAGGTTAGTGTTGGGACTGGTTGGACTGCTGTCAGGATAATATGTTTGGGTGGGACATGATGCCACATGCCTGCAGCATGATGCCACAGTGCTAGACATCACTATAAACAGGCACACAGCAGACATAATAGTGATATATATGGAAAATTGTTAAAGCTATGTTAAAAATCCAAATCACAAACACACACACACACATTATTCCCATATGCTACATGTATGTGTCATAAGATTGTTCCCTTCTTCCTAGCTCTGTCATATCAGCATCATTTATGATTCACCAGAGTGGGTGGTATTAGAGAAAAAGAGAAAGAAAAGGAGAAGAATGTACAGTGGAACCCTGCTATAATGAGATAATTGGGGTCCAAGAAGTTGGATCTCATTAATTGTGGGGTCGCGTTAATGCAGGGTTTTACAGTATTTTAATTTTTTTCAGCAAACACCGCATTGGCATATATACATGTTTTTAATGTAAAAAAATTGGAGTATTATCAGACAAATATTAAATGGAATGCAGTAATAGGACATATTGAAAAATAACGGATGGATAATATATTTATAGGTTATTACTTTGTGTTAAATAGTTATACTAATCTTGTTTTATTTTCTCCGAAATAAACGTTGATTGATAATACCCCGACTGATGTTATATAATGAATAGGGTATTAACATAGTTTGCTATCATGCCATCGTGGCATGCAGTTCATCCATAATGCATGTAATTCCATTGGAAAATTACAATGATTTAAAATGTTCAGTCATTTTGTATGAATTGTCCAATAGATAGGATGAACAGAGTATTAACACTGTTTACTTGCTGTCTGATATAGTACTGTCGTGGCATGCGGCTAATCCATAATACCTATAAATCCATTGCAAAAATTGCAAACATATTTAAACTATTCAGTTTCTTTGTTACAAATCATTATGTGTCTGAATTCAATGGGGAAAATTAGCAAACAATTAGGTTACGAAAGACGAAGCAAGTGTACATTTCATTATGTTCAAGGGTCTATGAACGGTGTCTATATAAATTGTGAACTTGATTTTCCATAACGGTAAAATATTTTTTTATATACAAAAAATAGGAAATTAATGATGAGTTCATAAACAAACACCATACACATAAAATTCGAGAACTAAATGCAGTGAGTCTGTAATGGTCACGTGCCACTGATATGTATTTTAAGCTGTATGTATGTACAATTTCATACCATTTCAGTATCCAGCTAACAAAGCCAACATCGTTTTCTAGTCCAATGATTACCTCTAATAACACCGCCAAGCCCCAAAAATACATGTTAGCAGCTTTCATTTTTTGATTATTAATTAATTTGTGAGAATCTTGTATCAACCACCGCATTGTCTGCTGCTTGGATGTGTATGCGGTTAAAGAACACATGTCTTTACTCTTGGATCAATAATAAGTAATATTTATGATAATGTTTATTTAGGCATAAAAATTTTAGAACCTGGTGAAATTAATAATACATTTCAGAAACAAGCATTAGATATGATCGAGTAATCAATTACTCTTGCTGTCATATTAGTTTAGTGAATAATATATCAAACAAGCATTAGATATGAATGAATAATCAGTTACTCTTGAGGTTAGTGAAAAATATTTTATCAAACAAGCATTAGATTTCAATGAGTAATCAAAACTTACTCTTGTTGTCGTAATAGGTTAGTAAATTCATATTTCTTACTCTTGTCATAATAGGTTAGTGAATTAATATTTCTTACTCTTGTTGTCATAATAGGCTAGTGAATTAATATATCAAACAAGCATTAAATACGAATCACTCCTGTTGTCATAATGGGTTAGTAAATTAATATTTCATACTCTGGTTGTCATAATAGGTTAGTGAATTAATATTTCGTACTCTTATTGTCATAATAGGTTAATGATTTAATATTTCGTACTCTTGTCATAGTAGGTTAGTGAATTAATATTTCTTACTCTTGTTGTCATAATAGGTTAGTGAATTAATATATCAAACAAGCATTAAATATGAATTACTCTTGTTGTTATAATAGGTTAGTTAATTAATATTTCGTACTCTTGTTGTCATAATAAGTTAGTGAATTAATATTTCGTACACATTTTTGTCATAATAGGTTAGTGAATTAATATTTCATACTCTTGTTGTCATAATAGGTTAATGAATTAATATTTCATATTCCTGTTGTCATAATATGTTAGTGAAATAATATTTCTTATACTCTTGTTGTCATAATAGGTTAGTAAATTAATATATCAAACAAACATTAAATATGAATGAGTAATCAATTACTCATGTTTTCATAATAGGTTAGTGAATCAATATTTCTTACTCTTGTCATAATAGGTTAGTGAATTAATATTTCGTACTCTTGTTGTCATAATAGGTTAGTGAATAAATATTTCTCACTCTTGTTGTCATAATAGGTTAGTGCTACTTATGCAGATGGTTTTCGAGCAACAGCAGTGGCTGTAGTGGCAGGACCAAGGTCAAAGGCCAAGGCTGAAAAGACAGCGGAACAAATCATAAAGAGGTAGTGTTTCTCCCTTGATTGGCCCAGGGAGTCTACCTTGTAAATGTGGGATTGGCTTATTTCAAGGTACACCACTCCCTCGATAACTCGTGCACATCGGGGTCCAAAAACATCGACCGCACTATAAGTGAGGCGTGAGTTATCAAGGGACCTATAATAACAAAAGGTTCGATACTAAGGCAAATGGTGGGTGGTTGGCAGATTTTTTAGCTTTTAATACTCACTTCATAATCGTGCTGTGATTAACTGTGAATAAATATCTCTTCATAATGGTGTAGTTTATTTTTTCCTCACAGAGTAACATTAATTTCAGGATAAATTACCGTATATAGAGGAGTTAATCGAAAACATTATTCCACGTGGTTTCCGTTCGATCACAGGAGTTTGACATTTTATCAATAAAGTATGGCAAAATCTCTGACAACATGAATTTCCCTTAAAGGTAATACATATTAAAAAAATATTACCGATAAGGAGAATTCCTTTTGTCAGAGATTTCGCCGTACTTGTTTGATAAAACGTCAGACTCCTGTGGTTAGATTACTGACTCATACATTGTGTATTATGTCACTAATTTTTATGCTGAATTGGATACATTATTCCTTTATTGTTTGATTCAAATTAGACGTATTTGTTTAATACAAAAGATAGACTCTCTTTTGAGAAACAATGTCGATCGATCGATTCATATACAGTGTACATATTTCATTGTGGTAGAAGTAAACTGAAAAATTTGAAACAATGTAAATTAGAACACGATAATACAAATGCCGGTTGTGATACGCTGGAGAAATGACTAGACGTTTTGAAAAAATCAGTTAATTTTGTGTGTTATTCGCTGATTTCGATGCCGTCGAGCAAAATCGTCACTTGCTTGATTCCATGCACAAGACATAAGTGATAAAAAAACACAAGTCTCTTTTAATGGATTATTTTAGTGCAACAAACACGTCGCCAAGTTTGTTGATCAAAACAAAGCCGGCAGGTAATTAGGTTCTCACGGAAGTATTCACGGTTGGAAGCGTAGATGATGTGACGGTTGAGTGACTCTTTTCATGTTTTCATAGAAAAGAATATGTTGCAATTATAATGTTTTACATTGAAACAGAAATACAGGATTATTATGTGGTTTTCACACAGCCAGCTGTTTAATTTTTGTTTATTTTATTATCTGTTGCCACCTGTTAGCATTTACCGGACGTTTTCTTTGATCGCTATTTCACCAGACTGTTTATTTACGGCAATTGATGATGGTGTATCAACAAGTAAACCCGAACATAATATATGATATCTTATTTAGAAATTGCAAATTTCACAATATGGAATCGATCTATGGGCATTAATCACCTTTTTTATGATAAAACAAGAAATTTATAAAGGTTTAATTTACCAGTTCTTATTGTAATTTTTTCACGTTCAGCATATTTTGAAAGATTTGTAAAATATATTTTATCTTTGGGGAAAAATCGGGATCCATGCCAGACACCGCGTTATAAGCGGGTTCGCGAGTTGTCAGAGTGCGAGTTATCGAGGGAGCGGTGTATATGGAATCCACATTGTAAATGGGATAAACATAATGGTAAGCTCCCATGACAGGCCCATGGAGTCCACCTTGTACATGGGATGGTAAGCTCATTAAATGACCCAGGGAATCCACCTTGTAAATATATTATTCTGACATTGCTACCATTACTAAAAATAGATTTATCATAAAGTACTGGATATAAAATAATAGCAATCTGCCATAATATATGACCAAAGTTACTAAAAACAGGGAAAGATTTAAACACCTGTCCCAAAATTACTGAACAGAATATTTTTGATGATTGCTTGACAGAAACGACCATGTTTCAAATTTATACAAATGATGGAGATCCTTGTTAAATATGGCAGCTGTTACTAAAAATGGAATAATAACATTCAGGAATTTCTTCAAAACTGATGACTAGAATTTGAACATACTTGATAGAAATCATTATACCATGAGACTGTTCAAGTTGATACAAACAATTCCTATCTACAATCAAATATGGCCACCATTACTGAACTTAAAACAATTTCTTATCCGACTTCTGTGGTTCACCATCAGATATAAAATACTGTTAAAGGACTTCTATTCAAAAGTTGTTGAACCATGTTTGACAGAAAGTAACCTGTCCTAGAGAGTTTTGAGTTTTATTCAAATAGAAATGATCTGCCATCAGTTATGGCCACTGTTGCTGAAAATAGAAGAACATTTAAATTACTATTATTGATAAACCACTTGACAGAATTGAAGCAAACTTCATAGACAACATCCTGACATAAAAAGCTTTCAGATGTATTCAAAAATTGACAGTCCACCACCCATATACTGCAGCTGTTACTAAGAATAGAAACAAACATTTTAGACAACTTATCGCAAACTGATCAGCAGAAATTGAACAAATTTGACAGCAACCATTCTGTTAATAATTGCTTTGGTATTTCTGCAGATTAAACCAATTTATCATCAGATATGGCCACAATTACTAAAACTTGAAAATTGAACGTCTTCTCAAAAACAACTTAACAGAATTTGACCATGTTTTACAGAAAGCGTTCAGGACTGAAATGTTTTTAAGTTTGTATCAATTAATGCCAATCTGCTGTTAGATAGGACTTGTTACTAAAAATAGGAACACCTTTCATAATGTTTTGTTGGCATATGTAGATGACTTTATTAGATTTTCATGCAATTATTCCAGTACTTCAATTTTTTCTCGTATGTTTATAATTTTTTAACTTGAACTTTTCGATCAGCATGTCTTTATTAGAGGTGTAAGTATTAAGGATGTGGCTTCTTTTTCTGACAACCATTAATAGATTCTTCTTATACAGAGGTGAATTATCATGAAACAATGGCATTTCTTTTGGCAGCAGATTTACTCACCCTTTTACTTTGTGATCAGTATCATAGACATAAAGAGTTAGGTTATATTTTTTTAAAAAAATTCTTTATATTTCCTACACTTCTTGATGGATTTTGTTTATATGTATGTTGTATGTTTCTTAAGAAGCATGGGTTGTGTACATACTGCTATGTATATCTGTATTATATGTTATTTTCATGATAATAGATTTTGCAAAGAGCATTTAGTTAATGATATTTTTAATGCTGCTATCTGATGATCTTAGTCTGCACTTCTAAAGATGATTCTTGTGTAAAATGTTTCATTCATGGGTTTCAAGGTGAGTGTACTCTTAAGTACAAGTAAACATCACATGATCTGATGGAAATCTTAGTCTGATCTTTACTGATGACTCTTTTCCAGTTCTGGATATGTTTTAATTTTTTTTTCTCTCTTTTTGTACTTTTAAGACTTTGGGATTGGGGAATAAAAACTTTGTTTGCATAATTAAATAAAAACAACCTGTAGTAAGCAAGTTGAATTTGGTAAGCATTTTTGTCTATACATCTAGACCTAATTACATGCTGTGATTTAAAAAGAATGTTTCTACATATTTTAACTTTTTTAGATTGCAATGGGGTCATACATGTTTTACAAATACAAATGTTGTTTCAGCACATTTGTCCTTGTGTAATGTGTGAAAAATGTGTGATTCAGTTTAAATTTTGAATAATCACAAGCTTGGTTTGTAACAGTCTATAATTATTGTGTTTGTTTTACTATGCAGGTGTAGGAAAATCTTTAACCAGTTAGGGTTACAGGATTTCAGCAAAGTCCATATTGAGGTGTTGGGATCTGAACACATGTATGGTGACAACTCCAGGGTCTTTGTGGTAAGCTTGTACCATTTTTGTCATTATTGTCAGAGTCCCTCCGACAAATAAAGTATTTATCTAACATATGTAAAGTATCTTATGTTTTTGGTAGTCTGAGTTTGTCACTTGAAAATCTGGTATGAAACTATATGGGTCAGGAGAAAAATAACTGGTATGATGCCACAAACGGAGTCTTATTCACATTATGTTCCTCAGCTTTCTTTGCTTTGCCACCAGATGGGAATTGTATAAAGATAATATGGAGTAAATTGATTCAATGGTTTGTTAATGATTTAGTATGAAAAAGACATTGCATTGGTGGAAAAACTTTCCTAGGTTTTATATTAGTGCTTTGGACAGTAAGTTTCCATTTAACTTTTATCCCATAACTGGCCATCCACAACCCAACATAATTTATAATACAGTTACCCCCCCTCATTTAGTGAACACTGCTGCAATAAAATTATTAAGGTAGGATATACAGAAAACTGTTTAAATGGTGTATGTACTATATATATATTGGTGGAAAAACTCTCCTAGGTTTTATATTCGTGCTTTGGATAGTAAGTTTCCATTTAACTTTTATTGCATAACTGGGCATCCACAACCCAGCATAATTTATACAACAGTTACCCCCCCCCCCCATTTAGTGAACACTGCTGTAATAAAACTTAGGTAGGATATACAGAAAACTGTTTAAATGTATGTATCATATATACATGCTTATAAGTCAAGTTTAAATGTTTAAATGGTGTATGTACCATATATACATGCTTATAAGTCAAGTGTAACTGTTTAAATGGTGTTTGTACCATATATACATGCTTATAAGTCAAGTGTAACTGTTTAAATGCTGTATGTACCATATATACATGCTTATAAATCAAGTTTAACTGCAAACAGCATAAACTTTGATCTGCCATTGCATAATGTGTGAACAGATAATGGTCATTTGTTTTGTCTTAAAGTGTCATGGAAAATATTTTGGATTTAAATAGAAATAGCTAATTAAATGATTTTTTAAAAAAAAGAAAGTCTAATCTATTCCATGATTCCTTATAGCTACACAGATACCTAGAAAATGGTAAGGTCAAGACATTGAGAATTGTTCTAGTTGTAACATCACAAACATGATTATCATCAATCACATTTATCTTGGTTACAAACTACCTTAATATTTGCTTGTTTATTATTATACTATGTATTTCTCATTGCATGCACAATCTGATGACATATATTGGTGACACAGTAATATATAACAATAATTAATGCATGGTGGAAAAAAGTTATTGGTCCTAATTTTAGGAATGGGGCTGCACATTTTTCTAGTGAAAGAGTCCCGGACTGCAACTTTTAAATTCTACAGAAAACCCTGTAATAATTGTACTTATACAGTTGAAAATGTGTGTGTGTTTGTGTGTGTGTGTGTGTGTGTTCTAATTAATGCCCCACTACAACTAACATCCTCCTCCCCCCCCTATTTTTTATAGAAAATTTCAAAGATGCAGTGTAAGAACTGTTAACCTGTGTGCTATAGATACATGATTAAAATGCTGTTACAGTAGCAGTCTTTGTTGATCACACTGTTAGAATGTATATATCAATGTATAAACTACCAAAGTCACAGGCAAATATGTTGTGTTAAACATGATGCAATAGCTTTGTGGCAAGTTCAAAGACTTATCAGTCCTAGTTCAACAAGCTGCTGAGTGGGAAAATGTGTTGCTTGATTGATCATTGATCACAACTTTAACTGTCATTGTTGTGCTCTAACAAGTGCCCCCCCCCCCCCGTTTTTGGGATATTGTTATGCCCATGGGATGTTAATTAAGAAAAATATGATATGCAGTAGCTCCATCAATTTCTGGCATAAGAAAGTGTCGGCATAATTATTTATATTTTTGTTAACAGACTAAAATGATCATCATTTTCTTACATATTTGTTTCATTAAATGAATAACTTTAATTTGCTTGTTTAAGATGTAGTGTGCAAGTTTAAGAGTAAGTAATCTTGAACTAACTGGCTGCATGTAACAGATGTGATACCTTCAGTTAGTTTTGTCATGTCAGCAATTATCAGATATTTTAAAAAATGTGTTTTTGAAATTATTGACCGCACAAGAGAAGTTAGATATCTCAATCAAGTGTCCAGATTTTTTTATAAAGTTTTTCTTGAAATCTTTCGTCGCATAGAAGTAGGAAAAACACAGTTGGTAGAGTGTCCAGCTCCATGACATCAGAGTCAACTGCTTCTTTTGAATATACTTGTCTGTTGCTATGCATTCGCTGTGCTTGTTGAGTATGTTATTTGTGGCCAAAATAGCCAGCATGAACTTATATTTTTTGTTGCAAAGGAAAATCGATGATACAGAAAGATTACTTTTTTAAAATTATTATTACACTATCATTCACAGATTTGACATAATGTTCCATGGTACACTTGTTTTGTTTCAGGACGTGCGTGAAGCTGTGCTATGGCTGGCTGTTCACCACCACCAAAGAAAAGCACTAGAGTTTTTTGCTCGGGAGGTTGCACCAGCTGGTACTGGGATGGGTATGTTTAGTTTGTCCAAATATTTTTCTTAGCATCATCTAGATCAGTGTTGTCCAACATTTTTGACACCATGGGCCACTGAAATATTTGTCTTGCAGCCAGGCAGCAGCAGAAAACTTAAAAGCAGCCACCTTATATTACGTGCTTAGGCTCGAATAAGCAGCAACACAGAAAGAGTGAAAACTAACAAGCTTGTAAAACTTTAACAATGATTTTCATTAAGTACAATTATTTTCATAAAATAAATAAACTTACGGTTTTAGAGAATCAAATCCAACATTAATCCAATATAGAATTCACAAAAATAATCCACTAATGGAATTTGCAAGAGTCCTGATAAATAAATGTTCTAATAGTTCCAGGTTCGAATCTTGACGATGTAATCCAAAATGGCTGACAATGTCACGTGATGCAGTTCTTGTTTTATAATCATCCAAATGAAATTATGAATTCAGGTTCTTTTCCAAATAATTCCTCTTTCTATGACGAAATGACACAATGTCCAGAACAAGATAATTAAAATTAACACTCAAACATAAATTCACAACTTAACTTTAAAAAACCCAGATTCTACTAAATCTCTCATCCAGTACAATGATTTAAATACCTGTTTTTAATATGTAAACAAGGGATCACGTGATTTTCTAGAAATTGATAGAAGGTCAGAGGAAGAGTCTACCTTCACCAAGTCAAGTATGAAACATCTAGATATTTCCTACCCCCAAGAACTAAAAATAAAAAGTTGTCCTTGAGATTAACCAATAGTTTTAGAAGCTTGTTGACAATGTCTAAAGCAGGGTCAGGAATTAGGTCAACAAGCCAAGGTCAAAACTTGTTTACAGTTAGAGTCTAGGTCAGCCTGAATTTACCAGAAAAAACTCCCAATTAATGAATATGAAAGGCAAAATGACAAATTTGGATTTAACAATTAAAAAATAAATAATTTAAATCCAATAGACGTAACACCTTAAAAAACATTTAACAATTTTTTACCTGGTTAGGAAGATATACTATGAAAACATTGCTCGATCTCTATATTACTGTTTGATAAGATATGATGATGTGGTGAGGGTTATTGTTGCTAGTAATGATATTTGTAGAGTTTATTTGGTTCATATAATAACCAGGTTTTGTTCTCTTCTATTTTCTCCAAATCCACAAAGTTTAGCTACGTTTAAATACCACAGTGGTTGGTATTTAACTTCTCAAGAAATTAAAAATAAATTTCATACTTTAACACATTATTGTATTCTCTGATCTACATGTGCATCAGCAATTTTCAAGAAGTGCTCCTAGTAAGTGAAAGTTAAATCCAGTTGATAACACTGCCAAGTTTGTCCTCAAACAACCTAGTATTGTTTCAAGAAGTGCTCCTAGTAAGCGAAAGTTAAATCCAGTTCATAACACCACCAAGTTTGGCCTCAAACAGGCTAGTATTGTTTACTGATTTGTCAGCCTTGACTGACCTGCAAAAGAATGTAGACAAGTCAGCTGACTGTTGAAATGGACACTGCATAGAGTACCTAGGTTATGCCAAAAATGGAAGACTTTAATTAGAGACTTTTAATTTGGAAAATGTTCTCTTTTTGTATTATCACTACCCATTTTGCTCCCAAACGTTGATATTTATAGATGGAAATACAAAAAGTCAATTTCATTACATCAGATCATCATGTTACTTTGATTACATAATGTATTTTTTCATTATTTCTATTAAATTTTGAAATGATTACTATGAATGCATTTTTGCATGCAGTCATCAACCATACTGGACATGGCGGCAATAAAGCAATAAGGTTGTTGATAGGAAGTTTGCCTAATTAGTAAAATAGACGTTACCAGCATAGAGAGTATAGTTGGCTATGATATATAATAGATATAGATCACAAAGAAGAAAACCTATTTAAAAAATTGTGAACCAGTCAGTTATGTATGCCAGCAGTAATAATTATGAGACTTTGGATGGTTTGCTTAAACAATTGGATTTTCATAATACTTATAAAAAATAAAACTGGGGTTTCAAATGGACCATAGAAAGAACAAAATATTGCATATTAATTTGGTGTTATTTATTTTTGTTAATAATAATGAGACAATGATAATGATTTTATTTAGCAATGATATATGCGGTATGTAGAAATATAAGCATGTTGTCTCTATCTCTGTGCAATATGTCAAAACTATATAAGCATGTCCTCTCTCTCTCTCTCTCTCTCTCTCTCATACTATCGACACATACAAATCAATTTACTGATTAAGATCTCTGAGATTAGTGTATATGATTTTCTTAAACACTGTTTGGTGCTCAGCATTAAGAGGTTAGTGTTAAGCCTGGTGTCTGGATAATGTGACTGGGTGGGACATTATGCTACATTCTGCACCACTATAAACTGTCACACTGCAGACATTATAGCGATTTGACTGAAAAGTCAAACACACATAAACTTTGTTAACCACAGACACACACAGATACATGGTTGTGAGAAATATATGAAAATTGTCTTCCTGTGCTGTTCAATAAATAAAAATAACAGATTTTAAAGACATAATAAAGTAAGACAGTAAATTAGAGTAGCCATCTATACTTGCAAACATGAATGGAACATAAATCGTCAGGTCAGGCTGCAAGCAGCTATATACCCATATTCGTACTCACATGATGTACCATCAGATTTGAGTCTGTGCCATTGGAGCAGTCAGTAGAACTATAAACATAGACCCTGATCTTCAAGCACATTATGGGATGGCAAGTGAGGGTGTATGTTTGTAGTTGAAATTATTAGCTAGTTTAGATGTTAAGTAAAGTTTGATGTTTTAACCAAGTAAAGATTTGTCATTTATGTTGTGCAAGTAGTAAACTGATGGGAATTTCTTATTTCAGGAGGTATGTTGTTCCAGACAAGTTCTCCATTATATTTACAAATTATTCCAAAAAGTTCCTTTTGATTGGGAAATGATGTTGTTATATTGTTATTGTTGTTGTTAAAGTCAGTCACCAGTTCTGTCCAACTTGAATATCTTCTCTGTCAAATGTAAAGATGAAATGTTCCAAAATTAACCTTACTACCTCTTTTCACCCAGACCTCTCAAGGAAACAGAAAAAGTATAAAACTCATCTTTTTTAAGGCAAAACATTCTAATACTTCTGGTGGCATAAAGTCTGTTTGACAATCTATGAAAACCCAATTATTTAAAAATACATGAAAAACCTTTTGTGAAAGCAAACCTTTAATTCTTGTTAAAGTAAGACAATTCTCCATTAGTTATCATTATTGGTAAGTTTTTTTTATAGGGTTTATGGTTTTGTTTTTGGTGCTTTATCGCATAGCAACACATGTAAATTATTTAGTAGTTGGAATAAAGTTCTGTGCCCAAGGATATATCAAGGTAACTGACCCATGCTGGTCTGATTGTAGGATTTTGAATTCAGACCTTATGGTTGTGAGTCCAGAATGCTAATCACTGAGTGACTGCTGAATTTTTTTGACATGTTTAACCACCCACTAATTTGTTTTCCATTATTTCAAAAAACATTTCTTGGAATTTTCTATTTTTCTTCCTTCAAAATGTCATAAATCTATCCCAAAGTATAATAAACCTGCTTTCTCAGCAGTCATGTTTGACCTTGGAATCGATCATGAAGTAGATGAAATGAAGTCTTGGTGGCTTCCAGGGTCATGCAGATAATGTTGCCCATTTTCATGAATGTGTCTATGCACAAAATTGAACTCAGTCTCAAATTTCTAAATTTTTGATCTTCAGACTTGGTAACTTGGTTCCAATCAAAATATTTTCATATTACTTTATTCTTTTTTTTAATTGCCAAATTTCTAAATTTTTGATCCTCAGAATTGGTAACTTTGTTCCAGTCAAAATATTTCTATATTTATTGTTTTTATTAATTGCCAAATTTTCTAGATAGATAATATTTATTCATTTAGAGTTTTTGTGCTCAGCATTAACTTCTTGCTGATCACAGCTTATGAACTTTGAGCAGTTGCTGCCAGCTTAGCATTATGAAGGAAATTTTTGACAATAAGACGCCAATTGATTGGGGCTGGGGTGTTAAAAATCATCATGACTGAAAGAACAAAAAATAATTTCCTGAAACTCCCACATGCTTTAGCTCAAGATTATTAGATGACTTACATTTAAGACAAGAAGTATTGATTTTGTGAAAGGTCAAAATATCAAGATCAGAGGGAATTAAAATGTTTCCCACAAAATTAACTACAGCTCTATGCCACAACCCAAGATCAAAAACTTTGTAAATCCTTTGCATTATAATTTAATATTTACAGTACTCAATTTAGAATACAAACCTGAGCATAAATTTAAAAATATTTCCCCTTGATAATACCAAAAGCCAGCTTAATAATTTTTTCAAAAAATATAAGGGATCAGATTTATTTCAGACAGATATATGCTTGTGTAAAATGGGGGTAGTCTTTTAATCAGATATGGCCTTCTTATCAGACAAGTATGGTACCCTTCTAGAGCCTCCATGCCAAATGTAAATTAATTGCCAATCAAGGCAACACTATAACCAGTGGTTATTTACTCAAAAGTATTGGGATTAACAAAATTTAAAGTGTTTTGCCACGAAAAAGATGATTTTTATGTGCTCATCTTAAGTCAGGCATATTATGGTGTTGTCTTTCATTTAACATTTCCTTGTTTAGTCCCATAAATTTATAATGTTTTGAGAGATTTTCATGAATCTTTATCCAAATATATATGATGATGTGTTGCAAGACATAGCCATATCCCGCTGCCCCAGCATCAATGTTACATTAAGGGAAAACTTAGTTCTTTGACATATTTCTTTGTTCAGAGTATAATATTTGAACAACTAAAGATATTTTAATGACACTTTGTCAAATATATATCATGACTAGATTGTGTGTCACTTACGATACCCACACCTTTGCCTGAAAGTCTAGGTCATGGCAAAAAGAAGCTATTTCTCTGACTTTTATCCTTGTCCAAAAAAGAGGTTTTGAACCACTGAAAATATTGTAATGAAACTTTTATCATTTATTTATCATGGGTACACAGTGGGTCACATATCCCAGCTATGCATCAAGGTCAAGGTTATGGCAAGGAAATCATAAATCAGTGACCCTGTCCATGTATGGGTTTGACCTTTGAACCAATGAAGTTACATTAATAAAACTTCTGTGTTATATATCATGACTTGACTGTCTCTCATCATAACTGTTGCCTCAATGTCAAGGACGCAACAGGGTATAATGTAAGTTAGTGTTTTTGTCAATACAGATATTTGAATGAAACTTGATACAGTTCCACACTTTTTCATGCAAGTCCGGTATGTAACTCAAAGGTCAAGGTCATTTGATTTCCTTTTATTTTGGTGTATGATTGATGTGTTTAATATGGGTTATAGAGTATACATATTGGACTGCTTCAGATGTGTACCTTTGAAAAAATCTGCTAGCTCTGCTTGGTCCATTACTTTATGGTACAGCTGTAATTCTATGAAAAAAGGGTCCAAAACATTTTTACATGTTATATATTTGGTAATTCATGCATTGCATTTTCAGAAGCTGGCATTGTCAAGTTGTATTAAAATGAATTTCCCAGTTTTAATAACTAATAAAGATAGTGTACTTTTGTTTAATTCATGCTGATTTTATGAGCACAGGTGAGCAGTCATTTTAGTTGTCTGTGTACTTAGATCATGTACAGTTTTGACAGGTACAGTATCCTTGGAAATTTTAACACATTACTTGAAAGTAACATAGAGGTATACCAATGTTCTCTCTTTCTACTGTGCATGTTGAAAATGTAAACAGCTTCACCTTACACGCGCTACTTTCTGATAAGTTCATAATATCTATAGAGTGCCCCCCTAGACATATCGTGTAGTTTTAGTGGTACTATGCTTATGTCATTCTCTTGCTGTGGAGGGATGGGTTTTAAAGAGGTATTGAGGTTCCTTTCCATACAATTTCTGGTAAGGTAAGTATTTTCAATTCATAGAATTTTATTTTCAAACCTTCTTTGTAAAGCACATTAATAATTTCTCCATTGGTAGAGCAGTTCAATAATTTTGCTCAGTTTTGTTTGTAACATGTGGCTTCTTAATCTTCCATCGATTAAGTTTTAATGACATATGAAAAACAGAAATAACCATTCTGTATCTGTGTTTGACTCACATGTAGCTTTGTTAATTTATGATATATATATATATATATATATATATATATATATATATATATATATATATATATATATATATATATATATATATATATATATGTGTGTGTGTGTGTACTGTCATTAATGTAAATATCCAGATACCATATTTCAAAATTTGTTGCAATTTTCAACCATAATTTCATGCTGGCCTCTGGGTATTGTGCTATTTGTGACTATGTTTATCACAAATGGTATTACATTTGTATGAATAGACTTTTATTTTTTGTTTCATGAAAAAAAATATCTTTTTTAAAAACCCCACTAGAATTGTAACCTTGATTCATTTATTTATAAAATAAAACAAAAGTTGTGTAAGCATTTTTTATTTACAAATGTAGATACAAATGATATCCTCTTTACCTGAACCACATTCAGCCAGCATTAAACTTGGAGAGTTCATCAATACACAGTTTGGATAAATTAAAGATATTTACTTCTGATTAATAATAATTTTTATTAGCAAATTATCTGGACAGAAAATGTTTCTTTTTTAATATCCAGATATTTACATTATTGACATTAGTACACTATACAAAGATCAATATCTAAGTGATTCCATTTGGCTGCATTAAGGCTTTGTGTGTAATGGGTGCTTTTGGGATCTTTGCTCACTGGATCTACAATTTATTTCTAAATGTTAATTGGCTGTTCATAACATATGGCTGCTTTGAGGGCTGTATTGGAATACACAAAACAGCAATGGCTATTGCAAAGATTCTACATGCCTGTTTAATGGTATTTGCAGTATTCACATGGCTTCTTCGTAGTATCTGTAGTTTGGATCCAAGAATCAATATGGCTAGTTTGTGGCATCCACCTAGCTGTCTCATGGCCTTTCTAATACATTCACTTGGCTGCAGCTTTGTAAAGTCCCCAAGTCTGCATTTCATTTGCATGTTACTTTTTTTATTTTTATTTTCTTGTGGTCATTATATTCCATTCATGTCTGTATTTCATCTATCAACTTGATGTTTGCCATTGTTCTCCAGTACATGCTTAGGTTTTGTGTTGTGCACAATTATCCATATATTCCTTTTCATTTTGCTTTTTGGAAGCAAAAGTAAATGCATTTAATTAAGTCAGGGTTTTTGGAACCAAAAGTAAATGCATTTAATTAAGTCAGGGTTTTGGAAGTTAAGGTAAATGCATTTAATTTAGTCAGGGTTCCATTTTCAGGAGTGCCAATGGTATATAATTTTAGCTTTTGTATCATGTCTTATAAACAATGTACTTTGATAAAAGAGCAATTTCATAAAATGCAAAAGACAGATTTGAGTTGACAAATAATATGTAAATTCAGCTGAAAAAAAGTGTAAAACTACATTTATGGAGTAGATTTGTCTTATTTCATATTTTGTTTCATTCAGATATAGATTGTATAAATTCAACCAACAAATAAATGATCTTATTACATCAATGGCACTTTTAAAATAATTTTTGTCTGATACAACATAACAATGAAATTTATTGTAAGAGGTGAATTTTTTTTTCACTGTGTGAAAAATCATGATCCTAGATTATCAAATGAAACATTTTTCAATCATGGAAATTTACCAGCACATATATAAATTATTGATTTATGAAATGCTTTTCTTTTTCATTCCCTATACGTTTTTCATTTATCATTCATTGTTTGCAGTCTGCATTTTGCATTTGCTTTGTCCATTTTCTTCTAAATGCATTCATAAAGAAAAAACTCCATTAAAAACATGGTTGCTTATTATAAATTACAGACAATTAATTAAAAAGAAACTAAGAACAACAATCTATTATTACTATTAACCTGCATGTTTTTGTGGAGCTGATGAAATAAACATTAGTTAGTCTTTGCCAGAAATTCATGATAACTTAGTATTATGTATTTCTGAGGTAGTAAGTTTAACTGTTGACACAAAAAATAATTTTTAAAAACAGAAGGGGATAAAACACTGTTGTCAATTGAAATTAGACAGTATAAAAGTAGTTTTGAGAATGAAAAGACGAGTTTCTAAAAAATAATTATAAGAGAACACTAGTGAACCATTGAAAGAATGCAAAAACTGAAGCAACGGCAAATCTGGAACCCCAAAAAACTTAATGAAAACAATATTATTGTTTTGTTAATGTCTTTTGACTGTTTGTGTATTATATTTTGGCAAAGATCAAGCGGTCATGTTAATTTTGGAGAACATGTCCTGCAATAACCAATAGAATTGCAGTGTCCCTGATATCTATAAATGACACTTATGTAGAAAATAAATAGGAAAGTGTTAATTATGTCTGGATCGTATATTATATGTATATAAAAGAATTGTCATTTTAATTTGTTTTCACATTGCTTTTTCTGAATAGATTTATATCAGGTCATGCTATGCCTGCCTTAATAGATACATTTGTGTTGGGTCATGCTACGCCTGTCTTAATAGATACATATGTGTCAGGTCATGCTATGCCTGCCTTAATAGATACATTTGTGTCAGGTCATGCTATGCCTGTCTTAATAGATATATTTGTGTCAGGTCATGCTATGCCTGTCTTAATAGATACATTTGTGTCAGGTCATGCTATGCCTGTCTTAATAGATACATTTGTGTCAGGTCATGCTATGCCTGTCTTAATAGATACATTTGTGTCAGGTCATGCTATGCCTGTCTTAATAGATACATCTGTGCCTGGTCATGCTATTCCTGGTCTCTCAAGACAGGTGTTCTCATAGCAGTGGTATTTCAAGACAGGTTTTATTGTATTGAGGTTGTTAGTGAACCATATAGATATTAACCGAGTTATGGTCCTTGCCTCTATAACTACTGTTTCTTCTATCATTCCTTATACCAGCTATTTAACCCTCCATACAGTGTTTGATATGGATGTATAGTCTTAAATTCTGTATCTCATACTAAGATTGGAACTATGTAATACCTACAACTCTTTGACTAATTGAAAGTGCAGTAAATTAATTCTGCTGAATCATTTCAGGGGTCTTTATATACAAGGAAATGTTTGTATCAAATTTGACATTGAGGAATAACTTTTATATTGGAATGTGGATCTCAATGAATTGATAAAGATGGTGCGTTTTTATTTTTCATCTGCTAATGGATATTCCAGCTGCCCTTCATCAGAATTTATATAAATTCCAGTATACTATAAAATATATCTTTATTTTAGATTATTTAAAATTTTAAGATAAATAGGTGTTTTATTTAGTAAAAGGTATCACAGGTATATAAAGGTGTTTTAGTAAAATGTATGAAAGGTATAAAGGTGTGTTCATCATAAAATGTCTGACAGGTAAAAAGTTCTTGTAGTAAACAAAATATGAAAGATATATTAATATTAAAGGTATAGAAAGTGGCAGTAATATTATTAAAAAGTATCAAAGGCATATCAAGATGTATATTAATAAAATGTATTGAAGCTAAAAGGTATATTAGAAAAAATGAAAGGTACGGTATTAAAAGGAGTATTAATAAAAAGTATGAAAAGTTTCAAATTGCTATTAGTAAAAGCATGAAAGGTATAAAAAGAATATCATAAAAAAAGATGTGCATGAATTATGAAAAGGATGACGGATGAATTAATAAATATGACAAAGGTTTTGTTGTGAGTTAAGGGTTAAAACTTTTGTAATATGGCATAAGAATCAGCAATGAAGGTATAGTATTAAAATTGAAGGACTAATGCTGTATCAAACTCAAGAGTCCCAACTTACACTGAATAAAACATATTTACAGTTTTGTATTTATGTTTTGGATGGGACATCTTCAAGCCTTTTGAGACATTGATGGTTACTTTATTAATATTCCTTTTGGTAAAAAAACGAAAAGTTTTCTTTACTATTTGTTTTACAGGTCCTGGACTTACCACAGTTGTTGGAGGACGTCCTAGAGTGCAAGTACCTTAGTTAATACAATCTTTGGAAAAACAAAGTCTTAAGGTTCCATAGAATAGTACAGTCTTTTTTTATCCAAATATGTTTTATCTCATGATGGAAAAATTACAGCGTGAGTACAAAAGATTAAATGAATGTTTGTCAAAGTAAATCCTTTGATCCAACAGTCAGATTAATGCTACGTTATTTCTAAGTACCCAGTGAGTGTAATAACTGTTATATGTCTAAGTACCAATTGAGTGTAATAACTGTTGTTTCTAAGTACCCATTGAGTCAAATAACTTATTTCTAAGTACCCATTCAGTCAAAAAACTTATTTCTAAGTACACAATGAGTCAAATAACTGTTATATGTCTAAGTACCCATTGAGTGTAATAACTGTTGTCTCCAAGTACCCATTGAGTGTAATAACTGTTGTTTCTAAGTACCCATTGGGTCAAATAACTGTTATATTTCTAATTACACAATGAGTTAAATAACTGTGTTATTTCTAAGTACCCATTGGGTCAAATAACTGTTATATTTCTAATTACACAATGAGTTAAATAACTGTGTTATTTCTAAGTACCCAGAGTCAAATAACTTATTTCTAAGTACACAATGAGTCAAATAACTGTTATTTCTAAGTACCAATTGAGTAAAATAACTTAATGTTAAGTACCCATTGAGTTCTAAGTACACAATGAGTCAAATAACCGTTATATTTCTAAATACCCATTGAGTCAAATAACTTGTTTCTAAGTACACAATGAGTCAAATAACTGTGTTTTTTCTAAGTACCCATTGAGTCAAATAACTGTTATTTCCAAGTACCCATTCAGTCAAATAACTTATTTCTAAGTACACAATGAGTCAAATAACCGTTATATTTCTAAATACCCATTGAGTCAAATAACTTGTTTCTAAGTACACAATGAGTCAAATAACTGTGTTATTTCTAAGTACCCATTGAGTCAAATAACTGTTATTTCTCAGTACCCATTCAGTCAAATAACTTATTTCTAAGTACACAATGAGTCAAATAACTGTTATTTCTAAGTATCCATTGGGTCAAATAACTGTTATATTTCTAAGTACACAATGAGTTAAATAACTGTGTTATTTCTAAGTACCCATTGAGTCAAATAACTTATTTCTAAGTACATAATGAGTTAAATAACTGTGTTATTTCTAAGTACCCATTGAGTCAAATAACTTATTTCTAAGTACATAATGAGTTAAATAACTGTTATTTCTAAGTACCCATTGAGTCAAATAACTTATTTCTAAGTACACAATGAGTCAAATAACTGTTTTTTCTAAGTACCAATTGAGTCAAATAACTTATTGTTAAGTACCCATTGAGTTCTAAGTACACAATGAGTCAAATAACCGTTATATTTCTAAATACCCATTGAGTCAAATAACTTGTTTCTGAGTACACAATGAGTCAAATAACTGTGTTATTTCTAAGTACCCATTGAGTCAAATAACTGTTATTTCTAAGTACCCATTCAGTCAAATAACTTATTTCTAAGTACACAATGAGTTAAATAACTGTTATTTCTAAGTACCCATTGTGTCAAATAACTTATTTCTAAGTACACAATGAGTCAAATAACTGTTATTTCTAAGTACCAATTGAGTAAAATAACTTATTGTTAAGTACCCATTGAGTTCTAAGTACACAATGAGTCAAATAACCGTATATTTCTAAATACCCATTGAGTCAAATAACTTGTTTCTAAGTACACAATGAGTCAAATAACTGTGTTATTTCTAAGTACCCATTGAGTCAAATAACTGTTATTTCTCAGTACCCATTCAGTCAAATAACTTATTTCTAAGTACACAATGAGTCAAATAACTGTGTTATTTCTAAGTACCCATTGGGTCAAATAACTGTTATATTTCTAAGTACACAATGAGTTAAATAACTGTGTTATTTCTAAGTACCCATTGGGTCAAATAACTGTTATATTTCTAAGTACACAATGAGTCAAATAACTGTTATTTCTAAGTACCCATTGAGTCAAATAACTTATTTCTAAGTACACAATGAGATAAATAACTGTTATTTCTAAGTACCCATTGTGTCAAATAACTTATTTCTAAGTACACAATGAGTCAAATAACTGTTATTTCTAAGTACACAATGAGTTAAATAACCGTTATATTTCTAAATACCCATTGAGTCAAATAACTTGTTTCTAAGTACACAATGAGTCAAATAACTGTGTTATTTCTAAGTACCCATTGGGTCAAATAACTGTTATATTTCTAAGTACACAATGAGTCAAATAACTGTTATTTCTAAGTACCAATTGAGTCAAATAACTTATTGTTAAGTACCCATTGAGTTCTAAGTACACAATGAGTCAAATAACCGTTATATTTCTAAATACCCATTGAGTCAAATAACTTGTTTCTAAGTACACAATGAGTCAAATAACTGTGTTATTTCTAAGTACCCATTGGGTCAAATAACTGTTATATTTCTAAGTAAATAATGAGTTAAATAACTGTGTTATTTCGAAGTACCCATTGAGTCAAATAACTTATTTCTAAGTACACAATGAGTTAAATAACTGTTATTTCTAAGTACCCATTGAGTCAAATAACTTGTTTCTAAGTACACAATGAGTCAAATAACTGTGTTATTTCTAAGTACCCATTGAGTGAAATAACTTGTTTCTAAGTACACAATGAGTCAAATATCTGTGTTATTTCTAAGTACCCATTGAGTTAAATAACTGTTATTTCTAAGTACCCATGCAGTCAAATAACTTATTTCTAAGTACACAATGAGTTAAATAACTGTGTTATTTCTAAGTACCCATTGGGTCAAATAACTGTTATATTTCTAAGTACACAATGAGTCAAATAACTGTTATTTCTAAGTACCAATTGAGTCAAATAACTTATTGTTAAGTACCCATTGAGTTCTAAGTACACAATGAGTCAAATAACTGTGTTATTTCTAAGTACCTATTGAGTCAAAAAACTTATTTCTCAGTACCCATTGAGTCAAATAACTTATTTCTAAGTACACAATGAGTCAAATAACTGTTATTTCTAAGTACCAATTGAGTCAAATAACTTATTGTTAAGTACCCATTGAGTTCTAAGTACACAATGAGTCAAATAACCATTATATTTCTAAATACCCATTGAGTCAAATAACTTGTTTCTAAGTACACAATGAGTCAAATAACTGTGTTATTTCTAAGTACCCATTGAGTCAAATAACTGTTATTTCTCAGTACCCATTCAGTCAAATAACTTATTTCTAAGTACACAATGAGTCAAATAACTGTGTTATTTCTAAGTACCCATTGGGTCAAATAACTTATATTTCTAAGTACACAATGAGTTAAATAACTGTGTTATTTCTAAGTACCCATTGAGTCAAATAACTTATTTCTAAGTACACAATGAGTCAAATAACTGTTATTTCTAAGTACCAATTGAGTCAAATAACTGTTATATTTCTAAGTACACAATGAGTTAAATAACTGTGTTTTTTGAAAGTACCCATTGAGTCAAATAACTTATTTCTAAGTACACAATGAGTCAAATAACTGTTATTTCTAAGTACCAATTGAGTCAAATAACTGTTATATTTCTAAGTACACAATGAGTTAAATAACTGTGTTATTTCTAAGTACCCATTGAGTCAAATAACTTATTTCTAAGTACACAATGAGTCAAATAACTGTGTTATTTCTAAGTACCCATTGGGTCAAATAACTTATATTTCTAAGTACACAATGAGTTAAATAACTGTGTTATTTCTAAGTACCCATTGAGTCAAATAACTTATTTCTAAGTACACAATGAGTCAAATAACTGTTATTTCTAAGTACCAATTGAGTCAAATAACTGTTATATTTCTAAGTACACAATGAGTTAAATAACTGTGTTTTTTGAAAGTACCCATTGAGTCAAATAACTTATTTCTAAGTACACAATGAGTCAAATAACTGTTATTTCTAAGTACCAATTGAGTCAAATAACTGTTATATTTCTAAGTACACAATGAGTTAAATAACTGTGTTATTTCTAAGTACCCATTGAGTCAAATAACTTATTTCTAAGTACACAATGAGTCAAATAACTGTTATTTCTAAGTACCAATTGAGTCAAATAACTGTTATATTTCTAAGTACACAATGAGTTAAATAACTGTGTTATTTCTAAATACCCATTCAGTCAGATAACTTATTTCTAAGTACACAATGAGTCAAATAACTGTTATTTCTAAGTACCAATTGAGTCAAATAACTGTTTTATTTCTAAGTACACAATGAGTTAAATAACTGTGTTTTTTGAAAGTACCCATTCAGTCAAATAACTTATTTCTAAGTACACAATGAGTCAAATAACTGTGTTATTTCTAAGTACCCATTGAGTCAATTAACTGTTATTTCTAAGTACCCATGCAGTCAAATAACTTATTTCTAAGTACACAATGAGTTAAATAACTGTGTTATTTCTAAGTACCCATTGGGTCAAATAACTGTTATATTTCTAAGTACCCATTGAGTCAAATAACTGTTATTTCTAAGTACCCATTCAGTCAGATAACTTATTTCTAAGTACACAATGAGTCAAATAACTGTGTTATTTCTAAGTACCCATTGGGTCAAATAACTGTTATATTTCTAAGTACACAATGAGTTAAATAACTGTGTTATTTCTAAGTACCCATTGGGTCAAATAACTGTTATATTTCTAAGTACACAATGAGTCAAATTACTGTTATTTCTAAGTACCCAGTGAGTGTAATAACTGTTATTTCTAAGTATGCATATTTTAGAAAGTTATGACCCTCTGTATCATGTAGATCATTGCACTTAATTTCCATTCCATAGCTTTTGAAGGATTTCATTCTTTGATGCCAAATTTGGTATCGTGCATTAAATTTAGAATAGCAAGATTACCATTAAGTGGAACTATTCTTCATTTCCCTTAGAATTGTATGGGTTTATAGCACTTGTTTTTCTCAAAGCTTTACACATACAATTTCTGCATAGTAACTTTTCAAGGTGTTATGAGGCTTTACATGAAAGAGACTTATTTTGACTTTCACCATTTTCCTGAAAAATTGTATGAGGTTGAAGCCCATGTTTGATTTTGTACTTCAGTTTCCACTAAATAACTTTCGAAGAATTTCATGTATTTAAATTAATTTGACATATTTATGCTCCCTAACTGATTCAAGCAATTAAGTTTCCACTTCTGAAGGACTTCATGGACTGAAACCAAATTTGGGATGGGGTTGAACTCTAACAAGGTCAGGGTCAGATTAAATTTTTCCATTGGGCAGATTTTTTTTATTGCTTTGTGAACCTTAATTGACTTACAGCTTTGCCCTTCAGTTGCATCATCTTGATGGGGGCTTACATTCCATATGGACACATTTCTTGTGATTTTCTTAAGGAAGTGATGTGCTTCTTATATTACAAAATCTAACAGATTATGTGTATTTTAAACACAAGATTATTGTCAACTTACACATCATACAGGTCAAAAACAGAGTTTGTATTGTGCCGATCACATGCAACTAGCAGAAAATAGTGTTCATGCTCATGCAGTTTATGAATGACCCTTAACAAAATATTAATTACTTTTTTTTATTTTTCTGATTCAAACTTTTTACATATACTTTGGTTTCTGAATAATTTAAAAAGAATATTGGATGATTTTGTAATGAATGCTTATCCTGAAATGAAATGACTTATTACAATTTTTACATTGGAAACAAAGGTATTAAAAGTCAGTTGTATCACAAATATTACTGCTAATGTCATACTGGAAGCTACATGTAGTTGAAATTACCTTAGCTCAGTAAGTCCCATGTTTATAATGATGGTGGAGATATTAAAGCTAAGATCGAATGCATTGACACATTCAGTAGACATTTTCAGTAACGAACACTAAAAGGCTCATAATAATAGGTTTCTGGTCCTGTTTATGATAAAATTGCATGAAACAAAAAGAAACATTTTTGTAATATAGTTTTTTTAAAATATAAATACATGTATTTGGTTAAAGGTTGTGAAGAAATACTTTAAAAATAGCCCTAAGTGTCTGGTTGATGGGTTATAGTAACTCGAGTGAAAATGTCCATCCAGTTTACCTTGGATCTAAAGTTCCCAACATCAGTGTAGCTACAGACTTATAGAGCTAGCTGGAAGTAAAGTTAACTTTTGCAATCTCTTTTACAGGTCTCCAGTCTTGAAGCTCTTTTCTTTCTTGTATCCAAAACATAACATAAAGGCAAGTATATTTAATCATATTTTCTAGCATGACGAACATACATCTCCCCCATTTAACATGCTTCGTTATAATCAGATCTGGTTTATAACACTATTCCAATTTACTCCATGACCAAAATAACACTACATGTAGTGTATAACAATACAGTTGGAAAAGACTTTCATCTTCATTTCCTTTTCAAAACTACATTATTTAACAAATTTTGTTAGTGCACACTATACCACTGTTTGGTATATTATGCAGTCCTCGATACATCACTGTTCCATACATATTGCTAATCTATGTATAACGTGGTTAGTACATAATGCGGTTGATGGTTATGAACTCTGACTACCGCAATGTAATGAGGGTGTGATATGTTCAGAAAACATGTCTGTATGTCTTACTCTGTCTCCTAAAACATCATTGGAAATTCAGTTGACTTTGTTGGAAATTTGTAACTATAGTAAACATTTTAGGATACATACCAACAATTTTTCATAAAGAGGCATTAATTATAATCTAGTATTCTTAAATAGTCTTTTTGAGATAACTCCAAGTCTGTGGCATGCTGTCAACTCCTATTGGCTAAGAATGGATTGTATTTCTAATAATTCTACATTAAGCTAGTTTGGTCCTGAGTAATGCAAGCTATGTAAAGGGATTTTGAGTTTAATGCCAGTTATCAATACACAAAAGGATAATCATGGTGGTTACTATAACCAATGGAGGAAGAACCCACAAAAGATCCCAGTAAGAGGCACTGAGCCATGAGAAGCTAATGGCAACATTTCTCAAATATCCACTTTGGCCAAACTCGAGATCTGAACCCATGTGGACAGAGGTGAGATGACAGTGATCCATAAGGCAAACTCTTTAGACCATTAATATCTCAAGATGGAATGCTTAACCACAGAGCAGTTAATTCACTTGTCATTACTTTACAGCTGTACTTACTTGATTATAATATTCCAGTATGTTCAAAGTGCTATGATAACTACCGACTTGTAGAATTATCTTACACTTTAATTGCTATTCATGTCAAGGAAAACTCATGCTGAAATCTATTCATATATGGGAGATTGTTTTCTGTGATTGTGAAGCATTCACTACCATATTTTTCTCTGACATGAACTAATTGGAAAAGTTACAGTGTTTGCTGTTACTAGTTAAATAAAGATAGACCCTGGCTCTCTGAATTAGTCGTCATCACCTTAAGTAGTGCAACATTTGTAGATTCATGCAGTGTTCAAAAACGAAACTCCAATCCCCTCCAATAGTCTATCCATCAGATATATTCCAAGGAAACATTGATTTGACTATATGACAAAAATTGTATCAGAATTTTCAGTAAACAATGATGCAAATGTTGTTTGAAAACACTGCAAATTATAAATTATTTTGGTACTTTGTACTGGTTTGAGTCGGTCAGAGGAGAAAACAGGACTTCCAATGAAATCAAATCAAATCAGATCCATAGAAAACAAGGTCACACACAATCTGCTGATGTACACTTTTTTTGTGGGACAAATAAAGACCGAAAATGTAAATTGAAAGACTTTTTGAATTTTTATTCATTATTTTAAAAGTTTAGTAAGTTTAACTGGAAATAATTGTAAAAAGTTCTGCCCTCTTGTGCAAGTAGAATTTTGCCCTATGCCTGTGTCTGAAAAAGAATTATTTTCATTTGCTATTGCTACTCCTAAACTACTCAGAGAATTGCCATAAAACTCTACATAGATATTCATCCCATGATCCAATTGATCCTAAATAAAAATGGTACCCCTCAGACATCCACAATAGATGCAATGTTTCAGTGACCATCATGAAAATCTTGTCTCTTCTCCTCCGTATGATGTCTAGCTGTTTGGAAATGAAAATGATGCAGATATGACTTCTCGATATACAGTGGTCATCTTTAAAATATTGATATTACTAACAGCTTATTGTATAGCCATAGTGACATAGCTTTTTCATTAAAATACTTCATATAGGTTGCTGATCCTAAATAAAAATGGTGCTAACAAGATCTTCAATAGTGTTGCAATGGTAGCCATCTTGAAATGAAAATGACTGTAAGGCTTGTGCTACAGTCCTTGGTCCATTAGTTCACCTGACTGTAAGGCTTGTGGTGTAGCCTTTGGTTCATTAGCTCACCTGCCTGTAAGGTTTGTGGTATATATTTGGAGTTAATTTACCAAAGTCATTTCAACCTCATAAGTTTCTTGGTTTCATAACCATGCATTGAGACATATGTATGATCCTAAAAGATCATGACAAGATCTGCTTTAGATAAGACAAGAGATCATATCAACAAATTATATTTTATTATTTTAAGATCTGTCAGTTGGTAAATTGTTGTAAAACACCATTAAGTATGCTATTACAATATATACTTTGTCCAATTATCCAATATAAGTATAAGTCAAATTCACTAACTTTTTAAATATTCCATCCTTTGTCCATATATATATAATTTCGAGTACAAGACGAGGCAAGGTCAATAAGTTGGCTTCATATTTTACATTGGTAACTTCCAGTTTCATGAATATTAATGGTGTCACTCTATGATATTCCATATTACTGGCAATCATGAAATTACATCACCAATGCTAACATGCTTGTGATTTTACTCTTTACAAGCCACTGCTGTATTCTGTTATCAAATTGACACAGGTGAATAAACAGTCCATGCTTGTTTTAATTATATAAATTACACCAAGAGCCAGAGCCACATGGCTGTGCATGCCAATTTACATGTTAATTAAGGGTCTAAAGCTTTAACCTGATTATTCCAGTTGAAACCAGTCTTGAGTGCAAGATTCAACAGATGGTATAAACTCATTGAGACTAACAATAGAGAAATGAAGCTATCCATAGGGAAATCAGAAATGTGAAGAAAATTTAGAGTCAGAAAATAGAAAAGTTACAAACGAAAAATAAATCAAACTACTTTTTATTATACTTTAACATATCTGTGAATAATATAATACATAATACATATTATTTAACATGTCAGTTTAATGGTATCTGCATATCTGTTTTGCGGTATTCACATGGCTTCTTCGTAATATCTGTAGTATGGATCCAAGAATCAATATGGCTAGTTTCTGGCATCCACGTGGCTGTCTCAGGCTGTTCTAATACATTCACTTGGCTGCAGCTGTGTAAAGTCCCCATGTTTGCATTTCTTTATATGACTGCCAACATATAAGCACTTGTATGAAGGAGTTTGAAAACCAGGTATTGCCTTTTTTCTTTTGCAACCGAATGTAGTGTGTACATGTTAAAATACTGTGATAACAACTAATTTCAGTTTTCAGTCAATCGCCATCCAGTGTTGTACATGACACAGTCATCATCTGAAGATGTGTATATTGACAAAGCACTGTTCTCACAAGAGTTATTGCTTTTTCTATCATGCATGTGAAAGCAGTGTCAAATCAAATGTTATAAAATGTGGTACATCTAATTATTTGCATATTGTCATATCTTTATATGTCAATCAAATGTTATAAAATGTGGTACATCTAATTATTTGCATATTGTCATATCTTTATGCTCCCACCGTTTTTGAAAGAGTTATTGCTCTTGTTTACTTTCAGCTATTGATAGAATTTTTATAATCATGACTATAGTCACAGTTTATATTGGATTGATGTGATACTTAGTGCACGCATATCATGGTTGTCAGATGAAGATAGGCATTTTGCCAGTCATTGGGATTAGGGTTTAGGATCTCAGAAAGGGTGTTGTGTCTATGTGATCAAGTTGATCAACATTCTTGTACTTTGTTGTTGTCATTGTCATTGTTGTTATTGTAGGGTTTAACACCATTTTTCAGCACACGATAGGTTATACATGGCGGCCAGTATTAGTGGTGGAGGAAGAATTCGGCAAAAACAACCGAAACACGAGAAGTGACTGGCAAGCTTTCTCACATAATACATTAGCCGAATCTTAGATTCGAACCCACGCAGACAGAGGTGAGATGGCAGTGATCTGTAACGGAGAGCGCTTAAGACCACTCGGATACTAGGGGCCGCTCTTGTAATTTGTAATCTGTATGGAAGCAAACATTGTATGAAGTACTTTAAACTATATTAATTTTATTTGGTGGAATCTAAAGCAACACTACTTCAAAATTTTTACATTGCTTTTGATTTTCTGTTTGATTTAAAATATTAAAAAAATATTAAATTAACTTTGTGTGTGACCTAAAAATGATGAAAATCGTATCTTAAGATGTACATATGATTCTTCTTGTCTAAAAATAGAACTTGTCAACATGTAATATGGTTACATGACAAATCAAATATACGGCAGAAACGACATAAGTGGATGTTAATGGTTTCACATTAATACAATAGTCTCCACTGTAGTCAACCATGGGATGTATTCTTCTGGAACTAAAGCACCTTTTATACACAGGTTTAGAGCAGTGAATAAACAAGTAAATTTCTCATTTAATTGGATCATGGGGGTCATGTCAATGTGTTACTGTCTGAAAGTTTATGTTATCATATATATCACTCTCCTTCATAAAATAATAAACAAATGAGTCCCCTATCTGTATATCTACTTTATATACAATATTAATACCAAGTTCACCCTTAGTGAAAGTTTAATAGTAATGCAGTAAAACCTTGTCTTGGAAGACCACTGCTATGTGAGACCACCTGTCTTGAGGGACCATATTCTCAATGCACAAATTTATTGATCATAGAGCATTGTGACCTGTTATGAGAGACCGCCTGTCTTGAGAGGCCATACTTTGTTGGCTAAAGAGGTGAAATTGTGAGAAGTGAGACTTGTCAAAAACGTCACATGAAATGCTTCATATAATCCCTTTAAATATACATTAAAACCTGTCAAAAACGTCACATGAAATGCTTCATATAATCCCTTTAAATATACATTAAAACCTGTCAAAAACGTCACTTGAAATGCTTCATATAATCCCTTTTAAATATATGTTAATATCTGGCGAAAACGTCACATGAAATGCTTCATATAATCCCTTTAAATGTAGATTAAGACCTGTTAAAAACATCACTTGAAATGCTTCATATAATCCCTTTAAATATACATTAAAAACTGTCAAAAACGTCACTTGAAATGCTTCATATAATCCCTTTAAATATACATTAAGACCTGTCAAAAACGTCACATGAAATGCTTCATATAATCCCTTTAAATGTACATTAAGACCTGTTTAAAACGTCACTTGAAATGCTTCATATAATCCCTTTAAATATACATTAAAACCTGTCAAAAACGTCACTTGAAATGCTTCATATAATCCCTTTTAAATATATGTTAAGACCTGGCGAGAACGTCACATGAAATGCTTCATATAATCCCTTTAAATGTACATTAAGACCTGTTAAAAACGACACATGAAATGCTTCATATAATCCTTTTAAATGTACATTAAGACCTGTTAAAAACATCACTTGAAATGCTTCATATAATCCCTTTAAATGTACATTAAGACCTGTCAAAAACGTCACATGAAATGCTTCATATAATCCCTTTTAAATATACATTAAAACCTGTCAAAAACGTCACTTGAAATGCTTCATATAATCCCTTTAAATATACATTAAAACCTGTCAAAAACGTCACTTGAAATGCTTCATATAATCCCTTTAAATGTACATTAAAACCTGTCAAAAACGTCACATGAAATGCTTCATATAATCCCTTTAAATATACATTAAAACCTGTCAAAAACGTCACTTGAAATGCTTCATATAATCCTTTTAAATGTACATTAAGACCTGTTAAAAACATCACTTGAAATGCTTCATATAATCCCTTTAAATGTACATTAAGACCTGTCAAAAACGTCACATGAAATGCTTCATATAATCCCTTTTAAATATACATTAAAACCTGTCAAAAACGTCACTTGAAATGCTTCATATAATCCCTTTAAATATACATTAAAACCTGTCAAAAACGTCACTTGAAATGCTTCATATAATCCCTTTAAATGTACATTAAAACCTGTCAAAAACGTCACATGAAATGCTTCATATAATCCCTTTAAATATACATTAAAACCTGTCAAAAACGTCACATGAAATGCCTTTTAAATATATGTTAAGACCTGTCGAAAGCGTCACATGAAATGCTTCATATAATCCCTTTAAATATACATTAAAACCTGTCAAAAACGTCACTTGAAATGCTTCATATAATCCCTTTAAATATACATTAAAACCTGTTAAAAACGTCACATGAAATGCTTCATATAATCCTTTAAATGTACATAAGTTCTGTCAGAAACATCACATAAAATGCTTCATATAATCCCTATAAATATTCCTTAAGACCTGTCAAAAACGTCACATAAAATGCTTCATATAATCCCTATAAATATTCCTTAAGACCTGTCAAAAACGTCACATAAAATGCTTCATATAATCCCTTTAAATATGCATTAAGACCTGTCAGAATGTCATCACTTTGAGGCATTTATCTCTAGCAAGAACAATCTACCAGATCCTTTTACAGCCATCATAAATCATTTTCTTTCTACCACAATACATGTACTCACAAAAATATAAATCCAACTGCAAACCACACAGACCTTGATATGCTGCTATATAATATGCCAGTGGATTAAGGTTTATGTTATTTGTCCTACTCATTACTCCATACAAACTGCACACACCCAGATCTGCCAGTGCATTATGTGATGGCAGATCTTGATCTGTGTTATTGCAGTTGGACTCGCCTAATAAATATGTATATACAATACATATTCTACAAGTTTTGCTTTACAAGATGCTGATAATTTTTTTTTATAACTATAACTATAACAGTAGCAATGGCATCTGAATTTTTGTAGCTGATATTCACCATCCAATAATTGTCACTACTCATCAGCAGTGAACCTTTCCATTTACAAAATCATCGCACCAACTAATGTGGTTATATAATTGTTACATCTATTCTCTTTTGATGGACACCATTTCATGCAACCCAGCTCTAATTTTGTCAGTTTCTCATTTGTCCCAGGTTCAGATTTACATGAATGGAGAGTTTGTTGAGGATTACATACCCCCTCAGCAGCCAACTGCTGAGTACCCAAATAAGGGGCGAGTCCAGGAAGAGACTGTCTTCAAAGAACCCCTCCCCACTGGACCACACACCTTCAGACTAGAGGAACTAGCATATACGCGTAGTGGAGATAAAGGAAACACTGCAAACATTGGTAAAACATTAAGCTGAAAATAATAAGAGCACTTTTATACTGTTCTTCATTAGCTCACCTGACTGTAAGGCATGTGATATAAGTCGTTTGTCCATTAGCTCACCTGACTGTAAGGATTTTTGTATAGTCCTTGGTCCATTAACTCACCTGATTGTAAGGCTTGTGGTATAGCCCTTGGTCCATTAGCTGACCTGACTGTAAGGCTTGTGGTATAGCCCTTGGTCCATTAGCTCACCTAACTGTAAGGCGTTTTGGTATAGCCCTTGGTTCATTAGCTCACTTGACTTAAAGGCTTGTGCTACAGTCCTTGGTCCTTTAGCTCACCTGATTGTAAAGGCTTTTGGTATTGCCCTTGATTCATTAGCTCACCTGACTGTAAGGCTTGTGCTACAGTCCTTGGTCCATTAGCTCACCTGACTGTTAGGCTTGTGGTATAGCCTTTGGTTCATTAGCTCACCTGACTGTAAGGTTTGTGGTATACATTTGGAGATTATCTACCAAAGTCATTTCAACCACATAAGTTTCATGGTTTCATATCCATTATTTTTCCTGCATTGAGACATTTGTATGTTCCTAAAAGATCATGACAAGATCTGCTTTAGATAAGACAAGAGATCATATCAACAAATTATATTTTATTATTTTAAGATCTGTCAGTTGGTAAATTGTTGTAAAACACCATTAAGTATGCTATTACATTATATACTTTGTCCAATTATCCAATATAAGTATAAGTCAAATTCACTAACTTTGTAAATATTCCATCCTTCATCCATATATATATAATTTGATCCGACGAGGCAAGGTCAATAGCTTGGCTTTGTATTTTACCAGTTTCATGAATATTAATGGTATCACTCTATGATATTCCATATTACTGGCAATCATGAACTTGCATCACCAATGCTAACATGCTTGTGATTTTACTCTTTAAAAGGCTCTGCTGTATTTTGTTATCAAATTGACACAGGTGAATAAACAGTCCATGCTTGTTTTAATTATGATATCAATTACAACAAGAGCCAGAGCCACATGGCTGTGCATGCCATGTACATGTTATTTAAAGGTCTAAAGCTTTAACCTGATTATTTCTGTTGAAACCAGTCTTGAGTGCAAGATTCAACAGATGATATAAACTCATTGAGGCTAACAATAGAGAAATGAAGCTATCCATAGGGAAATCAGAAATGTGAAGAAAATTAAGAGTCAGAAAACAGCAAAGTTACAAACGAAAAATAAATCAAACTACATTTTATTATACTTTAACATATCTGTTTATAATATAATACATATTATTTAACATGTAAATTATAATTGAAAGCACATCAATGTTGTAATATATTTTATTACCTATAATAGAACTATTCCACATTCTAATTAAGAAAATAACGATTAAGAGTTCACTTAATCATTTCCCATATCTTAAAATCTCTTGAAATCTTTGTCTTCTGTATCAGAATGAAAAATGGCGGCTATCTTAGGTTTCAGATCATTGGAAATGTTCTCATTATCTTCTGTCACCATTTCATTCCACAACACGCAGCGCGTTGTGTGAAAACATGTTCTTTTAATTTATCCTCAATATTAACCATTCTTGCTTTGCAGCCATGATTTGCTTTCTTTGTTTTTTTTAATGCATAATACAACCTTAGCTCTATGCCAATCTCAGACACATTTTTCACTAACACCATATTTCCTGTAAGCAGCCATATTCTCACCTTTCTCTTCTGCAAACTTTACAACTTCATGTTTAAAGGATGCTGTGCAAGACTTGCGTGATTTGAAGGGAGGCATTGTGAGATAAGTTGTATGATTTGTACGGGGATACTTATATGAATGATTATGATTGAAAAGATTGATCAAAACATAACCAACTCATTAAATGTGCCAGTATAGCAATGAAAACAATGCCCCTGGCTAAATTCATTTCTTTTTACATGCAGAGAAGGCATTGAGCTTATTTCCTGTGGTTCTTAATTCACTTTATATTAAAATTTGTTAGAGTAATTGATGTACATTAATGATAAAGAACAATGGGGTACTGGCAGTACAGTAACTAGCATTGGTTGCCAAAGCCAATTTCAGGGTTTAAACAATCGCAACAACTAGCTTTGTTGTTGGAAACCAAAGACCGAGTTATCAACTTCTGATATAATCAAAGAGACACCGAAAAAACAGCTTGTTAAGAATGAATATAGGCGATGTGTTGACATTCAATTTGCTTTAAAATGAAATGCGAAACTAAAAATGGAGCATTGATGATCTATGAGTAGTTTTTATAGAATAGCGGAGAACTCGCCCCATGGAGAACTCGCCTGGGAGAACTCGTCCCATGGAGAACTCGCCCTGGGAGAACTCATCCCAGGTGTCAGGAGAAGTCGCCCCGTAGTGGTTGGAGAACTCGCCCCACTTTGCCTGGAGAAGTCGCCCCAAGGATAATATATAATAATTCTGAGATTTCACCACATGTTTGTCAAGGCTTTATTTATTGTTGTTTTTAAATTCCATTGAAAATAGTTTAAAAAATAAGTCAGCTCTTAACAAAATGAACGGTTGAATAATTTCGCATTTAATTTGTGCATTTTCATGTACGAAATGTTTTAAAAGAAACGGAGAACTTATTTTATTATATGAAAACTGAGGATCTCTATAATGTTATATATGAAAGCGATGATTATTCATAGTAGTTTCTCTGATATTTGCACATCAAAAGCACCGGTTTATGTTACATTTAGATGACGAAAATGTTCTTTTTCTTTTCTGTCTGTTTAGTACTAATAAAAAAAATCTTGCAAATTCTTGGGCCTTCTTTAAGCGATAATTGATTTATTTTTGTAAAGTATTTTTACACTGGTAAATTGATAAATTTATTTGATAAATTTAAGAAACTAAAAGTTGTTAATTATACGACGTAGATTAGATAATGAAGGATTCGATTGTATTATGAAAGGAATTACATCTCTCTCTCTCTCTCTCTCTCTCTCTCTCTCTCTCTCTCTCTCTCTCTCTCTCTCTCTCTTGTACATACTGCTTTGTTTAAAGCCCAATGTCGAGTAATAGTACGGGCTTTGTTCAGCGCATAATCAGTTATATGTGTAGGATAATTTCTGTTTTGTAAATATGTCGGGAATTTATTCAACGAATTTTGTAATTGACAATCATCTGAAATAATACGTTGGTTTATTTTCGACTGGCTATGTGGTATACCATTCTTATATGACATGGGATGACATGAAGATTATTCCACATATTGGTGGATATTAATTTCTTTGATATGAATATTTGCAGAGATAGTGTTATCAATATTTTATATCACATTTACATCTGAAAATGAAACATGCGTACTAGATGCAGTATAAGTAAATTTAATTGTCGGGTAAAAATGATTTAGGCGATCAATAAAATTTTACATTTCTTCGGTTGATTGCTTCCAGCTATAAATATGTCATCGAAAAATCTGAACCAAAGAGATGGGTTAAACTTTTCGTTTTGAAGAAAGTCCTTTTCAAATTTACCCATGAAAGGAAAGCGTATGAAGGAGCCATATTAATACACATTGCTGTTCCCATTATGTACATGTATTTCGTATTATTAAATTGAAAATAATTATTTTCCAAGATAAGTTTTAATATTATAAAAATTTCTTCACAAGATAGTGGGCTATTATTAGGATTGTAATCAAGAAAATTTTTACACGCTTCAATACCAACTGCATGCGGAAAGTTGGTATATAGAGATGTTACATCTAATAATACCAGGATTGAAATCCTAGCTGTGGAATAGACTTCTACTTTTTAATGAAAGTTGTTGTATCATTATGAGTTTTGGGAAACATGTAGGATTGAAGTGTACGCATGTTAAGAGAGAAAGTATCAAATTCATCATATATGGAATTTTTTATTTTACCATCTCATTAATGCATGTTGATTTTTTTTAATTCCATTGACGGATCTTCGCCAATATGTTTGTAGTAGTTTTCATCATATAATTGACGTTTAACTTATTAAAAACAATCTTGTTGATTCATAATAATATTAGTGTTTGACTAGTCATCCTTTTTAATCACTATACTGTCATCATTCATTAGATTATATACAAACTGAATTTCGTCTTAGAAATATTACTATGATATTGTTTTTTTCTGTGATCGAATTTAAATAAAAATCTAAAAATGAATCACGTAAAAGATGTTTTAATTCTGCTATAAAAAAGGTTATCTGGGATTTGGGGCGAGTTCTCCATACGAAGTGGGGCGACTTCTCCAGCCACTCTTGGGGCGACTTCTCCAGATACGTTGGGGCGAGTTCTCCCAGGGCGAGTTCTCCATGGGACGAGTTCTCCCAGGGCGAGTTCTCCATGGGGCGAGTTCTCCCAGGGCGAGTTCTCCATGGGACGAGTTCTCCCAGGGCGAGTTCTCCATGGGGCGAGTTCTCTGCATACCGTTTTCATATATCTGATTTTAGTTTAGTTTAAACCAAAATCAAAAATCATAGAACTCTCAAGAGTTAATATGGATTACATACCTTTGTAGGATCAATTAGATCAATGAAAAGCTATGCTGGTAATCACTTGCATGTGTCCAACAATATACTGGAAAATCAAATATCAATGGACCAGTTGATAAAATGTGATCAGCAAGAATGAGATATGGTTAAAAAAGATGAATAAAACAAAATCATTTCAATTTTTTTTTAAGAACAAGCAAATTAGTACAGTACATTATAGACTGTAAGTGTGTTATGCAACCCGTTGTTTTATTTTATCGGTAGATGTTTTTTTTAATTTCATGTTTGAGAAAAAAGAAAATACATGTAGAATGCAAGCTAAATAATGCCAAAACGTATAAAATATAAACGCAGTCATTTTAGTGTGCAACAATTTATTAGTGTGCAACAATTTATTAACATAGTAATTTAAAAAATAAATTGTACTTCTATGTGATCTATTTTCGATTATGCTGATTATTGAGCATTTTTAATGGCATGCCGGAACTGTAATACATATATAAGTCGATGCAATTATATAATCCATATACAAGTCGAATCAGAGCATAAGATGAAAACTTGACTTTCAAGCAAAGGAGTATCAACTTGTAGGACAGAAAAAAGGGTAGTTTTTAAATACAAGTAATCCATTCATGCAAGTGGAAACTGTCTTGACAGTTGACCTACTTATCCCTTTGTAGCGTGTTTAATTTAGTTTTACATGAATTCAGTACTTTTGTTATTTCTAGGTGTGATTGCAAGACACCCAGACATCTTACCCTATTTACAACAGACCCTGACTGCTAAAGCTGTAGATGCCTACTTTGCTCATCTCTTTGAGAACCGGCAAGGACCCATAGACTCCAGGATTCAAAGGTAGGTTTCATGATCAAGATTTCATGTCATGTCCCCTGGAAATGGAGACATGTGGAGGATACTAACTTGAAGAGTTAGATAATTAGTGTCAAACTGCTTTTTCTTCTTTTTCCCCAAAGGTCCTGTAAACTAAATAAATTATTATAGTAATAAATCTAAGTTAAGCAATTGCCAGCTTTCTCATTTTACAAAGGTGACTGCATAAGATGGCTGGGCTATACTTTTTTCTTGAGCATGTGTTTTCTAGTAAGAACAGGGTTGCTAGATTCACTCTGTCAAACTTGTTATCACGATTCAAGTTTTTCATGGTTTTCATAAATCTTTTCTGTGCTTTATTTATAGTGCTATAAAATGGTCCATTACTGTAATGTCTTTGGTTAAATTGTTTTTGCTATGAAGTGGTGTTATTACAGTGTAACAGAATTGTTACCGAGTGGATGGTGGATCAAATGAACAACACAAACACAATGTGTGAAAGATAATGTAAATTTATGAAATAAATTATTAATGAAAAATAATGATGTATCAACACAATAACTTATGCGTTCAACCTACGATTACACTCACAACACATGAATAAATTTAATACAAAATAAAACACAGATACAAAGGAATCTCTTGGACTATACACAGATCCAAGGAACCTTTACAAAAGTTATATTACCGCAAGTATAAATTGCGATAACAAAAACAAAACATCAAACTATACTATCGCACGTATGGATTGCGACAACTAGCACGAACATATACATGTATTTAATCAAGTTGCTAACTTTTATTGAGATTCATGTAATCCCTTGAAATACTATTGTGATTTGAAGTAACTATGTAAATATAACAATGTATTCAATTGTACTACAATTGCAACACACACATGTGTCTCGACCCTGTATAACCGTACGATTCACCAACTGTTGAATCGCCGCCCAGTTTCCCCGAATACCTAGGGTTGACCAATACTTTTATCGGCCGTTTGCCCTTCATGGATCCACCACAGTTATACGTACAGACAGCATACAGCATCTACTAGAACCAACGTTCCCAAATACCTAGATGCCACCCCGGATGTTTACACCTCTAGACAGCTCCGACACTCAGACTTCTAGATTTCCGGATATTTACACATCACAACAAATGTAGACAGACAGACAATCCGACAGACAGTCAGATACCTCAATTTGATCTCGCAATCAAATGGCACAATTAATCACATTCAGCTACAATTCAGATACGTTCAGAGACGTTCAGCTACAATCAGATATGTTCAGAGACGTTCAGCTACAATCAGCAACAATTTCAGAGATGCTCCGCTACAATATCAGAGACGTTCCGCTAAAATATCAGAGATGCTCTGCTACAATATCAGATACGTTCAGAGATGCTCCGCTACAATATCAGCTACGATATCAGAGACGTTATCAGCTACAATAAAGAAACCAGACTAATAATAGTTGTCTCTAAAAATAATCTAAACCTTATATTACGCTATTGCATTTAAAGTCTAATAGTGACTAGTAATTCCAAATATTCCACGTTTAAATCTGCATTGTAATAAAGGCATCATTACATGAAATGATAAACTGAATAAAAATTCACAATAAAACGAAATATAAGTTTAACACTCACCCCTTTGGCTGGAGATAGAATGACGAGCTATCTTTCCTGTGATAAGATACTTTTGGTCCCGTAATATTTATCAGAAATATTCTGCCTTATATACCCTCAAATAGGTGAGAAGAATTCACGGCAAAATTACCGTGCACCCCGTGATTCTAATGTTTCGGACTTCATGTGATTCGAAGTCAGGCACATGCAAATCGTTACACGGCGCTTACCTTGGAGAAAACCACTTATTCACCCCAGGTAACGCATGTACGACAAAACAAAAAAAAATGGTGAGATTAGTTTGTAATTCAAGAAAAAAAATATTCAATTTTCGACTAATTCTGTGACATACAGATTAATTTATTTTGTGTACTTATCACTTGAAGTCAGAATTTTGGGTTTGTAATAGGAACAGAGTAATCTTAAATGTTTTGTATAATCCAAAATGGGGCATTGGGAGTGGTCTAAAGCACTAATATTTACAGATCACTCAAACAAAACACCTCTGTCTGCATGAGTTCAAGTCCCACCTTGACTAATGTTGGTATTTGAGAAAGATCACCAAAGGCTTCCTTGGATTCTTCGTGCACCAATTAGGCCAGGAGGTGGCAAATTTGAACACAAAGTCATACTAAAGGCTTATAAAAATGGTACTAACAACTACCTTGCTAGGTGCTCAGCATTAAGAGGTTAGTTTTAGGACTGGTCAATGTGTTATGGCTGAAAAATTGTTAAAACTATGTTGCAAATCCAAAACGCACACTCGCACACACACACACACACACAACAAATACGCTTGCTGCATTGTAGCCTAATTGAAGCTTGTTTACATTATAAAATGACTTTTGAAATAATCCAAAAGAAGATTGTATCCAATTATAAAATGACTATTCAAATAATCCAAAACAAGATTTATCCAATTATAAAATGACTATTTTAATAATTAAAAAGAAGATTGTATCCAATTATAAAAGTACTATTCAAATAATCCAAAAGAAGATTGTATCCAATTATAAAATGACTATTCAAATAATCCAAAGAAGATTGTATCCAGTTATAAAATGACTATTCAAATAATCCAAAAGAAGATTGTATCCAATTATAAAATGACTATTCAAATAATCCAAAAGAAGATTGTATCCATTATAAAATGACTATTCAAATAATCCAAAAGAAGATTGTATCCAATTATAAAATGACTATTCAAATAATCCAAAAGATTATTGTATCCAATTATAAAATGACTATTCAAATAATCCAAAAGAAGATTGTATCCAATTATAAAATTACTATTTAAATAATCAGGATTGTATCCAATTATAAAATGACTATTCAAATAATCCAAAAGAAGATTGTATCCAATTATAAAATGACTATTCAAATAATCCAAAAGAAGATTGTATCCAGTTATAAAATGACTATTCAAATAATCCAAAAGAAGATTGTATCCAATTATAAAATGACTATTCAAATAATCCAAAAGAAGATTGTATCCATTATAAAATGACTATTCAAATAATCCAAAAGAAGATTGTATCCAATTATAAAATGACTATTCAAATAATCCAAAAGATTATTGTATCCAATTATAAAATGACTATTCAAATAATCCAAAAGAAGATTGTATCCAATTATAAAATTACTATTTAAATAATCAGGATTGTATCCAATTATAAAATGCCTATTCAAATAATTCAAAAGAAGATTGTATCCAATTATAAAATGACTATTCAAATAATCCAAAAGAAGATTGTATCCAATTATAAAATGACTATTCAAATAATCCAAAAGAAGATTGTATCCAATTATAAAATGACTATTCAAATAATCCAAAAGAAGATTGTATCCAATTATAAAATGACTATTCAAATAATCCAAAAGAAGATTGTATCCAATATAAAATTACTATTTATATAATCCAAAAGAAGGTAGTATTCATTATAAAATGACTATTCAAATAATCCAAAAGAAGATTGTATCCAATTATAAAATGTAAATGACGTTTTTGAATGCATTTGCAATGTGCATGAAAACAATACCCGCCCGCAGATCACACTTATGCCAAGAAAAGAACTTTTAATGTATTATTATAACAAGAACCTTTGAATGATTAATGTTACTTTTAAACAAAGATATTAAATGCTTTGAAGTATGTAGCTTTCTTACTACATACATTACATATACTTCTCATAAAAAATTTAGTCCCCCTCTGGAAAGGCCACCCGCCTTAAAAGGCCACTTTCCTGGTGCAGAAGGGGTGGCCGTATAAAAGGGGGACTACTGTAATCCAAAAGAATATTATATCCATTATAAACTTACTATTAAAGTAATTCAAAAGAACATTGCTAACATTATAAAATGGCTATTCAGTAATCCAAAAGAAGATTGTATCCATTATAAAATTACTATTCAAATAATTCAAAAGATCATTGTTTACATTATAACTCGAGTGGCTGAGTGGTCTAAAGCGCTCTCCATTACGGATCACTGCCATCTCTCCTGTCTGCATGGGTTCGAGTCTAAGATTCGGCTAATGTAGTTAAGTGAGAAAGCTTGCCAGTAGCTTCTCGTGGGTTGGTGGTTCTTTCTGGGTTTTTTCCGAATTCTTCCTCCACCAATAATACTGGCCGCCATGTATAGCCTATATATTGTGCTGAAAAATGGTGTTAAACCATAAAAACAAAACAAAACATCATACAATAACTATTCAAATAATTCAAAAGAAGATTGTATCCATTATAAAATTTTATTCAAACAATCCAAAATTAAGATTGTTTACCTTATAAAATTACTATTCAAATGTTCAAAATTAAGATTGGTTACATTATAAAATAACTATTCAAATAATTCAAAAGAAGTTTATTTTTTGTTTATTTTTATTATAAAATGACTATTCAAATAATTCAAAAGAAGATTGTATCCATTATAAAATTACTATTCAAATCCAAAAGAATGTTTACATTATAAAATGACTATTCAAATAATTCAAAAGATTGTTTTCATTATAAAATGACTACCGGTATTCAAATAATCCAAAAGATTGGTTGCATTACAAAATGACTATTCAAATAATTCAAAAGATTGTTTTCATTACAAAATAATATTCAGATAATCCAAAATTAAGATTGTTTTCATTACAAAATGAATACCGGTATTCAAATAATCCAAAAGATTGGTTACATTATAAAATAACTATTCAAATAATTCAAACTTTAGATTCTTTACATTATAAAATGAGTATTCAAATAATCCAAAAGAATATTGTTTACCTTTTAAAACGACTATTCAAATAATCAGAAATGTGTATCTGGTTTTGTTATTTTTAATAGCAGATTGCTTAAGTTATCAAGTGACTATCCAAATAATCAGAAACAAGTTTGTTAACAATATAAAGTGGCTGTTAAAATAATCATAATTTTTGTATCCGATTTTTGTAGCTGTTAATAAATGCTTGCTTACATTTTGAAAATGACTATCCAATTAATCACAAAAGTCATATCTGGTCATGATCTCCAAATAGCAACATTTCCACCTTAAAAAATGATCATCAGAATAATCATACATTTCGGTTGATTTTCAGATGAAGAAATGTATCAAGGCTATTCCTGTAAAATATACTTGGTACCCAGGGAAGGCACTTTTAATATGGAGTAGTCATGAATACAATATAGAACTTTGTATCATTTTCATATGAACTCTGAATAACCAGCGTTTCATACCATTCAGTTTTTTTTAAAAAGTGTTTTCCCAGGGTACTATGTTAGTTTAAATGGAATAGCTTGCACTAAATTCAGCAATACCTTGTACAGAAATGACATAATGGCATATACACTCCTGTCATTATCTTGAATGAATTCTTTGGGAACGAAACATGGACTGATTTATTATTTGCCATGACTTGTTTCTACAGGTTTGATGTTCCAGGAATCCATGCAATGAACTTTGTTCTGTACAATTCTCTGGGTGGAGGAGGGATTGCCTCACTACGAAGTGACCCACAGGTAAATAAGAAGTAGAGTTTCTATTGTGTATAAATTTTATAAAATAAAAACTCAAACTATTACAAAGAAACTATGTTCCTGCTAAATAACATGTAGTGCAGCTCAGTTTTGCATCACAATGTGACATGAAATTTCTGAGTTTGAAGTTGTGCCACCAAACTAATTTTGTATTAATGTCTTATAATTTATGATTCTAACATCAATATAGGATTACTAAGGAAATAGAGAGGGGTCAGGGTTTATACAGACCATGAAGTTTGTGAAATTTCCAGTAGCATTTTCATGCGTGAAAGTTCATGAAAAATGACCCTTTTTTTAAATGCTTGTGAATGTTTGTGAATTTGGTGAAAATTATTTTTTCTTTGTCAACTTTTTTGTATCCATAAATTTTTTTTACAAAAAAAAATATCTGAGTTGTCGATTAGAATGATGGCATCTTCCATTTGTCTTCTCATTAAATGAACAAAGGGAAGTAACTCTTGAGCTAGATGTTTATTGGACTATATATTTGATTCCTCTTCCAACCAATTTTTTGCGAAGATTTTGTCACAATCTTCAGGATTGTTGGAACATTAATAATAATCCCATAATTGATCCGTTGATCCATGTAATTTCGACACTTTGTTAAATCTTTTCAACAACAATCACTTGGAATTCAAATCATAGTTATAAAAAAATCTCAGTGGAAAAGAATTCAACACAATTTGCTGTGTTTGTAAGAAATGCTTATTTGTAGCTGCAGTGGAAGAGCAAGCCATTTTCAATCATGGAAAAAGGCAAAAAACACATGGCAGAAGAATGATATGAAATGATTGTAACTTTTTTTCACCTTTGTCATTTGATGATAATCTTTTAATTTCTGGATAAGGAATAGAACAAATGGATGAAGGAAAATAATATTGCATGGATGTATTTAATGCACCATTTACAAATGTGAAAGGAGCATCTGGTGCTACCCTTATCCTTTGTTCTGTAATATTATGGTTAAGTTTTATGTTTTTTTTAAAGTTTATATGCATCGTTTTAGGCAAAGTTATACCCGGTATGTGGATACATACTAGAGAGTACAACACCTACTTACCAAAATAAGATCACTGACAAGTATATCCCACCTCAATGGATTAAAGGTTAATCTTCAAGGGTTTGTTTAGGGGAGGGTATTGTTGACTAGATGAAACTTTTTTGGTGGTGATATCATTTGGTTTGTTTAATACCATCTTTTCAGTCATCATGGCATTTGTGTTACTTTCCCATATTTCTAGTTTTATGTCTTTTTCTTTTTTCAGGGAAAAGCACTTGGCCAGATGTTGTTAGATTTTGAGATCAAGAACTTGCCTGATTTAGTTGCCCTTCTGGGACACAGATTATAATTTTCTCAAGTCCTGTATGTTAGGGTGTAATTCAGGGAAAGAAGAACTGCCATATGACAAGGGAACCAGTGATCAGGATGGATTCTCAGGGATTGATTCCAGAAAAGAGACAATGACTCAAGATAGAGTTATGAGCATATTATGAAACCGTTGCTTCCCATATAAAAATCTAACCTTCTTACCTGTGCCAACCATTTGACATTCACAATGTCATACTCTCGCTCCCCATAAAAACCCCACTAAACTGTAAAGCAACTTTTTCATCAAAAAATTATATAATCACATTGCTGGATTAGCCTAAAAATAATCTAATCATTTTCACTGCAAGTTAGTATTAGTTATCAATGGCGGATTAGCGTAAGTTATTATATGTCATCATTTTGTGATAAAAACAACTACCAATGCACAAATTGCTTTGTTTTAATCATAGCAAGTTGTGCTTCAAAACTTAAAACATCAGTTTGTAAATACGGAGCATACTCTGGGAACATTATTTCTGAAATATTTAATGGAACTTTTTCACTGCCATGTTAGCGTTATATTCTTTGTAATATCAGTTAGAAGTCAAAAGTGAACCTGACAAGAGACAGAAATGTAATAATGGTGGACATCACAATATCTAGTCATGCTTGTTCATTAGACAGGCCATAATTATAATTCATTTGGCACATACATTAAGGAATATATAAAATTAATAAGAAGCATGATATAAATATTCTGTGATTAAAAAATTAGCTATTTAAAAAAATTAATAGTTCTAAATATATTACACAATACGATATTGGATAATTCAGTGTGGCATATAAGGTCAATGTTGTTTTCTTATTATATCACTCATTTTGTAATAATAATAACATATCATACCCAAGAAACTCATATCTAACAAATAGAAATGAATATTACCAGTAAATATTTGTTATTATAATTATCAATAATTTTGTTAAAAACATTATTTAAATGTGTGTGGTCATATTAAGAAAATCGTAGTGTGATTCAGTTGGATATAGGAGTTATTTCATGCAAGGATGGACTTTAATGATTCATTTCATCGTGTTACATTGAAATTAAGCATCAAATTTTTTACGTTATATCTTTGATGCTTGAAATTACTCGTATTTTACGTGTGACTCGCATTCTAGATTTTTCAAGGGCAATTCAGTGACCTTACAAAAGCATATTGTATAAAGTTATTCATTCACTTGGCCTGCTTTCCGTACAATTCAGTGACCTTTTACAAAAGTATATTGTATAAAGTTATGCATTCACTTGGCCTGCTTTCCATACATAGGCTTATGGTATAACGGTACCAATTGCGCAAGTCCCTGTGGGTGGAGCGTAAGGTGTAGGGTCCCTACCATTCATAAATAAAGAACAACACAAGCTATGATTGGTGGATTATGTAAGAGTTGTACTTTCTGTTAGGCTTAAAAAAATGTTAAGTCTCTTGGCAACATGTGAATTTATGCTAATTCCTATATAGATTTTATTTTGTATTTTTTATGATTTTTTGAAAATGTGATATACATATGACTGAAAATAGGTATGTTGTGACTAGATAGCTCATACCCCTGTCTAATTCCAGCAGAGTTATCTCTCTTAAATGCAATGGAGTACCTGGTTTTGTCATCATCAAATTAACAATCTAACATTGTTCTCTATAACAGTGTGTGAGATGCACGCTAAATTAGGATAGAAAATGTATTTATCTCTCCAAATATTAGCATTGAGGTCTATGGAAAAACAGTTGGTACCGTGATACCTAAAAGGTAATACCAGCTTCACAGTGTATCCATAGCACCGAGTATATATAGCCACCATTTATATACTGTCATAGTGTCATTTGGTTAAACAATGGATATTGAGAAGTTTTTGTCTAATATTGACAGACATTTACATAGAAAATGTATAAAATCTTCAGAAAATAAGACACATTAGCTTTGGAATGGGGCTTTTGTAATTGTACCTATAACATATATAGACTGATGGCTTTGTGCCTGTGTAGTCAGCTTCAAGATTAGCATACAAGCCAAAAAAATAAGTAATGTAAAGTTAATTTAGTTAATTTTAGCCAAATATTGACTATTTTATGTGCACAAGATGAAAATTCACGGATAAAAAACAATTCTCTTGTTCTTCTAAAGCATGACATAGAGCAGGATAGAGGACTCTCCTGGTCATCTTGTAGACAGTTCACTTGTATCATAAAGAATATTCTGGTATGAGTATTTTAGGTAATTTATTAAAGATATGGTATTCCTTCCTATTTTGATTTTAATTGTCCTGCTCTAATTGTCTTTTTTTTGTTGTAAACTTTTTTGCCTTGAAAAATGAACATGCGATTCCTTAGTTAGATAATCATTATTGAGGTCTCTACTAAATATAGATGCCTGGATTTTAGGTTCTCACTTTATCAGTAATGCATTTTTGGATAATATAATTGCATTGAAGCTAATACATGTATTCTTGAACTCATCTATATTACATGGATAATATATTGGAGGAAATAAAAAGACCACACCTTATGTATAACATTCAGTTATCTCCCTTACACAAACATAACATTTCAATAGATAAAAACCCACAATTTAAGTGAATGTGTATAAAAATAAAGAGAAGATTTTTGTGAAGTATCATATTAGCCCTTGGTCTTGATGCAAATTGAACTAGAAGTACTTTAATAATTTCACCCAGAAAAGTTTACAAGTTTGAAAACTGATCAAACATGCTTTGTTTGGTTTAATTAGGTATTTTTCTGTCTAACATAAGCCCATTATTGTTAATTTCTTATTTAGAAGAAATATAACTTATATGCATCTATATTATCTACATTATTCACCCTTTTATATTAGCTAGGAATGAACACCATGTCACCTGATATTTTGGTGCCTGTAAGGGATGTTATAGCACAGGTGCCTTTGAATTGTATTTGTACCTATGGTCCACTGCCGCCATATATTTTCTAAGATAATGTTATCAAGCTCTCACTTCTCATTTTTCTCATTGCTGCTTTTATCTCCTTTAATTCCATTATCATTAGCTACATCTCCCATTTAGATACACACTTTCCTCCTGTTTTTAAATCCATTGAACTCACTATAATCATTGTTAAACTTGAGCCTTTTTCTGTATTTTAGTCCCCATTTTCACCCCCAAATCCAACATATCCATTTAGAAAGCTGTTATCTACTTTATTTGGTGTCAGATTGGCTTATTACATCAACTGTATTCACTGCACAAAGTAGGGAAGCTTTCTATTTGTATGACAAAGAGGCTGGGTAGCTTGACCTTTGTGTGAGGACTGGGGGTTACTGACCTCATTCATATGCTGACACTGTAAAGTGTTCAAAGCAAAGACTTTATAATTAGATTGGGCCATGTCCACCTGTCCCTGTTGTTACTTTCTGTGTTCATGAAACAAATATAAGTCCTTTATTTTAGATCAAAAGGTCTCTTTAAGAGTAGAACTGGTACATGCTAACTAGTGCATTGACCTTTGACCTTACTATTAAACAATATGACATAATGTGATTTATCCCCTATCACCAAAGTGAAGTTCGATAAGTGCTGAAATGAGTAAAACACAACTCATAGTTAAAAGAATCCATTTTATTTCAAAAGATGAGTTTGATAGTGAAGCAAAGGTATGAAAACAAGAGTTCCAACAGCTAAATAACATTTCTATACACAATCATATAAAACATAGCTTAGTACCTCATAAAATTGTTTTTGACAAGCGAGACTAGGTACATTTGTTACTTGTATAGTCCCAAGCTATTTCACAGATTATTGGAAAAATCAAGGTTTGCTATAGGTATAACGGTACCAATTGCACAAGTCCATGTGGGTGGAGCGTAAGGTGTAGGGTCCATACCATTCATAAATAAAGAACAACACAAGCTATGATTGGTGGATTATGTAAGAGTTGTACTTTCTGTTAGGCTTAAAAAAAGTTTAGCCTCTTGGCAACATGTGAATTTATGCTAATTCTTGTATAAATCATATTTTGTATTTTTTATGATTTTTTGAAAATGTGATACACATGACTGAAAATAGGTATGTTGTGACTAGATAGCTCATACCCCTGTCTAGTTCCAGCAGAGTTATCTCTCTTAAATGCAATGGAGTACCTGGTTTTGTCATCATTAAATTGACAATCTAACATTGTTCTCTATAACAGTGTGTGAGATGCACGCTAAATTAGGATAGAAAATATATTTATCTCTCCAAATATTAGCATTGAGGTCTATGGAAAAACAATTGGTACCGTGATACGTTAAACAATTGTGTTGGCACACATCACAGTTGTTCTTCTACAATGAACACGCTTTGATAAAACAGTCTATGACATTCTTTGCAGCATAGACGAACATTGCAAATGACACAGCCAAATTTGGTTTCTTTATGTCTCTTTTCTCCTTACTTTGTACTGTATTTGCAGGTTGATTTTTTTCCTTTAAAGTGTATGCAGTCTGTGTATCTCAATATTGTCTGTGTCACTGGGGCTACAGATTGTTGATGCATGTCAGACTTCTTGTGCTTGAAACTTCCTATGAGCTACTTTGCCAAATTAATTAAAATAATCTGTCTGTATCATTTTCTTCTTTACTGACTCACAAGATGACATTTCAACATTGTTATAAAACCATTTATTACACAAATATTTATAATAAAATGAAACATATATTGCCACCATTTCGTTGATGACAGAATTTAAGATCCTTCATCATTAAAAAAAGCATCATTATTTAAAATGTATTTTGTCAAAACTGAATCCAGATAGTTTTCACTTCCAGACAAATCACTGTAATCAACAAATGAGGATGATATCGCCATAATGAAATCAGTGAATTCCCTTCATAAATCTAAAAATTCACTTCCGGTATCATCAGTTATATGATTTGATTGAAACTTTGCATATCGAAATGAATGGAATAAATGAAAAAACACAAACATTCTTAATTGTGTTATTCTTTTTTATATTACCCACAATTATGGCACATTTCGTGTTTTAAACCTATTAAAGCTACATTTTACATAGATTACTTGCGGTATTTATCGCATATTCTGAGAATGTGATTTTTCACATAAAGAACATGATGACATTATGAATTTAAATATAATATAAAAATCAGCATTAAATTTGAATAAATTATGATTATAAGTAACTTACATACATTGAAAAGGCCATCGCATTGAGTTAATACAATAGGCTAAAGATGCCATTTTGGATGTGATCATAGAAAAAAACCTATGTATAATTGGTTATATTTAGATGTATGTTCTAATGTTAGGAAATATTTACATCAGATGTTAATAAAGATGATTTATTTTTGTAACCAGCATTTGGTTACCTCACTGCGAATCAACATTTAGATGGAAGATGTAACATATTCATAGTAGATACTTTATAAATGCATATAAATTCGTAGATGGGGGGGGGCAAAGGTAAAAGCGTAGTTAGCGTTGATGGGGGCAAAGGTAAAGGCGTACCTGGGGAGTAAAGGCTTAAATGCCTGAATATTATAGTCTCTTATTTAAAAATAAACTTATTTTAATTATGTTACCAAAATGACAGTAAATATATTTATAGTGGATTCTTTTTCAACAAATCTGTTTACTTTGACAACGAGAATATGTTCACTGCTTCCTCATTTTAGCATTCCCAGAGAAATATTAAACATGCTATAATGTGGAGGCATGATTGATTCCATTTTCTAATAGAGAAATAAAGAAAAGATTAAAAAAGTTAATTTTTAATTAAAAGCTGCTGAAATCTAAATATATAGTTTTGTCAAGTGAGAAAGCTAATTAGTGGATGATACTATTGAATGAGAATGAAATTTGCAAATTGTATTTATATAGTGTATTTATATACAATGTAAGATTCTCTTTAGTCAAATATTTTTGCAATTAGTAATATGATATGAAACAAAATATAGATCAATGAAATTATTATGAACTGCCTTCTGTTGGAAATACCATAAGAAACAAATGTCAATTAATAAAGTCTTGTCAAATCAAATTACTGTTTGAATTTTTATTCGTTTCAATACAATTATCAGAAAGTTGTATACAATCTTCTGTTCACAGAAGAAAAGAATAAACTGTTTATGGATACAATTACTTCTTCAAGAACTAGAATGATTGCTTTGTTAACAGCTAACTAGTTTTATTTTGATGCTGTTAAAAGTGTGTGTGTGTGTGATTTGGATCAAATGTAGCTTTAACTTTTTAAAATCGTATTGCTATGATGTCTGCAGTGGTTCAAGTGTCTAGCACTGGTGCATCATGCCGCAGACATTTCACATTGTGTCCAACCCACATTATCCTAGCACCAGGCTGACCAGTCTTCACACCACTAACCTCTTAATGCTGAGTGCCAAGCGAGACAGATGTTAGTACCATTTTTATAAGTCATGGGTGTTACTCCACAGGGCTTCAATCCTGCAAACTCCCGCATTTGAGGCATACACTCTAAGCACTGGGCCACCAGAGTGGTGTAATGGTCCGTTTATGTCTTAGCTGATTACAATATTGCAAATTATGTGTGCAGGGACCATGATAATTTCATGCCAAAATTGAGCTTTTGCCTTTTACTTGTATGTGGGTTATTCTTGCAGATTTGCAGTTTACATTCAAAAGTATATTGCGTGTTATCGTAAAATATAAAAATCTTTTTTTGTTCTTATTAATTTTTTTGGTTGATATTTTTCTATCAGGATAATAGTTTTTCATAACCATATAACTGCCATTGCCCCTTTTTATTATTACAAATGATCCAGTGTTGTACTGCTCATTGCCTTGCGCTATCACTGAAGATGTGCATAGTATCATTTAAAATTGCTAACTTAAGAAATTTATAATGCAAAAATGTTGATGATTTTGGTTCGTGGAGTTTGTAAGTATTTTATACTTTGAAACTTTAGTTAATATTTGCTACAATTGATACACATGTTCAAACCTTGTAAAGGGGCTCAGAGTGGTTTAAAGCGCTCTCCGTTATGGATCACTGCCATCTCATCTCTGTCTGCGTGGGTTTGAGTCTCAGATTTGGACAATGTGGGTATGTGAGAAAGATTGCCAGCAGATTCTCGTGGGTGTGGTTCTTTCACGAGGTCCCCCCCCAGTTCTTCCTCCACCATTAATACTGGCCACCATATATACTATCCTGTGCTGCAAAAGGGCATTAAACACTACAACAGCAAACCTTGTAACTCCAACTTTACTAAGATATGTTAATATTTGTTTACAATGGATGCATATGTTAACACCTTGTAAAAGGAAACAACTCCAACTTTACTGAGATTTATTTCCCATCAACTTGATTTTTGTTAGTCTCTTCAGTTTATTTACCTCAACCGCTTCTTGAGATCCAACATCCATGAACATTAAAGTCTGTTAGTATTTGTGTAGGATAATGCCAATGGAGATATTAATTTTCATTCTTCAATAAAAGTTGTTAGAAGCTCACTACAGCTGTGAAGAAAAACAAAAATGAAGTCACTGGTACCTATGCTGCAGTCCATATTTATGGATCCTGTGCTGTGCTAGCAAATTATCATGATGGAGGTTTTCGTAGGTAAATATATTTGCATTTAAACTTAAATGACTCATTGATCAATCTAGAAATTCTTATTGGACTTTTCAAGTTCCTAGAATGATCCACTTAAGAAATATTTTCATATAGGATGAATTTCTGTAACAAAATACTGTATAAACTTTCTGATGAAGCACCTTTAACTTTAATATTCACTTTGTTTTCCTGAGTTATTTGCTTGTAAAAATTTAGATTGCACATATTAAATGTATGTAATTTTATTTTCAAGCTGTTTAAAGAATAGTAAATGTATCCCCATGTTCTTGTTATGAAGATAGTCTAGTCATAATTCTTATCAAAAGCTGGAAACATTGTGTACAAAGCAAAGTATGTGACCTATAAATGAGGAAAAGATTGCCTCGATTACCTATGATTAGTGCTCACACTTTAACGAACATGAGTAGTAATAGGGGGCACTATAGCGTCAAGGGAAAATCCAGTCAAAAAGGGCTTGGGGCACTATGGCGTCAAGATTTATAGCGTCAAGGGAAAATCCAGTCAAAAACAGCTTGGGGCACTATAGCGTCAAAACAGCTTGGGGCACTATAGCGTCAAGGGAAATTGAACAGGGTGGGTCTGTATAGCGTCAAGGGAAATTGAACATAGTGGGCCTATATAGCGTCAAGGGAAATATAACAAGGGAAATATAACAAGGGAAAAAAATGGCGGCAAAGAAAGCTACTATCTTTTCGAGACTTATGAGTGGCCCTGAAAAGGGCCTTTGGATACTTCTTTTATTTTCTGCCTTTGTTCCACCACCTTTTAATTTTACCAATGATTCCCGTTTTCTTCTTCTTTTCTTCCTCGGGAATCCAATTGGGATGTCCCATAGCTCTAAACTTTTCCTGAACTCTCATCCATCTTAGATTGAGTAGATCAAAGTCCTCTTTCTTCTTTTTGTTCTTTTTTTCCTTTCTCTCCTTAGACCAGTTTTCTTTAATCTGGATCACCTGTTCTTCCATCGCCATTCTCATCATTGCTTCTGCTTTCTTTAGCCTGTCTAGACCCCACTGCACATATTCCCACTCTATCAGATGTAATGTTTCTTCTAGAAAGCACCTGACTTTGATGACATGATCAAGTGCCTGCTTCAAGTCCCCTATTCTTATATATTTTGTTTTAATACGTCTTCTTAATTTCTGGTCTTCCTCCTCTATCATACCTTCTAATAGATCTCTTGCTAATTTCAGTTGGCTTACAAAACCATGGTTACTCTGAAATTCTTCCTCAAGTCTTTCCACTTGATATTCTGCATCAAGGATCCCAAACCAGCTATCTCGGAGTTGGATAAATAAGTCGAAATTCATCTTGATGTGTTCAAAATTGAATGGCTCCAAGGAATGAATGAATAAGATTTGTTTAAGGTGATTCGTTCCTGGGACTCTTATCACCGTTTTATCTCCCAAAGGGGAGTTATTTAATTATCCTGTGGGTGGGAATTGTGCCGCGCACCCACTAGGCGTTTATGTGATCAAAGGATCACTTATTTAATTTGGCCGTCACATCTGGTCAATAATTGTACTGACACGGTGTGATTGGAAGGCCAGGGTGGGTAGGAATAGAACCTACACACACCCACCCAATCAGTATTCTGTATGCCTAGCCAATCTGCAATAGCAGTGAAGCAAAGCGAGAGTAAAATAGTTTAACTCATATCGCCTTTGTCTGCATAATAAGGTCGTGCAAGCACGAGAATTTACTGCATCGGGGAGCAGTGGTGCGAAGAGCCAAGCACGCTCTTTTTATCAAATTCAGTCCAGTTATGCTAATGGACAACCTAACAACCAATAATGTGTAAGCCACCTGTGCAATTAACCAGATATCTAAGTTGTAAAATATTACTTAACATCCTATCAAAAATAGGGACTAGTACAGAGTGTACATACACAAGTCCCTATTGTATTTAAACTAAGGTGCCTAAGCGGCACTTGATAGTGTAGTCAATGGTAGGGGATTTTTGGTTATGAATTTTGTCGAAGGCATACCAATAAGGTCATATTAGTGTTTTCAGGGCCAAATAGTTAGTCAAAAAGGGGTACTCGTAGCCAAATGAGTCCCCTATTTCACCATGCAAGCTGATAAATGATGGCAAGTTCTTCTCATCACGCTCCTGGACGTCTTTTCTCGGCAGTAGGTCGACTTGTTCAGCCATTTTTCCTTTTTGTTCTGCATACTTTTGGATTCTTGCTTCTGTATGGCGTTGCGAAGCATTTCAGGTGACGTCACCGGGCCCGCGGAATCCTTCAGAGAGTAAACGCCATCTTGGATTCCACGTGGCTCTCTGTCCGCCAATTTGCCTAAGTCCTCCAATTTCTGCAGAATATATCTTTTTTCCGTGGCTGCTGTCCTAGGTTCCAGTGGGTGTTATTTCACACTAGGCGCTCATATGGCTGCATTCTTGGTCCACAGTCCTAAACGGCGCCTTTTCTCACTGCCTTAGACAGCTAGCACTCCGTGCTCCAAGACCGGTCCGTCCGCTTCAGAGCTCTCCGCTTGAATGATGATGGAATGATGTTGTGTGTGGCTCCAAGGACCGACGATTGCGTATATATATCTTAAGCACGGACGTGAAAGTAAACACCCCCTACATTCACTTTTCATATTATATACTATCCACAAACCATATCATTTACTATCCAAAATCACACCCTATACTAACCACACACACGGGGAAGCAGCCAAAACACACCATATCATTTACTATCCCAAATCACACTATATACTATCCACACACACGGGGGAAGCAGCCAAAAACACACCCTATTATTTACTATCCAAAATCACACCATATACTAACCACACACACGGGGGAAGCAGCCAAAAACACACCCTATCATTTACTATCCAAAATCACACCATATACTAACCACACACACGGGGAAGCAGCCAAAACAAACCATACTATATACTATCCAAAATCACACCATATACTAACCACACACACGGGGAAGCAGCCAAAACAAACCATACTATATACTATCCAAAATCACACTATATACTATCCACACACACGGGGGAATCAAACAAAACACAACCAATTATTTACTATCCAAAATCACACCATATACTATCCACACACACGGGGAAGCAGCCAAAACACATCCAATTATTTACCATCCCAAATCACACCATATACTATCCACACACACACACGGAGAAGCAGCCAAAACACACCCTATTATTTACTATCCAAAATCACACCATATACCATCTAAATAGAGCCAGTGTTTATAATTACACTACTCCTCTCTCACGCCCATTGGCAATTGACATAGTATTTCTTTTCTAGTTATTTGGGTAGCCCTGAGAAGGGCTGTTTTTAAAACTTCAAAATGCACCTGGTTAATGCTGGCATCCCCCAGGTCTAGCCCCACACACACATCTTCTACTCCAATCATTTTCCCAATTCACTCTTGTGATTGGGAGCGCAAAGGGAGAATGATTGGCTTCACTATCCCAATCTTCCGTTTGAGGGATAGTGAAAGTCTCTTCATCTCTTCTCCTATTCCGCAACCGTGGATAAGATTGTGGTTGTTGCGGTTGAGGCTGTGGTTGTTGCGGCTGAGACTGTGGTTGATGCGGTGGGGACTGTCCCTGTAGTGGACGAACTGGTTCTGGTGGTGAAGGTGTCCTCACCACGGGCTTGACTTTACTAGTCTGTCTCATCATGCGGTGAGGCAAGATTGGACTTTTCTTCTCCTCCTCTTCTTTCTTTTTTCTTTCCTCCTCTTCTTTTTCAATCCTAGTCTGTTCTACTATGGCCTCCATAGCCAGTTCGTCCAGGAGACGCCTAGCATTCTCCAAATGCATTTGAAGTTCTCTTAATTTCTGTACTCTATTCATCTTTGGTGTTGATGCGTCAACGATGGGTAGCCAGACTGAATGAATGAATAAGATTTGTTTAAGGTGATTCGTTCCTGGGACTCTTATCACCGTTTTATCTCCCAAAGGGGAGTTATTTAATTATCCTGTGGGTGGGAATTGTGCCGCGCACCCACTAGGCGTTTATGTGATCAAAGGATCACTTATTTAATTTGGCCGTCACATCTGGTCAATAATTGTACTGACACGGTGTGATTGGAAGGCCAGGGTGGGTAGGAATAGAACCTACACACACCCACCCAATCAGTATTCTGTATGCCTAGCCAATCTGCAATAGCAGTGAAGCAAAGCGAGAGTAAAATAGTTTAACTCATATCGCCTTTGTCTGCAAGATAAGGTCGTGCAAGCACGAGAATTTACTGCATCGGGAAGCAGTGGTGCGAAGAGCCAAGCACGCTCTTTTTATCAAATTCAGTCCAGTTATACTAAAAATGACCAGACTGGAGACTACCCCTGCTTTATATGGTTCAAGCGCGGACGTGATGGAAAACACCCCTCTACGGTTTAGGGTTTTGAAACGTTGGGATAGTTTGATGTGAGGGATAGAAAGAAAAGTCAAAGAGCATTTATATGAATACAAATGTAAAACAAACGACAGACGCATTGGTTTTCAAAACACAACATTTTTATTCAAATAACAAACATTATTTCAAATAACAAACACAATTTTTTTCAACTAACAAACATTATTTTCAAATAACAAACATTTTTTCAAATAACAAACATTTTTTTCTTCCATAACATTAATACATCATCTTTGACATGGTTGACAACGTTGCGAATTAAATTGAGATTTCCACTGTTGAAAATCATTGGGCCATTGATGTACACTACGTTTCCTAGCTAAAGACAACAGATAGCCATAATGGTCACAAAACCATCGATCTACTTTGTCATCGTTTCGAGACGAATGACGATCAAAATAAGTCACTAAATGTTCTAAAGAATATCCAAGACTGCGATGATGCAGATAATAGATACAATATTGTCCACACACCATAGAATCTGTGCTTTGTAATTTCACATTATTGAATCGTGTCGTCTGGGCATTTCTTCTCATAAAGTCGATGATATCATCTTCGAAAGGGGGTAATCCATACGAATCAAAATACTCCGCACAACCCTCTTGAGGAAAGTAGACAGCTACCCAGTGAGTTCCTGGAAGATGGCTGTCATCTGTGTTGATGACATAAGCTTGATTCTCTTGAGGTTTGCGATGAGGTAGTTCATCTTTAGCACACACGACAGGATTCCAAGAAGCAGTGTACGAACTACGGTTCAAAAGATAATAAAGTTCCCAGGTATCCATTTTTTGTTGTGTAGCCTTGTTTTTTTCTCCTTTCTTCACAGGTGATGATAAGTCATCAATTCAATCCAGACTTTTTGTTTGAAACGGTCTGACAAGTAACTGATGGTTTGCTTCGTCTCCTTACTTTTGGCCAAGAGAGCTTCGATGCGATCGATTTCTCGAGCAAACAATGGAGGAGAGGAATGAGCACGTCAGCCTTTATACCACTGAAGTAATACGTCTTCTTCGGAGATGAGACTCCAAGCTTCGTTCAGATAATCATCCAATTTTTCTTCTTGACTCATCATCATACATTTATCGTGTTGAATTTGACTGGGATGATCGATTTGACATCCATAACAATCTTTTTTAATCATGTCCCTCATTTTATCTTCCAAGTGTTGTGCAAAACAACCCACTAACTGTTGTTCCTGTTCTGGCCATCTGGATTGCATGATCACTACTTCTTCTTTTTGGTCTTGGGGATCTGCTTTTTCTGTAACCTCCCATTCCATGGATTCTCCACTATTCAAAGAAGGACAAGGGTCTTCCATAGTGTCTAATAGTCTAGAATGACTTCTCTCAAACTGTTGATTTCTATGGTATTATCGAATTCAGCATACAGAATGACATTCACCGTTTCGGCAAGACTTTCTGTAAACTGAAGTTCCACACGCAATTGTCCCGATTTTATAGGGTGGAAATGTCCCTCGTCGCTGCCTTGGTCTGGAGTGAAATCAAAAGCCCACAAAGCGTAACCTCCTGCATAATCGTCGTAGGAAATACCGTGACTGGTGTTGGTTCCTAACTGTCCTGTGGCTTCGTACAGCGACAAGAACGACCTCAAGTAATTCTTTGGGCCAAACTTGGGTTCGAAGGGTCTGGTACACAAAGTTTTGCCATCGCGACTGACTTCGATTTTGGATACATTGTAGTGCTTAAACTCGAAAGGATTTTTATCGTGGGCACCGTTGAGGGCTGCATTGCTGACGATACCAATGAATAAACGTTTGGGTAACTGTCCTTGAAACAGATGATCTTCGATCTTAGATCGGAGTCCAGTGGCAATGGGGAACGTTTTGACTTCCACGCGTCGTATCGGATATTTGGCTGTCGTCTGCTCAAAGTGTGACTGATATCATTTCCCACTTTAGGTAACACTTCCACGCGACGCACGTATAACCTGGCTTCTTCGATTATGGTTTTGTAGTCGTTGGCATTGGCCATCAAATGGAAAGCAGCACTGCTTCGATTCAGTCTCAAGCGAATATCTACTCCGTTCAACAAATACTTCTCTTGAAACCGCATGTCCAAATGCAAACGATCGAACAGTTCTAAACTACGTCCTTCCAGAATTTTCTTTCGACGGTCGTTAAAACCCACATTGTGAGGATCGTCATCTGCGGTCACGGCTGTGTGGATAAACTTATCTGCGGTGTCAGGTTTCCATACCACGCAAGCATCTAAATGAGTGTTCTTGGCTTCTTTTCCGTACGTCAAGAGATTTTCGAGGTACGCTCGGTAAGGGTAAGTATCCATGCTACTGCTGACCAGTTTGTTATTCATGTACAAATCCACATCGCTGAACAAGGAATGCATGAAATTGTTGACAGGAGCTACTCGGGCATCAGCTGCTGGATTGGTGTTGTCCGTTTTGGTTACTTTCACTTTCAAATACAAGTAACTGTTGTTGAGATCGATGTAATCTTCGGGTTGTCCTTTGATTTCAAACTCGATGGGAGCTGAATCCGTCAAAGAGGAGACGGGATGAAATTCGACCCATTGGGCTTCTTGCATGGTCATCATCGTGGGGGGCATGGCAAAGAGATCCAGTTCCGACTTGGAACAGGCACAAGATTCTTGGTGCATCATTTTTTCTTTGTTTTTTACTTTTAATAATCAAAAATGTCTAAGTCTCGAGAGGTTCTTTTTTTCTTCGTCTTTCTAACTTTAGAGGTACGGAGACTTTTGAAAGGGTGTCTTCGTCGTCGCTTTCTACCTTGTCCTTGCTGTGTCGTCAGGGAAGCAGGAATGTCAGACTCGGTACCGTTCAGAGCATTTATAGGACTTTCTCGTCGACCCAAAATCTCTTTACCCGTTTGAAGCAAGACATTTTTGCCTGCTCTCAAAAAAGCTTCTTTAGGGTTTTGTTTGTCAATGAGAACATTTTGAAGAAAATCTTTGCCGTGAGTCAATGCGGCATCTTTTAAGGCGTGCAATCCTCGTCTCACCATCGGTTTTAAAACAGGGACCACGGAACGAAAGGCTGATTTAAACATATCTCCTAAACCATGTCCTCGTTGTCGAGTGACTCCTTGGTACACAGGATACATCACTTTTTCAGTTGTTGGAGAATCGTTTTTGAAAATGGAGTTTCACTGTGACTTTCCCTTTGGTAAATGGAATATTTTGACCTAGTTCTCCTTTTATAGTAATGTTGACACTGTCGAAATACGACTTACTGACGGGTAAATAATGAGGATGCACAAATTCGCGGTGAACGTGATAGGTATTTCCACCTTCCTCGTCAGCGGTGACAGAATCCACTTTGAAAGGAATGACACGCAGTAACGGTACAGAGGTGTGTCCCACCACGTTGTACTCCACCACATCGGAGTACACAAACATCAAGTTGAGTCCTTGGTTCATTTCTACAGGGGATCGAAAATATTTTCCAAAAACTATGTTATCGGTTATGCCTGGTATTTCTTTTTTGTTTGGGAGCATCTTGAGGTCTCCACCTAAAATATCAAACAATTCAGGACAAAAGGTAATGGCTATCATTTTTTCCTTTGAAATATTTATCATGAGGCGACGAGCCACTTTATGGTACTCAAAGGTAACATTTTGTTTGACTTGATCCAGAGCTTTACCAAACACAACATTGAACCTGTTAGCAAGTGTAGTCACTAAATGTTGACCACTAAAATAATAACCTGCAGGAATGCTGAACGGATAGGTGGACCTCTTAGTTTTGGGGTCTGGTGTGTTAGTGTGACCTCGTACGTCTAAGGCTTTTTGCAATTGCTCGTCATGCACTTCTACTGTAAAAGTGTTTTGATTTTCGATGATGTTTTTGATTTGTGTCGGGTGTATTATTTCCACTAAAGCTACTTCCCAATGATCATCTTGATCCAAATGCATGGCTTGAGGTAATTTAGCCGTGTAACAGCACAACGTGTTCTTAGGAAACACCTCCATGGAACTGTCACTGGGTAACGTTAAGTAAAATTGGTTAATAGTGTTGTTCATAATTCCAATGTTGTTCTGTCCGAGGAGTCACTCGAGGTTAAAGGAGTGTCTAAAAGAGGATTGTGATTGGAAGGGTGACTGTCAGGAGAAGGACTAACGTTGGACGCAAGGCTCCCAATATTGTTACTGTTGTTCCCGTTGTAAGAGTATTTCAGGGAAGGATTGGGAAGAAGATACCCGATGCAACTGCTGAGTAAAATGGTCCACAATTGTTTGTCTCCTTGTTGCAAACTCAAATTAGCAATGGCTGCACCGATAACACAATACACCACAAATATTTGACAGATAAAGACGATTTGGGTTTTAGGGACACGTTCTCCACACCACACCCACAAGGGTTGCTTTTGTAAATCTTGCAGAGATGACGTGGGTGAAGGAGTAGTCACTGTGGTTGCTGAAGCTGTATTGAAGGGCATGATGGTCACTTCTTTTTATAGTCGATGACTTGGGCAGCGTCAATCCAAGAATCAAAACTAGGAGGATATCCTTTCCAACGTACTTTGACTTCTTTGACACGACGTTTTCCTACTTTACGAGTTCTTCGTTCGAGAATGCTTTCAATGTCGTACACGTCGACTTCTTTTTTGGTGACACGTTGTAACTCAGGCAAGTAAAACGTTCCTTTTAATACTTCTCCGTTCATGTCTTCCAATTTATAGACGGTAGGATGACGATCGCGCACTCGTCCAGTAACACGAAACAATTCGGTGGTCCAGTTGGGTAAGTAACCTTTGTCGAAAGTGCGTTTGGTTTTGCCAATGCGTACCCAATCTCCCGGGGTTAACACTTCTCTACCTTTCTTGGGGACAGCCCTCTTCCTTAGGGACGTACCAAACAGACGCTCAAAAACAGTTACTTCGTTGTCAGGTGTCACCTCTTGTGGGGAACGTCCAATGCTTCTATGGTAAGATTGATTGTAGGCTTGGACTAAGTGTGGTAAGACGTCGATGTACTTGAGAGTGGGTTGATGCGTAAAATATTTCCACATGCGTTCTTTCAAGGTACGTTGAAAACGTTCCACGATACTGTCTTTGGTTTCAGGATTTTCGGTGGTGAAAAAATGAATGTCACGTTTTTTTAATTCTCGTTGGAAAGCTTGAGCAGCAGAAGGTGTGACAGTTACAAAATCGTCCCCATTTTGCAACTTTAAGTCTCGATTCATCATTCTGAGACTTAACAAAAAATCGCTAACTCTCCATTCATCATTCTGAGACTTAATGATTTTTTGCAACTTTAAGTCTCCATTTATCATTCTGAGACTTAACAAAAAATTGCTAACCTAAATTTTGGCAATTGGCCATTTAGTGATTTTTGTCTTAATGATATGTGAACTATGTAATAGCAGAAATAAATAATATTATTCATTATTAAGTAATAGTTATTCATAAAAAATATTACCGTAACTTTTATGAAGAAGTTTGTTTATAAATAATAATGGAAGTGTAATTATATTCAATAAAGATGAATAAATAACTATCGTTAATAACAAGTAATTTGATAGTCTGTCCGGTATAAGGATACTGTGATAAGTATATGAGTAATACGTTGAGTAACCAATGTTTTTATTTTAACATAATATTTTAATAGAGGTGTTAAAACGTCGTTACTTATGTGTTTTATAAAATAAATTATCGTTTTACTCGTTACTAATTAAGTTATTTATACCTTATATGAGTTATTTTTATACATTTACTAGACATAATTATTTGTATATAATTATTACAAAAAATATACATCAAAAAATTACGGTAATATTTTTATGAATAACTATTTTTTTTTATAAAATAATATTACTCATATATAGTATGCCAAACCGGGGAAGATATTTAACGGCCGCCGACGAACAAGATATTGTTAAATCACGAGCTAATAAGAAGCCAATTGATGTAGCAAAACAATACGGGATTTCACTTACTCGTGTATATAAGATATGGAAGGATTTTAATCCTAATGAAAAGTTTATCGCAGGATATGTTGGAACTGAACGAGGAGCAAATTTAACGAGGTATATCTCTGATATAGAGAAAAAAAATGCAGAAAAAAGAATTGAGTATGAAGATAAATGTGAAAAATTAAAAGAATACGCTAAAGAAATAAAATTATTGGATGATGCTAGAAAAGAGGGTTATAATAAATTAATTACAAACCTTAGAGCTGTTGATTTACTAAAATCATTAGAGGAAGAAATCGGTAAAATTAAGATTAATCAAGAGGTTTATGACGCTTTAGCAAAGAAAAATAAATCACTTAATGAGCAAATTTCTAAACTTGAGAAAAGAGTAACACAAAAGGAGGAGAAACTTATTAAATTAGAAAAACCTAATATCACTGAGGTAAAATCTGAGATAAATAAAAAATCAGTTGAACAAATAATGTCAGAAAAATTATTGAAGAATCTCTAGGATTATGAAGATTACTAATTTAATTAATAATAATAATAATAAAAATATCAAAAATAGGGGGAAAGCACAAATAACTAGATTAACTCAGGAGAGATTGGTTAAATATTTTATCAAGTCCTACACGATATCTTGTCCGAGGGTCTGATAAATTTATCGTCACAAATCCATGTGGAGTGGCTTTAGCCACACTAAAGAAATTTTTAAATTGATTATGATCCATATCGCCACCGCACCAAGTTTGCCAAATATTTCTAAGAGTATGAGTATCAACTCCGTTAAATACACATAACAAATTGCAGTTATCTCTGATTACTTTTGGTATTTGAGTGTACCGTTGAGTTACATATATCACGTCGGTGTTTTTATGTCTACCTCTGGAAAATATTCTAGCAGGATTTTTTTGATTATCTAACATGATATCATCATATACGACTAAGTTGTTAATACTTCCGTCAATGGAGTCAATGCTAGGTGCCTCTTCGATATCGGTTATAAACTCGATAATATCATCGCCGTTAATTTCTCGCGCGGCATCATTAAAATCCTTTAATACTTCATAACATCGCTGATCATCTACACTCGGAGCAATCATATACAACTTATCCCACTTCATCCATCTCGTTATCAAATTAAGTAGCAATTGTGTCTTGCCGCATCCAGATGGTCCGATGATAATCGCGCGAATAGAGTTTGGTAACATTGATTGGTGTCTAATAGGTTCTCGTCGTCTTGTAGCTGAATAATCAATTACATTCATACTGTTATATATATAATTATGGATTTATATTGTGTGAAGTGTAGGACGCGTACTGGCACAAATGACTTGACGACTATTACAACGAAAAATAATCGATCAGCGCTTTCTGGTAAGTGTGTAAAATGTAATACAAAGAAATTTAGATTTATTTCCAAGGCTTTAAAAAAAAAAGAGGGGGTGATATTGCAGCCAAATTGACAAAACTCCCAGGAACACCGTGGGCAAAGTATCCAGGAGAAAAGCACCTTCCAGGATATAGCTACTGTGGACCGGGAACACGATTAGATATCAGACTTGATGATCAAAATCTACCCAAACCCGGTGAATATCCAATAAACGCTATTGATAAAGCTTGTCACCTTCATGATGTTGCTTATAAAAGCAGCAATTTACAACATAGACATCTAGCAGATGTGAAATTAATTCATGCATTAAATGCTATTTCTGATAAATCCTTCAAAGAAAAGTTGGCTTCGTGGTTGGTAAAATCTGCTATGAAGGGTAAACTGATGTTAGGTGCTGGTAATTAAAACGCTAGCATTTTAATATGGAATCTATTTATTACTCACCTACTGGCTACTGGAAAGGTTACGCAGCAATTAAAAAACTCGCTAGTGCCGCATCAGTGAAATATAAAACCGCGAAAGATTGGTTATCCAAACAGGCGTTATGGCAAATTTATCTTCCGGGTCCTAAAAAAATTAATTATTCTCATTTTGATGTTTTTGTACCAAATGAAGTTCATCAAGCCGATATATTATTTCTTCCTCATGATAACGGTTACAAATATGCATTAACTGTAGTTGATATCGCTAGTAGATATAAACAAGCAGAACCGCTAAGGACAAAATCAGCCATTGAAGTAGCTTCTGCATTTGAGAGGATTTATCGACGAGGTCCACTACATTGGCCAAATCTATTACAAGTTGATCCTGGTAAGGAATTTCAAGGTGTTGTTACATCTACGATGAAAGCTCATAACGTAACTATACGACGAGGACATACTGCAATACATCGCGATCAGGCAATTGTAGAGAGATTTAATAAAACTCTCGCTGAGCGATTATTTGGATATCAATACGCAAAAGAATTTCTTCAAGAAACTCGCTCTCGTGAATGGGTTTCAAGGTTACCAAAAGTAGTATCTGCGTTAAATAACGAAATAACTAGAATGATTGGCATCAAACCTAACATCGCAATAAAAAAAGAGTATGTACCTGGTATTAAAATTACAAATAATTCTTATATTAACCAACCAATTCTTAGTAACGTCACTGTAAGATATTTATATGAGCCAGGTGAACTCGAAGGTGGTGGCGCAAGAGCCACTGATCCTATTTGGAGTATCACTACACATAAAATATCATCGTCGACACGATCTTCTTCTAGACCAGCAATTTATAGATTAGATTCGTCCGCACCTCAGCGAGGATTTACACGCGAACAACTACAAGTTATTCCTGATGATACTCAATTACCACCACGAAAAATTAGTTAGAAATGCTAGCATGAGAATTACTTGTAATTCCACCAGCGTGACGTATATTACACGCGAGACATGTTAATCTCACATTACCAATAATATACCCTAAATTATTATCAATTTTATCCACAGTAAACTGATAACTATCTCTGGGATGAAATCTCCATCGTAGACAACAATTGCAAATGGCGCAATGATTATTTTGTTGCGTTTTCAATGATAAAATTAGTTTTGAGTTAATATTAAAATTTCTGTTTTTTTCCTTATCCTGTTGTCGATATCCAGATAATTTTTTCTCAACAATGTAAATATCAACATCAGAGCTATTCGCGTTATCTTCGATGATAACTCTTCTCAATTGATTTATTCGTCTAGCTCTAGATACTGCTAAATAAACTAAATTTGACCACTCGATACGATTATCTACAATCCATATAGTTGTATCTTCGATAGTTAATCCTTGTGATGAGTGTATTGTTGCGGCGTATCCTAGCATCCAAGGTGAATTTTCAGCCTGTAATGTATCTTCAACTACATCAATGTTAACCCATATAACTTCATTTAAGACTAATTTTTCTTCACCACCACCTGGAATTTCAACTTTAATATTTTGTTTTCTTGTATCACTCGGTCTGTAACATAATGGTACTTTTTCATTAGGAAATTTCTCTTTATGTATCTCAAATAATCGTCGTTGAATATCATCTCGAGTTATTTTCAAACTTGCAAATACTATATCGGTCGGTTTCCAAGATTCCCAAAAATCATCTTCCACTGTTTCATTAATAACTTCTCTAAGAACTCTACGTTGTTCATGATCAGGTTGCCGGCGGATTCTAGATTTTAAATCTTTTATTTTTTCATCCAGTGATCTATAATCATCTGTGATTTCTTCATAGTAATCAACGTTAGCTTTTAACCACTCATGAGGAGATTCTCCACAAAACGGTGGTGGTTGACCGTCATCTCCGCACATAATTATTTTAACGTTTTTCATACGTAACCAACTTAGAAATTGTTTTAACATATTTAATGGCACTGTACAAATTTCATCCCAAAGAATGTATAATGGGATAAATTTATTACCCATCCTTTCCGGAGTCCATTTATCACCTTTCCATCTAAAGAAACTGTGATAAGTTTTAGCTAGAATTCCTCGTTCTCTCAAGGATTTTGCTAGTTTATGAGAATGTGTTAGCGCTAATATACCAAAATCTTTATATAATCTTATAACTCTTTCAGTCTTTCCACTTCCACCACAACCATTTAAATAAATTATCTTATGGCGAGTTATTGGATCAAACACAGATGGTGCACTAGAAATTTCAGTTTTAATATTTTTGCGGTAACTATTAAGTATCTCAACATCTACATGATGATTATAGCCGTGTAATTTCTCTTTCTTAATTCTCCAAGTTCCCCAATTACCATTTCCTAAATACGGTGTAACCGCATCAATATGTTTCTTATGAAAATACATAGAATCAGTGGCAACTCTTACAGCAATATCTGGAAATCTATTTATCATCGAGAATAAATTAATACTTGTGTACGCTAACATGGAAGATCTTAAATGTGCATATTGAGCACTTTCTCCATCTATGTAAGTTATAACAGTACCGTATTCTTTCCCATTTGATAATAACGCTTTTCTACTCGTTACAAATCTATTAATGTTGGTAAGATGTTTAATAATAATTTGTTCCTCAATTGGATCAATTACTAATCTAGAAGAGGTTTTAGTATTATTAAATCTTCCACCTTGAGTAAACTTTCCGATGATTCTTCTTCCTAAATCTTTTGCTGATTTCTCTCTATCACGATATATTTGTTTAGCAGTTTCCATAATCTGCTCTTCGCTGTATTCTGGAAAATTCTTTTTTACTTTTTCAATTTCTCTATCTAAATCCGGTGTTGGTAACCAAACATCTTTTTGACTTCCATAACTTATTATTGCTTCGCTAACAGTTAATGATGTTAACATACCACTATCTAGCATATATCGTAGCAATACTATTGGCATCCACATTTTCTCAGACATATGTTTACCAAGCCATAAATAACTACAGGGATGTAATCCATCGCTAGAACTACTAGCAGTTCTAAATTGAAAATTTCCAATTTTAGCAAACCCTGGTAAATCAAAATCAGGTAAACTTCCATTTATGGCAACTCGTGTCATTTCATGTGTTGGGTGTCCAAAACGTTTAAAGTATTCAGAACACTCTCCCATCCCTAAAAACCCTCCAGGATAACTGGCGCTCATATCAGCGGAAATTAAATGACCAATATCGTATTTAGTATTCCACAATCCTCCATGTCCGTACTCAACACAACTTAATTTCACGTCCTCCAGATACATTTTAGGAGTTTTTCTCCAAGAATTCTTTTCACGGGCATAATGAGCAGCCACGGATGATACCGTAAAAGAGTTACATAATATGTTTTCATCAAAGTTTTCTACAAAATTCTTTGTAACATTTCTCATACGATTATTTAATTCTTCAGTTCGGTATAATTCTCCATTAGTTTTTACAAATTGGTCAAATCCCATTTCAGGATCTTCATCGCTCTTAAATAACCACACTGAAGTTGGATCATCTTTATGTACCGCCGCAATTGCGTCAAATATATTTCCGGAATATTCATTTATATATTTTATAACCTTTGATGGTGGAAACTCAGTAATACCAGAATTCCAGGCGTGCCCGTTGTGATCGATAATTTCAATTGGTACTTTAGTTGACTTATATTTACAATCTTTTAATATTTCTCCTGTTAATGATTTTACAATAATTGGGTATCTTAAAGATGTTTCTAACTTAGCAACATCGCTAATTGATGCTCCGCCCTTTTCCGTCATCATCCCCCAACTCATTATCTTTTCTTCTCGTTGTTTAGTTAATCCGTTTCCTCGTAAAGAATTTTTAAAATGTTCCATAACTCGCTCTGCAACGCAATTCAAATTACTTTGTAATTCTGATGATGATTTTCTCATTGGATACATTCTATCGTGATCAATATCTGTATGAATTCTATATAACCCGTACATCACAACAGTTACAGGGTAGCTTCTATTATAATAATGGCTATCAATTCCAACTAATAATCCAGGATTCATATCGCTACTAAATACTACATTTTTACCATCTTTCATTACTGGATTATAGTTATCCCGGATAATCCATCTGCCTGGATTATTTCCTTCTCCTTCTTCCCATTTTATCCATTTAATTCTGCAATAATATCTGTAATTACCAAGTAATGATGTTATATTCATTGCGCGAACTTCATCTATTGTGCCGTCATAAAATTTATCATTGATCACTGTTTGTAAACTTGTGAACATATATTCAGCTCCATCACAGCGAAATTCTTTTATAGCAAGTTTTCTTAGTTTTTTGAGGTCTTTTCTATCAAGTCCTCGCAGTGAAAATCCAGATCTCGCATCAAGTGAGAAATAATGTTTACTTAATACTGTCATTGGTATACAATTATACTATATACAATAATATTTTACATTTAAATGAAAAAAATAATTAAAATATATATTATATATGAATACGAAACTCGATATAACCAACGGAAAAAATACGTGTAATTGGTTACCCATCGGTAGTAAAATAAAATGTCAACGAAATTGCGTCGGAGATTATTGTTATACTCATAATAGAAATATTAAACGCGGAAGTATAGGGCCAAGACCTTGTATCGTATGTGGTATTGGGGTAAGAGGTAAAGTTGAATTATGTGCGAATCACCATGCCGCAAATTATAGAACAATAAAATTATATTACGACACACATCAACATGTAAAACACCGCGGAGATGTTATTCAAACCCCGGAAGATTATCTAAAGAAGTTAAATATACATTTCCAATTAAATAAAGAAATTCCCGTATAATATATAATGACGAACGAATACCGCTCGCACCCGATCTACGTTGATTACGAAGCTTCGTCTGATGGAATTGTTAGACATAAGCGATTAAGAAAAAAAATTGGGACTGTTAGTAATATGGGATATTTATGCATTTGTATACCTCTTGGAGGAAAAAAGATAAAGAATTATCAAGCCCACAGATTTATTGTGGAAGTGTTTATTGGAAAAATTCCTGATGGATACGTGGTGGATCATATCGATAGAAATAAGTTAAATAATCGTGTCGATAATTTGAGGATTGTAACACAACGAGAAAATTGTCTTAATAAAAAGTTATGTCAAAACAAAAACTATAAACCAAAACCAATCACCGCGACAGAATTGGGAAATTCTAGTAATTTTATCACAGATTTTCCATCTATAAGTTCAGCCGCTAAGTATTTTAATATTGATCCCTCTTCGATAAAAAAAGTGGCTGATGGTATTATAACATCATCATATTCTAATAAATTCAATTGTAAAATTTCATTCGAATATACGTAAAAAAATATTTACAGAAATTCTAAAAATAATTACAAAGCATTTCTTACATATAACTATTATCAAATTGCTCAGCAAACTGAGCTATATTTTTTTCTTCCTCAAATACCTCCCCGATGGTTTTTAATAGCGGATTTAATATTCTACCAATTTCAACAAGTTCATTAAACAAATTACCAAAATCTTTTAGATTTTTCTTAAGATAATAAATTATTATATTACGTTGTCGTATCAATGTTTTAACAACACGATACTCTGATCGATAAGTTGGATAACCCTTAGCGGCTGCAGATTCAATTTTACGAAATTCATCTACAAGATAGTCAGCGGACCAATATTTGATATTTTTTTTCTGCTACTATTGCAGCGATTTCCGGGATTGTGTTAACACGGTTAAGTTGCGTTACGATATCGTTAACGATCGATTGGTTCATTATATAAAATCTTTTTAAGATTTTTTAATCTAAATTAAAAAAATATATTTTAGGTGAAAAAGTCTACGAGAATTAACATTGAAAATCGACTACTTTACCCTACGGAATTTGTTGCTAGTTTTTGTTAAAAATATGTCAAAAAAGGTGAAAAATCTCATAAAATCAGTAAATTTGTTGAAAATTATGAAAAAATTATGAAAAATTTAGTTTTAGGTGAAAAAGTCTACGAGAATTAACATGGGAAATCGACTACTTTACCCTATTTTTCTATACTGCAAAGTGATGAAAACATGTCAAAAATGATGTAAAACCAGTGAAAAATGACTCAAAAACAGCAAAAATTATATAAAATTTAATAATTTTATAAAAAAATAAAATAAAAAAAAATATTATAATTATTACAATTGCAGCTGTAAAATATAAAATATAACATAAAATAATTCCTAACAGCTTTTTCCTATGGAAATTAACATTGAAAATCGACCACTTTACCCTACAAATCTCAAAGAGATTTTTACGGCGATTATTGATGTTTTTTGTTGAATAATAGCACAAAATCAATAAAAATATCATAAAAATGTGAAAATATGTGAAAATTATTGAAATTTAAGCATAAAATAATTCCTAACAGCTTTTTCCTATGGAAATTAACATTGAAAATCGACCACTTTACCCTACGGTTTTATGCCACAAGTTGATAAAAATGTGTGGAAAATGACTAAAAATGACTCAAAAACAGCAAAAATTACATAAATTTGATAAAAATAAAATAAAAAAAAATAAATTAATAACAGCTTTCAAAATTCAAAGAATTTTTTAAATTGAAAACACTAATGTTTTTTATAATAATGGTTAATGAATCATTAACAACGAGATTAGCTAGAGAAAGGCTTAACGCTCTTAAGAAAATATTACCTCTTCGTGATCGTGTACGAGAAAAACTTCAACAGCGACAATTACTTCAGACTGATTTTTCTGAGGATACAGAACAACTCTTCAAACCTATTGTTAGTGCAACTGAGGGTGTGAAAACAGCTACTGAACGAGCTATTTACGGAGATATCCCGGCCGAAGGAAAACTAGAAGAGAGGCCTCTTCTCCCTGTGTTTGAGAAAATAGCAAAACGAACTAAACAAACAAAAAAATCATTAAAAACACTTCCTGGTGATATAATAACTACTGCAAGACAACAAGAACAAGAACAACAACTTCAGGAAGCTGAGGAAGCACACACAAGACGACAAGAACAACTAGAACAACTACTTCAGGAACAAATTGAACAACAACAACGAGAACAACAAGAACAAGAACTTCAGGAAGAAGAGAAGAAAAGAAGAGAGGATTATCCCCCTGAAAATTTATTTACAGATAGGGCGATAAGAACATTCAAAAGTTTTTCAACCGCTGATTTAGCTAAATTTGTTAAAGCTAATGAAAAAAAGAAACACAGAAATATATATTTAAAAGATCAGAAAGCTAAAGATTTTATAAAAGGTAAACTCCTTTGGGCAACTAAGGTATTTTTAGCATCCGTTGGAAGAAATAAAATCACCACTGATATAAAACCTCAATATAACCAATTTCTAGCTATATATAATGAAGTAGCGACTGCACCACCAGCATACACAGCAGACCCAATTCCTGAAAAAATAGAAATAATGGCGGAGGCTGGGGAAGGTGCAACTGGTATTACTAAAAAAACAGGCAGTGGCTTTAGAAACTCTTCGAGTGGAAATACAAGTATTTCTTGTCCTATGGATTTTCACACTAGTGTAACATGTCCTGGTAATATTCTTAGCGATATAGCACGATTAGAAGTACTCGTAGGAGGAAAACGAGCCGGGAATAATTCACCAGAAATAATCAATGAAGCTGCTGATATCTGTAGGCGATTATTTCAAGGTGGTATCATGGATATTACAACATATAGAGATTTCATTGAAGAGTTAGTAGAAAATTCTACGAATTTTCATCATGGTTATCATAGCGACTAAAATGTTTCACATTTTGAAAATAGCATTTGTAGAATCACAAATGATTCTCTATATAGAGAATGATCATACACTACAACCATGATAAACCAACTAGCGTCTACGTGGTAAACTCAAGATTACCAAAATACCGAGCATACTATGGAGATGGTCTCGGTAATACTATAATGGGATTATTTTCAAGAATGGCTCCAAAAGTGGCTCCGCTAGCAAAACAACTATCAATGAAAGCAATTGATGTTATTCGAGATAAAGGTATTAACACTGTTGGCGATCTTGCTAGTAAGGCATTTTCAGCCGCAAGGGATAAACTAACAACACTAGTTCGACGAAGAATTTCAAAACCTAGAAATATTAACACAAGCGTTTTACCATCTACCACGGTAATGCCGGCTCAAGTTAGTAAAATAATAAATAACGCAGTAGATGAAAAACTACAATCGTTAATAAATTCATCTGATAATATAACAGCAAATATGATAGCGGGAAGTGGCTACAAACAACGACGCCGGTAAAATGCTAAGTGGAAATGCTAGCATTTCTAGTTATATTTATTTTGATAGGATTTCCAATTATTATAGTTATTGAAATACCTGTGTTTTCAACCTGATTCTCTGAGTCAATGACGGAGTCATTGATGACGGAGTCATTGATTTCACCAGAATTTTCTGAGTTTTCATCAGTAGAAATGTTAGCATTTCCAATACCGGTATTTCTAGTTATAGTTATTGAAATATTTATATTAGAAAATACTTTAGTATTTTCAATCTGATCTTCGTTATCATCAGTGGAAATATTAGCATTTCTAGTAGGAATTGTTTTCGTTATTAACATTATTATAAACTGAATTTCTAAAATAATTATTTTTTTTATGATAACTGATTTTTTAGTCAAGTAGTCGATGAAAATCCAAGCATTAGAAATACTAAAGCATTTCTGATTTAGACCAACGGGTATATAATAAAAAATGTTCAAACAAAACCCTGATGTTGCATTTGACATGGAAGCCCCAGTACTTAAAGATACCTCTGTACGTGATTATCAATTTTTTGCTTATCACGCAGTACAACCTAATCTTCGCGGAAGAATTGAACTTCAAGTTCATGATACCAGTAAATACTTTTTACCCGCTGAAGCTTTTATTGAAGTTGAAGGTGAACTTATACACGCGGATGATACACTATATGTAAATGATAATGTTGTTCGAGTTGGTTTTGTTAACAATGGCATCATGGCATTATTTGAAAGTGCTAGATATCTCATTGATGGAAAAGAAATAGAATCTATTGAACGCGAGGTTGATGTAGCAACAACAATAATTGGATTAGCAAGATATTCTGATGATTATACTAGATCAGCTGGTCCGTCTATGATGTTTTCTAAGGATATTACTGATAACGCTGAGCACATTCAGAATATTAAAATACGTACTGCAGCAGCTACTGCAGAGGTACAACCTGATACCCCTGGACATAGAGATAGACCAGCTGCTGCCTTTGATATTCTCGGAAGTGTTAATCCTAACTATAATCTAGGATTTGCAACACGAAAAGCAACATTACAGGGACAACGTCGAAGTTTTTCATGTGCGATTCCGCTCCATCACATATTTGGATTTTGCAGAAACGTCAGAAAAGTTATCTATGGAGTAAAGCATACTGTAGCTCTAATGAGAAGAGGTACTGATGATGCTGCAATCTGGCGCGCTGCTGGTACTGATCCTGGTAAAGTCATTTTATCAAAACTAACATTGTGGATGCCGGTGTTGACTCCATCGTTGTCAACAGAACCGAAGTTACTGTCATTTATGGATCAAGGAGGAAAGAGATTATTAAGTTGGTTGTCAACATCTATAGATACTATGGATTCTAATATTGATGGTACACTTACATGGCACATGGCATCAAAACAGGGTATTTCAGCCCCACGTCACATATTTGTTGCGCTACAGGATACTACGCGATTAAATAATCAAGAACGTTCCCACATGATATTTGATCAAATCGGATGTAATGAAGTCTCGTTGAAAATAAACGGACAACAAGAACCAACCGAGGATATACAACTTAACTATGGAAACAACCACATTGCACGAGTTTATCATCGGTTGCTGTCATATATGGGACGTGATCAAAATGTTGATACTGGTCTACAAATATCACAGTTGGATTTTAGAAGTTTATACCCAATTTATTACTTTTCACTGGAACATCTTGACTTAGTAAGACAGTCCGTCGTTGATATACACTTCCGAGCTCGTGTAACACGACCTGTTGGTGCTGCTCCTGTTGGTATTGTTAATTATAGAGCAGTTGCTGTTATTCTAAGTGATAAATCAATGATACTCGAGGGTGCTGGTGGACGAATGAGATTGGTAGATGCACCAGTGGAAAATCTGTAGATTTTCTAATTTAGAATCAATCTGTTTTGTATAATGTCGTATAGTAATATCAATGTTACGTTGACACCTGGTCAGATAAAAAAGTTACAATCAAAATCAGCTAAGCAATGTGGAACCACAATAACGCTGAAACTTAATCAAATGAATGGTGGAGGGAATAAACTATCACTGACGAAAACTCAAATTAATCATTTTAATAAATCATTGAAAGAAAAAAAAGGAATTCAAATTACTCTTTCTGCAAACGCGATCCGTAACATGGAAAAAACTGGCGGAATATTCCCGCTGTTAGGGTTGATTCCAGGGTTGATTGCCGCAGCTGCTCCAGCAATAGCAAAGGCGGCAGCGTTAGGAGCTGTTGGTACCGCAGCAGGAATTGCACTAAAGAAAGCAACTGGAAATGGTTATAAAAAAAAGGGAAAGGGTCTAAGACTACCAGGAACCCCAACGTGGTACAAGGGAAGTGGTCTTCGAATTCCAGGAACGGTTTGATGGTTCCGATGTCCAATTTTGATTTAATTGATGCCGCTAAAAAACTCGCGATTAAAAACTTTAGAGGTGTTTTTATGAAAGATCAGTTACCAACACAACCAAATGATGTTGAAACCGGTATTATTAATCTAGATAACAGCTCTGGACCTGGAACTCACTGGGTTGCATATGCTATTGATCCACGCGGGATTATTTATTTTGACTCATATGGATTAGCGCCGCCGAAAGAATTTATCAATTATATTAAGAAATTTAAAAGATTTCCAATTTGGTATTCCACGTTACCAACACAAACAATGCTTGACCCACCTATATGTGGCAATGAAGTATTAAATGTACTTGATGCTATTTCAAAGGAATCTTTAAAACCACCCCATATAGTAGTGAATGAGTATACTAGCGGTCAATGGATTAAAAATCCATGATTAAAAATCTTTCAGATTTTAGATGATAAATAGCATTTGAAAAACACTAGTGTTTTTATAATAATGATTGATATTTGGGGACGATCTTTATCATCACTAAAGAAACCTGATGGTGAAGTTGGAACTTTTGATAATAAAGATATTAAAAAACTAATCGAAGATGAAATATCTGAAATATTAAACCTAGCAAATATTGATCCTGGTGAAATAGTTGTATTTCAAGATCGTCAGGGTAAATTAAAAAGTAGTAATATTTCTCTTAATGATATTTTAGTCAAACAACGAGACGCAGCAGATGATACTATTGCGTTATTTTCTGATGGGGGTAAACTCAAACCAGGTGTACTTGTTTCAACGATTACAGATAAATTAGCAACATATGATAACACAGTGGATTCATTGAAATCACTTAATGATAAATATAATGATCATATAGTTGTATTTGATCAGTTTACTGAAACACAAAGAAATACAATTGACAAAATTGATGAACCCATACTAGAATTTTTTGGAAATCCACCAGTAGCCACACCACCACTCACCACGATAAAAGATTCTATTGTGGAACTAGTAGCTCTTCAATCTGAATATGATAAACACGTGAGACAGTTTTCAACGCTTCGTAAAAATATTATTGAAAAGTTTATTATAACCCCGTTTGATAAAATTGAAATAACCCTTCCTAATATTAAAAAATCCATCGATGAACTTAAAGAATTCAACAATGCAATGAGGGGTGATGCAACGAGGATGATAAGTATTGTTGAAAAAACAAAAATTCCTCATGATAAATCTATCGTCAACAACGTAGTATACACGATTCAACACGGATCATTTATGTGGACTCCAATAAACAAAACAACATTTTAAATATAACCGCAGCAGTCAAAGGTATTTATCGATTAACAATAGTATCACCGAATCAGTTTAATATATCAACATCGAGTTCATCTGGGGTCAATAATACGATATCAACGATCATCGACAAGGATACAACTGAACAATTCACGATAACGACCACAGATGGAAATCTAGTCAGGGTTTCAGTAACGTGGTATGTAGAATTTGTAGTGGATTTAAGTAAACAATTAAACTAAAAACGCTAGCGTTTTGGATTTCGTAATTGAAAATGCTAGCGCTAGAAATATAAATGACGACTCAAATGATTCCATCATCTAATCAATATCGCTATGATCAGGTTAGAGAATTTCAAACTAAACTCAGCTCTCTCTGTGAAGAGTATCAAATAAAAATAAAAAAATACCAACGAAGAATAACCGCAGTTGATATCACCGTGTACTCGGTGTCTGGAGTAATCACTGCTGCTGGAATAATACTATCTTCAGTGGCCATGATTGCTCCGGTTGTAGTTCCAATAGCTATTTCCGCTGTGGCTACAATTGCTGGTATATTAACTGGGATCACAAAAAAACTATCATCGTGTAGCCAGAGTAAACTACACAGTTATGTAATTAAATTTCATATTGCATCTGCTGGTTATTCACAATTATCCTCGTTGATATCATCGTCATTGGATGACACAACAATATCAGATAGCGAATTTTCAACGATGGCGAACTTGTATAAATCAATAATGCTAAAATTAGAGCAGAACAATAATAATAATGTCGTCGCTAGAACTACTTCAACAAATAGTAACAAATACAACACCAATGAAAACAAGCATGATATCAGTAACCTCAACAAATCCTGAATTCACTGTGAGTTTCCCAAGTCCCGTTCCGGTGAGCGAGATCGCGCTAGCAAAACTACGAGTATATCATAGCTGGCCTAATATCAGATCTGTAGCATTTGGTGGTCAACAACCAAATAATTCCTTGGTGTTTGCAAACAAGAATCGTGAAGATGGAACTCCAGACTGGCAGGTTGTTTCTATACCAACTGGGTCATATCAAATTGAACAAATTAATACTGAATTTCAACGCAGAATTAAATCTATCACTGGAAAAGAATCAAAAATCGCTATAACAGTTCATGAACCAACTCTATCATCTGCTATTGAGATTAATTCCCCTGGGTATATTGTAGATATTTACCAGAGTTCTATAAGATCAGTGTTAGGATGGCCCGAATTACCACCAGGTAACTTACGACAAATCCTTAGACACAATAACGATATAGATGGTGGTGGTAGACATATTGCTCCAAACAATGTAAATATATCATCAGTGATATCATTAAATTTAGTGTGTGACGTTATTGAAGGAAGTTATCAAATAGATCTCGAGAAATCAAATCAAGCGCAACAAGGATATATTTTATACTCTTTTGCACCAACAGCTCCTCCAGGATTTCTAATTATTGAAAACCCAATTAATCCAGTCTATATGCGATGTTATAATAATTTGTTAACGAGAATTAATTTCAAACTCACCGACCAATCTAATAATTTAATTGATCTACGAGGTGAAGTTTTACAAATTAGTTTATTTGTAAAATCATTTTAGGATTTTGAAGTGAACAAATTTTGATTTATCCGTGGTGATTTCATAAACGAAGCAGCTTTTTTTTTTGTAAAATCTTAAAGATTTTGAAGTACTTTTTCTGCTATTACATAGTTCACATATCATTAAGACAAAAATCACTAAATGGCCAATTGCCAAAATTTAGGTTAGCAATTTTTTGTTAAGTCTCAGAATGATAAATGGAGACTTAAAGTTGCAAAAAATCATTAAGTCTCAGAATGATGAATGGAGAGTTAGCGATTTTTTGTTAAGTCTCAGAATGATGAATGGAGACTTAAAGTTGCAAAATGGGGACGATTTTGTAACTGTCACACCTTCTGCTGCTGCTTGGTTCAGAAATTCGGTACCTTTGTCGGTTTGCCATCGAAGAGGGTGACGACCACTTTGTTTTAGCACCAGTTGCAAAGCTCGTACTAACTCTCCGCTCGATTTGGATGTCAATGGTACGACCCAGGCAAATTTAGAAAAGACGTCGATGACACAAAACAAATATTTGTAGCCACGATTGTAGGTGGCTAAATGAGAGACATCAGCTAAATCGGCTTGCCATTGATGATCGATACCTTCCACTTGAGTGCGACTTCTGAGAAATTTTCGTCGAATGGGTTTGTGTAAAGTGTACGTCGCTTGTTCTTGTAACCATCGTTGTACTGCTGGTAAACTGAGCTTTTTCAGGCGAGTTTTGGCAGCACGATACAATTTCTGAATGCCTCCGTAACCTGCAGGGTGAGCTGGATCGTAGTAAATGCTGGCTAATACCTTCTCCATGGTTTTTGTTAATAAGGTACCCACTCTTCGATGATATTGCTTTGGGTGGGACGCAATGCGGGTTGTTTGGAAACGGTTTTACGTGTCCGATGTGCCACAGGAGTTGACGTCGAGGGTACTGGTGGTGGTGGTGGCGGAGGTAATGGGATAGCTTCTTTGGTCTTCTTTTCTTTTCTCACTTCTGGTTTCCTTTCTTTCTTTTTCACATCTGTCGAAGAAGGAGTAGCCATCATCTTTTTAACCCAAGTTTTGAGTTCTTCTCGTGGGGGAGTGGGGGAAGGGGTTAACAAGGAAGCGGCAATCTTACTCGGAATGGGAGTGGTAGTAGGTGTTTGAAAGAGATCATGGGGTTCTTCTTCCTTGGGTAATGGTGGGGTGACGTCTGTTTTAACCACTGTAGAGGGCGAGGGTGACGGACTATTCATTAGAGCCTTAAAATCGGACAAAGTGGGTTGAGCTGTTTGTTCCACAGCTTTCTGATGAAAGAGTTGTAGCCGTTTCAAGAGTTGACCGTACTTTTGTGATTTTTCGGTTTCGGATAAATCGTGGCGATGGATCAAGGATTGCAATTCGTGTTGTAATTGCGACATCTCAGCCAAATTGGGATTGGGTGGTAAATGGGGGGTTCGTTGTTCTTGCCAATGATGGTATTCCATCCATCGTTTGTAAGGAACCAAAGTTAGTTTTCGTCCTTCCATGGGCTTTCAAAGGTTATGTCTGAGATTGTGGTGCTCCATAGGGTCCTTTTATCTTCTACCCTTCCCTTGAGTCATCCCTTGTATCAAACCTGGCAACACACCGGTTAGCACATTTTGCGCTAATCCTCCCAACAAAGGAGCAAGAATGGGTAAAAATCCCCCGCGTTGCACCAACATCTTTTTCTTTTGACGGACGGATATTTTCTTTTGGACCATTTGACGAAGAACGTTTCGATGTTTGGCGAAGCATTTTTTCTGGTGTGGAGACAAAGGTATCGTGCCTTTCAAAACATTCAAACAACATTCACACACGGTATCGATGACATCTTTGGAGGCCGTTTTAATGATTTGTTTTCGCATGGGCGGAGAGGCTTTGGACAGGACGGACAACATGTCTCCGTGTTTGGCTAAACGAGGAGGTAGTCCTTTCCTTTTCTTTCCTTTGTGGAGTGAATAAGAATGTTTTTTGCGAGGTGACATCTTTGCTTGTTCGTTCCAGAAATACACTGACGTCAAAGACTTGGTACACACCCTCTTTTATCTTCTTTTTCTATTGGCTTCTCAAAAAGGCAGCGGCATGCCTCGCTAAATCCTCAAAAGCAGGGCTAAAGATGCCAGTTCGGTTATTAGCTGAATTGATAAATTTTGTTATTAAAGATCCTCCCCTTTGGTGACTTCTCTTTTTCTTTTGACGTTTGGGTATTTTCTTTTGTGTCCTTTGACGAAGAACGTGTCGATGTTTGGCTAAACGTCCTTTCCTTTTCTTTCCTTTGTGGAGTGTAGAAAAATGTTTTCTGCGAGGTGCCATCTTTGCTTGTTCGTTTCACAATGCCACTAGTGTCAATGACTTGGTATACACTCTCTTTTATTTACTTTTTTGGGAACTATCGCTTCGTCAAAAAGGTAACAATGTGTTTCCCAAAATTGTCAAAGGATCCTCCTTTTTGGTGTCTCTTCTTTTTCTTTAAAGGTCTACGCCTTTGGAGGGAAGGACGTTGATGTTTGGTTTTAAAGCTTTTGGTGAGATGACGAGATTGTCTTGTTCCTTTTCCTTTTTGGACAGCAGAACGACAAGGGTAGTGGTGGTGGTGTGCATGTTTTTGAGGAAGCATCCTTGAGTGTTCAGCATCAGCACAGAAAAAATACTGATTGACGTCGTGGTCCTCAAGTCATATTTTTATACTGGAATGCGACGCCACTGATTATCTTTCCGTCGTATCAACTTCATGGCAGGTAACACACGTCGTGAAGGAGTTCGCAATGGACTCAATCGGGACAGTTCTTGTTTGGACAAATCTAGTAAACTCTTTAACATGCCAGATCTTTCTTGGAATTTGACTTTCGGGGCAGGTACTTTGTGAGCAGCTGCTACTGCCGCTAATGTGGACGAGGGTGTCACCGGTGGAGGAGACGTTTTGGGAGACGCAGATTTCCAATGTTTCATCAAATTAGGAAAAACGGGTGTCAAATTGGGTTTGGCTGGCATCACCCGCAACGGAGAAGTGGCAGCACCTGAGGCTACTGGCAACGTAGTCCCTGCCAAACGTCCTTGTAGATCTTTTCTTACAGGTCGTGGTTGACGAAGATAAGGTTGCGTCCTGGCCGAAGTGCCTCTTTTGCGGGTGACCGCTTTTTTCTGTGGACTTTTCTTTTTCTGTGTTTTGGTCTTGGTACCCTTATTCTTTTTCTTAGGGGCTTGTTTGACTTTTTTTGTTTTCTTGGGGTGAACTTTGGGAGTATTGGGATCCCATTTTAAAAGGGAACGAATGATGACACCTCCTAGAGAACCACTACCTCCAGGTTTCAATATGATTTGCTTTTTGGTGTGAGAGTCAATGCGAGGATTGGCCAGTTGCGTCAAGGCTACTTTGTTTCTGTCAAAAAAGCGTTTGGTTTGATGTGGAATGTGAATGATGCCTTGCAGTATTTGACGTGCTGTCACCGTAAACCATCGTAAGACTTCTTTGAGACTGGCTTCTAAGACGTGAGCACGTATTTGTGGATTTTTTTCGCGACTGATGCCGTACAAGGCACGAATCAATTTGATGGGAAGATGAGACTGAAGGGACGTCATGTTGACGATGTATGAGACAAGGTCAAAGTAACCCAAGGTTTTTATAGATTTTTTTTAGTGCTTCATAGTGTTATGTCGACGAGGAGGACGTGTACACGACAGGTCCTCCGTCTTGACACCAGTCGTGAAACAAATCGGTACGAAATCGCAAATAATCAGGGGTAGTGGGTTTTAAATCCACGAGTAAATAGGCGTGTGGCGTTTGAGTGGCATCATCGTACGCATGAGTCAGCCAAGGTGTTCCTAACTGTTTGGCTAAAACTTGCACTTGTGATTTATCTCGAGGACTTTTAAACAAGACCACGTAATGAGCATTGAGACTAATGGTACGATGGGCTTTACTTTGTTGAAATAAATTTTGTGTAATGTAAATGACACTGGCATTACGATGATGCCCTTTACGTGTAAACCACAGTTTAATTTCTTCTTCGTCTTCTCCTAACATGTCGTCAAAAATGACCCAATGAGTTTGACTAGGGTCAGACACGATCCCCTCGTCTTCTTTAGGAATGCCTGCTACAAACACAATGGAATCACCTTGACTTTCTTGCAAGAGGCTGTATGCCGATTGCCACTCTTTGAAACACCACACGATGCGTTGAGGTGGACGATCGATCAAATGATGTTTATGTTCGATCAAACGTTTGACAAATTCGGTTTTGCCTGAACCGCTCGGTCCAGCAATTAACATGTTAAAAGGATGACGAAGATACAAGGCTTTCCAACTAGCCTGATCTAAGTGTTCGTCAATGACTTTGAATGTCGAGGAGGAAGGAGTAGTAGAAAGAGCAGAGTGAGCCATAGTCGTGTAGTGGTATGACACTATTGACACAAAAACAGACAAGACAAGAGGTTTTTATACTTTTTTTCAAGACACGTTTATTTCAATGCATGTTTTAAATTCGAACAACACGAAAGACAAGTATACATAAAAGCCAAATGGATAAAAACAGGGATAAAATACATAGGGAAGCGATCAAAGTGGCATATAAACAAGTCACTGTACAACATTGTTTGGGTAACCAAGGTGTCCTAGAGGTAGTGTGTAATGTTCTTATAGTCTCCTCTACATGAGGTATAGTCACATAGGTGTCTTCTCGAAAGAGTTTTTGTGGGGGAATGTCCATGACAGTTCTGTCTTGAACAGAGGGATTGTCTTCGGTGACAGATTCTTTTTCTTCTTCTTCTTCTGGTACTGTCACTAACACAGGATTAAAAGTGACTTTTCTCACTCGACGATGAATTTTAGGAACACAACGCTTGGGCATAATGGGATGCTTCGTTTGTCCAAGCCTCAAAATCCCAACTTTTCCAGTGACGTACATCTGTCCAATGAGGGTGTAAATCACAAGCTACACACACATCTTCGTACACTGCTTCCGTACGTAAAAGTTGACGAATCTTTTTTTCTTGGAGAGGTCGAGACGTATCCAGATGAAAGCGTAAGGCTTTGAACAGAATAAGTCTCTCGTGGACATTTAAAGGAGTCACCATACTGTCTTTTTTTTTTGATAGGTAGTGTTCGTAAAGTGTCCACAAGGAATCAACAGGTAAACGAAATCCTAGAAAGCAAGTCACTAAAACACACACTACACGTCGACCCCAATTCATAGGGTATAGTTCTTGTAATAAGTGTTCGTAATCTTTCACCGTGTGAATCTTCTCATTGATATCCTTCCACGGAATCTGTTGGATCACAACTGATAAAGGTTGTGGCATGGCCGTTCTCTTTTATACTTCTTTAGGTCGAAGACTATCAGTGTATATTCAACACAGAATTAAACACAGAATTAAATTTGCTCAAAAAGCGAAAGTGATTAATATAACGTGTAATTTCGTCCCACTGCCATTCAGGGTAACGGTCAAGAAGGATCAAAACATCTTCAGATGTAAACGTACTAAATTGGAAACAGAGCAAAAAAATACCCTTGATCCAGAGAAATCTAATACGTTGGTTAATTTTTGTCACTTGCCTCTTGTGAATTTCACGACACAAAAGTTCTACAGTCACCCATTGAGATTTTTCTTTAGCAAGACCCTGCCAAACGTCCTTGTAGATCTTCTCTTGCAATTCGTGTGGTAATCCTTGAATATTATGTTTTAGAGAGGGTTTATATACTGGTCTAGGTGTGTTACACGACATGGAGTAGTAGTGTCACTTCCAATCACTAGGTCCCACTAAAGGTAGGTATTGACAATTCGGAGACCATCGAGCATGTTCCAAGTAAGCGGAATCTTTCTGTTCCCACTCGTAAATGGATACACCACAACTGAAACACTTGACTTTATCCCCTTCGCCCAAGTAGAAAAATCCGGCTCTGGCTAATTCTTCAGGAGTTGGTCCAGGCAGGTATTTTGGCCATTTATCTTTGAAGGCTTGAAATCGACTTTTAAAGTGGCAGTATTCAGGTAAACTCGTCGGGAACGAATATTCGACTCTCCTCACTTCTGTTCGATGTAGGTACGGTGAAATTCCTAGGAGTCCACGATAACGTGTGGCACCGCTTTCGCATCCCTCAGGTTTGACACGCACAGCATCACTTTCCAGGGTAGATATAGGGGTAGTAGTCATAGCAACGTTCCCACGATATCCAGCTGAATCGCTAACGTCACAGCGCCTGGCATCACTACAATCGTACGGTTCAACATCGCACTCTGTAACGCAATTACAGTGCATACCGCAAGGACACTTACAGTTTCCTTCCGGACAAGTTCCGTTGCAATGCATGGGTCTTATCCATCCAGTACTTTTCACACTCGGGGAAGGTACATTTGTTTTACAATCCCCAAACTTGAATGATGTCTGTTTAAATGGATTCATCTTCTTTTTGCTGTGCCGTTGTAGTGACAAATGAACTATTGGTCTTGGACGATGTCCCTTTTTATATGCTGCCCAATTTCGACGTGACCGTACGGGAGAGTAAAGTGATTGGGAAGTCGTACTCTTTTTTGGTACACGATTTGATAGACTTTTTCCAAAGGTCGGCTAACGATTTGGTGTGTGGGTAGACGGACAATCTTGTGCGGTTCGTGGGTAGTCACTTGAAACGTTTCATCCTGTCCCGACTGTAAGGCTTCTTGAAGCACGTCAAAGTTCACCACTCGACTGGTGCGATAATTGAGAGTCAATCCTTTCACTTTACATTCGGTGTGTATTTCTCCTTGGTGGTCTCGGTATTCGTATCCGTAATTTTTAGGACCACCACTTGCAAAACTTAGAATCTTGTCATCGGGATGTTCATCGGTCCAGGCTCCTAATCGGTCTCCTTCGATGGTAGGGTTACACTGGTCCGGTCGGTGAATGTAGATGCAACTGTCCGTGTCAAAATACAACACACGATCTCCTAACAGTTCTAACACTTCGTACAATTTTAAGCGAGCGTGGGCTGTCACGTAAGCCGCAATGATGACATTTCCAAATTTGTCTGCTTCTATAAAGTCTAGTTCTTCTTCGTAATTGACTAAGATCAAGTCCTCACGAATGACGTCCACGTGTTTCATGACTTTGGTTTGGTCGTGAATCATCTGGAAGTAGCGAGATGGCTCGGACAAATACTCCGTCTTGGGTAAAGACGGTCGTTGTGCCATTTTACCCCACAAGCAATTGAGCATCACTTTGGCAAACGACCGCCTTCCTTCGTTTTTCTCGATGTGGTCTAAAGTGATACCTTCCTGCTCCCAATATTTTTCTTTGAATATCTTTTGGTCTTCGGGAGTGTGACACCAGGAAGGATAGCCACTAGCTTCTTGTTTTAGTTTTAAAAAGGCATCCACGTAATCTGCAAAAATACCTTTCTGTCTCTCGTCACCCTTGCGGTATTGTTGTGTTTTGGGAAAGTGGTAAATTTCGTACACTTCTAACAGTTGATATCCCAGGTCCAGAGCTTTAAACAATTCCACGCTCACCCACGTTCCTGTCAAGGCGCGTTCTTCCTGAGTGTGATGACAAGGTTGGTCTTGGTTGCACGTTTCGGCACATGTGCGACACAAAGGAAACATCAGTTTTCCTTGGCAATGGTGAGGTAAAACGGGATGGTACAAGTCTGTGGGTGGTAAGACTTTACACTTGATCAATCCTTCGTACTGTCGAATGTGGTCCAAGTCAATGTGTTCTGTCATCAATTCTGGATGCCCTACGGGAAAGTGACAATATTTGCACACGTAAGGATACAGTGAACACACGTCCAAGTATTTGATTTCTTCTCCCTTCTCCTCGTCCGCTTGGTACAGCAAACAAGTGGCATTCGTCCGTCCTCCGTACAAACTATCCCGGGGGTTCAATGGGTCCACCCACTTGTAACTTTCTACGATGCGTTTAAACTCGGGATCGGTTTTCAAACGCTGATCGTACTCGTGTTCCCACATTTCCACCACCTGGTATCCTTGCTGTTCTAACTTCAAACGTCGCTGACACGTGGTCTGGTACAAGTCTTCCATGGTTCGTTGTAAAAACTGATTTTTGGTGTTACGCTGAGGGTAGCATAGGGGACATCCGTGAAATAAGCATCCGTTAAACTCGTACACGATCTGAGGGTTTTCTAAGTCCCATCCATCTACCGAATACGTTCCGATGGTCTTTTCGCCTCCTACGTTGCGAGCGTGTTGGATCCATTTGTCTTCCTTGTCGCACAAGTAATGGAGCCAGCGTAGGGCTTTGATCGAGTATTGACGTTTGACAAAGTTCGTCGTTTGAGGACTGATGACAGCTAGAGTATTTTCGGGCATAAAGCGTTTTCGGTACACTAAGGAACATGCTTTGGCGATGGTACAAGCTTCTTTCAAAGGATCGATCCCTCCGTATTCCATGAACAATTCTCGAAATTTTCCACAACAACGTCGTAAAATGTCCACGTCAGATCGACAGTACTTTAACATTTCTTCTTGAAAATCAAAAGGGTCCGAGGCGTGAGTCTGGTACCAAGCATGGAAAGCTTCTCGTTGTTCGGTGCGCATGTTATCGGGGTCGTAGTCGTCAGCCTCAGGCAAATGGGGTAGAACGGTACGTTGATTGGCTTCGGTATTAAAAAAGTGTGGAAAATAACCTTTGGCCATTTCTGACATTCCAAACGTTTTAGGCATACGACTCAAAGGCATGGCCAAGTAACACATTGAATCTTTAAACTGTACTTGTCCTACTTGCATAGAAATGATTTTGGCTCCGTTTAAAGTCACTTGAGGCCGTTCGGTACTTTGTTCCGCATAGTATCTGAGCAGAAATTGCCCATCGTATCCCGAGAAATTGTGAGCCATGACCGTGGCATGGCGATGACAATTGCCGTAACGTTCGATGTCTTCTGGATTCCACGTTTCGTCGATGGGGTTTAGGATCCATTGGGCAAAATCGGCTAGCGTGTTTGACCCTCGAAAGATTTTTTCACGTCCTCCAGGAATCTTGCTGCAGTAAGGGCAATGACTAAAGATGGGCTCTTGGATACAATGCTCGCACGCACGGTGAGCTACGCAGAAATTAGGAATGTGAATACCAGTTTCTTGCATGCATTCGAAATCAAAAAAGATAAAATTTCCTTTTTCTGGGTATCTTCTGATTGGGGTTGGTATTTTTGAATGAAGCATTCGTGTTCCAAATCCACGATTTGGTGACAAATGTGACATCGTTTCTTCCCTCGACAAACGTGTAACTTGGCACTATTGGTACGTATGCCTTGTCCACAAGTAGGGCACAATCTCAGGAGTTGACAAGCACTTTTCTGCTGTGAACCTTGCATCTTCAAATGTTGTTGGTAACAGGTAGGACTGACAAAAGTGCGCTGACACACAGGGCAATGCACTCTTTCTTGTCCTTGGTCCAGACAAGGTTGTGAGGCCAAACATCCCTCACATTTTGATCCACAATGCTTGTGTTGTTCTCGATTGTTATAACCATAGTCACATTTTTCACAGTAGTAACTGTATTTCAGAAATCCAGTGATACTGGTAATGGTATCAAAATGACCATCGTGATGATAGACGTGAATGTATTTTCCGTCTTTGAAATCGTGGCCTCGAAACAAAAGTGGACCACGCACTTCTTGAGGGTGTACTTTCAAGGTGTAACGTGGAGCCAAGACGTCTTGCAATTTTTGCATTTCTGGAATGCCACAAGGGGTGTCTTTGGATATCCCCGCTTGCTGTAACAGGAGTTCTGCTTCACTTCTTTGTTTGGCTCGGTCCGATTGTTGAATAATTTTCCAGGCTCTTTTCCATTCTGCCGTGTCGTTCTTGTTGGCATACATTTGTCCCACGACGATGGCACGGACTAAACACATCTGGTCTTGAGGATTGTTAATTTGGACGAGGCTTCGCTTCATGTTGCGAAGGCTGTCGACCAATAATACTTTTTTGCGTCCTGTCCCCTGGGGAAGAGACACGTGGGTCATGAACAGTGTGGCTTTTCCGTCGGCGATGTGAAACTTGTCATTGGATTGTTGCACATGTTGAATTTTGTCAATGACTTTGGAAGGTGTTAATTGTGATGGGTTAGTAAACTCGATCCAAACGGGAGACTTTAAATTATCGTGATGAATAGAAAGTCTCAAGCGATCGTCTTCTTTGGCTTGACATTGCTGTTTCAATGCAGTTAACACAGAATCCCACACCTCGGTAATGAACCCTTCTGTATTCTCCAAAGGTACATTGGCCTTGAAATCTTTAAACTTTACGGCATACATGTAAGCCGTTGTTCTAAATTTTCGAGAGGAACGCTTTTCCGTCTCTCGAATGTGATAGTAATTTTCAGGGTTTACTAAGGGTGGTGCACTTTGCTTGGACGTCGATTGTCTGGGTGTAGATTCGGGCTCACTCATGTCATCTTCAAAATCACTGGCATGAATTTGAGCCAAGACTTCAGCTACTGTGCTAGGCGATACATTACGTTTCTGTCTCTTACTGTCTTTTCCTTTCTCCACAACATGATGTGGTCTTTTCATCTTGTCTGCAAAAAGTCAAATGACTACATTTTAAAGACCATAACCCCTATATATTCATGTTCGATCCGTGCATATATAAAGGGTTAGTGTCTAACCTTTCAGTATTCATTTCACTCTCACATTGACCAGAACGATGAAAGAACCTACAGAAGTGGAACTTCTCATTAGAGCTTTACGTGGGGTCATACGAAAGTTTTCGTCAGACCAGCCGACGGCCTACTCTCCCTCCTATCGAGATAAAAGTCAAGATACTTGCTATATCTGTAAGAAGAAAGGACATTGGGCTACAGAATGTTCAGATCGTGACAAAAATAAAAAAGGTACCAATAGAGACAAAAGTCAAGATACCTGTTATTATTGTAAAGAGAAAGGACATTGGTCTCCAAACTGCCCTAAGAAACAACAGGAGCAGGAGGAGGAGGAGGAGGAGGAGGAGGAAAGAAATTCTGAACAGGAGGAGGAAGAGGTACCCTCCCCCAAGGAAGAACCCCGACACATTCACAAAGACAAGAAAAGAAGACGAAACGAAAGTGAAGAGGAAGAAAAAAAGCTGTGACAGTAAAGAAAATGAAAAAAACAGACAGAGTGAAACAGAAGAAACCTATGAACTTTTTTAAAGTGGTATTGTGATATTGAATTGTGACGTTTGTACTAGAATAAACTAAAGAGAAAAAACGTAAGTGTCTCTTGGTTTTGATTTGATAGAATAATTACCTACACTCACACATTCATTCACTCACACGTGCATTATGGGTTTTTAAAAATATAATAAAACGGACTTTTGAGTTTTCATTGAAATAGGCAATTGACATAGTATTTCTTTTCGAAATAATTGGAGTGGTCCTGAAAAGGACCGTTGGTGTTTTGTGTGTTTTAAACAAAACAAACTCAGAAACGGGATGAAATCCTCTTGAGCTGTCTTAAGCCTTTGCCACGGCCAAGGCCTACTTCGGGACTGGTGGTTCCTGTCAATGATTTGGTAGAAATCACTAACGGTGGTAAGGTAGACGTAGTCACAGAGAGATTGGGTTGTTTCGTTCGAGAAGGTCTTTTTCTCTTCGGTCGTGATAAAGAAGTCTGATACATATGTTTCAGACTCCCTAACTCAGCTAAAATATCTAAAAGTACCATCGTGACCGTTTGATTTTCACTATTTTCTTTCTGTCCTTGGTCTTCATTCTTCTCTGTTGCTGCTGCTGCTAATGTTTCTTCCTGGTGTTTTCTTCTTGCTTCTTCTTCTTCCTGCTGTTGCATAAGAAAAGCTTGTTCTTCTACTTTCTGTTGTTGTAAAAATCGCTCCAATTCTTCTTTTTGTCTTTGTTTAAAATCATCAACGTGTCCATAAGAAGAAGCAGAAGGCAACGAAGGTTCCGGAATAAATTCTTGCGATGTTAAGAAATCCACAATATCCCAGTTAAAATCAACTTCTTCTGGATGTAAATTTGTCATGACTTTAGTAGTCACTGTTGGCCCATGACTTGCTGTCTCTACTCCTGTCTCACTCCAATTCATCGTCTTCTTAGTGTTCGCCATGATTGACAACTCTCTCACATCGATTGACTGCGCACAGGCGCTAGTACCTCTATATAGAAAAGGTGACGTCACAGACCACTCTCTTCCGATTGGATGACTATACCTGACTTTTGTAACGCACGTTTGGATTGGTGGATACACTCAATCCGTTTCGATCCGCTCTTCCCCTATAAATAACCGCAGTACACGGCATTCGCTTCACCTGTTCTCATCAGAAGATGTGGACTAATGTTGAATCGTCAACCCTTGTGTGAAGTATGCTGTTTAGGACTGACATACCCATGTATGTCAGATCATCATGGAGTGTCATTCATATGACGGATACAGCCTTTTGGAAGAGAAGGGTCTATGTCGAAAGGCAAGGTTGCTTAAAGAGAGTTCTCTTCTATGGACCCACAGTGAGGAGAAGTTTAAGGAAGAGAAGAAGATCTGTGAGATGTCCTCTATGTTAACAAGACAACGTTAACATTACACATAACGGCCCTTTTCAGGGCCACTCATAAGTCTCGAAAAGATAGTAGCTTTCTTTGCCGCCATTTTTTTTCCCTTGTTATATTTCCCTTGTTATATTTCCCTTGACGCTATATAGGCCCACTATGTTCAATTTCCCTTGACGCTATACAGACCCACCCTGTTCAATTTCCCTTGACGCTATAGTGCCCCAAGCTGTTTTGACGCTATAGTGCCCCAAGCTGTTTTTGACTGGATTTTCCCTTGACGCTATAAATCTTGACGCCATAGTGCCCCAAGCCCTTTTTGACTGGATTTTCGCTATAGTGCCCCCTATTACTACTACTAACATGATTCTACTGGCTGATTGACAAAATACCATTTTTTATATGTGCATGCATTTTTATTATTGAAATTTACATTTAAAAATTGACATTTTGTTAATTGAATTTTTAACAAAGAAATTTTTGGGTGCTTCGCAGAAACCATCTTGAACCAGTCTACTGGGTACCAAAACTTTTCCAGAAGTTATTTTCATCATTGCAATGGTATATGGCTGAGTAATGGGATTAATGCAAGTAAGAAAGGAATCACTTTGGCTCTTGAGTCTTTGAGTGATATAAGAAAAAGAAAAATCCTACCCCCCGAAAGTGATTTACAGAAAAATACAATCTTCTTTTACCCTCTTTTAGTATTGTTTAATTGCTTTTGAATTATGTAATGTTTCTAGTTAAAGTGCAAGTCTTAATAATTGAGCTGTTCCTTGCTCATGCTTTAACGTCTGTACAGCTACATTGCTTAAAAATTAAGTGGCACCGATGAACAATGTCAACAGCATGAACAGACTCTGTATAAAGCCAGATGTCTTGCAAGGATTTTAAAACCATGAGTTCATGACCCCTTTTTTGTGAAAAACAGGAGTTCTACCAGCAAAAGTTGCAGTCCCTACCAGAAGCAAATTGGTCATACCTGAAATTGCTTTATTTCCAGATGAGTAGAAACAGTGGTTGCCATAAAGTTTAATTTTTAACTTCTTTACAGCACTGACATGTAGTCTTTGTTTGTCCATTAGAGTGAATTATGCCAGGCCAAGAAAAGGTCGTATTCCAAGCACACAGTGGTTTGTTTTGTAGTCATATCATTATAGATGTAAAGCGCTTAGAGCTTCTAAAGATTAGGCGCTATACAAAGTTCTCATTATAATTATTATTTAAGAGATATTTTGGAAACAGAGTCATACCATAATAAAGGTAATAAAACTGACAATAAAATTTTAAAAATATAAGGTATGCATACTGTTAATGGTTGGCATTTAAATACACATCAGCTCAATGACTAATGTGCAGATTAGGAATGGGATAGTTTAAAATCATTTAGATTCAATGGCATTGTTTGAGTTACTGTGCACCATGAACATGTTTACATTTTTGTTAATATTATGACCTTGTGTTTCCTCCAGGTTTGACAAATTTGCATATAAAGTCCTTAAATTCTGTGCAGTAACCATAAAAACCATAGCATGCCTCGTACAGTCTAAAGTGCTTGCTTCCACCAATAACCGCCATTTCACTTCAATCGGTATGGGTTTGAGTCTATGGCCTCGCTAAATGTCGGTATGTGAACAAACTTGCCAGTGGCTTGGTGGTTGTTACAAGGGTGTTCCATCCCCGGAACTAATGGCTGCCATGTATTGTGAGTTGAATAATGAGGTTAAACCCAAAACAACTACAAGAAAAAACAACCTTGATAATGAATCCAAATCATCAAAAAATGTATAGCTTAAAATCTTTAATTGTAAGACAAGAAAATTATAATTACAAAAATGTATCAAAACTCGGCACAAATATTTATATTTGTTAACACTGAAGTCATACTTAGGATAATTTTTAAGATATCAATAAACATGCTATTATATTCCAGAAAGAAGTTTATTGTGCACTGAAATGATGAGTGGCACATCTTTTTAATCCCCCCGTCCTAAAATCTCTTCATAGTAGACATTAACTGTATTACTATACCTTTCCTATGTATATTTCAGTCAACGATGTCCATACATCCTTTTTTGATCAACGTTCATGGCAATCTGCCTCATATGGGATGAACATCCTCTACTGATAAGGATAGTGTCCAATTACCTCATTCATATCTTCCTTCTTATCGGCTAAGGCGCTGGATTATAAATGGTACTGAAAAGAAGAAACTGTAATTCAGATATTTCACATGGCTCTTCCAAACAAACAAAACGAAAAATAAATAATAAATATCTCATTTACTGTCTCTTAGTCTTAACTACCCTATAGCTAAAGGACAATAACTTTCTTTAATTACACAATGAAAATTACAAATACAAAAATTCCCATTTTTAAAAATTGATAGGCATGTATTGAATTGTGAAAAATGTAATAAATCTGAAATACTGCTCCTGAGCACAATATGTTGCACATGTAATCTCGGGTGGCCAATTAAGACTGTAAATGGGAATTGTGGATGCATCATCAGGCTTTAAGTACAAGGATTGTGGGTTCTATACACGTGCAGGCCAGCCATGATATGCTAATTTAGTGTCTTTGCTAAAAAACTAAAGACAATATGCACCCACTTCAACAATTTACTATTTTAATAATCAGGTTTATATTGTTCCAAAATGGATCTTGCAGTAACATTTAAAAAATGACATGCTATGCAATTAGAAACTTTTTCATTGTTTCATTTTTAATAAAAACAAATAATCAATATTTTTATCACTTTTATCTTTTAAATGTGAATATTGTAAAGCCTTAGATAACAAACTTTGAAAATGGGCTAAATTACAAACAAATAGGTAGGTATGCTAAAGTTTAGTACATAAAAAAAAGTTTGAATTGTCATTGAAAAGAAATAATTAAAAAAAATGGAAAATGTGTGGCATGTTAGCTATATTCTTGCACTGAAAACATTATTTGCACCCTCGCCCCCGTTTTTTTACCCCATAATGATTTGAAGCACAAAGAACATCAAAGGATATAACAAAAATGCATTAAATTTGGTTGATTTATAAATTTATAATTTTGGTCTCTTTGTTGCCTAATCCTACTAATTTATTTGGTTTTGAGACCAAACTGAAGCTCTCTATGCAAACAAGCAGAAAATCTGCTGTCTTTTTCTGGTTTTTAAACGTCTTTTACAGTAAAACCTGTGTCAACTGCATTAAGTATTTACGATGTCTAGTTTTAATATTTCTATAATTAAAAAAAAACAAAATAATCATTCCATATGGGTCATCCCATATGAAATGACTAAATCTCCACAGAAATCTGAGCTATTGAAAATCTGAACACAGGTTCAAATTCCTCCGCTCATAAATGTGCGTGATTTGGATTTTTAATGTAGCTTTAACAATTTTTCAGTCATTGCTACGATGTCAGCAGTGTTGCAGTTTCTAGCGATGCTTAGCACTGGTGTATCATGTCGCAGATATGTAGCATGATGTCCCACCCAGTCAGATTATCCTCACACCAGTCTTAACACTAACCTCGTAATACTGAGCACCAAGCGAGTCAGCTGTTATTGCCATTTTTTTTAAGTCTTTGGTATGACTTGGCCTGGATCAAATCCATGACCTCCCGCATTCAAGGCAGACACTCATGTCTCTAACCTAGTAACCACCACGCCATGGAGCGGCCGCTCATAAATATGAGGTATGTTATCATTTGTAACAGTTTTTGAAAATCCTCCATTGCAAACCAATGAATGAAAACTTTGCTACCTCTCACCACAACAATCAGCAATAACTTCAAACGTTACTGGAATTTATTAATGACATTTTGAGTGCATCCATCTATATATATATAAATGAATGTTTGTTTGTTTGTGTCGTATGCGTTCCTGTACCGTTCATCCGATTGCGATAAAACTTTGGTGAGTTGTTCAGCGCACGCCCGCGAAGGCTTCTGAATTAGTACAACCATTTAAGTTGTACAATTAACAAATGTGTTTTTGCGACATTTACCGTGTGTTCGCTGTGAACTGTAGGCGCCTTTAGATACGTCACGTGATCGAACAGTAGGCGCCTTAGATACGTCACGTGATCGAACACGGTCTGTAGTGATACCTAATTTCGCGTGTCTTCGGTGTGAATTGTAAGCGCCTTAGATGCGTCATGTTTATTTAGTTACGTTTGGTTCGCGCCATGGTTACGTCAAACAATCGTGGTGTGAATTTGTACGTCACGTGATCGAACAGTAGGCGCCTTAAATACGTCACGTGATCGAACACGGTCTGGATTGGCTGAAACTATGATGACGTAAATCAACAGCTTTATGAAATTCATAATCGGTGTACGTCATGTTTACTTACTTACGTTTGGTTCGCGCCTTGGTTACGTCAAACCATCGCGGTCTGAATTTGTAATAGTCGTTACAAAGCATTACTTTCGCTGTCTAATCAATTATGCCACCTAAACGAAAAGCTATTGGTCGATCTACACCTCAAGCACGAAAGATAAAGGCATCACGAGCTTCAGAAACAGACGAGCAACTGAAAGCAAGATTGGAAACCGTTCGAGTTTGCACTGCTCAAGCCCGATCATCTGAAACAGACGAGCAACGGGAAGCAAGGTTGCAAACCGTTCGAGTTTGCACTGCTCAATCCAGCCGAACAATGCACGCTGATTTAAATCTTAGCGCATTCCATTATAATGCAAATTATGATTACAGTCTTCATCCAAGTGTGCTTATTGGAAAAATGGATAAATCATGCGTATATTGCAATGCCCTCAAATTTAAGAATGAAACACCAGGAATGTGCTGCGCGGGTGGAAAAGTGAAATTGCCAGAATTACATTCACCACCCGAACCATTATCAACGTTGGTATCAGGTGACACAAGCCAATCGAAACATTTCTTGGCAAACATACGGAAGTACAATTCATGTTTCCAAATGACATCTTTCGGTGCAACAAATATCGTGCGCGAGAATTACATGCCAACATTTAATTTGCAAGGGCAAATTTACCATCGTGCAGGATCACTACTACCACTACCGAACACAGATCACAAATTTCTTCAAATTTATTTCATGGGAAACACTCATGAACAAATCGATCAACGTTGTCAATTCAATACTTGCACTAAACGAGAAATAGTCGCTGCATTACAAACTTTATTCGATCAACACAACGAATTAATTCGATTGTTCAGAACTGCCCTTGAACAAATGCAAACTGATGACTATAAAGTCGTAGTTAGAGCAGACAAAACACCTGTCGGCCAACACGAAAGACAGTACAATGCACCAACAATTGATGAAGTGGCGATCGTTATAGTTGGCGAAGAATTTAACTCGCGTGATATAATTCTTCATCGCACAAATGGTGATGTTCAGCGAGTCTCAGAAACTCATCGCTCATACGACGGATTAGAATATCCGATTTTATTTTGGCAAGAAGATGGATATCATTTCAACATCTTAATGAGAAATCCACAAACAAATGAGGAAACGAATAAGAAAGTCAGTGCCATGAAATACTATTCATATCGATTGATGATTCGTGAAAACGCTGAAAATCATATCTTGAAATGTCGACAATTGTTCCATAAATACATTGTCGATATGTATGCGAAAATCGAAACCGAACGACTCCTCTACATTTAAATCAAACCATGTTGCGTTCCGAAGAGTACATTCATTTACGTTATGCAGTTGTTAATGATGGCAATGTGAATCTCAATGAATTCGGAAAAATGGTCATACTACCGGCCACATTTACAGGGAGTCCACGGCACATGCATGAATACGCACAAGATGCAATAACATATGTTCGCGCATATGGCCGTCCAGATTTGTTTATTACCTTCACATGCAATCCGACGTGGGATGAAATACAAGAACTTTTGTTACCTGGACAATCATCATCGGATCGTCATGATATTTCTGCGCGTGTGTTCAAACAAAAATTGAAATCTTTAATAGATTTCATTGTCAAGCATCATGTTTTTGGACAGACACGCTGTTGGATGTATTTTATTAAATGGCAAAAAAGAGGTTTGCCACATGCACACATTGTGATATGGTATATCCAAAAAGTCACACCAGATCAAATTGATCAAGTCATCTCAGCAGAAATACCGGATGTCTATATTGATAAAGACTTATTGATAAAGAAACGATACCCAAGACACTTACTTGCCGAGACGATCACTGGTAATGACGGATATCCACTCTATCGTCGGCGATCAACTGAAGATGGTGGCAAATCCATAACTTTAAAAGTACGAAAACAATGATGTTGAAGTCGATAATCGTTGGGTTGGGCCGTATTCACCGTTACTTTTGAAAACGTACAAAGTACACATCAATGTCGAGTATTGCAAATCGGTGAAATCTATCAAGTACAATTGCAAATATGTTAACAAAGGAAGCGATATTGCAGTGTTTGGAGTGGGAAATGCAAATGCATCCATCGATGAAATCTACCAATATCAAATGGGACGCTACATTAGTAGCAATGAAGCAGTATGGCGCATTTTCTCATTTCCAATCCATGAACGACATCCAACAGTTGTTCATTTGGCAGTGCACCTTGAAAATGGACTGCGCGTATACTTCACAGCAGAAAATGCACATGCAAGAGCATTGTCACTACCGCCAACAACGTTAACTGCATTTTTCTCATTGTGCGGGAATGATATCTTTGCAAAGACGCTACTTTACTCTGAAGTATCAACATACTACACATGGAATGCATCAGTGAAAAAGTTTCAACGTCGCAAACAAGGTGAAGCAGTTCAAGTACATCCCAATTTATATTCGATCGACACATTAGGCCGTCTATACATTGTTCACCCAAACAATGCAGAATGCTTTTACTTGCGAATACTGTTAATTAACGTACGTGGACCGACATCCTTCCAAGAACTGAGAACAGTAAACGGTCAAGTATGTGCCACTTATCGTGAAGCTTGCCAAGAATTAAATCTTTTGGAAAACGATGCACATTGGGACACTTCACTCGCTGATGCATCGAATACTGCTCAACCACAGCAAATACGCACGTTATTTGCAATAATATTGACAACGTGTTTCCCATCCAATCCAAAAGATCTTTGGGAAAAATACAAAGACTACATGAGTGAAGACATCTTACAACAAATCAAAATCCGGACCTTCAATTCACACCAAACGTGTATAATGAGGAATTGGTTTCGATTGAGGAGATATGTATGGCAATCGCTAACAAAGCATTGGTACGATTGGGAATGGCTGCTCCGAAACGATCTGCAAACGACCTTTTCGAGCGTGATTTGCAACGAGAAACACACTTTGATGTCGACGGATTGGGTACATTTGTTCAAACAAATCTTCCGAAATTGGTTCCAGAACAACGTATAGCGTATGATAGAATTATGCATGCAATTACAAGCCAAAGCGGTGGATTGTATTTCCTAGATGCGCCCGGAGGCACAGGAAAAACTTTTCTCATTTCACTTATTTTGGCAACTATACGATCACGACACAATATTGCACTGGCAATCGCATCATCTGGAATTGCAGCAACTCTTTTGGATGGTGGTCGAACAGCGCATTCAGCACTGAAATTGCCGTTGAATATGCAAATCACCGACACACCAACATGCAATATCAACAAAAACTCTGGAATGGGTAAAGTACTCCAATCATGTCAACTCATTATATGGGACGAATGTACTATGGCGCACAAAAAGGCTTTGGAAGCGCTTCACTGTACACTAAAAGATTTGAGAGGAAACGAACAGCTCTCCGGTGGCGCACTTATTTTATTGTCTGGTAATTTTCGACAAACTCTACCAGTTATACCACGTTCAACAGCTGCTGATGAATTAAATGCATGTCTCAAATCATCAGTTTTATGGCGACACGTGCAGAAATTGACTTTGAAGACAAATATGCGTGTAGAACTACAATACGATGCATCCGCTGAACATTTCGCAAAACAATTGTTGGATATTGGGAATGGGAAAATGGAAATCGATGAATCTACACAATGTATCACGTTGCCAACAAGCTTCCGTAAAATAACAGGAACCACAGACGAATTGATTCACAAAGTTTTCCCAAATATCGCACAGAATTACAAAAATCATCAGTGGCTCAGTGAACGTGCTATATTAGCAGCCAAAAACAACGATGTTAATGCCATCAACTTCAGCATTTAAAAACAAATACCAGGCGAAGCGACAACGTATAAGTCCATAGATACTGTAATGAATCAAGACGAAGTTGTCAATTATCCAACTGAATTCTTAAATTCACTTGATTTGCCAGGCATGCCGCCGCACGTTTTAACATTGAAAATTGGCGTACCTATCATTCTTCTCTGAAACATAAATCCACCACGACTTTGCAATGGTACCAGGCTTTCAGTGAAAAAGTTAATGAACAATATCATCGAAGCTATAATTTTAAATGGAAAATTTAAATAAGATGTACTCTTGCCACGCATTTCTATGATTCCGACAGATATGCCATTCGAATTCAAACGTTTGCAGTTTCCGGTGCGACTCGCATTTGCAATTACCATAAACAAAGCACAGGGACAATTGCTACAAGTGTGTGGACTAAATTTGGAAAATCCATGCTTCTCACATGGACAGCTCTATGTGGCATGCTCACGCGTTGGAAAACCTTCTGATTTAGTCATATACGCACCAGACAGAAAAACAAAAAATATTGTGTATCCAAAAGCACTTCAATAAACAGAATAGGCTATTTGACAGCATGAAAAAAATGTATGTTTGTTTGTTTCTTCGTTTGTGTCGTATGCGTTCCTATACCGTTTATCCGATTGCGATAAAACTTTGGTGAGTATCAACAGCTGTATAAAATTCATAATCGGTAGTGATACCTAAAATTGCGTGTGTTCGGTGTGAACTGTAGGCGCCATAGATACGTCACGTGATCGAACACGGTATGGATTGGCTAAAACTATGATGACGTAAATCAACAGCTGTATGAAATTCATAATCAGTAGCGATACCTAAAACGCCTTCGGTAAGGTAACCACTTATTGTGGGCTCGATAAATACCACTAAATAATCTGAGATGCATTCCAGAAACCAGTCAAATAGTCTATTAAAACACAAACACTTTCTTTCTTTCAGTGGCATTGCAACGCATGCCGGGTACCTGCTAGTCATTTATAATGATGTACGAGGGAGAGGGGGGGGGGGGGGCATGCAAATCGGAGATGATTTTCCTAGGATATCTGGGAGATTTAGTAATCCTCAAACGCAAGACATTCATCCATCATTTCTAATGATATACACTGGGGGGTGGGGGGGGGCATACAAATCGGCGATGGTTTTCCTAGGATCTCTGGGTGATTTGGTAGTCCTACAAACGCAAGACATGCATGTAGCATGTCGTTTTGGTGCAACGTCTTATTGCCTAAATAACTGCCTTGTATAGCGTGTTCCGAAGTGCTCTGGGCATCTGAACAAGAGAACAAATTTTCAAGAATACATCACACAAAACATGAATAACATGTGTCACGTCTGTAGACCTAGGTGATTCGCAGTGACCTAGATCAGCAAGTTTGTCTAAGCCTTTTTTAATTTTGACATAGCGGTTTTTGTATTAAAAACAAAGGCTTAGAGTTAGACCAACTTGCCGTATCATTTTTAAATCTATATGTCCTTCACAAGCGTGCGAAAACTACAATGGAAAGAGCACCCGTAGCAAGGACCGGACGTAAATGCGTGCTGATTCGTAGTATTGTTCCCTACTACTTATTGTAACTAGCTTTGAGCGAAACATGGATTAACGCATCAATTCCGAAAGCAAATGCGCTTGTTCTCAACAAATTTTGCTAACGTGTCTTGCGATATAAAAGACCGAGCAGCTAGTTTTATAATTCGACGTACATGGCCGAATTGTCGCACACGTCGGAAATTGAAGATAAGTAAGTGGTTTTGTGCCAGTTCCATTAATGCCCTTATAAAATAAGGATTTTATTATTATTTTAGCAAAGAAAAGTACATGAATAATAATAAGACAACAAATAAATTGTGACAATGGATTTTGACAATAATGATGTATGTGTATTCGGCGAAGTTAGCAAAATCGAAGGGCAATTAGTTGGGCATTTTCTCTCACTTTGACCACACTTTCAAAGTGAATTTTAAGATAGGTGGTAAGTTAAATCTTACAAAATGTTTCCTAAGTACATGTAGCATATTTTATAAATTGTATTAATGACATAATATGACATTTCTCTCTTTCATAATTATTACAACAATGAATACAAACATTAAAACGTTTTATTTTGATTAAATTTTGAAACAATTTACTAAATTAAACTCATTTTGATTTTCAAAAAAAAATATATAACACATCTAGATACCGCTTACGAATTTATGTTATAAAAGAAATATACTGTGTTTGATATGAACAAAATGAATTATGTTGTTGTTTAAAGAACTTTTTAAAGTTAGAAATGAAGTACAGAGGAATGTTAGACAAAGACCTATGTTTGTAACACAGTTGAATAGAATAAAAATGACAGAAAGAAATTACCAAAAAGAAATGATTGTAAAGTATTGTTAAACGCACTTACAAAAGAACACAAAGCGGATGCCTGAGGGACTCCTAATTTTGGACTAAAAACTGATTATCATCATATATTGTCAAATTATTTGAACAACCAATGATTTCCTTCACAAAATGATGAATGTCACCGTGATTAATTAATTAAAAACAACTACTAAAATAAAAAAGATACCAACACCATCACTCCACACCACAAATAATAACCTACGATCTCTAACTCTAACCTAAATAATGTTAGGTGTGATATGGGTGGAATGGGAATACACTGACAGATTAGGATTAGGTGGGGGTTTTTTTTTGCTTAGCTGTTAACAATTTTTCAGTCATATCGCTGCGATATATGCAGTGATGTCTAGCACTGAGGAATCATGCAGCATTATGTCCCACCCAGTCACATTATCCTGACACCAGGCCGACCAGACCTAACACTAACCTATTAATTCTTAGCGTCAAGCGAGGCAGCGGTTAGTCCCATTTATATCAGTCTTTGGTATGACTCGACCGGGAATCGACCCCACGACCCCCGCTTCCGTGGAGGACGCTCTAACCACTAGGTTTCCACTGACAGAAGAATGAATGACAACATCTTGCATGAGGCTGGCTCTCGTCCTATTTTGTTCATTGTCTTCCATTGACTTGAACAATCAACAACTTCACTGATGAATTGATGTCTATTACCTTAGGTGGTGTTTATATATATATATATATATATATATATATATATATATATATATATATATATATATATATATATATATATAACCTGTAAACCTGTAACAAAACAATTTGAATTGAAAAGAAGACATGTACCAGTTCATAAATAAACTCAGTTCAACCTGAAACAAAACAATTTGAATTAAAAAAAAGACATGTTCCACTTACTGATCTCAGCAATGCTGGCTCCTCTAGCCGTCATCTCTTCTGCGATCACAGCACTTTTAAGAAAGATTTTTCAGATGTCAAGAACGCTATTAAACGACGTTGACGTTGTCATATACAATTTGACCGTGGAAGCTGGTATTTCCATTGTGGATACTCGTTTCAAGTATCTCGCAGTGTTCTCGGAACAATTAGGATCAGTTGAGGCCACAAAACAGGCATTACATCGCTTTAGAAATATTTCTGAAATTCACAACTCGGCGAGTTACCGCGGCAACAATACTAAACTACCGCTGACCAGAGAAGATATTATCACTACGATAACCTCCAACGAGAGGGATTTATCATCTTCGGAGATGTTATTCAGGACACCAAACATGGGAGAATTGAGGTCTGACTACGAATACACTTTCATAAACAATATCATCGATGAGAATATTTTCAGGTCTTATTTCTCGTCACGATTGATCGCTACAATGAAGATTTCCGGATACGAGATCATACAAACACCCCCGGATAAGTATTAAATATGGTGCGAGAAAAAATAAAAAAAATATAAAAATTATCATCTGAGATCATCAATGATAATCCTATCGTGGACGATTTCTTGAAGAGCTCCATCGGAGAAAGAACAGCGCAGCCGGATGAAACTCCAGATGTAAAATCTCTGGAGATAAATTATCCACGATATTTAAAATATGATCCTGAATCGCGATTGGACCCGTACAAGAAAAAATTAAATTTTCTCAATAATGTGTTTTAAACCGATGTTAGTAAACTTTCCCCCGATGATTTTGAACAGTTCAATAAAAAAACACCGCGGTTACAACGAGCTCAACAAGTCGTCGTATATAAATTCAACTCGGGAAGATCTGTCATGACACAATACTCCCGATCAGATCAAATAACCCCGCTACAACAACTCAAAATAATTCGCGTTGTCTTCGATGTGCTATAGCTGCCTGATATTGTTTCGGCGGATCTGAGTAAAATAATAACATTTTAATAATAACACCGGTGAACAGAGAAAATCTGTTGAAGATTATCTCCGCGATGATACAACAAGATGATCAACTTCAACGATACGAATTATTCGTTGATAAATTAAGAGAATTAACCCCGAAAAAATATCATCGAGGTCAAATTGACCTATAAAGGGTTTGACGCAGAATTACGAACAGATGATATCAAAAACGCGGGAAGGTGTAATCTTACATTATATGATCCTGTGTGGCCTAGATCCGAGTTTCTAGATGACTAATCATGGAAAAACACTACAACATCCGATAATGGTTTCTACGGAGGAAATGATATTACAGCGGTAGATGATCATACTACAATGTTACAATTTCATATTTTGAATATAAATGGATGGTTCACTCGATAATATAGCTCGGATTAACGATATAAAACCTGTATGTTGTTTGGGGGAAGTTCGCAATTCTTTAATAATTATCATTTTTTTAACTTCCCTAATTTTTTCATGACAAAAAAAATAATTACAACAGCAGTAGATGATTTGAAATATCATGTTTGGGGTATTAATAATTGCTTCACTCGATGTAGTATACCAAATGATGATATAACAGCTCTATCATTACTGTGACAACTGTCATTTTCCTATATAATTATAAAATATTTTACACTTTCCCTGTTTTTAATTTTAATCCATAATCACTATTCACTCCGAGTCAGAAGATGAATCTTCTAGAAGTTTACATATTTGCTCCGCGGTAAAATTCTTCATGGCGGTTTCCAGTTCCATCCTTCTAACATCGCAGAGTTTGAAATTCAGGTCGTAATTGTTCATCTCGATATTACACTTTATCCGGTCGATGATTTCCATGAATTCTTTTTCATCATTCGTCGGAGGATTATTAAATGATGCTATGAGATCTTCCCTCGGCGATGATAACAGTTTAGCGCGACAACACATCAAAATTCTTCTGCGATTTTTATCAACGAGAATGGAGTCAAATTGGGCGATCTTCCTTTGTGGATTATCGGGATGATCTCACCGTGATCAACCATAAAAGAAATACTTTTTCCTCGCGGCGGTAAAAAATATTGCCGATGATCCCCGTTGATGATCATCTTTCCGCGGAAATATCCCTCGTGGATGATATTCATCGCGGCGAAAACTTCACATGTACACATTATTCATAATTATATTTTAAATTTAAAATATTAAGATTTATTTATCTCATTGCAGATAGAAAACCCTTTCATGTTTGAGGATTAATCGAAGATAAACGTGCCACAAGAAATGATAGAGCGCGACAACGTCATCGTGCCAAATGTTACCAGCGATTGTTAAATTCACCTGAGTTCGCGGGAAAATCTGTACATGTGATCACACAATAATTATTTTAAAGGTTCCAAATTGACTTCCGATTTTATCGGGATCCACGACGGAAGATTCCGAGGATTATTCTTTAGGAACTCATTGTACTTACGGGATTTCTCCTGCGCGCGTCGATATTCATCTTCGCGTTTCACTCTTGCTCGTTCAACACCTCGAAGAAATATTTCACCAAAAGCTGGTCAATTGTTTAAGACGTTTTACCATAGAATATCTTACTGGTTTGCTCAACCAACTGATGATTGATTATAATAAGTTATTGGAACAACACTATATATATATATATATATATATATATATATATATATATATATATATATATATATATATAATTTGTTTTGTTTGTATAATTTTTTTCGTGTTACTAATTGTATGATTGTATGGGCCAATCTAAATAGTGACATTTATTTTAAAAACAACATAATTCATAATTATAATTATAGGTTATGTATTATGATAATTATTAATTGTAGTATGTTTACTTCGGTTTGAATTATTGCTAATCTTGAATCTGACATTAGAAGGTTCCAGAAAGTAATCACTAATTTTGGATTACATTTCAGGAATTTCGGCTTATATCATTGTGATACATCAAGACAGTTGGAATTTAATTTATAATACAGTAAGTTCTTTTTAAATTTTATCTTTATATTTTTGAGAAATAAATTATTTGTTGAATTGTACAAAATTTGTTGATTTGCGCTCTTTTTTGCAACGTGTATTTAGCTTAAAATTATGATCTAAGGCATGGTAGTGTAGGAAAAATTTAAAATATATAAGGCTGAAAGGACAGAAAGTAACAGAATCAGCAGTTCACATTATTAGGTTTCATTTTAGCAAGAAGCTAGAAGTTAGAATTTGTAAACATATCAATATCAGGAACAGCTAATAAGTCAAAATTTGTGGAATTCAGGAAGCCATGATAGATCTGGGTAACTGTGTCATATTCTTTTTGAAACGATTTCATTATCATTTAGGTATGGTATGTGGGGGATAGGATCGGTTCTTTATTTGGTAGCGGTTAGCCAATCAATAGTTATATCATTGAGGTCCTCTCACCCTCAAGCTAGAAGAAGAAAATCCGCAGGTCAAAAAGTAGGGCTGACAATGGGTGGGGTGGGGCAACCATATGATATAAGGGTGCCTGATCTGAACAACACTTTTAAATTCTGTGAAATAATTTTTTTGGGGAACAATACCTTGGAGATGCCCAAGTGTTTCTTACCCCTGGGCCCGTAATCACTATGGCTCTGATTAGAAGTGGTAGAAAATCTAACAGGTCAGAGATTTGTACATTTAACATGTTGTTTTTTTTAAACTTTGACTTCTTGTTGTTTCATGATGTAATTTGCATCTGCTGAAATGTGGTTTTATAGAAATCTGTTTTGACCATTAATCTTTAAAGAATAATTCATGTATGTTGTGTTCCATTTACATGTACTTTTGAAGCCTTTAGTGTGATTTCTTTTATAAAGCACCACCATACCATTTTTGCATGAAATACTAGATGCTTGAGTCCAACACAGGTTGAAATTATATGTTACTCTTCAAACCAGTAACACATACAGTACATATTTTATTACCTGTTACTCTTCAAACGAGTAACAAGTACAGTACATATTTTATGACCTGTTACTCTTCAAATTAGTAACACATACAGTACATATTTTATTACCTATTACTCTTCAAATTAGTAACACATACAGTACATATTTTATTACCTATTACTCTTCAAACCAGTAACACATACAGTACTTATTTTATTACCTGTTACTCTTTAAACTAGTAACACATACAGTACATATTTTATTACCTATTACTCTTCAAACCAGTAACACATACAGTACTTATTTTATTACCTGTTACTCTTTAAACTAGTAACACATACAGTACATATTTTATTACCTGTTACTCTTCAAACCAGTAACAAATACAGTACATATTTAATTACCTGTTACTCTTCAAATTAGTAACACATACAGTACATATTTTATTACCTACTACTCTTCAAATTAGTAACACATACAGTACATATTTTATTACCTATTACTCTTCAAACCAGTAACACATACAGTACTTATTTTATTACCTGTTACTCTTTAAACTAGTAACACATACAGTACATATTTTATTACCTGTTACTCTTCAAACCAGTAACAAATACAGTACATATTTAATTACCTGTTACTCTTCAAATTAGTAACACATACAGTACATATTTTATTACCTACTACTCTTCAAATTAGTAACACATACAGTACATATTTTATTACCTATTACTCTTCAAACCAGTAACACATATATTATAAATTTTATTACCTGTTACTCTTCAAACTAGTAACACATACAGTACATATTTTAGTACCTGTTACTCTTCAAACCAGTAACAAGTACAGTACATATTTTATTACCTGTTACTCTTCAAATTAGTAACACATACAGTACATATTTCATTACCTATTATTCTTCAAATTAGTAACACATACAGTACATATTTTATGACCTGTTACTCTTCAAATTAGTAACACAAACAGTACATATTTTATTACCTATTACTCTTCAAATTAGTAACACATACAGTACATATTTTATTACCTATTACTCTTCAAACCAGTAACACATACAGTACTTATTTTATTACCTGTTACTCTTTAAACTAGTAACACATACAGTACATGTTTTATTACCTGTTACTCTTTAAACTAGTAACACATACAGTACATATTTTATTACCTGTTACTCTTCAAACCAGTAACACATACAGTACATATTTTATTACCTGTATTACACTGATTTGAAGTCTAAATAACTATTACTGTCTTAAGATTTGGTTATGATAAAATATTTTTGGTAAAAGTTTGATATCTTGGTAATGTTAAGGGCCAAAAAGCAGACAAAAATAAAATTAACTAGCTTTGCATATTTCTACAGCTTCTGTTTTTGAAGTTTATCACCTTATACAGTTTTATAAGCCAAGCATTAGATTTCAGTTATTAAATCTGCGATCAATGAATAGAGAGATACAAACTGAGACTCAGCCTGTTAGGCCAGGCTGGACAAGCTCGTGCCTGAGGGTCATACAGGCGAAACATGTATGAAATTCATTTAGGTTTTCATATAATTGTTCATTACAGAATACATGTATCAGGGTAGAAAGTTTGGAAGCATCAAAAGTAAATTTTAAGTGTCCGTACTTTTGTAGTATTTTCTTAATAATTCTGGCCATAATGTTCAGCAATAGTTAGTGGGAATATAGGAAACATTTAAAATGTCGATTCAGGGAAGGAATTGAGACTCAGTTGGTTCTCAAAAAGTATTCATAGGTGTTATCATTTATTCTCATTTTCAACGACAAGTCCTCCATTTCAGTCTTTTAAAGATTCCTGGGTTTTGCCATGCTTGTTCTTTTTGAATGAAAAATGCATATGAGTACATAAATCTGTAGTCATTATATAAATCTTATTTGTTGCTTTTTCTATGTGAAGATGGAAATGTTTTTATGGAAATATAGAAACTTTCTTTTAAATATTGTATATTGTTATATATTGCATATCATCATGTTAGAGATCAATACAATGGGAGTTGCTAATTTCTGGTAATGATAAACCCACTCCACAGAATGTCCTCATTTGGAAAAGTCAAATATTGTAACACTAATATATATTATTTTGTATTATAACGAATGATTTAGTCCAAATGGATGTTCTTTATAAATTATTTTTAAAAAAGTCTCAGAAATATGACAATACCCTAATTGGTTTTCTAGTCCTCAGATTCTGCGAGAATGGTTTTTATGATTTACCTGTTGGTAAATATGACAATATTCATGTATCTTCTGGTAGTTTAATTCATGTAACACAGAATTGGTTGAATTGTAGCTACCTGTCTGACTTTGATGTATTAATCGTTTGTCCTACTATATATTTCTTCTACACTTAAAATACATTACATCATAAAGTTTTACCAAACTTTTATAATGAATTTGCAAATATCATATCAGTATTTTTTTTTTACCTTATCCCTAAATGTTGCCTATTTAATAAAATGAAGTCTTTATGTGTTTTTGAGTGAAATTTGTATCATATTGTGGTTACTCTTATTATGTGGCCATGATTTGATCTTTGATCTCTTGTGGAGCTTTGACTAAAATATTTGTGGATATTTTACCATTATTCTTGTAAAAGGAGGTTCAGAGTATTTAAAAGACAGTCTTAGGTGAGCATATACTGCAGTTTTGTTGTTTTCAAGTGTTTTGTAAAGTTCAGTTTATATTTATTTCAACTAAATATGTTGTGGAATGTCCCCCAGTGTCAAATGTGCCAAATACTTACCTTTGACGCTTGAACCTCAAATATATTTAGATGTAATACAGTCTGATATTTACATTTGTAAGAGAAGAAAGTATCAGGGATAATGGGAAGAGCAGTCTGCTTGTTGCTATTAATCGTCATTATGAGTCTTAAGTGACCATTGTTCATTAAGTAGCTAATGGTAAGCAGATTGTGTTTGATAATTGATTCAGACTGGTTTAGCCTTCTTTAGTTTTATCTCAAAGAGAAAAGAATGTAACTTTATTTTGATATATGCACTGCAAGTTCATGCATGAAAAATATAACTTTTGTCAAAGAAATCCTCTTTCTAGTAAAATGGTATGAGTACGAGATCCAGTTATTTTGTGTTTTTCTTCGGAGAAACCAATCATTTAACAGATTCCAGGCTTTCCCACTATCATTTAAATGAAATAGCTTACCACTATTTGATTTGTCTGAAGAATACTCTGACTTATTATATACGTTGTAATGGAATAAATTTGTTTTTACGGATAGTCAGTTTAGAAAGCATAGGCAAGATTCTAAAGCAACAGGACACTATTATCTGAAGGCATCTGCATCTGAAAATACACTAGCATGCTGTACTTCCTTTTTGCCACAAAGTTTGAAATTAATCCAGTTCCTGTGAAATTTAAATTTTATTTATTCTAAATTGGTGAGGTGGAATTTTAAGACTCATTTTATATCATTGGTCCATCACTTAAAACTATTCATAAAGGTATCAGGCTCTAAATGAGTTTTCACTCATTCTGTCCAGATGAGATCAGAAGCATTAGGTAAAGTAAAGACATTAACACCTTGCAGATTGATTCAGAAGATGAGAGTTTGCCAGCCTCTCTGGGTGAAGTTCCTCAAAATGGAAAGTTAAACTACATGTATCTATATATATATCCCTTAGTCTTGCCGACCGTTGGGGCACCACTGATGACCTGTCAACCAGCTTCCTCCATTCCAATCTGTTCTCTGATAATGTCACTGTGTATATATTGCCACCAAATACTTCCAAATAACCAGTAATTAACCTGACATTGGTATGTTTTTTAATCCAAGACACCTGCCTTAAAACGACATTTGCCTTTGAGACCAATGTATCACAGGTGAGCAGCATCAGCCCTACATGGACCTCTTGTTATGTTTTGATTGCATTGTGAGACATATACATTAGTTTTCTGACATTTTCATTAATGAACTGGATACAGGGAGATAAAACTATGCATGGATGGACATTTGGTAAGAGATGGCTGCAGAACACCTCTTTGTATGCAGGCTCCATGTTCAAAAAACACCAGTAAAAGTATTGTAACAGTTGTGAAGTTATATTGTTGATTTTTTTAAATAGCAATTTTATAGATTTTGCTAGGTTATCTGAAGACCTAAGGCTTATAATACTGAGAAAATTGAATCTTATCATCATCAGTATTGCATGTTTTTGTTGTAGGGTGTGTCACGGAATTGTATAAACCCTTTTATTTATTAAATACATTTACTCGGGTTTCGTTTTTATGTACAACGTTACCTAAGGGTGATTTATACATCTAAATATATTGTACAATATTGCAAACTAGTGAGTTTGGTTCATCCTATGCCGCACGTGTGAAGTGCTTTTGATGGGAAGAACCGAATGCTTCCAGTGCACAGATGATATCTGTGTATAAATGCCTCACCATAGGTAAAGATCTTTACATTACGGAATGTCTTGTCAGTGAGTGGTCTGTTTTAAGGACTTGCACATCTTGCGCTATAGAGGTATGTGAGTTGTTTATTTCTTGTGTATAAGTTATTGTACTATCACGTTTATCTTTGTATATTTTCTATGTAAATTCAGTCTACGTGGTATAATGCAAATATTTTTTATTTTTGTTTGTGACTTAGCAAGAGAATTATTTGTCAATACAAAGTTGCATTTTTAAATGGTGTTTGGTACTGTAGGATTCTTATCGAGTATAGTTCATTTCACTTCTGAACTTGTGTCTTGTTTTGTAATTATTGTGCTAGTAATGTAATTGGTACTACTTACTATATGTAACATCATTATGTTTTAACCATATATGCCCGTATCATGCATAGTTAGATATATTTTCCGCTGATGACAGTGAACAGAGTGACCAGAGTGATCAGAGTTGATGTGGTATCAGCTGCAGAGCTAACCATTAAGTTGACCATATAAGCTGTAAAGTAGAACCATAGCAGTTGTTGAGCTGAATAGTGTTGCTGGTCAAGCTGCAGGTTATCAGGTATTGCTGGCTGAGATTGGTGGGCGCTAATTGCTTGATTGACCAACCAGGAATATTGTCGGTTTGATTCACCAGTGTGACTGGTAGCCGAGTGTATTAGTGATGGAGTATATTACTGCATACATGTAATCGTTTAGCTGTTGGCAAATTTTTGGGGTTTGTAAAACTGAGTGCGTTTTTGGGACAGTAGAGATAATTTGTATATCTGTTCCTTTTTGTGTCTGTGTCTATATTTTCACTGTTTGTGTGAATGCATTTTATATTTTTACTCTGAGTAAAATACTACATTTTTTACTGTTTGAGTAAAACACATCCATTATTTTTATGATGAAATCACTTTGAATCATTCACCCTTTGTCCTTGTACTGTGTAATGTCATTTATTTGTATTTTCATTATTTAAGTCCATCAACTTCAAATCCGCAACCTACCACATCCATGGCAGATGCTCTAACCACTAGACCACCAGAGTGGTTTTAAAAATCTGTATTCTTTCTTCATTTTGACTGTACATTTCTGGGATAGTCACAAAACATTTGACTTGTAATCAAACATTTGACAATTTGATTCCTTGACTTCTACACTGTATATTTTTCAATTCTGATTTTAGCAAAATTCATAATTTTGTTTACATTTGTTTAATGACATGGAAATATCTCGTCCTGATAAGTACTAAGTGAGAGACCAACAATTATTTTACACCTTTTCTTTTGCTATGAAAAATTAAGTATTTCGTAAAAATGGGATTTTCATACTTGATCTGGCATTAGTTTGGGATATGCTGAATGCATTTTATGGCAAGATCTTCAGACTTGAGTCACTTTAAGTGTTTTTGTATAACATGTGATCACTTTTTGTGTTATAAAAGTACATATCGGTTTCATTTCAGCCCCACAGTTGATTTATGGTGCCAAACTTGACTATCTGGTGTTTGATTACCTGTCTGATATCACTATGTCCCTACATACAGCAGCAAAGAGTAAGCAGAGTGCAAGTGTGAATTGATGAGCAACATCAATCAATATGTATATCTATAGAGTCCAGGTTGAAATATTTGACCCCTGACTATTGAATTAAATTAAATTAAATTATGTCCCATCACAGTGACATGTGATCTTATATTTTCATTTTGTACTTTTGCCTACTGTATGCACATGTAAAGACTGCTCTGCACATGTAAAGACTGCCTAATGGTTAAAATCCATCTTGGATGAAGGAGTTCGTGGATTTGATCCTTAGCCAAGTCATAACAAAGACTTACAAAAAAATGGTACTGACAGCTGCCTTGTTTGGCATTCATATTTAAGAGGTTATTGTTAGGACTGGTTGGCCTGGTGTCAGGATAATGTGACTGGGTGGGACATCACGCTGGATTAGATGTCTGCGGCATGATGCCCCAGTGCTACACATCACGTTAAATTGCCATATTGCAGACATCGTGGCAATATGACTCAAAAATTGTGAAAGCTACGTTAAAATTCCAAATCACAAACACACTCGTGTACAAACTGAATTAAACTGCAAACAATATAGAACCAGATCTTGCATTCTATATAATGTACTGGTTTAGCATGTATGTTTTGTGTGTTGAGCTTGTTACTCCTAACAAACCTTATATACCAATATAATGTACCAGCAGCTCTTTGTACAGTTTACATGTGGGCTCAGTTTTGAAGCTTGTGCATATCAAATATCTTCATTTATGTAGTTCAGTATACCAATGATGATTTAGATGTGACCATATGCAGTGGACTTGTTTTTTGTGGGGTGTAAAATGATTGGGTCCAATTAGGACTTTATGGGTCCTGGAGCCTATGGCATAAGCATTATTACAATCCTGATTAACTGTTTGTAAATTCATGATTGCTGCTTTCACTATTTCTAAATTAGCACAAAAATTCAACCAAAGGCATTATGTTTCTTGTGCTCTTTTTATTTTTAATTTAAATCACTCTGATAGTTAGAAAATTCTCCAGACCATCTTGTGCAAATGGATTTGTGGATGCGTGGGTGGTGACATTTTGTCCCATACATTATCCATTGAAAAATAAACCTATTTTCCAACAGCAACATACATTACATTATTCTAAAAATGATGTATCTGCAAACTTAAAAGTCCAGTCCATCTGCAACCAGAACCAAATCTGTCATTGCATAATGGGGAACAGGTTGTTCGCTTTTAGGGTTTAAAGCCATTTTCAGCACACGATAGGATATACATGGTGGCCAGTATTATTGATGTAGGAAGAACCTGGTTAAACCCCCGGAAAGATCCACCGAGCCATTAGAAGATACTGTCAAGCTTTCTCACATAACTACATTAGCCGAATCTTAGACTCGAACCCACGCAGACAGAAGTGAGATGGCAGTGATCCGTAATGGAAAGCGCTTTAGACCACTTAGCCACTCGGGGCCCCAGGTAACAGATTCCATGAATTACATATAACTAGTTCTCACTTTGTTTAACATTCATGTGACTTTGCTGATGGTAGGACAAACATTGTATTTTTAAGGCAATTTGTTATAGTTGAAACCTACCACTTTTGAATAGTGACAGATTTGTTAAAAAATATGGAGAAAAAAAAAATCCATCCACCTAGTATTTTTTGCATTCTATCCACACATTTACAGAAACCAGCCAGAACCAGTCCACCAGGGACTTGAACTGTTCCAGGAGTCATTGTGGCCAGTGCAGTGATATGTGCTGATGAATCAGATTAAGGCTAATATGTGCGCAGGAATCTTTAAATTGATTACTTTATAGTTGTAATCTGGTGAGTTAAGACCAACTGTAAATGGGATTGTGTTGGTGTTACAAGTAATAAAGAAATCAAAGGTGGTCCATGATGTCTTTGATTAAGGTCCATCCTTTGGCAAAGGTGAGTTAAAAGGGAAAGACTGGTCAAAGAAGGAGAACTCCTTGAGTAAGTAATGCAGCACAGGTTACGCATATCTAGTGGGGCATTTGAACATCAAAAGTGTAAAGAGAAACTGTATGAAACAACTGTTGCTTTAAATACTAATGAATATCAAGACTGCTGATATATGGTGTGTATACACTAGCCGTTTTTGGATTGTAACATTAATAAGGATTGCTTTACCAATTTTGATAATTTTAGGATATTTTATGCATTCTGTATTATGTATGATATGTTTACATTGCAAAGAATAATGCGATGTTCTTATATGGCAGACCCAAAAATGTCTCAAAATAATGAACAAATATGGTAGATGGTCCAAGTGAAATTATTTTGTGAAGAAGATAAACTCTATTTTACTTTTGTCTCTACAGTGAAATTTGGCACTATTGTTTGATTTATTTATGTCTGCAATATCTTAAACCTCTCTGACAATATGCTGAAAAAATGCAGAGTGTGAATTACACCAGGTTGCTCCATTGATACATATAGGAATGTTGTAGTACGCTTTCTGCGAAGCAGTGGGACAAATATTAGTACTACTGGTCCAGTTAGTAGATATTGATAGTGCAGTTGGACAGTGGCTGACATCAGAACCTACAGGATACGTGTCATTTTGTGAAATATTTTGAGATTTTAATATATACACACTTCAGTTTAATATACATGTAATAATAAATAATAATAATGTGGACTTAGTTCAGCACCTAATCATTAGAACTATAAGCATTATTTGATATTAGATAACAATTAAAGAACCCAGACAATATATAAAACAATCACTTTGAAATTATACAACAAAAATAAACTCACAATAATTTAGGAAGTAAACATTATTAAAGTATGAACTTTGATGATATTTTAAGTCGTAAGAATGAGAACATTAAAAGAGGATAATAAGTTTGTAGATGGTGTGTACACATGGGTAAGATCAGACAGATATATTGCACTAGAGCCAGTCAATAAAATGTATTATCATGGTGAACAGATTGAGCATTTGATTGCTGATCAAATAATATGGATGTGGGTTTTTCTCATATTTAAAGTCTAGCAATTGTCGTGTGACAGACACAGATATAACTAACAGTCTTTTTCACAACATATAATTGGGTTTGTGGAATACGAATCAGGGTTTGCGATTATTTTCAAAGTCACTGTCCCAGGACATGTACCTGAGAGACATTTTCTTCTCTTGGGTTAAGCAACTATCTAATCCAGGTATTGATTTGAAACCTAAAAATATGTTTCAAACAGAAGCAGGATGACCAAAGTCATTCCGCTGCTTTAAGTCATGGTACACAAAACAAGCTACGATCAGTGATTATTTTAAGCTACATATGATTTAACTTATAGAATGGATTAAAGTGACTGTAATCTTGTGTGGAATAAATTTTGGGAGAGAACAAGATATATAAATTATCATTTTGTTGAAAATTGCACAAAAACATGGTCAATGTTATTTATTCTATTGATTACTCCTAACAAAGACTTAGATCTACTGGTGCATTGTGCAGTCTGACGTTTTGACCTGACTTATAAATGAATATATACAGCAAGTAGCTTGTATTAATTAAGTGATTTTAAAATGTTCTCATCTTCAGTCAGTGTTGATGGCTGTAGAGTTGTTGCCATCTTTTGCGATAAAGTCATGAAAATATAAAGTGTTTCAAAGAAAATTTTGAGTGACATTTATGGGAGTGGTCATTACTAGCATGAAAGGCCGAGTGGTCTAAAGTGCCCACCTTTACCAATCCCTGTCATCTTACCTCTGTCTGCATGGGTTTGAGTCTTATTCTTGGCCAATGTAGATAAGTGAAATACATGTCATTGACTTCCCATTGGTTGTTATTCTTGCCATGGTTTTCCCAGGTTTTTTCTCCACCAAATACACAGGCTGCCATGTATAAGCCATAGTGTGCTGAAAATTGCATAAAACCCATTTAACAACAACAAGAAAGTTCCGATTTAAGTGTTTCAACTCCCACTCATTCACTTCCTTACCATCACCTTCATTAGGACATGTGTCTGTCTCAATTTTGCAAAATCTCGAGTTGCCTGGTCCATTCTAATTTCTTGATGGAATTTAAAGTTTTAAATATCATATTCTTAATTGTTTTACATGTTGGCCTTTGGAGTTTATTGGTGTTTAATTTGTCAGTGTTATAATGATCTTATTGCATATTTCTTTATCAGGATATGGGCTATGCTCCAGATTTCATTCAAGTTGCCATGACACCGTTTATAAAGGACATCAAGAAAAAAGGTAACAACATTTCATATTTGTGTATGAATATATTGCTAAGGAGATTAATATTAATGCAAGACAAGTTAAACATATATACTATGCCATTTGATGCACAATAAAGCTATGATAATGTAAGTTTTATCATGGTGTTCATTAAAGTTTTTATTAAAAAAAACATTCAGTTAATTTTAACCCAGGATTTAAATACCTACATTTTGTTAAATTTGTTTCCTGTAGCTGAGGCCCATTCTTGAAGATAAGTTATCCTCTTTTTCATAACATTTTGGCATATCTTCATTTCAAAAATCATTTGTGATGATAGCTCATACCTCATGATTGTTGTGAAATATTATATGATCTGATTGCTGTTATTGGAAAGAATACTTTTAAGTAACATTTAGAATTGAATGAAGGTTTGTGTTGGAGAGGTATGAGTTTATCACAGGAGAAATGTTTTCTATAGCAATCAAAATGTAGCATCTAAAATCAATCTTGTGAAATGAGTATACATCAGACTGTAATACCAGGGCTGTCTGATGTGGTAGTTTATACTCTATTATTTTTCCTTAATATTCGATACTTTCTTTGTTATATGTTTTTGCTTTTGTGTTGGGATATTAAGTGTTTATTTATCTATTTGTGTGTGTTTATGAATCTTTGGATAATTTTGGATAAAATAATTTTCAGCAATTGCTGCTCAGTAACCCCTTTCCCTGATTCACTTCATATTTGGAAAATAATGTCACAAATTCTCCTTCTTTCATTATGACACCTGCTTCTGTATTCTGACCATAGGTGGACCCATGGAATCTGGATTACTTGGGACATATTTTTTAAAATTTTATTAAAGACTTTTTTCATCACTTATATTTCAATAACTACAGAAAGATAAGAAGTAAAACGGGTTGCAGAGGAGACATGATATAGAAGAAAAGGCAAAATAAGCAGAAAGTACCACAGAAAATTTGAACTCTACAGCATTGTACCACATAGTGAAGGTACTGGATGGCAATGATAGGAACTGCGATGTCACTTAAAGATGCCACTGGAAGAACCCTGTCAAAAAGTAAAGTACCAGGGAACAATGGAAAGAATGCTGTTAAACCGTCCTATACGGCCCAGTGCCAGTGCTTTTCCATAACTTTGACACAGATCCATGAACTTGGACAATTCATACGTTTGGTTGACATTTCAGTTATTGAAGTAAAGACACCAATCAGGAACTTAAAGATTCTGCTAATGTAGTTATGTGAGAAAGCTTGCCAGTAGCTGCTCGTGGGTCCTTGGTTCTTTCTGGGGTTTCAGGTTTCTTCCTCCACCAATAATATTGGCCGCCATGTATAGAATATTGTGTGCTGAAAAATGGCGTTAAGCCCTAAAACTACAACAGCAACAAGGCATCAGGTATTAACAACATCCTTGCATAATATTAGAAAGGTAGAGATGATGTGGTGAAACACATATCAAAATTACAGCAAGGTATGGCTATCAGAGAAAGTTCTTGCAGGCTGGAAAAATGCATTTCTATTGACATTTCTGAAGAAAAAAAATTATATATTCAGTCCCAGGTGAAGAATTATATTTGCCATCTCTAGAAAAGTTATGGCCACTGTTATGCCAAATAGAATGAAGAAAGCAGTTGGCGAGCGCAAGGAAGCCCCAACAAGCTGGATTTTAACCAAATTGCTGTAGACTGGATTATGTGAATGGACGGATGTAAAATGTGTTTTGTTTTGGCTAAGTTTTTGATTTTGCCGATAATGTCGCACTGTTGTATGATTCATAGGATGACATGCAAACCAGGACATCGATACTTGAGACAGAAGCAAAACAGAAGGATCTCAACATAAATGGGACTGCCAGTTTGAAATTGGGCAGAGAAAGACAATATCTACATTTTGGAAAAGAGCTGCAAGAATGAGGATAATTATGATATCTGGGCAGTACTACATGTCATATTGGAGGATGTAACAAGGAGATTAAAATACACCAAGGTAAGGCAAACACTGCAGTTAGGAAACTGGTGAATATCTGGGCAAACAAGGTTATATTGACCTAAAAGAAAATGAGGCTATGGCAATCTCTTGACCTCTCAATATTTTGTATGGCATTGAGATATTGCCAGTGAAAAGACTGGTACTTTGAAGCTGGAAGCAGCACATCTGTACTTCTAATGGAAAGACAATAAATGAAATGGTAAGAGAACTAACTTAATGAACCAAGATGGAAGACATCAGACAGCAAAGGTTGAGATTGACTGGGGATATGATGAGGATGGATGTCGAATCAATCCAATCACCAAGAAGGTGGTTACATGTATTCCACCGAAAGGAAAAGAAAACTAGGAAGACCACACACAGATTGATGCAAGATATCAGGAGAGAAAGCATTCCAGAAATGGTTGCAGATAGGAGGAAGAATGTGACTGCCCTATGTGCTATTGGCATAGGTTAATCTAACTAAAAACTAATAATTTCCAGAAGCCCTTCCAGTTTATCTTTTGCCGTCACAATTTAGTCCCATTTTCTTGAAACTATTCCTTATCCAGGGACCTGGTATTTACCCCATGGTGTAGCCTTAGGATAAAATATTGTATTTGCAATACATTGTGGTTCAAGCTTATTCCCATTGTAACACCTTAACACTGGTATAAGCACAACAATTTATTATAGTTTTGGTAAAAGCCGTTTTTGTGCGTACGTTTAAAAACCGCTTATTAGATTCTCATCATTCTTGTCAAGAATCATTATGAAGCAAAAAAAGCTCTTGTTCTCATACTCTCCATCCCTTTTACCAGGCATCAAGGTAACAGATGTAGAAAATTTGCATTAAAGATTTTTAAAACATATTTTTCAGTTGTTTATAAATGATTTAATAGATTACCCTCATATTTAATACAGCTAAGACAATGCTCTCTCTCCACAATGACATTTGGATGACGGTCACAGTTCTAAAAAATTTCATTAAGGTTTGGGTCGAAGTTTTTATATGAAACTCCATCAATAGTTTAGAAACTAATTCATTGACACAAACTTGCCCGTTTGACCTTGTGGTCAAGGTCTTAGCTAAAAAGATTTACATTTTAATGTTTTGGTTAAGTAGTTTTTCATTTGTTTATACCCCATGATGTATTTTCTTTATAGAGTGAATGAAGCATTAGAAAGATGACAGTTTTTATTCTGACACAGCAAATTGCTACTTTGACTTTTGGGTCAAGGTTACAGTCGTAAAAAATTGTGTTAAGGATTTGCTCAGTTTTTTGTTTGATTATACATTGTATTTCCTTAATACCTTGATTGATTTATGTCTGACTTTGGATAATCATTATAAAGCTAGGACAATTCATTGTACAACACATTTGCTTTGCCTGTTTGACCTTGGGGTCAAGGTCACAGTTGTTTGTTTTTTTTACTTGGTTATATTTCGTGAACATGGTAATGAGGTTTCCTGATGCTTTGGTTGAATTAATATGAAAATAATTAAATGCAGTCTGTGCTATGCTCAGTCTTCCTTTTGATTTTTGCATCAATATTTTGATTGTGGACTCAGTAATCATACCCTGACTGTCTGTTAACAAATAATGAGATAAATGAAATTTTCAAATCAAGCTCTGACTGTCTGTTAACAAATAATGAGATAAATGAAATTTTCAAATCAAGCTCTGACTGTCTGTTAACAAATAATAAGATAAATGAAATTTTCAAATCAAGCTCTGACTGTCTGTTAACAAATAATGAGATAAATGAAATTTTCAAATCAGGCCTTGACTGTCTGTTAACAAATAATGAGATAAATGAAATTTTCAAATCAGGCCTTGACTGTCTGTTAACAAATAATGAGATAAATGAAATTTTCAAATCACATAAAAAGCTTCTGCTTTATGCATAACCATTGATTAAACTTTTGACATGTGAATGAGTTTGTTTCTCTGAAAAAATTATGTTTTCTGAAGTGACTGCCATTATGAAATAACTCTCTGAGTTCGTAACATGTATGGGAAAACATTTTCATAAGACATCTGTACACCTTTTATTGGTATTGTCTGTTCTAAAATGTCAGCTTGAAGCACTTTGTGTAATCATTTAGAGAATATTGTGATGGGACTCAACAAAATCTAACCTTTAGAGGCAATACTTTATTTATTGTATTAAATATTTTTCAGTTTGAACATGTAAAAATGATGCTATTTGTCATAGAATAAATCCAATGATGCCGAAAATAGTAAAACCTTCACTCTTATTCTTCTTGCAAAACCACTTAGCAGAATACTGAAATCATCCTTTCATAGAGGCATTTCAAATATGATTGCTAGTTCTAGAAATTACGAAAACGATAAAATGATTTATTGCAAAAACCATAAAGTAGGTTTTGGTCAGAAATAAATTTTAAAAAATATTCAGACATGAAGGACTGCTAATTTTTTACAGGTGATGCTGAGATATTATCTTAAAGGATAATGTCTATTGCTAAAATGTGAGCAGTTGAGGATCCACATGGTTCTCTTGTTTTTTAAAAAATATGTTATTAATAAATTTTGTATGATGTGATCAGTTTTTTGCTTTGAACAGAAACCTGAATAATTATGTATATAACGAAAAGAAATTCCTATGGAAAAAGCTTGCTTAATAGTTTTTGTTAAATACTGTCAAATATTTTGTGTGTGCAGTATGCATGTATATGTACTTCCTTCTGTAATAATGTCACTTTATGTAACTCTTAAGCATTGTTTCCTTTTGGTCCACTTATCACCACATCTATGTATGATATGGAAACAGCTCAGATCCATATCTATAGTCACTCTTGATCTTTTTATGATTTCATCTAGAAAACATATACCTTGTTGTACTATAATGGAATGTCAGGTATGAGTTCCTTTGCTATGGATGGTGCCTTTGCTCTAGATAAGCTATGTGTTCGAATTGTATACTTAGACAGAGTCTAAAAATGCAAAAATAATGCATGTTTTTAAAAGCATTTGAAATATGCACAAACCTATACTAAGTTTAGAACTCTATGGTCAGTGTAATTGTCCGTGTTGTAGAATGACACTTTAAGTTAATATAAACTATTGGAGATGTTATAAGTGTTCATATTTGTATTGTCAGTACTCAATAACAGTAAGGGAAGTCACAAAATGGAAAAATACAATCAAGTGCACTTGTTTTCTTTGTCATTAATCAATTTGACAATATTTCAAAATCTTTTGATGAATAAGATCAAGTATGTATCATAAATGTTCACAATATATCTAGATTGCATGTTTTAAAACAAGTTTCCAAACCACTGAGTAAAATACCCAACTCATTAAATTCCTAAAGTTTTGGTATCACTCTACATGGAAAAGCCTAACATATGTTTCCATGGATGTTTTTTCTTACATAAAGTTTACTGTGCTTTTAATTTCAGCGAATGACAGAGTGAAAAAAACATGCTTTAAAAATTACATGTATGGATTACATTGGCTAGTGAAGTATGCGCCTCAAAATCTCTAGTAATTGATATTGATTTAATTCAAGATATATAAAGCTGTAACCTTGACCTTCTGTCCCAGTGAATCCTGTTTCAGTCAGTTTCATTGTACATTGTTGGTTATTGGGTCCTCAATCTTTGTATGTGGATTATTTATTAATACATTTGTGTATTTTTTGAGAACAGGCCTACGCATAATCAGTAATGCAGGAGGAGTTAATCTCCTTTCCTGTGCAGCAGCTATACGAGAAGTCTGTGACAATGAAGATATAAAAATGAATATTGCTGTCATAACAACATATTTTGAAACAGGTATGATTCCAAAACATCTCTTCTAGAATTCAGTAAAGATCAGTTTAACTTGGGGGGGGGGGGAGGCTGAGTGGCTGAGTGATCTAATGCACTCTCCGGTACGTATCACTGCCATCTCATCTCTGTCTGCATGGGTTTGAGCCTCAGATTTGGCCAATGTGAGTATGTGAGAAATCTTGCCAGTAGCTTCTCGTGGTTTTTTGAAGTGGTATTCCCGGGTTCTTCCTCAACCATTAACCACTTACCCATGAGAAACTACTGGCACAGGAGTCTGATGTTTTATCAATAAAGTACGGTGAAATGTCTGACAAAATGAAATACCCTTAACAATAATATATTATTGTTATTATTATTATTATTATTATTATTATTATTATTATTATTATTATTGATAAAACGTCAGACTCCTGTGCTACTGGCAAGCTTTTTCACATACCCACATTGGTAAATTCTGAGATTCGAATCCACGCAGGCAATAGGTGAGATGGCAGTGATCCGTAATGGAGAGCACTTTAGATCACTCTGCCACACGGGGGATAGCATGGATTGAAGACCAATGTAAAGTTTGTTTTTTTTGTTGTTGTTTTTTATGGTTTAACGCCATTTTTCAGCACAATATAGGCTGTACATGGCGGCCAGTATTAATGGTGGAGGATGAAACCGGACAAACCCCGGAAAGAGCCACCGATCCACGAGAAGCTACTAGCAAGCTTTCTCACATAACTACATTTGCCGAATCTTAGACTCGAACACACGCAGACAGAGGTGAGATGGCAGTGGTCCGTAACGGACAGCGCTTTAGACTACTCGGCCACTCGGGGCCCCTTCCAGTGTAAAGATATAGAAAACAATCTAAAGAAAAATAATAGTAAGGACGCTCCTCCATCATTCAAGATAAGTGAGGGAAATGTCTTACAGAAGAACAAGACATTCTTAAGAGATCGACAGAATACTGCCCAGACATGTACAACCAGACCTACATGGGACCCAGACATACACAACACCCCATCAGTGACTAACACTGACAACTACCCCATCTTCCGAGAAGAATCAACAGTGAAAGCAATGAGAAAAGGGAAGGCAGCAGGAGTAGACAACATTCCTGCAGAACTAGTCCAAAACGTGGGTGAAGCCATGATAAGCGCCCTACTAACACTCTGCAACAAGATCTGGTAGACAGGGGAATGGCCAACACCATGGACTCATTCACTCATAGTAACTCTTCCGAAAAAAAGGCAATTTGCAGCAATGTCAGAACTATCGTACGATTAGTCTTATATGCCACCCAAGCAAAGCCATGCTAAAAATCATTTTAAACAGACTGAAGCCGCGGGCAGAGGAAATCATAGCTGAAGAACAGGAGGCGTCAGAGCAGGACGAAGCACAACTGGACAGATTTTCAACCTGAGAATACAATGAAAGAAATACCTCCAGCGCCAACAAGACCTTTATCATGTCTTGATAGATTTTAAGAAGGCGTTTGACAGGGTATGGCATGCAGCCCTTTGGTCCGCCATGAAGCTGTACAACATCAACGCTAACCTGATCAAAGTCATAGAAAGCCTTTACAGCAAGACCACCAGCGCAGTATGCTTCAACGGTCAAATAGGAGATTGGTTTAGGACAACTGTGGGAGTCTGACAGGGCTGCCTGCTTTCACCTACTCTCTTCAACATCTTCCTTGAAAGAATCATAACAGATGCACTGGAAGACCACGAAGGAACTGTCATTATTGCAGGCAGAATAATAACGAATCTGCGCTATGTTGATGACATCGATGGCCTTGCAGGAAATGAGGAGGAGCTAGCTCAGTTGGTGGAAAAACTGGACAGGACAGCTACTGCTTTTGGTATGAAAATCAGTGCAGAGAAGACCAAATTGATGACCAACAACACCAGTGGCATCAGCACTGACATCATGATTAGAGGCCAAAAACTTGAAACAGTTAATAGATTTAAGTACTTAGGACCCATCGTGGCAGACGAGGGATCGAAACCAGAAATATTGTCCAGGATTGTGCTGACAATAACATCAATGGCAAGGCTGAAGACAGTTTGGAAAGACAGAAACACCTTAGCCAGCTCAAAAATCAGACTGATGCGCTCCTTGGTTGCATCTGAATTCCTATATGCCTGTGAGTCATGGACCCTCACAGCGGATCTCGAAAGGAGGATACAAGCTCTTGGAATGAGATGCTTTCAAGGATTGCTTGGCATTACATATAGAGATCATGTCACGAATGAGGAAGTGGGAAACAGAATTAAGCAAGCCAGTGGGCCCTATGAAGAGCTATTGACCATTGTGAAAAAGCGCAAAATGAAATGGTATAGACATGTCACACGATCAACAGGGCTTCTTAAGACAATCATACAAGGTACTGTGCAGGGAGGGCGAAAGAGAGGAAGACAGAGGAAAAGATGGGAGGATAACATCTCGGAGTGGACAGGACTGAAGCTGAGTGACACAGTGAGAGTATCAGAGAACAGATTGGAATGGAGGAATCTGGTTGTCAGGTCATCAGTGGTGCCCCAACGGTCAGCAAGACTAAGGGATAGATAGATAGAATTGGTAAGAGTTTTGTCCCTTTAACTATATGGCATATTGTTGGGAAAGATTAATTTGTCTGACTTGTGGAGTTTATTTTACTAATGTTAATGACACCATGTAAGTAAACTCGGAAAAGCTTAATTTATTAAAATGTTTGCTGTATCTGACATTAAATAAACCTAGAAATAAAGGGAATAATTAGAAGACAAGACAAATTTAAGAAGGTATTTTAGTGGACAATCAGAGAGGAGGGCTGTTGGAGGGCAGAGGCACTAAGGACAGTTGGAGGGCATTGAATTCAGAGCATGGGAGATGCCTTTATTTCGCTCGGGTTGGATTATTGTGTTAATCATCATTGTCATCAAAATCATTCATCATCTTCTTCATTTGCTCTAGCGGTTTGATTATTTTTTATACGTATTTTCATTCAGTGATACATGCATTTTGTCGTAACTACCATTTAAATTGTCAGTGTTCAATGTATTTAACTTCCATATCAGTCTGATGTTGAAATTTTGACAATACATTTGCAGACATATTTTTTTTGGTGTTCCTCTGCAAAAGGACAAATGCATTTATAATATTACCCTTGTCTATTCTTTTCTTTTTCTATATATCTGTCCATCCGATCTTGGTTAAGTTTATTGTCTGGGTTATTTTAGGCACTGGTAAGGTGTACATGGCCTTTGAAAACATTTCAGTGTTAGAAGATTAAATAAGGACAATATTCATTTATAAATGGTAACATGTACTTAGTTTCACCAGAAAATTAAAAACAATGTCAGATGTAAATATTAAAAACAAAATAGAAACTCCAACTAAGTTTCCAGTCATGAGAATGTTTAAGTAAACATTGGACAATTCAGTCAATAAAAATGAAATGAGAAGTCAAATAATCCCATTTATTTGATATGCAAATTAGACTTTTCAATCTTTTCAAGTAATCATCCCTATAAACAATGTCATATTTTGTCAATGAAAAAAAATCCTCATTGTGCTAAACAAAACTTTATTATTTTCTTGCTCTCATACAGAGTTGATTGTTTTGCATGAATAAGTTTAAATATTTTAATTTGTTTATTTTATTTTCACTAACTTTTCTGTTTTAGGTAGATGGCGTTGAAAAGATGAGTATAACAGAAATGAGCTCAGGTCAGCCATTTCCTAAGAACGCACATATCATGAATGCTTATCTTGGGTGAGTGATAAATACAGAAATTAAACAGATTGTCAAATTGATGTGGGTTTTTACTAAAATACGTACACAATGTCTATTTGATCCTAAATGAAATTGGTGACTGTTTCATATACACTTTTGCTGTCATGGCAGCCTTCTTTAAAATCTTATTGTTGCTACTCCCCTTGATTGGACATATATATTGGCATGGGATTTCAATGCAAGACTTTTTATGATATCTAGTTGGTCCTCATTGAAAATTATACCAATCTGATATCCAATATGTCTGCCACGGTGGCCATTGTGAAAATCATTATCACTACTTCTGAATGGATGGTCATATTTTAGTGGTTACTTGTGTACTTTTTTTTTTCTCTGAATGCTTAGAGTATAAAGTATACAACATCAATCTTCTCCTCTGTTGTACTGCAGCCATTTGTGTCAATTTTTCAGCATTTCTGGTACTTTTCTTGTTCTTGTAATCATCATATTTATCATCACTTTCTCGTTTTGATCTAATTGCTGCCACTTCGATAGTGACGGCACACCTTCTAAATACTTCAACATGTATACAGTAGACACTACACAATGCATTGTATGCATATCAGCCATGATTGATTTTTACACATATTGTTTGATATAATTCAGGATTATTTGTCGCGTTAACAAATGCAATCTTTTCCAGTTGTCAGTTTTAACCTGGTGCCATGTCTGATAGCTTTTGTTATCATGATTAACCTATTCATTGTCTGAAAGCAGTACACCAGGCTAGATCCATGTCTATGAAAAAAGTTCGGACAATAATTGTACTAATTACCTGATGAGTGGTTGAGCACCCACACATACATGCCAACCATTTCGCTTTGGGCGTAATCATTATGCCTTTTTTCACTAAATTACGCGTTACGTGTAAACATATATGGATTACGCTGTTTCATTATATCCACCTTCCAAAAAATCAATTATTTGTTTTCTCGATTTTATTAACGTTCCATTAATCCCACAGACCATATTTTAGACAGGACGGCTTTTACGTAACTACAATATAAGAGTACGCTTGCGTGTACTTTCCTAACAGTATCACATTCTATTTATAGCTAACTTTGTTCTACTTTCAAACTTTCGACCTCGAATTATATTTATAGCAACTGTATGGCTTAATTAGGAGAGAACAGACTGGTTTTCTAATTGAATTTTTACACTTAGATTCTTTGTTCAAATTCATATTGACTGCATAGTCAGTCTAAAGGTATTTGGCACTCAAAAGTATATTTTATTTTAGTCAATGCATATATAAGAGCAAAAATATCTCCTTTCAAATATTTCACAGATGTATTTAAAAAAAGCAATAGAAAATAGAAAAAATACGAATACAGCATCACTTGACATCTATTTCAGGCCGTGTGGAAAAAATTTAATATTTGGCACTCAACGTATTAAGATGGATTCTAGTCGATGTGTGTATTAAGTTGAAAGTGCTACATATAAAAACTTGAAAAAGTAAAGGATGTTAAATGACGAGAGGGGCAAATAAATCAGTTTATTACAATTATAGCATGTTATATGTGGATTACATTTTTTCTGCCATGATTCCGCTTTTTGACCACTTGGATTACACCTTTTATTCATCAGGGGTTGGCATGTATGCCCACAGTAGGCACTCGATTGCACACAATAAACAGATCAAATAACCATTTAAGGAAATGGCAACTCAAAATTGCTATGACCAGGAGTAATTTACACTGCCACAACAGATTAGGGATGCCTGAGTTACTGTTTCATTGGAATAAGCAGTAACCACAGAATAGGGAGTTAGCATTAATTTCGAACTCTTTAACATCCATAATGGAAATTCTGAAAATCGTGTCATTGCTACTCCATCAGGATGGATAATCATTATAATATGAGGTTTTACCTAAAGATCATATATGTAAAAAATGAAAATAGAGTCAATCTGACATTCAGTATTACTAACTTGTTAGCCATATTGAAAATCTTGTTATTGCAACTTCTGAATTGATAGTTACATTGAGATGGGGTATGCTTTCAAAGACTTCTTAGGGTGTTTAGTTACTTCTTATAATTTGTTTTGAATACAAATTGTGCCAGTCTGACCTTTGATGGCAATCTTTAAAAATCTTGCAGGGGAAATAGTGCCATTCATGTATACAATATGACAGTCATGATGGCCGTTTTGAGAATCTTGTTATAGTTAGTTCTTTTGAATGAATGGTCATTTTGACATGGGGTTTTCACCCAATTTCTTTTGATGTGTAGTTGGTCCTGAATTACAATAGTGTTTATATTACATCTAGTTTGGCTGTCATATGGTTTTAATACTTTGTAATTAATAGAAGAAAACAATTTTAGCTTCCTGGAAATGTTTAAGATGAAAACATTCTTATATTAGATTCCTGGATATTCCTATTAGTCAGGAGATCAAGAGACATTTTTTATGGAAATCACAAAGGAAACCCTGTATATACAGTGAAACTTGACACACAATACACCTCCATATAAAGGACACCTGTTCACAATGAATCTCATCTCTTACATTCCTCCTCATTTACAGGAAAAATATCGATAAAAAAAAAGATTTTGAATGTCCATTATAAATAAGTTTCACAGGAATAACAAGGTCTGCAATCATAAAACTTTGTGCTAGAATTTTTGATTGAACATTTTGCATTATTTGTGATTGGTTCAAAGTAAATCTCAGACTCAAAATTAAACTCAAACCTTATATGATTTCCTAGTCTAGAATTTATTGATGACATATGATTGTAATACCTTTTTATCTTCAAATCAATATTGTATTACAGCAGGAAAGGTTGTCACAGAGAGACACCAAAGACATTGTAGATTTGACCACACCATTGTCAATAACACACCATTGTATTTGTTATGGTTTTTGATTGGAAGTATGGTACTGATACAGCTGGTCATAACATTATACTTTGTTTTGAAGTGCAGTTCCTATAGCACGTGCGTTGGATCTTGGAGCTGATGTTGTGATTACAGGGCGATGTGTGGACAGTGCTATTGTGTTAGGATCACTGATACATGCTGTAAGTGTCTGATGTATCACTTATCTTTGGAGGTACAGAAGTATTTATCCTTTACACCCAGTGTTTTATTCATCTTTTGTTTGGTTAGCCCTAAGCTTTCAAGTTTTTGTTTATTGCAGTTGCTTTGCTGTGACTTGAGGCTTAATATCTTCATGTAACTTGGTCAGTTTATTTTTCATACTGAGCTACCTTGTGAGAAAGTAGGTAACTGTGGCCTTGTCTTTCAGTCATATCTTTGCTATTTGCAAGGTAACTTTATTAAGTCTTGGTTTCAGTGTTGTTATAAGCATATTATCATCATGTAACTTGGTCAGGATATCTACTTCATTAGGTATTACTGCAGATAAAAACTGGGTGAAAGTGACCTTTATTTTGTATTCAGTTGAGAAATATTTAAAGTTTTAGAAACTCTTTCCACCAAGGTAGGATAAAATTATAAAACAGTTTTGCACACCTACAAACAAATCCCACCCAATGTATGAAAATATAAAGTTGTAATCTATAAAGGTGTTGGAAGAATCGTGTGACACCACACACATAGTATGGAAACATGCGCAGATGCAATGGCAGTATTATGTGATCCCTGCTTTTTTCCTTCATATAAAATGCAGGGTTAAGAGTTGCAACATTAAACAGACACTGCATACTGAGGTGAGCTAGTTGTCACCTGTTAGTTCTTGTTAATTGTCTGTAAATGGGTGATACTAATGTGCCATGGATATTTGTTTGTTTCTCATGATAATGTCTTTTTTTAAATGATGTTATTTAAGACTGCTTTAATGTATAATATAACTTCATTATATCAATAATATTTCACATTGGTACTAATCAAGCTTCGCTTTATTTATGAGACCCTGTTCCAGTGACATCCAGTGACATTGTCGTTAATTAGAATGTGGAACAGTTCTACTACAGGTAATAAAATGAATTACAACATCAATGTGCTTTTGATTGTAATCGACATGTTATAAAATGTTGGCTTGACTTTGCTTGCAAAGTTTTAGGAGGGGAATGTCCACGTTTATTGCACATGCGCTGGTGGTTGATAAGCCCATTATGTGACGGGCACATCCGTCCACAGATTCTGCAGGGGAATGTCTGGGTTGTGGTGGATTCTGTCGATGGTTCCCAGTTTTGTCTTTGCCATCGTTTTTCCTCCAAGATCTTTTGTTCAAAAGTGGCAGTGGCATGGTGAACTCTACTTCGCCAGCTTTCACGGTCAGAATCTTGTGATGCCCATTGATGGTGATCGATGCCACAGGTCGTGAGGGTCTTTATATCTCTTTTGCCCCTCTATCATGGTTGTTAGTGGATAGCTCACCATGCAGTGTGATCTTTGACAGACAATTATCTTCGATCCTGGACATATGCCCTATCCAGTGTAGCTGTATCTTCATAAGCATTGCCTCAACGCTGGTGATCCCTGTTGTGTTTGGACTTCAGTGTTGATGACCAAGTAACTCCAATAGATGTTTAGGATGGGTAGGAGGCAGTGCTGATGGAAGCATTCTAGGAGGCGGAGCTGGCGGCGTAGGTAACCCATGATTATGCGCCATATTGGAGTGTGGTCAGTACTAAAGCTCTGTAGATGCTTATCTTTGTACCTCTCTTGAGACTGACATTGTATCACACTCATTTATAGAGTCTGCCAAAGCCACTGCTTGCCTTGGCCAGTCTTTTGTTTATTTCTTTTTTAAATTTTAGCATCAGAGGATATCACACAGTCCAGGTAGGTTAACTGGGGGAACTACGTCAGCTCTGTCTGGTCATTGAATATTCTTGATGGCCAGTACGCTTCCTTGGGTGCAGGCTGGTGAAGTACCTGTTTTCTTTAAACTGCCTCAAGACAGACCAAAGAGCTGGCAAACTTCTGAAAAGCAGGATGTTACGCACTGTAAGGCAGCTTCGATGTGGATAACAAGGGTGGGGTTGTCTGCAAAGAGAAGTTCTCTAATCAGTTTTCCCAAGGTTTTGGTGTGGGTCTTAAGTCGCCTTAAAAAGTTGCCATCAGTACAAAATTAAATATAAATGCCATATTTGTCATCAAGGTCTTCTGTTGCTTTTTGGAGCATCCTGCTGAAGAAGATTGAAAACAATAAAATGCATCCCTTTTTCATGCCATATACATTGGGGAATGACCTGACCAAGCTGGTCCTCATTCAGTTGGATGACCATGGTAAGGAACTTTGGAGAATGACCAAGCTTTTGAAGGATTTTCCACAGTCCAGTTCTGCTCACTATGTCAAATTCCTTCGTCAGGTCCACAACTTTCTGTGATTCATCGATAACAGCGTTACTGTGTTCAAACAGAAAAACTTTTTAACTGTCTGACTATCACATCATAAATGCTCTGTTCAGGGTGTTATTTTCATCTTTATTTATAACCACGTTTTTTTTATTGCACAAATATAAGGGAAGTAGATGTGATTGTTCAAAAAAACATTAGTATGCAATGTTATGAATCTTGTATGTTAGAAATTCAATAGAATGAACGAGACCCCTCATAGTTTTTACTTGTTATCAGATTATGATTGGTGGAATTTCTTGAGCATTAGTCACTATTTATATTGATACTTTTTACTCTATGATCACTACCTAAGATTAGCTACTCAGTGCACATTGAAGGATATTCATCAGGTATGTTGATATAATCGGAAATCAGTTCTCTATCATCTACATGCAATCCTATTATACAATGAATTCATAAATAGTTTTGACAAAAGAAAGGGCAAAATAATGTTAAAACAACATAGTTTATTTTCATTAAAATGCAGTGGCTTGTACATTTAAGAGCATCTTATAAAGGATTAGGTTGGCACAGAAGGTCATTGTAAAGATGCCATCTCTTGAATTTCATGAGTATTTTATTTTATGTATCTATGTGCAAATTATAAGCCTTGAATTTATTGAAAGCCTTCGTAGTAGCTTTTATCCTCATCTTGACATTTCTTATATTGACAAGGTTCATAGTTTGATGTGTCTTGTAACAGTAAATGCCCAAATTATATGGGTGCAATAATGTTTGAAAGGTTTTTTGGTCAGAAGAGGAATTTCAATTTTCAGGAGAAAAAAAATTATAATGTATATAACAGGATATCAAAACAATAAGTACTTATAACGATTTACGGTACAATCATATTTAGCATGACATTTCCATCTCTTTAATGAGGGATCATAGACAATTATCTTTCCAATAGGTGGGGCCACATAAAAACCCAGCCCCGATGTTAGGTCATCCTCGGAGTTTATCGTTAGCTTGAACAATCGATTGTTGATCAATCAAGCGATAAATAATTGTCAGAACTACAATACTAATCTTATCAATTGTCTTATTTGATTTTTTGGGTATTGAAATATTTAGTATATTAGCTGCTGAAAACTAAAATCAACATTTGTGTTTTCTTTATAATTAAATTGATATATCTTACCACTTTTGGCCACCTTATGTTAAAACCTTTGGTGCCAACTGATTATATATAAAACCTTAATGCTAGTAACTTCATTTTCTTATCCGCCGATTAATGTGGCTTTAATTAAACCACCAAATGTGTTTGACGTAATGAAATTCTCTTAAATAAAAGTTACAAATTGAACACTGCATTTTATAGTTAAGTACATGGAAGAAAGAACTCAATAAGTAAAAACAACATGTACAACTTTTTGTAGTATTGTTTGTAATCACTCAAGACCATTAATTTATCCAAAACAACTGTTAGGAAAGTTTCGTATTTAAAATTTAAACAAAAATAAAATAATTGCCTTTATTTGGCGAAAAGTTAGATATATGATCACAAATAAGTTAATAGACTTGGCATGAATTCATAATAATTACTTCTTTGAAAAAGGCCAGGACTAGTATAAATAACTGATTAACAAAGGAATTGTGTGTGGAAATCTGAAACAATTCCCATTTAAACTATTGCATCATTTGTTGATAAAATCCAATGTTATGTTCGAAATCTTGTTGCAAGCTGTCATTGGAAAACTGAATTAAAAAACACCAAGAACAATACAGCTTTATTTAAACATACTAGTTCTTTCATTTCTTCTTCAAAATAATATGTATAGGTTGTCGGAACAATAAAGTTAATAATATTTTGCCTCTTTTAGCCAAATATTATTTTCTGGAGGAGAGCAGCAATAAAATAGCAAACTTTATTCACTTATATGACTTATAAAAAAATACTTGTGTAGGACGACATCTTTTAAAAAATATATTGTCGTAGACATCAAACCTAAGAGGAAAAATAACATGTACAGTTGATATACTACATATATGATATTACATTAATGTATCAAATATATGTTCAATGCATTAAAGAAAATAAACAAGAATCTTTTGTATTTCTTAACTAAACTGCTAAGATAGTTTCTTAGGAATTCGAACATTTTTACTAAATGACCCTACCAAGTAACTATCGAAAGAATTAATTCAAATAAATGGCTGAATCATTCAGGATTTATGCAATTTTAAGGATATGAATGTTGGAAAATAATTTACAAAGAAATAAGAGTTAATTATATGCAAATGAGTATTTTTTGTGTGCAGATATGAGAAAATGTTATTTTCCATTTGTGACTTCAATATCACTGATTATGCCTAATATTTATTTATCTGTTAACTAATTTTTTCAACCAGATAACTTAGCTCCTCCTGTTTTAAATCTCACTGACGATAATTTGTATAATCCATCCAATTGAGACATTTTGTAAAGGAAGATGAAGATATTCTTTTTGTTGCTTCTTTGTTGAGCAGGAAATATATACTGGAAATAATGCTGGACAGCTTTGTTTCATGCTGCAACCTATAGATTTAAAGTTAACTGGGTCAAAACTCTGTCTCTACAGTAATGACAGCTCACTCATATGGCTGTTTCCTATGTTTGTTGAAATAAATTCTCCCCTTCAGCGCTGGCTTCCCAACAGTCTAAATGGCGTTTTATTGATCCTGCTCATTTCTGCCTGAATTGTAATTTTAAAAAGTTAATAAAACAATTTGTACAGCAGCAGCTAATGTATATATATATATATATATATATATATAAATATATATATATATATATATATATATATATATATATATATATATATATATATATATATATATATATATATATATATATATATATAAATTAACTATATAAATTAATTTTTCAGACACATAATTGTATGTTCATTGAATATGGCGTCTTTTCTTGGAGTTCATATGTTCTTCCTGGTCCCATCAAACTTACCAGCTCCACTCAAAATGTTATCCTTTTGTAAAAATAATTTTGAGTCAAATCTGCAGTCAGAATTTTATTAATTCAATAAAGTAACCTATTTGTTTTATAGCAAAGGTACAATAACATTATTTAGTGATAGTTTTCCAAAAATCAGCATTCAAAATTATGATTGAGATTTTACTCAAAAAAGGTGATACATTCTCAGAAATTGGGACCTGGACATTTCTCAATGAAAGTTCTCAGTTTTGTATTTTATTTTAAGATTTATTTTGGTATTTTGAAGCTAGCATGTGACTTTATGTTTGTAAAAGAGTTTTAGTTATTTTGATGTTCCGATAATTTACATATTATTCAAGAAAAAGTGTTGAAAGCAGTGTCTTCACTCTCACTCTTTGTTGGCTTAAAATATAGCTTTGTCTTTTGTGAAATCTTTGGCATTCCTGTCACAGTGATATGGTTGGACTTAATGTTATTTGTGGGTGCGAGTTCAGCACCAGGATGCTTCTTGTGTAAGCTTTCCGAATCACTCAAGTGAACATATTGTTCTTTGCCTTCATCTAGTACGTCTTTATCTGTCTGTCCTTCATTTGATTTGCTTCTTTTCTTTCGTCCCCAGGTCTTCAAACCACTAGCTTTTGTTTTAGTTTTATTTCCTATTTTCTTTGATGCAAGAATATTGGTGTTCCCATTAAGTGATCTTTGCATCGATGCTACTAAGTGAAGTGGCAGTGAAGTTAATGTGGTCTCACCTGTCATTGATTTGGTTTTGTTTAATATTGATACATCTGATTTGGAACCTTTCTCTGTAATATCATGATCCATGGTGGGCTCATTTATCTCGGAATACATTTCAGTAGTTTGACGCCCTGTTTCAGTGTCCTGAGACACTGTTGTATGGATAAAAAGGCTGTTGATTGTTTCGTCATTGTTGTCCCAGGTTTCACTGGATGGATTTAGGCTTGTATCTACTTCTGTATATATTATCGATGACCTAGTTTGGGGTCCCTCAGTCTCAGACATGTTAGGAGAACAAGTATCATCCTCAGATCTGAGCACTTCTGAATTTGTGATTTGCACAACATTTTCACATGAAGTAGATAATAGGTGCTTACACCTCTCCCTTAGTTTTTCTTGCTCGATTGGGTTAAGTTCTGGGTATATTGAAAACATCTTATTGTTGTATTTTAGAAAATGGCCATCGAATGAATCCAAGCTGCAAGAAGAGTTTGAAAATGTTGCTTCTGTTGTGCAGCCACTAGTACACTGTTCAGTTAAAACTAACTGCGTTGAAATGCCAGCCTTCTTTTTAGATACAGTCTTTAGTATTACTGTGATGGCCAATGCAATGATGATAAATCCAACAGATCCAACTGCTATCAAAGATTTGAAAATTATTGTTCTTGAAGTTGTTCTTGAAGTTCTCTCTCCTTGATATCTTTCCTTTGAGGATGATGGACCTTGGATATCCCAAGTTTTACATACTTCCAGATTGGCTTTAACTGTTTCACTAATCACAATTAGACAGATTTGATATGGTGTCCCTGGTTCTAATTCAGTCAATGTATAATTTTGTCCATAAGCTTTAAAATTAATATTGGTTCTAGTTCTGATCTGCAAGTTCGTGACCTCCAGCAGATAGCCAGACAAAATATATTTATCACTGACTGACCAGGTCAGATGCAGAGATGTCTGGGAGAAGGTGGTAATGTTCAGATCAAGCCAAATTGGACAGTCTGACTGGAAATAGTCATCATTACACACTAGCATACTTCGTTTCAAAGCTGCTAAGTTTAAAATTTTATACTTTTCGGGTGTTGTACACTTAAAAATATTCAGTTTGAATGATCCTCTTTGTATTCTGTCATACAGCCATAGAAAATGACAGTCACATATCCATTCATTACCTTTAAGTTCCAGTGTTTGAAGCTGAGTGAAATTTTCCAGCACACATTTGTATAATGTCTTCAGCTTATTGTTGTTGAGGTAAAGCTTACTGAGGGAACCACTGAGGCCATAAAGAGATGGTGGACTCAGTTTTTTTAGGTTGTTATTCTGCAGGTATAAAATTTGTAGAGAGGAATGGTTGCTGAACAGATAGGAAGGTATTTCCGTAAGCCCAATGCACTTCAAACCTAAAGACTTAAGATTTGATAGGCTTCTAATCAGCTGAAATGTATCTGTCAGATTCAGGAGATTGTAACCCAAGTCCAGATTAGTAAGATAGAATCTGAGATGCCAGAAGGCTTCATGTGGCAGATTTAAACGAGGGTGACCTGATGAATGTAATAATTGACACGAGTTCACCTGATGTTGATTTTGAAGGTCAAGATGGTTGAGTTTGGGAGTGGGAAGAAAAGAACCTACCTCTACGTCTACTATCTCATTCATAGAAAGGTCCAGTTTAATCAAATTTCGCAGACCTTTGAATGTTGTGTTTTGGATTTTGCTCAGGTTGCATTGATTTAGTGTCATTACCCTTAAGGTGGACATATTGTAGAAGAATCCTTCATGTACGTTTGTGAGAGGATTTTGCGAAAAAGTTAGGGTTCTGAGATTCATCCATTTTGTAGTTGCCAACAGGGACAATGTTGACCCAGAAAATTTGTTTAAACTTAGATCCAAGTTCTGTAATGTTTCGTGGATAACTGTAAATGTATTACGCTCAAAAAACTGCAAATAGTTCTTTGACAAGTTAAGAAATTGCAGTTCTGTTAGACCTTTGAAAGAATTTTCATTCAAATGAGAAATACTTGCATTGTAAATTTTTAAGCTTATCAGTGACTTTAAATTTTGAAAGGCTTTAGGAACAGTTTGTAGAGATGGTAAATTTTCAAGGTAGATCGTGGTTAGGTTAAGCATGTTGACAAAAGTGTTATTTCCTAGTGAAGTTAGATTTATACAGCTCTTTACTCTAAAAAACGTCAAACTGGTAAGTTCTTTCCATGGATTGTCCTCACTAACATCTGTCAGTCCAAAATTTTCTAAATGTAGTGTTTCCAATGTCATTAACCCTTTCAAAAAGGGAAGATTTACCACAGGTCTTCCATCACCTTCAATATACAACACTTTTAAAAATTGTTCCACACCAGCAAATGCTTTGTTGTCAATGTGTGTGAGCCTGACAGATCGCAGATCAATTTTCTCAACAGTGATATTTTTAAAACATTCAAAATAAAGTGTGGAAATGTCATTTTTAACAGGAGATTCTGGGTACTCCTCGAAGAAGTTTAGTTCATAAAAACTTGTATTTGAAGGAGTAAATTTTGGAATGGTATTCAGTCGTTTATATCTACAGTTAATGCTGATGTCTTCGATACAGTTGCATAGTTGTGATGGGCAGATGAATTTTGATGTCAGGAACTCGGTTCTTGTCCATAGAAGAACACACACAAATACAAATTCTGTACAATGGGATGTCATACTTGTTTTTTTTTCTTCTTTTGGTCCACAGTATTTGTCTGAAAAATTATAGAAAACTGTTTTCAGAATATAATAATCATGAATGTAAAGTAAATAAATCTGTTGTCTGTTATTTATATTGCTGAGAATGAAATGCAGTAAAATCCAGTGAAATGTCTTATCACTTAGTTACCTACCATATGTACTTACTTGTATGTTGATTCCAGGTGCAATCAACATAGACCATGTATTGCCATTGCATATTGCATCAGCAGGTGCGGTTCTGTGTTTTGTTTGTTCTATTGATGACTCGTAAAAACCCACATAGAACCAAATCTGTACCACATTATGCAGTGTCAGATCTGATTCTGTGCAATTACAGTTGGGATGGACTTACAGCCAAGTGCATAGGGTAGTTCAGATAAGATCTGTATGATGTTATTGTAGGTTAACATTTGTTGTCAGCCGAGTGCATTGGGTAGTTCAGAAAAGATCTGTATGATGTTACTGTAGGTTAACATTTGTTGTCAGCCAAGTGCATTGGGTAGTTCAGAAAAAATCTGTATGATGTTATTGTAGGTTAACATTTGTTCTCAGCCAAGTGCATAGGGTAGTTCAGAAAAGATCTGTATGATGTTATTGTAGGTTAACATTTGTTCTCAGCCGAGTGCATAGGGTAGTTCAGAAACAATTTGTATGATGTTATTGTAGGTTGACATTTGTTCTCGGCCGAGTGCATAGAGTAGTTCAGAAAAAATCTGTATGATGTTATAGTAGGTTAACATTTGTTGTCAGCCGAGTGCATATGGTAGTTCAGAAAAGATCTGTATGATGTTATTGTAGGTTAACATTTGTTATCATTCTTGACTTCATTTAGGATAATTTTGTTGAGAAAATTGGCATTACCCCCCCCCCCACACACACACACACACATACACACAATACTGGAAGGCAAATAAATGAATAGTTTGTTGGGTTATGATAAGCAAAACTAAACAGATTAAACAGAACAAAAGAAAAATAACTAAATGGAATACTGCATACATTTCTTAAAGTACGTTAAAAAAATATTTTATTTTTATATATTTTAAGTTTAACTGATTGAGGTGAGGTTTTTTTAAAATTTTAAGCAAACATTTCTTATACAGATAGTGTAAACAAATTGCTTTGACACATCGTTTTGTTTGATTATTTTGAAAGAAGAATGATTTTATGTCCAAATAATTAGATGTCTTTGTGAAAGAAAATGATGGAAATTCCTTCCTTCCATGAATTCATTTAAATAGAATATTTGTTTTCGATCCTGTGTTGATCTGTTTAAAATTTCATTTAATTTTGGCATTTATATTATTTGATTGATAATTATTTTGTCAGTTTTAATCTTACCTTGAATGGATTTGGATTATTCCACAAAATTATTAAATTTGACTTGCGCTCTTAAATCCAAATGAATACATTTATACTGTTTCTGTATATGTTATTTTCTCTGTCAGCATAATGAAAGAAAATGTAAGGCTTGATAATAAGAATGTGAATACTTGTGATACTTCATATGTGTTGTTAGGTGAAGAGGATTGGCTGTATTTGTGCTGCTTTGTTACCGTATTGTTTCTGTAAAAATACACAGCTAAGAGTAAGTTAAAAAATTTAACAGCATTTGGATTTAGTGCAAATTCATCAGATAATACAATTTCTAAATCTGATGTTCTACCTGACAGTCTTACATCATCTACATGTAATGATGGTATTAATGTTTCAAGTGCAACATATATGTATATATATATATATATATATATATATATATATATATATATATATATAAAGAGAGAGACAGAGAGAGAGAGAGAGACAGACAGACAGACAGACAGAGACAGACAGACAGAATGAAAGTAGCGTGAAACAGTCATATAATGGTTTATTTTGTAATATTATGGCTGTATTGCTTGTTGTCAATAAAGTAATAACGATCCTATCTTTTTCAATTTTCACTGACTGTTAACATTAATAGACCTGGAAAAATTATCACTGTTTGTTCTGGTGACAGTTTTTGAAAGTTGGCAACAAAATATTGAGGCTAATGATTTTTTTGTTGACATCATTTTAAAAGCCAGGACTATCCCTGTGGTGCTCAGTTTTGTTAAGTTTTCATCTGCTTTTTTTATTTTTAGTGATGTTAAAACCATGAAAGTTAGTGAATGGCAATGTTCTTTGTATTTCAACTGACAAAGAAAATTGTAACTTTATATTATGGGCAGCAGAGTTTTGTACTATGTCATGATTCTCCATTTATGCCCATCCTACCCTTCCAAAACAAGGATTTAAAATAAAATTTTAAGTACATGTACAACACTTCTACTGCAATGCATATTTAATAATCAGTGTTAAAAATCTGCACCTAAATATCGGTTGGAAGTTTATGCTTGGGATGGGCAATATAGACATGTTGTTTACACCATGTCTGAATTAAGGATTGGCTGGGAGGAACAATGCTACAGTATATGTAGAAAGTTGTTTGGGAAGGATATGGTAAAGGAATATGTTGTAATAAATTCAGACATAGGGATGTGAGATGAGACTAGTTAGATGTTACAGTATGTAGAATTCTGTTTGGGAAGGATATGGTAAAGGAATATGTTGTAATAAATTCAGACATAGGGATGTGAGATGAGACTAGTTAGATGTTACAGTCTGTAGAATTCTGTTTGGGTAGGATATGGTAAAGGAATATGTTGTAATAAATTTAGACATAGGGATATGAGATGAGACTTGTTAGATGTTACAGTATATCTTGAATTCTGTTTGGGAAGGATATGGTAAAGGAATATCCTGTAGTAAATTTAGACATAGGGATATGAGATGAGACTACAGTAGTTAGATGTAATAGTTGATAAAGGTAATTACACAAGGACAGTGACAGGGTCAAGGAGTATGTCCATCCATCCCTCCACCACACTTTACATTTTGCATTCTAGTCATTATAGGAATTGTCACTGTGATGTGGTATTTGATGTCCATAAACATATTTGAAGTTTTTTTTAGTAATGATCATAATGGTAATATTCTGTGAAAAGCAGGTATATTCTCATTGCATCCATTCTTTCATCTGTAGGTATGACCATCTATGCTTCTATCCATTCATGGTTGACAATGCTTGTTATCTCTTTTCTTCCAACACAGCTTGGAGAATTGGAATAAATTTGTATAGGCTGGATACAGATCTTTAATAAAGTCTTACTTTCTTCTTCAAGCCCATTAGTATGCAAATATCTTGAAATATTTGCAAAAAGGGAATTATTTTCAGAAATCATTTCATTATCACTTCTATACTGAATTGATAATTTCATCGAAACATTGTAGGCTGTTTATGTAAGTAGGGTACATGTATAATAAACTTATACTTTTTTTCTTGCACCCATGGGGGATGGGACATTTCTTTAAATATTTTCAGAAATGAGATATTTTGGGGATAAAGTTCATGTTCAATTTGTCGTACATCATTGGTTGCATGACTTTATTAAAACTCTGTAAGCTAGATATATGGTTGGTGTAAATGTACAATAAGGTTTCACCTTGTTCCTTTACATTAATGTTTATGGAAATTGACTTGAAAATTATAAAAAATGTATTTGGGAATTTACTTCATAATTGGATCTCCTTATACACTGGAGAAAGATCTTTTTTTTAAATTAGAATTTGTAGGCAAGATATGCCCTCACTGTAGATGCACAGCAAGCTTTTCCTTTTTTTTCCTGACCCAGTATGGGAATATTACATGAAAAACCATCATTAATGGAGAATTTGGGGATTTCATCACTTCTCATACATTAGCTGGAGAATTTTGTTGAAAGTTTTTGCAGGCTACATAATTGATGTAAAAATTGACTTTTGCAGAAAATAGTTTTAATTTTTTTATAGAAAAAAGATGAATTTAATGATTTAAACTTGTCATTGCTGCTTTTAAACTGTTTGAAGAATTGTTTTTATCCTGTACTTTAACAAAAATAGGGATATTTTCATTGCCTCCTTGTGTAAGTAGGTCCATCTATTTATCTATTTGTCCATTTATCAGTCTCTCCATCAAAGATGACAAAGTTTGATATTGCTTTTCTCCCACACTGCTCAAGATTTTAATGAAACCTTTTGGGCTACATATATTGCTCATGTATGTATGCAATAAGATTTTTCTTTTGTTGAAAGCTTTTGCAGGCTATATAATTGATGTCATAAAGTTTACCACTTTTGGAGTAATTACATTTAATTTTTTATACAAAAAGATGAATTTAGTGAATTAAACTTGTCATTGATTCTCCTAAACTGTTTGAAGAATAGTTGTATCCTGTACTTTAGCAAAAGTAGGAATATTTTCATTGCCTTCTTCTGTCAGTAGGTCCATATATTCATCTATTTGTCCATCCATTAGTTTCTCCATCTATGACGAAGCTTATTATTGCTTTTCTCCCATGCTACTGAAGATTTTATTGAAACCTTTTAGGCTACATATGTTGCTGATGTATGTATGCAACTAGTTTTTTTTTTCTTTCTTTGGCACAATTTGGGTACATTTCTTGAAAATATTTTGAGAAATGGGATATTTTTGGAATTGTGTTCATTATTGTTTATGCCACGACACTTGACAGTTTATAAAAGATGTGTAGGCTAGCTATATGGTATGTATAAATGGCTGTTAAGATTTTACTGATTTCCTTTGGCCTATTTTTAAAAAGACTTTTTTCAGAAAATGTATTGAAATTTAGCTTATTTGTTGGTTTTTAAACAACCCTATAAAATTCTACTTCTCAACAGTTTTTGATGTATATGAAACATTTTGATCTTTCATTGCTCCAGAGGGAATATATGTTATTTTCTGTTAAAGTAAACTAACATGTTTTGTATAATATGCCTGCAATATAGGATGATATGCATGTCTGTGCCTGAATGTAGTTATTATTATTATTATTATTATTATTATTATTATTATTATTATTATCTCAAGCAACAATTACAAAAGAAACATATGTACAGTACTCTATAACAAAACCATATAATTGAATGAGAACTAATGTATAAAATTAGGGTCTATGCTGTTTGCTAGAAATCATTGGAGAAAGAACAAAATTGAACATGATCTTCCAGTACATTATGTAATGGCAGCTATTTGGCAATGAAGTTAGCATATTGGTGCATGTTATGCTGGTCTGCTGTCATCTTGAATATCAAGTGTCAAATGGAGGAGATGAGATTATATTTCAGTTGTGAGAATGCAAAAAAATGTTGGACTGCTTTTAAAAATGTACATATTTTAGATATCCTCATGTTGCTGCTGCTGCTGATGATGATGCTGATGATAAGTACCGGTAACATATTTTCCGATGATTCTTTATAGAAAGCCAATCCCCACATTTTAGAAAGGTCAATATTTGGGATGACTGCCTGATGACGATGCCTGATACCTACTACCATATATACTTGCTTATAAGTCGAGTCCAAGTACTCGTACATACAGATTTGCTGATGCTTAGTGCAGATGAAAATCCGGGTCTTTGTAGTTTGTTTGCAAATATACATACAGTATAACAAATAACACAGATCTGCTGATGCTTATGTTGCTTGTTAGAAAATCATCATTAAAACAAATAACATAGACCCTGATTTGCAGTTGGACTCAACATTTTAGTAAGTATACATAGTAGTTATGCTGATTCAAAGTATCATATTTCTCCAGTGACATGCTTTGTCAATAGCCCAACCCCATCTTTTAGAAGGGTTTGTATTTGGGAGGTCTTCATGGTGTTGATGCTGATGTTTAAATACCTACTGGTCATATTCTCCAGTGATAAGCCTATACTTTATCAGTAACCCAACCCCATCTTTTAGGATGGTCAGCATTTGGGAGGTCATGGTGATGATGTTAAATATGTTCTGGTCATTATGATGCTAAGTACCGTATTTCTCAAATGTTAAGCATTTACTTATCACAATTCCATCCCCTACCTTTTTAAATTTAAAAATCTTTTTTTGTTATCATTATTATCATATTTAGATTAATTTTATAGTAAGCCCACTTTCCATTTTTCATTACTTTCAAAGTATGTCCCACTGTGCATATTTTTATTGTTCTTCCTTATGGTGATGTAAAACTGTCTACATTAGACGTAAATTCCAGGATTGCTTTACTGGACCTTCATTAATTGACTATGAAGACAATATTATTGTAACTTGTGTTTCAGGCCAAGTCATTTCAGAGTTAAACTGTGAAGCTTGTAAACATACAAAATAAGTAAAGGAAGGTAATCTGTGATTTTCACATTGACAGAATGACACCATGTAATATTGGACATTTTGGTGTGATTTTGACAATAAATCAAAGCCATCAATATCTTTTTGCTAATGACAACATTCAACATTACACAGATTGAATTGTATATCTTGCTTATATTGGTTTCTGGTATGCATATGCTTGTTAATTGAACAGTTCATTTTGAAGAAAAATTTAAGCTCTTTATCTGCGTGGTCTACTATACTGATCAGTGATGTTTTTTAAATTTATTTGATGGGTTGTACCTTGGTTTATATATATGATAAACTAATTGACCTACTAATACTGATCACTCCATCCACTTGAAAATTCCTATCCCATCAATACATGTAAAAACAGTTTCTTATATAAGGATGCATCTTGAACTGTGTTATCTCTTATACACCCATTGTCATATTTGTATTGTGTTTTAGGCACTATAAACTGATCACAGCTGGTGAAATTAAAAGGAAGTCCAATGAAGATGTGAATAAATTTCCCTAAGTACATGCATTTTTCTTGGCATGATATGTGAATGCCTGCTGTCACACACACACACACACACGCATACACATTTTTGCATTTCCTTTCTTTAACCTAATAGTTGTGGATCTGATATTTTGATGTGGTTAAAACATATGGATACTTTTTCACATATTTTGTTATGTATATTATAATATGCAATAACTTTCAATCTGTTTAATTGTATGTCTGATTTTCTATCCATCGCTCCATGGGAATTAAAGTTTATCTTTAACTTGTCAATATGGCAACTGTGTGAACTTCTTTGTTAGGTATATATAATTGTGTGCTTAACTTTGTTCATGGTTGTGAGTTGTAAATAGAATGTTTAAATAGCATTGGAGTACAAAACATTCAGGGCCCAGTGTTGTTTACAATTTGATTGAAATTTTCCATTGGAATGAATCACATCTAGGTCTAGTGATAATGCCTATAAATAGGGTATAACATTCCTGTTAAATGTCAGCCTGTATTAATCATTGATTAGAGTTAGTAATTGTGATGATTACATCAGATATAAGTCATGATGGATTATTTACTTAACTTATTCATTTTAATTACTAAAGTGATCATTGAATTTTAGATTAAAACATATTTTGTGAACCCATCCAAAGACATTTTGGATTGCATCATTGTGTTATATCGGGACATTTAAAAAAATATTTGTATTAATTTGGAACAGTCTATAGTTTTGGACTTGTGACAGGAGATTTAGGAATTTTTGGGATTTAATTCATAATACTGTTAAGTGTCACTTGAATTTTTCACATTGTATTATGCGGAGGCCACCATGGTAGGTGTATTATTATGGTCGGGGTGGGGTGCTCCCAAAATTTTAGTTAATTAATATAGAAATCCCACCCAGGCTTGATGTTTTAGGAAGTGAAATTAGAGGTAAAGCTCTGAGCCTCCAATCAGCAGTGCTGACAGTTAAGTTATTGAAAACACAAAAGGTGAAATTCGAATGAATAACAATTTAATACAATTTAATAGTCAAATGATACTAATTATCTATTCACTCTTCTTCCTCTCAACCCTGTAACAGCCTATTGCATCACATGATATGTAGTGTGAAATAGCTTTCCACCTGTCCTTGTATTCTACTCATCTGTGTATTCTATCCTTTTCCAATTTTTTCTCCTTTTCCTCCCAAAATGCTCCAAATTCTTTTTCCTGTTGACTTTTTTATTATCCAATTTGTCATCCTTGACTACTTTCCCGACTAGCTATTTATTTACAATCAACATCTCCACTAATCTTTATTCTGTCTTCTTCCTTGAGACTCGTGACTAACTGTACAGGAAGTCTGTCCACTAAAAGCCTCCATTACAAATCTTTATCTTTTTTAGAATTTTCTAAGTTTTCCTGCCAGATTATGAGTGGCTTTCTCAGAGTATTGCTTTATCCTTCCTGCACAGCGTGTGGGCAATTACTAAGTTCCTAGCTCAAAAATGCTAAATTAAATTTGGATTGAAATGATGACCACACCCTATCTCAATTCTGATTGTATGTTGATTCTACCCAGTTCTATTCAACTTAGCAGACAATGTCCCATAGCCTTCTGTCAACATGGTGAGATTTACAACACCTATAGGGGTCTTTTATTCTTGAACAAAGCTTTCAATGTCCTCACACAACTTTCCACACCCTTGCAAAGGAGACCAACTATAGCTGCGGTATTTCACATATCACAAGGCTTCTAATGATGTGTTTGTCTCCCTTACTTATGCAATTGTGGGCAGGGCAACGTGACATATTGTTAGAGAAATAAAGAACTTATTGATTTTACTTAGATTGCAGGTTTCACTTCTTTCTCTTTAACATTTTAAGACCTAGAGTTGTAAGACACTACTCAGCTTAAAATTAAACAATTATTTAAATAATTAATACTTTTTTCATTTCTTTTGGATAAAATCAGAACTTTTCAATCATACAGAAGGTACATAATGTGTCACAAATTCTAAATAATTATGTTATTTCACTGATCCTATGTGCATGTGTGTATGTGTGTGAAATGATACTCTTTAAAATGAAGTGTAACATGAAAAAAAAAAACATAAGGAATTTGGAATAGTCACTTTAGACAATCCATCTAGCTTGATTTAGGATCTCTGATCTGTTCCCTTGGGACAGGTGCATGTGTTGGTTTGGAGTTATGGGTCAGGAGGAATGAGTGATAATACAAAAAGCATGGGACAATGCTGCTTTCATTAGAATGCTATATGGCTCTATATGGCTCTTGATTTAAAATCATGTACTGCCCATTGTGATTTGAGTGTCTTCTTGATTTAAAATCATGTACTGCCTATTGTGATTTGAGTGGATTCTTGATTTAAAATCATGTACTGCCCATTGTGATTTGAGTGGCTTCTTGATTTAAAATCATGTACTGCCCATTGTGATTTAAGTGGATTGCTGATTTAAAGTTGGAAGACTTAGTATTGTCCAACATGATTACCACAAACTTGCACACAGGTGTGCCCATACTAACATAAGCACTAGCATACAGGTATATATCTAGAGAGAGAGAGAGAGAGAGAGAGAGAGAGAGAGAGAGAGAGAGAGAGAGAGAGAGAGAGAGAGAGAGAGAGAGGGAGAGAGAGAGAGAGAGAGAGAGAGAGAGAGAGAGAGAGAGAGAGAGAGAGAGAGAGAGAGAGAGCGTAGAATATTAATTGGATGCATCCTTTACTTCTCTCAGACGTTTGGGAAGAGATGAAGTTGATTTATATTTATCTTCGTACTCAATTGAAATTAAATGTTCAAACTTGTTGATTTTTCTCAACTTTTAAAATGATCTTTCTGCATCAGCATTTTTCTGAAGGTGTGGTCAAAATGTAGGGTGGTGTTGCTATGTCAGTGTATATTATTTACTACAAAATTTTAATTTGCCTGTTTAAGATGTAGCGTGCAAGTTTAAGAGTAAGTAATCTTGAACTAACTGGTTGCATGTAACAGATGTGATACCTTCAGTTAGTTCTGTCATGTCAGCAATTATCAGATATTTAAAAAAATATGTTTTTGAAATTATTGACCACACATGAGAAGTTAGATAACTCAATAGAGTGTCCAGATTGTTTTAATAAAGTTTTTCTTGAAATCTTTCGTCGCATAGAAGTAGGAAAACACAGCTGGTAGAGTGTCCAGCTCCATGACTTCAGAGTTGACTGCTTCTTTTGAATATAATTGTATGTTGCTTTGCATTCGCTGTGCTTGTTGAGTATGTTATTTGTGGCCAAAATAGCCAGCATGAACTTATATTGTTTGTTGCAAAGGAAAATTCATAATACAGAAAGATTACTTGTTTAAAATTATTATTACACTATGATTCACAGATTTGACATATTGTTCCATGGTACACTTGTTTTGTTTCAGGACGTGCGTGAAGCTGTGCTATGGCTGGCTGTTCACACCTCGCCCCCAAGAAAAGACTAGAATTTTTTGCTCGGGAGGTTACACCAGCTGGTACTGGGATGGGTATGTTTAGTTTGTCCGAATATTTTTCTTAGCATCATCTAGATCAGTGCTGTTCAACATTCTTGACACCATAGACCACTGAAATATTTGTCTTGCAGCCCGGCAGCGGCAGAAAACTTAAAAGCAGCCACCTTAAGAAACAATTAACAATTTTTTACCTGGTTAGGAAGATATACTATGAAAACCTTACTCAAGCTCTATATTCCTGTTTGATAAGAGATGATGATGTGCTGAGGGTTATTGTTGCTAGTGATGATATTTGTAGAGTTTATTTGGTTCATATAATAACCAGGTTTTGTTCTCTTTTATTTTCTCTAAATCCACAAAGTTTAGCTACTTTTAAATACCACAGTGGTTGGTCTAACAGCAGTATGTAACTTACAAAGAAATTAAAAATAAATTTCATACTTTAACACATTATTTTTTTCTCTGATCTACATGTGCATCAGCAATTTTCAAGAAATGCTCCTAGTAAGTGAAAGTTAAATCCAGTTGATAACACTGCCAAATTTGTCCTCAAACAACCTAGTATTGTTTCAAGAAGTGCTCCTAGTAAGCGAAAGTTGAATCCAGTTCATAACATAACCATGTTTGGTCTCAAACAAGCTAGTATTGTTTACTGATTTGTCAGCCTCGACTGACCTGCAAAAGAATGTAGACAAGTCAGCTGACTGTTGAAATGGACACTGCATAGAGTACCTAGGTTATGCCAAAAATAGTAGACTCTAATTAGAGACTTTTAATTTGGAAAATGTTCTCTTTTTGTTTTATCACTTTCCATTTTGCTCCCAAACATTGATATTTATAGATGCAAATACAAAAAGTCAATTTCATTACATCATATCATCATGTTACTTTGATTTCATAATGTATTTTTTCATTATTTCTATTAAATTTGGAAATGATTCTTATGAATGCATGTGTGCTTGTGATCATCAACCGTACTGGCCATGGTGGCAATAAAGCAATAAGGTTGTTGATAGGAAGTTTGCCTAATTAGTAACATAGATGTTACTAGCATAGAGAGTACAGTTGGCTATGATATATAATAGATATAGATCACAAAGAAGAAAACCTATTAAAAAAATTGTGAACCAATCAGTTATGTATGACAGCAGTAATAATTATGAGACTTTGGATGGTTTGCTTAAACAATTGGATTTTCATAATAATGATAAAAAATCAAACTGGGGTTTCAAATGAACCATAGAAAGAACAAAATATTGCATAATAATTTGGTGTTATTTATTTTTGTTAATAATAATGAGACAATGATAATGATTTTATTTAGCAATGATATATGCGGTATGTAGAAATATAAGCATGTTGTCTCTATCTCTGTGCAATATGTCAAAACTATATAAGCATGTCCTCTCTCTCTCTCATACTATCGACACATACAAATCAATTTACTGATTAAAATCTCTGAGATTAGTGTTTATGATTTTCTTAAACGCTGCTTGGCGCTCAGCATTAAGAGGTTAGTGTTAGGCCTGGCGTCTGGATAATGTGACTGGGTGGGACATCATGCTACATTCTGCCGCATGATGCCCCTGTGTTAGACATCACTATTAACTGTCACACTGCAGACATTATAGTGATTTGACTGAAAAGTCAAACACACATAAACTTTGTTAACCACAAACACGCACAGATACATGGTTGTGAAAAATATATGAAAATTGTCTTCCTGTACTGTTCAATAAAAAAAAAATAACAGATTTTAAAGACATAATAATGTAACACAGTAAATTAGAGTAGCCATTTATACTTGCAAACATGAATAGAACGTAAATCAGGTCCAGCTATAGACCCATATTCGTACTCACGTGATGTACCATCAGATTTGAGTCTGTGCCATTGTTTAAGAGCAGTCAGTAGAACTATAAACATAGACACTGATCTTCAAGCACATTATGTGATGGCAAGTGAGGGTGTATGTTTGTAGTTCAAATTATTAGCTAGTTTAAATGTTAAGTTAAGTTTGATGTTTTAACCAAGTAAAGATTTGTCATTTATGTTGTGCAAGTAATAAACTGATGGGAATTTCTTATTTCAGGAGGTATGTTGTTCCAGACAAGTTCTCCATTATATTTACAAATTATACCAAAAAGTTCGTTTTTATTGGGAAATGATGTTGTTATATTGTTATTGTTGATGTTGAAGTCAGTCACCAGTTCTGTCTAACTTGAATATCTCTGTCAAATGTAAAGATGAAATGTTCCCAAATTAACCTTTCTACCTCTTTTTACCCAGACCTCTCAAGGAAACAGAAAAAGTATAAAACTCATCTTTTTTAAGGTAAAACATTCTAATACTTCTGGTGGCATAAAGTCTGTTTGATAATCTATGAAAACCCAATTATTTAAAAATGCATGAAAACCTTTTGTGAAAGCAAACCCTTAATTCTTGTTAAACTAAGACGATTCTCCATTAGTTATCATTATTGGTAAGTTTTTTTTTATAAGGTTTATGGTTTTGTTTTTGGTGCTTTATGGCAAAGCAACACATGTAAATTATTTAGTAGTTGGAATAAAGATCTGTGCCCAAGGATAGATCACATGTAGCTGACCGATGCTGGTCTGATTGGAGGATTTTGAATTCAGACCTTATGGTTGTGAGTCTAGAGTGCTAATCACTGAGTGACTGCTGATTTTGTTTGACATGCTTAGCCACCCACTAATTTGTTTCCATTATTTCAAAAAACATTTTTTTGAATTTTCTGTTTTTCTTCCTTCAAAATGTCATAAATCTTTCCCAAAGTATAATAAACCTGCTTTCTCAGCAGTCATGTTTGACCTAGGAATCGATCATGCAGTAGATGAAATGAAGTCTTGGTGGCTTCCAGGGTCATGCAGATAATGTGGCCAATTTTCATGAATGTTTCTATGCACAAAATTGAACTCACCCTCAAATTTCTAAATTTTTGATCTTCAGAATTGGTAACTTTTTTCCATTCAAAATATTTTCATATTACTTTATTCTTTTTTTTAATTTCCAAATTTCTAAATTTTTTATCCTCAGAATTGGTAACTTTGTTCCGATCAAAATATTTCCATATTCATTTTTTTAATTAATTGCTACATTTCTAGATTTATTCATTTAGAGTTTTTGTGCTCAACATTAACTTCCTGCTGATCACAGCTTATGAACTTCGAGCAATTGCTTCCAGCTTAGCATTATGAAATAATTTTTTGACAATAAGACACTTATTGATTGGGGCTGGGGTGTTAAAAATCATAATGACTGAAAGAACAAAAAATAAATTCCTAAAACTCCCGCATGCTTTAGCTCAAGATTATTAGATGACTTACATTTAAGACAAGAAGTATTGATCTTTTGAAAGGTCAAAATATCAAGATCAAAGGGAATTAAAATGTTTTCCACAAAATTAACTACAGTTCTATGCCACAAACCAAGTTCAGAAACTTTGTAAATCCTTTGCATTATAATTTACTATTTAGAGTACTCAATTTAGAATACAAACCTGAGCATGAATTTAAAAATATTTCCCCCTTGATAACACCAAAAGCCAGCTTAATAATTTTTGGAAAAAATATAATGGATCAGATTTATTTCAGACAAATATATGCTTGTGTACAATGGAGGTAGTCTTTCAATCAGATATGGCCTTCTTATCAGACAATTATGGTACCCTTCTAGAGCCTCCATGCCAAATGTAAATTAATTGCCAATCAAGGCAACACTATAACCAGTGGTTATTTACTCAAAAGTATTGGGATTAACAAAATTTAGAGTGTTTTTCCATGAAAAAGATGATTTTTATGTGCTCAATCTTAAGTCAGGCATATTATGGTGTTGTCTGTCAATTAACATTTCCTTGTTTAGTCCATAAATTTATAATTTTTTGAGAGATTTTCATGAATCTTTGTCCAAATATATATGATGATGTGATGCAAGACATAGCCATATCCCGCTGCCCCAGCATCAATGTCACATTAAGGGAAAACTTAATTCTTTGACTTGTTTCTTTCTTCAGAGTATAATATTTGAACAACTGAAGATATTTTAATGAAACTATGTCAAGTATATATCATGACTAGATTGTGTGTCACATACGATACCCACACCTTTGCCTGTCAATTATATATCATGACTAGATTGTGTGTCACATACGATACCCACACCTTTGCCTGTCAAGTATATATCATGACTATATTGTGTGTCACATACGATACCCACACCTTTGCCTGTCAAGTATATATCATGACTAGATTGTGTGTCACATACGATACCCACACGTTTGCCTGTCAAGTATATATCATGACTAGATTGTGTGTCACATACGATACCCACACATTTGCCTGTCAAGTATATATCATGACTAGATTGTGTGTCACATACGATACCCACACCTTTGCATGAAAGTCTTGGTCATGGCATAAAGAAGCTATTTCTCTGACTTTTATCCTTGTTCAAAAAAAGTTTTTGAACCACTGAAAATATTGTAATGAAACTTTAATTATTTATATATCATAGGTACACAGTGGGTCACATATCCCAGCTATGCCTCAAGGTCAAGGTTATGGCAAGGAAATCATAAATCAGTGACCCTGTCCATGTATGGGTTTGACCTTTGAACCAATGAAGTTACATTAATAAACCTTCCGTGTTATATATCATGACTTGACAGTATCTCTCGTCATAACTGTTGCCTCAATGTCAAGGACGCAACAGGGTATAATGTATGTTAGTGACCAGTCGTTTTTGACAATAGAGATATTTGAATGAAACTTGAGACAGGTCCACACTTTTTCATGCAAGTCCAGTATGTAACTCAAAGGTCAAGATCATTTGATTTCCGTTTTTTTTTTGGTGTATGATTGATGTGTTTAATATGGGTTATAGAGTTTACAGATTGACCTGCTTAAGATGTGTGCCTTTCAAAAAATCGGCTATCTCTGCTTGGTCCATTACTTCATGGTACAGCTGTAATTGTATGAACATTTTTACATGTTATATATTTGGTAATTCATTCATTGCATTTTCAGAAGCTGGCATTGTCAAGTTGTATTTAAAATGAATTTCCCTATTTTAATAACTGCTAAAGATAGTATACTTTAATTTAATTAGTGGTGATATTATGAGCACAGGTGAGCAGTCATTTTAGTTGTCTGTGTACTTAGATCATGTACAGTTTTCACAGGTACAGTATCCTGGAAAAAGTTAACACATTACTTGAAAGTAACATAAAAGAACACCAACATTCTCTCTCTCTACTGTGCATGTTGAAAATGTAAACAGCTTTCCCATTACACCCGCTACTTTCTAATTAGTTTATAATATCTATAGAGTGCCCCCCTAGACGTGTGATTTTATGGTACTATGCTTATGTCATTCTCTTGCTGTGTAGGGATGGGTTTTAAAGAGGTATTGAGGTTCCTTTCCATACAATGTTTGGTAAGGTAAGTATTTTCAATTTATAGAATTTTATTTTCAATTTTACCATTCTTTGCAAAGCACATTAATAATTTCTCCATTGGTAGAGCAGTTCAATAATTTTGCTCAGTATTGTTTCTAACATGTGGCTTCTTAATCTTCCATGGATTAAGTTTTAATGACATATGAGACACGGAAATAACCATTCTGTATCTGTGTTTGATTCACATGTAGCTTTGTTAATTTATGACATATACTGTCATTAATGTAAATATCCAGACACCATATTTCAAAATTTGTTGCAATGTTTATTAACGTTGCACACATCATTTCATGCTGGCCCCTGGGTATTGTGGTACTGACACTGTACGTTTATCACAAATGGCATTACATTTGTATGAATAGACTGCCATAGTTTTGCAAGAAAAAAAATCTTTTTTTTAATAACACTAGAATTGTAACCTTGATTCATTTATTTATAAAATAAAACAACTTTGTAGCCTTGTGTACCTTAAGAATTCTTTTACGACAGATGTAAATGATATCCCCTTTACCTGATCCACATTCGGCCAGCATTAAACTTGGAGAGTTCATCAATACACAATTTGGATAAATTATAGATATTTACTACTGATTAATAATAATTTTTATTACCAAATGATCTGGACAGAAAAAAGTAACTTTTTTAATATCCAGATATTTACATTATTGACATTAGTACACTTTACAGAAATCAATATCTAAGTGATTCCATTTTGCTGCTTTAAAGCTTTGTGTGTAATGGGTACTTTTGGGATATTTTTCACTGGATGTACAATTTATTTCTAAATCACAAATGGCTGATTTGAGGCTGTGTAGGAATGCACAAAGCAGCATGGCTATATCATAGATTATACATGCCTGTTTAATGATATCTGCATAGCTGTTTTGCGGTATTCACATGGCTGCTTTATAGTATCTGTAGTTTGGATCCAAGAATCAATATGGCTAGTTTGTGGCATCCACCTAGCTGTCTCATGGCTGTTCTAATACATTCACTTGGCTGTAGCTGTGTAAAGTCACAAAGTCTGCATTTCATTTGCATGTTACGTGTATTCATTTTTATTCTCTTGTGGTCATTTATGTTCCATTCATGTCTGTATTTCATCTATCATATTGGTGTTTGCCATTGTTCTCCAGTATATGCTTAGGTTTTGTGCTGTGCACAATTATCCATATATCCCTTTTCATTTTGCTTTTTGGAACTAAATGTAAATGCATTTAATTAATTCAGGGTTCCATTTTCAGGAGTGCTAATGGTATATAATTTTAGCTTTTGTATCACGTCTTATAAACAACGCGCTTTGATAAAATAGCAATTTCATAAAATGCAAAAGATTTGAGTTGACAAATAAAATGTAAAATCAGCTGGAAAAAGTGTAAAACCATAGTTCTTGAGTATTTATCTGCAGATTTGTCCTATTTCATATTGTTGTTGTTGTTTTAGGGTTTAACGCCATTTTTCAGCACACGATAGGCTTTACAAGGCAGCCAGTATTATTGGTGGAGGAAGAACCCGGGAAAACCCCCGGAAAGAACCACCGACCCACAAGAAACTACTTTCAATCTTTCTCACATAACTACATTAGCCGAATCTTAGACTCTAACCCATGCAGACAGAGGTGAGACAGCAGAGATCTGTAACGGAAAGCGCTTTAGACTACTCAGCCACTCAGGGCCCCCTATTTCATATTTTGTTTTATTTAGATAAAAATTGTATAAATTCAACTAATAATGATCTTGTCACTTAAATGGCATTTTAAAAAAAAAATTTGTCTGCCATAACAAAATAATGAAATAGCTTGTAAGAGGTGAAAAATTATTTGACAGTTTGGCAGTGTGAAAAATCTGATCCTAGATTAACATATGAAATTACTTTCAATCATGGAAATTTACCAGCAGTTTATAAATTATTGATTTATTAAATGCTTTTCTTTTTCATTCGATATGCCTGTTTCGTTTATCATTCATTGTTTGCAGTCTGCATTTTGCATTTGCTTGGTCCATTTTCTTCCAAATGCATTCATAAAGAAAATACTGCATTAAAAAACATGATTGCTTATTATAAATTACAGACAATAAATTAAAAAGAAACTAAGAACAACAAGCTATTAATAATATCAACCTGCATGTTTTTGTGGACCTGATGAAATAAACATTTACAGTCAGACTTTGCCAGAAATTCATGTTTATTAAGTGTTATGTATTTCTGAGGTAGTAAGTTTAACTGTTGACATAACAAATAATTTTAAAAAACAAAAGAAGGGCATAAAACACTGTTACCTGTGACTATTGACGCAGGGTGGACAAATATACCTGGTTTCTTCTGGACATTGTCATGCCACTGGATTTAGGCAGACATGGAAAAAAGACTGAAGGTAAAGTGCATATCATATTACAGTAAAAATGTAAAAGACCACTGCTATGAGAGACCATCTGTCTTTTAAGATCATTTTCATGATAAATGGATATAATCATTATGTAGTGTAGTGACCTGCTATGAGAGACCACCTGTCTTGTGAGACCAATATTGTTTGGCAGAAAAGGTGCTATTTCATGCCAAGTTCAACTGTAGTATAATTATCCAGTGCATACCATAATAATGCAATTATCCAGTGCATACCATACTTATAGTGCAATTATACAGTGCATATCATAATAGTATAATTATCCAATACATACCATAATAATGCATTTATCCAGTGTGTACCATACTTATAGTGTAATTATACAGGGCATACCATAATACAAGGTTCGTACAGTCTTTGAAGATCTTTGAGAGTTTGGGAAAAATGAGGTAGCATTTTCAAGGCCTTGAAAGTTTGGGAAAATTGAGCATATTACCCTGAGGTCTTTAAAAGTCTTTGAAAGTTGAAATAAACCCCAAATGTTTTAATTTCTTTCCACAATCACAAATAAAATTATCCGACGTTGTTCGAATTGGATGTATTGTAGTTATCATGTTTTCTTTCTTTTGATGACCCGTTCAGTTTCATTTCTGATGCAATTACAAAAGAGGCTTTGTTTGACCATCCAATGTTGGCCTCGGCGGCGACTTCAATACACATGCACTCTTCATCAAAGCAAGATTGCTACACACTTCTTCAAAAGAAAGTCACAAATAAAATTTCCTAAGGTTGTTAGCTTCAGATGTAGCTGGTTTTCATGGCTTCTTTTTTGACGAATCGTTCAATTTGATTAGACGAGTCCATCAGCTTTGGCCAATCAAAATGTGCATTACACTAATTCACTCTACGTAGAAAGTAACACGCTCGAGGATTCATAATTTGTTCAGTAGATTTACATCTTCAGTGTTTAAAAATGCCAGGCATTTGCTCTTTCAATGATATCTGGCTTGAACAAGAGAAATACAAGGCATGGCTGCAAAAGGATAAATTATGTAAACGAAAGGCGTTTTGTACATTGTATAAAATTAAGACGATCAACTTGGTTTTAATGGGAGAAGGAGCCCTTACAAGTCATGCCAAAGATAAATTGAAAATTAGTAACTATATACTGTTCATTTAGTAGAACAAAGATGCAGAAGTATAAGCTATTAGTAGCTTTGGGCAAAATAATGGTAAATCATTACTCTTCAGGTGTAACGCCGTTTCCGGCTACAATATTTTTGGGTTCTCCTGTCTAGCTTTTGATTACAAAGAATAATACAAGACCGTATAGAATCAACATCAAAAGTATTTATTTGTAAATTACCTCAAGTACAACAGCAGGTGAACATGCAATTATTGAATATCAATACAGTTACATATACGTAAAGATTTACGATTTAATACCAGACTTATGTAAACCAGAGAATCACGATCAAAGGTGATCGACTCCCGTGGGGGAAGGTGCAATGGAGCTTCAAATATAATTGCACCTTCTCCACCTCTTTAAGAATATATTTATAATGATTTATATTACATAGAATTAACGTTATGGACGTACAAGATGGAGTTGCTTAAGTGTGGCGGTGAATAAGGTGAAGTATTAACCTTCAGGTGTTGAAGGTGAAGAGTTTTGTAAGGTGAAGTTGCAACGTGAGTCATCTTCTAATGAAGGTGGAGAGTGCCGGTTTAATAGCGTTAATAATTTATATATCAGTTTCCGAGGGAATAATTTGTATCTTTCCAAGGATTATATTTATCGTAATTATCTCTCACCTTCACTTTACACAGATTAATTGCGGTGAGAATTCACCGAAGGTGAAATCGTATCAACCAATACGGTAGCAGACGTCACCTCGTGAATTATAAATAACATCTGGAATTACCCGTAATGTCAAGCAAGCATATCAATTTTCATTTGAACTAACTATTGCAACCTGACTATGTTTATCCAACATAGCTTGAGACATTATAATATAGTTGAATGGGTACAAGTAACCCGATGCTTTTCTTCCGTTTGCTCTGAACGCTGGACAAGATAACAGTGAAGCCCACTATTACAAATACGTGGTGCTATTTATAGAAAAGGTCATGTGACCAATAGCCAATCAGATTCCATAGTGCTCGCTGACCAAAAGAGTGCAAATGGCGGATTAGTACGTATTTTGACGGCGAGTACATGGCCAATCATTGGAATTATAGAATAATTTGACCACGTCCTGGTGGAATTATACATTTATACGAGGTAATTTCCATTTTACTGCTATGACTAGCATGTAAAATATGCACAAACTATTCATACAAGGCTACAATACATAACCAAATCTGACTCACTTCGTGTCAAAACATCATGAATCAGCGTGTTCCAATACACAATGCAGGTAACAAAAGTCACTTGCTAAACGCTGAAAGACGTGTCCTAAATAAGTAAGTTATACATATTACCCTACATAAAGCACATATCTCATCTAGGAAATGATGCCTAGTAATTACATTGTATATTCGTAATGAAGTTAATGTTCATTACACAGGTATAACATAAGATATTGTTTAGTTTCATGATTTGGGAGATATGGCAAAAGAGGGCCCGTTTAAATTTACTACATCGTCGGTTTATTTAACACTTTTGAGGGACAAAACATATTTTCAAAAATTTTGTTCTACATAACAATGTGCCTTGGTTTAATATAGAAACATCCATTGTAATAAATTCAATTCACGGATAAACAGTACCACAGTGTGCATTCATACACTATAGTAGAGTTAAGCAAGAGTTGTTGTTCTTAAATTGCGAGTAAAAAAACAAAAGGAAAAAAATGGCATTAACGTGTGCTGTGAAGCTTTAACTGTAGGAAGTCGTCATTTGATTAGGCAAATGAAAAAAAAAAGAATTAAAAAATGTGTTTCCAGTTGACGGAATGTCCTCGGTTCTCATTGCCGATCCTAGACTTTTTCCAAAATGGTATATTTTTTTATTTTTTAAATCACATTGCCGAAATTGATTTGTGTATCTCAAGTCTGACTATACATCCCTGTTTGTTTGTACCCCTAAGTTATCCAATCGGACAATCATCCCTTGACATGCTTGAATAGAACAGATGACAGCCTTGATGACGTGTTTTATTCTGTCCTTTCCAAAAGAAAGGAATATGTTGAACTTTGGAATGTTCTCCAGAAAATGTTGTTGTTGTCACATGGGCAGGCAACAGTGGAGAGAGGATTTTCTGTCAACAAACAGGTATCTGGTGAGAACCTCAGCAGAGAAAGCCTCAGAGCTCAAAGGCTAATCATTGACACAATGAGAAAAGCAGGTGGATCTTTGGAAATCATCATTAGCAATGAAATGATGACATATGCCTCCTCTGCAAGACATAAGTACCATGCCTATCTGGATAAGAAGAAAGCAGAGGAGAAGGATGAGAAGAAAAACCAAGAAGGAAAAAAACGAGAGTTAGCCTTGGATGAAGTGGAAGTACTTAAAACCAAAAAGCTGCGTCTTGAAGCTGACATTGCCAGCCTACATGCTTCCTCTGTACAGAAAGCAGAAGAGGCAGAGTTAAAAGGACTCATTGTGCTTGTCACAGAGTCAAATGCTCTCAAGAGCAGAGGAAAAGATGACAGTGGTGGCATGTCTTTCCTAAATGATTGAAGAGAAAAAACAAATATAATACTGCATTTAAAGCAGTGCTGATGTCTGTTAAGAGAACAATTTTTTTTTATGTTAAATCTGAAACGTATGTTAGATATTTCTGAAAAAACAACGAATGTTAACCTATCTTCCAGATAATTAAAATGCAATTTTCGGAAATTAATTATAGTTTGACTTTAATCAGTAAACAGTATTGTAGTATTTCATTTTGGCATTCGTTGTTTTCTCATGTAACCTGTATATACAATGTTAGGAAAAATAGGTCTTGGAAATCTCTGATTGTGGTCTTTGAAAGTTTAGGAAAAGTCTTTGAATTTATCATTCATAGTTCAGTATGAACCCTGTAATAGTGTAATTATCCAGTGCATACCATTATATCTCAGATTTGACTATCAAGTTTGACATCTTTAATGACCTTCGTGTTTGATTGTAGTTAATTTTGGTACAGTAGAATCTGTCTTGAAAGACCACCTCTTTTGTCAAATAAATAGTCTCTCAAGACAAGTGGTCTCACATGACAGGTCACAATACTACATAATCTATAAATGTGTGCAGTGAGAAGGTGGTCTCTCAAGACACGTGGTCTCTCATAGCAGTGGTCTTTCAAGACAGGGTTTACTGTATTGATCTTGCTAGTTAACCATACAGATATTAACTGAGTTATGGTCCTTGCCTCTATAACTACTGTTTCATCTAACAATCCTTGTACCAGTTATTTAACCCTCCATACAGTGTTTGATATGGATGTATAGTCTTAAATTCTGTATCTCATACTAAGATTGGAACTATGTAATACCTACAACTCTTTGACCAATTTAAAGTGCAGTAAATTAATTATGCCGAATCATTTCAGGGGTCTTTTATATACATGTAAAAGTTTAAGTTTAAAGTAAAAGGGTGTTTTAGTAAAAGGTATCATAAGTATATAAAGGTGTTTTAATAGAAAGTATGAAAGGTATAAATGTGTGATCATCATAAAATGTCTGACAGGTAAAAGTTCTTTTAGCAAACAAAATATTAAAGATATATTAATATTAAAGATATAAAAAGGTGAAGTAAAATTATTAATAAGTATCAAAGGCATATTAAGATGTATATTAGTGAAATGTATTGAAGGTAAAAGTTATATTATAAAGAATTGAAAGGTATTAAAAGGAGTATAATAAAAGGTATGAAAAGTATTAAAATGTGCATTAGTTAAAGCATGAAAGGTATAAAAAGAATATCAGAGGTATAAAAAGTTGTGCATGAATTATGAAAAGTATGAAAGATGAATTAATACATATGACAAATGTTTTATTGTAAGTTAAGGGTAAATACGTTTGTAATATAGTGTAAAAATCAGCGATGAAGGTATAATATTAAAATTCAAGGACTATGCCATATCAAACTCGCAGTCCCAGTTTGCGCAGAATAAAACATATATACAGGTTTCTATTTATGTTTTGATGGGACATCTTTATGCCCTTTGAGACATTGATGGTTATTTTATTAATATTCCTTTTGGTAAAAAAAAAAGTTTTCTTTTCTATTTGTTTTTACAGGTCCTGGACTTACTACAGTTGTTGGAGGACGTCCTAAAGTGCAAGTACCTTAGTTAAATAGATATCACGAGGAATTACTTAAGAAATAGTAGAACATAGTGACTAGGTAACAGTGTTAGTAATTAAATGTATATATTTGATAAATAACTTAGTATAAAAGACTCCCAGATAAATTTTAGTGTTTACAAGCAGTTTTGTGTTATATTCCTGGATAAATTTTAGTGTTTTCAAGCAGTGTTTTGTGTTATATTCATGGATAAATGTTAGTGTTTACAAGCAGTGTTTTGTGTTATATTCCTGGATAAATGTTAGTGTTTTCAAGCAGTGTTTTGTGTTATATTCCTGGATAAATGTTAGTGTATAAAAACTGTGTTTTGTGTTATATTCCTGGATAAATTTTGGTGTTTTCAAGCAGTGTTTTGAGTTAATTTTAGTGTTTACAAGCAGTGTTTTGTGTTATATTCCTGGATTTCAGCAGGATAAAATAATCAAACAGATATAAGGTAGTTATAGCTTTTATATATGCATGATTTTAGCCTATAAACAGTTTATTAGAGAGAAAATAACTAACACAATCCAACCATACATCAGCTAAAAAGTTATCATTTGGCTACAGCAGCATTTGGCTCTGGTAGTCAGCCCACAAATCAGCTGCAGTAGTGACCCCAGCATCTAGGCATAGCAGTGAGCCACTACAGTAGCATTAGTAGATAAAGAGTTAACTGATTCAAATCCCTTATGTTTCCACTTCAGAAAGACCTCATTGACTGAAACCAGATTTCATATAGGGTTTAACACTAACATGGTCAGATTAAATTTTTCCATTCACCAGAATTTTTTTTATTGAGTTATGAACCTTAATTGACTTAAAGCTTTGCCCTTCAGTTGCATCGTCTTGATGAGGGCTTACATTCCATATGGACACATTTCTTGCTGTTCTTGTTGTAGGATTTAACGCCATTTTTCAACACACTATAGGCTATACATGGCAGCCAGTATTATTGCTGGAGGAAGAACCCGGGAAAACCCATGGAAAGAACCACCGACCCACGAGAAGCTACTGGCAAGCTTTCTCACACAACTACATTAGCCGAATTTTAGACTCGAACCCATTCAGACAGAGGTGACATGGCAGTGATCCGTAACGAAAAGCGCTTTAGACCACTCGACCACTCCGGGCCCCCCGACACATTTCTTGTGATTTTCATAAAGAAGGGATGTGCTGCTTATACTATAAAATCTAACAGATTATGTGTATTTTAAAACACAAGATTATTGTCAACTTACACATCATACAGGGCAAAAATAGAGTTTGTATTGTGCCGATTACATGCAACTGGCAGAAAATAATGTTCACGCTCATGCAGTTTATGAATGACCCTTAACAAAGTATTAATTACGTTTTTTGTATATTTCTGATTCAAATTTTTCCACATATAATTTGGTTTCCAAATGATTTAAATAGAATATTGGATGATTTTTAAATGAATGCTTATCTTGACAGGAAACCATTTATTACAATTTTTGCATCGGTTTCAAAGGTATTAAAAGTCATTTGTATCACAAATATTACTGCTAATGTTCATGCTGGAAGCTAGTTGAAATTACCTTAGCTCAGTAAGTCCCATGTGTATAATGATGATGGGGATATTTAAGCTAAGATCAAATGTGTAGACACACTGAGTAGACATTTTCAGTAACCAACACTAAAAGGCTCATACTATAATTTTCTGGTCCTGTTTATCCTAAACTTGCATGAAACAAAAAGAAACATTTTTGATATATAGTTTTTTAAATATAAATATTTGGTTAAAAGTTGTGAAGAACTACCTGAAAAATAACCTTAAGTCTGGTTGATGGGTTATAGTAACTAGAGTGAAAATGTCCATCCTACCATTTGACCTTGAATTTAAAGTTCCCAACATCAGTATAACTACAGACTTACAGAGCTACGTAACCTCAACTAGCTGGAAGTAAATTTAATTTGTGTACTCTCTTTTACAGGTCACCAGTCTTGAAGCTCTTTTCTTTCTTGTCTCCAAAACATAACACAAAGGCAATTATTCTGTATTGGTATATTTAATCATATTCTCTGGCATGGCAAATATAGCTCTACCCCATTTTAACATGCTTCCTTATAATCAGATCTGGTTTATAACACTACTCCATTTAGTCCATGACCAGAATCACACTAGTGTATAACAATACAGTTGGAAAAGACTTCCATCTTCATTTCCTATTCAAAACTACATTATTTATCAAATTATGTTAGTCCCCACTATACCACTTTTTTGGATATTATGCTGTCCTCGATACATCATTGTTCCATATATATTGCTGATCTATGTATAACATGGTTTGGTATATAATGCGGTTGATGGTTATGGACTCTGACTACTGCAATATAATGAGGGAGTGATATGTTCAGAAAACATGTCTGTGTGTCTTACTCTATCTCCGATGAAATCAAATCAAATCAAATCAAATCAGATCTAAAGAAAACAAGGTCACACACAATCTGCTGATGTACACTTTTTTGTGGGACAAATAAAGACAGAAAAATGTCAAAGACTTTTTGAAGTTCAGTATTTCAAAAGTTTAGTAAGTTTAACTGGAAATAATTGTAAAACGTTCTGCCCTCTTGTGCAAGTAGATTTTTGCCCTGGGCCCGTGTCTGAAAAAGAATTGTTTTCATTTGCTATTGCTACTAGTTTAGGAAACTACTCGGAGAATTGCCATAAAACTCTACATAGATATTCATCCCATGATTCAGTTGATCCTAAATGAAAATGGTACCACTCAGACATCCACCATAGATGCAATGTTTGAGTGACCATCGTGAAAATCTTGTCTCGTCTCCTCCGTATGATGTCTAGCTGTTTGGAAATGAAAATGATGCAGATATGACCTCTCGATATACAGCGGTCATCTTGAAAATATTGATATTACTAACTGCTTATTGTATAGCCATAGTGACATGGCTTTTTCCTTAAAATACTTCTTATAGGTTGCTGATCCTAAATGAAAATGGTGCCAACAAGATCTTCAATATTGTTGCAATGGTATCCATCTTGAAATTTTTGGAATAGCCACTTGTAATCAACAGTTGGTCTAATAAACGGGGGTTTTCATTTAAAGTTTTCTGACAATATCTAGTTGGTCCTTAATAAGGGTGGCTGAGTGGTTTATAGATTACTCACCTTAGTACAGTGAATTTAAGTTTGAGCTCAACTACAGTAAAACATGTCTTGAGAGACAACTGCTATGAAAGACCACCTGCTTTGAGAGACCAGAGTCTCCATGCAGAGATTTATTCATTATATAGTGTTAAGAGAGACCACCTGTCTTGAGAGACCATTAGTTTTTGTCAGAAGTGGTGGTCTTCAAGACAGGTTCTACTGTATCATGGGTATATGAGAGACTTGTCAGTAGCTTCCTGTTGGTCAGTGGTTCTTTCAGCAGTCTTTCTCCACCAAAATTTTGTGGCTGGCATTGATACTGAAAAATTGTATTAAACTACACACAACACGCAAACAATGGTTCATAATGAATATACTGCTGGTCAGAGCAACATGATGAAGATTGGGGTCAGCATTATCAATGTTCTCATTGAAGATATTTCCATATCATTATTGGGTTTTCATGAAAACACTTCACAATATGTGTAGCTGGTCCTAAATGAAAATGATGTCACACCTCCCAAAATGTGAAAATTCTCTTTGGTCCGAAATGATGGGGACACATGTGGCCAAGTGAAGATGAACCATTCTTCTGATTGGGTGGCCGTACATGATCCCTTTTTATAAATAATAACAATCCCATTTTAATTGTAATATATTTTTTAAAATTAAAATGATTTTGAGCCAATCCAGAAAATAATTGCCTTGATGACCATCTCAAAATCTTTATATAAGCCATTTGTCCATTAGCTCACCTGAATGTAAGGTTTGTTGTATAGTCCTTGGTCCATTAGCTCACCTGACTGTAAGGCTTGTGGTATAGTCCTTGGTCCATTAGCTCACGTGACTGTTAGGCTTGTAGTATAGCCCTTGGTCCATTAGCTCACCTGACTGAAAGGCTTTTGATATAGCCCTTGGTTCATTAATTAGCTCACTTGACTTAAAGGCTTGTGCTACAGTAGCAGCAGAAAGGCTGAACAGAGCAACTTTTCAGCGCGATTTGAAGGTTCCCCAATAGTAAAATGTCATAGAACCCTCAGATTGCTGAAATAAAGGTTCTAAAAAAATATTACAAAAATATCGCAGAAAGGCTGAACCCACCAAATTTCTAGCGCGATTTGAGGGTTCCCTATCAATAAATTGTCAACGAAGCCTCAGATCGTTAAAATAACGGTTAAAAAAAATATTACAAAAATGGCAGACCTGCCACCAGTAAAATATTACTGACAATTGAAAATCTGCGGATTTAAATACATGTCAAATATCGGAGAAGCTCAAATAACGAGGTTAACAAGAGAACGATTAGCTGCAATTAAGAAATTTCTTCCAATCAGGGATGCATTTAGAAATAATTTACAAGCCAAACAACATCAACGTGTTGAATTTACCACTGACACTGAACGGTTATTTAAACCGGTCACTGTTGCAACTGAACGAGTTGGTACAGAAGTTGCAAAGGTTGCCACAGATACAGCTAAAATAGCAAGAAGGACTAAACAAGCAAAAAAGATTTTAAAAACTCTTCCAGCTGATATAGTTGCAGCACAACCACCTGAACCAGATGCCGCACAGGTACAACCCGAGCTAATCCCACAGCCTCAAACAGAAAAAATTATTTCACTAACGCCACAGTCATCTCCATTGACCAGAAAAGAGCGAAGAAATCTTACCCCGAAGGTGATATTTAGACCCGAGGTGATATCTAGTGTTAAATCGAAAGAATATCAAAATGATAATAAATTTGCTCAGCTAATCAATGATACATACAGTGATAAAAAATCAATTATGGCGGAGGAATATGAAGATGCTATTGATGATAAAGAAACTTTTGCAAAAAAGATGTATTTAGTGAGATTAGGTAAATCTACGCTACCACGTGACGATATAGGTTTTAGTAAACTTTGGCAAATAGTAAAAAAACAAAGTATACAACCTCCATCATATTTGGCCAGTCAACTAACTTCTATTCCCGAAATAAAAGTAGCAGCCGAGGCTGTTTTATCTACACCGTTAGAAAAAATAAAAATAGGTTCCGGATTTAATTTAGCAATTCCATGTTCAAGAAGTGTATTCGATGATATATCACGGTTGGAAATTCTCATTGGGGGAAAAACGAGCTGGAAATAATTCTCCGGAATTAACTAACGAGGCAACTGAAATTTGTCAAAGATTGTTTCGTGGACACGTTATGGATATGCCAACGTATCGTATTTTCGTTAATTAACTTATTGATGATTATTATAGCGATTAATCTCCGATTTAGTAAAATACTAGTATTTCTATATCATGATAATAACCCGCAGTATGAATCGTGCTAGATCTGTTCATGTTGTAAATTCACGATTACCTGTATACAAATTAACATACGGGGATGGTTTTGGTGATGTTGTTACTGGACTATTTACAAGAATTGCTCCAAAAATACTCCCGATTGGAAAAGAATTAGCTTCAAAGGCTATTGGGGTTGTTGGTAAGTCTGCTGCAGTTGAAGCTGCAACACATGTATATAACACCGCAAAGAAAAAGCTTTTGTCGCTAATACGTAAAAAGAAACCTGATACCCCGGTTAAATTGCCATCAACGGAAGATATGCCATCGCGGATTGCTAACAAAATTAACAAAATAGCAGAAAAAAAACTAGAAACATTAACAATTTAGATCAACAACATCAATATAATGTTTAAATATGAAGTCGACGATGCTTTTGACGTAAATACCCCTGCGAGTAAAAATGATTCTGTTACAGATTATCAATATTTTTCATATACCGCTCAGGATCCAAATGTAGAATCGCGTATTGAACTTAGATTCGATGATACATCTAAATATTTTCTACCATCTGAGGCATTTATTGAAGTTGAGGGGCAAATAAGACAACCTAATGGTAACGCTTATGCTAATTTAGGTACTACCGCGATTGGATTTGTCAATAACGGTATAATGGCATTATTTAGCTCCGCGCAATACATAATTGGTACAACTAAAATTGAGTCCATTGACAATAATGTTGATGTTGCTAGTACTATTGTTGGGTTAGCTAGATATTCTGATGATTTTATTAAATCGGCAGGTCATTCAATGATGTTTGCAAAAGATCAAACTGATTTCGCAGATTTTCATCCATTTACTTTGCGACGTCCAAAAAAACATTCAGCCGCTGCTGATGATGCTGATGTTGAAGCTGTTGTTTTTGGGGGCAATCCCAATTACAATTCTGGATTTTTAGCGCGAAAAAAGATGTTGAACGCTGATGGTAAATTTTCTTATACAATTCCGTTGTCACATATATTTGGATTTTGTAGAGATATCAGAAAAGTTATATTTGGAGCTAGTCACACAGTTGTGTTGCAGCGAAATGGTAACGATGATCTTGCGTTGTGGCGTGGTGCTGCTGCTGCAAACGGGGCTGTAAAATTAACAAAACTATCACTATGGATGCCAATTATGACCCCATCGTTAACAGTTGAAGCAAAATTGTTGTCATTTATGGATCAGGGAGGGCGGTCACTATTAACATGGCATGAGGTTACAACAGCTACTACATCATCTACACTTTCTGGTGTATTTACCTGGCAACTAGCATTAACAAAAAACGTTTCAGCGCCGAGACATGTATTTGTTGTGTTGCAAAATCTTAATCGGGTTCAAGGTGCTGAGCTTCAAAAACATTCTCATATGATATTTGATCGTTGTGGTGTCACTGAAGTATCACTACGAATAAGTAATCAGCAAGAACCAGCTGAAAATCTTATCCTTGACTACGCTGAAAATCAAATTGGTCGAGTTTATCATCGGTTGTGGTCATTTATGGGGAGAGATCAAAATGTAGATACCGGGTTGCAAATATCTCAGTTGGATTTTCAAACACTGTATCCAATTTATTACTTTTCGTTGCAACATCTTGATTTATCAAAACACTCTGTCGTTGATGTAAAATTTCAAGCTCGTGTAGAAGCTCCTGCTGGAGGATTTAGGGCTATTGCGGTGATGCTTAATGATAAATCTATGATCTTAGAAGGTGGCGGTGGAAAAATGAGAGTCATTGATGCACCAGTAGAAAATCTTTGATTTTCAGGAAAAATCTATGATTGAAAATGCGTCAATTAGATGATCGTATTTTACAATAACGTGTGGAACAACAATAACACTGAAACCAACACAAATGTCTTCAGGGGAGCATAAATTGTCGTTGACAAAAACTCAACTAGAACATTTCAATAAAGCTAAATCTGCATCAAAGGGAGTTCAGTTAAAATTTTCAAAAGCTGCAATTTCCGATATGAGTAAATCCGGTGGAATATTTTCATTTTTGATTCCAGCAATTGCGGCACTTGCAGCTGGGGCGTTAACAGGTCCTGCAGGTTGGGGAACAAAAGAGGTTCTCGATAAGGTCACAGGTGGAGGTATTATTAATAGACTTGTCAACATTTCCAGAGGAAAAAATGAACATATTATTAACAGACTTGTCAACTTTTCCAGAAAAAAAAAGGGAACGGGGTTAAGACTGCCCGGAAGCAGACGAACCAGAATACACGATGTAGAATTGCTAGCAATTCCAGAAACTCAAAGAGAGTTTTCGCCAAAAACGCTAGCGTTGAAACTCAAAGAGTTTACACCAATGTCCAATTTTGACCTCGCAGATGCTGTAACAAAACTTCCAATAAAACATTTTAGAGGGATATTCATGAAAGATCAATTACCAGAACAACCAAAAATGTTAGAAACTGGAATAATTAATCTAGATAATCATGAACACATTGAACATGTTACGCGATTTCACCATCGTGTATTATTTATTTTGACTCGTATGGGTTACCTCCACCGCGTGAATTTATCAAATATGTGTCTAAACTCAAAAAGTTTCAAATTCGAAGAATTTCAAATTTACCAATTTGGTATTCAACGTTACCCACAGGGAAATTAACTGATCCTCCAATATGTGGCAGAGAGGTTTTAAATGCATTAACAGCGTTATCAACAAGTTCGTTACTACCTCATAAAGCCGTTCATGAATACACGATGATGAGAAATGCTAGCGTTTCCAAAAATTCGTAAAATTCACTTAGACGCGTAATAATATATAATCATGGCAGATATTTATGGAAGATCGACATTACAATAGCGGGTAGAAGTTACAATTGCAATGGCAAAAAAACTTATTCGTGAGGGAATTTCAAAAATCACCGGCACCGATGTGAAAAAAGCTGTTCAAGATGAAATCACAACGACGCTAAATCTCGTTGATGTAGATCAGAATGAAATAGTTGTATTTGGGGATAGTAAAAGTAAATTGAAAACCAGTAATGTACCCCTGAATGACATTTTAACACGACAACGTAACGCGGTTGAAAACGCAATAGCGTTATATTCCAATGATGGCAAACTCAAACCCGGCGCACTTATGTCCACGATCACAGATAAATTTGACGAATACAATAAAGAATTTGACGATCATTTGAAAAACTACAATAATTTTTGTAGGAATGTCGTTCAAAAGTTCTTTGGATCCCCTATTGTAATTACTCCATCTATCGCTGAAATTAAAACGTTTATGGATGATCAAAAGACACTATCAAAGATGATTTATCTGAAATACGCGAACAACTCAATAAAATAAAAATTCCACATCCCGCAGCGAATATCAATAATGTCGTGTATGTTGTGATCCGTGAAACCCTCAATTGGGTAAGAGATGCTGATATTCGAATAAATTTTACTCCAACTGTAACAGGTATTTATCGATTTACAATAACTACAGTTGCCGGGGATAATTTTAATATTAGAGATAATATTGGTGGTACAGGCCAAGACCAAACCGAAGTAAATACAATAACACAACAACTTGGTGCAAAATCCATTTGGCATATTTTTGTGTTATCGACTATTGGAGTTGAACGAGTTAGATCACCAATAACATATGTGATAGAATTTGTATCAAATATACCTGTAGAAAATTAATTCCGGAAATGCTAGCATTTCAACGCTGACATTTCAAATAATGGAATCGCCAGAAACGCTAGCGTTTCCATCCAGTTACAGATACAACACTGTACGAGAATATGCCACATCATTAAAATCACTTTCCGAACAATATCACACGAAGATTAAAAAATATCGCAGAAGAATAACTGCCATTGTCGTTACAGTGTATTCAGTGTCCGGGTTATTGGCAGGCACCGGTGTTATTTTATCGTCAGTGACAATGATTGCCCCGATTGCAGTTCCAATTGTGTTATCCGCGGTAACAGCACTTGGGGGGGGGGGGGTTGCAACTGCAATTACAACAAAATTATCATCGTGTTCACAAATAAAATTACGTGAATATTCATCGCGTTACACAATTGTGTCAGTGAATCATTGTTATCAACGTCAATCGAAATAAATTCACCTAACTATTCCGTAGATATATATAATTCCAGTATAAGGTCGTTGCTAGGTTGGCTCCCATTGGTGTTGTTGACATCGCTGATCTACCTGTGGAAGCACAGCGAGAAAAATACCCTGATGATAAATCTTTTAAACTCGCACACGACACATGGTTGGACAACCTTCCTGCGATTCATCCTCGATTACCAGAACCAGCGTGGGTCGATTTTTTCACAACAAGTATACAAGATCCGCCCATTGCAATGAAATTTGTACACGATTTTGGTTTCCTACGCGACAGAGATATTTATCAAAGATACTCAAATGAGGTATTTGATGGCACAGAAACAAATCCTATATTACAAATCGGATATTACATTAGATAGTTATTCCGTGGACACATTAAAGTCATCACGGGCCGTTCCAGGATATATTTTATATACATTTTCCCCAAATGTGTCTCCGGGGTCTCTCATCGTGATGAATCCGCCCAATTTGGTCTATTTGGCCGTTGCAAATGATTTTATTACATGGATTTTTGGTTATTTTTGGTCATTTTTGATCATTTTTGGGGTTTTTTTTGACAAAAAACGTCGATTTCATTTAGAGAATCGCTGAGGTTTTCACCGATAAAAATGCAACAAAATGGCACTAAAATGCAACAAAAGGCACTAAAATGCAACAAAAAATAAAAATTATTTTGAAAATTTCTGTAAATAAAAATAAAATTTCTGTAAATAAAATTATTTTGAAAAATCAGATCGGTATTATTTTTTTAATAGCGCATCAGCCATTAGTTGCTCAACAGTTTTCTTTTGGTTTACTCGGTTGCGAAGATTTAGTAGTCGCCGCAGGTGAATTCACAATGGTGTGTTTAGCTAAAATCTTGGTAAGTTCTTTTTCAATCTTTTCATTTTCCGCGTTAATTTTTTCAAGTTGTTTTATACTGGACCGCTGTGACGCAATAACTTAATTTTTTTCGTCGATTTGTTGTGTTAAATCCTTAATTGTTTTTTTTTGTCGTTGTTGTTGTTCAGTGAGAGTTTTTATTTGTTGTTCATTATTCGGACACTGATTTAAAAGATCTTTCAGTTGTTGTTGTTGTTGTAGCTGTAAATTATATTTACCTATCATTGTTTGCGTTGTTTGTTTCTTTTGTTCAATTTTTTCATGTCCGTGCGCTATTTCAGCTTGTAATTTTATATATTCCTGTTTGATTTTAGAAACCTCTTCTCGCGCTTGATTGGTCTGTTCAAGTAATTCTTTAGTTGTTTGAGTTAATTTTTTACCAGCTTGAGTACCAGCGAAACCACCAGGAAATTTCTAATTAACGGAGGCATCTGTCCAAATTTTATATAACCTTGTCAGACCAATTCCGTATTTGCTAGCGACGATACTCGGTTTCTCCTTTCCTCGTAATGAAATTACAGCATTAACATCTAAATCTGATAAATTTTTCGCTTTGTTGGGCATTGTAATATATATTTTTAAAATTAAAAATTTTCAAAAAAATAATAAAAAAAATAAAAATGACAAATAATTATATCAGTAATTATGATCGATAATTCCGGGCGAAATCCCATTGTAGTATAAATTATTTCCAGTAAATCCGGATGAGTAACAATGACAAAATAATCATATCGGATAATTACGTGGTAATTATATCTTCGGAAATAATAGTCAGCGATTACTAATCGTGTGTTATCGCTGGATTTATTGTTATTGTTACTGATATAATTATTTATCACTGTTATTTATCACTGTTATTCGTCACAATTACTCATCGTGATTATTCAATGAAAAACATATCAAAGTCGTTTTCATTCATTCATAATTACCGCGTTAATCACTCGATTACTCATCGATGAAAACAAATCACAACGGTGAATTCAAAAGCTTCTCCAATTCGGTATTAACAGATTTAGCTTGTTCACGTTCATTGTAGGTTTCTTTGAGAGAATCTTCAATCGATTTAATTATTCTACCTGCCGGAACAAACAATGCCAATTTATCTCTGTGTTTCAAAATTACCTTTGTACGTGCCTCAATGAGGAGTTTTATAATCCTGTATTCGTTTCGATAAGATGGTTTTCCCTGATCTCTCATTGATGTTACACCGAGATATCCTTGTTCAAGCCAGTTCGATGTAAATGTGTTTCCGGCAGGGACCAATGGCAAAAGTTTGTCAAGTTCGTTAGCCAACTGAGCAATATTTTCGTCGTTCATATACCTATAAAAAATCTTCTGTCTAATTGTATGTATCTTTCAAACATATTTTATTGATATAAAAAAGAAACCCAGCAATGAAATCACTTTGAGTATGCGCTGAAATAAATATCATTGGCGACATGTTGTATAGATCGGCAGAACACGTCGATAGGAAATATCGTTCTTCAACATTCATAATACCTATTACTGGTCGTCGATATTGTGATTTGAATTTTGGAGCAGAATTAAGACAATTTTGTTGTTGAGTTACAACACGGAGATTTTCTATTCTGTTATCGAGTCGATCCCGGTTAATATGGTCAATGACTAAACCGGTTGGAATCATACCGTTGTAGCATTCGTAGATAAATCTACTAGAAAAATATGATTTTATTTTTCCGTTGTATCTAATACCTATTTTCATATAACTGAATTTATCGACGATACCGAGATTTTTCTTTAATCGCCGATGTTGTATAATACCTTCACGAGATGCCTCGTAATCGGTATAAATCGGATGAGATGCAAATATAATTTGATCCATATATTATTTGGGCAGAATTCATGAGTTTAATTGATGTTTTTTGTAATTTCTGGTAATAAAGTCGTATTCGTAATATATTAACCCGTACTTGCGTCGATAATATCTAACAAATTCAGGGAACCGCTTACCACCATATTCAGCACATAACCGAGTTTTTCCTCGAACACCGCATCCACAATTAATACACTTCACCATTCCGGGGGAACCGTTTTTAATCTGTTGATTATGCATTGAGCAATATTCCCCAACACATCTTCGAGAACACACTCCGTTATCATTTTTCCACAACCATTTACATTTATTTTGCGTCATCAATATATTATATTGACAATCAAATTTTTAATTGAAGATTTGTTTCGTTAATATATAAATGAATCAGATTTATAAGATACATTTGGATGTGGGACATGTACGAGTAAAAATTAAATATGACCTAGATGAAAAAATATCACCAATGAGGTATAAATCTAGAATCGTTAGAAGTATCCGTGAAGCAAAACGTCAACATCGGTTAAATGGTGCCGCATATACATTTTCGACGTATTTAACAAACTTCGACGACAATACAATGACGTTAAAACGTGCCGCAGATATATTATCACAGATCGATTTTACTAAAAACACCAAAAAACACGTTAGATGTCATTTACACAAAATTTGAGAGAAAAAATGTCTAAAAATCAACGAAAGCAACTAGATAAACAGATCAAATATTTTCAACAATTAAATCAACCTGGTGAAGTCCATTTATTACTTGAACAAAACGCACGAACGTGGAAGATATTTCATCATTGTAGAAAAGTAACATATAATGGTGGATTATTTATTTTAACGAAACATACAAAACCCAGAACACTATTTGGTATAGACAATCAATACTACAATGTGGCATATCCATTTAACGTAATCACCTATGGGATATTTCCCGTACGGGTTCCAAACGACAACGAAGTCGCAGGAATGAAATTATCTACAACGTTAAATTGTGTAGCTGAACAGGTAATAAAACATTTTAATGCACGAAAAATAGGTTTAGGTCTTACTGAAAATCGAGCTAATAAAATTACCGCATGGAGTGAATACATTAACAAAAAAGGCACCGGTGCAACAAAACACGATATCGCTGAGTTGGAAAAAAAGTTAAAAATCCCCATTGTTGTAAAGATGTTACCTGCTCGAATATTTTATAGTTCTGGTTGCTACCAATCAAAGGGATCACCCATTGAGATCATTGATCACAATTTTCATGCATGGGGGATCAACGAAGGAGATTCCCCTGAAAATAAAACTATTAAATATTACAGCGACGAGGAGATGTTCGATTGGATTAAAAATAACTACACCGACCCGGTAAATATTTGGTTGTTTTCAAGCAATGGTGACAAATATGATCAATTTGTAACTGCGGGTGGAGAAATTTATCGGAAAGAATCACTGCAACAACACATGGAAGAATTTGCCAGTAAATATTCTTCCGATGCAGCGGCAATTACAAAACTTACACAAACGAGTTTTACAATTTCATCAATTGCGGCTCAATTTGCCAGAGGAAAAAACTCATGGAAACCAACTAAGAAAAATTTATTGAAAATATTCAATCTAGCTGTGTAAAATTTGGTCACGGTGGATTGTGGAACAAACAATATGATTTCAACGATATGATGTCCGTGGATATAATTGCATGTTATCCAGGAAGTTTTCTTGGTGGTGGTGAATGTAATAAATATTTTAAACAATTTGGACTACCAACTCACAGAATGGTAAGAAAAGCTGTTAATGGACTGTTACCTGATTATACCCTAACAGGATTTGCTGAAGTTGTTTCGTTTAAACTTGCAGACGGATTACATCCAGTAATGTATTTATGGCTTGGACGGCATTTACACGAAAAAAGATGGGCTCCAACAGTATCACTGAGGTGGGCACTCGATAGCGGCGTATTAACAGAATTAACTGTATCTGAAATAATATTCAGCTGCGATATATAGAATTTCTTTGTGATGCAATCACAGACGAATGTAAACAAATTTCACGAATTATTATTGGAAAATTCACACAAGGGGGAAATGCCACCGATGATGAAATTCGCAGACGCAAAACTGCCAAATTAGTGCTAGATCCAGGCGAATTATTTTTTATCATTGATGATGCGGTATCTAAAGGAGTTTCTTTCCGACAAACTGCAGCACAATTATCATCAGGGGAACAATTTGGAACAATCGTACAATATTTCAACACTGAAATGCCACAATATACCCATTTAAGATCATTTATGCTAGCATATACGACTATAAATCTCCTCAGTATGGTAAATCGATTTCCTGACATTGCAGTAAGAGTTGCAACTGATTCATTTAATTACGATAAAAAATATCACAACAATGTTAAAACACGCAGATGTAAATGACTTACCAGAATATCACGGAAGTGTAATTGAGAAAATATCAATATCCCCGATTATACATGACCCCGTTGCACGTCACAAACTTGTATATTTGAACGGCCCAGGTGGATGCGGAAAAACAACATGGGTGATAGAATTATTTTCACAGGCTAATTTAATTGCGCTAACCCCAACTCATCGCCTTGCTAGAGATTTTAGTGAAAAGGGAATCTCTGCAAGTACATATCATAGCTTTTTCAGATACAGTGGAGGTGAGTGGACCCCATCACGAATGGGAACTAAAATTGTTCCCGATGTGATATTGTGGAATGAAATTTGTACTGTGCCGGAAAAAATAATAAAAATGTTTCTTGAATGGTTAAATACAAAAAATACCACTGTGGTGGATATGTGGGGATCATGGACAGCCACCACCATTTGAAAATATATCTCCACATTGTTGGTTAAAACTTCAAGTTGATTATTACGAGGAAATGACAATTGACCGCAGATCTCTCGATGAAGAATTAACCGCATTGAAAGCTGCAATTAGATGTACTAGTAATAAACATCAAGCTGAACAGTTATGACAGGTACTACCTGAAACGTCATTGGAGGAATTTTACAATATTTGGAAACCGTCTGACATAGTTGTAGCTAGTAGAAAAGCTGTCAGAGATATTCTTTTGAAAAAATTATTTAATCTTCATGAAAGTAAATTTCCTAACGAACCGGTTCCGCTATGTTATCGACCTAAAGATACCCGAAAACAAAATATCCTTGTGGATATACCAGGAAAACAACAGCAACAAGAACTTGTATTAAATGATATAGTTGAAGTTGATTTATCTGTAGCTGACGACGCAATAAATGCAATTAATTCTCCATGGCGGTTAGGTTATGCTACAACGATACATTCATCACAAGGGCTAACTATAACAGATACGGTTGTGTGGATCATTGATGATTTCATCGAATGGGACAATTTAATTTATTTGGCTGTGTCGAGGATAAGGCGAATAAATCAACTTAACTGAGTTGTAGTTACACTCCAACAATTATGTTAGATTTTTCGGTGGTAATTGAATATCATCTGGAATAACTTGAAGTTGTTCTCGAGTAAAACTTCGCTGAGGTGCAGTTGGATCCAATTTCTAGTATGTTGGTCTGTGTGCCGCTGATACCGCAGAATATATTTTATGGGCGGTAATACTCCATATAGGATCTGTAGATCGTCTAACACCGCCTTGTAATTCACCAGGTTCATATAAATATCTTACAGTAGCGTTCCACGGCAATGGCGTATCACTAACCAGTGATTTTTTTCCTGGTATATATTTTTTTGTGATCGCGGAGGCTGGTTTATCATTTATCGACGCAGTAATTTGATTGTTAAGTGATGAAATCACCTTAGGAAGACGTTTAACCCATTCACGAGATATACCTTGTTGAATAAATTCTTTTGCAGTTTTATAATAAAATAATTTATCAGCAAGGGTTTTATTAAATATTTCAACAATTGCCTGATCTTGATGAATTTCAGTATGTCCTCGTCGAATTACAACGTTATGTTGAGCCATTAATGATGATACATCCCCGTAGAAGTCTCTACCAGGATCAACCTGTAATAAATTTGGCCAACGCAACGGGCCTTTTTGATCAATTTTTTTAAATGCCGCAGCGAACTCAGATGATGATTTTGTTGATAGCGGCACGCTTCCTTGTATCTACTAGCAACGTCAACAACTGTTAGCGCATATTTGTAAACTCGTTTTTGTTTTTCATGTGGCAAATATAAAATATCAGCCTGATGAACCTCATTTGGGACATGTACATCAAACGATCCATATTTAATTGATGCAGGACCTGGTAGATAAATTTGCCATATTGCTTGTCGAGATAACCAATCTACAGCAACATCACGCGATACTTTAGCAGCGTTAGCTAATTTGTTAATAGCGGATTTACCCATGATATATCCTGTTGGACAATATTAAATTTTTTCCATGTTATACACTTGCACCAAACAATAATTTACTTTTCATGGCAGATTTAATAGCAAATGATGCCAATTTTTCTTTAAAAGATTTACCTGGAATAGCATTTATTGCAGGAATTAATTTCACATCAGCAAGATGTCTTTATTGCAAATCATCACTTCAGTACGCTATATCATGTACTTGACACGCTTCATCAATAGCGTTTATTGGTGATTCACCAGATCGGGGTTGATCATTGTTATCAAGTCGAATATCTAATCGTGTCCCTGGTCCACAGTAGCATTATCATGGAAGGTGTTTTTCTCTGGGGTTCTTTGCCCATGGGAGTCCTGGGAGTTTTGACAATTTTGCAGCGATGTCACCTTTGTGGCTTTTTTTTTAAAAACCTAAATTTTTTTGTACCACAAACCTCACACTTACCAGCAAGTGCAGATCTGTTATTTTTTGTAGTGATAGTTGTTTGATCAGTTGTACAAGTACATGCTCTACATTTTACACAATATAGATCCATAATAATATTACGTTTTATCTAATAGAAGTAATTGACTTTTCCGCGTTGAAAAAGAAACAACCCACTAAACATCACCCAATGTTGCCAAACTCAATAAGAGGTGTTATTGTAGGTCCATCAGGGTGTGGTAAAACACAATTGTTACTCACGTTGTTGATGAAATATACCAATTGGGATAAATTGTATTTAGTAGCACCTAGTGTAGATGATCAACACTGTTACCAGGTGTTAAAAGATTTTAATGAAACTGTATCTGAAAGTACAGGATATAGCGTTGTCGAATTTATCACAGATGTAGCTGATGCACCACACGTAGATGACCTTGACGTGTCCATCAACAACATGATTGTATACGACGATGTAATTCTGGATAAACAAACAAACCCCGCGATGATATTTTCCCGAGGTCGTCACAAACACGCGAACATGTTTTTTTTTAACTCAGCGATATACACAGATTACAAAAGTGATTCGCGATAATTGCAATCTGTTATGTGTGTTTAACAGCATTGATACACATACGCTACGAAATATCTGGCAGACATGGTGTTCCGATATTAATTTTAATAAATTTCGAAATTTTTTCAGTAATGCTCAGTCAACCCCACACAGATTTGTCACAATAAATTTACATGATATCGAATTGGACTTGATCGAATATTCTGTTAATTTTCAATTGTCAGTAATATTTTACTGGTGGCAGGTCTGCCATTTTTGTAATATTTTTTTTGAACCGTTATTTTAACGATCTAAGGCTTCGTTGATGATTTATTGATGGGGAACCCTCAAATCGCGCTAGAAATTTGGTGGGTTCAGCCTTTCTGCGATATTTTTTAAATACTTTTTTAGAACCTTTATTTCAGCAATCTGAGGGTTCTATGACATTTTACTATTGGGGAACCTTCAAATCGCGCTGAAAAGTTGGTCTGTTCAGCCTTTCTGCTGCTACAGTCCTTGGTCCTTTAGCTCACCTGATTGTAAAGCTTTTGATATTGCCCTTGATTCATTGGCTCACCTGACTGTAAAGCTTGTGCTACAGTCCTTGGTCCATTAGCTCACCTGACTGTAAGGCTTGTGGTATATCCTTTGGTTCATGAGCTCACCTGCCTATAACGTTTGTGGTATATATTTGAAGATTATTTACCATAGTCATTTCAACTGCATAAGTTTCTTGGTTTCATAACCATTATTTTTCCTGCATTGAGACATATTTAAGTTCCTAAAAGATCATGAGAAGATCTGCTTTAGGTAAGACAAGATATCAAATCAACAAATTATATTTTATTATTTTAAGATCTGTCAGTTGGTAAATTGTTGTAAAACACCATTAAGTATGCTATTACAATATTTACTTTGTCCAATTATCCAATATAAGTATAAGTCAAATTCACTAACTTTTTTAATATTCCATCCTTCTTTCATATATATATATATATATATATATATATATATATATATATATATATATATATATATCTATATATATATATATATATATATATATATATATATAATTTGGAGTACAAGACAAGGCAAGATCAATATGTTGGCTTCATATTTTACATTGGTAACTTCCAGTTTCATGAATATTAATGGTGTCACTCTATGATATTCCATATTACTGGCAGTCATGAAATTACATCACCAATGCTAACATGCTTGTGATTTTACTCTTTACAAGGCACTGCTATATCCTGTATTCAAATTGACACAGGTGAATAAACAGTCCATGCTTGTTTTAATTATATCAATTACAAAAAGAGCCAGAGCCACATGGCTGTGCATGCCATTTACATGTTAATTAAGGGTCTAAAGCAAGACTCAACAGATGATATAAACTCATTGAGACTAACAATCGAGAAATGAAGCTATCCATAGGGAAATCAGAAATGTGAAGAAAATTAAGAGTTAGAAAAAAGAAAAGTTACAAACGAACAATAAATTAAACTACTTTTTATTATACTTTAACATATCTGTGAATAATATAATACATAATACATATTATTTAACATGTCAATTATAATTGAAAGCACATCAATGTTGTAATATATTGTATTACCTGTAATAGAACTATTCCACATTCTAATTAAAGAAAATAACGATTAAGAGTTCACTTAATCATTTCCCATATCTTAAAATCTCTTGAAATCTTTGTCTTCTGTATCGGAATGAAAAATTGCGACTATCTTAGGGATCAGATCATTGGAAATGTTCTCATTATCTTTTGTCACCATTTCATTCAACAACACGCAGCGCATTGTGTGAAAACATATTCTTTTAATTTATCCTCAGTATTAACCATTCTTGCTTTGCAGCCACGATTTGCTTGCTTTGTTGTTTTTTTTTAATGCATAATACAACCTTAGCTTTATGTCAATCTCAGACACATTTTTCACTAACACAATATTTCCTGTGAGCAGCCATATCCTCACCTTTCTCTTCTGCAAACTTTACAACTTCAAGTTTAAAGGATGCTGTGTAAGACTTGCGTGATTTGAAGGGAGGCATTGTGAGATAAGTTGTATGATTTTTACAGGGATACTTATATGAATGATTATGATTGAAAAGATTGACCAAAACATACCCAGCTCATTAAATATGCAAGTACTACAGCAATGAAAATAATGCCCATGGCTAAATTCATTATTTTTACATCTAGAGAAGGCACTGAGCTTTTTTTCCTGTGGTTCCTAATTCACTTTATATTAAAATTTGTTAGTGTAATTGATGTACATTAATGATAAAGAACATTGGGGTACTGTCAATACAGTAGCTAGCATTGGTAGCCAAAGCCAATATCAGGGTTTAAACAATCGCAACAACTAGCTTTTTTGTTAGAAACCAAAGACCCAGTTATCAACTTCTGGTATAATCAAAGAGAGACACCGGAAAAAAAACCCAGCTTGTTAAGAATGAATATAGGCGATGTGTTGACATTCAATTTGTTTAAATCGAAATACGAAACTAAAAGTGGATCATTGATGATCTATGAGTAGTAGCTTTTATATATCTGATGTTAGTTTAGTTTAAACCATATTTATTTGAGAAGCTTTGTCCATTACAATTATAAACATGTGATTTGGGGGATTCAGTAGAAAGCATAATCTATGCTATTTAATAAATAATCATAGGACTCTCAAGAGTTAATATGGATTACATACCTTTGTAGGATCAATTAGATCAATGAAAAGCTATGCTGGTAATCACTTGCATGTGTCCAACAGTATACTGGAAAATCAAATATCAATGGACCAGTTGATAAAATCTGATCAGCAAGAATGAGATATGGTTAAAAAAAATGAATAAAACAAAATCATTTCAATTTGTTTTTAAGAACAAGCAAATTAGTACAGTACATTATAGAGTATAGGCTGTAAGTGTGTTATGCGGCTCGGTGTTTTTTTTTATCGGTAGTTGTTTTTTTTTAATTTCATGTTTGAGAAATAAGAAAATACATGTAGAATGCAAGCTAAATAATGCCAAAACGTATAAAATATAAACGCAATCATTTTATTGTGCAACAATTTATTAGTGTGCAACAATTTAATAACATAGTAATTCAAAAAATAAATTGTCCTTCAATGTGACCTATTTTCGATTATGCTGATTATTGAGCATTTTTAATGGCATGCCGGAACTGTAATCCATATATAAGTCGATGCAAGTATATAATCCATATATAAGTCGAATCAGAGCATAAGATGAAAACTTGACTTTCAAGCAAAGGAGTATCAACTTGTAGGCCAGAAAATAGGGTAGTTTCTAAATACAAGTAATCCATTCATGCAAGTGTCCTGACAATTGACATACTTATCCCTTTGTAGCCTGTTTAATTTAGCTTTACATGAATTCATTACTTTTTATATTCCTAGGTGTGATTGCAAGACACCCAGACATCTTACCCTATTTACAACAGGCCCTGACTGCTAAAGCTGTTGATGCCTACTTTGCTCATCTCTTTGAGAACCGGCAAGGACCCATAGAGTCCAGGATTCAAAGGTAGGTTTCATGATCAAGATTTCATGTCATGTCCCCTGGAAATGGAGACATGTGGAGGATAATAACTTGAAGAGTTAGATAATTAGTGTCAAACTGCTTTTTTCTTCTTTTTCCCCAAAGGTCCTGTAAACTAAATAAATTATTATAGTAATAAATCTAAGTTAAGCAATTGCCAGCTTTCTCATTTTACAAAGGTGACTGCATAAGATGGCTGGGCTATACTTTTATCTTGAGCATGTGTTTTCTAGTAAGAACAGGGTTGCTAGATTCACTGTGTCAAACTTGTTATCACGATTCAAGTTTTTCATGGTTTTCATAAATCTTTTCTGTGTTTTATTTACAGTGTTATAAAATAGTACATTACTGTAATGTGTTTGGCTAAATTGTTTTTGCTATGAAGTGGTAGTGTTACAAATTAATTTATTTTGTGTATTTACCACTTGAAGTCAGAATTTTGGGTTTGTAATAGGAACAGAGTAATCTTAAAAGTTTTGTATAATCCAAAATGTGGCCATTGGAGTGGTCTAAAGCGCTGATATTTACAGATCACTCAAAGAAAACACCTCTAATGTTGGTATTTGAGAAAGGTCACCAAAGGCTTTCTATGGTTCAATGTTTCCTCCTATTCCCTTCTGGTTCTTTGTGCACCAATTAGGCCAGGAGGTGGCAAATTTTAACACCAAGTCATACCAAAGACTTATAAAAATGGTACTAACAGCTTCCTTGCTAGGTGCTCAGCATTAAGAGGTTAGAGTTAGGAATGGTCAATGTGTTACGACTGAAAAAATATGCTTGCTGCATTGTAGCCTAATTAAAGCTTGTTTACATTATAAAATGACTAATCAAATAATCCAAAAGAAGATTGTATCCATTATAAAATGACTATTCGAATAATCCAAAACAAGATTCTATCCAATTATAAAATGACTATTCAAATAATCCAAAACAAGATTACATCCAATTATAAAATGACTATTCAAATAATCCAAAGAAGATTGTATCCAATTATAAAATGACTCTTCAAATAATCCAAAGATTGTATCCAATTATAAAATGACTATTCAAATAATCCAAAAAAGATTGTATCCATTATAAAATGACTCTTCAAAAAATCCAAAGAAGATTGTATCCAATTATAAAATGACTATTCCAATAATCCAAAGAAGGATGTATCCAATTATACAATGACTATTCAATTATCCAAAAGAAGATTGTATCCATTATAAAATGACTATTCAAATCATCCAAAACAATATTACATCCAATAATAAAATGACTATTCAAATAATCCAAAGAAGATTGTATCCAATTATAAAATGACTCTTCAAATAATCCCAAAAAGATTGTATCCAATTATAAAATGACTCTTCAAATAATCCAAAGAAGGATGTATCCAATTATAAAATGCCAATTCAAAAAATCCAAAGAATGATGTATCCAATTATAAAATGACTATTCAAATAATCCAAAAGAAGATTGTATCCAATTATAAAATGACTCTTCAAATAATCCAAAGAAGATTGTATCCAATTATAAAAAGACTATTCAAATAATCCAAAGAAGATTGTATCTAATTATAAAATGACTATTCAAATAATCCAAAGCAGATTGTATCCATTATAAAATGACTCTTCAAATAATCCAAAGAAGATTGTATCAAATTATAAAATGACTATTCCAATAATCCAAAGAAAGATGTATCCAATTATAAAATGATTATTCAAATAATCCAAAAGAAGATTGTATCCATTATAAAATGACTATTCAAATAATCCAAAACAAGATTACATCCAATTATAAAATGACTCTTCAAAAAATCCAAAGAAGTTTGTATCCATTATAAAATGACTCTTCAAATAATCCAAAGAAAATTGTATCCAATTATAAAATGACTATTCAAATAATCCAAAGAAGGATGTATCCAATTTTAAAGTGACTATTCAAATAATCCAAAAGAAGATTGTAACCATTATAAAATGACTATTCAAATAATCCAAAACAAGATTACATCCAAGTATAAAATGACTATTCAAATAATCCAAAAGAAGATTGTATCCATTATAAAATGACTATTGAAATAATCCAAAAGAAGATTGTATTCAATTATAAAATGACTATTAAAATAATCCGAAGAAGACTGTATCCAACTATAAAATGTAAATGACGTTTTTGAATGCATTTGCAATGCGCATGAAAACAATACCCGCCTGCATATCACACTTACACCAAGAATAAGAACTTTTAATGTATTAGGATAACAAGAACCTTTGAATGATTAATGTTACTTTTAAACAAAGATATTAAATGTTTTGAAGTATGTATCCTAAAGGATATTATATCCAGTATAAACTTACTATTAAAGTAATTCAAAAGAACATTGCTAACATTTATAAAATGGCTATTCAATAATCTAAAAGAATATTGTATCCATTATAAAATTACTATTCAAATAATTCAAAAGATAATTGTTTACATTATAACTCGAGTGGCTGAGTGGTCTAAAGCACTCTCCGTTATGGATCACAGTCATCTCACCTCTGTCTGCATGGTGTCTGTTCGAGTCTAAGATTCGGTTAATGTAGTTAAGTGAGAAAGCTTGCCAGTAGCTTCTCGTGGGTTGGTTGTTTTTTCTGGGTTTTTTCCAAATTCTTCCTCCACCACTATACTGGCAGTCATGTATAGCCTATATATTGTGCTGAAAAATGGTGTTTAACCATTAAAACATAACAAAACATTATAAAATGACTATTCAAATAATTCAAAATAAGATTGTATCCATTATAAAATATTATTCAAATAATCCAAATTTAAGATTGTTTACCTTATAAAATTACTATTTAAATATCCAAAAGAAGTTTATTTTTATTATAAAATGACTATTCAAATAATTCAAAAGACTGGTTACATTACAAAATGACTATTCAAATAATTCAAAAGAAGATTGTATCCATTATAAAATTACTATTCAAATCCAAAATAATGTTTACGTTATAAAATGACTATTCAAATAATTCAAAAGATTGTTTTCATTATAAAATGACTACCGGTATTCAAATAATCCAAAAGATTGATTACATTTTAAAATGACTATTCAAATAATTCAAAAGATGTTTTTCATTACAAAATAATATTCAAATAATCCAACATTAAGATTTGTTACATTACGAAATGACTATTCAAATAATTTAAAAGATTTGTTACATTATAAGATGATTATTCAAATTATCCAAAAGATTGGGTACATTTTAAAATGACTATTCAAATAATTCAAAAGATTTTTTCATTACAAAATAATATTCAAATAATCCAACATTAAGATTTGTTACATTACGAAATGACTATTCAAATAATTCAAAAGATTTGTTACATTATAAGATGATTATTCAAATAATCCAAACGATTGGGTACATTACAAATGACTATTCAAATAATTCAAAAGATTTTTTTTCAATACAAAATTATATTCAAATACTCCAACATTAAGATTGGTTACATTACAAAATGACTATTCAAATAATCCAAAAGATTTGTTACATTATAAGATGATTATTCAAATAATTCAAAAGATTATTTTCGTTACAAAATAATATTTAGATAATCCAAAATTAAGATTGGTTTCATTATAAAATGACTATACAAATAATTCAAAAGATTGTTTTCATTATAAAATGACTACCGGCATTCAAATAATCCAAAAAATTCTTTACATTATAAAATGACTATTCAACTAATTCAAAACTTAGATTGTTTTCATTATTAAATGATTATTCAGATAATTCAAAATTTAGATTGTTTTCATTACAAAATGACTATTCAAATAATTCAAAAGATTGTTTTCATTATAAAATGACTACCAGTATTCAAATAATCCAAAAGATTGGTTACATTATAAAATGACTATTCAAATAATTCAAAAGATTGGTTACATTATAAAATGACTATTCAACTAATTCAAAATTTAGATTCTTTACATTATAAAATGAGTATTCAAATAATCCAAAAGAAGATTGTTTACCTTTTAAAACGACTATTCAAATAATCAGAAATGTGTATCTGGTTTTGTAATTTTTAATAGCAGATTGCTTATGTTATCAAGTGACTATCCAAATTATCAAGTTTGTTCACAATATAAAGTGGCTGTTAAAAGAATCATAATTTTTGTATCCGATTTTTGTAACTGTTTGTAACATTTTGAAATGACTATCCAATTAATCACAAAAGTTATATCTGGTCATGATCTCCAAATAGCAACATTTCTGCCTTAAAAAGTGATCATCAGAATAATCAAAAGTATACACCTTTGTGTTAACAAGAATTATCAAGAATTTCATCCCAGTTTTAAAATGGTTTTCGATTTTAAATTTGTGTAAGTTGTATTCTTATTATTTGTATTATTGGTATTATTATTAATATATTCAGTTTTGTTGGACAGAACAAAGAACTACCAGTATTTTGTACAATCAGCATTATCTGAGAACTAAAATATATATGAAGAAATAAATTTAAAGTTTACTAATTTGGACGACAACATTTTTTCATACACTTGGGTTGATTTGCAGATGAAGAAATGTATCAAGATATTCCAGTAAAATATACTTGGTACCCAGGGAAGGCACTTTTAATATGGAGTAATCATGGATACAGTATAGAACTTTGTATCATTTTCATATTACCTCTAAATAACCAGCGTTTCATACCATTCATTTTTTTAAAGAGCTTTCCCAGGGTACTGTGTTAGTTTAAATGGAATAGCCTGTACTAAATTCAGCAATACCTTGTACAGAAATGACATAATGGCATATACACTCCTGTCATTATCTTGTTGAATGAATTCTTCAGGAAGAAAACATGGACTGATTTATTGTTTGTCATGACTTGTTTCTACAGGTTTGATGTTCCAGGAATCCATGCAATGAACTTTGTTCTGTACAATTCTCTGGGTGGAGGAGGGATTGTCTCACTACGAAGTGACCCTCAGGTAAATAAGAAATAGAGTTTTTATTGTGTGTAAACTTTATAAAACAAAAGCTCTAACTATTACTAAGAAGCTATGTTCCTGCTAAATAACATGTAGTGCAGCTCAGTTTTGCATCACAATGTGACTGAAATTTCTGAGTGTGAAGTTGTGCCACCAATCTAATTTTGAATTAATGTCTTATAATTTATGATTCTAACATCAATATAGGATTAATAAGGAAATAGAGAGGGGTCAGAGTTTATACAGACCATGAAGTTTGTGAAATTTCCAGTAGCAATTTCATGCGTGAAAGTTCATGAAAAATGACCATTTTTTAAATGCTTGTTAATGTTTGTGAATTTGGTGAAAATTACTTTTTCATTGTCAACTTTTTGTATCCATATATTTTTTAAAAAAAATAAAATGTCTGAGTTGTCGATTAAAATGATGGCATATTCCCTTTGTCTTCTCATTAAATGAACAAAGGGAAGTAACTCTTGAGCTAGCAGTTTATTGGATCACATATGTGATAACACTTCCAACCACCTTTTTTGCAAAGATTTTGTCACTATCCTTAAGATTGTTGGAACATTAATAATAATCCCATAATTGATCCATTGATCCATGTAATTCGACACTTTGTTAAATCGTTTCAGCAACAATCACTTTGAATTCAATTCATAGTTATAAAAAAAATCCAGTGGAAAAGAATGCAACACATTTTGCTGTGTTTGTAAGAAATGCTTATTAGTAGCTGCAGTGGAAGAGCAAGCCATTTTCAATCATGGAAAAAGGCAAAAAACGCATTGCAGAAGCATTATATGAAATGATTGTAACTTTTTTCACCTTTGTCATTTGATGATACATTTTTAATTTCTGGATAAGGAACAGAGCAAATGAATGAAGGAAAATAATATTGCATGGATGTATTTAATGCACCATTTACAAATGTGAAAGGAACATCTAGTGCTACCCTTATCCTTTGTTCTGTAATATTATGGTGAAGTATTATGTTTTTTAAAAGTTTCTATGCATATTTTTAGGCAAAGTTTTACCCGGTATGTGGATACATACTAGGGAGTAAAACACCCACTTACCAAAATCAGATCGCTGACAAGTATATCCCACCTCAATGGATTAAAGGTTAATCTTCAACGTTTTGGGTAGGGGAGGGTATTGCTGACTAAATGAAACTGTTTTGGTGGTGATATCATTTGGTTTGTTTAATACCATCTTTGCAGTCATCATGGCATTTGTGTTACTTTCCCAAATTTCTAGTTCTATGTCTTTTTCTTTTTTCAGGGAAAAGCACTTGGCCAGATGTTGTTAGATTTTGAGATTAAGAACTTGCCCGATTTAGTTGCCCTTCTGGGAAACAGATTATAATTTTATCAAGTCCTGTATTTTAGGGTGTAATTCAGGGAAAGAAGAACTACCATATGACAAGGGAACCAGTGATCAGGATGGATTCTCAGGGATTGATTCCAGAACAGAGACAATACCTCAATATAGAGTTATGAGCATATTATTAAACCGTTGCTTCCCATATAAAAATCTAACCCTCTTACCTGTCCCTACCATTTGACTTTCACAATGTCATACTCTCGCTCCCCATTAAGACTCCACTAAACTGTAAAGCAACTTTTTCATCAAAATATTTTATAATCACATTGCAAGAGTAGCCTAAAAATAATCAAATCATTTTTACTGGAAGTTAGTATTAATTATTAATGGCGGATTAGCGTCATTTATTATATGTCATCATTTTGTGATAAAAACAATTACCAATGCATAAATTGCTTTGTTTTAATCATATCAAGTTGTGCTTCAAGACTTCAAACATCAATATGTAAATACCAATATGTATCTAATTAGCATTCTTTGGGAACATTATTTTTGAAAATATTTAATGGAAATTTTTCACTCCATGTTAGCGTTATATTCTTCGTAATATCAGTTATTAGTCAAAAGTGAACCTGACAAGAGGCAGAAACAAAATAATGGTGGACATCACAATATCTAGTCAGTACTTGTTCATTAGACAGGCCATAATTGTAATTCCTTTGGCACATACATTAATGAATATATAAAATGAATAAGAAGCATGATATAAATATTCTGTGATTAAATAATTAGCTATTTAAAAAATTAATAGTTCAAAATATATTACACAATATGATATTGGATAATTCAGTGTGGTATATAAGGTCAATGTTGTTTTCTTATTATATCACTTATTTTGTAATGATAATAACATATCATACTCAAGAAACTCGTATCTAACAATTAGAAATGAATATTACCAGTAAATACTTGTTATTATAATTATCAATAATTTTTTTTTAAAAACATTATTTAAATGTGTGTGGTCATATTAAGAAAAACGTAGTGTGATTCAGTTGGATATAGGAGTTTATTTCATGCAAGGATGGACTTTAATGATTCATTTCTTTTTGTTGGCAACATTGAAATTAAGCATCAAAGTTTTTATGTTATAATATTTTTGGTGCTTGAAATTACTCGTATTTTATGTGTGACTCATATTCTAGATTTTTCAAGGACAATTCAATGACCTTTACAAAAGTGTATTGTATAAAGTTATTCATTCACTTGGCCTGCTTTCCATACATGGGCTTATACAATTGTGTTGGCACACATCACAGTTGTTCCTCTACAATGAACACGCTTTGATAAAACAGTCTATGACATTCTATGCATCATAGATGGACATTGCAAATGACACAGCCAAATTTGGTTTCTTTATGTCTCTTTTCTCCTTACTTTGTACTGTATTTGCAGGTTGATTTTTTTCCTTTAAAGTGTATGCAGTCTGTGTATCTCAATATTGTCTGTGTCACTGGGGCTACAGATTGTTGATGCATGTCAGACTTCTTGTGCTTGAAACTTCCTATGAGCTACTTTGCCAAATTAATTAAAATAATCTGTCTGTATCATTTTCTTCTTTACTGACTCACAAGATGACATTTCAACATTGTTATAAAACCATTTATTACGCAAATATTTATAATAAAATGAAACATATATTGCCACCATTTCGTTGATGACAGAATTTAAGATCCTTCATCATTAAAAAAAGCATCATTATTTAAAATGTATTTTGTCAAAACTGAATCCAGATAGTTTTCACTTCCAGACAAATCACTGTAATCAACAAATGAGGATGATATCACTATAATGAAATCAGTGAATTCCCTTCATAAATTTAAAATTCACTTCCGGTATCATCAGTTATATGATTTGATTGAAACTTTGCATATCGAAATGAATGGAAGAAATAAAAAAACACGAACATTCTTAATTGTGTTATTCTATTTTATATTACCCACAATTATGGCAGATTTCGTGTTTTAAACATATTAAAGCTACATTTTAAATAGAAGACTTGCGGTATTTATCGCATATTCTGAGAATGTGATTTTTCACATAAAGAACATGATGACATTATGAATTTAAATGTAATATAAAAATCAGCATTAAATTTGAATAAATTATGATTATAAGTAACTTACATACACTGAAAACGAAATCGCATTGAGTTAATACAATAGGCTAAAGATGCCATTTTGGATGTGAGCATAGAAAAAAAAACTATGTATAATTGGTTATATTTAGCTGTATGTTCTAATGTTAGGAAATATTTCCGTCAGATGTTAATAAAGATGATTTATTTTTGTAACCAGCGTTTGGCTACCTCACTGTGTATCAACATTTAGATGGAAGATGTAACATATTCATAGTAGATACTTTATAAATGCATATAAATTCGTAGATGGGGGGCAAAGGTAAAAGCGTAGTTAGCGTTGATGGGGACAAATGTAAAGGCGTACCTGGAGAGTAAAGGGTTAAATGCCTGAATATTTTAGTCTCTTATTTAAAACTAAACTTATTTAAATTATGTTACAAAAATGACAGTAAATATATTCATAGTAGATTCTTTTTCAACAAATCTGTTTACTTTGACAATGAGATTATGTTCACTGCATCCTCATTTTAGCATTCCCAGAGAAATATTAAATATGCTATAATGTGGATGCATAATTGATTCCATTTTCTAATAGAGAAATAAAAAAGATTAAAAAAGTTAATTTTTAATTAAACACTGCTGAAATCTAAATATAGTTTTGTCAAATGAGAAAGCTAATTAGTGGATGAAAATATGGAATGAGAATGAAATTTTCAGATTGTATTTATATAGTGTATTTATATAGAATGTAAGATTTTCTTTAGTAAAATATTTTTGCAATTAGTAATATATGACGTGAAACAAAATATAGATCAATGAAATTATTATGAACTGCCTTCTTACCATAAGAAATAAATGTCAATTAATAAAGTCTTGTCAGATCAAATTACTGTTTCAATTTTTATTTCGTTTCAATATAATTATCAGAAAGTGGTATAGAAACTTCTTTTCACAGAAGAAAAGAGTAAACTGTTTATGGATACAATTACTTCTTCGAGAACTAGAATGATTGCTTTGTTAACAGCTAGCTAGCTTTATTTTGATGGCGTTAAAAGTGTGCATGTGTGTGTGTGTGTGTGTGATTTGGATCAAATGCAGCTTTAACATTTTCCAGTCGTATTCCTATGATGTATGCAGTGGTTCAGTTTTTTAGTGTTGTCTATCACTGGTGCATCATGCCGCAGACATTTAACATTGTGTCCCACCCAGTCACATTATCCTAACACCAAGCTGACCAGTCCTACCACCACTAACCTCTTAATGCTGAGTGCCAAGCGAGACAGATGTTAGTACCATTTTTATAAGTCTTGGGTATTACTCCACAGGGCTTCCATCCTACAAACTCCCGCATATGAGGCATACAATCGAACCACTGGGCCACCAGTGTGGTGTAATAGTTCGTTTATGTCTTAGCTGATTACAATATTGCAAAATATGAGTGCAGGGACCATGATAATTTCATGCCAAAATGAGCTTTTTCCTTTTACTTGTATGTGGGTTCTTCTTGCAGATTTGCAGTTTACATTCAAAAGTATATTGCATGTTCTCGTAAAATATAAAATGCATTTTATGTTCTTATTAATTTTTTTGGTTGATTTTTTTCTATCAGTATAATAGTTTTTCATAACCATATGACTGTCATTTCCTCTTTTTATTATTACAAATGATCCAGTGTTGTGCTGCTCATTACCTTGTCCTATCACTGAAAATGTGCATGGTATCATTTAAAATTGCTAACTTAAGAAGTTTATAATGCAAATATGTTGATAGTTTTGGTTCTTACAGTTTGTAAGCTATATTTCCAGATGAGTAGAAACAGTGATTGCCATAAAGTTTAATTTTTAACTTCTTTACAGCACTGACATGTAGTTTTTGTTTGACCATTAGAGTGAATTATGCCAGGCCAAGGAAAGGTCGTATTCCAAGCACAAAGTTAGGCATCACACAAGTGTTCCTCGTAAAATGTCAGTTGTAGCAACTTCATTACTATTTGCCATTTAACCCCAAAATTCTTATCCAAATTTGCAAACAGCATTTTGTCTAGCTCTCATGTCTTGATTTTGAGGTCACATGCACTACTTGTTTGGCTACACATGGAAACTAACACAATAACGAAAACTAAAAGTTGTTCATTTGATGTACTTTTATACACATGTACATGAATGGGTCAATCAGCCTCTAAAATCAGTCATTGTAAATATCAGCACATTTTATCACCACTCTGTAGCTAGTCAAATCTTTCGAACTTGCTGACAAGCTTTAGGGTCATGTTTTTCATATGTCTTCTTACAATGAAAACATGTACATCTGGAAGTCTTTCAGCCACTGAATTTTCTGATTGTAAATACATGTATCAGCACATCTAAAATGATCAACTGATCAACACATTTTCCTACTTTACAGGTTGACGCAGCACTAGAAAGCCCTTGAATTTACCGTCAAGCAATTTGGTGCTGTATATAGGATTCCTGTATAAATGATTTTCTGCATCACAGATATAAAAAGGCGTCCAAATAATTGTGATTAAACATTTCCAAGACCCCTGAATGCAATGCATGCTTCAGGCGCATAATAACCTAATTGCATTTTTCTCTCCGTAAGAACACTTATAAAACAACTGGACAAGGGCTGACATAATGGACCTGGTGGAAAACATAATAAACATGAAATATTTCGAGAACTGATTAATTGCACAAGTCAATTAAATATGACTGTTTATTTTTCTCATATATGCAGTATAGCAGTTGTTGTGGGACAAATAATAGTAAAAGAATAGGACATTTTTTTTGGCATCTTAAAATTGAAGTCTGGGATTGTTAAATTTTAGTCTGAGTATCTGATTTAATTTTATAAATTACCAGCCCTGAATCTGTTTAGGAAAAGAAAACCTTTCTGTGATTACTGAACAAGCCAATAAGTGTTGCAGTTTCTTATAGTTATTGTAAGTCCTACAAAAACATCAGGTACGTGTACCGGTATGTAGCAGACCAAAACTAGCACAACTTTCTAAGGATGTTTTCTTAAATTTTTAGATGCAGGGCCCAGCAGCATGAAACGAATTACTCATTGAAATTAGACACAAAGAGATGGTGATCCCTTTCAAGAGTGCTCTTAAGACTCGCCTTTTCTGACTGCAAGAACAAATTTAAAGACCAAATAAAGTGTTCTACCTTAAATATTTTCTGCATTTTATAAAAATGTTTTCTGATTACATGGTGTGGTTTGTTTTGTAGTCATATCATTATAGATATAAAGCGCTTAGAGCTTCTAAAGATTAGGCGCTATACAAAGTTCTCATTATAATTATTATTTAAGAGATATTTTGGAAACAGAATCATACCATATTAAAGGGAATAAAACTGACAATAAAATTTTTAAAAATATAAGGTATGCATACTATTAATGGTTTTCATTTAAATACACATCAACTCAATGTCTAATGTGCAGATTAGGAATGGGATAGTTTAAAATCATTTTGATTCAATGGTATTGTTTGAGTTACTGTGCACCATGAACATGTTTTTAAATTTTTGTAAACATTATGACCTTGCGTTTTCTCCAGGTTTGACAAATTTTTCATATAAAGCCACATTACAATATACATTAAAATTTATATAAGGTTTTATTTTCTTGAGATAATTGTGATGTTTTCACCCAAACGGTCCATTAATATTGTTTTTATGCACACAAAAGAAAGAGCCTATTAAGCAGCAGAGAGGGTGAAACCACCAAGTTTTCCGACCGAAATAAGCCTTCCACGGGAACAGTTTATCTTGCAGGGTTTTTCCCGGTAATTTAAAAATAGCGGTAAAATCCAGTGTTTTAAGACTCAACGGCTGTGTGGTTTTACTGTTAGGGTGTATGTCAAAAAAGGTTGCGATGAATTAACCATATATGGTATCTAATTCTATTCGAAATCTTGTCCTAGGATCTGATAAATTTATTGTTACAAATCCATGTGGGTTTGATTGAGCAACGCTGAAGAAATTTCTGAAATTGTTATAGTCAAAGTAACAGCAACACCAAGTTTGCCAAATATTTCGTAGTGTATGAGTGTCAACTCCGTTAAATACCGCAAGAATATTACAATTGCCTTGGATCACTTTTGGAATTTGAGTGTATCGTTGAGTGACATATATCAGGTCCGTGTTGGCTGGGACTGACCAATCTGCTATATCCAGTATTCGACATTGACTCGAAGAAGATGTCAAAGGATGAAATTATCTCATATTATTCATCTGATATTTATATATCTGAAACAACGAGTGGTTATCATGTTCTTGTAAAATCTTCTCCGGTAGATTTTGAAACACATAAAAACATGATCAAAAAAGCCGCTGAGGATAATCCATCGTGAAACATCGACCTACAAGCTTGATTACATAGTATCAAGATTGATAATACACGATCAGCAAAATTACATTCACGCGATAAAACGTTAATTTATCCAGAAATATCAAGATGTTACGCGACCGATTTATTATATTGTCCTCGTTGTATTCAACCCAATTATATCAAGATCGTCGAGGAATACAACAACAGCGATAATAATATCTCAGGTAATATTTCCATGGATGATATTTCTAAAATTTCTGTTGTGGTTACAGGAGAACCCGACCAAATAACAAGAATATCGGGTGGTAGCGGAAATATGATCTTGTTGTCGAGGAAACCTGGAAGTTATTGTTGTATTTATCAACGACGTATACGATTATGTCGAGCAAACCTGCGTGGACTGTTATGTTGTAGTGTTTTTGGACTGTTATCTTGTAGGATGTTTTCGCGCTTTTGGTAAAAAAAAATAACAATACAACTTGAAACAACAACTGATCCCGAAAATGATTAATTTTTGAAATTGTCAACGTATCTACGATATGATTATTCGGGAGAGTTTCCCTATAGAACTACAACGTACAAGTATGTTGAGGCACCCAAACACGAATCGGGTCATGGCTGTAAAATTATAAAATATGACGACTACATCGATGGGTCATTCAGCAGGATGGGTTAGTCAGAATATGCTTGGATATCAATATAGGAGAATCATTCCGTGTTATATATCTCCTACAGAAAAAACATTCACTTATAAAACCATCGCAGACTATAAACTCGAATCATACAATGAGATCTCCGGTGATATTATCTTTAGGCCAGGTGATCAACAACGAGTAATCGTGCAGGTGTAATCATTGTATTGTGCTGCTGCCAGGTGCCATGTAAATGTTCCAATGTCGTGGTTTTTTTAAGCCACTTCCCGCTATCATATTTGCGGTTATGTTATCTTGGGTATTAGTCATCAGCGACACTATTTTCTGATCTACTGCGTTATTTACTATTTTACTAACACTCGCGGGCATTTCCGCCGTAACGGTCCCGGTTTCTTTCGCCGTCGAACTAGCGCTGTTAGTTTATCCCGAGCGGCCAAAAACGCTTGTCCGGCAGCATCTCCAACAGCGCTAATACCCTTATCACGAATAACATCAATGGCTTTCATCGATAACTGTTTTGCTAGTGGCGCTGCTTTTGGAGCCATTCTTGCAAATAACCCTGCAATGGTATTACCGAGACCATCACCATAATATGTTCTATAAATAGGAGATCGTGAGTTTACTACATAGACACTGGTTGGTTTATCATGGTTGTAGTATATGATCATCTTATTTAAATGGTATTTATCTAATGTGGAAATAATTTCCAATCCAAAGGATTTTCAGTCATGGTGATTAATCACTATAATAACCATGGTGATCCGTATGATTTTCAACTAACTCGTCGATGAAATCTCGATATGTTGCAATGTTCATGATATCACCTTGAAATAACCGCATGCAGATATCAGCTGCTTCATTAATTATTTCCGGTGAGTTATTTCCGGCTCGTTTTCCTCCAATGAGAACCTCTAATCGTGCTATATCACCGAGAATATTACCAGTACAACTAATTAGACCTGAAAATCTTCGATTTCCCCCTGAAATTCCACCCCCAGAAGATTCCTCCTCGGTTGCACCCTGTGTCTCTCGACTTTGTAAATCACTAAAAAAAATTTCAATATCATCTTCATCTCGATTAGATGATATATTCGATAATCCAAGCGAAGTTTGGGGTTGTAGTTGTTGTTGAGATTCTAATTGTTTTTTTCGTCTTCGTATTTGTCTCCGTGTTGGTGTTTGACGTTTTCGCTCTTGTCGTTCTTCTATTTCTCGTTGTTGCTCTTCTATTAATTCTTTTTTATAATTACTGATTCCCTTTTTAAATTCCCTATACCCCAACTCTTCCTTATTCAAACGACCAATCTCTTTATTTATTTTATACAAATTATCAAACCAATCATTACTTTATATTTTATCATTCTTGTACTCATCCGCTAAAAACTCTTTTCTTGAATTATAACTATTAGCAGCAAAATTACCAAACGCATCATAATCCCTTGATTTTAATAATTTAAAATTTTGTATTAGTTTTTTAGCCTCATCGGTAAATTTATCTAACAGAGAAGCATTCGTTTTTTTCGGAACAGGAGGTGGTTTTGTTAACAACGCTGATGTTTTTTTCAGTTTCCGCTGCTATTTTTTCAAGTTCATCAATAAGAGGTTTTTCTTTTCTTGGTTCGTCCTTGGGAACATCCCCCCATATAGCTCGCTCAGTAGCTGATATTATCCCTTTTGCTGCTTCCTTTGTTGCTATAGTAACCGGTTGAAATAACTGTTCAGATCCCACGGAAAGGTCAGTCTGAAGTCTCTGCCGATTTTGTAATTTACCCCTGACAGAATCACGGACGGGTATATATTTTTTGATAGCTGCCAGTCTCTCTCTCGCCGATCGAGTGGTTAACGCTTCATTTACCATTATTGAAATCGTAAACAATCTTCCAATTTGAATCTCGAAAGCGTCGAATTCAATGTTAAGTGAAAAAGTCTACGGGAAATCCTATGTTAAATCGGGCATTTGACCCGACCGTGACCACGTTGATATTTTGGTGTTCCGTGGTGATATTTTGGTCGAATTTGCTGATTTTTGTTGAATTTTTGTTAAATTTTGTCAAAAAAAGCGCCGAATTCAATGTTAAGTGAAAAAGTCTACGGGAAATCCCATGCAAAATCAAGCATTTGACCCGACCGAGACCACTAAAAAGCGTCAAAAAACCATCAGCGGGGACAAAAAAGCACCAAAATCAGACAAAAAGCACCAAAATCAGACAAAAAAGCAAAAAAATCAGACAAAAAAAAGTATTTACTATGAAATTTTCAGTAATAAAAAAATATTTTACTGGGAAATTTTACAACTTCCTTGTAGTAAAACATTCATTGATAAATGTCAGTATATAATTTCACCGCTATTATTGACTAAAAACCGCTGTCCGAAAGAGGTTTTTCATTTTCTTGAATTATCGCCCGTATATTTCTAATCTTCGAATTAACCTCCATTTCCAATTCATAATCTCGTCCCAATTCTTTTCGTATTCCTTCCACGATAGCAAATAACGGGACAAACACACTTACGTCACTACAAAATGCAAGAGAGTCCCGAATAGAATTCTGGATTTTTTTTTATCAGCGCATATCTCTTTGGCAGCATATATTTGTTAGTGTTAATACCGTATTCTATATCTTGAAAGTCAGACATAATTTGGTCAGGGTTCAAATTGTCAGATAGTTTAATCTCTTGATTTTTCAATTTTGAAATTTCAGCTATAATCCTATTCATATTTTCAGAATTCATATATTATAATACATATTTCTAATACAAAAAAAAAATTGAGGTCAATTTTGAATGATCATATCATGGCAGTTCTTGGAATTCAAATCATAACATTTTTTGGAATTCATATCATAACAGTTCTTGGAATTTATACCATAATAGTTCTTGGAATTCATATCATAATAGTTCCTGGAATTCATATCATAACAGTTCATGGAATTTATATCATAATAGTTCTTGTAATTCATATAACATCAGTTCTTGGAATTCATATAACATCAGTTCTTGGAATTTATATCATAATAGTTCTTGGAATTTATATCATAGCAGTTCTTGGAATTCATATCATAACAGTTCTTGGAATTTATATCATAGCAGTTCTTGGAATTCATATAACAGCAGTTCTAAATCAATAACGAACATATGTGATGACGTCAATGGATCGATCACAAAGCCATGAACGAATCCATATACCTTCGTGTATGAAACAAAACCAAATACTGAAAGAAAAAAACCCAAAAATACAATTATTTGTAAAACACTAAATATTTTATTAGTTTTCTTATCCACTGAGAAATAATCGGAAAAACCCATTGAGATCTATAACTCTTTCATAGGCTGTAAATATACCTACATGAGTTATCTCCCTTGGTGTTATATAGAATAATGCAAAACATGATTAGACATAAACGAATTGTATTTTTTGTCCAGTCCTTTTTGAAATCGCCGTCTTGGTTATATTTTCTCAACGTTTCGTACTGAGGGTTCACAAATACCGAAATATCTACCGGCTGCAGTCGTTGATTGAAATATTATCTCCTCGTTAGTTGCCGTATTAAATGATTTCACAGGTCTCTTCCCAATTGATTTATAAGTACCAGTTTTCCCAGATGTAGTATTCTCACTTTGTGTAACAGCTCGTAAATTATTCAAAGAATTATCAGTCTTAATCCCATTTATGTGATCAATAACAAGACCATCTTTGATCAATCCATTAAACACCTCGAAGACGAATCGGTGATTATGATAAGTTTTCTTTCCGGTGCCAAACACCAAATACCCCTGATTAGTCATAGCACCAACTGACTTCTTCAGCCTACGATTTCTGACAATACCGTCACGAGACGATTCATAATCACTGATCACTGGATGCGGTTGAAATTCTTGGTTCATTTATATACATAATACTTTGTTTGTCTAATTCATTATTTGGTTGAGATATATTATTGGAAAATCTCTGTACGTAATCCTGTGGAGTCTTATGATCTTGTCGTTAACGCTGTCAGATTCATTGATGGTGTTTTTAATTCGTTTATCATAATAATGCTTCAACTCTCTGTATCGTTTACCACCGCAATCCAGACACAACTGTGATATTCCTCTAACCCCTACCCCACATTGTATGCAAGGTAGGGGTCCATTACTTCCTCGACGAAAACTTTGCATATGATACCCACAGAACTCCTTTCTGCATGGTTTGTTACACGGGGTTACTGATCCAATCATAAGCCATTTGCAATGATTCATTATATAATAAATTCTCTATTTAAATACTTGTTTTAATTATAACATGAAGGAGTTCGAGAGATTATCGAAAATTACGCCTTGGAAAAATGCTAAATTTAATCTCGATAGAGTCTCTGATAAACCAAAGAGTCTAATAAATGATAGAACTATGATAAGTAAAATCAATGACTGTTTTAATGAAATCAAACACGATGGAGCATCTCATTGTTGGTCAACATTTCGAATTCATGGTAGTGTTGATGCTACCATGAACGACGAACGCGCAGCATTGATAATCTCACATCTTACGCGGAAAAGGTATTTTTTAGAGTGAAATTTATTATCCGTTCAGACGCGGGAGATTGGATTATCAGGGATAAATTTGAACCCATCTTGAAGGATAAAATAATCGTCGTTGTGAGTCGAGATTCCAAACCAGGAATTCTGACTGGAATTGACAGACCATACTATGAAAGATCTTATCCTGTAACAGCAGTTGTTTATGGGATATATTTGTTAAATGATAAACCGAGTATTGAAAAACTAAAAACCATGAAACTGTCATTGATTACTTCATCATCGACTTCGTCAAGAATGAATTGTGTAGCATAACGAATAATAGAACACTTCACAAATGCATCCCGGGGAAACAAATTGACTGATTTAAGACGCCAAAAAATAAATAAATGGGAATTAACAGTTAGGAAAAACGGAGCATCGATTCAGGATATATCTCAATTAGAAAAATCATTAAGATTTCCAATAACCGTAGCGACGATAACCTGTGAAGTATTATTCGAATCGAAATATAAATCACAAGGAACTCCAATCAAAGTTATTGATCATAACGAAAACGCATGGACACCTGCGGTAACAATATTCCCGCGAAATAGAACAATAAAGTATATACCCGAAGAATTTTCCGCTCCAGAATTCTCTGAGAAAAAATTGTTCGATGCTATTTACCAGTTGAGTAAAAACGATCCGGTGTCAGTTTGGTTACTTCACAGTGCTGAAAACCCCGAGGGTGGATTTGATCAGTTTCTAAGGCCCAATGGAGAATTATACTGTACCGAAGCACTCCATGACAAGATGAAACAGCTAGCTAGTAGTTTCGTGAAGAGTTTCGACGATGAACAATTACTAACAAATTGCTTTACAATTCCGTCGGCTGCGGCTCATTTTGCGAGAAACAGAAACTCGTGGAAACCAACACGAGCTGAATTTCTCACAGACATCAAATCAAGCTGCATCGAATATAACCACGGCGGATTATGGATAACAAAATACGACCCTAAAAATATTATTTTGGTTGATATAGTCGCGTGTTATCCAGGAAGTTTTCTCGGGTACGGAGAAACCGCTAAATACTTCAAGCGATTTGGACATCCAACCCATGAGATGGCACATGTTGCGATTAATTGACCACTACCCGATTTTGATTTAACCGGATTTGCTCGTGTGGTATCATTTAAATTGGCTAAAGGACTTCATCCGTGTTGTTATGTCTGGATTGGTAGACACATGTCTGCGAAACATTGGATGCCAAAAGTGCTGTTACGGTATATGATTGATTGTAACATGCTGATATCGCTGATTGTCAGTGAAGCAATTATATCATATCGAGCACAGACTGAAGTCTGGTTACCACCACAACCTGATCTAGATAGTATAATCAGCGAACAACGATAACAATTCCTGGATCTCGACGAAGAATTTATCATGAATTGGTCCAAACTGTTATATGAAATCAGAAACAAAGACGCAAAAGATCTTGGTAGAAGAATAATTGGTAAATTCACTCAAGGTGGTAAATACGAAATGGAAGATATTCTTCACGGTTGATTATAGATGATGCTGAATACGATTTTATAATCGCGGATGTAACATCTAAGGGCATATATGTCGATCGTAAAGACGCTTTCTTGTCCGATGGAACCAAATTGGGTACAATTGTTACTTACAGCGATGGACACAGTCTTCAGTATACACATTTGAGAGCATCTATGCTGGCTTATGCTTCTATCAATTTATTTTCGATGATAAATAGATTTCCTGACACCGCAGTTAGAGTCGCCTCTGATTCATTTTACATAGACATGAAACACAGAAATGCAGTAGCTGAATTCACAAATTCCGACGAGAGTTGGGGATCATGGAGAATTAAGCGGGAAATACCGTGTGAATATTCAAAATCAGCAGATGTTACGATTGAAGATAAATATTTGAAAAGCAATCAGTGTTCAGAACTATCTAACCCACCGCAGATATCTGATCCAATATGTAGATATAAAACAGTTTATTTAAACGGTTGTGGCGGGTCAGGAAAGACGACTCGCGCGATTGTGTTATTTCGTGGGAAAAATCCTACGGATTTCACAAACATGATTGTGTTAACACCAACACACAGACTTGCCAGAGAGATGAAACAACGAGGGGTTAATGCTTGCACTTATCATATCTTCTTTCGATGGATGAATGGACTCCTGATCGAATGGGTGAGAAATCTATCCCCGGCGTCATAATTTGGGATGAGATATGCACGGTGTCATTAGATGTATTACAAAATTTTCTCGAGTGGTTATTGCATGCGAATACAAAGGTCGTCATGTGCGGCGATCCTTTGATTTATCAAGGGAAACAAATCTAATTTCTTTGTACTGCATTGTATACACTTACCAGAAAGTGCTGATCTGTTATTGCTAGTTGTAATCGTCGTCAAGTCGATTGTGCCAGTACGCGTCTTACACTTCACACAATATAGATCCATAATTTATATATAATAACATGAATGTAATTGATTATTCAGCTACCCGTCGACGGGAACCTATCAAACATCATGCGATGTTGCCGAATTCAATTAGAATGATTATAATCGGACCATCTGGATCCGGCAAGACACAACTGCTACTTAATTTAATAACGAGATGGATGAAATGGGACAAGTTGTATTTGATAGCTCCTAGTGTAGACGATCAGCGATGTTACAATGTGGTAAAAGATTTTAACGACAGCGCGGTAGAAAAATCCGGCGAGAGTATTATTGAGTTTATAACCTATATCGATGAAGCACCGAGCATTGATGATATTGATGGAGATATTAACAATTTAGTCGTATACGACGATGTGATGTTAGACAATCAAAAAATTCCTGCTAGGATATTTTCCAGAGGCAGACATAAAAACACTGATGTGATATATGTTACTCAACGATACACTCAAATTCCGAAGGTGATCAGAGATAACTGAAATTTACTGTGTGTGTTTAACGGAGTTGATACTCATACGCTACGAAATATTCACCAGACTTGGTGCAGCGGTGATATGGATTATAACCAATTTAGAAATTTCTTTAGTCGCGCTCAGTCAGTCCCACATGGATTCGTGACAATAAATTTACACGACCCGAGATCAAGATATCGTGTCGGACTTGATAAAATATTTGGTTAACGCATAGCAGCAGAGGGGGCGGCGACAACAACCATGGCATCTTCGAGGAAACCTTAGTTTGCCAAATTGACGTCTGTCCGATTTACTTTACGAGGAAGCCTTAATTTTCCGAATAGATGCCTATAAAAAGTTGTCTGATTTGCCCCCTCTGCTGCTAGAATTTATTATTTCCTAGCTCTCATACAGAGTTGATTGTTTTGCATCAGTTTAAATATTTTTATTTTTTTATTATTTTGTTTTCGCTAACTTTTCTGTTTCAGGTAGATGGCGTTGAAAAGATGAGGATAACAGAAATGAGCTCAGGTCAGCCATTTCCTAAGAATGCACATAGCATGAATGCTTATCATGGGTGAGTGATAAATACAGAAATAAAACAGATTGTCAAATTTTCTATTTGGTCCTAAATAAAAATGGTGCCTGTTTCATATACAATATTGCTGTCCTGGCGGCCATCTTTAAAATTTTATTGTTGCTACTCCCCTTGAATGGACATGTATATTGGCATGGGATTTTCAATGCAAGACTTTTTATGATATCTAGTTGGTCCTCATTGAAAATTATACCAATCTGATATCCAATATGTCTGCCGGGGTGGCCATTGTGAAAATCATTATCACTACTTCTGAATGGATGGTCATATTTTAGTGGTTACTTGTGTACTTTTGTTTTTCTTGGAATGCTTGGAATAGAAAGTATACAACATCACTCTTCTCCTCTGTTGTACTGCAGCCATTTGTGTCAATTTTTCCAGCATTTCTGGTACTTTTTTCTGGTTCTTGTAATCATCATATTTATCATCACATTCTCTTGTTTTGATCTAATTGCTGCACCTTTGATAGTGATAGCACACCTTGCAAATACTTTAACATGTATACAGTAGACACTACACAATGCATTGTATGCATATCAGCCATGATTAATTGTTTACACATATTGTTTATTATAATTCAGGATTATTTGTTGAGTCAACAAATGCAAACTTTTCCAGTTGTCAGTTTTAACCTGGTGCCATATCTGATACCTTTTGTTATCATGATTAATCTATTCATTGACTGTAAGCAGTACACCAGGCTAGATCCATGTCTATGAAGAATGTTCTGACAATAATTGTACTAATTACCTGATGAGTGGTTGAACACCCACACATACATGTCAATCATTTCGCTTTGGGCGTTATCATTATGCTTTTTTTCACTAAATTACGCGTTACGTGTAAACATATATGGATTACACTGTTTCGTTATATCCATCTTCCAAAAAAATCAATTATTTGTTTTCTCGTTTTTATTAACGTTCCATTAATCCTACAGACTATATTTTAGACAGGACGGCTTTTACGTAACTACAATATAAGAGTACGCTTGCGTATACTTTCCTAACAGTATCACATTCTATTTATAGCTAACCTTGTTCTACCTTCAAACTTTCGACCTTGAATTCTATTTATAGTAACTGTATTGCTTAGGAGAAACAGACTGGTTTTCTAATTGAATCTTTACACGTAGATTCTTTGTTCAAATTCATATTGACTGCAAAATCAGTCTAAAGGTATTTGGCACTCAAAAGTATATTTTATTTAAGTCAATGCATATATAGGAGCCAAAATATCTCCTTTCAAATATTTCACAAATGTAGTGAAAAAAGCAAAAGAAAATAGAAAAAATACGAATGCAGCATCACGTGACATCTATTTCAGGCCGTGTGGAAAAAATTTAATATTTGGCACTAAACGTCTTAAGATGGATTCTAGGCGTTGTGTGTGTTAAGCTGAAAGTGCTACATAAAAAAACTTGAAAAAGTAAAGAATGTTAAAAGAGGAGAGGGGCAAATAAATCATTGTTTATTACAATTTTAGCATGTTATATGTGGATTAGATTTTTTTCTGCCATGATTCCGCTTTTTGACCACTTGGATTACACCTTTTCTTCATCGGGGGTTGGCATGTATGCCCACAGTAGGCACTCAATTCGCACAATAAACAGATCAAATAACCATTTAAGGAAATGCTAACTCAAAATTGCTATGACCAGGAGTAATTTACAATGCCACAACAGATTAGTGATGCCTGACTTCCTGTTTCATTGGAATAAGCAGTAACCACATAATAGGGAGGGAGTTACCATTAATTATGAGCTCTTTAACATCCATAATGGAAATTCTGAAAATATTGTCATTGCTACTCCGTCAGGATGGTTAATCATTATAATATGAGGTTTTACCTAAATATCATATATGTCCAAAATCAAAATAGAGTCAATCTGACATTCAGTATTACTAACTTGTGAGCCATATTGAAAATCTTGTTATTGCAACTTCGATATTGATAATCATATTGAGATGGGGTATGCTTTCAAAGACTTCTTAGGGTGTTTAGTTACTTATTATAATTTGTTTTAAATACAAATTGTGCCAGTCTGACCTTTGATGGCAATCTTTAAAAATCTTGCAGTGTAATTAGTGCCATTCATGCATACAATATGGTAGTCATGATGACCGTTTTGAGAATCTTGTTATAGCTAGTCCTCTTGAATGAATGGTCACTTTGACATGGGGTTTTCACCCAAAAATTTCTTATGTTGTGTAGTTGGGCCTCAATTACAATATTGTTTATATTACATCTAGTTTGGCTGTCATATGGTTTTAATACTTTGTAATTAATAAGAAAAATACAATTTTAGCTTCCTGGAAATGATTAAGAAAACATTCTTATATTAGATTCTTGGAAATTCCTTTAAGTCAGGAGATCATCAAGAGACATTTGTTTATGGAAATAACAAAGGAAACTCTGTAGATACAGTGAAACTTGACACACAATACACCTCCATATAAAGGACACCTGTTCACAATGAATCTCATCTCTTACATTACTCCAGCAGCAGAGAGGGTGAACAGACCACGTTTTCAAGCAAAAATAAGGCTTCCCACAAATCTCATTTTAACCGAAAAAAAAAAGTCTCCATTTTTGTAAAACGGAGATTTTACGATTTTGCTCACAACGATGTGGTCATCCACCCTCTCTGCTGCTATGGGTTAACAAAAAATAAGAAATGATTTTAACCGAATATTTGATCCAGTCCGATACGATATCGAGTCCGAGGATCATGTAAATTTATTGTTATAAATCCATGCGGGGTTGACTGAGCGTTACTAAAGAAATTTTTAAATTGATTGAAGTCCATATCGGAACACCATGTCTGCCAAATATTTCGTAGCGTATGTGTATCAACGCCGTTAAACACAGCAAGAATATTACAGTTATCTCTAATCACTTTTGGAATCTGTGTGTAGCGTTGAGTGACATATATCACGTCAGTGTTTTTATGCCTGCCTCTGGAAAAGATCCTAGCAGGATTTTTTTGTTTATCCAACATTATATCGTCGTATACGACTAAATTGTTAATATCTCCATCAATATCATCAATGCTCGGTGCTTCATCGATATCGGTTATAAAATCAATGGCGTTCTCGCCCTTAATTTCTGAAGCATTCTCGTTAAAATCCTTTAACACTTCATAACATCGTTGATCATCTACGCTAGGGGCAATTAAATACAACTTATCCCACTTCATCCATCTCATTATTAAATTGAGCAACAATTGCGTTTTACCGGATCCAGATGGCCCGATTATAATCATCCGGATAGAGTTTGGTAGCGCTCCATGATGCTTAATTGGTTCTCTTGTTTTAGTCGCCGAAAAATCAATTATATCCATATTTCTATACATAAATTATGGATCTATATTGTGTGAAGTGTAAAACGCGTACTGGCACAGATGATGTGACGACGGTTACAACTAAAAATAACCGATCAGCGCTTTCTGGTAAATGCGTGCAATGTGGTACAAAGAAATTTAGATTTGTGTCTATGAAATCTGATTTAAAAAAAAACGAGGAGGTGATATCGCAGCCAAATTGGCAAAGCTCCCTGGAACCCCATGGGCAAAGTACCCCGGAGAAAAGCACCTCCCAGGATATAGCTACTGTGGACCGGGAACCAGACTTGATATCAGACTCAATAATCAAAATCAACCCAACCCCGGTGAAGAACCAATAAACGCCATTGATAAGGCCTGTCACCTTCATGATGTTGCTTATAAAAGCAGCAATCTGCAACACAGACATCTAGCAGATGTGAAATTAATTCATGCGTTAAATGCTATTCCTGATAAATCCTTCAAAGAAAAGTTATCTTCGTGGTTGGTAAAATCGGCTATGAAAAGTAAATTGATGTTAGGTGCCGGTAATTAATAATATGGAATCAATTTATTATTCCCCAAGAGGATACTGGAGGGGTAAATCAGCAGTCCATAAACTCGCTAGCGCTGCAAAAGTGAAAAAAACCACTGCGGCTAATTGGTTATCCAAACAGGCACTATGGCAAATTTATCTACCACCGCCTAAACAAATTCAATTCTCGCATTTTGATGTGACTGCTCCTAATGAAGTTCATCAGGCTGATATATTATTTTTGCCACATGATCGTGGTTACAAATATGCGTTAACCGTAGTTGATATTGCAAGTCGATACAAGGAAGCAGAACCGTTAAAAACAAAATCAGCCACTGAAGTTGCTTCTGCATTTGAAAGGATTTATCGACGAGGTCCTCTGCACTGGCCAAATCTATTGCAGGTTGATCCTGGAAAGGAATTTCAGGGTGCGGTTCTATCTACAATGAAAAATCATAATGTCACCATACGACGAGGGCATACTGCGCTACATCGCGATCAGGCCATTGTCGAACGATTTAATCGGACGATTGCTGAGCGGTTATTTGGATATCAATACGCAAAAGAATTCATTCAAGAAAAGCGATCCCGTGAATGGGTCAAAAGGTTACCAGCTGTGATTACCGCACTGAATAATGAGATCACTAGAACAATCAACATGAAACCTAGGAACGCTATTAAAAAGAAGTCTATACCCGTACAACCACAAAAAGATTTCCCTAGAAACGCTAGCGTTTCCCAACCAATTCTTGGTAGTAATGTCACTGTTAGGTATTTATACGAACCAGGAGAGCTTGAGGGTGGCAGAAAAAGGGCTACTGATCCTATTTGGAGTGTTACTGCACACAAGATATCTAGTATAACACGATCTACGGGTAGACCTCCAGTCTATAAACTGGATTCAACTGCCCCTCAACGAGGATTTACTCGACAACAATTACAGGTAATTCCCGAGGATACTCAATTACCACCGCATGGTCTTAATTAGCACCCGATGCCAGAGGCATTGTGCTTGCACCCCGGCGTCTATTGCACTCAAGACAAGTCAACATCACATTGTTTCTGACATGACCGAGACTGTTATTTTTTCTGTCTACGGTAAATTGGCGAGGATCTTTATCCGAATACTGCCAACGCATTATACAATTGCAACTCGCGCAGTGATTATTCTGTTGTTGTTTCAGCGTAATTATTAATTTAGCATCAATATCAAATTCTCGTTGGTTTTTTTTGTCCTGTTGTTTGTAACCGGAGAGTTTTTTATTAATGATGCTAACATCAATATCACTTATTGTTGTGTCATTATTATCACCAATGATTTCATCATCGAGGACAATTCTTCGAAGTTGATTTATTTTTCGTACTCTGGATACTGCGAGATAGACTAAATTCGACCATTCGATGCGATTATCTACCATCCAAACAATTGTATCCGATATAGTTAATCCCAGTGAAGAATGTATCGTCGCTGCGTATCCTAGCGTCCATGGGGATTTATTAGCACGCAATGCATTTTCGACGACGCTGATATCAACCAGCACAATATCATTTAACACGAGAATCTGCTTTTCACTCTTCCCTGGAATATCAACTTCAATATTCTGCTTTCGTGTATCCGAAGGCCTATAACACAACGGTACTGGAAGTGTTGCAAATTTTTCTTTATGCGTTTCAAATAACTTCATCTGAAGTGTGTCTCTGACTATTTTTCTACTTGCTACTATCAAATCATTTGGTCTCCACGTTTCCCAGAAATCATTCATGGGAGTTTCTGAAATTATTTCACGCGCTATTTCGCATTGGATTTTATCCGGTTGTAATCTAATCAGTGCTTTGAACTCGCGTAATTGTTCATCAAGTGATCTATGGTCGGTATTAATTTCTTCATAATAGTCTACAGAACCCTTTAGCCATTCATGTGGAGATCCACCGACAAATGGTGGTGGTTGGCCGTGATCACCGCACATGACGACTTTTGTGTTTTTGTTTAACAACCACTCGAGAAATGTTTGTAATACTCTCAACGATACCGTGCATATTTCATCCCAAATTATGATTTCAGGAATGAATTTATCACCCATTCGATCAGGGGTCCATTCATCGCCTTTCCATCGAAAGAAACTATGATAAGTACAGGCATTTACCCCTCGCTGTATCATCTCTCTGGCGAGTCTGTGAGTCGGTGTTAACACAATCATGTTTGTGAAATCCGTAGGATTTTTCCGACGATATAATTCAATTTGCACGAGTTGTCTTTCCTGACCCACCACAACCGTTTAAATAAACTGTCTTGTATCTACATATTGGATCAGATACCGGTGGTGCATTAGAAAATTCTGATTGAATCTCATCACATTTTAAGTACTTTTCATCCATGGTAACATCTGCCGATTCACAATACTCATGTAGCGTCTCCTTTTTAAATCTCCAACATCCCCACGCTTCCTCCTGGGATGTGAATTTAGCTACATCTGATTTGTATTTATTGTGTATATACATCGAATCAGTAGCTACTCTAACCGCGGTATTAGGAAATCTATTTATCATCGAAAATAAATTGATAGAAGCATAAGCTAGCATAGAACTTCTCAAATGTGTGTACTGGGAATTATATCCATCACAGTAGGTAACAACCGTACCTAATTTCTCACCATTGGATAGAAAAGCATCCTTACGGGATACAAGTTTTCCCTGTTTCGTTAAATCCGTTACAAGAAAATCGTATTCAGCGACGTCTATGATCAACCGCGAGGAAAATTTTGCATTGTCGTATCTTCCACCCTGGGTAAATTTACCGATTATTCTTCGTCCAAAATCCTTTGCTTGTTCTTTTTTAATTTCAAATAACTTCTTAGACCAATTCATGATTTGTTCTTCATTGAAATCAGGGAATTGTTTTCGCAATTCGCTAATTATACGATCTAGATCGGGTTGTGGTAGCCAAACTTCTTTCTGAGCTCGATAGCATATAATAGCTTCGGAAACAATCAACGATATCAGCATGCCACAATCAATCATATATCGTAGTAACACTATTGGCATCCAGGCCTTTTCAGATATATGTCTACCAAGCCAAACATAACTACACGGATGTAACCCTGTAGCGAGTTCAAATGATATCACACGAGCGAATCCGGTTAAATTAAAATCAGGTAATGGCCCATTAATCGCAACACGAGTCATTTCATGCGTGGGGTGTCCAAATCGTTTAAAATAGTTACTACATTCCCCATACCCGAGAAAACTTCCGGGATAACACGCGGCTATATCAATTGAAATCATACCATCACGTGAGTATTTCGTATTCCACAGTCCTCCATGACCAAATTCGATGCAACTCAATTTAACGTCCTCGAGAAAATCACTTCGTGTTGGACGCCATGAGTTTTTTTCTCTTGCGAAGTGAGCTACCACTGATGGAATAGTAAAACTATCCGTCAATAGTTTTTCATGGGAACTCTCCGGTGAAAAATCATTAGCGATTTTTCTCATTCTGTTATCTAATTCTTCAACGCGATATAATTCACCATTTGGTCTTACAAATTGATCAAATCCTGATTCGGAACCAGCACTACTAAGTAACCACACTGACACAGGATCATCTTTACACAACGCATGAATAGCATCAAATAATTTCTCTTCATAGAAAACATCCCCGGAAAATTCCCCGGAAAATTCCGGGGGGATATATCTCACGGTTCTATCTCGTGGAAATATTGTTACTGCAGGTGTCCACGCGTGTTCGTTATGATCAATAATTTGTATTGGAGCCCCTCGCGATTGATATTTCGGTTCGTATAATACTTCTCCGGTTATTGTTGTTACTGATATTGGGAATTTTAATGATGCTTCTAATTTAGCTATATCAGAAATCTTTGCACCGTGCTGTTTCACTGTCAGTTCCCATTCGGTTATTTTCCTACGTCGCAGATCAGTTAGTTTATTTCCTCGGGATGCATTTGTGAAGTGTTCCATTACCCGTGTTGCTACACAATTGAGCCTTGACGAAGTCAACGGTGAATATTTCATAGGAGCTAGTTTTGCAATATCGGGTTTATCATTTAACGGATATATCCCATAAACGATTGCTGTTACAGGATAAGATCTCTCGTAGTATGGTTTGTCAATTCCAGTTAGAATTCCTGGTTTGGAATCTCTACTTACAATGACAGTTTTTTTATCCTTGAGGATTGGTTCAAATTTATCCCTAATAATCCATTTGCCTTCGACTTCGATAATGAATTTTATTCTGAAAAAATACTTCTGATGGGAATTGCTTTGTTTGGGAATTGCTTTGCTTGAAATCCTTTGGATTTCCACCTTTGGATTTCCACCTTTGGATTTTACGCCAAGGTGTGAAATTATCTCAGCTGCTCTTTTATCGTTCATAGTAGCATCGATGATGGGTACATTGACATCTTCATCAATAATTCGAAATGTCGACCAACAGTATGCTGCACCGTCTCGGTAGAATTCATTAAAACACTCCCTGATTTTACCGAGTATAGTTCTATCACCGATTAGACGTTTTGGTGTATCAGAGACTCTATCAAGATTGAATTTAGTATTTTTCCAGGGCTTAATTTTCGATAATCTTTGGAACTCCCTATCAAGATTGAATTTAGTATTTTTCCAGGGCTTAATTTTCGATAATCTTTGGAACTCCCTATCAAGATTGAATTTAGTATTTCTCCAAGGCTTAATTTTGGATAATCTCTTGAACTCTGCCATGTTATAATCAATGAATTTAGTATTTCTCCAAGGCTTAATTTTGGATAATCTGTTGAATTCCTCCATGTTATAATTAAAACAAGTATTTAAATAGAAAAATATAGTATAATGAATCACTGCAAGTGGCTAATGATTGGATCAACAACCCCGTGTAACAAATCATGCAGAAGCGAATTCTGTGGGTATCATTTACAAAGCGTTAGGCGAGGAAGTTTTGGCCCTCTCCCATGCCTCCAATGTGGGGTGGGCGTTAGAGGAAAATCGCAGTTGTGTCTTGCTTGTGGGGGTAAACGATACAGGGAACTAAAACGCTATTATGACAAACGAATCATTGACCCTAACGTCCTTGATAAAATCAAGGACAAAATCATCAAAACCCCTCAAGACTACATTGATAGACTTATAATTAAAGCAAATAATAAATTAGACAAGTAATATTATTATATAAATGAGCGAAGATTTCAGACCTCATCCAGTGCTCGTTAATTACGAAGCCTCCAGTGATGGTGTTGTCAGGCACCGCAGACTAAAAAACCCGGTTGGATATCTAAATAATATGGGGTATTTGTTGTTTAGTGCTAGAAATAAAACATATCTCTGTCACAGAATTATTTTTGAATGTCATAATGGATTAATCGAAGACGGATTTGTGATTGATCACATAAATGGCGTGAAGACTGATAATTGTCTTGTGAATCTTCAAGCCGTCTCACAAAGTCGGAATGCAAAATTAGGTGGAACTGGCAAACATGCAAAACCCCCTAGGAGAGTTAAATCGTTTGATTTAGAAAATAATGAAGAGAGAAGCTTTCAATCGATAAATGAAGCCAGTAGATACTTTGACATTTGTAGGGCTTCAATACGATTTGTTTTAGAAAATATAATTAAAACTGCTCTGTCTAAAAAAAATGGTCATAAAATAAAATTCGTATACACCTAAACGATTCAAGGTTGCACGATGTGGTCATCACCCTCTCTGCTGCTGCTGCAAATGTTTCATTTGTGGGTTAATAATTCTTTTACGAGTTCAACCGAAAATTTGATCGAGTCCGATACGATATCGTGTCCCAGACCTTGTCCCAGACCTTGTCCCAGACCTTGTCCCAGACCTTGTCCCAGACCTTGTCCCAGACCTTGTCTGGGGGGGGGGGATGAAAATCCTTTGTTGAAAATCGAAGATTTTTAGGATTGAAAGTCTTTACGACTTTACAAACAGACTAATCGCTAACACCTCTTCTTGTAAATCAATCAGATTATTTGACTGGTCGGTGAGTTTGAAATTAATTCTCGTTAACGAATTATTATGGCATCGCATGTAGACAGGATTAATTGGGTTTTCAATAATTAGGAATCCTGGAGGAGCTGTTGGTGCAAATGAATAAAGAATATATCCTTGCTGAGCTTGATTTGATCGTTCGAGATTAATTTGATAGCTTCCTTCAATTGCATCACATACTAAATTGAGCGCAATCACTGAGGATATATTCACGTTGAACGGAGCGATATGCCTACCACCGCCATCTGGGTCATTATTATATTTGAGGAGGACAGATGGATCTTGTTTTTGTAGCGCCTTGATATCGGTTTTAACAATTCTTGCTAGTTCATCAGCGTTGTACTTGGGAAACTTGAAATTACGCAGATTGTCCTCTGTGATATTGTAATCGGTTAGGAATCGTTGTTTATTGTCGCTGTTGTCATTAATTATTGTTTGAATAATTAGTTCATAGATATATTCCATATCAGATATAAGTTGATTTATTATTTCAACATGTTTTTGCGATTTTGTTTTCCGTAGTTGTTCTAGTTGTGTTTCATATAATTGTTTAATTTCATTAAAATAACCACGGACGTCAGTTAGCGTAAATGAAATAGTAACAGATGAGTCGGTTGTTCTTTTAATGATAAAATCCCATTGCAATGTGTCTTTGTTGGTAAATATAAATCTATCGGCGATTCTTCCTTTTCTTATATCAGATAAATTATCTCGATAACTGGGATTGATTTCATGATATGATTGTACGTCCGTGGTTAAGTCGGTGGCGGATTTTTCCGGTGGTTTTTCAGGCCATCCTAACACTGTTCTTAACGAGCTGTTATATATATCTACAATGTATCCCTCTGTGCTTATTTCGATCGACGACGAGAGCGTCGGTTGATGAAGATTAATAGCTATTTTTGATTCTTTTCCAGCGATTGATTTTATTCTACGCTGAATTTCAGCATTGATTTGCTTAATTTGGTACGACCCAGTTGGTAACGAAACAGTTTCCCACTCTGGAGTACCATCGGGTTTATTCTTATACGAGAACACCAGTGCGTTATTGGGTTGCTGACCACCAAATGCAACCGATCTGATATTAGGCCAGCTATGATATACTCGTAATTTTGCTAGCGCGATCTCACGCACTGGAATCGGAGAAGGGAAGTTCACACTAAATTCAGGGCTCGTTGATGTTATTGATATCATGCTTGTTTGTACTGGGTTCGTGTTCTCCACTACTCGTTGAAGTAATTCCATCGGTGTCGTCATTGTTATTATACTCATGTTGTATTTCTAATTTTGACACCGCGGAATCATAAATACTGACCATCACTGAGAACTCACAATCTGGTATGGTTGAGGTTATTGAGATCATTTTGGTTTTTTTTGGGTTTGTGTTTTCTGATTCCATCGGTGTTGTCATTGTTATTATATTCATGTTGTTGCTCTAATTTTGATATCGCTGAATCAAAAATACTGACCATCGCTGAGAATTCACTATCTGATATAATTGTATTATCGAGTGACGATGATATCATCAATGATAATTGCGAATATGCGGTTGATGCAATATGAAATTGAAGTAAGTAATTCTGCAGTTTACTCTGGCTGCATGATGATATCTTTTTTGCTATCCCGGTTGATATACCCCCGATTGTAGCCACCGCAGAAATGCAAATTGGAACTACGACCGGGGCAATCATTGTAACCGATGCAAGTATTATTCCGGCGCCAGTGAGAACGCTTGACACCGAGTACATAATAACATCAATTGCGGTGATTCTTCGTCGGTATTTTTTTATTTTTATTTGATACTCCTCAGTGAGGGTTTTGAGTCTAGTCTGAAATTCTCTGACCTGATCATAGCGACATTGCGTTGATGAAATCATTGTTATTTTAAACCCGCTAGTGTTTTCAATTATTTGCCATCTTCCGGGTAGTGGATCAGGGGGTAGTTTACTTCACATATAAATTCTATACACCATGTTATTTCTTTTCTAATGGTGTTATCAACCCCGACAATCTCAAATTCTTCTCCACCCACGATAATTACTGTCGCGGTGCCACCAAAGTAGGTTTTACCTTTCACGATGATATCAAATTGATTGTTAGAGATTAATGTCATCCTGTAGATACCATGGGGCCACCCCTCGATATTGACTTTCAATTTAGCATTAGAGTTTTTTATCCAATCAAAGGTCCCATGCTTTACCCTTTCAGATTTTTCTTTTAGTTTAGAAATATCGTCAATAACGTCGGAATAGGTTTTATTGATTTCGGTATCTTTCATTATCTTTCCATCGTGGCGTTTAAAAAATGAAACCAAAAGGAGGTGAAGTTTCAAACCTTCTCGGAATAGATAATCCCCCTCGAGTTGAGAATATGTCGTAGTGATATTGTAACTTTTAGAACCCTCAAAGAAATTTTTAGCCATTTCACTGGTGGGTTTTTGTTCGTCAATAGCGCTTTTAATTTCAGCGAGAGTCGGACCTGTCAGTGTGGTTTCAGATACAGGTGTTCTCCCTAAAAATTTATCAACGATGGTATTAAGTGTTGTTTGTCTCACCATAAACATATTAATATCTTTGAGAGTCATCGTAGATGTAGCCGGGACACCAAAGAAACTATTAGCGATGTAGGCATTGTGAGTATGCTTGCCGATAAACTCGCTAATTTCAGCGAGAGTCATGCCAGCCACAAGTGGGGTTCCAAAAAACTTAACAACTACGTCGTTAGCGGGTTTTTGATCTTCTATTAGTTTAGAAATCTCGAGATAATTTGCCTTGATTTCTGAAGCAGTCATCATCCTTCCAGCTTCCTTGTTAGCGAAGAATGAATTCAACAAGTCTTTAATTTCAGCTAGAGTCATGCCAACCACAAGCGGGGTTCCAAAGAATTTATGTACGACATTTTTGCGAAAACTATTATAACCTCGTATAAAATCATTCAGCTCACGTTCGTTGGTAGCAATCGCGTCGGTGATCGTAGACACAAGTGCGCCTGGTTAAAGTCGTCCACCGCTGGAATAAAGCGCAATAGAGTTTTCAGCGGCATCGCTCTGCCGTATCAAAATGTCATTCACGGATATATTACTGCTTTTCAATTTACCCTGTTTGTCTTGAAATACAACTATTTCGTTCGGGTCAACACTTGTTAAATTTAACGTCTCAGCGATTTCATCTTCAATTATTTTTTTTACATCCTCGATAGAACCCGCAGATGTTTCCTCGGTGGGTTCCGACATTGACAGAGATTGTCCCCAAATATCAATCATTATTGTTAGCGTAACTTGTGTTTTCAATTTATTGATCCTTGTAATTTCCCACTCGTGTATTCGTTTACAACCAGATGAGGTGGTTTCCACGGAGATCCAAAGGATTTTAATGAAATCTCCGCGAGGACATTTAATACTTCACGGCCGCATATCGGTGGATCATTTAATTGTTGTGTTGGCAGCGTGGAATAAAAAATCGGAAACTTTTTGAGTTTCATCGAAGAATTTATATACCGCATAAACTCTTTCGGTGGGGCTAGCCCATATGAATCGAAATAGACAATCCCACGTGGATCAATCGCGTATGCAACCCAGTGAGTTCCCGATCCGCTGCTGTTATCAAGATTGATAATACCGGTTTCAACGTTATTTGGTTTTCTTGGTAATTGATCTCTCATAAAAACCCCTCTGAAGTTTTTTATCGCTAGTTTTTTAGTAGCATCAATTAAATCAAAATTGGACATAGGAACCATAGGTTCGGAAATCGAAGATTCGGAAATCGAAGATTTGGGAACCATAGGTTCCTCAATTAATAAACCGTTCCTGGTATTCTTCTTAGACCCGATCCGTTCACGGATTTCCCGCTGTACCATGAATACGGGGTTCCTGGTAGGTACAACCCCTTTCCCTTTTTTTTATATCCTTTCCCAGTTGCCTTTTTCAACGCCATCCCTGCCGCGGTACCAACGGCTCCCAACGCTGCCGCTTTCGCCACCGCTGGAGCAGCCGCTGCAATCAATGCTGGTATTGCGGCTAACAATGGAAATATACCACCTGATTTTATCATGTTCGCGACTGCGGCTTTTGAAAATTCTATTTGAACTCCTCGCTTATTTTTCATTGCATCATTAAAATGTTTTATTTGACGATCCGTTAATGATATTTTATGTGTACCGCCAGACATCTGCGCTGGTTTTAACGTTATTGTTGTTCCACATTCTTTAGCGGATTTTGATTTTAATTTCTTGACCTGACCATCAGTCAGCTTGACACTAACAATACTATATGGCATTTTATTGTAAAACACATTTATGCTTTCAATTGATCTAATTGTGAAAATCGTTTACGATTTCAATCATAGATTTTCTACTGGTGCATCAACGAGTCTCATTCGTCCGCCAGCCCCTTCTAACAACATTGATTTGTCGCTGAGAATAACAGCAACCGCTCTATAATCAACACCGCCAAGATCTATACGAGCCCTAAAATGTATGTCAACAACGGATTGCCTTGTTAAATCAAGATGTTCCAGTGAAAAGTAATAAATTGGATACAAGTTCTTAAAATCGAGTTGCGATATTTGCAAACCGGTATCAACATTTTGATCACGACCCATATATGATAGCATCCGATGATACACACGTGCTATTTGGTTGTTTCCGTAATTAAGCTGTATATCCTCAGATGGTTCTTGTTGTCCGTTTATTCTCAGTGAAACCTCACTTACCCCTAACCGATCAAATATCATATGACTGCGTTCTTGGGAACCTAATCGATTCCGATTCTGCAGCGCTATAAATATATGACGTGGAGCTGAAACGCCTTGTTTTGATGCCAGGTGCCATGTAAATGTACCATTAACATTATCCTCTTTAGCATCAGTCGTTGTTGTTAGCCAACTTAGCAATGATTTACCACCTGTTTCCATAAATGAGAGCAGCCGCTCTTCCGTGGTAATTGATGGAGTCATTACTGGCATCCATAATACTATTTTACTCAAAACAACTTTACCTTCATCGGCACCAGTACGCCAAATTGCATCATTGTCATTGCCTTTTCGCACTAACGCGATTGTGTGTTTGGCTCCATAGATGACTTTTCTTACATTTCTGCAGAATCCAAATATATGATGGAGTGGAATCGCACATGAAAAATATCGCTGCTGTTCTTGCAATGCTAATTTTCGTGTTGCAAATCCTAAATTGAAATTACTATTAACGCCTCCAAGAATATCAAACGCAGCTCCAGGTCTAGCTCGACGTTCTGGATTAGTTGCTTCTCGTTGATTATCAACTGAAGTGTCTTGCGGTGTTAACACTTTAATGTATTGAAGGTGGTCAGCGTTATCAGAGGTATCCTTTGCAAACATCATAGATGGACCAGCCGATCTTGTATAATCATCGGAGTATCTTGCTAGTCCGATTATTGTTGTTGCAACATCAACCTCGCGGTCTATTGATTCAATTTCTTTTCCATCAATGAGATATCTTGCACTTTCAAATAACGCCATTATACCATTGTTGACGAAACCAACTCGGATATTTGAATCATTTGCATATGGGGTATCAGCTGCAACATTTGTTACAAGTTTTCCTTCTACTTCAATAAATGCTTCACACGGCAAAAAGTATTTACTGGTATCTTGAACTTGAAGTTCAATTCGCGATCGTAGGTCGGGTTGTATTGCATGATAGGAATAGTATTGATAATCGCGGACGGAATCATCCTTGCGCACTGGGGCTTCCATATCTAACGCGGGATCAGCTGTTCGTTTAAACATTTATAACATTACTAGCGTTTTCAATTGGTGAATTGCAAAGCAATAATTATCGTCGTTGAAAATTCTTCGAATTTCTTTTTTGTTTCAAACCACTTCCTGCTATCGCGTTCATGATAGCGCTATCTGTTACCGGTGGTGACGAAGTCAATTGCGCTAGTTTTTCTTCCACTGCACTATTTATTGCTTTGCTGATTTTTGCAGGCATCACTGTAGTTGATGGCAGCACTAGTGGTTTCACCACCGACGAAGTCATTCCTGGTTTCTTTCGTACCAATAATGCTATTTTATCTTTCGCGGCAGAAAATGCCTTTCCTGCAAGATTTCCAACGAAATTGATTCCCTTATCACGAATAGCATCAATGGCTTTCATTGATAATTGTTTAGCTAACGGCGCTACCTTGGGAGCCATTCTTGTAAATAACCCCGCAATGGTATTGCCGAAACCATCTCCGTAATATGCTCTATAAACAGGCAATCGTGAGTTCACCACGTAGACGCTTACTGGTTTATCATGGTTGTAGTGTATAATCATCTTGTTATAAAACTAGTAGTTTTTCAATTAGTGATTAATCGCTTACATCCATTGGATTTTCATCATCAATGACGTTGTCATCGTTGTGATTTTCAACTAATTCAGCAATAAGTTCTCGATATACATCAATGTCCATGATACCGCCGGCAAATAATCGTCTACAGATATCAGCTGCTTCATTAATTACTTCCGGTGAGTTATTTCCGGCTCGTTTCCCTCCGATGAGAACCTCTAACCGTGATATATCACTTAGAATGTTACCAGGGCATGTCACTGTAGAGTGAAAGACATCCTTTAGATTTCCAATCGAATATCCTTTTCCGCTTGTTTTCTCAGTTGTACCAGTTTCGTCATACTCTTCAATTCCCTTTCTAAATTCTTTATATCCCAATTCTCTTTTATTTAAACGGCCAATCCCCTTATTCGTTTTATACAACCAATCAACCCATTCATCTCGGCTTATTCTACTGTTTTTATACTCGTCTTTTAAAAAGTCCTTTCTAGAATGAAAACTTTGGGCGGCAAAATTACCAAAAATCTTATAATGTTCGGGTTTTATTAATTGAGGTCGTTTGATTTCTGCTATAGCTCCTTCTGTGAGTTTGTCTATAAAGGAAACACCTCTTGGGGTGACGACATCAACAGGTTGTGGTTCAGGTGTGGAAACTCTTTGAGTTTCAGGCGCAGAATCATCAATATCAGCTAGTCGTTCATACTCGCGCTGAGTTTTTATATCACTGGATAACTGTTGTATCCCTGCGCGTGTTTGTCCGGTCTCTGCTGCTATCTTTTCAAGCACACCAAGAACAGGCACTTCTCGTCGCTTGCCTTCCTTAGGAATATCTCCGTATATTGCTCGTTCAGTTGCTGTTTTCACATCTTTGGTCGCACTTGTTATCGGAGTAAACAGTTGTTCACTTGACACAGAAAAGTCAGTCTGCGCTTGTTGTCGTTGTTGAAGTTTCTCGCGAAGTCTGTCTCGAACCGGTATAAACTTTTTAATTGCTGCTAGCCGCTCTCGGGCTAATTTAGTTGTAAGCGATTCACCTACCATATATTGTTTATGAACTAATTTTTCAAATGTAAAACCCTTTGGGTTTCCATCACAATTAAATAACTTAGTTATTAAATAATGTACCATCAAGCTAACGTATTCATCTTCGACAGGGTTAAACTGTACGACGCTATCCGCGAATGTTTCAGAAATAACATCGCTGGGGATTTCAGAATTGTAATATCTGAGAACGGCGATGAACGATTTGTGTTAACGACGCGGCAACAAGAACAACTACGTGAAAATGGAGGCGTCGCGGTGATTACTTGCTACTACGACCAGATCATCCATTATGCACATAACTGCATGGGCAAGTCCAGACTGCTGAGTATCCTTTCAGGAGAAAATCCTATGTAAGTGTTACAAAAAACGCTAAAAAAAAATTTATTTTTAATAAAAATTACTGAAAGCCTATTTTATAGTAACGCTCACGTGGTTAAGATACGGGTTTTTCCTCGTTTAACATTTTTCTAAGATCACGAACCTTAGAACTAATTTCAGCTCGTTTTTGATACTCTTGGCCGAGCTTTTGACGTATTGCTTCAACGGTGCTAAATAGCGTTATGAATGCATTAATGTCGTTACCGTACAAACAAGCATTGATGGATTTTTGAATTCCTTTCACGAGCCTGTACATCTTGGGTAAAACATAACGACCCTTACTAGACTGATACTCAATATCTTCATATTCCGAGGTAATCTTGCCAGCGTCGAGACCTTCAGATAATAATACCCCTTTATTTTTTAAAATTGAAATTTCAGCAATTATAGCATTTACATCATTGATATCCATTATTTATATTTATTTATAAATATAGTATACTGTATCTCTAATTATTAAAAAAAAAAAAACATTACATATACGACAACACATCTTGGAACTCCTTGGGTGCCTTCGCATCCAAGTAAGCCCAAGGGGACCCGAAACATACATCTCCGGCGGGAGGCCTAAGGTGGCAAACGCCATCTTAGACCGCCCAGAAGATATGCTTGGGGTAACGTCACAACATGGACGGCACAATGCCATATATATCTCCGCTCGAGTGTTGCGGCAGATTGTAGGCGTAACATATACTTAATTAACTTAATTAAGGATGGATTATAATTCAATGGAACGATGATGGTAATGATGTGGGACGGCACAGGACAGCACAAACATGAAACGACGGGGCGGATTTTCTACGGCCAATCAACCAATCAAAAGCAACCAATTAAATTAACCCGGTTGCATGATTGTGAACAAAAGACAACCACACGCCTGGGTTAATGGCGTTGGTTAGTTTTGATCGGTCGCAATGGCCTTCGAAAGCCCCAAGCTTTATACCTTTGATATATTATATAAGGCGACTATTATAGTAGCGTCGTTTCATGGGTATGTTATTTTATTTCCTTATTACTTATTAATGCTGTTTCACAACATTTAAATGAGACAAGTATTTTAAATGAAACATTAAACAAAATAATACAGTTTTTTAAATAACAACGTATATTTTCCCTATTCTAATTCTCTATACAAAAATGCATTATCGATTAGATCACAAAGAGCTGTATACAAGGAATTTTAACCACGCCCACCTACTTCAATGAATGGGAAACACTCGCGTTCCGGCTGAACGAACATAGATAATACTGGATTATAAAGAACGTCTGTACTTAAAGTGTATTAATAGATGATCTCAATAAATACAACTATTTAAATAAATGCAGTTTTAGCCAAAGCGACAATAAAAGATTTTAAAATTATTTAAAGTTGATAAAAAAACAACTCTAACGAAACACACGTATTTACTCCATTACAGTCACGTGGGCGCACACATGTCAATTATACCTCTCTACAGGTAATATAGCAGACGACAAATTCCTTTAACGTCATAATACAAGGGAACTTAGTAGGTAAATGTTATAAGTAGTGGCGGATTAATCTATAAGGAATTTATCTCCCTTAGCAGCAGAGAGGGTGGATGACCACATCGTTGTGAGCAAAATCGTAAAATCTCCGTTTTACAAAAATGGAGACTTTTTTTTTTCGGTTAAAATGAGATTTGTGGGAAGCCTTATTTTTGCTTGAAAACGTGGTCTGTTCACCCTCTCTGCTGCTACTCCTCATTTACAGGAAAAATATCGATAGAAAAACAGACTTTGAATGTCCATTATAAATAAGTTTCACAGGAATAACCAGGTCTGGAATCATAAAACTTTGTGCTAGAATTTTTGATTGAACATTTTGCTCAGCCAATCAGAGATGACCCATCAAAATTAGCATCATTTGTGATTGGTTAAAAGTAAATCTCAGGCTCAAAATTAAACTCAAACATTATATGACTTCCCAGCCTGGAATTTATTGGTAACAGAAAGGTGGTCACAGAGGGACACCATTGTAGATTTGGCCACACCATTGTCAATAGGAAACCATTTTATTTGTTATGGTTTTTGATTGGAAGTATGTTATCGATACAGCTGGTCATAACATTATACTTTGTTTTGCAGTGCAGGTCCTATAGCACGTGCCTTGGACCTTGGAGCTGATGTTGTGATTACAGGGCGATGCGTGGACAGTGCTATTGTGTTAGGACCACTGATACATGCTGTTAGTGTCTGACGTATCACTTGTCTTTGGAGGTACAGAAGTATTTATCCTTTACACCTAGTGTTTTATTCATCTTTTGTTTGGTTAGCCCTAAGTTTTCAAGTTTTTGTTTAATGCAGTTGCTTTCTTGTGACTAGAGGCTTAATATCTTCATATAACTTGGTCAGTTTTTTTTTCATTCTGAGCTACCTTGTGAGAAAGTAGGTCACAGTGGCCTTGTCTTTCACTCATATCTTTGTTATTTGCAAGGTAACTTTACTAAGTCTTTGTTTCAGTGATGTTATAAGCATATTATCATCATGTAACTTGGTCAGGATATCTACTTCATTAAGTATTACTGCAGATAAAAACTGGGTGAAAGTGACCTTTATTTTATATCAGTTGGGAAATATTTAAATTTTTGAAACCCTTTCCACCAAGGTAGGGTAAAATTTTAAAACAGTTTTGCACACCTACAAAGAAATCCCACCGTATGTATGTTGCATAAAGTTTTAATCTATAAAGGTGTTGGAAGAATTGTGTGACAGCACACATGGTATGGAAAAATGCGCAGATGCAATGGCAGTATTATGTGATCCCTGCTTTTTTCCTTCATATAAAATGCTGGGTTAATAGTGGCAACATTAAACAGACACTGCATACTGAGGTGAGCTAGTTGTTACTTGTTAGTTCTTGTTAATTGTCTGTAAATGGGAGATACTAATGTGCCATGGATATTTGTTTGTTTCTCATGATAATGTCTTGTTTTAAATTATGTTTTTTAGGACTGCTTTAACTTCATTATATCAATAATATTTCAAATTGGTACTAATCAAGCTTCGCTTTATTTATGTGACCATTCCAGTGACATTGTCGTTTGAGCATCCGCCTTGGATCTCGGAAGTCGTGTGGTCTAACCTCAGCCAAGTCATACCTAAGACCTAACAAATGGTCCTAATAGCTGCCTTGCTAGGTTCTCAGCATAAGAGATTAATGTTAGGACTTGGCCTGGTGTCAAAATACTGTGGGACATTGAAATTTGATTTTCCAGTATACTGTTTGTCACATACCAGTGATTACCAGCATAGCTTTTTCGTTGATCTAATTGATCCTACAAAGACGTGTAATCCATATTAACTCAAGTGTTCAATGATTATTTATAAAATAAAGTAAATCATGCTCTCTACTGAATCCCTCAAATAATATGTTTATCATTGTATTTGACAAAGTTTCTAAAATAAATATTGTTTTAACTAAACTAAATTTAGGAGCATGTGCATGTGTGTGTGCTCAAGAGAGAGAGAGAGAGAGAGAGAGAGAGAGAGAGAGAGAGAGAGAGAGAGAGAGAGAGAGAGAGAGAGAGAGAGAGAGAGAGAGAGAGAGAGAGAGATAAAATTGTCCATGTACAAGGCCATTTTTTTATTCAGGGTGGTTTTTATTTGTAGCTTTTGCATAGAAAAAAGACTGTATTTCGAGTTACCTGACGATTAAGATAATCCTTAATCCTTATGTATTATGATCCTACTATATTCCATTATCAATAAAGACCGCTAAATCAACAATTCATTCTTGTTTTAATACGATGTATATATTGTCACAATAACCACTTAGCTATGCAGTGTTATTTACATAGTAATTAAATATGCTTAGGGCTTTGGTTGTTATTGAAACTAGACTGAGGGCAATAATCAACACAATAGATCAAATCAGTAAGGCTTCCAGTACGGAAATGAGGCTGCCTGTACGGAAATGAGGCTCTCTTTAGGATAATGAAAATCTGTCAATGTTCCTATGAAGTCATTGTCCATACAAAATTTCTTATAAGGACAAGAGATCATATGCATTACTTCTTATTCAAACTCGCCAATAAAAATAATAAATGAATAATAGAGGGGTATATTGTTGAATAGATTTGTAATAAAATGTCAATTACATCCAAGTCAAAACAGAACAAAGACTTTAAAGATATGATATGTATATATACAAATTGATTTAACAGAGTCCGTGTCTTTCATAATTACAATAGAAAATGACAAGATTTTTATATTTTACATTTGTATGACTATAATGAAACAATAAGGCTAGTTGACCAAGGGTCTGTGGTCTTCACTTTAGCATGTAGTGAGATGTAATTTTTGTTGTACAAGAAAAAAACATCAAAGGGCTTCAGAACTCATTTTAGAATGCATGTGGGTTTTTGTTACGTTGATGGACTTTATAAAAAGATCTTATTAACGATAATATTTGAAGGTATGTTCTTTGAAGTCATTTGTCTATTTGATATGTAAGAAAAAGTCTTCAAAGGATTTTCAGATATTGGAGATGATTAAGTAAACTCTTAATCATTAGTTTCTTAATTAGAATGTGGAACAGTTCTACTACAGGTAATACAATGAATTACAACATCGATGTGCTTTCGATTGTAATTGACATGTTATAAAATGTTTGCTTGACTTTGCTTGCAAAGTTTTAGGAGGGGAACGTCCACGTTTATTGCACATGCGCTGGTGGCTGATAAGCCCATTATGTGACAGGCACATCCGTCCACAGATTCTGCAGGAGAATGTCTGGGTTGTGGTGGATGCTGTCGATGGTTACCAGATTTTTTTCTTTGCCATCGTTTTTCCTCCAAGCTGGCCCGTCTATTTTGTTCAAAAGTGGCAGTGGCATGGTGAACTATACTTAGCCAGCTTTCACGGTCAGAAGCTTGTGATGCCCATTGGTGGTGATCGATGCCACAGGTCATTAGGGTCTTTATATCTCTTTTGCAGTGCCCCTCTATCATGGCTGTTAGTGGATAGCTCACCAGGTAGTGTGATCTTTGGAAAACGATTATCTTCGATCCTAGACATGTGTCCTACCCAGTGTAGCTGTCTTTTCATAAGCATTGCCTCAACGCTGGTGATGTTGTTTGAGGACTTCAGTGTTGATAACCAAGTCACTTCAATGTAAGTTTAGGATGGGTAGGAGGCAGTGCTGATGGAAGCATTCTAGGAGGCGGAGCTGGTGACGTACGTAAACCATGATTATGCGTCATATTGGAGTGTGGTCAGTACTAAAGCTCTGTAGATGCTCATCTTTGTACATCTCTTGAGATTGCCCCATTGTACCACACTCATTTATTGAGTCTGCCAAAGCCACTGCTTGCCTTGGCCCGACGTTTGTCTATTTCGTTTTGAAATTTTAGCATCAGAGGATATCACACAGTCCAGGTAGGTTAACTGGGGGAACTACGTCAGCTCTGTCTGGTCAATGAATATTCTTGGTGGCCAGAACGCTTCCTTGGGTGCAGGATGGTGAAGTACCTGTTTTCTTTAGACTGCCTCAGGACAGACCAAAGAGCTGGCAAACCTCTGAAAAGCAGGATCTTGCGCACTGTAGGCAGCTTCGATGTAAAGAACAAGGGTGGGGTTGTCTGCAAAGAGAAGTACTCTAATCAGTTTTTCCAAGGTTTTGGTGTGGGCCTGAAGTCGCCATAAGAAGTTCCCTTTAGTACAATATTAGATATAGATGCCATATTTGTCATCAAGGTCTCCTGTTGCTTTTTGGAGCATCTTGCTGAAGAAGATTGAAACCAATAAAATGCAGCCTCTGTTACATGCCATATACATTGGGTAATGACCTGACCAAGCTGGTCTTCATGCAGTTGGATGACCATGGTAAGGAACTTTGGAGAATGACCAAGCTTTTGAAGGATTTTCCACAGTCCAGTTGTGCTCAATATGTCAAATGCCTTCATCAGGTCCACATCTTTCTGTGATTCATCGATAACAGCGTTACTGTGTTCAAACATAAAAACTTGTTAACTGTCTGACTATCACATCATAAGTGCTCTATTCAGAGTGTTATTTTCATCTTTGCTTATAACCACGTTTTTTATTACACAAATATAAGGGAAGTAAATGTGGTTGTTCAAAATAGCATTAGTATGCAATGTTATGAATCTTGTATGATAAAAAAGCAATAGAATGAATGAGACCCCTCATAGTTTCTACCTGTTATCAGATTATGATTGGTGGAATTTCTTGAGCAGTAGTCACTGTATTTATATTGATACTTTTTACTCTATGATCACTACCTGAGATTTGCTACTCAGTGCGCATTTAAGGATATTCATCAGGTATGTTGATATATTCGGCAATCAGTTCTCTATCATCTACATACAATCCTATTATACAATGAATTCATAAATAGTTTTGACATAAGAAAGGGCAAAATAAGGTTAAAACAACAAAGTTTATTTTCATTCAAATACAGTGGCGTGTACATTTAAAAGCATCTTATAAAGGGTTAGGTTGGCACAGAAGGTCATTGCAAAGATGCCATCTCTTGAATTTCATGAGTATTTTATTTTATGTATCTATATGCAAATTATAACCCTTGAATTTATTGAAAGCCTTCATAGTAGCTTTAAGCATCATCTTGACATTTCTTATATTGACAAGGTTCATAGTTTGATGTTTCTTGTAACAGTAAATGCCCAAATTATATGAGTGCAAGATTTTTTGAATGCTTTTTTGGTCAGAAGAGGAATTCAATTTTCAGGAGAAAACAAATTATAATGTATATAACAGAATATCAAAACAATAAGTACTTATATCGATTTACAGTACAATTATATTTAGTTTGACATTTCCATCTCTTTAATGTGGGATCATAAACAATTATCTTTCCAACAGGTGGGGCGGCCACAGAAAAACCCAGCCACGATGTTAGGTCATCCTCGGAGTTTTTCGTTAGCTAGAACAATCGGTTGTTGATCAATCAAGCGATAAATAATTGTCAGAACTACAATAAAAATCTTATCAATTGTCTTATTTCATTTTTTTGGTGTATTGAAAAATTTAGTATATTAGCTCTTTAAAACTAAAATCAACATTTGTCTTTTTCGATTTAATTAAATTGATATATCTTCTCACTTTTGGCAACCTTATGTTAAACCATTTAGTGCCAACTGATTATATATAAAACCTTAATGCTACTAACTTCATTTCCTTATCCTCCAATTAATGTGGTTTTAATTAAACGACCAAATGAGTGTGACCTAATGAAATTCTCTTAAATAAAATTTACAAATGGAACACTGCATATTATACTTAAGTACATGGAAGAAAGAACTCAATAAGTAAACAACTTATTGTCGTATTATTTGCAATCACTCAAGATCATTAATTTATCCAAAACAACTGCAAGCACAGTCTCGCATTTAAACTTTAAACAAAAATAAAATAATTGCCTTTATTTGGCGAAGAATAGTTAAATATATGATCACAAATAAGTAAATAGACTTGGCATGAATTCATAATAATTACTTCTTTGAAAAGTGCCAGGACTCGTATAAATAACTGATTAACAAAGGAATTGTTGTGTGTGGAAATCAGAAACAATTCCCTTTTAAACTATTGCATCATTTGTTTTATTGCTATAAAATCCAATTTAATGTTCAAAATCTTGTCGCAAACTGTCATTGGAAAACTAAATTAAAAAACACCAAGAACAATACAGCTTTATTTAGACAAGCTAGTTCTCTCCTTTTTTCTTCAAATTAATATGTATAGGTTGTCGAAACAATAAAGTTAATAATATTCTGCCTCTTTTAGCCAAAAAATATTTTCTGGAGGAGAGCAGCAATAGAATAGCAAACTTTATTCACTTATATGACTTATAAAAAAATACTTGTGTAGGACGACATCTTTTAAAAAATATATTGTCGTAGACATCAAACCTAAGAGGAAAAAGAACATGTACAGTTACATATAATACAGATATGATATTACATTAATAATGTATCAAATATATGTTCAATGTATTAAACAAAATCAACAAGAATCTTCTGTATTTCTTAACTAAACTTAACTGCTAAGATAGTTTCTTAGGAAGTCGAACATTTTTACTAAATGACCCTACCAAGTAACCATCGAAAGAATTAATTCAAATCAATGGCTGAATCATTCATGATTTATGCAGTTTTAAGGATATAAATGTTGAAAAATAATTTCAAAAAGAATCGAGAGTTAATTATATGCAAATGAGTATTTTTTGTGTGCAGATACGAGAAAATGTTATTTTCCATTTGTGACTTTATTATCACTGATTATGCCTAATATTTATTTATCTGTTAACTATTTTTTTCACCCAGATAACTTAGCTCTTCCTGTTTTAAATCTCACTGACGACAATGTGTATAATCCATCTAATTGAGACATTTTGTAAAGGAAGATGAAGATACTGTCTTTTTGTTCCTTCTTTGTTGAGCAGGAAATGTATACTGGAAATAATGCTGGACAGCTTTGTTTCATGCAGCAACCTATTGATTTAAAGTTAACTGGGTCAAAACTCTGTCTCTACAGTAATGACCGCTCACTCATATGACTGTTTCCTATTGTTTGTTGAAATAAATTCTCCCCTTCAGTGCTGGCTTCCCAACAGTCTAAATGGCTTTCTAATGATCCTGCTCATTTCAGTCTGAATTCTAATTTTGAAAAGTTAATAAAATAATTTGTACAGCAGCAACTAATATATATATATATATATATATATATATATATATATATATATATGCAGACCCTTCAGATATTTTTAACATGGGCACTTGCAAATTGTGGTTGAACAACAAAATGAGTGGAAATCATTTTAGTGTGTACATTGAAGTTAATGCTACACTTAATATGAATTGATGGTCTTAAATGTGATATAGGTGTGTGTTCAACGTCGTTTTATGTTAGTTTATCAAATGTAAAAAGGAAATTAATTTTTCAGACACATAATTGTATGTTCAATGAATATGGCGTCTTTTCCTGGAGTTCATATGTTCTTCCTGGTACCATCAAACTTACCAGCTCCACTAAAAATGTTATCCCATTGTAAAAATATTTTTGAGTCAAATCTGCAGTCAAAATTTTATTAATTCAATAAAGTAACCAATTTGTTTTATAGCAAAGGTACAATAATATTATTTAGTGATAGTTTTCCAAATATCATCATTCAAAATTATGAGTGAGATTTTACTCAAAAAAATGTGAGAATTTCTCAGAAATTGGAACCTGGACATTTCTCAATGAAAGTTCTCAGTTTTGTATTTTATTTTAAAATTTAGTTTGGTATTTTGAAGATAGCATGTGACTTTATGTTTGAAAAAGAGTTTTAGTTATTTTGATGTTCCGATAATTTACATAATATTCAAGAAAAAGTGTTGAAAGCAGTGTCATCACTCTCACGCTTGGTTGGCTTAAAAAATAACTTTGTTTTTTGTGAAATCTTTGGCATTCCTCTCACAGTGATATGGTTGGACTTAATGTTATTTGTGGGTGCGAGTTCAGCACCAGGATACATCTTGTGTAAGCTTTCCGAATCACTCAAGTGAACATACTGTTCTTTGCCTTCATCTTGTACTTCTTTATCTGTCTGTCCTTCATTTGATTTGCTTCTTTTCTTTCGTCCCCAGGTCTTTAAACCACCAACTTTTGTTTTTGTTTTTTTTTCTATTTTCTTTGATGCGGGAATATTTGTGTTCTCATTAAGTGATCTTTGCCTCGATGCTACTAAGTGAACTGGCAGTGAAGTTAATGTGGCCTCTCCTGTCATTGATTCGGTTTTGTTTAATATTGATACATCTGATTTGTAACCTTTCTCTGTAATATCATAATCCATGTTGGGTTCATTTATCTCGGAATACATTTCAGTAGTTTGACATCCTGTTTCCGTGTCCTGAGGCACTGTTGTATGGATAAAAAGGCTGTTGATTGTTTCGTCATTATTGTCCCAGGTTTCACTGGATGGATTTAGGCTTGTGTCTACTTCTGTACATATTATCGATGACCTAGTTTGAGGTACCTCAGTCTCAGACATGTTAGGAGAACAAGTATCATCCTCAGACCTGAGCACTTCTGAATATGTGATTTGCACATCATTTTCACACGAAGCAGATAATAGGTTCTTACACCTTTCCCTTAGTTTTCCTTGCTCGACAGGGTTAAGTTCTGGGTATATTGAAAGCATATTATTGTTGTATTTGAGAAAATGGCCATCGAATGAATCCAAGCTGCAGGAAGATGCTGCTTCTGTTGTGAAGCCACTAGTACACTGTTCAGTTAAGACTAATTGCAATGAAACGCCAGCCTTCTTTTTAGATACAGTCTTTAGTATTACTGTGATAGCCAATACAGTGATGATAAATGAAACAGCTCCAACTACTATCAAAGATTTGAAAATTATTGTTCTTGAAGCTGTTCTTGAAGTTGTCTCTCCTTGATATCTTTCCTTTGAGGATGATGGATCTTGGATATCCCAAGTCTTACAAACTTCCAGATTGGCTTTAACTGTTTCACTAATCACAATTAGTAAACAGATTTGATATGGTGTCCCTGGTTCTAATTCAGTCAGTTTATAAGAATTTTCATTAGCTTGAAACTCTTTTCTGGTGCTAGTTCTGTTCTGCAAGTTCGTGACCTCCAGCAGATAGCCAGACAAAAGATAAAGATATTTATCACTGACAGACCAGATCAGCAGGAGAGAGGTCTGGGATAAGGTGGTAATGTTCAGATCAAGCCGAATGGGACAGTCCGACTGGAAATAGTCATCATTACACACTAGCATACTTCGTTTCAAAGTTGATAAGTATCGACTTTTATACTTTTCAGGTGTGGTACACTCCAAATCATTGTATTCTAATGATCTGCTGTCATACAGCCATAGAAAATGACAGTCACATATCCATTCATTATTTTCAAGTTTCAGGGTTTGAAGCTGAGTGAAATTTTCCAGCACACATTTGTATAACGTATTCAGCTTATTGTTGTTGAGGGATAGCTCAATGAGGGAACCACTGAGGCCATAAAGAGTTGGTGGACTTAGTGTTTTTAGGTAGTTATTGTTTAGGTATAAAATTTGTAGAAAGGAATGGTTGCTGAACAGGTAGGAGGGTATTTCTGTAAGCCCTATGCAACTCAGACCTAAAACTTTAAGATTTGATAGGCTTCTAATCAGCTCATAGGTATCTGTCAGATTCAGGAGATTGTTACCCAAGTTCAGATGAGTAAGATAGAATCGGAGATGCCAAAATGCTTCATGTGGCAGATTTAATGGAGTGTGACCTGATGAATGTAATGATTGACACGAGGGCACCTGATGTTGATCATGAAGGAAAAGACGGGTGAGATTGGGAGTGGGAAGAAAAGAACCTATCTCTACGTTTACTATCTCATTCCTGGAAAGGTCCAGTTTAATCAAATTTCCCAGACCTTTGAATGTTGTGTTTTGGATTTTGCTAATGTTGCATCGATTTAGTATCGTGTCATTTAATGTGGACATATTGTAGAAGAATCCTTCATGTAGGTTCGTGAGAGGATTTTGTGAAAGATCTAGTTTTCTGAGATTCATCCATTTTATAGTTGCCAACAGAGACAATGCTGACCTAGAAAGTTTGTTTAAACTTAGATTCAAGTCCAGTAATGTTTTGTGGATAACTGTAAATATATTAGGCTCAAAAAACTGCAAATAGTTCTTTGACAAGTTAAGAAATTGCAGTTTTTTTAGACCTTTGAAAGAATTTTCATCCAGATGAGAAATACTTGTATCGTAAATTGTTAAGCTCATCAGTGACTGTAAGTTTTGAAAAATGGCTGTAGGCACAGTTTGTAGAGATGGTAAATTTTCAAGGTAGACCGTGTTTAGGTTATGCATGTTTACAAAAGTGTTATTTCCTAGTGAAGTTAGATTTCTACAGCTCTTTACTCTTATCATCGTCAAAGTGGTAAGTTCTTTCCATGGGTTGTCCTCACTAATATCTGTCAGTCCAAAATTTTCCAAATGTAGCTCTTCCAATGTCATCAGCCCTTTCAAAAAGGGAAGATTTACCACAGGTCTTCCATCACCTTCAATATACAACACTTTTAAAGATTGTTCCACACCAGCAAATGCTTTGCTGTCGATGTGTTTGAGCCTGACAGATCGCAGATCGATTTGCTCAACAGTGATGTTTTTGAAAGATTCCATGTCAAGTGTGGAAATGTCATTTGGATTTGTAAACAGTTTAAAGAGATCGACATTTTCTGGATCCTCAAAGAAGTTTAGTTTATATAAACTTGTATTTGAAGGAGTAAATTTTGGAATGGTCTTCAGTCCTTGATATATACAGTTAATCCTGATGTTATCGATACAATTGCATAGTTGTGATGGGCAGATGAATTCTGAGTACTGGAACTCAGTTCTTGTCCATAGAAGAACACACACAAATACAAATTCTATACAATGGGATGTCATACCTGTTTTTTTTCCTTCCTTTGGTTCACAGTATTTGTCTGAAAAGGTGAAGAAAACTGTTTTCAGAATATAATAATCACGAATGTAAAGTAAATAAATCTGTTATCTGTTATTTATATTGCTGAGAATGAAATGTAGTAAAATCCAATGAAATTTCTTATCACTTAGTTACCTACCATATGTACTTACTTATAGGTTGATTCCAGGTGCAATCAACATAGACCATTTATTGCCATTGCATATTGCATCAGCAGGTCAGGTTCTGTGTTTTGTTTGTTCTATTGATGACTCCTAACAACCCATATACAACCAAATCTGTACCACATTATGCAGTGTTAGATCTGGGTCTGTGCAATTACAGTTGGGCTGGACTTACAGCCGAGTGCATAGAGTAGTTCAGAAAAGATGTGTATGGTGCTATTGTAGGATAACATTTGTTGTCAGTCTTGACTTCATTTAGGTTAATTTTGTTGACAAAATTAGCATTAACCACCCCACACACACAAACAATACTGGAAGGCAAATAAATGAATGGTTTGTAGGGTTATGATAAGCAAAATTAAACGGATTAAACAGAACAAAAGAAAAAAAAAAATAGAATACTGTATACATTTCTTAAAGTACATTAAAAAATATTTTATTTTTATACATTTAAAGTTTAACTGATTGAGGTGAGGTTTTTTAAAACTTTTAAGCAAACATTTCTTATACATATAGGGTAAACACATTGTTTTGTTTGATTATTTTGAAAGAAGAAAGATTTTATTTCCAAATAATTAGATGTCTTTGTGAAAGAAAATGATGGAAATTCTTCCTTCCATGAATTCATTTAAATATAATATTTGTTTTCGATGCAGTATTGATCTGTTTAAAATTTAATTTAATTTTGGCATTTATATTATTTGATTGATAATTATTTTGTCAGTTTTAATCTTACCTTGAATGGATTTGGATTATTCCACAAAATTATTAAATTTGACTTGTGCTCTTAAATCCAAATGAATACGTTTATACTGTTTCCGTATATGTTATTTTCTCTGTCAGCATAATGAAAGAAAATGTAAGACTTGTTAATAAGAATGCGAATACTTGAGGTACTACATATATGTCATTAGGTGAAGATGATTGGCTGTAATTGTGCTGCTTTGTTACCGTACTATTTCTGTAAAAAAACAGCTAGTATTGACCCAGATTTGGAGACATTAGGTTAGGCCCAGATCTAGGAACAGTTAGTTTAAATCCAGATATGGGAATAGACAAAAGTTCCTAAAAATGTCTGGACAGTTGGAAACTTGGGCGTTTATGGCTGAGATATGATACAAAGTTAAAGCAGATGTTCTGTGATATATGTATCAAGGCACAAGTCAGCAATTCAATTACAACTGGTTCTGATATTTTGAAGAAAGAGTGTGTCACCAAACGTTAATCCAAGCAGGGTAAGTAAAATATGTTAATTTTGGTCATTGCTCATTTACTTTTGCCATCAATCCCATGTTACGACTTAAACTATGTAACAATACAGGATTGAAAAAATTAACTTGCAGCATGGTGAATGAATTCCTATTTCTTAAAAGTTCTTTTAGTTCCAAAAATTCTAAGAAATCCGTATATGTTCCAACAACAACAAAAATGCCCACTCATTTTTGATGTTTTAAATGTACAGAAAAATTTCCAAAGAATTAAAACAATTTGGTTAATACCAAACAGTTATTCCAGCATGTCATGCAAAAAATATATCCGAAAACAAGCAGATTGGGACCTCCCTTTGGGAATTCTTTTGTGGCATATTTGAGCATTGTTTTCACTAAATATTCACCACATTTTCTCCCTGTGGAATGCATTATTTCACCACTACCACCCAACTTGCCCCCATTTCATATTCTAGTCAGCGATGCCCAAACTGCACAATAGCTAGAAGTTAGATTAAAGCCTCATCGACATACTTCAAATATATATATATATATAAATATATATATATATATATATATATATATATATATATATATAGAGAGAGAGAGAGAGAGAGAGAGATATCATGGAAGTAGTGCAAAACAGTCATGCAATGATTTATTTTGTAATATTATGTCTGTATTGTAATTTTCACTGACTATTACATTAATAGACCTGGAAAAATAATAACTGTTTGCTCTGGTGACAGTTTTTGAAAGCATTTTAAAAGCCAGAACCATCCCTGTGGTGCTCAGTTTTGTTAAGTTTTTATCTGCTTTTTCTTTATTTAGAGTGATGTTAAAACATTGAAAGTTAGTGAATGGTAATGTTCTTTGTATTTCAGCTGACAAACAAAATTGTAACTTTATATTATGGGCACCAGATTTTTGTGTCTGGTGCTTCCAGTTCGAGAATAATTAAATAAGAGTAAATATGGTATTTGCTGAATGAGGTAATAAATTATGCTTCATGTGAACCATCTAATGAATATATTGTGGTGTATATATCCCACTTGATGCCAGCACCAATGAAAAGTACTATGTCATGATTCTCCATCCATGCCCATCCTGCCCTTCCTAAACAAGGATATAAAATAAAATTTTAAGTACATGTACAACAATTCTACTGCAATGCATATTTAATAATCAGTGGTAAAAATCTGAACCTAAATATCGGTTGGAAGTTTATGCTTGGGATGGCCAATATCGACATGTTGTTTACACCATGTCTGAATTAAGGATTGGCTGGGAGGAACAATGTTACAGTATATGTAGATTTATATTTGGGAAGGATATGGTAAAGGAATATTTTGTAATAAATTCAGACATATGGATATGAGATGAGACTAGTTACATGTTACAGTATGTAGAATTCTGTTTGGGAAGGATATGGTAAAGGAATATGTTGTAATAAATTCAGACATAGGGATATGAAATGAGAGTAGTTAGATGTAATAGTTGATTAAGAAAATTGCTGTTATGTCCCACAAGGACAGTGACAGGGTCAAGGAGTATGTCCATACATCCATCCATCCCTCCACCTCACTTTACATTTTGCATTTTGGTCATTATAGGAATTGTCACTGTGATGTGGTATTTGATGTCCATAAACATATTTGAAATTTTGTTTAGTAATGATCACAATGATAATATTCTGTGAAACGCAGGTATATTCTCATTGCATCCATTCTTTCATCTGTATGTATGACCATATATGCTTCTATCCATTCATGTGTGACAATGCTTGTTATCTCTTTTCTTCAAACACATCTTGGAGAATTGGAATAAATTTGTATAGGCTGGATACAGATCTTCAATAAAGTCTTACTTTCTTCTTCAAGCCCTTTAGTAGGCAAATGTCTTGAAATATTGGTAAAAAGTGAAATACTTACAGAAGGCATTTCATTATCACTTCTATACTGGATTGATAATTTCATCGAAACTTTGTAGGCTGTTTATGTGATTAGGGTACATGTATAATAAACTTCCACTTTCTTTCTTGTACCCATGGGGGTGGGTGTGGGTGTGACATTTCTTGAAATATTTTCAGAAATGAGATATTTTGGGAATAAAGTTCATCTTCCTTTTGTCGTATATCATTGGTTGCAGGACTTTATTAAAACTCTGTAAGCTAGATATATGGTTGGTGTAAATGTGAAATAAGGTTTCACCTTGTTCCTTTACATTAATTTCTGGGGAAATTGTCTTGAACATTATAAAAAAATGTATTTGGGAATTTACTTCATAATTGCATCTCCTTATACACTACAATTTGTAGGCAAGATATGCCCTTACTGTAGATGCACAACAAGCTTTCCCTTTTTTCCTGACCCTGTATAGGAACATTACATGCAAAAATATCATTAATGGGCAATTTGGGGATTTCATCACTTCTCATACATTAGCTATGGAATTTTTCTTGAAAGTTTTTGCAGGCTACATAATTGATGTAGACATGCCATAAATTTGACGACTTATTTTTTTTTTATACAAAAAGATGAATTGAGCGAATTAAACTTGTCATTGATTCTCCTAAACTGTTTGAAGAATAGTTTTATCCTATACTTTAGCAAAAGTAGGGATATTTTCATTGCCTAGCTTATTATTGCTTTTCTCCCATGCTAGTTAACATTTTATTGAAACCTTTTAGGCTACATATGTTGCTGATGTATGTATGAAACAAGGTTTGTTTTCTTCCTTTGGCACATTTTGGGTACATTTCTTGAAAATATTTTGAGAAATGGGATATTTTGGGAATTGTGTCCATTATTGATTGTGCCACAACACTCAAGAGTTTATAAAAGCTGTGTAGGCTAGCTATATGGTATGTACAAATGGCTGTTAAGATTTTACTGATTTCCTTTGGCCCATTTTTAAAAAGACTTTTTCAGAAAATGTATTGAAATTTTGAGCATTTAGTTTATTTGTTGGTTTTTAAACAACCCTATAAAAATTTATAACATGAATAAATTTTGCAGTTTTTTTTCTTCATCTTTTTACATTCGTAAGATTCTTTGCACTTAATCAAATATATTTGGGTTTGCTATACCACAGTTCATTTTATTAAGCTAATCTCAGTATAACACTGTTTTTTTTAGATATTGCTTCTCTCTTTATAATGTGGTTCATCACATAATGTCATTGGATAAGATCTGTTGCATGGGTCAGAAAAGTAAGGTTCTGTTTACTCATTCTCGGGCAGATATAGGATTTCCCATTGTTGAGATAGGATCTGTAGCATGGGTCACAAAAGTAAGGTTATCTGTACTTATTCTACGGCAGATATAGGATTTCCCATTGTTGAAGTAGGATCTGATGGGAATTACATCCTTTATAAACCTCTAAAGACCGGGGGACATATTTCCAAGGCAACTGTTAATGAACAGCTTGTGTGTGAGCTTGAAGATCCATCACATTATTTCCTGCCAGATGTTGTCTGCAACTTCACCAACGTCAAGATTTATGAGGTCAAAGGTAATGTAGAATTGAAGTTCATCTGTTTTGTCATCAGTGCATTTATATTGTTTTCTCCCGGTTGCACTTTTGTGCCTTTTTCGTATTAGATCTTGCAAAGGCACACATCTGATTCAGAATTTGTTCAAGACATGCAGCATTCAATTTGAGATTACAGATTGCAACACATATTAGGCTGAATCACACCTTAAGGTTAAACTCATAAAAAAAATGTCCACATGCTTTAAAATTACCTTTGCCGTATATATTTCTTGGACAAGGAATTTGGAAATAAAGTGAATAATTGCCATTTAAAGGTATTTAAATTTTTTAAAAAAATAAGAACTAGGAAGCAATTTTAAAGAAGACATACATGGCAGGGCAACAATATGTACAGTTATTTCAGATCTATATCTGTTCTGTAAAGATTCCTATGAATATGAGCATGTACTAATTGTTTATAATTAAAGTTTACTATTGTAAATTTAATGCAGTAATTTCAATGATCTTATTGTAATGGTTCATAATCGTAGCGCTGTAATAAGCAAGTACTACCTGAATAATGAACAATGAAATAATAGGCATGATGGCCTGAAACTGCAAAAGTCTGTATAATGGTGGAGGAAGAACCCGGAAAATTCCTGGAAAGAACCACTGACTTACAAGAAGCTACTTGCAAACTTTCTCACATAACTATATCTTAGACTCGAACTCACACACACAGAGGTGAGATGGTAGTGATTTGTAACGATGAGCGCGTTAGACCATTAAGCCATATTTATTTTGTCCCAATGTATGTAAATATGTTAATGAGTATTCATTATTTATTTTATTATGTCCCATTGTATATGATAAATATGGTAATTATTATTTCATTATTTATTTTATTTTTTCGTAATATATATGGTAGATATGGTAATTAGTATTTATTATTTATATTATTGCATCCCAATATATATGGTAATATTATTTCATTATTTATTTTATTGAATCCCAATTGGTTCTGGAGGGTTTGGGGGTCAAAAAGTGTGTTTTGAGGACCCAAGGGGTTGTTGGGTGGGATTCAGTACTAGCAACCTATGAGATGACATTGTTCAATTGAAAATAAATTATCTTTTAAAATAAAACATTTAATTTACTTATAAACAAAAAAAGTTGGTAGACTTAGTATTGTCCAGCATGACTACCACACACTTGCACACAGATGTGCCCACACTAATAAGAAACAGTAGCATACAGGTATATATATATATATATATATATATATATATATATATATATATATATATATATATATATATATATATATATATATATGTGGTCCAAGGTTGACATTGCCGGGGTGGGAGTGGGAGACAAGCTCCCCACTCCTCCAAAAATGCCCCATAGGGCTTGCTACTCTGATCGCCTCTGTCAACTAAAATCCAGCTCCTGGCCTTCGCGAGTGGCTTAGCTTCCGGCGGACCATGTTTTCACTGACATGAGAAGGGGTGAAGGCGGCCACTGGCGCCTTAAAACCAGTCGCTTCGGGTAGATGGGGCTCGTAAACCTTAGATGGTAGCTCATCTAGGAGAAGGAAAACTGATCCCAAACCTCCGCTGCCTTGCGGCTATACCCACTCACGGGAAGGCTAAGGGAGTAAACCCCGACAGAAAATCCGGAGACGGAGTCCCTAAGGCGGTCTGACATTGACTTCAACGTCATTCCGGCAACTCCTGCGACGCCGTTGGTGCCAAGCTGTAGCGACATTTGTCGTTCCCTTGGGTCCACCAGCTGCGTCTAGAGGGGGGATCTGCTGCATGGGCAACAGCTGATTCTCCATTCTAGACTTCCCAGGCTTTTTAGCTCCACTGGAGAGGGCACTCCAGCGTCGTCTTAAGGCGTCGTCACAACACGGTAAGCATCAGTCTACCGGTTATAAGCCATAGTTCGATTGGCGTAGAACTTGGCGCCAGGGGCTGCTTTCGACGGTGCGAGGGATCGCCATGTCTCATTGGAAGCTACCGCCCGCCTCAAGCTGGGCAGTCCCCAGTCAATAAGGTGCTTCCCGCCATTGCCTGCCTGCTTCACTGGGTGTGTGGAGCTTAGTGAACCATCTTGACAAGCAGGCCAAAAATCTCTGCACCAAGCAAGATACAAAGAGGAAACAAGAAGACTCCAGCTCTTCGTTTCGCAAGCTGGAACATCAGAACCTTGTGCCCTGGACTCACCACTGACCTGCAGAAGATCAACGACGTACGGAAGACTGCCGTCATTGACAGAGAACTCTCCCGACTGAATGTCGACATTGCCTGTCTTCAAGTGACCCGACTGGCCGACAGCGGCACCATCAGGGAAGCCAACTACACCTTCCTCTGGCAAGGAAAACCATCAGACGAACCTAGGCAGCATGGTGTTGGCTTCGCTGTAAAGAACAACCTCGTCGCCTTCATTGAGCCTCTACTTACTAGGAGACTTCAATGCGCGAGTGGGAGCTAACTACGAGGCATGGCCCACCTGTCTCTGCCCGCACGGAAGGGGCAAAATCAACGAGAATGGCCAGCGACTGCTGGAGATGTGCTGCACTCACAGCTTATGTGTGACCAACACCTTCTTCAAATGCAAGTAGATCCACCAGGTATCATGGAGACACCCACGTTCCCGCCACTGGCACCAGCTAGATCTAGTCATCACCAGCCAGCGTCCTTCTCACCCGCAGCTACCACAGTGCCGACTGCGACACAGACCACTCCCTTGTGGCCAGCAAGGTGCGAATAATCCCCAAGAAACTGCACCACGCCAAGAAGAATGGTCGCCCACGCATCAACACCTGCTGTGCATGCAATTCAGAGAAGACACAGCAGTTCATCTGCAAACTTCACGAGGCTCTCACCAAAGAGACACCTGATGACACCATCGACTCCAAGTGGTCCCACCTCCAAGACGCTGTGTACAGCTCAGCCATTACTGCTTTGGGGAAGAAAGAGCACTAAAACACAGACTGGTATGAGGCCAGCTGGGAGGAGATGGAACCCGTGACTGAGGCGAAGAGGAAAGCCCTCCTGGCTTACAAGGCTGCGCCTAGCCTTGGTACATTACAGGCCCTCAGGACTGCCAGGAAAAATGCCCAGCAGACCGCTCGTCACTGCGCTAACACCTACTGGCTGAACCTCTGCACCAGTATACAGATAGCTGCCGAAACCGGGGATGCAATGGGCATGTACGAGGGTATCAAGAAGGCAACAGGCCCACCCACCTCCAAGATCGCCCCACTCAAGTCCAAGACTAGCGAAGTCATCAAAAACCAGGGCAAACAGCTGCAGCGCTGGGTTGAGCACTATCCTGAGCTGTATGCAACCCAAAACGCCCTAGACGCCATCCCAGACCTGCCAGTCTTGGAGGAACTGGACACACCACCCACCCTGGAAGAGCTTAGCAAAGCCATCGACTGCCTCGCTTGTGGGAAGGCCCCTGGTGACGGCATTCCGCCTGAAGTCCTAAAGATAGGGAAACCAGCACTAATTCAGCATATGCATGAACTCCTCTGCCTCTGCTGGGGACAAGGACACATCCCCCAGGACACGCGAGATGCAAACATTGTCACTCTATACAAGAACAAAGGAGACCGCAGTGACTGCAACAACTACCGGGGAATCTCTCTTCTCAGTATTGTTGGAAAGGCGTTCGCCCGTGTCATCCTGGCGCGCTTGCAGACCTTAGCATCCCGAGTCTACCCCGAGTCCCAGTGTGGCTTCCGAGCAGGCAGGTCAACTGTAGACATTATCTTCTCACTACGACAGCTGCAGGAGAAGTGTCGTGAGCAGCAGATGCCCCTCTACATTGCCTTCATAGACCTGACCAAGGCATTTGACCTGGTCAGCCGGAGCGGACTCTTCAGGATCCTTAAGAAGATAGGCTGCCCCCCACGACTGCTCGATATCATAACATCGTTCCACAAGAACATGCACAGCACAGTGTGCTTCAACGGCGCAACATCAGAGGCCTTCCCAGTCATCAGCGGAGTGAAGTAAGGCTGTGTCCTTGCGCCAACTCTCTTTGCCATCTTCTTTTCCATTCTCCTCCAGTACGCCTTCAAGGACTGCAGCGAGGGTGTGTATATAAACACCAGGACTGATGGAAAGCTGTTTAACATCTCCGTGCAAAGACTAAAGTTACAGAGGTTCTCATCCGTGAATTGCTCTTCGCCTACGATGCAGCCTTGACATCACACACGGAAGATGGACTGCAGCAGATAGTATGCCGCCTCTCCCATGCCTGCAAGGAGTTCCGACTGACAATCAGTCTGAAGAAGACGAATGTAATGGTGCAGGACGCAGACTCCTCTCCCACCATCGGCATAGATGGGTACAACCTAGAAGTTGTTGAGGACTACACATACCTTGGGTCCACCATCTCTAGCTTGCTCTCCGTTGATACTGACATAAATGGCCGGATTGCCAAGGCATCAGCAGTTATTTACGAGACTGAACCAGAGGGTCTGGGACAATCACAACCTCACCGAGAAGACCAAACTGCGCGTCTACCAGGCATGCGTGCTCAGCACACTCCTTTACAGCAGCGAGGCATGGACCACCTACGCGAGTCACGTGAGGAAACTCAACAGCTTCCACCTGAGATGCCTGCGGCGTATTCTGCGTATAGAGTGGCGGGACAAAGTTCCCAACACAGAGGTTCTGAAATGCATCGGCATGAACAGCATGTTCTCCATTCTCAGCGAGAGGCGCCTTCGATGGCTAGGCCATGTTAGGAGAATGGACCCAGGCCGCATACCCAAGGACCTGCTGTACGGCGAGCTAGTAGAAGGTGAACGAACGACTTGAATTCCACGTCTGCGATACAAAGATGTCTGCAAAAAGGACATGAAGACAGCCAACATCAACATAAACAATTGGGAGAACTGTGCTGACGACCGCTTCGCGTGGCGTCTTGCTGTCAGACAGGGCATTCAGAAAGCTGAGGAGATGAGAAACATAAACCTCGCTGCAAAGAGAGCCAGGAGGAAGGAGAACCAAAAACATCCTCAGCAAGCATCAACATACACCTGCAGCAAGTGCAACAGAGACTGTCACTCAAGGGTCGGACTCTTCAGCCACTCGCGATGGTGCAGATAGGACACCCAAATCGGAAGCTACACCATCGTCTCTTGAAGACGGACGGATGCCGACGATATATATATATGGAGAGAGTATAATAGAGTATAATATTTTCTTCATTTTATGAAGCCTTTACTTCTCTCAGAAGTTTGGGAGGTGTTGAAGGTGATTTATATTCATCTTGGCACTCAGTTGAAATTGAATATTCAAACTTTCCCAAAGATCTTGTTGATTTTTCTCAACTTCAAAAATGATCTTTCAGTATCAGCATTGTTCTGAATGAGTGGTCAACATGCAGGGTGATGTTGCAAAGTCATTGTATGTCATATACTACAAAATAACTAAATTAAATTTAGTTTTGCTAGAATTTGTTCAATTTTCAGACATATTATCTTTTTCTAAATTGTATTTTGCCATTTTGCCTTCAAAACTTAAATACATTTGTACTGTTCTGACGACAGAAGTAGTTGTCTTTCTTTGATTTTTAAAAGTAAAATCCGAATTTCTAATGAACATTGCCGCTGATTACAAACTTGCCAGTAATTGTTTTTATATAATTATGGCTTTCTTATTCAGACACATTGATGGGTAAAACCTTTTTATTTTAAAATACATCTTTGATTGTATCTAACTCAAACAAATTGGGTTGATCTACTTTACTTTATCTGTACAAATTAGCCAACAACATTGTTGAAATGTCTTGACATAACATTATCCTAACTAATCTGAACCAGTTAAGTAATCAGTAGAATGGTGGTTGCTTGTCTCTGACCACCTTATCTTAATTTTACTCTGAAATAATCAGCTGTATAAACTGGCCCGATATGACTGAAAAAATGTTAAAGCTACGTTAAACATTATAATCAATGATGGGAATACCATCCTATCCCAAGATAGTTTTACATGGGCTCTAAGTAGGACTGTTTACAGTTTATAATAACTTTTTTTTCTTCTCAGTAAGACATATGTGCCAACCATTATACTTTTCACTCACATTCCGGTGGCCTAGTGGTTAGTGCGTCCGCCGCGGAAGAGGGAGCCGAGTCGTACCAAAGACTTACAAAAATAGGACTAACAGCTGCCTCGCTTGGCACTCAGCATTAAGAGGTTAGTGTTAGGACTGGATGGCCTGGTGTCAGGATTATGTGACTGGGTGGGACATCATGCTAAATGTCTGTGGCATGATGCCCCAGAGCTAGACATCACTATAAACCGTCACACTGCAGACATCATATCGATATGACTGAAAAATTGTTAAAGCTACGTTAAATATCCTAATATAACCAACAAACAAATACTTTTTACATAATGACTGTGCTTTTTTCACAGAATTAAATTTTATGTTTGCCTATATTTGGATTACATTTCTCTGGTAAAAAAAATATAAAATGGAAATAAAGCAATAAAAAGTTGTTTAGTTCCACTCCTCACAAACATATTAGAATATTCTTCAAAGAAAGATTGCTGCATAAGATTAGCATAAGAATTAATTTGTCTATCACAGATTCTCATGTACTTTCCTAATTTTCTATTTATAGCAACTGTAGATGACTCATTTCCAAGAAAACAGACTGGTGGCTTTAATTTGAAACTATGAATCACATATTTTTTATATTCATAATCAAGTTAGTTAACAGACCAGTCTGTACATTTAAAGTTAATGGCACTAGATGTCATTCCAAATGGTCTTTTACACTTTGATTTGTGCATGAAAATTCGTAGAGCAGATGTGTCTTTTGAAACTTGAAGCATCCAATATAAAAAGGGCAAGTCAACACTGCTTTGCAAATCTGTAAAGAGGAATATGAGAGTCTTGTAATAAAGAACTCAGATTTGGCACATTATCCTGCCCATTGCAGAATTTATGGACTTAAAAATCTTTTGGCAATAGTCAGACATGTAGACAAGTTAAAGTGTGTGTTGAATGCAAATAATTTGTCTGTATATTTTGTGTTTTTATTCTCATTCTAATCCACATGGATTTTTCCCATTTTTGCAAAATGTGTTTGCCTGCAGATCCAGGTTAACTTAGTAGTAAAAATAAATGCCATTGTTTTATTCAGTGTACTGTAATTATGGCATGTATTATATTAATTTTGATATCATAGTGTCAATGAAGCAGGGTATTGAAAACGGTCTTATTTTTGAAAACCCAATCAGTGCCAGTATGTATTGTAAGTCAACTTTAAGTCAACATATGTATAGTTAACCTACACATGTTGTATACCTGAGTGCTAATCATTAGCTAATTAGTTGACCATTGTTACCAAGAGGATGCATTAAGCCTCAGTCAGCCTCTGACAGTGATTAAAAATGTTGATTTGTATTGGGAACCAGTATAATATAGCAATGCATCAGATTGAAAAATGTCAATTTCTGAATGGAGGGTCAATGAGCCTGATAAGTATGTTAGACCTTAAACATTTTGTAAACAGAAAGTCCTTTAAGAAATTAGGTAGATGAGTAAATAGACTAAGCATCATCTTTTCTTGCCTATGATTATTTCTTATATATCTTTTTAATAGGTCATGATGGAGGGCTAGTATATGTATCTGGAGCCAGAGGGAATCCCCCAGCAGGAGATTTCAAGGTAAATACCAGTATAGCAAATATGAATGAGAATTCCCTAGCAGGTGCTCCAGGTAAATATCGAAATCAGGACCTATTCAGCAATGCATGATTGCAGGATTCATGCTGATTTCTAAAATGTCACACAGAGAAAGCAACTTAATTCATGAAATGTGTGCATAATAATAAAGTCATGTCTTTATGTTTTCATCAAATTCCTATTTTAATCAGAAATTTCACACCTTTTTTAAATGGTGGATTGAATTAACCTCATTAATGTTTGGTCTAGAATAGATCATGTAGTAATAAAGAGACAGAATTCCCATGCAGGAGAAAAAGAAACAAATATACCAATGAAACTATGTAATAATACTTAATGTTATTATTGATTGTCTGTAATTATTTATCCATAGTTCACCAATAAATGTTGCAGGGTATTGGGAATACATCTCTCAGTCCAGGTGTAATGTCAGCCAGCTGGCTAGCTGGTTTGGTATCCACACAGTTTCTAGTGAACATGCTTCATAGAAATTAAGTTTGGGTTAATCGCACAGAAAAGATGACGTATTGATTTGGGAGTCAGTAGCTTAAAATTCAATGTTGCTCTTAATAGAAACAATTTTACTATTGTATATTAGTAACTAAACTAAGTAACTAAATAACTAAAATTTGAGTTGATAGATTTGAGTGCAGTTTGTGAATATATCTTCCCCTTGACTTATTATTCTTGACTGCTCTGTTGGCCTAAATGGTTCAAGCATCTGCTGTGGATGCAGGAGAGTTCACAGGTTTGAACCCTGGCTGAGTCATATCAGAGACTTATAAAGATAGTACTAGCAGCTGCCTTGCTTGGCACTCTGCATTAAGAGGTTAGTGTTGGGACTGGTTGGACTGCTGTCAGGATAATATGTTTGGGCGGATCATGATGATACATGACTGCAGCATGATGCCACAGTGCTAGAAATCACTATAAACAGGCACACAGCAGACATAATAGTGATATATATGGAAGATTGTTAAAGCTATGTTAAAAATCCAAATCACAAACACACACACATTATTCCCATATGCTACATGTATGTGTCATAAGATTGTTCACTTCTTCCTAGCTCTGTCATATCAGCATCATTTATGATTGACCAATGTGGGTGGTATTAGAGAAAAAGAGAAAGAAAAGGAGAAGAATGTACAGTGGATCCCTGCTATAATGAGATAATTGGGTCCAAGAAATGGGATCTCAGTAATTATGGGGTCGCGTTAATGCGGGGTTTTACAGTATGATATTTTTTTTCAGCAAATACTGCATTGGCATATATATGTGTACTTGTTTTTAATGTAAAAGGTCGGAGTATTATCAGACAAATATTAAATGGAATGCAGTAATAGAACATATTGAAAAATAACGGATGGATAATATATTTATAGGTTATTACTTTGTGTTAAATAGTTATACTAATTTTGTTTTATTTTCTCCGAAATACACGTTGATTGATAATACCCCGACTGATGTTATATAATGAATAGGGTATTAACATAGTTTGCTATCATGCCATCATGGCATGCAGTTCATCCATAATGCATGTAATTCCATTGGAAAATTACAATGATTTAAAATGTTCAATCATTTTGTATGAATTGTCCAATAGATAGCATGAACAGAGTATTAACACTGTTTACTTAACGTCTGATATGGTACTGTCGTTTCATGCGGATAATCCATAATACCTATAATTCCATTGCAAAAATTGCAAATGTATTTAAACTATTCAGTTTTTTTCTTACAAATCATTATGTGTTTGAATTCAATGGGGAAAATTAACAGACAATTAGGTTACGAAAGACGAAGCAAGTGTACATTTCATTACGTTCCAGGGTCTATGAACGGTGTCTATACAAATTGTAACCTTGATTTTCCATAACGGTAAAATATTTTTTTATATACAAAAAAATAGGAAAGTAATGATGAGTTCATAAACAAACACCATACACATAAAATTAGAGAACTAAATGCAGTGAGTCTGTAATGGTCACGTGCCACTGATATGTTTTTTAAGCAGTACGTATGTACAATTTCATACCCTTTCAATATCCAGCTAACAAAGCCAACATTGTTTTCTAATGAAATGATTACCTCTAATAAACATCTCCAAGCCCCAAAAAACGTGTTTGCAGCTTTCATTTTTTGATTATTAATTAATTTGTGAGAATCTTTTATCAACCACCGCATTGTCTGCTGCTTGGATGTGTATGCGGTTAAAGAACACGTGTCTCTACTCTTGGATCAATAATAAGTAATATTTCTGATAATATTTATTTAGACACAAAAATGTTAGAACCTGGTGAAATTAATACATTTCAGAAGATGCTTTTTACACAACATTTCTCGTACTTTATCATATTATATATCGTATTATATTCAAATTCATACACTATCTCTTCCCAAAAATCAAAAGAAACTTTTTTTGCGCAAAATGCAATGAACAGCTTCTGTTTGTGAACATGCTTTACCATAACGGTAAAGAAATTCAATTTTAAAAAAAAGGGAAATTAAGAACGATTTCATAAGCAAACCTCATGCACATGTAAAACCCAGGAGACAAAGCGCAGTAGGCCTGCAATGGTCACAAGTCACTTTTATAATTGTTTTTAAGCTGAACGCATGTACAATTTCATACCCTCTCAATTTCCAGCTAGTAAAGCAGACATTATTTACTGGTCAACTGATTGCATCTATAACACTGCTAAGCCCAGAAAACATGTTGGCAGCTTTCGTGTTTTGATGTTTATTAAACAATGTGAAGCTTTTATCAACCACAACATTGTCTGCTGCTTGTTTGTGTGTGCAGTTAAAGAAGAAACACACATTGGCTATTGTTTGAGCAACGATTGTATACAAAATTAATTGAAGACAACCACAAAGACCACATGTTTATTTTGGCATAACACTGCCTTAATAGATACATTTGTGTCAGGTCATACTACACCTGTCTTAATAGATACATTTGTGTCAGGTCATGCTATGCCTGCATAGTAAATAGATATGTGTGTCAGGCCATGCTATGCCTGCCTTAATAGATACATTTGTGTCTGGTCATGCTACGCCTGCCTAAATAGATACATCTGTGTCTGGTCATGCTATTCTTGCCTAGTAAATACCTATGTGTGTCAGGTCATGCTATGCAGCCTATGTGTCAGGTCATACTACACCTGTCTTAATAGATACATTTGTGTCAGGTCATGCTATGCCTGCATAGTAAATAGATATGTGTGTCAGGCCATGCTATGCCTGCCTTAATATATACATTTGTGTCTGGTCATGCTACGCCTGCCTAAATAGATACATCTGTGTCTGGTCATGCTATTCTTGCCTAGTAAATACCTATGTGTGTCAGGTCATGCTATGCAGCCTATGTGTCAGGTCATACTACACCTGTCTTAATAGATACATTTGTGTCAGGTCATGCTATGCCTGCATAGTAAATAGATATGTGTGTCAGGCCATGCTATGCCTGCCTTAATAGATACATTTGTGTCTGGTCATGCTACGCCTGCCTAAATAGATACATCTGTGTCTGGTCATGCTATTCTTGCCTAGTAAATACCTATGTGTGTCAGGTCATGCTATGCAGCCTATCTAAGTAACATTTTGGACCCAGAGTGGACAGGTATACCTGGCTTCTTCTGGACATTGTCATGCCACTGGATTTAGACAGACATGAAAAATGGAGTGAAGATGACTGCACAATTTTCCATCGCTTAAATCCAACTCACAAATACGTCACAAAGAGGCAGAAGATGGCCAAATTGGTCTAAAGTGCTAGCCTTTACATATCACTGCCATCTCACATCTGTCTGCATGGGTTCGAGTCTCAAGTAGCTAGGCACTGGACTACATCATTATCAGGAGAAGAGACAGGCAGGCTGCCTGTGAGACAAAGGTCATGAGAAGCGCAAAATGCTGGACTGACCATAGGCTGCCAGTTTCCAAGTTCATTATCCAGATTCAGTCTAGCAAATGACCAATAGGCAAGCAAGAAAGCTTAATATTACCAAATGTGAAACAGGCATTTGTCAAAAAACTGTGCAACCAACTAATTAAAATCATTATGATTTATGGGAATATCAAGATAAACTGGATATCCATCAGGGACTTTATTCTTCTGCATCCAAAACATCCGGTCCCACCACTCATACATCAAGATTGGTCAGTTATGCCACATACAGTTCATAGCACAAACTGATCTGATCAGCCACTCACATGCTTATAGGAATCGAACTATATAATTTTGTCGTGGTCTTTGAACTAGATGGACAAATAACGTATAGATAACCAATCAGTTTAGTCACATTGCAAAATGTTAAATACCACTAGTTTAGATAGTGAGTCCTTATGCACCTTGAGAGCTTTGAATTGTTCCACCCTTTTGGGCGGAAGAAGCATATAAGTGAGATATGTTTGTGCATGAGAGATTATCTTTGACTTGTTTCACCCTTTTGGATGGAATAAGCATGTAAGAGGGGTATGTTTATGCATGAGAGCTTATCTTTGACTTGTTTCACCCTTTTGGGTGGAATAAGCATGTAAGTGGAGTATGTTTATGCATGAGAGCTTATATTTGAATTCTTCCACCCTTTTGGGTGGAATAAGCTTTTAAGTGGGATATGTTTATGCAAGAGAGCTGGGCAATAGGTGCCATTCTTGGTGGTATGGGTTCAGTTTCTGCATGGAATAATAAATGTTCTCTGACTCTCAAATCAGTTCTGCTACATTTGAATAAAGGTGTGGCTTCCAAAAACGTTCAAAGTCTGGCAGTTTTACATCTTGTCCAGGAGTGAACCTGACTTGCAGGACAAATAAAAATGATACTATTATTTATCAGTTTGTTTCCATTGTGTTCTCAACAACTTTGACTGCAGAGTCTATTCATTTTTAGTCCCAACTGCATCTGGCTGGATTTACCATTTTATCTGTGAGAAACTGGTCACAAAAATGCACTTTTTCACATCGAAGACAAAACCCATAGGCAAAATTTCCATTTCCTGGACCACAAATTAGATTTTTCTCAGACATGATCTGGTTGAATTTACTCATACCTCATTTTCTGTTCATAAAAATTGGGATATTATACATGTAATCTGATTTCTTGGAGGTTAAAGATGATGGAAAAGTATCCAAACTCCTGCAAAAGGCTTTCAATCATTTTACATGTGCAGTGCTAGTGTAAACTAGCCTTAATTATTTTAAAACTTGTGTTTATCTTTGGCAAAGACTAGGACTCTAAAAGACACAGACACAAAACAAAACATGAAACAGATTAAAATAAAACAATGAAAATACAAAATCCCTGCCTGATACCATTTTTGTTTACTGAAAGAAGCAGATCTCTTATGCTCAACCATTGGATATGTCCTGATTGACCAGACAGTAAGGAATGACCTAGAAGAAAATTAAAGAGCATTCTTGTAATAAAGCAATCTGAAAACAGAACAACATAAGGCAGTTATATCAGCATTAAGTCAAAATAAGAAACAGATGGTTCCTTATGTCCTGGAATCCAATGGGCAGATTCATTTAGTATGGAGCCACCAATTTATGATAAAAACCACAAAGCAAGATTTCAACAGCAGCCATTACTGAATAGAATTATGATAGCAGCCATTGGCATCTTGTATATTCAGCCTAGATAATCAGTGGGACATTGTTGCCCTTTTGGCAAGATGCTGTGTAATCATTTTTCCCCATAGTATTCAAGGATGGACTATAGTAAGAAAATGTAGAATGCTGCATTGTCCCAAAAAGTGCATACCATAATAATGTAGTAATCCAGTGCATACCATAATAGTGTAGTTATCCAGTGCATACCATAATAGTGTAGTTATCCAGTGCATACCATGATTATATTTTAATTATAAAGTTGATATCATAATACAGTAAAGTAAAATCTTGAAAAACCTCTGCTACGAGAGACCACCTGTCTTGAAATACCATATTCTTGATGCATGGATATAATCATTATGTAGTGTAATGACCTGCTATGAGAGACCACTTGTCTTGTGAGACCACTATTGTTTGGCATAAGAGGTGGCATTTCAAGACAAGTTCTGCTGTAGTATAATATCTAGTGCATACCATACAAATGCAGTTATCCAGTATATACCATACTTAGAGTGCAATTATACAGGGCATACCATAATAATGCAATTATCCAGTGTATACCATACTTAGGGTGTAATTATACAGGGCATACTAATAGAGTGTAATTATCCAATGCATACCATTATATCTCAGGTTTGACTATCAAGTTTGCCTTCTGTTAATGACCTTGGTGGCCATGATAATGTTTGAAGGATTTAATTGATTGTAATTAATTTTGGTACACTAGAACCTGTCTTGAAAGACCACCTCTGCTGCCAAATAAATATAGTCTCTCAAGACAGGTGGTCAATCATGACAGAACACAATACTACATAATCTACAAATGTGTGCATTGAGAAGGTGGTCTCTCAAGACAGGTGGTCGCATAGCAGTGGTCTTTCAGGACAGGTTTTATTGTATTGAGCTTGTTAGTGAACCATACAGATATTAACCGAGTTATTGTCCTTGCCTCTATAACTACTGTTTCTTCTATCATTCCTTATACCAGTTATTTAACTCTCCATACAGTGTTTGATATGGATGTATAGTCTTAAATTCTGTAACTCATACTAAGATTGGAACTATGTAATACCTACAACTCTTTGACCAATTGAAAGTGAAGTAAATTAATTATGCCGAATCATTTCGGGGGTCTTTTATATACAAGGAAAAGTTTGTATCAAATTTGACATTGAGGAATAACTTTTATATTGGAATGTGGATCACAATGAATTGATAAATATGGTGCGTTTTTATTTTTCATCTGCTTATGGATATTCCAGCTGCACTACATCAGACTTTGTATAAATTCCAGCATACTATGAAATATATCTTTATTTTAGATTTTTTAAAATTTTAAGGTAAAAAGGTGTTTTATTTAGTAAAAGGTATCACATGTATATAAATGTGTTTTAGTAAAAAAAATATGAAAGGTATAAAGGTGTGATCATCATAAAATGTCTGACAGGTAAAAAGTTCTTGTAGTAAACAAAATATGAAAGATATATTAATATTAAATGTATAGAAAGGGGCAGTATTTTTATTAAAAAGTATCAAAGGCATATCAAGATGTATATTAACAAACTGTATTGAAGCTAAAAGGTATATTAGAAAAAATGAAAGGTACGGTATTAAAAGGAGTATTAATAAAAAGTATGAAAAGTATCAAATTGCTATTAGTAAAAGTATGAAAGGTATAAAATGAATATCAAAGGTATAAAAAGATGTGCATGAATTATGAAAAGGATGACGGATGAATTAATAAATATGACAAAGGTTTTGTTGTGAGTTAAGGGTTAAAACTTTTGTAATATGGCATAAGAATCAACAATGAAGGTATAGTATTAAAATTGAAGGACTAATTATGTATCAAACTCAAGAGTCCCAACTTACGCTGAATAAAACATATTTACAGTTTTGTATTTATGTTTTGGATGGGACATCTTCAAGCCCTTTGAGACATTGATGGTTACTTTATTAATATTCCTTTGGTTAAAAAATGAAACGTTTTCTTTACTATTTGTTTTACAGGTCCTGGACTTACAACAGTTGTTGGAGGACGTCCTAGAGTGCAAGTACCTTAGTTAATACAATCTTTAGAAAAACAAAGTCTTAAGGTTCCATAGAATAGTACAGTCTTTTTTTTATCCAAATATGTTTTATTTCATGATGGAAACATTACAGCGTGAGTACGAAATATTAAATGAATGTTTGTCAAAGTAAATCCTTTGATCCAACAGTCAGATTAATGCTGTGTTATTTCTAAGTACCTAGTGAATGTAATAACTGTTATAGGTATAAGTACCCATTGAGTGTAATAAATGTTGTTTTTAAGTATCCATTGGGTCAAAAAACTGTTATATTTCTAAGTACACAAGGAGTTAAAAAAGTGTGTTATTTCTAAGTAACCATTGAGTCAAATAACTTATTTCTTAGTATACAATGAGATAAATAACTTATTTCTAAATACCCACTGTGTCAAATAACTTATTTCTAAGTACACAATGATTAAAATAAATGTTATTTTTAAGTACCCTTTGAGTCAAATAACTGTTATTTCTAAGTACCCATTGAGTCAAATAACTTATTTCTAAGTACACAATGAGTCAAATAACTGTTATTTCCAAGTACACATTGGGTCAAATAACTGTTATATTTCTAAGTACCCAGTGAGTGTAATAACTGTTATTTCTAAGTATGCATATTTTAGAACGTTATGACCCTTTGTATCATGTAGATTATTACACTTAGTTTCCATTCCATAGCTTTTGAAGGATTTCATTCTTTGATGCCAAATTTGGTATCGTGCATTAAATTAAGAATAGCAACAATACCATTAAGTTGAACTATTTTTCATTTCCCTCAGAATTGTTTGGATCATGGCACCTGTTTTTCTCAGAGCTTTATACATACAATTTCTGCTTGGTAACTTTTTAAGGATGCAAAAGGGTGTTATGAGGCTTTACATGAAAGAGACCTATTTTGACTTTCACCATTTTCCTGAAAAATTGTATGAGGTTGAAGACCATGTTGATTGTGTACTTCAGTTTCCACTAAATAACTTTCGAAGAATTTCATGTATTTAAATTAATTTTGTACAAGGTTTTACATCATGAAAACCTGAGAAAATTTGATTACCTGTATGTCTTATCGTTTTCATATAGAATTTGTATGGCTCTGCATTTGACTTTGATCTTTGCCCTTCAGCTTCTTCTCAGTAACTTTCAAAGTACAAATTTGATCTGATGCTGTACATTAAGATGACCATGGTCAAGTTTGATTTTCACAATTTTCTGGCAAAATTTGACATATTTATGCTCCCTAACTGATTCAAGCACTTAAGTTTCCACTTCTGAAGGACTTCATGGACTGAAACCAAATTTGGGATGGGGTTGAACTCTAACTAGGGCAGATTTTTTTATTGAGTTGTGAACCTTAATTGACTTACAGCTTTGCCCTTCAGTTGCATCATATTGATGGGGGCTTGCATTCCATATGGACACATTTCTTGTGATTTTCATAAGGAAGTGATGTGCTTCTTATATTACAAAATCTAACAGATTATGTGTATTTTAAACACAAGATTATTGTCAACTTACACATCATACAGGTCAAAAACAGAGTTTGTATTGTGCCGATCACATGCAACTAGCAGAAAATAGTGTTCATGCTCATGCAGTTTATGAATGACCCTTAACAAAATATTAAATACTTTTTTTGTATTTTTCTGATTCAAATTTTTCCACATATAATTTGGTTTCCAAATAATTTTAAAAGAATATTGGATGATTTTGTAATGAATGCTTATCTTGAAATGAAATGACTTATTATAATTTTTGGGTCTGAAACAAAGGTATTAAAAGTCAGTTGTATCACAAATATTACTGCTAATGTCATACTGGAAACTAGATTATGTTGAAATTACCTTTTCTCAGTAAGTCCCATGTTTATAATGGTTGTGGAGATTTTAAAGCTAAGATCGAATGCATTGACACATTCAGTAGACATTTTCAGTAACGAACACTAAAAGGCTCATAATAATAGGTTTTTGGTCCTGTTTATGCTAAAATTGCATGCAACAAGTATAAACGTTTTTGTTATATAGTTGTTTTAAAATATAAATACATGTATTTGGTTAAAGGTTGTGAAGAAATACTTTAAAAATAGCCCTAAGTGTCTGGTTGATGCGTAGTAGTAACTCGAGTGAAAATGTCCATCCATTTGACCTTGGATCTAAAGTTCCCAACATCAATGTAACTACAGACTCATAGAGCTACTTAACGTCAGCTAGCTGGAAGTAAAGTTAACTTTTGCAATCTCATTTACAGGTCTCCAGTCTTGAAGCTCTTTTCTTTCTTGTATCCAAAACATAACATAAAGGCAAGTATATTTAATCACTTTCTCTGGCATGGCGAATATACATCTCCCCCATTTTAACATGCTTCGTTATAATCTGATCTGGTATATAACAATATTCAAATTTAGTACATGACCAAAATAACACTAGTGTATAACAATACAGTTGGAAAAGACTTTCATCTTCATTTCCTTTTCAAAACTACATTATTTAACAAATTTTGTTAGTGCCCACTATACCACTGTTTGGTTTATTATGCAGTCCTCGATACATCATTGTTCCACATATATTGCTGATCTATGTATAACATGGTTTGGTACATAATGCGGTTGATGGTTATGTACTCCGACTACTGCAATATAATGAGGGAGTGCTATATGCTGAAAACATGTCTGTATGTCTTACTCTGTTTCCTAAAGCATCGGTGGAAATTCAGTTGACTTTGTTGGAAATTTGTAACTATAGTAAACATTTTAGGATTTATACCAACAATTTTTCATAAAGAGGCATTAGTTATAATTAAGTATTCTTAAATAGTCTTTTTGGGATAACTCCAAGTCTGTGGCATGCTGTCAACTTTTATTGTGTAAGAATGGATTATGTTTCTAATATTAGGCACTTTTCTACATTTAGCTAATTTGGTCCTGAATAATGCAAGCAATGTAAAGGGATTTTGGGTTTAATGCCAGTTATCAATACACAAAGGCTATACATGGCGGTTACTATAACCAATGGAGGAAGAACCCACAAAAGTTCCCAGTAAGTAAGAGGCACTGAGCCATGAGAAGCTAATGGCAAGCTTTCTAAAATATCCACTTTGGCCAAACTCGAGATCTGAACCCATGTGGACAGAGGTGAATATGACAGTGATCCATAAGGCAACCTCTTTAGACCACTAATATCTCAAGATGGAATGTTTAACCACAAAGCATTTAATTCACTTGTCATTACTTTACAGCTGTACTTACTTTATTAGAATATTCCATTATGTTCAAAATGCTATGATAACTACCGACTTGTAGAATTATCTTACACTTTAATTGCTATTCATGCCAAGGAAAACTCGTGCTAAAATCTATTCATATATGGGTTATTATTTTCTGTAATTGTGAAGCATTCACTACCAAGTTTTTCTCTGACATGAACTAATTGGAAAAGTTACAGTGTTTGATGTTACAATGAAGCAAATGTTGTTTGAAAACACTGCAAAGCATAAACTATTTTGGTACTTTGTACTGGTTTGAGTCAGTCAGAGGAGAAAACAGGACTTCCAGTTAAATCAAATCCAATCAAATCGATAGAAAACGAGGTCACACACAATCTGCTGATGTACACTTTTCATGCAGGACAAATAAAGACAGAAAAATGTAACTTGAAAGAATTTTTGACGTTTAGTATTTTAACAATTTTGTAAGTTTAACTGGAAATAATTGTAAAACGTTATGCCCTCTTGTGCAAATAGATTTTTGCCCTGGGCCTGTGTCTCAAAAAGAATTATTTTCATTTGCTATTGCTACTCCTAAACTACTCGGAGAATTGCCATAAAACTCTACATAGATATTCATCCCATGATCCAATTGATCCTAAATGAAAATGGTACCCCTCAGACATCCACAGTAGATGCCATGTTTCAGTGACCATCTTGAAATTCTTGTCTCTTCTCCTCCATATGATGTCTAGCTGTTTGGAAATGAAAATGATGCAGATATGACCTCAATATACAGTGGTCATCTTGAAAATATTGATATTACTAACTGCTTTTTGTATAGCCATAGTGACATGGCTTTTTCCTTAAAATACTTCATATAGGTTGCTGATCCTAAATCAAAATGGTGTCAACAAGATCTTCAATATTGTTGCAATGGTAGCCATCTTGAAACTTTTGGAATAGCCACTTGTAATCAACAGATGGTCTAATAAACTGGGGTTTTCATTTCAAGACTTCTTACAATATCTAGTTGGTTCTTTATGTTGTTGTTGTTGTAGGGCTTAACGCCATTTTTGAGCACACGATAGGCTATACATGGCAGCCAGAATTATGGAGGAAGAACCCGGGAAACCCCCCGGAAAGAACCACCGACCCAGGAGAAGCTACTGGCAAGATTTCTCACATAACTTGATTTGCCGAATCTTAGACTCGAACCCATGCAGACAGAGGTGAGATGGTAGTGATCCATAATGGAGAGCACTTTAGACCACTCTGCCACTCGGGGCCCTGGTCCTTTATGAGGGTGGCCGAGTGGTTTATAGATTACTCACCTTAGTACAGTGAATTCAAGTCTGAGCTCAACTACAGTAGAACCTGTCTTGAGAGATAACTGCTTTGAGAGACCACCTGTTTTGAGAGACCAGAGTCTCCATGCAGATTTATTCATTATATAGTGTTATGACCTGTCTTGAGAGACCAACTATCTTAGAGACCCTTATCTTTTGTCAGAAGTGGTTGTTTTTCAAGACAAGTTCTACTGTATCATGAATATATGAGAGAGCTTTCTAGTAGCTTCCTGTGGGTCAGTGGTTCTTTCTGCATTCCTCCTTCACCAGAGTTTTGTGGCTGCATTGATACTGAAAAATTATTAAACTACACACAAAAAGCAAACAATGGTTTATAATGAATATAATGCTTGTCAGAGCAACATGATGAACATTGCGGCCAGCATTAAAATATTATCAATGTTCTCCTTGAAGGTATTTTCATATCATTATTGGGTTTTCATGAAAACACTTCACAAGATGTGTAGATGGTCCTAAATGAAAATGATGTCACATCTCCCAAAATGTGAACATTCTCATCGGTTCTAAATGATGGTGACACATGTGGCCAAGTGAAGATGAACCATTCTTCTGATAAGGTGGCCATACATAATCCCTTTTTTAAAATAAAAAAATCTGATGTTTCTTGTAAAATACATTTTAAAAAAAAATTAAAATGATGTTGATTATATCTAGAAAATATTTGTCTTGATGGCCTTCTCGAAATCTTTATATGACTGCTAGCATATAAGCACTTTTATGAAGGATTTTCAAAACCAGGTATCGCCTTTTTTGTTTTGCAACTGAATGTAGTGTATACTTATTAAAATACTGTGATAACTAATTTCAGTTTTCAGTCAATCGCCATTCAGTGTTGTACATGACACACTCATCATCTGAAGATGTGTATATAGAGTTATTGCCCTTTCTGTCATGCAGCTGAAAGCATTGTAAAATCAAATGTAAAATGTGTTACTCCTAATTATGTGCATATTGTCATATCTTTATGCTCCCACAGTCTTTGAAAGAGTTATTGCTCTTGTTTACTTTCAGCTATTGATAGAATTTTTATAATCATGACTATATTCACAGTTTACATTGGATTGATGTGAAACATAGTGCATGCATATCATGGTCGTCAGATGAAGATAGGCATTTTGCCAATCATTGGAATTAATGTTTAGGATCTCAGAAAGGGTGGTATGTCTATGTGATCAAGTTGATCAACATTCTTGTAATTTGTAATCTGTATGGAAGCAAACATTGTATGAAGTACTTTAAACTAAATTAATTTCATTAAGTGGAATCTAAAGCAGCACTACTTCAAAATTTTTACATTGCTTTTCATTTTTTGTTTGAATCAAAATATTTTAAAAAATTGAAAATAACTGTGTTTGACCAAAAAATGTTGAAAATTGTATCTTAAAATGTACATATGATTCTTCTTGTCTAAAAATAGAACTTGTCAACATGTAATATAGTCACATGACAAATCAAATATACGGCACGTACAGCATAAGTGGATGTTAATGGTTTCACATTATTACAATAGTCTCCACTGCAGTCATCCATGGGATATATTCTTCTGGAACTAAAGCACCTTTCATACACAGGTTTGGAGCAGTGAATAAACAAGTAAATTTCTCATTTAATTGGATCATGAGGATCATGTCAAAGTGTTACTGATTAAACATTTATGTTATTATTTATCTCTCTCTTTCATAAAATAATAAACAGATGAGTCCCCTATCTGTATATCTACTTGATATACAATATTAATACCATGTTCACCCTTAGTGAAAGTTTAATGTTAATACAGTAAAACCTTGTCTGGGAAGACCACTGCTATGTGAGACCACCTGTCTTGAGGGACCATATTCTCAATGCACAAATTTATTGATCATAGAGCATTGTGACCTGTTATGAGAGACCACCTGTCTTGAGAGGCGATACTTTGTTGGCTAAAGAGATGCAATTTAAGGACAGGTTCAATTAAAGTGAGACCTATCAAACACGTCACATGAAATGCTTGATATAATCCCTTTAAAAATTAATTCAGACGTCAAAAACATCATATGAAATGCATCATATAATCCATTTTAATATTCATTAGGACCTGTCAAAAATGTCATCACCTTGAGACATTTACCTCTAGCAACAACAATCTACCGGAACCTTTTACAGTCATCAGAAACAATTTTCTTTCTACCGTATATACTCACAAAAATCAGTCCAACTAACAACCACACAGACCCTGATATGCTGCTATATAATATGCCAGTGGATTAAGGTTTAGTATGTTGTTTGTCCTACTCATTACTCCTGACAAAATAATGCACTGACCAAGAACTGCCAGTGCATTATGTAATGGCAGATCTGGGTCTGTGTTTGTTTCAGTTGGACTCGCCTAATAAGTGAGTACATATATATACAATAAATATTCGACAAGTTTTGCTGTACAAGATGCTGAGATTATTTTAATAACTATAACAGTAGCTGTCACAGGATGAAGCTGGGTTGGGACTGGATTAGTGAAGACACTGGATGCAACTGCGTTAATAAGATGTTTATTTATAACGCAATTTAAATATAATCAATTCTGACACCATTAGAAACAAAAGATAAGGAAAATTATAATGTTCCTAACATGGAACTATCAATAACAAGTAACTCAATGACAATTTAATGAAAACCATTGGAAACTTACGTGAAATATGTCTGATCACCAGATCAACAAATAGAAATACACGTATGAATTTACAAATATCTATATAGCTCGTGTAATGAGACATATGTGAATGCCTGTAATTTTGGTAATATCGTTCATATAACGAGTTACCAAAGCAAAGGCAAGTATGTTATGATTTTATCGTTCATGTAACAAAACTGAGATGTAAATATGAAATTATGAATTTATGAAATTATTGTGCATGTAACGAGACTGAAATGTAAATTTGAAATTATGAATTTATTAAGTTATCATTCATGTAACAGGACTGAGATGTAAATATGAAATTATGAATTTATGAATTTATCATTCAAATAATGAAATTGCAATGAAAAGATGAAATTATGAGTTTACCATTCAAATAAAGAAACTGATACATAGATGTGAAATATTTGCTCAGATGGTAATAGCAATAATATGGAACATGTATTTTACAACTATCGTGGCATCCATATGACATCCAAGATGTATATCCTGTTCCCCCCACTCTAGTCAATGGTCGTGGAGTCACTATGACGCATTGTTCACCTCCCCCCCGTCTGTTTGAAGGATTCCTCGAGATCCCTTACATTCAACATAGACACGATGGTCGCGAAGCCTTAGTCCCTTGATTTGAGAACACCAGTACTCTCTTCCAAACCATTGTCACCAAAACACAGCATATACGTCACAAGAAACCCCACAGGTTCTGAGATTTCAAATCACCCAATTATATTTATATTAAATATATTTAACGCAGCATACACAAAGGCAGCATACACGGCACCCCAGCATAGACAATTCCTGCACATGATCAGCACACGTTCACTACAACATGGCACCACACTACGGGCTTCATAGACAAGCCCCACGGTCACCCACAGACCCCATGGTCACCACAACATGGCACCACACATGGTCAGCATAAACAAGACCCATGGTCACTCACAGACCCCATGGTCACCACATGGACCCTACGATCACCTCAACATGGCACCGCATACAGGCACCATCAAACCCCGCGCGCACATGATTTATCCATGTACATTAAACGTTCAGGAATGCAGCGTGTAATTAAACTCAATTTTCTGTTCAGTTACAACAAAAAAAACAGACTATAGTATTACTAATATAATGGCGCTGCATAACTTAGGTATTTACTCTGTATAATTTAGAATAAATACTAAAACATCTGATATATGAAACAATTATGTCATATAAAAGGAATAGCGATAAGAATATAATCTTAAATCTACTTTACCTCTTTAGAAAAAAGTTTGCTTCCTTAAAGTGAGAAGCTTTCCTGACTAGACTGGATTGTAATGTGACGTTTACTTAGAATTTCAATATGCACAGCTAGGTACTTAGAGCTTCGCTCACTATTTTGAAATAACTAGAGCCGATAATGAATAAACCACCCTCTGTTTAACGCTGTATGCGGCAGCTAAATCCGAGTACATTTTTGACCACATATACATATTGATACTAGTCACACATAATTCCGTGACAATAGCAATGTCATCTGAAGTTTTGTAACTGATATTCACTGTCCAATAATGGTCACTACTCATCAGCAGTCAACCTTTCCATTTTCAAAATCATCCCACCAACTAATGTGGTTATATAATTGTTACATCTATTCTCTTTTGAAAGACAATGTTTCATGCAACCCAGTTATAAATTTGTCACTTTTCTTTTGTCCCAGGTTCAGATTTACATGAATGGAGAGTTTGTTGAGGATCACATACCCCCTCAGCAGCCAACTGCTGAGTACCCCAAAAAGGGGCGCGTCCAGGAAAAGACTGTCTTCAAAGAACCCCTCCCCACTGGACCACACACCTTCAGACTAGAGGAATTGGCATATACGCGTAGTGGAGATAAAGGAAACACTGCAAACATTGGTAAAGTTTAAGCTGAAAATGATAAGAGCACTTTCGTACTGTTCTTCATTATCTCACCTGACTGTAAGGCATGTGATATAAGCCATTTTTCCATTAGCTTACCTGACTGTAAGGCTTGTTTTATAGTCCTTGGTCCATTAGCTCACCTGACTGTAAGGCTTTTTGTATAGTCTTTGGTCCATTAGCTCACGTGACTGTAAGGCTTGTGGTATAGTCCTTGGTCCATTAGCTCACCTGACTGTAAGACATTTTGGTATAGCCCTTGGTTTGTTAGCTCACCTGCCTGTAAGGCTTGTGCTACAGTCCTTGGTCCATCAGTTCACCTGACTGTAAGGCTTGTGGTATAGCCTTTGGTTCATTAGCTCACCTGCCTGTAAGGTTTGTGGTATATATTTGGAGTTTATCTAAAAAAGTCATTTCGACCTCATAAGTTTCTTGGTTTCATAACCATTTTTTTTCCTGCATTGAGACGTATGTATGTTCCTAAAAGATCATGAGAAGATCTGCTTTAGATACGACAGAAATCATATTAACAAATTATATTTTATTACTTTAAAATCTGTCAGTTGGTAAATTGTTGTTAAACTCCATTAAGTATGCTATTTCAATATATAACTTGTTCAATTATCCAACATAAATATAAGTCAAATTCACTAACTTTGTAAATATTCCATCCTTCATCCATATATATATATATATATATATATATGTATATATATATATATATATATATATATATATATATATATATATATATATATATATATATATATATATATATATAGATAGATAGATAATTTGATAAGACGAGGCAAGGTCAATAACTTGGCTTTGTATTTTATCAGTTTCATGAATAATAATGGTACCACTCTATGATATTCCATATTACCGGCAATCATGAAATTGCATCACCAATGCTAACATGCTTGTGATTTTACTCTTTACAAGGCTTTGCTGTATTTTGTTATCAAATTGACACAGGGAATAAACAGTCTATGCTTGTTTTAATAATGATATCAAATACAACAATAGCCAGAGCCGCATGGCTGTGCATGCCATGTACATGTTAATTAAAGGTCTAAAGCTTTAATCTGATTATTCCTGTTGAAACCAGTCTTGAGTGCAAGATTCAACAGATGCTATAAACTCATTGAGGCTAACAATAAGGGAATGAGGCTGTCCATAGGGAAAACAGAAAAGTTACAAACAAAAAAATCAATAAAACTACTTTTTATTATACTTTAACATATTTGTGAAATGTAGTATCAAATTTACAGAAATGGACAGTTTTATATTACATATTATTTAACATGTCAATTATAATTGAAAGCACATCGATGTTGTAATATATTTTATTACTTATAGTAGAACTGTTCCACATTCTAATTAAGGAAATAATGATTAAGAGTTCACTTAATGATTTCCCATATCTTAAAATCCCTTGAAATCTTCAGAATGAATAATGGTGGCAATCTTAGGGCTCAGATCAGTGGAAATGTTATCATTATCTTCTCTCACCATTTCATTCCACAACATGCAGCGCGTTGTGTGAAAACATATTCTTGTAATTTTTCCTCAATATTAATCCTTCTTGCTTTGCAGCCACGATTTGCTTGCTTTGTTGTTTTTTCTTAAACGCATAATACAATCTTAGCTTTATGCCGATCTCGAATACATTTTTCACTAACGTCATATTTCCTGTGAGCAGCCATATTCTCACCTTTCTCTTCTGCGAACTTTACAACTTCCAGTATAAAGGTCGCTGTGTAAGACTTGCATGATTTGAAGGAAGGCATTGTGAGATAATTTCTATGATTTGTACGGGGATACTTATATGACTGATTATGACTGAAAAGATTGATCAAACCATACCCAACTCATTAAAATGTGTCATTTCTAAAGCAATTAAAACAATGCTCAATTCATGATTTACATAAGAGAGAAAGAATTGGGCTTCATTTCCTGTAGTTCTTAATTCACTTTGTATTAAAATTTGTATGTGTAATTGATGTAAATTAATGATAAAGAACATTGGGGTACTGGCAATACAGTAACTAGCATTGGTAGCCAAAGCCAATATCAAAGTTTAAACAATCGCAACAACTAGCTTTGTTGTTGGAAACCAAAGACCAATTTATCAACTACCGGTATAATTAAAAAGAGATACCAAATAAACAGCTTTTTAAGAGTGAATATAGGCGATGTGCTGACATTCAATTTGCTTGAAACCAAAATGCGAAACTAAAAATGGAGCATTTATATATCTGATTTTAGTTTAGTTTAAACCATGTTTATTTGAGAAGCTTTGTCAAATACAATTATAAACATATGATTTGGGAGATTCAGTAGAAAGCATAATCTATGCTATTTTATAAATAAGTATAGAACGCTCGAGTTAATATGGATTACATCCTTTTGTAGGATCAATTAGATCAAATGAAAAGCTATGCTGGTAATCAATCGCATGTGTTCAACAGTATACTAAAAATCGAATATCAATGGACCATTTGATAAAATATGATCAGGAAGAATGAGATATGGTTAAAAAAAGATGAATAAAATAAAATTGTTTCATCTTTTGTTTTAGGAACAAACAAATTAGTACAGTACACTATAGAGTATGGACCGTATGTGTGTTATGAGGCCCGGTGATTTTTTTTTATCAGTAGTTGTTATTTTATTTCATGTTTGAAAAATAAGAAAATACATGCAGAATGCAAGCTAAATAATGACAAACGTATAAATATAAATGCAGTCATATTCGTGTGCACCAAATTTATTAGTGTGCATGCTGGGAACTGTAATCCATATATAAGTCAATGCAATTTCAATTACATAATCCATATATAAGTCAATGCAATATCAGTTACATAATCCATATATAAGTAGATGCAATTTCAATTACATAATCCATATATAAGTCGAATCAGAGCATAAGATGAAAACTTGATTTTCAAGCAAATGAGTATTGACTTATAGGCCAGAAAATAGGGTAGTTTCTAAATACAAGTAATCCATTCATGCAAGTGGAAGCTGTTCTGACAGTTGACATACTTATCCCTTTGTAGCCTGTTTAATTTAGTTTTACATGAATTCAGTACCTTTTTTATTCCTAGGTGTGATTGCAAGACACCCAGACATCTTACCCTATTTACAACAGGCCCTGACTGCTAAAGCTGTAGATGCCTACTTTGCTCATCTCTTTGAGAACCGGCAAGGACCCATAGAGTCCAAGATTCAAAGGTAGGTTTCATGATCAAGATTTCATGTCATGTCCCCTGGAAATGGAGACATGTGGAGGATACTAACTTGAAGAGTTAGATAATTAGCTTCAAACTGGCCTTCAAGGTTACCCATACTGATACCTTTCCCCCCTCCCCCCAAGGTCCTGTAAACTAAATAAATTATTATAGTAGCGAATCTAAATTAAGCAAATGCCAGCTTTATCACTTTACAAAGGTGACAGCATAAGATGGCTGGGCTATATTGTTTTCTTGAGCATGTGTTTTCCAGTAAGAACAGGGTTGCTAGATTCACTGTGTCAAACTTGTTACCACGATTCAAGTTCTTCAGGGTTTTCATTAATCTTTTCTGTGTTTTATTTATAGCACTATAAAATGGTCCATTACTGTACTGTCTTTGGTTAATTGTTTTTGCTATGAAGTGGTGTTATTACAAAAGATTAATTTATTTTGTGTATTTGATCACTTGAAGTAAGAAATTTGGGCTTGTAATAGGAGCTTTATTACATTATAAATGACCAAAAGAGTAATCTTAATTGTTTTGTATGGTGCAAAATGGGGCTTTGGGTGAAGGAGTGGTATAAAGTGCTGATTTTTACAGATCACTCAAACAAAACACCTCTGTCTGCACGAGTTCAAGTCCCACCTTGACTAATGTTGGTATTTGAGAAAGATTGCCAAAGGCTTCCTATGGTTCAACGTTTCTTCCTATTCCCTTCTGGATTCTTCGTACACGAATTAGGCCAGGAGGTGGCAGATTTGAACACCAAGTCATACCAAAGACTTATAAAAATGGTATTAACAGCTACCTTGCTAGGTGCTCAGCATTAAGAGGTTAGTGTTAGGAATGGTCAATGTGTTGTGACTGAAAAATTGTTATAACTATGTTGCAAATCCAAAACAAACACACACACACACACACACACACACACACACACACACACGCACACACAACCACACCAAATATGCTTGCTGCTATGTAGCCTAATTGAAGCCTGTTTACATTATAAAATGATTATTCAAATAATCCAAGAAAAGGTTGTATCCAATTATAAAATGAGTATTCAAATAATCCAGAAGAAGATTGTATCCAATTATAAAATGATTATTCAAATAATCCAGAAGAAGATTGTATCCAATTATAAAATGATTATTCAAATAATCCAGAAGAAGATTGTATCCAATTTTAAAATGACTATTGAAATAATTCAGAAGAAGATTGTATCCAATTATAAAATGACTTCAAATAATCCATAAAATATTGTATCCAATTATAAAATGTAAATGACATTTTTGAATGCATTTGCAATGTGCATGACAACAATAACCACTCGCATATCACACTTACGCCAAGAAAAAGAGCTATTAACATATTATTATAACAAGAAGAACCTTTGAATGATTAATGTTACTTTTAAACAAAGATATTAAATGCTTTAAAGTATGTAGCTTTCCTACTTCTTACATTACATATACTTCTAATAACAAATTTAGTCCCAATCTGGAAAAGCCACCCGTCTTAGCAGGCCACTTTCCCAGTGCAGAAGCGGTGGCCGTATAAAAGAGGTACTACTGTGATCCAAAAGAAGATTGTATCCAATTAAAAAATGATTATTCAAATAATCCAGAAGAAGGTTGTGTCCAATTATAAAATGGTTATTCAAATAATCCAGAAGAAGATTGTATCCAATTATAAAATGGTTATTCAAATAATCCAGAAGAAGATTGTATCCAATTATAAAATGACTATTCAAATAATCCAGAAGAAGATTGTATCCAATTATAAAATGACTATTTAAAAAATCCAGAAGAAGATTGTATCCAATTATAAAATGACTATTCAAATAATCCAGAAGAAGATTGTATCCAATTATAAAATGACTATTTAAATAATCCAGAAGAAGATTGTATCCAATTATAAAATGACTATTCAAATAATCCAAAATTAAGATTGTTTACCTTATAAAATGACTATTAAAGTAATTCAAAAGAAGATTGTTTACATTACAAAATGGCTATTCAATAATACCAAAGAAGATTGAATCCATTATAAAAATAACGATTCAAATAATCCAAACGATTGATTACATTATAAAATGGCTATTGAAATAATCCAAAAGATTGGTTACATTATAAAATGACTATTCAAAAAATCCAAAAGATTGGTTACATTACAAAATAACTATTCAAATAATGCAAACGATGTTTGTTTACATTTTAAAATGACTATTCCAATAATCCAAAAGAAGATTGGATCCTTTATAAAATGACTATTCTAATAATCCAAAAAGATTGGTTACATTATAAAAGGACTATTCAAATAATCCAAAAGATTGTTTTCATCACTAAATGACTATTCAAATAATTCAAAAGATGTTTGTTTATATTATAAAATGACTATCCAAATAATCAGAAATGTGTTTCTGGTTTTTGTAACTTTTAATAGCAGATTGCTTAAGTTATCAAGTGACTATCCAAATAATCAAAAACATGTTTGTTCACAATATAAAGTGGCTGTTAAAATAATTATATTTTTTGTATCCGGTTTTTGTAACTGTTAATAAAAGCTTGCTTACATTTTGAAATGACTATCCAATTAATCACAAATGTCATATCCTGTCATGATCTCCAAATAGCAACATTTCTACCTTAAAAAATGATCATCAGTATAATCAAAAGTGTAGACCTTTGTGTTAGCTAGAATTGTCAAGAATTTCATCTCAGTTTTAAAATGGTTTTCGATTTTAAATTTGTGTAAGTTTTATTCTTATTATTTTTATTATTATTAATATATTCAGTTTTGTTGGACCGAACAAGGAACTTCCAGTAAATAGCACAATCAGCACTATATGAGAACTTTTTATACGAAGAAAAAATGTATAGCTTACTAATTAGGACGACAACATTTTTTCATACATTTTGGTTGATTTGCAGATGAAGAAATGTATCAAGGCTATTCCAGTAAAATATACATGGTACCCAGGGAAGGCACTTTTAATATGGAGTATTCATGGAAACAATATGGAACTTTGTATCATTTTCATATAAATTCTGATAAACCAGAGTTCAGTACCATATATTCTTTTGAAAGTGCTTTCCTTGGGTACTATGTTAGTTTCAATGGAATAGCCTGTACTAAATTCAGCAATACCTTGTACAGAAATGACATAATGGCATATACACTCCTGTCTTTATTTTGTTGAATGAAGTCTTCAGGGAAGGAAACATGGACTGATTTATTGTTTGTCATGACTTGTTTCTACAGGTTTGATGTTCCAGGAATCCATGCAATGAACTTTGTTCTGTACAATTCTCTGGGTGGAGGAGGGATTGCCTCACTACGAAGTGACCCTCAGGTAAATAAGAAGTAGAGTTTTTATTGTGTATAAACTTTATAAAACAAAAACTCTAATTATTACAAAGAAACTATGTTCCTGCTAAATAACACATTGTGCAGCTCAGTTTTGCATCACAATGTGGCATGAAATTTCTGAGTGTGAAGTTGTGCCACCAAAACTAATTTTGAATTAATGTCTCATAATTTATGATTCAAACATTAATATAGGATTACTAAGGCAATAGAGAGGGGGCAGGGTTTATACAGACCATGAAGTTTGTGATATTTCTGGTAGCCATTTCATGCGTGAAAGTTCATGAAAAATTACCTTTTTTAAATGCTTGTGAATTTTTGTGAATTTGGTGAAAATTATTTTTTGTATCCCTGTGAATAGTCCGATCACCTTGGTAGCCTCAATAAGATAGGAACAGACTGACAAAAATATAGGCTAATTTAAGTACATGTACATGTACATGAAGCATGTAAGTAACAACTATCCAATCATGTGCTACTGCCGACATTGAATATCGTAATGTTTTTCGTATCAGGATGTGATCAATGCAATATTTTATTTTTTTATTTTACTACAAAAAGTTAACCAAAATGTAATTTGTCAATATGCAAATGTATTTCACACTGATTCTGTCTTCATGTACTAAAAAGTTCCATTGTTTTCTCAGAATGTAAATGCTATTCAATGACGACTGGTCACCCTTTGCTGATGAATTTTAACTTTTATCTTTTTTCAGCCCCCCCCCCCCACACTTATTTTGACATCCACCTATGTCGACAATATTTTCTCGGTCCCTAGGATGTCAACATAAATTAACAATACACATGACAAAAGTCAAATCGAGTGGAAGGTTGGGGTCATGCTTGCACTCTTTGTGTTAATATATAGTACTTGATAAGGTGATTTCATGTTGTCTAATCATACTTTATTGATAAAACGTCAGACTCCTGTGGCACGACATATTGTTAACTGACATGAACATTGAGAAACAAATCGTGTTTGATCGTACTCAAAGGTTTGAATATGTTATCCAACTGAAAACTGGATCCTACAAAATGCAAACAAGAAGGAAATAATCAACCAGTTGCTTGAAGACATCCGCTATTCATGCATGGCATGGTGTTATGTTTAGTGTAAAAAAACCAAGACTGAATTATATCCAGATCAACTATTTGATAGTATCTCGCTAAAATAAAAATCATGATTTGAAAATATATTCACTTGAGTGAGTGACAAAATTTTTGATATCATGGGTTACAAATGTACTATTAAAGCAAGTTATTACAGGTGCCAAGCAAACAGAAGTCCAGGTGGTGATTAACACAACTTGCAGTGAGTAGTAAACTCATTGTTTGAGCTTACCAATAGGACATCAAAGACAAATACTATTTTTATTACAAAGCAAGCTGAGCTCAATAACCAATTTTGGATACTTTTAAGATTCTTTTTTCAAAGGGTATCAATACAAAGATTAATTTATTACAAAGAAAGCCAACCTCAAAAGCTGAAGTTTTAAACAGAAATTGAACAGTGGAACATGCATGGACATCGATGACACAGTGTTGCCCAAAAGATTTGGAGAATATAAAATCATTTTATGAATTTATGAAGGCCAGAAGAGAAGATGATTTTGCCAATGCTATGATCATAACCATGGCTGGAATTTTTGTGTACTTTGATCTCATTGCTGGGCATACTGACGATAAGATCGGGGTAAAAAGTGTGACAATTCGCACACAACTGTGCAGAGTTTTAAAAAGCTTACTTTTGTCACTGTAGTTTCTACTTGCGGATATGCGTTGCCTCCAACAATGATTTGTCACGGCATGAACAGTTATGCATAGAAATAATGGATCATACTTGTACACGAGAAGGTCTGTCGAGATAATCTGCAGTGGATTAAAAAGTTTTATCTGAAGTTCAGTTTTATGTTTTTTTAAAATAAAATTTCAGTTGGAGGGCATTTTCTGTCATGTAATTTTCGAATGATTTATAAGGTGTCCCGTAACTCTTGGCTCGAAACAAAAATTATGTGTCCCAGAACATACAGTGCACAACAAGATTACTTTAAAAATTAATTTAGTGTCCAAACAAATACAATGTCCCAACATATACGATAAATATGGTCTGATAATTAATATGTTGATTTGTATTGTACAGTAGTTCTCAGTTCTGCTTGTCAGTAGGTCATGACTTTTGCGAGAATGGTCAGTGAAAGTTCATAATTTTGTTTCTCAAAGTCTGTATGAAACTGGGAAGGGGGAGGAAGCATTTTGTCTCAGTGTTCCTTTGTACATGCATTCCGTACGTCAGAGCAAATTAGATTTTGATGTATGACCATCTGTCTGTTACTCATTTTGTTGCATAACTTATCAACCATCGAGTTACCAGACTTTGGTGATGGCTTGCTTAAGGAAGAATAAATTCGGAGTTCAAGGCTCAGTAGTAAGGTCCCTATTATAAAGACTGAAATTGAAGAGAACCTTATTGAATAGAACATTATTGCATTTAAGGTCAAATATTAAGGTCACTGTGAGTGAAGAATAATTATTTTTATCCACACAATAACATTAGTTACATACCACATACCTGGACCAAACTTTTTGGATGGCTTGGACTTTGGGGTAAGGATGAAAAATATTGATTTTTTAGATCAAAGGTCAGGTCATGGTCATTATGACTGAAAGAAGGATAGTGATTTCTGGACAAGAATATCAGATACCTACATAGAGGACAATTGAACACATAGTGAGTATATCAAATGCCTTTTGGTCTCATGCTATAATTGTTTTCTTATCATCCATCAGTCAAAAAGAGAAAGGTTTTCCTTGTTGAATGCAGACCAGATTGTATACACAAGTTTTACTAAGGGGCATGGAGATTAGCGATTCATGGACAAAAAGGTCCAAATTGAAGATCATGGGTTTCAACTTGTGGGGATGAAGACAACAGTTGCAAACTAGACTGTCTGTTTCAAAGTCTATTAATTACTTTTTGCACATATCCTCATAATCTACCTATTTGTCCCAAATTATTCAAAGATGCTTTATTAAGCACCTGTTTAAGGAAGCCATAGAGTGTGTTTATTTCCTGAAAAATGTTACTTGTCATATTTATTTACCTTTGTCTATTATACCTTGTACATAACCCTGTTCATCACAGCTACCCATAACACCAATTTTAAGAATAATCAATGATCGATTATCCTGGTTTTACTGCTCTTTTTATGACTGATAGCAAATGAAAATAGTTCCCATCACATGTAATAGAATTGGCAATACCAATTTCATCAAACATTAGCAGCAATCCACCTTTTTTGTATCACTGCCTTCCCAGCTGGTTCCACATCATGCAAAATTAAATGGTTACTCAGTCAAGATCCTTAATCTCCTCATTCTCCAGTTTATTTCTCCCATAAATCACTTCATGTCAACTTCCACACAGTGTTCAATATCATAGTATATTGTATAATTTTTAGAAACATCTGAGTATAATTTTTTTTTATAGATGTGTATGAATCATATAATGTAAAACTACAAATAAATTTTTAATTTCTGGATAAGGAATAGAACAATGGATGTGTAACAGAATTGTTACCGAGTGGTTGGTGGATTAAATGAACAACACAAACACAATAAGTGAAAGATGATGTAAATTTATGAAATAAATTATTAATGAAAAATAATGATGTATCAACACAATAACTCATGCGTTCAACCCACGATCACACTGCACAACCATTCAGAATTTAAAAATAAATTAAATATTAGTACAAACTAAACACAGATGCAAGGAACCTCCTGGACTACACAAATGTTTCAAATAAAATGGAACCTTTACAAAAGTTATATTATCGCACGTATAAATTGCGATAGCAAATACAAACATCAAACTATATTATCGCACGTATGGATTGCAACAAGAAGTACAAACATCTACATGTATTAAATCAAGTTACTGTTATTGAGATTCATGTAATCCCTTGGAATACTACTGTGATGCAAAGTAACTACGTGTAAATATAACAATGTATTCAATTTTAACAACAATTGAAACACACACATGCGTCTCGACTCTGTACAACCGTACAATTCACCAACTGTTGAATCGCCGCCCAACTTCTCCGAATACCTAGGGTTGACCCAATACTTTTATCGGCCGCTTGCCCTTCACGGATCCACTACAGTTATACGTACAGACAGCATACAGCACCTACTAGAACCACCGGTCCCAAACACTTAGATGCTACCCCGAACATTTACACCTCTAGACAGCTCCGACACTCGGACATTTAGACTTCTAGATTTCCGGATATTTACACATCTCGACAGATATCCTCATACATCATGACCTGTTGTTCACGCCAGATATAAACGTAGACGGGCAGACAGTCTGACAGACAGACAGTCAGACACTTCAATTTAATCACACAATCAAATGGCACAATTAAACAGCACAATCACGGCACAATCAATCACATTCAGCCCTTTTGCTGGAGCAATCAATCACATTCAGCTACAATAAAGAAACCAAACTAATAATAGTTGTTTCTAAAACAATCTAAAATTTAGATTACACTATTGCATTTAAGGTCTAATAGTGACTAGTAATTCCAAATAATCAACGGTTTAAATCTGCATCGTAATAAAGGCATCATTACATGAAATGATAAACTGAATAAAATTCACAATAAAACGAAATATAAATTTAACACTCACCCCTTTGGCTGGAGAAAGAATGACGAGCTATCTCTCCTTTGAAAAGATACTTTTGACTCGTAATCTTTTTAGAAATATTCTGCCTTATATGTCCCCAAATAGGTGAGCAGAATTCAGGCAAAATTCCCGTGCACTCCGTGATTATAACGTTCATTACTTCAAGTGATTTCTTGTCAGGTACATGCAAGCACGTCGCTACACGTCGCTTACCTTGAAAAACACTTATTCACCACAGGTAACGCATGTACGACGAAACAATAAAAATGGTGAAATTACCAAGAAGAAATAAAGTCAATTTTCGCCTAATTCTGTGATAGGATGAAGGAAAATAATATTGCATGGATGTATTTAATGCATTATTTACAAATGTGAAAGGAGCATCTGGTGCTACCCTTATCCTTTGTTCTGTAATATTATGGTTACGTTTTATGTTTTTTAAAAGTTTCTATGCATATTTTTAGGCAAAGTTGTACCCGGTATGTGGATACATACTAGAGAGTACAACACCTACTTACCAAAATAAGATCACTGACAAGTACATCCCACCTCTATGGATTAAAGTTTAATCTTCAACGTTTTGGATAGGGGAGGGTATTGTTGACTAAATGAAACTGTTTTGGTGGTGATATCATTTGGTTTGTATAATACCATCTTTGCAGTCATCATGGCATTTGTGTTACTTTCCCACATTTCTAGTTTTTTGTCTTTTTTTTCAGGGAAAAACACTTGGCCAGATGTTGTTAGATTTTGAGATCAAGAACGTGCCCGATTTAGTTGCCCTTCCGGGAAACAGATTATAATTTTATCAAGTCCTGTATTTTAGGGTGTAATTCAGGGAAAGAAGAACTGCCATATAACAAGGGAACCAGTGATCAGGATGGATTCTCATGGATTGATTGCAGAACAGTGACAATGATTCAAGATAGAGTTATGAACATATTATAAAACCTTGATTCCTGTATTCAAGTCTAACCCTCTTACCGGTGCCTCCCCTATGACATTTACTATGTCATACTCTTGCTCCCCATAAAACCCTCAATAAACTGTAAAGCAACTTTTTCATCAAAAAATGATATAATCGCATTGCTGCATTAGCCTAAAAATTATAGAATCATTTCCACTGCAAGTTAGTATTAGTTATCAATAGCGGATAAGCGTAAGTTATTATATGTCATCATTTTGTGATAAAAACAACTACCAATGCACAAATTGCTTTGTTTTAATCATAGCATGTTGTGCTGCATAACTTTAAACATCAATATGTAAATACCAATATGTATTTAATCAGTATACTTTGGGAACATTATTTTTGAAAAGATTTAATGGAAATATTTCACTGTCATGTTCGTATTATATTCTTTGTAATATCAGTTAGAAGTCAAAAGTGAACCTGACAAGAGGCAGAAACGTAATAATGGCGGACATCACAATATCTAGTCAGTACTTGTTCATTAGACAGGCCATAATTGTAATTCATTTGGCACATACATTAAGGAATATATAAAATTAATAAGAAGCATAATATAAATATTCTGTGATTAAAAAAATAGCTATTTAAAAAAATTAATAGTTCTAAATATATTACACAATACGACATTGGATAATTCAGTGTGGTATATAAGGTCAATGTTGTTTTCTTATTATATCACTCATTTTGTAATTATAATAACATATCATACCCAAGAAACTCGTATCTAACAAATAGAAATGAATATTACCAGTAAATACTTGTTATTATAATTATCAATAATGTTTTTAAAAACATTATTTAAATGTGTGTTGTGGTCATATTAAGAAAATCACAGTGTGATTCAGTTGGATATAGAAGTTTATTTCATGCAAGAATGGACTTTAATGATTCATTTCATCATTTTGTTGGCAACATTGAAATTAAGCATCAAAGGTTTTATGTTATACTATCTTTGGTGCTTGAAATTACTCGTATTTTATGTGTGACTCCTATTCTATATTTTTCAAGCACAATTCAGTAACCTTTACAAAAGTATATTGTATAAAGTTATTCATTCACTTGGCCTGCTTTCCATACATTGGCTTAAACAATTGTGTTGGCACACATCACAGTTGTTCCTGTACAAAGAACACGCTTTGACAAAACAGTCTATGACATTCTTTGCAGCATAGATGAACATTGCAATGACACAGCCAAATTTGGTTTCTTTATGTCTCTTTTCTCCTTACTTTGTACTGTTTTTGCAGGTTGATTTTTTCCTTTAAAGTGTATGCAGTCTGTGTATCTCAATATTGTCTGTGTCACTGGGGCTACAGATTTTTGATGCATGTCAGACTTCTTGCGCTTAAAACTTCCTATGAGCTGCTTTGCCAAATTAATTTAAAAAATCTGTCTGTATCATTTTCTTTTTTACTGACTCACAAGATGACATTCCAACATTGTTATAAACCATTCATTACGCAAATATTTATAATAAAATGAAACATATATTGCCACCATTTCGTTGATGACAGAATTTAAGATCCTTCATCATTAAAAAAGCATTATTATTTAAAACGTATTTTGTCAAAACTGAATCCAGATAGTTTTCACTTCCAGGCAAATCACTGTAATGAGGATGATATCGCCATAATGAAATCAGTGAATTCCCTTCATAAATCTAAAAATTCACTTCCGGTATCATCAGTTATATGATTTGATTGAAACTTTGCATATCGAAATGAATGGAATAAATGAAAAAAACACAAACATTCTTAATTGTGTTATTCTATTTTATATTACCCACAATTATGGCACATTTCGTGTTTTAAACCTATTAAAGCTACATTTTACATAGATTACTTGCGGTATTTATCGCATATTCTGAGAATGTGATTTTTCACATAAAGAACATGATGACATTATGAATTTAAATATAATATAAAAATCAGCATTAAATTTGAATAAATTATGATTATAAGTAGCTTACATACATTGAAAAGGCCATCGCATTGAGTTAATACAATAGGCTAAAGATGCCATTTTGGAAAAAACCTATGTATAATTGGTTATATTTAGATGTATGTTCTAATGTTAGGAAATATTTAAGTCAGATGTTAATAAAGATGATTTATTTTTATAACCAGCGTTTGGTTACCTCACTGCGAATCAACATTTAGATGGAAGATGTAACATATTCATAGTAGATACTTTATAAATGCATATAAATTCGTAGATGGGGGGGGGAGTAAAGGTAAAAGCGTAGTTAGCGTTGATGGGGCAAAGGTAAAGGCGTACCTGGGGAATAAAGGGTTAAATGCCTGAATATTTTAGTCTCTTATTTAAAAATAAACTTATTTTAATTATGTTACCAAAATGACAGTAAATATATTTATAGTGGATACTTTTTCAACAAATCTGTTTACTTTGACATTGGGATAATGTACACTGCTTCCTCATTTTAGCATATCCAGGGAAATATTAAACAAGCTATAATGTGGAGGAATAATTGATTCCATTTTCTAATAGAGAAAATAAAAAAAGATATAAAAGGTTAATTTTTAATTAAAAGCTGCCGAAATCTAAATAGATAGTTTTGTCAAATGAAAAAGCTATTTTGTGGTTGAAATTATGGAATGAGAATGAAATTTGCAGATTGTATTTATATGGTGTATATATATTGAATGTAAGAATTTTTTTAGTAAAATATTTTTGCAATTAGGAATACGACATGAAATAGATCAATGAAAATATTATGAACAGCCTTCTGTTGGCAATACCATAAGAAATAAATGTCAATTAATAAAGTCTTGTCAGATCAAATTACTGTTTGAATTTTTATTTCGTTTCAATACAATTATCAGAAAGTGGTATACAATCTTCTTTTCATAGAAGAAAAGAGTAAACTGTTTATGAATACAATTACTTCTTCGAGAACTAGAATGATTGCTTTGTTAACAGCTAACTGGTTTTATTTTGATCCTGTTAAAAGTGCGTGTGTGTCTGTGTGATTTGGATCAAATATAACTTTAACATTTTCCAGTCGTATTGCTATGATGTCTGCAGTGGTTCAGTATCTTAGTGTTGTATAGCACTGGTGCATCATGCCGCAGACATTTCACATTGTGTCCCACCCAGTCACATTATCCTAACACCAGGCTGACCAGTTCTAACACCACTAACCTCTTAATGCTGAGTGCTATTTTTATGAGTCTTGGGTATTACTCCACAGGGCTTCAATCCTGCAAACTTCCGCATCTGAGACATACACTCGAACCACTGGGCCACCAGAGTGGGGTAATGGTCCGTTTATGTCTTAGCTGATTAGAATATTGCAAAATATGTGTGCAGGGACCATGATAATTTCATGCCAAAATTGAGCTTTTGCCTTTTACTTGTATGTGGGTTCTTCTTGCAGATTTGCAGTTTACATTCAAAAGTATATTGCATGTTCTCGTAAAATATAAAAAGCTTTTTATGTTCTTATTAATTTTTTTGGTTGATTTTTTCTATCAAGATAATAGTTTTTCATAACCATATAACTGCCATTGCCCCTTTTTATTATTACAAATGATGCAGTGTTGTACTGCTCATTGCCTTGTGCCTTCACTGAAGATGTGCATAATATCATTTAAAATTGCTAACTTAAGAAATTTATAATGCAATCATATTGATGGTTTTGGTTCGTGCAGTTTTTAAGTATCATATAATTTGAGACTTTAGTCCGTTAATATTTGCTACAAAATATGCACATGTTCAAACCTTGTAAAGGGGCTCAGAGTGGTTTAAAGCGCTCTCCGTTATGGATCGCTGCCATCTCATCTCTGTCTGCGTGGGTTTGAGTCTCAGATTTGGCCAATGTGGGTATGAGAAAAAGATTGCCAGCAGATTCTCGTGGGTGTGGTTCTTTCCCGAGGTCCCCAAGTTCTTCCTCCACCATTAATACTGGCCACCATACATACTATCATGTGCTGAAAAATGGCATTAAACACTACAGCAGCAAACCTTGTAACTACAACTTTACTGAGATACGATATGTTAATATTTGTTCACAATGGATTCAAATGTTCACACCTTACAAAAGGAAGGAACTCCAACTTTACTGAGATTTATTTCCCATCAACTTGATTTTTGTTAGTCTCGTAAGTTTATTGACTTAACTGCATCTTGAGATCCACCATCCATAAACATTAAAGTCTGTTAGTATTTGTGTAGGACAATAGAGATATTAATTTTCATTCTTCAATAAAAGTTGTTAGAAGCCCACTACAGCTGTGAACAAAAACAAAAATGAAGTCACTGGTACCTATGCTGCAGTCCACATTTATGGATCCTGTGTTGTGCTAGCAAATTATCATGTTGAAGGTTTTCGTAGGTAAATATATTTGCATTTAAACTTAAATCAGTCCTTGATCAATCTAGATCAATCTAGAAATTCTTATCTGAATGTTCAAGTTCCTAGAATGATCCACTTAAGAAATATTTTCATATAGGATGAATTTCTGTAACAAAATACTGTATCAACTTTCTGATTAAGCACCTTTAACTTTAATATTCACTTTGTTTTCCTGAGTTATTTGCTTGTAAAAATTTAGATTGCACATATTAAATGTATGAAATTTTATTTTCAAGCTGTTTAAAGGATAGTAAATGTATCCTTTTGTTCTCGTTATGAAGATGGTCTAGTCATAATTCTTTATCAAAAGCAGGAAACTTTGTGTACAAAGCAAAGTATGTGACCTATGAATGAGGAAAAGATTGCCTGGATTACCTATGATTAGTGCTCACGCTTTAACAAACATGATTCTACTGGCTGTTTGACAAAATACCATTTTTATGGTGTGACTACATTTTGTTTATTGAAATTTACATTTGAAAATTGACATTTTGTTAATTCACTTTTTAACAAAGACAATTCTGGGTGCTTTGCAAAAATTATCTTGAACCAGGCAACTGGGTACCAAAACGTTTCCAGAAGATATTTTCATCATTGCAATGGCATATGGCTGAGTAATCAAGTAAGAAAGGAATCACTTAGGCTCTTGAGTCTTTGATTAGAAAATGCTGCCCTTTGGCAAAAACGAGATAAAAAAAATAAAATTCCTATTTGGAAAATGATTTACAGAAAAATACAATCTTCTTTTACCCTCTTTTAGTTTTGTTTAATCGCTGTTGAATTGTGTAAGGTTTCAAGTTTAAGTGCAAGTCTTAATAATTGAGCTGTTCCTTTCTCATGCTTCAACTTCTGCAATGCAACATAGCTTACAAATTAAGTGGCACCTATCAACAATGTCAACAGCATGAACAGACTCTGTATAAAGCCAGATGTCTTGCAAGGATTTTAAAACTATTAGTTCATGACTCCTTTTTTTATGAAAAACAGGAGTTCCACCAAGAAAAGTTGCAGTCCCTACCAGAAGCAAATTGGGCATACCTGAAATTGCTATATTTCCAGATGAGTAGAAACAGTGGTTGCCATAAAGTTTTATTTTTAACTTCTTTACAGCACTGACATGTAGTTTTGTTTGTCTATTAGAGTGAATTATGCCAGGCCAAGGAAAGGTCGTATTCCAAGCACAAAGTTAGGCATCGCACAAGTGTTCCACGTAAAATATCAGTTGTAGCAACTTCATTACAATTTGCCATTTAACCCCAAAATTCTTTTCCAAATTTGCAAACAACATTTTGTCTAGCTCTCATGTCTTGATTTTGAGGTCACATGCACTACTTAATTGGCTACACATGGAAGCTAACACAATAATGAAAACTAAAAGTTGTTGATTTGATGTACTTTTATACACAAGTACATCAATGGGTCATTCAGCCTCTAAAATCAGTCATTGTAAATATCAGTACATTTTATCACCACTCTGTAGCTAGTCAAGTCTTTCGAACTTGCCGCCAAGCTTTAGGGTCATGTTTTTCAGATGTCTTCTTACACTGACAACATGTACATCTGTAAGTATTTCAGCCACTGAAGTTGTAAATACATGTATCAGTACATCTAAAATGATCAACTAATCAACACATTTTCCCACTCAACAGGTGGTTGACGCAGCACTAGAAAGCCCTTGAATTTGCCGTCAAGCAATTTGGTGCTGTATGGAGGACTCCTGTATAAATGATTTTCTGCATCACAGATATAAAAAGGCGTCCAAATAAACGTGATTAAACATTTCCAAGACCCCTGAATGCAATACATACTTCAGGCGCATAATAACCTAATTGCATTTTTCTCTCCGTAAGAACACTTATAAAGCAGCTGGAAAAGGGCTGACATATGGACCTGGAGGAAAACATAATAAACATCGCTCTGTGTGAAATATTTCGAGATCTGATTAAATGCACAAGTCAATTAAATATGACTGTTTATTTTTCTCATATCTACAGTACAGCAGTTGTTGTGGGACAAATAATATTAAAAAATGGGACATATTTTGGCATCTTAAGATTGAAGTCTGGGATTGTTAAATTTTAGTCTGAGTATGTGATTTAATTTTATAAATTACCAGACCTGAGTCTGTTTAGGAAAAGAAAAACTTTCTGTGAGTACTGAACAAGCCAATAAATGTTGCAGTTTCTTATAGTTATTGTAAGTCCTACAAAAACATCAGGTACGTGGATGTAGCAGACCAAAACTAACAAGACTTTCTAAGGATGTTTTCTTAAATTATTAGATGCAGGGCCCAGCAGCATGGAACGAATTACTCATTAAAATTAGATACAAAGAGATGTGATCCCTTTCAAGAGTGCTCTTAAAACTCACCTTTACTGACTGAAAGAACAAATTTAAAGACTAAATAATGTGTTCTACCTTACATATTTTCAGTATTTTATAAAAATGTTTTCTGATTACATGGTGTGGTTTGTTTTGTAGTCATATCATTATAGATGTAAAGCGCTTAGAGCTTCTAAAGATTATGCGCTATACAAAGTCCTCATTATTTAAGAGATATTTTGGAAACAGAATCATAACATAATAAAGGTAAGAAAACATACCATAAAATTTTAAAAAAAATATAAGGTATGCATACTGTTAATGCTTTGCATTTAAATACACATCAGCTCAATGACGAATGTGCAGATTAGGAATGGGATAGTTTAAAATCATTTTGACTTCATCCAAAATCGAAATTGTAATCTTCAAAAGTTAAAATTTCTGTACTTAAAACTTTGGCCTTGTGAGTGGAGTGGGTAAATGGGTTTTATTTTTCTCTTTAATTCTTTGATTAGTGATTGTAGAAAGCTAGTAGGTAATATGGTTTCAGCTTGGAAACGCATGGGTAAAATGCTATACAAACAAGCACAAACACAGACACACATACATACATACATACATACACACACACACACACACACACACACACACACACACACACACACACACACACACACACACACACACACACACACACACACATACATACATACATACATACATACATACATACATACATACATACATACATACATACATACATACATACATACATACATATATACATACATACATACATACATTTTAGAAGCAGATACACAAGTCATCAAATGATGATTCCCGTAATGAATAAAGTAATAAAATCATCGACTATCTCATGACCGTTTGTTTCCTACTTAAGATGTAACATTGAATGTAAAGTCAGATTTATTTTATACTGTTGAACAAAGCATTTGGAAGCAAAATCAAACAGTTTCTCTATTTAGTTCATTTGGACATTTTTCCTCTTCTTTTTTAGTACTTGAATAAAGGGAAAACCACCACACAAAAAAGGTTGGAAAATGGAAACAAGTGTCCTGAAGATTAGCATTATGTAATTCAAATCGTGAATACAAAAGAAAACAAAGAAAATATGGAAGACGAATTCAGTAATTCCAAGATTATCAAATTTGTCTAGAATTAGTTGTTCGTGTATTATTTTTTTCTCAACATAAGAGCAAATTTATAATATGTTTTATCAAAAGATGAAACAAGAATTGTGTTATTATAACATTAAATATTATGATCAATAAATAATAGTTGGAGGGAAAAAGTGCGACCTTTTATCTTTGTTGCGGGAGGAAGAAACGTTTAAATGCCATCTGTGACCATTCCATATTTCATCTCTTTACGAACTGCCTCATCTGCAAATATAAGAAACTCATTATAATCTCTCAAACGTGATCGTGCTGCAATCTGGTAATTCATGGATACATTCAGAAAAGCATCATGTGATCGTAATATATATTGTGAATCTGGTTTCAGTTTCTCTATGGAGAGAAACGAAAGGCATATATCAGTTTTTTTTGTTAAAAAGTAGAATTTGGAAGAACTGTCACAAATTACTTATATCAATCTGTTGTAGAGGGGTTTTAGATCAGGAAAGTAAATAAACTAAGTTAAACCTGTAACAAAACAATTTGAATTGAAAACAAGACATGTTCCACTTATTAAATAAACTCATTTAAACCTGAAACAAAACAATTTGAATTGAAAAAAAGACACTTTCCACTTATTAAATAAACTCCGTTAAACCTGTAACAAAACAATTTGAATTGAAAACAAGACATGTTCCACTTACTAATCTCAGCAATGCTGGCTTCTCTAGCCATCATCTCTTCTGCGATCACGTCACTTTTAAGCTGGATCAATGCCTTTATTTTCTTTATCTAGTACTCCACAAACTCTTCAACCACTTCTGCAACACACAAAAACAATGACAATGACAAATAATTCTTTTAAATAATTTTGACAATTCAAAATATGGTCAATGCTTCATCAATTGCATATTGTAATTGCATAAGAAATTCAATAACATATGAAAATGTATCGTAAAAGTTTGTTTAAATTCAACCTTAAAAGAAGCAAGTAGATAAATTAGATTAAAAACTCGTTTCAATCATAATAATACACATTTCGATTACTACAGCTGAACATATGAATTATTTAACCACTCACGATTGAGGGCCTCAGGGGTCCTTTTCTCGTCTCTATCTGGGCCCTCATCAGTGGTTGAAGAGGATGAAGTCACTGTGGGGTGACTAATTGGTTCTTGTAATTTCTCAGGTACAGCTGTTCCAAAAAAATATAATTCATTATGATGTGACCATATGTTATGCCCATACCAGCTTAAAACAATTATTGATCTACCTAAAGATGTATAGTTCAATCTACATTCAATCCAAACTTGATAATACACATCACCAATCCATCACTCGAATAGCTGACCACAATCACATAATTATGAAGTCCACATTTACAACATTTTCTTGTCATCATCTGAAAACAACCGAAACACGCTATCCAAAAGAACTCAAAAGTAAGATTCAAAATCAGATGGCGAAAGGATGTTTTTAGGCAGCCGGAGAAAGTTAATGGTTGGGGTCAGAAGCATACAGGCAATTAGATAAGTAACGTTAGTTACATTTGGACACCGATTATCCACATTACTAGAGGTCCCTTTTAAATGTGCTCTTAAAACTCACCTTTCTCGACTGCAGGAACAAACTTAGAGACCTAATAATGTTTTGTAACTTTTATGTTTTCAGCATGTTTTATATTTTCCAGTTTCATGTTTTTTGTTTCTTTTTGTTTTTCGTGTGTTTAGTGTGGTCGTATCATTATAGGTGTTATAAAGCGCGTAAAACTTCTAAAGATTAGGCTCTATACAAAGTCCTCATTATTATTATCATTATTATTAGTAGTAGTAGTATCCGATTCCATGAATTAATGTCATATCCCACATTACCTTTACTAATCAAATATTCATACAAAATCTATGTCTCCTGATGTATCTGAAAAATATAAATTTCACCTTACCGACTAAAGGAGTGTATTATACACGAATGTAAAACATGTAAACTTATTTTTATACATAGCATAAAAATTATTGAACCATCGAAATGTGTAAATAGTCACATTAGTTTTGAGGTTTAGCTTTCCAATTTTTGCACAGGATTTAAAGCTTGAAGACACGTTATTCTACTGATTCTCTCTACTGAGAATCATTGTCGTGAAAAAAGAAATGTGCCAGACGATTTGTGAAACCTTCGGTTTTTTTGATGTTCATATGTAAAGGGTGATGTTTTTTGTTTTTGTTATTCTTTTACAGAAGTGGATAGATGATTGCTAGTTATGTTTGATCGTGTCTAAACTTTAAATGTAAATTATATGAAAGCATGCTAATAACTATGAATGCACACGCGAGCACACACACACACACACACACACACACACACACACACACACACACTGATTAGTTTTTATTCTACATTGAGAAACAATCAACGATGATATACGTAAACATTTGTATGTTTAGTTTAAAGACAGGAACATTTTCTGTATGCTTGATGCTGTTTCCAGTATGTTTCCTAAGTACATGAAAGCAATGATTTTCATACAGCTACACTTGCATGGGCATGTGAACATTTATTAGATATTGAGACCTGTACACCAGCTCTGCCATGTTTTATCACAAGGAGGCTAAACAGATCAAGTTTTCATACCAAAATAAACCTTCCACGGGAACAGTTTATCTTGCAGGGTTTTCCCGGTAATTTAAAAATAGCTGTAAAATCCAGTGTTTTAAGACTCTACGGCTGTGTGGTTTTACTGTTAGGGTGAATGTCAAAAAAAAAAAGGTTGCGATGAATTAACCGTATATGGTATCTAATCCTATTCGATATCTTGCCCTAGGATCTGATAAATTTATTGTTACAAATCCATGTGGTTTTGATTGAGCAACGCTGAAGAAATTTCTGAAATTGTTATAGTCAAAGTCACCGCAACACCACGTTTGCAAAATATTTCGAAGTGTATGCGTGTAAACTCGCAAGAATATTACAATTGTCTCGGATCACTTAAGGAATTTGAGTGTATCGTTGAGTGACATATATCACGTCCGTGTTGGCTGACACTGACCAATCGGCTACATCGTTGAGGTCATTCTTGCTCACCCTCTTTTCTGCTCGCGCCCTATTTTTAACGTTGTTTCATCAAAATAATACCTGTAGAGGATCATATACGTGACAAATGAATTCAAAGGATAAAAAAAGATGATCTTGGAAACCATTCTATGAAAAAAATTTTCACCGCGGAAATTCAAAATAATTTTCATCTTAAGAAATTCTTCAATGGTGTGGACGGGTTTATTCTTCCGTGTATGATATTCTAACATCGCTCGGTATCTTGTTTCGCCACAACCCAAACAAGTTTGATATTTTCCTCGTACACATTTACCACATCCGATACAAGGACGAGGTCCTTTTTTACTCCCTTGTTTGGCCATAACAGTGTGAGGACCGCAGAATTCTCCGTAAGAATTCTTTCAACAATGCGTTTTAGATCCCTGGGGCAACCAAGAACACTTATTTACAGCGAGCGCAGGGTTAGGCATTATTATATAATATGATATATTTTTTAATATTTAATATGTTTGAGGATTAAATATTATTCAATTAAATAATAATTTTATTATATATGATGGACCATATTGAGTCGACGTTGGATCAAATTGCACCCTCGATAATCTCAGATGTATTTGACGAAACTCCCGATGATAACGCGGCTGATCTTGCCATGCAAGGGCTAATTCATCTACGTGAATATTATCGCAGATATAACGCTCCAATATATTTCAACGATAAAATATCCGCAATTGATATTCTCACGGTAAATAAATACCTCGATGAGAAATTTCTCGGTGCCGAAATAATTATACAACACCGGGACAAATTTTATGTTTTTCTCAACGATGAGGATGTAATCGATTTCACGGGTAAATATGCGGTTAATGAGATCATCCCACGATGCAGACTTCGATATCCAGTATTCGACATTGACTCGAAGAAGATGTCAATGGATGAAATAAGCTCATATTTTTCATCTGATATTTATATATCTGAAACAACGAGTGGTTATCATGTTCTTATAAAATAAATCTTCTCCTGTAGATTTTGAAACACATAAAAACATGATCAGAAAAGCCGCTGAGGATAATCCATCGTGGAGTATCGACCTACAAGCTGGATTACATAGTATCAAGTTTAATAATACACGATCAGCAAAATTACATTCACGCGATAAAACATTAATTTATCCGGAAAAATCAAGATGTTCCGAGATCGATTTATTATGTTGTCCTTGTTGTATTAAACCCAATTATATCAAGATCGTCGATGAATACAACAACAGCGATGATATTATCTCAGGTGATATTTCCATGGATGATATTTCTTAAATTTCTGTTGTGGTTACATGAGAACCCGATCAAATAACAAGAATATCGGGTGGTATCGGAAATATGATTTCGTTGTCGAGGAAACCTGGAAGTTATTGATGTATTTGTCAACGACGAATGGATACAATGAAGTATACGATTATGTCGAGCAAACTTGCGTGGACTGTTATGTTGTAGAGTTATCGGACTCTTATCTTCTAGGATGTTTTCGCGCTTTTGGTAAAAAAATATAACAATTCAACGTGAAACAACAACTGATCCCGAATATGATTATTTTGTGAAATCGTCAACGTATCTGCGATATGATTATCTGGGAGAGTTTCCCGATAGAACTACAACGTACAAGTATGTTGAGTCACCCAAACACGAATCGGGTAATGGCTGTAAAATTATAAAATATGACGACTACATCGATGGGTCATTCTGCGGGATGGGTAAGTCAGATTCTGCTTGGATATCAATATCGGAGAATCATTCTGTGTTATATATCTCCTACAGAAAAACATTCACCGATGAAACCATCACAGACTATAAACTCGAATTATACAATGAGATCTCTGGTGATATTATCTTTAGGCCAGGGTATCAACGACGAGTAATCGTGCAGGTGGAATCATTGAATCGTGTACGAGGTATTCAGATACATACAATTATCATCTATGAATGTCATGGGATTCAAGGACAGATATTTTAGTAGTAGGAAATACTGGGAGAAATTTGCTGGGTTTGTAATTGGAGCAAATAGAGTTATTGTACTTGACGCTGACGCTAGCAACGATGACCTAAAATTGTTCAGGGATATCCTAGGAAGATCTGATATGAAACTAGTCATTAACGAATATCAACCGGATCACGATAAGAAATTCACTGTAGAACTCTCTCAACGAGATATCTTCGGAAAATTAATGAAACATCTCAGAGACGGAAATCATGCTGTAGTCTTCACACATAATAAACGACGAGGTGATTATTCAGTGGAAACTTTAGCCAGAGAACTCCAACATAGAAATTATCAAGTGAAATATTATCACGTGGACACTGACCCGGCAATAAAAAGAAAGATTTTTCAGATGTCCAGAACGCGTTTAACGATGTTGACGTTCTCATATACAATTTGACCGCGGAAGCTGGTATTTCCATTGCGGATGCTCGTTTCAAGTATCTCGCCGTGTTCTCGGAACAATTAGGATCAGCTGAGGCCACAAAACAGGCATTAAATCGCTTTAGAAATATTCTGAAATTCACTATTCGGCGAGTTACCGTGGCTACAATAATAAACTACCGCTGACCAGAGAAGATATTATCACTGCGATGACCTCCAACGAGAGGGATTTATCATCGTCGGAGATGTTATTCAGGACACCAAACATGGGAGAATTGAGGTCTGACTACGGATACGCTTTCATAAACAATATCATCGATGAGAATAATTCCAGGTGTTATTTCACGTCACGATTGATCGCTACAATAAAGAATTCCGGATACGAGATCATACAAACACCCCCGGACGAGTATGAAATATGGTGCGTAAAAAGTAAAAATATATACAAAATATAATCTGAGATCATCAATGATAATCCTATCGTGGACGATTTCTTGAAGAGCTCCATCGGAGAAAGAATAGCGCAATCAAGTGAAACTCCAGAGATAAAATCTCCAGAGATAAATTCTCCGCGATATATCAAATATGATCCCGAATCGCGATTGGATCCGTACAAGAAAAAAATTAAATTATCTCAATAATGTGTTTCAGACCGATGTTAGTAAACTTTCCTCTCGATGATATTGAACAGTTCAATAAAAAAACAGCGGTTACAACGAGCTCAACGAGTCATGGTAGAGAAATTCAACTCGGGTAGATCTGTCATGACACAATACTCCGAATCAGATAAAATAACCCCGGTACAACAGCTGAAAATAATTCGCGATGTCCTCGATGTGCTATCGCTGCCTGATATTGTTCCGGTGGATCTGAGTAAAATAATAACACCAGTGAACAGAGAAAATCTGTTGAAGATAATCTCCGCGATGTTACAACAACATGATCAATTTCAACGATACGAATTATTCGTTGATAACCTCAATGTGATATTTCCAGAATTTCGAGTAAAAAAGGAGAATTAACCCCAAAAAATATCATCGAGAAGGTGAAATTGACCAATAAAGGGTTTGACGCAGAATTACAATCAGATGGTATCAAAAACGCTGGAAGATGTAATCTTACATTATATTATCCTGTGTGGCCTAGATCTGAGTTTCTAGATGACCAATCATGGAAAAACACTACAACACCCGATAATGGTTTCTACGGAGGAAATGATATTACAGCGGTAGATGATCATACTACAATCTTGAAATTTCATGTTTGGAGCGTTAATGGTTGGTTCACTCGTTACGATAGCTCGGATTAACGAAATGAATCCTGTATGTTGTTTGAAGGAAGTTCGCAATTCCTTAATAATTATCATTATTTTGAACTTCCCTCATTTTTTCATAACAAAAAATAATTACCACCGTGGTAGATGATCATACTGCAATGTTAAAAACTCATATTTTGACTATCATTGGATGGTTCACTCGATACGATAGCCCGGATTAACGATACAATAGCTCTATGTTCTTTGAGGGAAGTTCGCAATTCCTTAATAATTATCATTTTTCGATCTTCCCTCATTTTTTAAAGACAAAAAGAAAATAATTACAACAGCAGTAGATGATATGAAATATCATGTTTGGGGTATTAATAATTGCTTCACTCGATACTACAACTGGGATTAATGATATTACATGTTGTTTGGGGAAAGTGTCATTTTCCTATATAATTATAATTTTTGACACTTTCCATATTTTTAATTTTAATCCATACTTACTATTCACTCCGAGTCATAAGATGAATCTTCTTGAATTTTACATATTTTCTACACGGTGAAATTCTTCATGGCGGTTTCAAATACCATCCTTTTAACATCGCAGAGTTTGAAATTCAGGTCGTAATTGTTGATCTCGGGATTAGACTTTATCCGGTCGATGATTTCCAGGAATTCTTTCTCATCATTAGTTGGAGGTAAATAATGCTATGAGATCTTCCCTCGGCGATGATAACAGTTTAGCGCGACAACACATCTCCTTGTAAAATTCTTCTGCGATTTTTATCACCGAGAATGGAGTCAAATTGGGCAATCTTCCTTCGTGGATTATCGGGACAATCTCACCGTGATCAACCATAAAGAAATACCGTATGATATAAGGGAGCCTGATCTGAACAACACTTTTAAATTCTGTAAAATAACATTTTTGGAACAATAACTTGGAGATGCCCAGGTGTTTCCTACCCATGGGCCCGTGATCACTATGGCCTTGGTCAGAAGTGGTAGAAAACCTAACAAGTCAGAGATTTGTACATTTAACATGTTTTTTTTTTAAAAAAAAATGACTTCTTGTTGTTTCATGAAGTACTTTGCATCTGCTGAAATGTGGTTTTATAGAAATCTGTTGTGAACATTAATCTTTAAAGAATATTTCATGTCTGTTGTGTTCCATTTACATGTACTTTTGAAGCCTTTAGTGTGATTTATATTATAAAGCACCACCATACCATTTTTGCATGAAATACTAGATACTTGAGTCCAACACAGGTTGAAATTATATGTTACTCTTCAAACCAGTAATGCATACAGTACATATTGTATTACCTATTACTCTTCAAACCAGTAACACATACAGTACATATTTTATTACCTATTACTCTTCAAACCAGTAACACATACAGTACATATTTTATTACCTATTACTCTTCAAACCAGTAACACATACAGTACATATTTTATTACCTATTACTCTTCAAACTAGTAACACATACAGTACATTTTTTATTACCTATTACTCTTCAAACCAGTAACTCATACAGTACATTTTTTATTACCTATTACTCTTCAAACCAGTAACACATACAGTTAATATTTTATTACCTGTTACTCTTCAAACTAGTAACACATACAGTACATATTTTATATACCTATTTGTCTTCAAACCAGTAATGCATACAGTACATATTTTATTACCTGTATTACACTGATTTGAAGTCTAAATAACTATTACTGTCTTAAAATTTGGTTATGATAAAATATGTTTGTTAAAATGTTGATATCTTGGTAATGTCAATGCCACAAAGCAGACAAACAGAAAATTTACTAGCTTTGCATATTTCTACAGCTTCTGTTTATGAAGTTTATCACCTTATACAGTTTTAGTTTTATAAGCCAAGCATTAGATTTCAGTTATTAAATAAGCGATCAATGAATAGAGAGATACAAACTAAGACTCAGCTTGTTAGGCCAGGCTGGACAAGCTCATGCTTGAGGGTCAAACAGGCGAAACATTTGTGAAATTCATTCAGGTTTTGATATAATTTTTCATTATAGAATACATGTATCAGAGTATAAAGTTTGCAAGCATGAAAAGTAAATTTTAGGTGTCCGAACTTTTGTAGTATTTTCTTAATAATTCTGGCCATAATGTTCAGTAACAGTTAGTGGGAGTATAGGGAACATTTAAAATATGGATTCAGGGAAGGGACTGAGACTCAGTTGGTTCTCAAAAAGTATTCATAGGCTTTATCATTCATCCTCATTTTCTAGGACAAGTCTTCCTTTTAAGTCTTTCAAAGATTCCAGGATTTTGCCATGCTCGTTCTATCTCAGGACAAAATTCATATGTGTACATAAATCTGTAGTCATTATATAAATCTTATTTGTTGCTTTTTCTATGTGAATATGGAAATGTTTTCATGCAATATGGAAACTTTTTTTAATATTGTATATTGTTATATATTGCATTTCATCATGTTAGAGATTAATACAATGTGAGTTGCTAATTTCTTGTAATGATAAACCCACTCCACATAATGTCCTCATTTGGAAAAGTCCAAATATTGTAACACTAATATATATTATTATGTATTATAATGAATGATTTAGTCCAAATGGATGTTCTTTATAAATTATTTAGAAAACATTCTCAGAAATATGACAATACCCTAATTGGTTTACTAGTCCTCAGATTCTGAGAAAATGGTTTTTATTATTTACCTGTTGGTAAATATGACAGTTTTCATGTTATCTTCTGGTAGTTTAATCCAGGTAACACAGAATTGGTTGAATTTTAGCTACCTGTTTGACTTTGATGTATTAACCGTTTGTCCAACTATATATTTCTTCTACACTTAAAATACATTCCACCAAAATTTTTACCAAACTTTTATAATGAATTTGCAAATATCATATCAGTATGTTTTCATAACCTTATCCCTAAATGTTGCCTATTTAATAAAATGAAGTCTTGATGTGTTTTTGAGTGAAATTTGTATCATATTGTGGTTATTCGTATTATGTAGCCATGATTTTATCTTGGGTAACCTAAAAAGGCATTGTTATGGAGCTTTGACTAAAATATTTGTGGATATTTTACCATTATTCTTGTAAAAGGAGGTTCAGAGTATTTAAAGGACAGTCTTAGGTGAACATATATTGCAGTTTTATTTGTTTTTAAGTGTTTTGTAAAGTTCAGTTTATATTTATTTCCACTAAATATGTTGTGGAATGTCCCCAGTGTCAAATTTGCCAAATATTGACCTTTGACGCTTGAACCTCAAATATATTTAGATGTAATACAGTCTGATATTTACATTTGTAAGAGAAGAAAGTATCAGGAATAATGAAGAGAGCCGTCTTCTGTGGTGCCTGTTGCTATTAATCGTTATAATGAGTCTTAAGTGACCATTGTTCATTAAGTAACTAATGGTCAGCAGATTGTGTTTGATAATTGATTCAGACTGGTTTAGCCTTCTTTAATTTCATCTCAAAGAGAAAAGAATGTAACTTTATTTTGTTATATGCACTGCAAGTTCATGCATGAAAAATATAACTTTTGTCAAAGATCTTCTTTCCAGTAAAATGGTATGAGTACGAGATCCTTTTTTTTTTTTTTTCTTCTGAGAAACCAATGATTTAACAGATTCCAGGCTTTTCCACTATCATTTAAATTAAATAGCTTACCACTATTTGATTTGCCTGAAGAATACTCTGACTTATTATATATGTTGTAATGGAATAAATTTGTTTTTACGGATAGTCAGTTTAGAAAGCATGGGCAAGATTCTAAAGCAACAGGACACTATTATCTAAAGGTACTTGCATCTGAAAGTACATTAGCGTGCTGTACTTCCTTTTTGCCACAAATTTTGAAATTAATCCAGCTCCTGTGAAATTTTAATTTCATTTATGCTAAATTTGTGAGGTGGAGTTTTAAGACTCAATTTATATTATTGGTATCGTTCATTTACCATTTGAGTGCATCACTTAAACTATTCATAAAGGTATCAGGCTCTAAATGAGTTTTCACTCATTCTGTCCAGATGAGATCAGAAGCATTAGGTAAAGTAAAGACATGAACACCTTGCAGATTGATGCAAAAAATGAGAGTTCGTCAGCCTCTGTGGGTGAAGTTCCTCAAAATGGAAAGATAAACTACATGTATCTATCTATCTATCTATCTATCTATCCCTTAGTCTTGCCGACCGTTGGGGCACCACTGATGACCTGTCAACCAACTTCCTCCATTCCAATCTGTTCCCTGATAATCTCACTGTGTATATATTGTCACCAAATATTTCCAAATAACCACTAATTAACCTGACATTGGTGTGTTTTTTAATCTAAGACACCTGCCTTAAAACGACATTTGCCTTTGAGACCAATGTATGGACCTCTTGTTATGTTTTGATTGCATTTTGAGACATATACATTAGTTTTCTGACATTTTCATCAATGAGCTGGATACAGGGAGATAAAACTACGCATGGGTGGACATTTGGTAAGAGATGGCTGCAGAACACCTCTTTTGTATGCAGGCTCCATGTTGAAAAACACCAGTAAAAGTATTGTAATAGTTGTGAAGTTATATTGTTGATTTTTTAAAATAGTAATTTTATAGATTTTGCTAGGTTATCTGAAGACCTAAGGCTTATAATACTGAGAAAATTGCATCTTATCATCATTAGTATTGCATGTTTTTGTTGTAGGGTGTGTCACGGAATTGTATAAACTCTTTTATTTATTAAATACATTTACTCGGGTTTCGTTTTTATGTGCAACTTTACCTAAGGGTGATTTATACTTCTAAATATAGTGTACAATATTGCCAACTAGTGAGTTTGGTTCATCCTATGCCGCACGTGTGAAGTGATTTTGATGGGAATAACCGAATGCTTCCAGTGCACAGATGATATCTGTGTATAAATGCCTCACCATAGGTAAGGATCTTTACATTACGGAATGTCTTGTCAGCGAGTGGTCTGTTTTAAGGACTTGCACATCTTGCGCTATAGAGATATGTGAGTTGTTTATTTATTGTGTATAAGTTATTGTACTACCACATTTATCTTTGTATATTTTCTATGTAAATTCGGTATACGTGGTATAATGCAAATATTTTCTATGTTTGTTTGTGACTTAGCAAGAGATTTATATAGCAATACAAAGTTGCATTGTTAATTGGTGTTTGGTACTGTAGGATTCTTATCGGGTATGGTACAGTTCACTTCTGAACTTGTGTATTGTTTTGTAATTATTACGCCAGTAATGTAATCGGTATAACTTACCATATGAAACATCATTATGTTTTAATCATATATGCCCGTATCATGCATAGTTAGATATATTTTTCGCTGGTGACAGTGAACAGAGTGACCAGAGTGATCAAAGTCAATGTGGTATCAGCTGCAGAGCTAACCATTTAGTTGACCATAGCAGCTGTTGAGCTGAAGAGTGTTGCTGGTCAAGCTGCAGGTTATCAGGTATTGCTGGCTGAGATTGGTGGGCGCTAATTGCTTGATTGACCAAACAGGAATACTGATGGTTTGATTGGCCAGTGTGACTGGTAGCCGAGTGTATTAGTGATGGAGTATATTGCTCCATACATGTAATCGTTTAGCTGTGGGCAAATTCTTGAGGTTTGTAAAACTGAGTGCGTTTTTGGGACAGTAGAGATAATTTGTATATCTGTTCCTTTTTGTATACATAATTTCACTGTTTTGTGTATATACATTTTAAATTTTTACTCTATGAGTAAAATACTGCATTTTGTACTGTTTGAGTAAAGCACATCATTCTTTTTATGGTGAAATCACTTTGAATCATTCACCCTTTGTCCTTGTACTGTGTAATGTCATTTATTTGTATTTCCATTATTTAAGTCCATATGTTTTTTTTGTTTATTTATCCGATATTTGGATCATATATACGCATTTTAACCATAATTCATATTTCATACAAAGCATTTGTCATTAAACATGGTAATTGTATGACAATTGTGTTGGGTTTGTATGTTCAAAATCCCACCAGCTTATCTTGTTACAGGGTGTAATGCCATTTTTCAGCACAAGATATGCTATACATGGCAGCCATTATGAATGGTGGAGGAAGAAAATGGGAACACCCCAGAAAGAACCACCGACCCATGAGAAGCTACTGGCAAGCTTTCCAACATTACCACATTGGCCGAATCCGAGATTTGAGCCCACACAGACAGGTGAGATTGCAGCAATCCATGATGGTGAGTGCTTTAAATAAATAGGCCACTCGAGGTTTCTCAATATTGAGTGAACTAACAGCTTATTATTTTCTTCAAACAACAAAGCTAATTCTTTTTTCCTCAGTAACATATGGCATGTATCATTAAATTTATAATTGTATGATAATTTGTCAGTTTTTTTTCTTTCGCTCTTTGAATAAGCTTTGAAGTTTTTGAAAACCACAGTAGTTTTTACATGCTTTTATAGGAATGTTGATTTTCAGTTACAAAATTGGTCCAAAGAAACCTCTGGATTTATAATTTTATTTAAACTTACATTAAATCCATCAAAACATGTTTTAATGGTCTTGTGTAGAGCAGCTGATAAACATGGCAGTTTATGATATATACTCGCTTATAAGTCAAGTTCAACGGCAAAACACTTGGAACCTTTTATGCCGTCACACAATAATTGAGTGGGTCAGAGTTCATATTATTTGATTTACTGATTACTCCTAACAAACTAGATAGACCCAGATCTACAGGTGCATTATATGAACTCATATCTGGGTCTGTGCAGTTTGCAGTAAGCCTTTTCTTCATTTGCCCATGACTTTGTGTACCATGTAACTTCATAACTCTAATTAGGTCTTGTAATTGCAGAAACATTTTGCAGATTATTAGATATTTTGCATGCACTGTGCATGGTCTTTGCATGACATATCACTGGTCTTAAGAGACTATAATGTTTTGTTTGGGAGAAGAGAAGTCTTCCAAAACATGTAATACTATCTAGGAAATCTGTCAGTATGAAATAGCTTTGTACTGTGTCACTGGAGAATCATCTTGTACTTTCTGAATAATGAAGTTTCAGAAACATGCATTTCATATAGAAATTTCTGCTGATGAGAATCAATAATTAAAGGGACACGTGCACAAGAATATTTAACACGACTAGAGAAATTCTTAGTTGATTTACTTGACTGTAACCACGATGCTAATGAAGCTTTTAAAAACACTGTGTGTGATTCAGACTTTTAATATAGCTTGAACTTGAGGGAGGCAGCTGTTAATACCATTTTAATAGTCTATGGTATGACTTGACCAAGGTTCAAATTCACAATTACCACATCCATGGCAGATGCTCTAACCACTATACCCCCAGAGTGGTTATAATGCTCTAACCACTATACCCCCAGAGTGGTTATACAAATCTGTATTCTTTCTTCATTTTGACTGTACATTTCTGGGCTAGTCACAAAACATTTGACTTGTAATCAAACATTTGACAACTTGTCCTTGACATCTACACTATATTTTTCAGTTCTGATTAAAGCTAAATTCATAATTTTGTTTACTACATTTGTTTAATGACATGGAAATATCTCCCCCTGATAAGTACTAAGTGAGAGACCATCAATTATTTTACACCTTTTCTTTTGCTTTGGAAAATTAAGTATTTCGTGAAAATGGATTTTTCATACTTGAGATGGACATTAGTTTGGGATATGCTGAATGCATTTGTAGGCAAGATCATCAGACTTTAGTCACTTTAAGTGTTTTTGTATAACATGTGATCAGTTTTTGTGTTATTAAATTACATGTTGGTTTCATTTCAGCCACACGTTTGATTTATGGTGCCAAACGTGACTATCTGGTGTTTGATTACCTGTCTGAAATCACTATGTCCCTACTTACAGCAGCAAAGAGTAAGCAGAGTGCAATTATGAATTGATGAGCAACATCAATCAATAAGTATATCTATAGAGTCAAGGTTGAAATTTTTAACCACTGAATATTGAATTAAATTAAATTATGTCCCATCATTTGACTTGTTGATCTTTAAAATCTCACAGTAAAATAGTCACTGGTTAAAGTGACAAGTATATTTACCTGTTACATCTTATTGGTTCATTTTTCATTGTATTTTTGCCTACTGTATGCATATATAAAGATTGCTCTGGTGGCCTAGTGGTTATTGTTCATCTTGGATGCAGGAGCTCGTCGGTTGGATCCTTGGCCAAGTCATAACAAAGACTTACAAAAATTTGAACTGACAGAGTTAAGAGGTTAGTGTTAGGACTGGTTGGCCTGGTGTCAGGATAATGTGACTGGGTGGGACATCAGGTTAGATTAGATGTCTGCGGCATGATGCCCCAGTGCTACACATCACTTTAAATTGATATATTGCAGATATCGTGGCAATATGACTCAAAAATTGTGAAAGCTAAGTTAAAATTCCAAATCACACACACACTCGTGTACAAACTGAATTAAGCTGCAAACAACATAGAACCAGATCTTGCATTCTATATAATGGACTGGTTTAGCATGTATGTTTTGTGTGTTGTGCTTGTTACTCCTAACAAACCTTATATACCAAGATAATGTACCAGCAGCTCTTTGTACAGTTTATATGTGGGCTCAGTTTTGAAGCTTGTGCATATCAAATATCTTCATTTATGTAGTTCAGTATACCAATGATGATTCAAATGTGACCATATGCAGTGGACTTGTTTTGGTGTGGGGTGTAAAATGGTTGGGTCCAATTAGGACTTTATGTGTCCTGGAGCCTAAGGTATAAGCATTATTACAATCCTGATTAACTGTTTGTAAATTCGTGATTGCTGCTTTTACTATTTCTAAAATTAGCACAAACATTTCAACCAAAGTTATTATGTTTCTTGTGCTCTCTTTATTTTTTCTTTAAATCCCTCTGATCGTTATAAAATTCTCCAGACCATATTGTGCAAATGGATTTGTGGATGGGTGGGTGGTGACATTTTGTCCCATAAATTATCAATTCTAGAATAGACCTATTTTCCAACAGCAACATACATTACGTTATTGCAAAAGTACTGTATATGCACACTTAAAAGTCCAGTCCATCTGCAAACAGCTCAGAACCAAATCTGTCATTGCATAATGGGGAACAGATTGTTTGTTTTTTGGGTTTAATGCCATTTTTCAGCACACGATAGGATATACATGGCGGTCAGTATTATTGGTGTAGGAAGAACCTGGTTAAACCACCTGAAAGAACCACTGACCCACGAGAAGGTACTTTCAAGCTTTCTCACATAACTACATTAGCCGAATCTTAGACTCGAACCCACGCAGACAGAAGTGAGATGGCAGTGATCCGTAATGGAAAGTGCTTTAGACCACTCGACCACTCGGAGACCCCAGGGAACAGATTGCATGAATTACATATAACTAGTTCTCACTTAGTTTAACATTCATGTGACTCTGCTGATGATAGGAAAAAAATTGTATTTTTAAGGCTATTTGTTATAGTTGAAATCTACCACTTTTGAACAGTGACAGATTTGTTAAAAAGTATGGAGAAAAAAAGAAGAATCCATCTATCTAGTATTTTTGCATTCTATCCACACATTTACAGAAACCAGCCAGAACCAGTCTACCAGGGACTGGAACTGTTCCAGGAGTCATTGTGGCCAGTGCAGTGATATGTGCTGATGAATCAGATTAAGGCTAATATGTGCGCAGGAAGCTTTAAACCGATTACTTTATAGTTGTAATCTGGTGAGTTAAGACCAACTGTGGATGGGATTTTGTTGGTGTTACAAGTAATAAAGAAATCAAAGGTGGTCCATGATGTCTTTGATTAATGTCCATCCTTTGGCAAAGGTGAGTTAAAAGGGAAAGACTGGTCAAAGAAGCAGAACTCCTTGAGTAAGTAATGCAGCATAGGTTACACATATCTAGTGGGGCATTTTAACATCAAAAGTGTCAAGAGAAACTGTATAAAACAACTGTTGCTTTAAATACTAATGAATATCAAGACTGCTGATATATGGTGTGTTTACACTTGCCGTACTTGGATTCTAACAGTAATAAGGATTGCTTTACCAATTTTGATAATTTTAGGATATTGTATGCATTCTGTATTTGGTATGATCTGTTTACATTGCAAAGAATAGTGCAATGTTCTTATATGGCAGACCCAAAAATGTCTCAAAATAATGAACAAATATGGTAGATGGTCCAAGTGAAATTATTTTGTGAAGAAGATAAACACTATTTTACTTTTGTCTCTACAGTGAAATTTGGCACTATTGTTTTATTTATTTATGTCTGCAATATCTTAAACCTCTCTGACAATATGCTAAAAGAATGCCGAGTGCGAATTATACCAGGCTGCTCCATTGATACATATAGGAATGTTTTTAGTACGCTGTCTGCGAAGCAGTGGGACAAATATTAGTACTACTGGTCCAGTGAGCAGATATTGATAGAGCAGTTGGACAGTGGTTGACATCAGAACCTACAAGATAGGTGTCATTTTGTGAAATTTATTGAGATTTTAATATACACACTTCAGTTTAATATACATGTAATAATAAATAATAATAATGTGGACTTAGTTCAGCACCTAATCATTAGAACTCTAAGCATTATTCGATATTAGATGACACATAAATACCCATACAATATATAAAACAATCACTTTGAAATTATAAAACAAAAAGAAACTCACAATAATTTAGGAAGTAAACATTATTAAAGTGTTTTAGTCTGTTCTTATTGTTGAAATAGGTGAGTGTTAAGAGCACTCTTGAATGAGATCACTGTGTCCTTATGTCTAAGACCAATGGGCAATTGTTTCCAAGTAGTTCAGTCCTGTTATGCAAATGACCTTTGATTATATTTTAAGTCGGAAGAATGAGAACATTAAAAGAGGGTAATAAGTTTCTAGATGGTGTTTACACATGGGTAAGATCAGACAGATATATTGGACTAGAGCCAGTCAATAAAATGTATTATCATGGTGAACAGATTCAGCATTTGATTGCTGATCAAATAATATTTATGTGTTTTTTTCATATTTAAAGTATAGCAATTGTTGTGTGACAGACACAAATATAACTAACCGAGTCTTTTTCACAACATATAATTGGGTTTGTGGAATACGAATCAGGGTTTGCAATTATTTTCAAAGTCACTGTCCCAGGACATGTATCTGAGAGGCAATTTCTTATTTTGAGTTAATCAACTATCTAATCCATTTATTGTTTTGAAACCTGAAAATCTGTTTCAAAGAGAAGCAGGATGACCAAAGTCATTCCACTGCTTTAAGTCATGGTACACAAAAGAAGCTAAAATCAGTGATTATTTTAATCTACAGATGATTTAACTTATATGATGGATTAAAGTGACCGTAATCTTGTGTGGAATAAATTTTGGGAGAGAACAAGATATATAAATTATCATTTTGTTGAAAATTGCCAAAAACATGGTCAATGTTGTTTATTCTATTGATTACTCCTAACAAAGAACTAGATCTACTAGTGCATTGTGCAGTCTGGTATTTGACCTGACTTATAAATGAATATCATCTTTTGCGATAAAGTGATGAAAATATAAAGTCTTTCAAAGAGAATTTTGTATGACATCTATGGGGGTGGTCATTGCTATCATGAAAGGCCGAGTGGTCTAAAGTGCCCACTTTTACCAATCCCTGTAATCTTACCTCTGTCTGCATGGGTTTGAATATTATTCTTGGCCAATGTAGATAAGTGAAATAGCATGTCATTGACTTCCCATGAGTTGGTATTCTTGCCATGGTTTTCCCAGGTTCTTTCTCCACCAAATACACAGGCTGCCATGCATAAACCATAGTGTGCTTAAAATTGCATAACACCCATTTAACAACAACAACATAGTTCCGAGTTAAGTGTTTCAACTCCCTCTCATTTACTTCCTTACCATCAGCTTTATTAGGACATTTGTCTGTCTCAATTTTGCAAAAATTCGAGTTGCTTGGTCCATTCTAATTTCATGATGGCCTTTAAAGTTTTAAATATCATATTCTTAATTGTTTTACATGTTGGCCTTTGGAGCTTATTGGTATTCAATTTGTCGGAGTTATTATGATCTTCTTGCATATTTCTTTATCACGATATGTGTTATGCTCCAAATTTTATTCAAGTTGCCATGGCACCATTTATAAAGGACAGCAAGAAAAGAGGTAAGCAAGACTTTATATTTGTGTATGCATATATTGCTAATATTAATGCAAGACACGTTAAACATATATACTGTGCCGTTTGATGCAAAGTAAAGCTATGATAATGTAAGTTTTGTCATGGTGTTCATTAAAGTTTTTATTAAAAAAAACAATTCAGTTAATTTTAACCCAGGAAGTCAAATACCTACATTGTGTTAAATTTGTTTTCTGTAGCTGAGGCCCATTCTTGAAGATAAGTTCTCCTCTTTTTCATAACATTTTGTCATATCTTCATTTCAAAAAACATTTTGTGATAATAGCTCAAACCTCATGCATGTTGTGAAATATTATATGATCTGGATGCTCCATCATAAAACGTTAATCAACATTACAGTTGATGACTCTTTTATTGGTAAGAATATTTTTAAGTAACATTTAGAATTGAATGAAGTTTTGTGTTGGAGATGTATGAGTTTATCACAGGAGAAATGTTTTCTATAGCGATCAAAATGTAGCATTTAAAATCAATCTTGTGAAATGAGTGTAATTCAGATTGTAATACCAGGGTTGTCTGATGTTATATATGTTTTTGCTTTTGTGTTGTCTAGATTGGGATATCAAGTGTTTATTTGTGTATTTGTGTGTCTTGATGAATAACCCCTTTCCCTGATTCACTTCTTATTTGGAAAATAATGTCACAAATTCCCCTTCTTTCATTATGACACCTGCTTCTGTATTCTGACCATAGGTGGAGCCATGGAATCTGGATTATTTGGGACATATTTTTAAAAATTTTATTAAAGACTTATTTTCATCACTTATATTTCCATAACTACAAAAATATAAGAAGTAAAAAGGGTTGCAGAGAAGACATGATATAGAAGAAAAGGAGACATGATATAGAAGAAAAGGAGACATGATATAGAAGAAAATGAGACATGATATAGAAGAAAAGGCAAAAGAAGCAGAAGGTACCACAGAAAGTTTGAACTCTACAGCATTGTACCACGTAGTGAAGGTGCTGGCTGGCAATGATAGGAACTGTGATGTCACTTAAAGATGCCACTGGAAGAACCTGTCAAAATGTGAAGTACCAGGGAACAATGGAAATAATGCTTTTTAACCGTCCTATACAGCCCAGTGCCAATGCTTTTCCATAACTTTAGCACAGATCCATGAACCCGGATAATTCATACGTTTGGATGACATTTCAGTTATTGAAGTAAAGACACCAATCAGGAACTTAAAGATTCGGCTAATGTAGTTATGTGAGAAAGCTTGCCAGTAGTTGCTCGTGGGTTCTTGGTTCTTTCTGGGGTTTCAGAGTTCTTCCTCCACCAATAATATTGGCCGCCATGTATAGCCTATCGTGTGTTGAAAAATGGCGTTAAGCCCTACAACTACAACAACAACAAGGCATCAGTTGTTACCAACATCAATGCATAATATCAGAAGGGTAGAGATGATATGGTGAAACACGTATCAAAATTACAGCAAGGTATGGCTATCAGAGAAAGTTCTTGCAGGCTGGAAAAATGCATTTCTATTGACATTTCTGAAAATAGAAAATTATATATTGAGTCCCAGGTGAAGAATTATATTTGCCATCTCTAGAAAAGTTATGGCCACTGTTATGCCAAACAGAATGAAGAAAGCAGTTGGCGAGCGCATGAAAGCCCCAACAAGCTGGATTTTAACCAAATTGCTGTAGACTTGAATGGATGTATGTAACATGTATTTTGGGTCAGCAGCTACGTTTTTGATTTTGCCGATAATGTCGCAATGTTGTATGATTCATAGGATGATATGCAAACCAGGACATCGATACTTGAGACAGAAGCAAAACAGAAGGGTCTCAACATAAATGGGACTATGACAAAGGAAATGCCAGTTTAAAATTGGGCAGAGAAAGACAGTATCTACATTGGTGGAGCAGAGCTGGAAGAATGTGGAGAATTCTGATATCTGGGTAGTACTTCATGTCAAATTGGAGGATGTAACAAGGAGATTAAAATAAACCTAGGTAAGGCAAACACTGCATTTAGGAAACTGGTGAATATCTGGGCAAGCAAGGCTATATCGACCTAAGAGAAAATGAGGCTATGGAAATCTCTTGACCTCTCAATCTTTTGTATGGCATTGAGATATTGGTACTTTGAAGTTGGAAGCAGCACATCTGTACTTCTAATGGAAAGACAATAAATGAAATGGTAAGAGAACTAGCTTAATGAACCAAGATGGAAGACATGAGACAGCAAAGGTTGAGATTGACTGGGTATATGATGAGGATGGGTGTCGAATCAATCCAATCACCAAGAAGGTGGTTACATGGATTCCACCGAAAGGAAAATAAAACTAGGAGGACGACACACAGATTGATGCAAGATATCAGGAAAGAAATCATTCCAGAACTGGCTGCAGATAGGAGGAAGAATGTGACTGCCCTATGTGCTATTGGCATAGGATAATCTAACTAAAAACTAATAATTTCCATAAGCCCTTCCAGTTTATCTTTTGTTTGGAATATGCCATCACAATTTAGTCCCATTTTCTTGAAACTATTCCTTATCCTGGGACCTGGGTTTTACCCCACGGTGGAGCCATAGGGTAAAATATTGTGTTTGCAATACATTGTGGTTCAAGCTTATTCCCATCTTAACACATTAACACTGGTAGCAGCACAACAATTTATTATGGTTTTTGGTGAAAGCTTTTTTTGTGCGTACGTTTCCAAAAACCGCTTATTAGATTCTCATCATTCTCGTCAAGAATCATTATGAAGCAAAGAAAGCTCTTGTTGTCATACTCTCCATCCCTTTTACCAGACATCAAGGTAACAGATGTAGAAAATTTGCATTAAAGATTTTAAAACATATTTTTCAGTTGTTTATAAATGATTTAATAGATTACCCTCATATTTAAGATCAGCTATGACAATGCTCTCTCTCCACAATGACCTTTGGATGAAGGTCACAGTTCTGAAAAATTTCAGTACGGTTTGGGTCGAAGTTTTTAAATGAAACTCCATCAGTAGTTTAGAAACACTAATTCATTGACATAAACTTGCCCATTTGACCAAGTGGTCAAGGTCTTAGCTAAAGAAGATTTACATTAATGTTTTGGATAAGTAGTTTTTCATTTGTTTATACCCCATGATATATTTTCTTTATAGAGTAAATGAAGCATTATAACTTTTGGGTCAAGGTTACAGTCGTAAAAAATTGTGTTAAGGGTTTGCTCAGTTTTCTGTTTGAATTTCCTTAATCCTTTGATTGATTTATGTCTGACTTTGGATAAATCATTATAAAGCTAGGACAATTCATTGTACAAAACATTTGCTTTGCTTGTTTGACCTTGGGGTCAAGATCACAGTTGGTTTTATTTTACTTGGTTATATTTCGTGAACATGGTAATGGAGTTTCTTCATGCTTTGGTTGAATTAATATGAAAATAATTAAATGCAGTCTGTGATATGCTCAGTCTGCCTTTTGATTTTTGCATCAATATTTTGATTGTGGACTCATACCCTGACTTTTTGTTAACAAATAATGAGATAAATGCAATTTTCAAATCAGGCCCTGACTGTCTGTTAACAAATAATGAGATAAATGAAATGTTCAAATTACATAAAAAGCTTCTGCTTTATGCAGAACCTTTGATTAGACTTTTGACATGTGAATGAGTTTGTTTGTCTGAAAACATTGTGCTCTGAAGTGACTGCCATTATGAAATAACTCTCTGAGCTCGTAACATGTATGGGGGAACATTTTATTGGTATTCTGTTCTAAAATATGTCAGCTTGAATTACTTTGTGTAATCATTTAGAGAATATTGTGATGGGACTCAAAAAAATCTAACCTTTATAGGCAATACTTTTATTTATTGTATTAGATACTTTTAAGTTTGTACATGTAAAAATGATGCTATTTGTCATAGAATAAATCCAATAATGCCGAAAATAGAAAAACCTTCACTTCACTCTTATTCTTCTTGCAAAACCACTTAGCAGAATACAGAAATCATCCTTTCATAGAGGCATTTCAAATATGATTGCCAGTTCTAGAAATTAGGAAAACGATAAAATGATTTATTGCAAAAACCATAAAGTAGGTTTTGGTCAGAAATAAAATTTTAAAAAACATTCAGACATGAAGGACTGCCAAATTTTTATTGCTAAAATGTGAGCAGTTGAAGGTCCACATGGTTCTCTTGTTTTTTTAAAAATATTTTATTAATAAATTTTGTATGATGTGATCACAGTTTTTTGCTTTGAACAGAAACTTGAATATTTATGCATATAATGAAAAGAAATTCCTATGGAAAAACTTGCTTTATAGTTTTTGTTACATACTGTCAAATATGTTTGTGTGTGCAGTATGAATGTACATGTACTTCCTTCTGTAATAATGTCACTGTATGTAACTCTTAAGCATTGTTTCCTTTTGGTCCTCTTATCACCACATCTATGTATGATATGGGAACAGCTCAGATCCAGTTCTATAGTCACTCTTGATCTTTCTATTTTTATCATTTCATCCAGAAACCATAGACCTTCTTGTACTATAATGGAATGTCTGGTATGAGTTCCTTTGCTATGGAGGGTGCCAGTGCTCTAGATAAGCTACGTGTTGGAATTTTATACATATTCATAATTTAAAAATGCATAAATAATGCATGTTTTTAAAAGCATTTGAAATATGCACAAACCTATACTAATTTTAGAACTCTATGGTCAGTGTAATTGTCCCTGTTGTAGAATGACACTTTAAGTTAATATAAACTATTGGAGATGTTATATATGTTCATATTTGTATTGTCAGTACTCAATAACAGTAAGGAAAGTCACAAAATGGAAATATACAATCAAGTGCACTTGTTTTCTTTGTCATTAAACAATTTGACAATATTTCAAAATCTTTTGATGAATAAGATCAAATATGTATCATACATGTTCACAATATATCTAGATTTCATGTTTTAAAACAAGTTTCCAAACCACTGAGTACAATACCCAACTCATTAAATTCCTATGTAAAGATTTGGTATCACTCTACATGGAAAAGCCAAACATATGGTTCCATGGATGTTTTTTTATTACATAAAGTTTACTGTGCTTTTAATTTCAGCGAATGACAGAGTGAAAAAAGCATGCTTTAGAAATTACATGTATGGTTTAAATTGGCTAGTGAATTATGCGCCTCAAAATCTCTAGTAATTGATATTGATTTAATTCAAGATATATAAAGCTGTAACCTTGACCTTCTGTCCCAGTGAATCCTGTTTCAGTCAGTTTCTTTGTACATTGTTGGTTATTGGGTCCTCAATCTTTGTATGTGGATTACTTATACTATTAAGTCGGACCAAAGTAGGTCAGTTGGATCCACATTTCTTATATTAGTTGCTTAGGATGGCATTACACATCTTGTTCCATTACACTGCTCTAGTTTCAAATTTATTTTTAATATATTAATATATTTGTGTAGTTTTTGAGAACAGGCCTACGAATAATCAGTAATACGGGAGGAGTTAATCCCTTTCCTGTGCAGCAGCTATACGAGAAATCTGTGACAATGAAGATATAAAAATGAATATTGCTGTCATAACAACATGATATTTTGAAACAGGTATGATTCTAAAACATCTATTCTAGAATTCAGTAAAAATCAGTTTAACTTGGGGGGGGGGGGGCTGAGTGGCTGAGTGATCTAATGCACTCTCCGTTACGTATCACTGCCATCTCATCTGTCTGCATGGGTTTGAGCCTCAGATTTGTCCAATGTAAGTATGTGAGAGAGCTTGCCAGTAGCTTCTCGTGGTTTTTTGAGGTTGTATTCCCGGGTTCTTCCTCAACCATTAACCACTTACCCATGAGAAACTACTGGCACAGGAGTCTGACGTTTTATCAATAAAGTACGGTGAAATGTCTGACAAAATGAAATACCCTTAACAATAATATATTATTATTATTATTATTATTATTATTATTATTATTATTATTATTATTATTATTATTATTGATAAATCTTCAGACTCCTGTGCTACTGGCAAGCTTTTTCACATACCCACATTGGTCAAATCTGAGATTCGAATCCACGCAGGCAATAGTTGAGATGGCAGTGATCCGTAATGGAAAGCACTTTAGATCACTCTGCCACACGGGGGATAGCATGTTGTATAGCAATGGTTCTCAAAAAAATTGTTCTAGCCATCAATTTATTACAGAAAAGAGGGAACAGTAAAAACATTTAGCAAAAAATGCATATATTTTGTTGTAGGAAGTTTTTTTTGGTAACCGTGTGCATTTTGTTGCAATAAAATATTGATGCCATTAAAGACATTGGTATTGAATCTATTTTATAACCATTAACATAGAAAGCTCAGTCATATATTTCTCATGTATTGATGAAAATATCAAATATTTCTTTATGTATTCAATACAAAATTTGTACCTATTACCTCTCCTTGACAGGGTCAGTGGCAAAAGGTTACCAGAAGAATTGCCACTTCATATCGCCATTCTGTAAATGAAGGCTATAATCAAGGGTCTTCATGTCTGGCAGAAGAACAAATTCAACAGTACAGTGCTTATCATCTCAGACAACTTGAGTTGCTGGTTTCCCTCAAGCAGTTTGGAACCATATCACCCAACCTATCCATTCTGGTTTGAAAGTTGCTACTTCCAGACAGATGTCAAGCACATATTTATCCATCAGCTGTGATTGGTTTTTTGCCCTTGCCTATCAAGCACCACCACCTGATATATGTACCTAAAATAATACAGAAATTGAGATCAGAACTTCAAACTATTTCTGATAACCATTTTTAGATGAGGAAAGTCGTAAGTAAATGATCTAGTGATAGATTTACTCGGGAAAATCCTGGCAAATCTGGACCAACTCAAATAGCCATGCTCGTAGTTTACATCTTTTTCAAATGGACTATCTTTTCCTTCATGCATGGCTCAAGAGAGCTTTTCAAAGAGACAAATTTAATTTTTCATATGTGGGGAGAATCAATATCCTGGCAGATTCTTTGCCAAAAACATGGCCAGATCCTTCATAATGAATGGGCCAGTCAGTTAATCCTTAATCAGATTTGCATACTTGTGGGGTGGACCAGTGGTAGACCTTTTCATGATAAGGTGTCTAATTATCTCCCTCAGATGGGACAATTCCTGGGACAAACATCTACTCAGTATAGTGATGGATGTACCCAGGAAAATTCCAATGAAGTTAAACTTAATCGAACAGCTGCTGTCACAGATTATGGCAAAAATCTCACTAGCTAAAATGCCCTCCACATTGCAGTCATATTATGGAAAGTGGCATATGTTCAAAGACTGGTGCAAAGTTAACAACTTCATCCCTTTGAGCGATTTGATCCTGAAAATGCCTTAATTTCTTTTTCTGGCTGTTTGAGTAGAAAACATAAGCCCCACCGTTTCTTGATCTGTCAGACCTACTAGCGAAGTCGTGACTTGAATAGGCCAGAATCCATCACCCTGCTTCCTAAATGAAACCTCACAGTGGTTTTGGGATTGCTCAGTTTAGATCAGTTTACGTGTCTAGCCAGTACTTCAATGAAAGCTACTATATTATTCAACATATTCGTTATGATAGCCTTGTCTTCAGCATCCAGGGTTGAGCAAGTTACATGACCTTTCAGAGGACAAAACCTATCTCCAATTCATATCGGATGGTTGCATAGTTATATTGCTGCTACATGGTTTTTTAGCTTTGGATACATGGACTGAGTCATCTTAAACTTCATCTCTTTGATAAACCATGGAACAAGAAAACCTCTTTCTTCTGGTGAAATCCAGGAAAAATGGGATCATCCCTCAAGCCCTATCATCGTCGTTGAAGTGAATAAGTTAGTTATATGATTAGCATACGACGAAGTTGTCACCTCATAATGATTTCATGAAGATGATAAAATATTAACGTGTCTTGATTTAGTACAGGTAATATTCTCAGCATTCTCTCCATTTGTTACCAGTTCTTCTAACATTAATGTGAGTGGGGAGTCTATTCATGGGAGAAATTTGTTAGTATATTATGTTTCTTTGAGGATACTTACCCAATCAAATGATGATAAATTCCTCCCAACCTCCCTGTAATTGTGAGCGTCCTAGTCAATGCATTGCTCAGCTTAGAACAGGCAACACAAAAGTGGTATTTAAGGGCTTGTAATTGGTGGGCGGTGGGCAGATGTTCACATTTGCACGGGATATAGACGACCCCGCCTTCCACGAGTCCCCTGCTGCCTTGCAGGTTAGGTTTTGGATAACCAAAGGTTATGGTGTTGACACGGTACCTGATTGGGCGTATGAACTTTCTCAATAAGGTCACCGCCCAGGGCGGAAGAGTCCCAAGAAGGACTCAACGGCCATGTGTCCAGGACCAAGGCGAGCCACTAGTTATGTGGAGTTCGGCTGTGGTCAACAGCCTTGAGAGGGATGGGGTCCGCCAGGTTCATTGCCCAAGTCACACCACATGTAATGACAACTTTACCTCCACCCATACCGGATCGGTCGTCGCCCTCAACAAGGACCACACGTTTTGTCTTGCACCAGGGCAGAGGTGTTAAGTGTGCTACTGATGCACGATCACCACCAAAACTCCGAATCAGAAACAATATCAGCATTGGTACAATGAACGTATTGACATTAAGAACGCCTGGAGCGGTAGAGGAACGAATACACGAAATGAACAGATACCATTGGACCATCCTGGGACTGTGCGAAGTACGATGGAAGAACCATGGGGAAAGGTCAACACAGGATGGCCATAAACTATACTACTCTGGCAGAGAAGATAAACATGAACATGGTGTCGGATTTCTCGTCCACAAAGATACTGTACACTGTCATGAATTGTCGGCCAGTCTCCAGCAGGCTTATCATCATATGCTTGAGGGCAACACCGCTCAATATCACCATTTTGCAAGCTTACGCTCAAACTACAGACCATAATGATGAAAAATTAGAGGATTTCTATGACCATCTGCAAGAAGTCTTGAACCAGACCCCAAAGAAAGACATTCTTGTGGTGCAAGGAGACTGGAATGCCAAAATAGGAGAGGATGTCGTTGATAACTGGAAAGGCACATGTGGACGCTACTGCAACGCAGAGACCAAGGACAGAGGCTTTAGGCTCCTGGAATTTGCCAGCTTCAATGATCTGAAGCTGATGAACACGTTTGGTCCACACAAAGCATCCAGAAGGTGGACCTGGCATAACCCGAATGGAGAACACCATAACCAGATTGATTATATAATAGTGTAGAGACGTTTCCACACCAGCGTAAACATTGCAAAGACAAGAAGTTTCCCAGGAGCAGACATTGGAAGTGACCATGACTTAGTGATGACGACCCTCCGACTACGTCTAAAAAAGTCGACAAAGAGTGCCCCACAAGAATCAAGTTCAACCTTGACAAGCTAAAAGACCCAGAGGTCTTGGAAGCCTTCGTGGCAAGGATAGGAGGGAAATTTGCACCACTGTTATTTCTTAGTGAAGAGAACACAGGTAAAGACACAATGATCGACACATTTTACATAGCAGTGACCCAAACAGCCAGAGAGATCCTTGGCCAACATCGACGACCAAAGAAACCTTGGGTTACAACTGACATACTTGATCTGTGTGACAAGCGTCGAGAGCTAAAGAAGTCAGAAGTAGGAGCAAAACATTACAGGGAAATCAACCAGGTTCTCAAGAAAAGTATGAGAAAGGCAAGGGAGACATGGATTGAAGACCAGTGTAAAGTGTTTTTTTATGGTTTAACGCCATTTTTCAGCACAATATAGGCTATACATGGCGGACAGTATTAATGGTGGAGGATGAAACTGGACAAACCCCCGAAAGAACCGCCGACCCACGAGAAGCTACTGGCAAGCTTTCTCACATAACTACATTTGCCGAATCTTAGACTAGAACACGCGCAGACAGAGGTGAGATGGCAGTGGTCCGTAACGGACAGCACTTTAGACCACTCGGCCACTCGGGGCCCCTTTCAGTGTAAAGATATAGAAAACAATCTAAAGAAAAATAATATCAAGGGCGCTCCTCCATCATTCAAGATAAGGGAGGGAAATGTCTTACAGAAGAACAAGACATTCTTAAGAGATCGACAGAATACTGCTCAGACCTGTACAACCACAGACCTACAGAGGACCCAGACATACTCAACACCCCATCAGTGACTAACACTGACAACTACCCCATCTTCCGAGAAGAAGTATAGGCTGCAGTGAAAGCATTGAGAAAAGGGAAGGCAGCAGGAGTAGACAACATTCCTGCAGAACTAGTCCAAGAAGTGGGTGAAGCCATGATAAGCGCCCTACTAACAATCTGCAACAAGATCTGGCAGACAGGGGAATGGCCAACACCATGGACTCATTCACTCATAGCAACTCTCCCGAAAAAAGGCAATTTGAAGCAATGTCAGAACTATCGTACGATCAGTCTTATATGCCACCCAAGCAAAGCCATGCTAAAAATCATTTTAAACAGACTGAAGCCGCGGGCAGAAGAAATCATAGCTGAAGAACAGGCAGGCGTCAGACCAGGGCGAAGCACAACTGAACAGATTTTCAACCTGAGAATGCTATGTGAAAAATACCTCCAGCGCCAACAAGACCTTTATCATGTCTTGATAGATTTTAAGAAGGCGTTTTACAGGGTATGGCATGCAGCGTTTTGGTCTGCCATGAAGCTGTACAACATCAACGCTAACCTGTTCAAAGTCATAGAAAGCCTTTACAGCAAGGCCACCAGCGCAGTATGCTTCAACGGTCAAATAGGAGATTGGTTTTGGACAACTGTGGGAGTCAGACAGGGCTGCTTGCTTTCACCTACTCTCTCCAACATCTTCCTTGAAAGAATCATGACAGATGCACTGGAAGACCATGAAGGAACTGTGATTATTGGAGGCAGAATAGTATCGAATCTGCGAATGCTGATGACATCGATGGCCATGCAGGAAATGAGGAGGAGCTAGTTCAGTTGGTGGAAAAACTAAACAGGACAGCTACTGCTTTTGGTATGAAAAGCAGTGCAGAGAAGACCAAATTGATGGCCAACAACACCAGTGGCATCAGCACTGACATCATAATTAGAGGCCAAAAACTTGAAACAGTTAATAGATTTAAGTACTTAGGAGCCATCGTGGCAGACGAGGGATCAAAACCAGAAATATTGTCCAGGATTGCGCTGACAATAACATCAATGGCAAGGCTGAAGACAGTTTGGAAAGACAGAAACACCTCAGTCAGCTCAAAAATCAGACTGATGCGCTCCTTGGTTGCATCTGAATTCCTATATGCCTGTGAGTCATGGACCCTCACAGCGGATCTCGAAAGGAGGATACAAGCTGTTGGAATGAGATGCTTTCGAAGATAGCTTGGCATTACATAAAGAGATCATGTCACGAATGAGGAAGTGGGAAAGATAATTAGGCAAGCCAGTGGGCCCTATGAAGAGCTATTGACCATTGTGAAAAAGCGCAAAACGAAATGGTATAGACATGTCACACGATCAACAGGGCTTGCTAAGACAATCATACAAGGTACTGTGCAGGGAGGGCGAAAGAGAGGAAGACAGAGGAAAAGATGGGAGGATGACACCTCGGAGTGGACAGGACTGAAGCTGAGTGACACAGTGAGAGTATCAGAGAACAGAATGGAATGGAGGAAGCTGTTTGTCAGGTCATCAGTGGTGCCCCAACGGTCAGCAAGACTAAGGGATAGATAGATAGAATTGGTAAGAGTTTTGTCCCTTTGACTATATGGCATATTGTTGGGAAAGATTAATTTGTCTGACTTATGGAGTTTATTTTACTAATGTTAATGACACCATGTAAGTAAACTCAGAAAAGCTTAATTTATTAAAATGTTTGCTGTATCTGACATTGAATAAACCTAGAAATAAAGGGAATAATTAGAAGACAAGACAAATTTAAGAAGGTATTTTAGTGGACAACCAGAGAGGACGGCTGTTGGTAGGGCAGAGGCACTAAGGGCATTTTGAGGGCATTGAATTCAGAGCATGGGAGAAGCCTTTATTTCGCTTGGGTTGGATTATTGTGTTAATCATTATTGCCATCAAAATCATTCATCATCTTCTTCATTTGCACTAGCGGTTAGATTATTTTTTAAACGTATTTTCATCCAGTGATACATGCCTTTTGTCGTAGCTACCATTTAAATTGACAGTGTTCAATGTATTTAACTTCCATATCAGTCTGATGTTGAAATTTTGACAATACATTTAAAGACATACAATTTTTTTGTCTTCCTCTGCAAAAGGACAAATGCATTTATAATATTACCCTTGTCTATTCTTTTCTTTTTCTCTCTGTCTGTCCATCCGATCTTGGTTAAGTTTATTATCTAGGATATTTTTAGGCACTGGTACAGTGTACATGGCCTTTGAAAACATTTCAGTGTTAGAAGATCAAATAAGGACAAAATTCATTTATAAATGGTAACACGTACTTAGTTTCACCTGAAAAATTAAAAACGTCAGATGTAAATATTAAAAACAAAATAGAAACTCCAACTAAGTTTCCAGGCATGAGAATGTTTAAATAAGCATTGGACAATTTAGTCAATAAAAATGAAATGAGAAGTCAAATAATCCCATTTATTTGATATGCAAAATAGACTTTTCAATCTTTTCAAGTAATCATCCCTATTAACAATGTCATATTTTGTCAATCAAAAAAAGAATCCTCTTTGTGCTAAGCAAAACTTTATTATTTCTTGCTGTCATACAGAGTTGATTGTTTTGCATGAATAAGTTTAAATATTTTTATTTTTTTTATTTTTTTTAATTTCACTAACTTTTCTGTTTTAGGTAGATGGCGTTGAAAATATGAGGATAACAGAAATGAGCTCAGGTCAGCCATTTCCTAAGAATGCATATATCATGAATGCTTATCTTGGGTGAGTAATAAATACAGAAATTAAACAGATTGTCAAATTGATGTGGGTTTTTACTAAAATACGTGCACAATGTCTATTTGATCCTAAATGAAATTGGTGCCTGTTTTGATACACATTATTGCTGTCCTGGCGGCCATCTTTAAAATCTTATTGTTGCTACTCCCCTTGAATGGACATTTATAATGGCATGGGATTTTCAATGCATGACTTTTTATGATATCTAGTTGGTCCTCATTGAAAATTTTACCAATCTGATATCCAAAATGTCTGCCACGGTGGCCATTGTGAAAATCATTATCACTACTTCTGAATGGATGGTCATATTTTAGTGGTTACTAGTGTACTTTTGTTTTTCTCTGAATGCTTAGAGTATAAAGTATATAACATCAATCTTCTCCTCTGTTGTACTGCAGCCATTTTTGTCAATTTTTCAGCATTTCTGGTACTTTTCTTGTTCTTGTAATCATCATATTTATCATCATTTTCTCTTCTTGATCTAATTGCTGCCACTTCGATAGTGACGGCACACCTTGCAAATACTTCAACATGTATATAGTAGACACTACACAATGCATTATATGCATATCAGCCATGATTAATTGTTTACACATATTGTTTTATATAATTCAGGATTATTTGTTGAGTCAACAAATGCAAACTTTTCCAGTTGTCAGTTTTAACCTGGTGCCATGTCTGATACCTTTTGTTATCATGATTAAGCTAATCATTGTTTGAAAGCAGTACACAAGGCTAGATCCATGTCTATGAAGAATATTCTGACAATAATTGTACTAATTACCTGATGATTCGTTGAACACCCACACATACATGCCAACCATTTCGCTTTGGGTGTAATAATTATGCCTTTCTTCACTAAATTACGCGTTACGTGTAAACATATATGGATTACGCTGTTTCATTATATCCACCTTCCAAAAAATCAATTATTTGTTTTCTCGATTTTATTAACGTTCCATTAATCCCACAGACCATATTTTAGACAGGACGGCTTTTACGTAACTACAATATAAGAGTACGCCTGCGTGTACTTACCTAACAGTATCAAATTCTATTTATAGCTAACCTTGTTCTACTTTCAAACTTTCGACCTCGAATTATATTTATAGCAACTGTATGGCTTAGTTAAGAGAGAACAGACTGGTTTTCTAATTGAATCTCTACACGTATATTCTTTGTTCAAATTCATATTGACTGCAAAGTCAGTCTACAGGTATTTGGCACTCAAAAGTATATTTTATTTTAGTCAATGCATATATAAGAGCAAAAATATCTCCTTTCAAATATTTCACAGATGTATCTAAAAAAAGCAAAAGAAAATAGAAAAAAATACGAATACAGCATCACGTGACATCTATTTCAGGCCGTGTGGAAAAAATTTAATATTTGGCACTCAACGGATTTTAGTCGATGTGTGTGTTAAGCTGAAAGTGCTACATATAAAAAGTTGAAAAAGTAAAGGATGTTAAATGACGAGAGGGGCAAATAAATCAGTGCTTATTACATTTATAGCATGTTATATGTGGATTACATTTTTTCTGCCATGATTCCGCTTTTTGACCACTTGGATTACACCTTTTATTCATCAGGGGTTGGCATGTATGCCCACAGTAGGCACTCGATTGCACACAAAAAACAGATCAAATAACCATTTAAGGAAATTTTAACTCAAAATTGCTATGACCAGGAGCGATTTACACTGCCACAACAGATTAGTGATGCCTGAGTTACTGTTTCATTGGAATAAGCAGTAACCACAGAATAGGGAGTTAGCATTAATTTTGAGCTCTTTAACAGCCATAATTGAAATTATGAAAATCTTGTCATTGCTACTCCATCAGGATGGATAATCTTTATAATATGAGGTTTTACCTAAAGATCATATATGTAAAAAAATGAAAATAGAGTCAATCTGACATTCAGTATTACTAATTTGTTAGCCATATTGAAAATCTTGTTATTGCAACTTCTGATTTGATAGTTATATTGAGATGGGGTATGCTTTCAAAGACTTCTTAGGGTGTTTAGTTACTTCTTATAGTTTGTTTAAAATACAAATTGTGCCAGTCTGACCTTTGATGGCAATCTTTAAAACTCTTGCAGTGGAAATAGTGTCATTTATGTATACAATATGGTAGTCATGATGTCCATTTTGAGAATCTTGTTATAGTTAGTTCTCTTGAATGAATGGTCATTTTGACATGGGGTTTTCACACAAAAATTTCTTTTGATGTTTAGTTGGTCCTTAATTACAATAGTGTTTATATTACATCTAGTTTGGCTGTCATATGGTTTTAATACTTTGTAATTAATAAGAAAACAATTTTAGCTTCCTGGAAATGTTTAAGATGAAAACATTCTTATATTAGATTCCTGGATATTCCTATTAGTCAGGGGATCAAGAGACATTTGTTATGGTAATCACAAAGGAAACCCTGTATATACAGTGAAACTTGACACACAATACACCTCCATATAAAGGACACCTGTTCACAATGAATCTCATCTCTTACATTCCTCCTTATTTACAGGAAACTTATCGATAAAAAAAAAAGATTTTGAATGTCCATTATAAATAATTTTCACAGGAATAACAAGGTCTGAAATCATAAAACTTTGTGCTAGAATGTTTGATTGAACATTTTGGTCATCCAATCAGATATGACCCATCAAAATTTGCATCATTTGTGATTGGTTAAAAGTAAATCTCAGACTCAAAATTAAACTCAAACATTATATGATTTCCAAGCCTGGAATTTATTGGTAACATATGATTGTAATACCTTTTTATCTTTAAATCAATATTGTATTACAGAAGGAAAGGTTGTCACAGAGAGACACTAAAGACATTGTAGATTTGACCACAGCATTGTCAATAGCCCACCATTTTATTTGTTATGGTTTTTGATTGGAAGTATGGTACTGATACAGCTGGTCATAACATTATACTTTGTTTTGAAGTGCAGTTCCTATAGCACGTGCGTTGGATCTTGGAGCTGATGTTGTGATTACAGGGCGCTGTGTGGACAGTGCTATTGAGTTAGGATCACTGATACATGCTGTAAGTGTCTGATGTATCGCTTATCTTTGGAGGTACAGAGGTATTTATCCTTTACACCCAGTGTTTTATTCATCTTTTGTTTGGTTAGCCCTACGTTTTCAAGTTTTTGTTTATTGCAGTTGCTTTGCTGTTTCTTGAGGCTTAATATCTTCATTTAACTTGGTCAGTTTTTTTTTTCATACTGAGCTACCTTGTGAGAAAGTAGGTCACAGTGGCCTTGTCTTTCACTCATATCTTTGCTATTTGCTAGGTAACCTTATAAAGTCTTGGTTTTAGTGTTGTTATAAGCATATTATCATCATGTAACTTGGTCAGGATATCTACTTCATTAAGTATTACTGCAGATAAAAACTGGGTTAAAGTGACCTTTATTTTGTTCCAGTTGAGAAATATTTAAAGTTTTAGAAACTCTTTCCACCAAGGTAGGATCAAATTATAAAACTGTTTTCACACCTACAAACAAATCCCACCCAATGTATGAAAATATAAAGTTGTAATCTATAAAGGTGTTGGAAGAATCGTGTGACACCACACACATAGTATGGAAAATGCACAGATGCAATACAAGTATTATGTGATCCCTGCTTTTGTCCTTCATATAAAATGCAGGGTTAAAAGTTGCAACATTAAAAAGACACTGCATACTGAGGTGAGCTAGTTGTCACCTGTTAGTTCTTGTTAATTGACAGTAAATGGGAGATACTAATGTGCCATGGATATTTGTTTGTTTCTCATGATAATGTCTTGTTTAAAATGATGTTATTTAAGACTGCTTTAATGTACAATATAACTTCATTATATCAATAATATTTCAAATTGGTACTAATCCAGCTTCGCTTAATTTATGAGACCATTCCAGTGACATTGTCGTTGGAGCATCCGCCTTGGATGTGGTAAATGGTGTGGTCTAACCCCAGCCAAATCATACCTAAGACCTACAAAATGGTACTAACAGCTGCCTTGCTAGGTGTTCAGCATAAGAGGTTAATGTTAGGACTTGGCCTGGTGTCAAAATAACGTGGGGCATTGAAATTTGATTTTCCAAAATACTGTTTGTCACACACCAGTGATTACCAGCATTGCTTTTTCATTGATCTAATTGATCCTACAAGGAGGTGTAATCCATATTAACTCATGTGTTCAATGATTATTTATAAAATAAAGTAAATTATGTTTTCTACTGAATCCCTCAAATCATATGTTTATCATTGTATTTGACAAAGTTTCTAAACTAAATATTGTTTTAACTAAACTAAATTTAGGAGCATGTGCATGTGTGTGTGTGCGCAAGAGAGAGAGAGAGAGAGAGAGAGAGAGAGAGAGAGAGAGAGAGAGAGAGAGAGAGAGAGAGAGAGAGAGAGATGAAAAAAATTGTCAATGTACAAGGCCATTTTTTATTCAGGGTAAAATACTCGTTGTATTCAGGGTAAAATACTCGTTGTATAAATTTTTCATTAAAAGGAAACTCGGGCAAGCCTCGTTTCCTTTTAATGAAAAATTTATACATCTCGTGGTATATCATTGATACAGCCTACATACTATACATATATTTTATTTATATCACATACAAATACAAATATTTGCAAGTTGGAGTTACGATGTGCTCCTGATATATTGCCCGAGTAAATGACCTCCTCACAACCAAGTGGCTGTCTGCTACAAAATCTAGTTCTACGATTTTTCTTGTTATTCACAATCACATATTCAAATTGATAAGTTGATTCTTTTCTTTTTCATTTTCTTTTTCTATTCACATTTATTAAATCAATATAAGACACACGCATTATTTAAACATAAAATATGTTGTTGTGTTGTTTTTTTTAAATGAAGAAAGTAGTGCACTGCAAACACCGTGATCTTATTATAGACTATGCATGTACTGTCATTGACCTACTGTCGTATGGAAATTCGCGTGGAACATAAACGAATTGGAATCACGAACCAACAAGAGGTAATAAAAATATTTTAATATATTGACAGTTCAACTAAGTCATCATTTTGATTTAATTAGCGATTCTACAGACTAAACATCTCTATCTATCTCTCTCTCTCTCTCTCTCTCTCTCTCTCTCTCTCTCTCTCTCTCTCTCTCTGTACGTCTTGACTAACATTGACATCATTCATAGGTCCAGAGACATCGTCGTATGACACAAGCAAAAATTCACAACGCTTGTATTTTCGTGTATTTTTGCTCGGGGGGGGGGGGGGGGGGGGGGGGCTGGCGACCATTTGGACAGTTTTATATTTAATTATTAATACTCGATTAAAACGGGTTTCAGAAACAACAACAAAGGCTTAAAACACAATACAGTATGTGCGCATCGTAACCGACAAATTTAACATGTAGGCTTTGTGTGTCGTCTGACGATTGCAACTATGTATCATTGATATGAATACTATAGATAAATCCCAAGGAAAGCGTAAGCATAGGTTTACGAGGAAACAGAGTACTGTGGGTTACTTGGTACAAGTTCAGCTTTAATGTTGTCGTCCAGCGCAATATATTTCTCTCTCACTCCAGATTTCTGCTTATTTTGCATGAGAGGGTGAGAGGAAAAAGACAGGATTCCGAGGAAATTTTGTACCATTTTAATATTTAGAAGACAGGGACTATTAATATTTATGTCGTTAATTTCATGTCATTTCTGATTAATGAATGAGTAGAAATTCTTCATAGAGCTATAGGCCTACGGTAGAAAGAATGTTTATATATTCGTATTATTGCGCTATGGGCGGATCACTATTTGATATACCAATAGTATTTGTATATAGATTTGCTTTATACCAACACTTTAAATGCCATGTTATTTTTAACGTATGTGGTATAAATATATATATATATATATATATATATATATATATATATATATATATATATATATATATATATATATATATATATATATATATATATATATATATATTGTTACAAGAACCACTTAGCTATGCAGTGATATTTACATAGTAATGAAACATGCTTAGGGCTTTGGTTATTATTGAAACCATACTGAGGGCAATAATCAACACAATAGATCAAATCAGCGGGGCTGCCAGTACGGAAATGAGGCTCTCTTTAGGATAATGAAAATCTGTCAATGTTCTTGTGAAGTCATTGTCCATACAGAATTTCTTATAATAAAGACAAGAGATCATATGCATTACTTATTATTCTAACTCGCCAATACAAATAATAAATGAATAATAGAGAGATATATTGTTGAATAGATTTGTAATAAAATGTTAATTATATCCAAGTCAAAACAGAACAAAGACTTTAAAGATAGTATATGTATATATACAAATTGATTTAACAGAGTCCGTGACTTTCAAACTTACAATAGAAAATGACAAGATTTTTATATTTTACGTTTGTATGACTATAATGAAATAATAAGGCTAGTTGACCAAGGAATGTGATCTTCCCTTTGGCATGCACTGAGATGTAATTTTTATTGTACAAGAAAATATCAAAGGGCTTTAGAACTCATTTTAGAATGCATGTGGGTTTTTGTTATGTTGATGGACTTTATAAGAAGATCTAATTAACGATAATATTTAAAGGTATGTTCTTTGAAGTCCTTTGTCTATTTGATATGTAAGACAAAGTCTTCAAGGGATTTTCAGATATTGGAGATGATTAAGTGAACTCTTAATCATTAGTTTCTTAATTAGAATGTGGAACAGTTCTACTACAGGTAATAAAATGAATTATAACATCAATGTGCTTTTGATTGTAATTGACATGTTATAAAATGTTGGTTTGACTTTGCTTGCATAGTTTTAGGAGGGGAATGTCCACGTTTATTGCACATGCGCTGGTGGTTGATAAACCCATTATGTGACAGGCACATCCGTCCACAAATTCTGCAGGGGAATGTCTGGGTTGTGGTGGATGCTGTCGATGGTTCCCAGTTTTGTCTTTGCCATCGTTTTTCCTCCAAGATCTTTTGTTCAAAAGTGGCAGTGGCATGGTGAACTCTACTTCGCCAGCTTTCACGGTCAGAAGCTTGTGATGCCCATTGGTGGTGATCGATGCCACAGGTCGTGAGGGTCTTTATATCTCTTTTTCCCCTCTATCATTGTTGTTAGTGGGTAGCTCACCATGCAGTGTGATCTTTGGCAGACGATTATCTTCGATCCTGGACATGTGCCCTACCCAGTGTAGCTGTATCCTCATAAGCATTGCCTCAACGCTGGTGATCCCTGTTGTGTTTGGACTTCAGTGTTGATGACCAAGTCACTCCAATAGATGTTTAGGATGGGTAGGAGGCAGTGCTGATGGAAGCATTCTAGGAGGCTGGGCTGGCGGCGTAGGTAACCCATGATTATGCGCCATATTGGAGTGTGGTCAGTACTAAAGCTCTGTAGATGCTTCTCTTTGTACCTCTCTTGAGACTGGCATTGTATCACATTCATTTATAGAGTCTGCCAAAAACACTGATGCCTTGGCCAGTCTTTTGTCTATTTCTTTTTTAAATTTTAGCATCAGAGGATATCACACAGTCCAGGTAGGTTAACTGGGGGAACTACGTATGGTCAGTGAATATTCTTCATGGCCAGTACACTTCCTTGGGTGCAGGCTGGTGAAGTACCTGTTTTCTTTAGACTGACTCAAGACAGCCCAAAGAGCTGGCAAGCTTCTGAAAAGCAGGATGTTACGCACTGTAAGGCAGCTTCGATGTGGACAACAAGGGTGGGGTTGTCTGCAAAGAGAAGTTCTCAAATCAGTTTTTCCAAAGTTTTGGTGTGGGCCTGAAGTCACCTTAAGAAGTTGCCATCAGTACAAAATTAAATATAAATGCCACATTTGTCATCAAGCTCTTCTGTTGCTTTTTGGAGCATCATGCTGAAGAAGATTGAAAACAATAAAATGCAGCCGTGTTTCATGCCATATACATTGGGGAATGACCGGACCAAACTGGTCATCATGCAGTTGGATGACCATGGTAAGGAACTTTGGAGAATGACCAAGCTTTTGAAGGATTTTCCACAGTCCAGTTCTGCTCACTATGTCAAATGCCTTTGTCAGGTCCACAACTTTCTGTGATACATCGATAACAGCATTACTATGTTCAAACAGAAAAACTTGTTAACTGTTTGACTATCACATCATAAGTGCTCTGTTCAGGGTGTTATTTTCATCTTTATTTAGAACCACGTGTTTTTATTGCACAAATATAAGGGAAGTACATGTGATTGTTCAAAATAACATTAGTATGAAATGTTATGAATCTTGTATGATAAAAAAGCAATAGAATGAATGAGACCCCTCATAGTTTTTACTTGTTATCAGATTATGGTTGGTGGAATGTCTTGAGCATTAGTCACTGTATTTATATTGATACATTTTACTCTATGATCACTACCTAAGATTAGCTACTCAGTGCGCATTGAAGGATATTCATCAGGTATGTTCATATAATCGGAAATTAGTTCTCTATCATCTACATGCAATACTATTATACAATGAATTCATCAATAGTTTTGACAAAAGAAAGGACAAAATAAGGTTAAAACAACATAGTTTATTTTCATTCAAATACAGTGGCGTGTACATTTAAGAGCATCTTATAAAGGATTAGGTTGGCACAGAAGGTCATTGTAAAGATGCCATCTCTTGAATTTCAGGAGTATTTTATTTTATGTATCTATGTGCAAATTATAAGCCTTGAATTTATTGAAAGCCTTCGTAGTAGCTTTTATCATCATCTTGACATTTCTTATATTGACAAGGTTCATAATTTGATGTGTCTTGTAACAGTAAATGTCCAAATTATATGGGTGCAATAATGTTTGAATGGTTTTTCGGTCAGAAGAGGAATTTCTATTTTCAGGAAAAAAAAATTATAATGTATATAACAGGATATCAAAACAATAAGTACTTATAACGATTTACAGTACAATCATATTTAGCATGACATTTCCATCTCTTTAATGAGGGATCATAGACAATTATCTTTCCAACAGGCGGGGCCACATAAAAACCCAGCCCCATTGCTAGGTCATCCTCGGTGTTTATTGTTAGCTTGATCAACGTTTATCGTTAGCTTATTGTTGATCAATCAAGAGATAAATAATTTTCAGAACTACAATACTAATCTTATCAATTGTCTTATTTCATTTTTTGGGTATTGAAATATTTAGTATATTAGCTCTAGAAAACTAAAATCAACATTTGTCTTTTCTTTATAATTAAATTGATATATCTTACCACTTTTGGCCACCTTATGTTAAAACCTTTGGTGCCAACTGATTATATATAAAACCTTAATGCTAGTAACTTCAATTTCTTATCTAGCGATTAATGTGGCTTTAATTAAACCACCAAATGTGTGTGACGTAATGAAATTCTCTTAAATAAAAGTTACAAATGGAACACTGCATTTTATAGTTAAGTACATGGAAGAAAGAACTCAATAAGTAAAAACAACATGTACAACTTTTTGTAGTATTGTTTGTAATCACTCAAGCCGATTAGTTTATCCAAAACAACTGTAAGGACAGTTTCGTATTTAAACTTTAAACAAAAATAAAATAATTGCCTTTATTTGGCGAAAAGTTAAATATATGATCACAAATAAGTAAATAGACTTGGCATGAATTCAAAATAATTACTTCTTTGAAAAGGGCCAGGACTAGTATAAATAGCTGATTAACAAAGGAATTGTTGTGTGTGGAAATCTGAAACAATTACCTTAAACTATTGCATCATTTGTTGATAAAATCCAATGTAATGTTCGAAATCTTCTTGCAAACTGTCATTGGAAAACTGAATTAAAAACACCAAGAACAATACAGCTTTATTTAGACATGCTAGTTCTTTCATTTCTTATTCAAAATAATATGTATAGGTTGTCGGAACAATAAAGTTAATAATATTTTGCCTCTTTTAGCCAAATATTATTTTCTGGAGGAGAGCAGCAATAAAATAGCAAACTTTATTCACTATATGACTTATAAAAAAATACTTGTGTAGGACGACATCGTTTAAAAAATATATTGTCGTAGACATCAAACCTAAGAGGAAAAAGAACATGTACATTTGCATATAATACAGATATGATATTACATTAATGTATCAAATATATGTTCAATGAATTAAAAAAAATCAACAAGAATCTTCTGTATTTCTTAACTAAATTGCTAAGATAGTTTCTTAGGAAGTCGAACATTTTTACGAAATTACGCTACCAAGTAACTATCGAAAGAATTAATTCAAAAAGATGGCTGAATCATTCAGGATTTATGCAATTTTAAGGATATGAATGTTGAAAAATAATTTCAAAAAGAATCAAGAGTTAATTATATGCAAATGAGTTTTTTTTGGCATGTAGATATGAGAAAATGTTATATTCCATTTGAGACGTCAATTTCACTGATCATGCCTAATATTTATTTATCTGTTAACTATTGTTTTCACCCAGATAACTTAGCTCCTCCTGTTTTAAATCTCACTGACGATAATGTGTATAATCCATCCAATTGAGACATTTTGTAAAGGAAGATTAAGATACTGTCCTTTAGTTGCTTCTTTGTTGAGCAGGAAATATATACTGGAAATAATGCTGGACAGCTTTGTTTCCTGCTGCAACCTATTGATTTAAAAATTAACTGGGTCAAAACTCGGTCTATACAGTAATGACAGCTCACTCATATCGCTGTTTCCTATGTTTGCTGAAATAAATTCTCCCCTTCAGTGCTGGCTTCCCAACAGTCTAAACGGCTTTCTAATGATCCTGCTCATTTCAGTCTGAATTCTAATTTTAAAAAGTTAATAAAACAATTTGTACAGCAGCAGCACATAATTGTATGTTCATTGAATATGGCGTCCTTTTTTGGAGTTCATATGTTCTTCCTGGTACCAAAAAACTTACCAGCTCCACTCAAAATGTTATCCTTTTGTAAAAATATTTTTGAGTCAAATCTGCAGTCAGAATTTTATTAATTCAATAAAGTAACCAATTTGATTTATAGCAAAGGTACATTAATATTATTTAGTGATAGTTTTCCAAAAATCAGCATTCAAAATTATGAGTGAGATTTTACTCAAAAAAGGTGAGACATTCTCAGAAATTGGAACTGGACATTTCTCAATGAAAGTTCTCAGTTTTGTATTTGAAGCTAGCATGTGACTTTATGTTTGTAAAAGAGTTTTAGTTATTTTGATGTTCCGATAATTTACATATTATTCAAGAAAAAGTGTTGCAAGCAGTGTCTTCACTCTCACTCTTGGTTGGCTTAAAATATAACTTTGTTTTTTGTGAAACCTTTGGCATTCCTGTCACAGTGATATGGTTGGACTTAATGTTATTTTTGGGTGCGAGTTCAGCACCAGGATACTTCTTGTGTAAGCTTTCCGAATCACTCAAGTGAACATATTGTTCTTTGCCTTCATCTTGTACTTCTTTATCTGTCTGTCCTTCATTTGATTTGCTTCTTTTCTTTCGTCCCCAGGTTCTTAAACCACCAGCTTTTGTTTTTGTTTTTTTTCCTATTTTCTTTGATGCAGGAATATTTGTGTTCCCATTAAGTGATCTTTGCCTCGATGCTACTAAGTGAACTGGCAGTGAAGTTAATGTGGCCTCTCCTGTCATTGATTTGGTTTTGTTTAATAATGATACATCTGATTTGGAACCTTTCTCTGTAATATCATGATCCATAGTGGGCTCATTTATCTCTGAATACATTTCAGTAGTTTGACGCCCTGTTTCAGTGTCCTGAGACACTGTTGTATAGATAAAAAGGCTGTTGATTGTTTTGTCATTGTTGTCCCAGGTTTCATTTGATGGATTTAGGCTGGTGTCTACTTCTGTATATATTATCGATGACCTAGTTTGGGGTCCCTCAGTCTCAGACATGTTAGGAGAACAAGTATCATCCTCAGACCTGCGCACTTCTGAATATGTGATTTGCACATCATTTTCACATGAAGTAGATAATAGGTGCTTACACCTCTCCCTTAGTTTTTCTTGCTCGACAGGGTTAAGTTCTAGGTATATTGAAAGCATATTACTGTTGTATTTTAGAAAATGTCCATCAAATGAATCCAAGCTGCAGGAAGATTTTGAAAATGTTGCTTCTGTTGTGCAGCCACTAGTACACTGTTCAGTTAAAACTAACTGCATTGAAATGACAGCCTTCTTTTTAGATACAGTCTTTAGTATTACCGTGATGGCCAATACAATGATGATAAATCCAACAGATCCAACTACTATCAAAGATTTGAAAATTTTTGTTCTTGAGGCTGTTCTTGAAGTTGTCTCTCCTTGATATCTTTCCTTAGAGGATGATGGACCTTGGATATCCCAAGTCTTACATACTTCCAGATTGGCTTTAACTGTTTTACTAATCACAATTAGTAGACAGATTTGATATGGTGTCCCTGGTTCTAATTCAGGCAATATATAATAATCTTCATCAACTTGAAACGTAATTCTGGTGCTAGTTCTGTTCTGCATGTTCGTTACCTCCATCAGATAGCCAGACAAAAGATATTTATCACTGACAGTCCAGGTTAGCAGGAGAGAGGTCTGGGAGAAGGTGGAAATGTTCAGATCAAGCCAAATGGGACAGTCCGACTGGAAATAGTCATCATTACACACTAGCATACTTTGTTTCAAACCTTCTAGGTATCGACCTTTATACTCTTCAGGTGTAGTACACTTTAAATCAATGTTTTCGAATGATCCTCTTTGTATTCTGTCATACAGCCATAGAAAATGACAGTCACAGATCCATTCATTATGTTCAAGTCTCAGTCTTTTAAGCTGAGTGAAATTTTCCAGCACACATTTGTATAATGTCTTCATCTTATTGTTGGTGAGGTAAAGCTCAATAAGGGAACCACTCAGGCCATGAAGAGTTGGTGGACTCAGTTTTTTTAGGTTGTTATTCTCCAGGTATAAATATTGTAGAGAGGAATGTTTGCAAAACAAATAGGAAGGTATTTCCGTAAGCCCTATGCACTTCAAATCTAAAACCTTAAGATTTGATAGGCTTCTAATTAGCTGATAGGTATCTGTCAGATTCAGGAGATTGTAACCCAAGTCCAGATGAGTAAGATAGAACCGGAGATGCCAGAAGGCTTCATGTGGCAGATTTAAAGGAGAGTGACCTGATGAATGTAATAATTGACAGGAGGGCACCTGATGTTGATTTTGAAGGTCAAGTTGGGTGAGATTGGAAATAGGAAGAAAAGAACCCACCTCCACATCTACTATCTCATTCCTGGAAAGGTCCAGTGTAATCAAATTTCCCAGACCTTTGAATGTTGTGTTTTGGATTTTGCTCAGGTTGCATTGATTTAGATACATGTTCTGTAATGTGGACATATTGTAGAAGAATCCTTCATGTAGGTTCACGAGAGGATTTTGTGAAAGGATTAGGGTTCTGAGATTCATCCATTTTACAGTTGCCAACAGAGATAATGCTGATCCAGAAAATTTGTTTGAACTTAGATCCAAGTACTGTAGTGTTTCGTAGATAACTGTAAATGTATTACGCTCAAAAAACTGCAAATAGTTCTTTGACATGTCAAGATCTTCCAGTTTTGTTAGGCCTTTGAAAGAATTTTCATCCAAATGAGAAATACTTGCTTTGTAAATTTTTAAGTTCGTCAGTGACTGTAAGTTTTGAATGGCTGTAGGCACAGTTTGAAGAGATGGTAAATTTTCAAGGTAGACCTTGTTTAGGTTAAGCATGTTTACAAAAGTGTTATTTCCTAGTGAAGTTAGATTTATACAGCTCTTTACTCTTATTAACTTCAAAGTGGTAAGTTCTTTCCATGGGTTGTCCTCACTAACATCTGTCAGTCCAAAATTTTCTAAATGTAGCCATTCCAATGTCATTAACCCTTTCAGAAAGGGAAGATTTATCACAGGTCTTCCATCACCTTCAATATACAACACTTTTAAAAATTGTTCCACACCAGCAAATGCTTTGCTATCAATGTGAGTGAGCCTGACAGATCGCAGATCGATTTGCTCAACAGTGATATTTTTAAAAGATTCAAACTGAAGTCTGGAAATGTCATTTGGATTTTTATACACATACTTTGGTTTCTCGAAGAAGTCTAGTTTATACAAACTTGTATTTGAAGGGGTAAATTTTGGAATGATCTTCAGACCTTTACTTGTACAGTCAATCCTGATCTTATCGATACAGTTGCATAGTCGTGATGGGCAGATGAATTTTGAGCTCAGGAGCTCAGTTCTTGTCCATAGAAGAACACACACAAATACAAATTCTGTACAATGGGATGTCATACTTGTTTTTTTTTCTTCTTTTGGTCCACAGTATTTGTCTGAAAAGTTATAGTAAACTATGTTTTCAGAATATAATAATCATGAATGTAAAGTAATAAATCTGTTATCTGTTATTTATATTGTTGAAAATGAAATGCAGTAAAATCCAATGAAATTTCTTATCACTCAGTTACTTACCATATGTACTTGCTTGTAGGTTGATTCCTGGTGCAATCAACATAGACCATGTATTGCCATCGCATATTGCATCAGCAGGTCAGGTTCTGTGTTTTGTTTGTTCTATTGATGACTCCTAACAACCCACATAGAACCAAATCTGTACCACATTATGCAGTGTCAGATCTGGGTCTGTGCAATTACAGTTGGTCTGGACTTACAGCCAAGTGCATAGGGTAGTTCAGAAAAGATCTGTATGATGTTATTGTAGGTTAACATTTTTTCTCAGCCAAGTGCATAGGGTAGTTCAGAAAAGATCTGTATGATGTTATTGTTGGTTAACATTTGTTGTCAGCCGAGTGCATAGGGTAGTTCAGAAAAGATCTGTATGATGCTATTGTAGGTTAACATTTGTTCTTGGCCGAGTGCATAGAGTAGTTCAGAAAAGATCTGTATGATGTTATTGTAGATTAACATTTGTTGTCAGCCGAGTGCATAGGGTAGTTCAGAAAAGATCTGTATGATGTTATTGTAGGTTAACATTTGTTGTCAGACGAGTGCATAGGGTAGTTCAGAAAAGATCTGCATGATGTTATTGTAGGTTAACATTTGTTGTCAGCCGAGTGCATAGGGTAGTTAATATAAGACCTGTATGATGTTATTGTAGGTCAACATTTGTTGTCAACCGAGTGCATAGAGTAGTTCAGAAAAGATCTGTATGATGTTATTGTAGGTTAACATTTGTTGTCAGCCGAGTGCATAGGGTAGTTCAGAAAAGATCTGTATGATGTTATTGTAGGTTAACATTTGTTGTCAGCCAAGTGCATAGAGTAGTTAAGATAAGACCTGTATGATGCTATTGTAGGTTAACATTTGTTGTCAGTCTTGACTTCATTTAAGATAATTTTGTTGACAAAATTGGCATTAACACCCCCCCCCCCATTCCCACACACACACGTCCAATACTGGAAGGCAAATAAATGAATAGTTTGTTTGGATATGATAAGCAAAACTAAACAGATTAAACAGAACAAAATAAAAATAACTAAATGGAATACTGTATACAATTTATAAAGTACATTAAAAATATAATATTTTATTTTTATACATTTTAAGTTTAATTGATTGAGGTGAGTTTTTTTTAAAAAAACTTTTAAGCAAACATTTCTTATACAGATTGTGTAAACACATTGTTTTGTTTTATTGTTTTGAAAGAAGAATGATTTTATTTCCAAATAATTAGATGTCTTTTTGAAAGAAAATGGAAATTCCTTCCTTCCATGAATTCATTTAAATAGAATATTTGTTTTCGATCCAGTGTTGATCTGTTTAAAATTTCATTTAATTTTGTCATTTATATTATTTGGTTGAGAATTATTTTGTCAGTTTTAATCTTACCTTGAATGGATTTGGATTATTCCACAAAATTATTAAATTTGACTTGTGCCCTTAAATCCAAATGAATACGTTTATACTGTTTCCGTATATGTTATTTTCTCTGTCAGCATAATGAAAGAAAATGTAAGGCTTGTTAATAAGAATATGAATACTTATGTTACTTCATAATGCGTCATTAGGTGAAGATGATTGGCTGTAATTGTGCTGCTTTGTTACCGTATTGTTTCTGTAAAAAAACACAGCTAAGAGTAAGTTAAAAAATTTAACAGCATTTGGATTTAGTGCAAATTCATCAGATAACGCAATTTCTAAATCTGATATTATATCTGACAGTCCAACATCATCTACATGTAGTGATGGTATTAATGTTCGAAGTGCAACACCACCACATCATGATGATCGGGACAAAAGTTCCTGAAAATGTCTGGACAGTTGGAAACTTGGTGGCTGAGATATGATACAAAGTTAAAGTAGATGTTCTGTGAAATATTATCTAGGCACAAGTCAGCTATCCATTTATAACTGGCTGTGATATTTTGATGTTTTAAATGTACAGAAAAATTTTCAAAGAATTCAAATAGTCGTTGAATAAAATTAGTTAATACCAAACAGTTATTCCAGCATGTCATGCAAAAAATATATCTGAAAACAAGCATATTGGGACCTCCCTTTGGCAATTTTTTGTGGCATATTTAAGCATTGTTTTCACTAAATATTCACCAAATTTTCTCCCTCTGGAATGCATTATTCCACCACTACCACCCAACTTGCCCCCCATTTCATATTCTGGTCAGCTTTGTCCAAACTGCACAATAGCTAGAAGTTAGACTAAAGACTCATCGACATACTTCAAAGAAACCGCCTGTTCTACAGTGAGTGAAAGCACTAGCAATTGATTGACAAATAAGCCATGCCCTTTTTTGCTATAACTAACAATGCCTAAAATGAGTGTGAATTTATGTTAACAGTTCAAATGTTTTCTTTAGCTACCATGCATGTGATAACTATTTCCCACATTTTATATCCCACCTTACTTTTTTATTAATAATTCAAATATGGATATAACAGTGCTTACTAAATAAGATTTATTCCAAAGGGGGGTGGGCATATATGCTCTGTGATATGTATCATCATTCCTTCTTTTGATATAATGACGGTAAGTAATGCTGATATATTAATGCCAGGTGTAAGTTTCGCTGATGGGAATGGAGATTCATGTTTACTTGTCGAGGAAAATCTACAGGAGTCGGTGATAATTCTTTGGATTTAGGAAGCAATTCACTTAAAGCAACAAAACATGTAAAGCACGGTAAAGGTAAATTTCTGAACTCCTGGTTAATGGAGATGTACTTTGTGAAGTTAGCCATATATATATATATATATATATATATATATATATATATATATATATATATATATAGAGAGAGAGAGAGAGAGAGAGAGAGAGAGAGAGAGAGAGAGAGAGAGAGAGAGAAGATATATATCATGGCAGTAGTGCAAAACAGTCATGTAATGGTTTATTTTGTAATATTATATCTGTATTGCTTGTTGTCAATAAAGTAATAACTATCCCATCTTTTTCAATTTTCACTGACTATTACATTAATAAACCTGGAAAAATAATCACTGTTTGTTCTAGTGACAGTTTTTGAAAGTTGGCTTCAAAATATTGAGGCTAATGATTTTTTTGGCGACAGCATTTTAAAAGCCAAAACCATCCCTGTGGTGCTCAGTTTTGTTAAGTTTTTATCTGTTTTTTTCTTTATTTAGAGTGATGTTAAAACATTGGAAGTTAGTGAATGGTAATGTTCTTTGTATTTCAACTGACAAACCAAATTGTAACTTTATATTATGGGCAGCAGAGTTTTGTGTCCGGTGCTTCCAGTTCGAGAATAATTCAATATGAGTAAATATGGTATTTGCTGAATGAGGTAATAAATTGTGCTTCATGTGGACCATCTAATGAATATATTGTGGTTTATATATCCCACTTGATGCCAGCACCAATGAAAAGTACTATGTCATGATTCTCCATCCATGCCCATCCTTCCATTCCAAAACAAGGATATAAAATAATTTTTTAAAGTACATGTACAACATTTCTACTGCAATGCATATTTAATAATCAGTGGTAAAAATCTGAACCTAAATATCAGTTGTAAGTTTATGCTTGGGATGGCCAATATAGACATGTTTACACTATGTCTGAATTAAGGATTGGCTGGGAGGAACATGTTACAGTACATGTAAAATTCTGTTTGGGAAGGATATGGTAAAAGAATACTTGTAATAAACTCAGACATAGGGATATGAAATGAGAGTAGTTAGATGTTACGGTATATGTAGAGTTCTGTTTGGGAAGGATATGGTAAAGGAATATGTTGTAGTAAATTTAGACATAGGGATATGAGATGAGACTAGTTAGATGTTACAGTATGTAGAATTCTGTTTACCACTTTTGGAGTAATTACATTTAATTTTAATTTTTTTTATACAAAAAAACCAATTTAGCGAATTAAACATGTCATTGATTCTCCTAAACTGTTTGAAGAATAGTTTTATCCTGTACTTTAGCAAAAGTAGGGATATTTTCATTGCCTTCTTCTGTCAGTAGGTCCATATATTCATCTATTTGTCCATCCATTAGTTTCTCCATCCATGACAAAGCTTATTTTTGTTTTTCTCCCAAGCTACTCAAGATTTTATTGAAACCTTTTAGGCTACTTATGTTGCTGATGCATGTATGCAACAAGGTTTTTGTTTCTTCTTCCTTTGGCACATTTTGGGTACATTTCTTGAAAATATTTTGGGGAAATGGGATTTTTTTTTTAATTGTGTTCATTATTGCTTTTTTCACAACACTCAAGAGTTTATAAAATCTATGTGGGCTATGGTATGTATATATGGCTGTTAAAATTTTACTGATTTTCTTTGGCCCATTTTTAAAAACACTTTTTCAGAAAATGTATTGAAATTTTGAGCATTTAGCTTATTTGTTGGTTTTTAAACAACCCTATAAAATTCTACTTCCCAACAGTTATTGATGTATATGAAACATTTTGATCTTTCATTGCTCCAGAGGGAATATGTTATTTGCTGTTGAAGAAAACTAACATGTTTTGTATAATATGCCTGCAACATAGAGTGATATGCATGTCTGTACCTGAATGTAGTTATTATTATTATTAGTATTATTATTATTATTATTATCTCAATCATCAATTACAGAAGAGACATATGTACAGTCGACTCCGTTTAACTGGACACCCTCAGGCCCGTCACGAGACTGTGCAGTTAACCGGAGTGTGCAGTTAACCAAAGTATGGTACAGTACAGCTTTAAATCAGCACGGCACGAATATATGTGAAGAATAAATTTAAACAATGATTAGAATCCACTATTTCAACTTTTACTTAAATGTTAAGCTTGTTTTTTTTCTCTGAACACAACTTCACTGATTCAACCAATGAATCAAGAAATTATAGCGAATTTCAAGACATTCTATTGATTGCCTGTTATTCGAAAATTGTTGTCAGACATTGATGGGTCATCTCCTACATAAAAAGCGTTCACAGTTCACCTCCAAGTCGTCTGCATAGTGTTTTTATTGTTGCCGTGTTGTCGTTTAAATTGAATTCCATTGCGCATTTTCCATCTTTCCAACCATCCATTAGTTTGAAATCATTCAAACCCGAATGGTTTAGAGCAATGTTTCCCATGCTGTACATGTAGTATGATTTTTCCCACTCTATTGCTCCCTAGTGGGTGCGGATATACATGTATATACCACCTGAGGCGTCCTTTACATGTCAATCATTCACAAAGTCGCATTTACCGGCTTCATTGTCAGCTTATTTGAAGCGCTACAGCAGTGGACTGGCAATAATAACTGATCATGACTATGCATTGTGCAGCTAATGGGAGTAAAATTGTATTGAATAATGTGCCATAGGGCAGAATTTTATCGTGCTATTATCCAGAGTGTGCATTTAAGTGAAGTGCAGTTATGCGAAGTTTGTTCCCATTGTAAAGCATTGGGAAAAAACGGGACCGGTGTGACTACGTGCAGTTATCCGGCGTGTGCAGTTAACCGATGTGCAGTTAAGTGGAGGCGACTGTACTCTATAACGAAACCATGTAATTCAATGAGAACTAATGTCTAAAATTAAGGTCTATGCTGTTTGCTTGAAATCATTGGAGAAAGAACAAAATTGAACCTGATCTTCCAGTACATTATGTAATGGCAGCCATTTGGCAATGAAGTTAGCATATTGGTGCATGTTATATAGTACTGCTGTCATCTTGAATATCAAGTATCAGATGGAGGAGATGAGATTATATTTCAGTTGTGAGAAAGCAAAAAAATATCGGACTTCTTTTAGAAATGTACATATTTTAGATATCCTCATGCTGCTGCTGCTGCTGATGATGATAAGTAACATATTTTTCGATGATTCTTTATAAAAAGCCCTTCCCCACATTTTAGAAACGTCAATATTTGGGATGACTGCCTGATGATGATGATGTCAGATACCTACTACCATATATACTTGCTTATAAGTTGAGTCCAAGTACTCATACATACAGATCTGCTGATGCTTAGTACAGATGAAAATCCGGGTCTTTGTAGTTTGTTAGCAAATAATCAGTAGAACAAATAAAATAGACCCTGCTTCGCCAGTCTATGTTTTTCGCAGTTGGACTCAGCTTTTTAGTAAGCATACATAGTAGTTATGCTGATTCTAAGTATCATATTTCTCCAGCGACGTGCTTTGTCAATAGCCCAACCCCATCTTTTAGAAGGGTCTGTATTTGGGAGGTCTTCATGGTGTTTATGATGATTATGTTTAAATACCTACTGGTCATATTTCTCCAGTGACAAGCTTATGCTTTATCAGTAACCCAACCCCATATTTTAGGATGGTCAGCATTTGGGAGGTCTAATGGTGATGATGTTAAATATATTCTGGTCATTAGTGCCGAATTTCTCAAATGTTAAGCTTTTACTTATCATAATTCCATCCCCTACCTTTTTAAATTTAAACATCTTTTTTCTAATCATTATTATCATATTTACATTAATTCAATAGTAAGCCCACTTTCCACGTTTCATTACTTTCAGAGTATGTCCCACTGTGCGTATTGTTGTTCTTCCTTATGGTGATGTAAAACTGTCTACATGAAGTAAATTCCAGGATTGCTTTACTGGACCTTCATTAATTGACTATGAAGACAATATTATTGTAACTTGTGTTTCAGGCCAAGTCATTTCAGAGTTAGGCTGTGAAGCTGGTAAACATACAAAATAAGTAAAGGAAGGTAATCTGTGATTTTCACATTGACAGAATGACAGCATGTAATATTGGACATTTTGGTGTGATTTTGGCAATAAATCAATGCCCTCAATATCTTTTTGATAATGACAAAATTCAACATCACGCATATTGAATTGTATATCTTGCTTATATTGGTTTCTGGTATGTATATGCTTGTTAATTGAACAGTTCATTTTGAACAAACTTTTAAGCTCTTTATCTGTGTGGTCTATTCTATTCAGTGATTTTTTTAAAATTTATTTGATGGGTTGTACATTGGTATATATATGATAAACTAATTGACCTACTAATACTGATCACTCCATCCACTTGAAAATTCCTATCCCATCAACACATGTAAAAACAGTTTCTTATATAAGGATGCATCTTGAACTGTGTTACATCCATTGTGATATTTGTATTGTGTTTTTGGCACTATAAACTGATCACAGCTAGTGAAATTAAAAGGATGGCCAATGAAGATATGAATAAATTTCCCTAAGTACATGCATTTTTCTTGGCTGTCACACACACACACACACACACACACACACACACACACACACGCATACACTTTTTTGCATTTCCTTTCTTTAACCTCATAGTTAAGGATCTGATATTTTGATGAGATCAAAACATATGGATACTTTTTCACATATTTTTTATATGTATATCAGAATATGCAATAACTTTCAGTCTGTTTAGTTGTATGTCTGACTTTCTATCCATCGCTCCATGGGAATTAAAGTTTATTTTGAACTTGTCAATATGGCAACTTTGTGAACTTCTTTGTTAGGTATATATAATTGTGTGCTTAACTTTGTCCATGGTTGTGAGTTGTAAATAGAATGTTTAAATAGCATTGGAGTTCAAAACATTCAAGGCCCAGTCTTGTTTACAATTTGATTGAAAGTTTCCATTGGAATAAATCACATCTAGGTCTAGTGAAAATGTGTATAAATAGGGTATATCATTCCTGTTCAATATCAGCCTGTATGAATCATTGACTAGAGTTATTAATTGTGATGTTGACATCAGATATAAGACATGATGGATTATTGACTCAGTTATTCATTTTAAATGCTAAAGTGATCATTGACTTTTAGATTATTACATTGATTTATATTTTGTGAACCCATTCAAAGACATTCTGGATTGCATCATTGTGTTATATCGGGAAATTTAAAAATATTGGTATTAATTTGGAACAGTCCATAGTTTTGGACTTGTGACAGGAGATTTAGGATTATTTGGGATTTAATTAATAATACTGTTAAGTGTCTCTTGAATTATTCGCATTGTATTATGCGGAGGCCACTATGGTAGGTGTATTATTATAGATGGGGTGGGGTGCTCCCAATATTTTAGTTAATTATTATAGAAATCCCACCCAGGCTTGATGTTTTAGGAAGTGTAATTAGTGAGAGCTAAGGCTCTGAGCCTCTAATCAGCAGTGCTGACAGTTAAGTTTTTGAAAACACAAAAGGTGAAATTCAAATGAAAAACAATTTAATATAATTCAATAGTCAAATGATAATAATTCTCTATTCACACTTCTTCATCTCAACCCTGTAACAGCTTATTGCATCACATGATATGTAGTGTGAAATAGCTTTCCACCTGTCCTTGTGTTCTACTCATCTGTGTATTATATCCTTTTCCAATTTCTTCTCCTTTTCCTCCCAAAATGCTCCAAATTCTTTTTCCTGTTGACTTTGTTTATTATCCAATTTGTAATCCCTGACTACTTTCCCGACTAGCTATTTATTTACAATCAACATCTCCACTAATCTTTATTCTGTCTTCTTCCTTGAGACTCGTGACTAACTATACAGGAAGTCTGTCCACTAAAAGCCTCCATTACAAATCTTTATCTTTTTTAGAATTTTCTAAGTTTTCCTGCCAGATTATGAGTGGCTTTCTCAGAGTATTGCTTTATCCTTCCCGCACAACGTGTGGGCAATTACTAAGTTCCTAGCTCAAAAATTCTAAATTAAATTTGGATTGAAATGGTGACCACACCCTATCTCAATTCTGATTGTATGTTGATTCTACCCAGTTCTATTCAACTTAGCAGACAATGACCCATAGCCTTCTGTCAACATGGTGAGATTTACAACACCTATAGGGTCCTTTATTCTTGAACAAATCTTTCAATGTCCTCGTACAACTTTTCACACCCTTGCAAAGGAGACCAACTATAGCTGCGGTATTTCACATATCACAAGGCTTCTAATGATTTTTTTTTTGTCTCCCTGACTTATGCAATTGTGGGCAGGGCAACGTGACATATTGTTAGAGAAATAAAGAACTTGTTGATTTTACTTAGATTGCAGGTTTCACATCTTTCTCTTTAACATTTTAAGATCTAGAGTTGTAAGACACTACTCAGCTTAATTAAACAATTATTTAAATTGTTAACACTTTTTCATTTCTTTTGGATAAAATCAGAACTTTTCAATCATACAGAAGGTACATAATGTGTCACGAATTCTATATAATTATGCTATTTCACTGATCATATGTGCATGTGTGTATGTGTGTGAAATGATACCCTTTAAAATGAGGTGAAACATGAAGAAAAAAAAAACATAAGGAATTTGGAATAGTCACTTTTGACTCGCCATCTATCTAGATTTAGGATCTCTGATCTGTTCCCTTGGGACAGGTGCATGTTTTGGTTTGGGGTTATGGGTCAGGAGGAATGAGTGATAACACAAAAAGCATGGGACAATGCTGCTTTCATTAGAATGCTATATGGCTCTATATGGCTCCTGATTTAAAATCAATTACTGCTCATTTGCAATCTGAGTGGACTCTTGATTTAAAATCATGTACTGCCCATTGTGATTTGAGTGGATTCGTGATTTAAAATCATGTACTGCCCATTGTGATTTAAGTGGTTTGATGATTTAAAGTTGGAAGACTTAGTATTGTCCAACATGATTACCAGACACTTGCACACAGATGTGCCCATACTAACATAAGCGATTGATCAATCGAGAGAGAGAGAGAGAGAGAGAGAGAGAGAGAGAGAGAGAGAGAGAGAGAGAGAGAGAGAGAGAGAGAGAGAGAGAGAGAGAGAGAGAGAGTAGAATATTAATTGGATGCAGCCTTTACTTCTCTCAGAAGTTTGGGAAGAGATGGTGATTTATATTTATCTTGGTACTCAATTGAAATTGAATGTTCAAACTTGTTGATTTTTCTCAACTTTTTAAATGATCTTTCTGCATCAGCATTGTTCTCAAGGAGTGGTCAACATGTAGGGTGGTGTTGCTATGTCAGTGTATATCATATACTACAAAATTTTAATTTGCCTGTTTAAGATGTAGTGTGCAACTTAAAGAGTAAGTAATCTTGAACTAACTGGTTGCATGTAACAGATTTGATACCTTCAGTTAGTTCTGTCATGTCAGCAATTATCAGATATTTAAAAAAATGTGTTTTTGAAATTATTGACCACACAGGAGAAGTTAGATTACTCAATAGAGTATCCAGATTTTTGTATAAATTTTTTCTTGAAATCTTTTGTCGCATAGAAGTAGGAAAAACACAGTTGGTAGAGTGTCCAGCTCCATGACTTCAGAGTTGACTGCTTCTTTTGAATATAATTATCTGTAGCTTTGCATTCGCTGTGCTTGTTGAGTATGTTATTTGTGGCCAAAATAGTCAGCAAGAACTTATATTGTTTGTTGCAAAGGAAAATCCATGACACAGAAAGATTACTTTTTTAAAATTATTATTACACTATGATTCACAGATTTGAAATAATGTTCCATGGTACACTTGTTTTGTTTCAGGACGTGCGTGAAGCTGTGCTATGGCTGGCTGTTCACCCCCCCCCCCCATAGTAAAGCACTAGAGTTTTTTTGCTCGGGAGGTTACACCAGCTGGTACTAGGATGGGTATGTTTAGTTTGTTCGAATAGTTTTCTTAGCATCATCTAGATCAGTGCTGTTCAACATTCTTGACACCATAGGCCACTGAAACATTTGTCTTGCAGCCCGGCAGCGGCAGAAAACCTAAAAGCAGCCACCTTAAAAAACAATTAACAATTTTTTACCTGGTTAGGAAGATATACTATGAAAACATTGCTCGAGCTCTATATTCCTGTTTGATACGAGATGATGATGTGGTGAGGGTTATTGTTGCTAGTGATGATATTTGTAGAGTTTATTTGGTTCATATAATAACCAGGTTTTGTTCTCTTCTATTTTCTCTAAATCCACAAAGTTTAGCTACGTTTAAATACCACAGTGGTTGGTCTAACAGCAGTATGTAACTTCCAAAGAAATTAAAAATAAATTTCATACTTTAACAGATAATTTTATTCTCTGATCTACATGTGCATCAGCAATTTTCAAGAAGTGCTCCTAGTAAGTGAAAGTTAAATCCAGTTGATAACACTGCCAAGTTTGTCCTCAAACAACCTAGTATTGTTTCAAAAAGTGCTCCTAGTAAGCGAAAGTTAATTCCAGTTCATAACACGACCATGTTTGGTCTCAAACAGGCTAGTATTGTTTGCCGATTTGTCAGCCTCGACTGACCTGCAAAAGAATGTAGACAAGTCAGCTGACTGTTGAAATGGACACTGCATAGAGTACCTAGGTTATGCCAAAAAAGTAGACTCTACTTAGAGACTTTTAATTTGGAAAATGTTCTCTTTTTGTTTTATCACTTTCCATTTTGCTCCCAAACAATGATATTTGTAGATGGAAATACAAAAAGTCAATTTCATTACATCAGATCATCATGTTACTTTGATTTCATAATGTATTTTTTCATTATTTCTATTAAATTTTGAAATGATTCCTATGAATGCATGTGTTCTTGTGGTCATCAACCATACTGGCCATGGCGGCAATAAAGCAATAAGGTTGTTGATAGGAAGTTTGCCTAATTAGTAAAATAGATATTACCAGCATAGAGGGTACAGTTGGCTATGATGTATAATAGATATAGATCACAAAAAAGAAAACCTATTAAACAATTGTGAACCAATCAGTTATGTATGCCAGCAGTAATAATTATGAGACTTTGGATGGTTTGCTTAAACAATTGGATTTTCATAATACTTATAAAAAATCAAACTGGGGTTTCAAATGGACCATAGAAAGAACAAAATATTGCATAATAATTTGGTGTTATTTATTTTTGCTAATAATAATGAGACAATGATAATGATTTTATTTAGCAATGATATATGCGGTATGTAGAAATATAAGCATGTTGTCTCTATCTCTGTGCAATGTCAAAACTATATAAGCATGTCCTCTCTCTCTCATACTATCGACACATACAAATCAATTTACTGATTAAAATCTCTGAGATTAGTGTATATGATTTTCTTAAACACTGTTTGGCGCTCAGCATTAAGAGGTTAGTGTTAGGCCTGGTGTCTGGATAATGTGACTGGGAGGGACATCATGCTACATTCTGCAGCATGATGACCCAGTGTTAGACATCACTATAAACTGTCACACTGCAGACATTATAGCGATTTGACTGAAAAGTCAAACACACACAAACTTTGTTAACCACAGACACACACAGATACATGGTTGTGAGAAATATATGAAAATTGTCTTCCTGTGCTGTTCAATAAATAAAAATAACACATTTTAAAGACATAATAATGTAAGACAGTAAATTAGAGTAGCCATCTATACTTGCAAACGTGAATGGAACGTAAATCAGGTCCAGCTATAGACCCATATTCGTACTCACGTGATGTACCATCAGATTTGAGTCTGTGCCATTGTTTAAGAGCAGTCAGTAGAACTCTAAACATAGACCCTGATCTTCAAGCACATTATGTGATGGAAAGTGAGGGTGTATGTTTGTAGTTGAACTTATTAGCTACTTTAGATGTTAAGTTAAGTTTGATGTATTAACCAAGTAAAGATTTGTCATTTATGTTGTGCAAGTAATAAACTGATGTGAATATCTTATTCCAGGAGGTATGTTGTTCCAGACAAGTTCTCCATTATATTTACAAATTATACCAAAAAGTTCTTTTTTATTAGGAAATGTTGTTATATTGTTATTGTTGTTGTTGAAGTCACCAGTTCTGTCCAACTTGAATATCTTCTCTGTCAAATGTAAAGTTGAAATGTTCCAAAATTAACCTTACTACCTCTTTTCACCCAGACCTCTCAAGGAAACAGAAAAAGTATAAAACTCATCTTTTTAAGGCAAAACATTCTAATACTTCTGGTGGCAAGACAATACTCCTTTGGTCATCATTATTGGTAAGTTTTTTATATAGGGTTTATGGTTTTGTTTTTGGTGCTTTATGGCATAGCAACACATGTAAATTATTTAGTAGTTGGAATAAAGATCTGTGCCCAAGGATACATCAAGGTAGCTGAACCATGCTGGTCTGATTGAAGGATTTTGAATTCAGACCTTATGGTTGTGAGTCCAGAATGTTAATCACTGAGTGACTGCTGAATTTGTTTGACATGTTTAACCACCCACAAATTTGTTTCCATTATTTCAAAAAACATTTCTTGGAATTTTCTGTTTTTCTTCCTTTAAAATGTCATAAATCTTTCCCAAAGTATAATAAACCTGCTTTCTCAGCAGTCATGTTTGACCTTGGAATCGATCATGAAGTAGATGAAATGGAGTCTTGATGGTTTCCAGGGTCATGCAGATAATGTGGCCCATTTTCATGAATGTGTCTATGCACAATATTGAACTCAGTCTCAAATTTCTAAATTTTTGATCTTCAGAATTGGTAACTTTGATCCAATCAAAATATTTTCATATTACTTTATTCTTTTTTTTAATTGCCAAATTTCTAAATTTTTGATACTCAGAATTGGTAATTTTGTTCCGATCAAAATATTTCCATATTCATTGTTTTAATTAATTTCCAAATTTCTAGATAGATACTATTTATTAATTTAGAGGTTCTGTGCTCAGCATTAACTTCTTGCTGATCACAGCTTATGAACTTTGAGCAGTTGCTGCCAGCTTAGCATTATGAAAGAAGTTTTTGACAATAAGATGCTTATTAATTGGGGCTGGGGTATTAAAAATCATCATGACTGAAAGAACAAAAAATAACTTCCTAAAACTCCCACAAGCTTTAGCTCAAGATTATTTGATGACTTACATTTAAGACAAAGAAGTATTGATTTTTTGAAAGGTCAAAATATCAAGGTCAGAGGGAATTAAAATGTTTTCCACAAAATTAACTACAGTTCTATGCCACAAACCAAGATCAAAAACTTTGTAAATCCTTTGCATTGTAATTTACTATTTACAGTACTCAATTTAGAATACAAACCTGAGCATAAATTTTAAAAAAGTTCCTCCTTGATAATACCAAAAGCCAGCTTAAAAATGTTTTGAAAAAATATAAGGGATCAGATTTATTTCAGACAGATACATCCTTTGGTCAAATGGATGTAGTCTTTTAATCAGATATGGCCTTCTTATCAGACAAGTATGGTGCCCTTCTAGAGGGTACGCGGGGGTTTGACCACAGGTGCTTTGACCATAGGTGGTTTGTCCACAGCAAGGGTTTGATCATAGGTGCTTTGTCCACAGGGGGTTTGACCATAAAGTTGCGTAAAGCATATCTTCAGTGATTATTAGTTGCGGAATTTTATTCACTAAAATTTGTATTGTTGAAGGATTATAAGTTGCGTAATGTATATCTTAACTTTATCAAGGGATTATAAAGTAAGTTGCGTAATTATATCTTAAGTTGCGGCACTTAATCCATACATTATTTATTTAACTAAATGATAGATGTGCAATAGCATGCAAATGTCAGTACATCTGTTTGACCATATGTCTGAACATATGGTAATAGAGGTAGCAACAATCTATGTTTGCGTTGGTACTTTACATGTATTTATGTATAAATATAAGTTATCTAGCCCACCCAAGTCAAAATCATGGAGAATCAAGGAGAGTGTAGTACGTCAAAAAGAGGTAATATAACTTTATTGTATCGCGGACATGAATTTTGGATTCATAGAGAACTGAAAAATGGGTCACGCGTTTGGCGCTGTACGAAGAATCGCACTTGTAAGTGCAAAGCTACAATTGTGGCACGTGATCTTATAATTGTTGGAAACAAGATTCCTCAACACTCACACGAAGCAAACATCAGCTACGGTTTGGCAAGACGAGCTGTCGGAGAAATGAAACGAAGACTCGAGGATACTCTTGCTACGCCAGCTGCAACACAACATTCAAGACGTTGCCAGACTTATTTTTCCAGCTTTACACTATTCATTTTCAATTTGTCAACGGCATCAACCCAGCTGCATTATACTGTCTTTTACCAAATAAAACACGTGCGACGTACGACCGATTACTCCAGGAAGTAGTGCGTCTCATTCCGTTGGTAGCACCAAGATTTATTCTCACCGATTTTGAAATGGCAGCAATGGGAGCATTTGAAGAAACATTTCCTGATGCTCGTACTACAGGCTGCTACTTTCATCTTGCACAAAGCGTAATACGAAAGGTACATGAGGTTGGACTGAAAGTGGAATATGAAACTAGTAACGATGTACGTATCACTGTTCGTTGTCTTGCCGCCCTATCTCATGTACCAGTCCAAGATGTTACAGAAGCGTTCGAACTGTTATCAGACTCTATTCCAGCAATGAACCACATCGACGAGGTGCTGACATACCTCGAGCACACTTACATCCGAGGACGTCGCATCCGTGGTCGTGGAGAAAACTACAGACCTGCTTTATTTGCAATTGAAACTTGGAATCAAATGCAGACGATAGGCGATGGTGTAGCTTGAACGAGCAACATTTGCGAAGGATGGCATCACAGTCTACAGTCTCTCCTACAATGTAGTCACCCAACAATGTGGCGTTTTCTTGACGGTCTGCATAATGACTGCACGAAGCAGAAGACAACTTTCCTGCAAGGTGTCGCAGGGGCAAACTATCCAGCCAAGAAGCGATACAGGATCGTGCATGAAAAAGTACAACGTGCTGTTCAGACATATGGTCAAACAGATATACTGACATATTTGCGTGCTATTGCACATCTGTCATTTAGTTAACCATAAAACTGTTATTCAATTAACTATAATATTTGCATGACATTAATGTTTTGATTTGATTTTATCATTTATATGCGGTATGTATTTTGTAGGACTGAATGTAATTTTCTAGTAGATCTACAGCCTTAATTTGTGAAACGTTGGACTTGTTGCCTAATTTGTGTTCATTTTCTGTTTAATAATAAATCGAATAGGCCTGGCACCAGCCTTTATGTGGACCGAAAACAAGCTGTTATTGACTTTTATTTATTACATGTTAATTCCTAATTAACATTCACTTATTGGCAACTCAAAGGAAACTTGTCACATAAAATTTCATTAATTGAACCATAATTTTAAACTCTAAACAGTTTATTATTATTATAAAAACCACATGTGGACAAACCACCTATGGACAAACCACCTATGATCAAACCCCCGTTATGGATAAACCACCTATGGTCAAACCACCTGTGGTCAAAGCACCTAGAACCTTCTAGAGCCTCCATGCCAAATGTAAATTAATTGCCAATTAAGGCAACACTATAACCAGTGGTTATTTACTCAAACGTATTGGGATTAACAAAATTTAGAATGTTTTGCCATGAAAAGATGATTTTTATGTGCTCATCTTAAGTCAGGCATATTATGGTGTTGTCTGTCAATTAACATTTCCTTGTTTAGTCCCATAAATTTATAATGTTTTGAGAGATTTTCATGAATCTTTATCCAAATATATATGATGATGTGTTGCAAGACATAGCCATATCCTGCTGCCCCAGAATCAATGTCATCTTAACGGAAAACATAATTCTTTGACTTGTTTCTTTGTTCAGAGTATAATATTTGAACAACTGAAGATATTTTAATGAAACTATGTCAAGTATATATCATGACTAGATTGTGTGTCACATACGATACCCACACCTTTGCCTGAAAGTCTAGGTCATGGCTAAAAGAAGCTATTTCTCTGACTTTTATCCTTGTCCAAAAAAGAGTTTTTGAACCACTGAAAATATTGTAATGAAACTTTAATCATTTATATATCATGGGTACACAGTGGGTCACATATCCCAGCTATGCATCAAGGTCAAGGTTATGGCAAGGAAATCATAGATCAGTGACCCTGTCCATGTATGGGTTTGAGCTTTGAACCAATGAAGTTACATTAATAAAACTTCTGCGTTATATATCATGACTTGACTGTCTCTCATCATAACTGTTGCCTCAATGTCAAGGACGCAACAGGGTATAATGTAAGTTAGTGTTTTTGTCAATACAGATATTTGAATGAAACTTGATACAGTTCCACACTTTTTCATGCAAGTCCAGTATGTAACTCAAAGGTCAAGGTCATTTGATTTCATTTTATTTTGGTGTATGATTGATGTGTTTAATATGGGTTATAGAGTATACATATTGGACTGCTTCAGATGTGTACCTTTGAAAAAATCTGCTTGGTCCATTACTTTATGGTACAGCTGTAATTGTATGAAAAAACGGCCCAAAACATTTTTACATGTTATATATTTGGTAATTCATGCATTGCATTTTCAGAAGCTGGCATTGTCAAGTTGTATTAAAATGAATTTCCCAGTTTTAATAACTAATAAAGATAGTGTACTTTTGTTTAATTCATGCTGATTTTATGAGCACAGGTGAGCAGTCATTTTAGTTGTCTGTGTACTTAGATCATGTACAGTTTTGACAGGTACAGTTTCCTCGGAAATTTTAACACATTACTTTAAAGTGACATAGAGGTATACCAATGTTCTCTCTTTCTACTGTGCATGTTGAAAATGTAAACAGCTTCACCTTTCACCCGCTACTTTCTGATAAGTTCATAATATCTATAGAGTGCCCCCCCCCCGACATATCGTGTGGTTTTAGTGGTACTATGCTTATGTCATTCTCTTGCTGTTGAGGGATGGGTTTTAAAGAGGTATTGAGGTTTCTTTCCATACAATTTCTGGTAAAGTAAGTATTTTCAATTCATAGAATTTTATTTTCAAATTTACCCTTCTTTGTAAAGCATATTAATAATTTCTCCTTTGGTAGAGCAGTTCAATAATTTTGCTCAAATTGTTTCTAACATATAGCTTCTTAATCTTGCATCGATTAAGTTTTAATGACATATGAAAAACAGAAATAGCCATTCTGTATCTGTGTTTGAGTCACATGTAGCTTTGTTAATTTCTAACATATACACATGTACTGTCATTAATTTAAATATCCAGATACCATATTTCAAAATGTGTTGCAATTGTCAACCATCATTTCATGCTGGCCTCTGGGTATTGTTGTATTTGTGACTATGTTTATCACAAATGGCATTACATTTGTATGAATAGACTGTCATAGTTTTGCAAGAAAAAAATATCTTAATATAAATTATGGATATTTATTTCTGACTAATAATTAGTTTTATTAGCAAATGATCTGCACAGAAAAAAGTTTCTTTTTTAATATCCAGATATTTACATTATTAACATTATTACACTATACAGTAATCAAAAAGTGATTCCATTTCGCTGCATTAAGGCTTTGTGTGTAATGGGTGCTTTTGGGATCTTTGTTCACTGGATCTACAATTTATTTCTAAATGTTAATTGGCTGTTCATGACATATGGCTGCTTTGAGGGCTGTGTTGGAATGCACAAAACAGCAATGGCTATTACAATAATTCTACATACCTGTTTAATGGTATCTGCATAGCTGTTTTGCGGTATTCACATTGCTTCTTCATAGTATCTAGTTTGGATCCAAGAATCAATATGGCTAGTTTGTGGCATCCACCTAGCTGTCTCATGGCTTTTCTAATACATTCACTTGGCTGCAGCTTTGTAAAGTCCCCATGTCTGCATTTCATTTGCATGTTACTTGTATTCATTTTTATTTTCTTGTGGTCATTTATGTTCCATTCATGTCTGTATTTCATCTATCATCTTGGTGTTTGCCATTGTTCTCCAGTACATGCTTAGGTTTTGTGTTGTGCACAATTATCCATATAGTATTCCTTTTCATTTTGCTTTTTGGAAGCAAAAGTAGATGCATTTAATTAAGTCAGGGTTTTTGGAAGCAAAAGTAAATGCATTTAATTAAGTCAGGGTTTTTGGAAGCAAAAGTAAATGCATTTAATTAAGTCAGGGTTTTTGAAACCAAAAGTAAATGCATTTAATGAAGTCAGGGTTTTGGAAGCTAAGGTAAATGCATTTAATTCAGCCAGGGTTTTGGCACCAAAAGAAAATGCATTTAATTTAGTCAGGGTTCCATTTTCAGGAGTGCTAATGGTATATAATTTTTGCTTTTGTATCATGTCTTATAAACAATGTACCTTGATAAAATAGCAGTTTCATAAAATGCAAAAGACAGATTTGAGTTGACAAATAAAATGTAAATTCAGCTGAAAAAAAGTGTAAAACTACAGTTATGGAGCAGATTTGTCTTATTTCATATTTTGTTTCATTCAGATAAAGATTGTATAAATTCAACCAACAAAAAAAATGATCCTATTACATCAATGGCATTTTTAAAATAATTTTTGTCTGCCACAACATAACAATGAAATATATTGTAAGAGGTGTGAATTTGTTTTCGCTGTGTGAAAAATCATGATCCTAGATTATCAAATGAAACTTTTTTCAATCATGGAAATTTACCAGCAGCATACAAATTATTGATTTATGAAATGCTTTTCTTTTTCATTCCCTATACATTTTTCATTTATCATTCATTGTTTGCAGTCTGCATTTTGCATTTGCTTTGTCCATTTTCTTCCAAATGCATTGATAAAGATAAAACTCCATTAAAAACATGATTGCTTATTATAAATTACAGACAATTAATTAAAAAGAAACTAAGAACAACAAGCTATTATTACTATCAACCTGCATGTTTTTGTGGAGCTGATGAAATAAACATTACAGTCAGACTTTGCCAGAAATTCATGATAATTAAGTATTATGTATTTCTGCATGAGAGCTTATCTTTGACTTGCTTCACCGTTTTGGGTGGAATAAGCATGTAAGTGGGATATATTTATGCATGCAAGATTATCTTTGACTTGTTTCACCCTTTTGGGTGGAATAAGCATGTAAGTGGGATATGTTTATGCATGAGAGCTTATCTTTGACTTGTTTCACCCTTTTGGATGGAATAAGCATGTAAGTAGGATATGTTTATGCATGAGAGCTTATCTTTGACTTGTTTCACCCATTTGGGTGGAATAAGCATGTAAGTGGGATATGTTTATGCATGAGAGATTATTTTTGAATTGTTTCACCCTTTTGGATGGAATAAGCATATAAGTGGGATATGTTTATGCATGAGAGCATATCTTTGACTTGTTTCACCCTTTTGGGTGGAATATGCATGTAAGTGGGATATATTTATGCACGAGAGCTTATCTTTGACTTGTTTCACCGTTTTGGGTGGAATAAGCATGTAAGTGGGATATATTTATGCATGCGAGATTATTTTTGACTTGTTTCACCCTTTTGGGTGGAATAAGCATGTAAGTGGGATATGTTTATGCATGAGAGCTTATCTTTGACTTGTTTCACCCTTTTGGATGGAATAAGCATGTAAGTGGGATATGTTTATGCATGAGAGCTTAACTTTGACTTGTTTCACCCTTTTGGGGGGAATAAGCTTGTAAGTGGGATATGTTTATGCAAGAGAGCTGGGCAATAGGTGCCATTCCTGGTGGTATGGGTTCAGTTTCTGCATGGAATGATAAATTTTCTTTGACTCTCAAATCAGTTCTGCTACATTTGCATAATGATGTGGCTTTCAAAAACGTTCAGAATTACAAGATTAAGTCTAGCATTTTTACATCTTGTCTAGGAGTGAACCTGACTTGCAGGACAAATAAAAATGATACTATTATTTATCAGTTTATTTCCCTTCTGTTCTCAACAACTTTGGCTGCAGAGTCTATTCATTTTTAGTCCCAACTACATCTGGCTCGATTTACCATTTTATATGTGAGAAACTGGTCACAAAAATGCACTTTTTAACATTGAAGACAAACCCCATTGGCAAAATTTCCATTTCCTGGACCAAAAATTAGATTTTTCTCAGACATGAGCTGGTTGAATTTACTCATACCTCTTTTTCTGTTCATAACAATTGGGATATTATACATGTAATCTGGGATATTATACATGTAATCTGGGATATTATACATGTAATCTGGGATATTATACATGTAATCTGGGATATTATACATGTAATCTGGGATATTATACATGTAATCTGGGATATTATACATGTAATCTGGGATATTATACATGTAATCTGGGATATTATACATGTAATCTGGGATATTATACATGTAATCTGGGATATTATACATGTAATCTGGGATATTATACATGTAATCTGATTTCTTGGAGGTTTAAGCTTCAACATATCTAGCATAAGGTTAAAGATGATGGAAAATTATCCAAACTCCTGGAAAAGGCTTTCAATCATTTTACATGGTGCAGAACTAGTGTAAACTAGCCTTAATGCTTTTAGAACTTGTGTTTATCTTTGGCAAAGACTTGCACTCTGAAAGACACAAACACAAAACAAAACATGAAACAGATTAAAAAAAAACATTGAAAATACAAAATCCCTGCCTGATACGATTTTTGTTTACTGAAGGAAGCAGATCTCTTATGTTCAACCCTTGAATATGTCCTGATTGACCAGACAGTAAGGAATGACCTAGAAGAAAATTAAAGGACATTCTTGTAATAAAGCAATCTGAAAACAGAACAACATAAGGCAGTTATATCAGCATTAAGTCAAAATCAGAAACAGATGGTGCCTTATGTCCTGGAATCCAATGGGAAGATTCATTTAGTATGGAGCCACCAATGAATGATAAAAACCACAAAGCAAGACTTCAACAGCAGCCATTACTGAATAGAATTATGATAGCAGCCATTGGCATCTTGTATATTCAGCCTACATAATCAGTGGGACATTGTTGCCCTTTTGGCAAAATGCTGTTTACTCATTTTTCCCCATAGTATTCAAGGATGGACTGTAGTAAGAAAATATAGAATGCTGCATTGTCCCAAAAGGTGCATACCATAATAGTGTAGTTATCCAGTGAATACCATAATAGTGTAGTTATCCAGTGCATACCATAATAGTGTAGTTATCCAGTGAATACCATAATAGTGTAGTGATCCAGTGCATACCATAATAGTGTAGTTATCCAGTGCATACCATAATAGTGTAGTTATCCAGTGCATACCATAATAGTGTAGTTATCCAGTGCATACCATAATAGTGTAGTTATCCAGTGCATACCATAATAATGTAGTTATCCAGTGCATACCATAATAGTGTAGTTATCCAGTGAATACCATAATAGTGTAGTTATCCAGTGCATACCATGATTATATTTTAATTATAAAGTGGATATCATAATACAGTAAAGTAAAATCTTGAAAGACCTCTGCTACGAGAGACCATCTGTCTTGAAATATCATATTCTTGATGCATGGATATAATCATTATGTAGTGTAATGACCTGCTATGAGAGACCACCTGTCTTGTGAGACCACTATTGTTTGGCATAAGAGGTGGTATTTCAAGACAAGTTCTACTGTAGTATAATATCCAGTGCATACCATAATAATGCAATTATCCAGTGTATACCATACATATAGTGTAATTATACAGGGCATACCATAATAATGCAATTATCCAGTGTATACCATACTTAGAGTGTAATTATACAGGACATACCATTATAGTGTAATTATCCAGTGCATATCATTATATCGCAGGTTTGACTATCAAGTTTGACTTCTGTTAATGACCTTGGTGGCCATGATAATGTTTGAAGGATTTAATTGATTGTAATTCATTTTGGTACAGTAGAACCTGTCTTGAAAGACCACCTCTTCTGCCAAATAAATATAGTCTCTCAAGACAGGTGGTTACTCTTGACAGGTCACAATACTACATAATCTATAAATGTGTGCATTGAGAAGGTGGTCTCATAGCAGTGGTCTTTCAAGACAGTTTTATTGTATTGAGCTTGTTATTGAACCATACAGATATTAACTGAATTATGGTCCTTGCCTCTATAACTACTGTTTCTTCTATCATTCCTTATACCAGCTATTTAACCCTCCATACAGTGTTTGATATGGATGTATAGTCTTAAATTCTGTATCTCATACTAAGATTGGAACTACGTAATACCTACAACTCTTTGACCAATTAAAGTGAAGTAAATTAATTATGCCGAATCATTTCGGGGGTCTTTTATATACAAGGAAATCTTTGTATCAGATTTGACATTGAGAATAACTTTTATATTGGAGTGTGGATCACAATGAAATGATAAAGATGGTGTGTTTTTATTTTTCATCAGCAAATGGATATTCAAGCTGCCCTGCATGAGACTTTGTATAAATTCCAGCATACTATGAAATATATCTTTATTTTAGATTTTTTTTATAATTCTAAGGTAAAAAGGTGTTTTATTTAGTAAAAGGTATCACAGGTAAATAAAGGTGTTTTAGTAAAAAGTATGAAAGGTATAAAGGTGTGATCATCATAAAATATCTGACAGGTAAAAAGTCTTGTAGTAAACAAAATATGAAAGATATATTAATATTAAAGGTATAGAAAGGGGCAGTAATATTATTAAAAAGTATCAAAGGCATATCAAGATGTATATTAATAAAATGTATTGAAGCTAAAAGGTATATTAGAAAAAATGAAAGGTACGGTATTAAAAGGAGTATTAATAAAAAGTATGAAAAGTATCAAATTGATATTAGTAAAATCATGAAAGGTATAAAAAGAATATCAAAGGTATAAAAAGATGTACATGAATTATGAAAAGGATGACAGATGAATTAATAAATATGACAAATGTTTTGTTGTGAGTTAAGGGTAAAAACTTTTGTAATATGGCATATGAATCAGCAATAAAGGTATAGTATTAAAATTAAAGGACTAATCTGTATCAAACTCAAGAGTCCCAACTTGTGCTGAGTAAAACATATTTACTTGTTTGTATATATGTTTTGGACGGGACATCTTCAAGCCCTTTGAGACATTGATGGTTACTTTATTAATATTCCTTTTGGTAAAAAAAAGAAAAGTTTTCTTTACTATTTGTTTTGCAGGTCCTGGACTTACTACAGTTGTTGGAGGACGTCCTAGAGTGCAATTACCTTAGTTAATACAATCTTTGGAAAAACAAAGTCTTAAGGTTCCATAGAATAGTAGTCTTTTTTTTATCCAAATATGTTTTATCTCATGATGGAAAAATTACAGAGTGAGTACAAAAGATGAAATGAATGTTTGTCAAAGTAAATCCTTTGATTCAACAGTCAGATCAATGCTGTGTTATTTCTAAGTATCCAGTGAGTATAATAACTGTTATATGTCTAAGTACCCATTGAGTGTAATAACTGTTGTTTCTAAGTACCCATTGAGTGTAATAACTGTTGTTTCTAAGTACCCATTGGGTCAAATAACTGTTATATTTCTAAGTACACAATGAGTTAAATAACTGTGTTATTTCTTAGTATCCACTGAGTGTAATAACTGTTGTTTCTAAGTACCCATTGAGTGTAATAACTGTTGTTTCTAAGTACCCATTGAGTGTAATAACTGTTGTTTCTAAGTACCCATTGGGTCAAATAACTGTTATATTTCTAAGTACACAATGAGTTAAATAACTGTGTTATTTCTAAGTACCCATTGAGTGTAATAACTGTTGTTTCTAAGTACCCAATGAGTGTAATAACTGTTGTTTCTAAGTACCCATTGAGTGTAATAGCTGTTGTTTCTAAGTATCCATTGGATCAAATAACTTTTATATTTCTAAGTACACAATGAGTTAAATAACTGTGTTATTTCTAAGTACCCATTGAGTGTAATAACTGTTGTTTCTAAGTACCCAATGAGTGTAATAACTGTTGTTTCTAAGTACCCATTGAGTGTAATAGCAGTTGTTTCTAAGTATCCATTGGATCAAATAACTTTTATATTGCTAAGCACACAATGAGTTAAATAACTGTGTTGATTCTAAGTACCCACTGAGTCAAATAACATATTTCTAAGTACACAATGAGTCAAATAACTGTTATTTCTAAGTACCCATTGAGTCAAATAACTTATTTCTAAGTATACAATGAGTCAAATAACTGTTATTTCTAAGTACCCATTGAGTCAAATGACTGTTATTTCTAAGTACCCATTGAGTCAAATAACTTATTTCTAAGTGCACAATGAGTCAAGTAACTGTATTATTTCTAAGTACCCATTGAGTCAAATAACTGTTATTTCTAAGTACACAATGAGTTAAATAACTGTTATTTCTAAGTACCCATTGAGTCAAATAACTTATTTCTAAGTACCCATTGGGTCAAATAACTGTTATATTTCTAAGTACCCAGTAAGTGTAATAACTGTTATTTCTACGTATGCATATTTTAGAAAGTTATGACCTTCTGTATCATGAAGATCATTGCACTTAGTTTCCATTCCATAGCTTTTGAAGGATTTCATTCTTTGATACCAAATTTGGTATCGTGGATTAAATTAAGAATAGCAAGATTAGCATTAAGTTGAACTATTCTTCATTTGCATCAGAATTGTTTGGATCATGGCACCTGTTTTTCTCAGATATTTACACATACAATTTCTGCTTAGTAACTTTTTAAGGTGTTATGAGGCTTTACATGAAAGATACCTATTTTGACTTTCACCATTTTCCTGAAAAATTGTATGAGGTTGAAGCTCATGTTTGATTTTGTACTTCAGTTTCCACTAAATAACTTTCAAAGAATTTCATGGATTTAAATTAATTTTGTGCAAGGTTTTACATCATGAAAATCTGAGAAAATTTGATTACCTGTATATCTTCTCGTTTTTGTATAAAATTTGTATGGCTCTGCATTTGACTTTGATCTTTGACCTTCAGCTTCTTCTCAGCAACTTTCAAAGGACAAATTTGATCTGAGGCTGTACATTAGGATGACCATGGTCAAGTTTGATTTTCACAATTTTCTGGCAAAATTTGACATATTTATGCTCCCTAACTGATTCAAGCACTTAAGTTTCCACTTTTGAAGGACTTCATGGACTGAAACCAAATTTGAGATGGGATTGAACTCTAACAAGGTCAGGGTCAGATTAAATTTTTCCATTGGGCAGATGTTGTTGTATTCAGTTGTGAACCTTAATTGACTTACAGCTTTGCCCTTCAGTTGCATCATCTTGATGGGGGCTTACATTCCATATGGACACATTTCTTGTGATTTTCATGAGGAAGTGATGTGCTGCTTATATTATAAAATCTAACAAATTATGTGTATTTTAAAACACAAGATTTTTGTCAACTTACACATCATACAGGGCAAAAACAGAGTTTGTATTGTGCCGATTACATGCAACTGGCAGAAAATAGTGTTCATGCTCATGCAGTTTATGAATGACCCTTAAAAAAGTATTAAATCCTTTTTTTGTATTTTTCTGATTTTTCCACATATAATTTGGTTTCCAAAATAATTTAAATAGAATATTGGATGATTTTGTTATGAATGCTTATCTTGAAATGAAATGACTTATTACAATTTTTGCATCGGAAACAAAGGTATTAAAAGTCAGTTGTATCACAAATATTACTGTTAATGTCATACTGGAAGCTAGTTGAAATTACCTTAGCTCAGTAAGTCTCATGTTTATAATGATGGTGGAGATATTAAAGCTAAGATCGAATGCATTGACACATTCAGTAGACATTTTCAGTAACAAACACTAAAAGGCTCATAATAATAGGTTTCTGGTCCTGTTTATGCTAAAATTCCATGAAAGAAGAAGAACCGTTTTTGTAATTTAGTTTTTTTAAAAATATAAATACATGTATTTGGTTAAAGGTTGTGAAGAAATACTTTAAAAAATAGCCTTAAGTGTCTGGTTGATGGGTTATAGTAACTCGAGTGAAAATGTCCATCCATTTGACCTTGGATCTAAAGTTCCCAACATCAGTGTAACTACAGAATTATAGAGCTACATAACCTCAGCTAACTGGAAGTAAAGTTAACTTTTGCAATCTCTTTACAGGTTTCCAGTCTTGAAGCTCTTTTCTTTCTTGTATCCAAAACATAACATAAAGGCAAGTATATTTAATCGTATTTTCTGGCATGGCGAATATACATCTCCCCCATTTTAACATGCTTCGTTATAATCTGATCTGGTTTATAACACTATTACAATTTACTTCATGACCAAAATAACACTAGTGTATAACAATACAGGTGGAAAATACTTTCATCTTCATTTCCTTTTCAAAACTAAATTATTTAACAAATTTTGTTAGTGCCCACTATACCACTGTTTGGTATATTATGCTGTCTTCGATACATCATTGTTCCATACATATTGCTAATCTATATATAACGTGGTTCAGTACATAATGCGGTTGATGGTTATGAACTATTGACTACTGCAATGTAATGAGGGAGTGATATGTTCAGAAAACATGTCTGTATGTCTTACTCTGTCTCCTAAAACATCATTGGAAATACAGTTGACTTTGTTGGAAATTTGTAACTATAGTAAACATTTTAGGATACATACCAACAAATTTTCATAAAGAGGCATTAATTATAATCTAGTATTCTTAAATAGTCGTTTTGGGATAACTCCAAGTCTGGGCATGCTGTCAACTCCTATTGGCTAAGAATGGATTGTGTTTCTAATAATTCTACATTTAGCTAGTTTGGTCCGGAGTAATGCAAGCTATGTAAAGGGATTTTGAGTTTAATGCCTGTTATCAATACACAAAAGGCTACACATGGCGGTTACTATAACCAATGGAGGAAGAACCCACAAAAGTTCCCAGTAAGTAAGAGGCACTGAGCCATGAGAAGCTAATGGCAAGCTTTCTCAAATATCCACTTTGGCCAAACTCGAGATCTGAACCCATGTGGACAAAGGTGAGATGACAGTGATCCATAAGGCAAACTCTTTAGACCAGTAATATCTCAAGATGGAATGCTTAACCACAGAGCAGTTAATTCTCTTGTCATTACTTTACAGCTGTACTTACTTGATTAGAATATTCCATTATGTTCAAAGTGCTATGATAACTACCGACTTGTAGAATTATCTTACACTTTAATTGCTATTCATGCCAAGGAAAACTCATGCTGGAATCTATTCATATATGGGAGATTGTTTTCTGTAATTGTGAAGCATTCACTACCATGTTTTTCTCTGACATGAACTAATTGGAAAAGTTACAGTGTTTGCTGTTACTAGTTAAATAAAGATAGACCCTTGCTCTCTGCATTAGTCGTCATCACCTTAAGTAGTGCAACATTTGTAGATTCATGCAGTGTTCAAAAACAAAACTCCAATCCTCTCCAATAGTCTATCCATCATATATATTCCAAGGAAACATTAATTTGACTATATGACAAAAAATGTATCAGAATTTTCAGTAAACAATGATGCAAATGTTGTTTGAAAACACTGCAAATTATAAATTATTTTGGTACTTTGTACTGGTTTGAGTCAGTCAGTTATACTTATTAAAATACTGTGATAACAACTAATTTCAGTTTTCAGCTAATCGCCATCCAATGTTGTACATGACAGTCATCATCTGAAGATGTGTATATTGACAAAGCACTGTTCTCACAAGAGTTATTGCTTTTTATGTCATGCACGTGAAAGCAGTGTCAAATCAAATGTTATAAAATGTGGTACATCTAATTATTTTCATATTGTCATATCTTTATGCTCCCACCGTTTTTGAAAGAGTTATTGCTCTTGTTTACTTTCAGCTATTGATAGAAGTTTTATAATCATGACTATATTCACAGTTTATATTGGATTGATGTGATACTTAGTGCACGCATATCATGATTGTCAGATTAAGATAGGCATTTTGCCAGTCATTGTGATTAGGGCTTAGGATCTCAGAAAGGGTGTTATGTCTATGTGATCAAGTTGATCAACATTTTTTTAATTTGTTGTTGTCATTGTCATTGTTGTTTTAGGGCTTAACACCATTTTTCAGCACATGATAGGTTATACATGGCGGCCAGTATTAGTGGTGGAGGAAGAATTTGGAAAAACCCCAGAAAGAACCACCAAACCACGAGAAGCTACTGGCAAGCTTTCTCACATAATACATTAGCCGAATCTTAGATTCAAACCCACACAGACAGAGGTGAGATGGCAGTGATCCGTAACGGAGAGCGCTTTGGACAACTCGGCCACTCGGGGCCACTCTTGTAATTTGTAATCTGTATGGAACCAAACATAGTATGCAGTACTTTAAACTAAATTAATTTCATTAAGTGGAATCTAAAGCAACACTACAATAAATTGTTACATTGCTTTTGATTTTCTGTTTGATTTAAAATATTTAAAAAAAATTAAATTAACTTTGTGTTTGACCTAAAAATGATGAAAATCGTATCTTAAGATGTACATATGGTTCTTCTTGTCTAAAAATAGAACTTGTCAACATGTAATATGGTCACATGACAAATCAAATATACGACAGAAACGGTATAAGTTGGATGTTAATGGTTTCACATTAATACAATAGTATCCACTGCAGTGACCCATGGGATGTATTCTTCTGGAACTAGAGCAGTGAATAAACAAATAAATTTCTCATTTAATTGGATCATGGGGGTCATGTCAATGTGTTACTGTCTGAAAGTTTATGTTATCATATATATCTCTCTCTTTCATAAAATAATAAACAAATGAGTCCCCTATCTGTATATCTACTTTATATACAATATTAATACCATGTTCACCCTTAGTGAAAGTTTAATGTTAATACAGTAAAACCTTGTCTTGGAAGACCACTGCTATGTGAGACCACCTATCTTGAGGGACCATATTCTCAATGCACAAATTTAATGATCATAGAGCATTGTGACCTGTTATGAGAGACCACCTGTCTTGAGAGGCCATACGTTGTTGGCTAAAGAGGTACAGTTGTGAGAAGTGAGACCTGTCAAAAACGTCACATGAAATGCCTTTTAAATATATGTTAAGACCTGTCGAAAGCGTCACGTGAAATGCTTCATATAATCCCTTTAAATGTACATTAAGACCTGTCAAAAACATCACATGAAATGCTTCATATAATCCCTTTAAATATTCCTTAGGACCTGACAAAAACGTCACATAAAATGCTTCCTATAATCCCTTTAAATATGAGTTAAGACCTGTCAGAATGTCATCACTTTAAGGAATTTATCTCTAGCAACAACAATCTACCAGATCCTTTAACAGCCATCATAAATCATTTTATTTCTACCACAATACATGTACACACAAAAATATAAATCCAACTGCAAACCACACAGACCTTGATATGCTGATATATAATATGCCAGTGGATTAAGGTTTAGTATGTTATTTGTCCTACTCATTACTCCATACAAACTGCACAGACCCAGATCTGCCAGTGCATTATGTGATGGCAGATCTTGATCTGTGTTACTTTCAGTTGGACTCCCCTAATAAGTGAGTACATGTATATACAATACATATTCTACAAGTTTTGCTTTACAAGATGCTGACTGAGATTTTTTTATAACTATAACTATAACAGTAGCAATGGCATCTGAATTTTTGTAGCTGATATTCACTGTCCACTAATTGTCACTACTCATCAGCAGTGAACCTTTCCATTTACAAAATCATCCCACCAGCTAATGTGGTTATATAATTGTTACATCTATTCTCTTTTGATGGACACAACTTCATGCAACCCAACTCTAATTTTGTCAGTTTCTCATTTGTCCCAGGTTCAGATTTACATGAATGGAGAGTTTGTTGAGGATTACATACCCCCTCAGCAGCCAACTGCTGAGTACCCCAATAAGGGGCGCGTCCAGGAAGGAACTGTCTTCAAAGAACCCCTCCCCACTGGACCACACACCTTGAGACTAGAGGAAATGGCATATACGCGTAGTGGAGATAAAGGAAACACTGCAAACATTGGTAAAACTTTAAGCTGAAAATGATAAGAGCACTTTTGTACTGTTCTTCATTAGCTCACTTGACTGTAAGGCATGTGATATAAGCCGTTTGTCCATTAGCTCACCTGACTGTAAGGCTTGTTGTATAGTCCTTGGTCCATTAGCTCACCTGACTGTAAGACTTGTGGTATAGCCCTTGGTTCATTAGCTCACCTGACTGTAAGGCTTTTTGGTATAGCCTTTGGTTCATTAGCTCACTTGACTTAAAGGCTTGTGCTACAGTCCATGGTCCTTTAGTTCACCTGACTGTAAGGCTTTTTGTATAGTCCTTAGTCGATTAGCTTACCTGACTGGAAGGCTTGTGCTACAGTCCTTAGTCCATTAGCTCTCCTGACTGTAAGGCTTGTGGTATAGTCCTTGGTTCATTAGCTCACCTGACTGTAAGGCTTTGTGCTACAGTCCTTGGTCCATTAGTTCACCTGACTGTAAGGCTTGTGGTGTAGCCTTTGGTTCATTAGCTCACCTGCCTGTAAGGTTTGTGGTATATATTTGGAGTTTATTTACCAAAGTCATTTCAACCTCATAAGTTTCTTGGTTTCATAACCATGCATTGAGACATATGTATGTTCCTAAAAGATCATGAGAAGATCTGCTTTAGATAAGACAAGAGATCATATCAACAAATTATATTTTATTATTTTAAGATCTATCAGTTGATAAATTGTTGTAAAACACCATTAAGTATGCTATTACAATATATACTTTGTCCAATTATTCAATATAAGTATAAGTCAAATTCACTAACTTTTTAAATATTCCATCCTTCGTCCATATATATATAATTTCGAGTACAAGACGAGGCAAGGTCAATAAGTTGGCTTCATATTTTACATTGGTAACTTCCAGTTTCATGAATATTGATGGTGTCACTCTATGATATTCTATATTACTGGCAATCATGAAATTACATCACCAATGCTAACATGCTTGTGATTTTACTCTTTACAAGCCACTGCTGTATTGTGTTATCAAATTGACACAGGTGAATAAACAGTCCATGCTTGTTTTAATTATATAAATTACACCAAGAGCCAGAGCCACATGGCTGTGCATGCCATTTACATGTTAATTAAGGGTCTAAAGCTTTAACCTGATTATTCCAGTTGAAACCAGTCTTGAGTGCAAGATTCAACAGATGGTATAAACTCATTGAGACTAACAATAGAGAAATGAAGCTATCCATAGGGAAATCAGAAATGTGAAGAAAATTAAGAGTCAGAAAACAGAAAAGTTACAAACGAAAAATAAATCAAACTACTTTTTATTATACTTTAACATATCTGTGAATAATATAATACATAATACATATTATTTAACATGTCAATTATAATTGAAAGCACATCAATGTTGTAATATATTGTATTACCTATAATAGAACTGTTCCACATTCTAATTAAGAAAATAATGAATAAGAGTTCACTTAATCATTTCCCATATCTTACAATCTTTTGAAATCTTTGTCTTCTGTATCAGAATCAAAAATGGTGGCTATCTTAGGGCTCAGATCATTGGATATGTTCTCATTATCTTCTGTCACCATTTCATTCCACAACACGCAGCGCGTTGTGTGAAAACATATTCTTTTAATTTATCCTCAGTATTAACCATTCTTGATTTGCAGCCACGGTTTGCTTGCTTTGTTGTTCTTTTTTTAATGCATAATAATGCATAATACAACCTTAGCTCTATGCCAATCTCAGACACATTTTTCACTAACACAATATTTCCTGTGAGCAGCCATATTTTCACCTTTCTCTTCTGCAAACTTTACAACTTCAAGTTTAAAGGATGCTTTGTAAGACTTGCATGATTTGAAGGGAGGCATTGTGAGATAAGTTGTATGATTTGTACAGGGATACTTATATGAATGATTATGATTGAAAAGATTGATCAAAACATACCCAACTCATTAGATGTGCCAGTACAATAGCAATGAAAATAATGCCCCTGGCTAAATTCATTTTTTTTACATCCAGAGAAGGCACTGAGCTTTATTTCCTGTGGTTCTTAATTCACTTTATATTAAAATTTGTATGTGTAATTGATGTACATTAATGATAAAGGACATTGGGGTACTTGCAATATGGTAACTATTATCCGTAGCCAAAGCCAATATCAGGGTTTAAACAATCGCAACAACTAGCTTTGTTGTTGGAAACCAAAGACCAAGTTATCAACTTCTGGTATAATCAAAGAGAGACACCGAAAAAATCAGCTTGTTAAGAATGAATATAGGCGATGTGTTGACATTCAATTTGCTTTAAACCGAAATGCCAAACTAAAAATGGAGCATTGATGATCTATGAGTGGTAGTTTTATATATCTGATTTTAGTTTAGTTGAAACCATGTTTATTTGAGAAACTTTGTCCAATACAATTATAAACATTTGATTTGGGGGATTCAGTAGAAAGCATAATCTATGCTATTTAATAAATAATCATAGGACTTTCAAGAGTTGATATGGACTACATACCTTTGTAAGATCAATTAGATCAATGAAAAGCTATGCTGGAAATCACTTGCATGTGTCCAACAGTATACTGGAAAATCAAATATCAATGGACCAGTTGATAAAATCTGATCAGCAAGAATGAGATATGGTTAAAAAAGATGAATAAAACAAAATCATTTAATTTTGTTTTAAGAACAAACAAATTAGTACGGTACATTATAGAGTATAGACTGTAAGTGTGTTCTGCGGCCCGGTGATTTTTTCTATCGGTAGTTTTTTTTTTTAATTTCATGTTTGAGAAATAAGAAAATACATGTAGAATGCAAGCTAAATAATGCTAAAACGTATAAAATAAAAACAGTCATTTTAGTGTGCATCAATTTATTAACATAGTAATTTTAAAAATAAATTGTACTTCTATGTGACCTATTTTCGATTATGCTGATTATTGAGCATTTTTAATACATGTCGGGAACTGTAATCCATATATAAGTTGATGCAGTTATATAATCCATATATAAGTCGAATCAGAGCATAAGATGAAAACTTGACTTTCAAGTAAAGGAGTATCAACTTGTAGGCCAGATAATAGGGTAGTTTCTAAATACAAGTAATCCATTCATGCAAGTGAAAGCTGTCCTGACAGTTGACATACTTATCCCTTTGTAACCTGTTTAATTTAGTTTTACATGAATTCATTACTTTTTTATTCCTAGGTGTGATTGCAAGACACCTAGACATCTTACCCTATTTACAACAGGCCCTGACTGCTAAAGCTGTAGATGCCTACTTTGCTCATCTCTTTGAGAACCGGCAAGGACCCATAGAGTCCAGGATTCAAAGGTAGGTTTCATGATCAAGATTTCATGTCATGTCCCCAGGAAATGGAAACATGTGGAGGATACTAACTTGAAAAGTTAGATAATTAGTGTCAAACTGCTTTTTTCTTCTTTTTCCCCAAAGGTCATGTAAACCAAAAAAATTATTATATTAATGAATCTAAGTTAAGCAATTGCCAGCTTTCTCATTTTACAGAGGTAACTGCATAAGATGGCTGGGCTATACTTTTTTCTTGAGCATGTGTTTTCTAGTAAGAACAGGGTTGCTAGATTCACTGTGTCAAACTTGTTACCACGATTCAAGTTTTTCATGGTTTTCATAAATCTTTTCTGTGTTTTATTTATAGTGCTATAAAATGGTCTATTACTGTAATGTCTTTGGTTAAATTGTTTTTGCTATGAAGTGGTGGTGTTACAGATTAATTTAATTTGTGTATTTATCACTTGAAGTCAGAATTTTGGGTTTGTAATAGGAACAGAGTAATCTTAAATGTTTTGTATAATCCAAAATGAGGCCATTGGAGTGGTCTAAAGCGCTGATATTTACAGATCACTCAAACAAAATACCTCTAATGTTGGTATTTGAGAAAGATCACCAAAGGCTTCCTATGGTTCAGTGTTTGCTCCTATTCCCTTCTGGATTCTTTGTGCACCAATTAGGCCAGGAGGTAGCAAATTTGAACACCAAATCATACCAAAGACTTCTAAAAATGGTACTAACAGCTACCTTGCTAGGTGTTCAGCATTAAGAGGTTAGTGTTAGTTATGGTCAGTGTGTTACGACTGAAAAATTGTTAAAACTATGTTGCAAATTTAAATCGCACACACACGCACACACACCAAATATGCTTGCTGCATTGTAGCCTAATTAAAGCTTGTTTACATTATAAAATGACTAATCAAATAATCCAAAAGAAGATTGTATCCATTATAAAATGACTATTCAAATAATCCAAAACAAGATTGTATCCAATTATAAAATGACTATTCAAATAATCCAAAACAAGATTACATCCAATTATAAAATGACTTTTAAAATAATCCAAAGAAGATTGTATCCAATTATAAAATGACTATTCAAATAATCCAAAACAAGATTAACTCCAATTATAAAATGACTATTCAAATAATCAAAAAGAAGATTGCATCCAATTATAAAATGGCTATTCAAATATACCAAAACAAGATTGTATCCAATTATAAAATGACTTTTCAAATAATCCAAAACAAGATTACATCCAATTATAAAATGACTATTCAAATAATCTAACAGAAGATTATATCCATTATAAAATGACTATTCAAATAATCCAAAACAAGATTGTATCCAGTTATAAAATGACTATTCAAATAATCCAAAACAAGATTACATCCAATTATAAAATGACTATTCAAATAATCCAAAAGAAGATTGTATCCAATTATAAAATGGCTATTCAAATAATCCAAAGAAGATTGTATCCAATTATAAAATGACCATTCAAATAATCCAAAAAAAATTGTATCCAATTATAAAATGACTATTCAAATAATCCAGAGAAGATTGTATCCAATTATAAAAAGACTATTCAAATAATCCAAAGAAGATTGTATCCAATTATAAAATAACTATTCAAATAATCCAAAACAAGATTGTATCCAATTATAAAATGACTATTCAAATAATCCAAAAGAAGATTGTATCCATTATAAAATGACTATTCAGATAATCCAAAACAAGATTACATCCAATTATAAAATGACTATTCAAATAATCCAAAAGAAGATTGTATCCATTATAAAATGACTATTCAAATAATCCGAAGAAGACTGTATCCAAGTATAAAATGTAAATGACGTTTTTGAATGCATTTGCAATGTGCATGAAAACAATACCCACCCGCATATCACACTTACACCAAGAATAAGAACTTTTAATGTATAATGATAACAAGAACCTTTGAATGATTAATGTTACTTTTAAACAAAGATATTAAATGCTTTGAAGTATGTGTCCAAAAGAATATTATATCCATTATAAACTTACCATTAAAGTAATTCAAACGAACATTGCTAACATTATAAAATGGCTATTCAATAATCCAAAAGAAGATTGTATCCATTATAAAATAACTATTCAAATAATTCAAAAGATCATTGTTTACATTATAAATCGAGTGGTCTAAAGTGCTCTCCGTTACGGATCACTGCCATCTCACCTCTGTCTGCGTGGTGTCTGTTCGAGTCGAAGATTCGGCTAATGTAGTTAAGTGAGAAAGCTTGCCAGTAGCTTCTCGTAGGTTGGTGGTTCTTTCTGGGTTTTTTACGAATTTCTCCTCCACCACTAATACTGGCCGTCATGTATAGCCTATATATTGTGCTGAAAAATGGTGTTTAACCATAAAAACATAACAAAACATTATAAAATGACTATTCAAATAATTCAAAATAAGATTGTATCCATTATAAAATGACTATTCAAATAATCCAAATTTAAGATTGTTTACCTTATAAAATTACTATTCAAATATTCAAAATTAAAATTGGTTACATCATAAAATGACTATTCAAATAATCCAAAAGAAGTTTATTTTTATTATAAAATGACTATTCAAATAATTCGAAAGCTTGTTTTTATTACAAAATGACTATTCAAATAATACAAAAGATTGGTTACATTACAAAATGAGTATTCAAATAATTCAAAAGAAGATTGTATCCATTATAAAATTACTATTCAAATCCAAAAGAATGTTTACATTATAAAATGACTATTCAAATAATTCAAAAGATTGTTTTCATTATGAAATGACTACCGGTATTCAAATAATCCAAAAGATTGATTACATTATAAAATGACTATCCAAATAATTCAAAAGATTTTTTTCGTTACAAAATAATATTCAAATAATCCAACATTAGGATTGGTTACACCACAAAATGACTATTCAAATAATCCAAAAGATTGGTTACATTATAAGATGACTATTCAAATAATCCAAAAGATTGGTTTCATTACAAAATGACTATTCAAATAATTCGAAAGATTGTTTTCATTACAAAATAATATTCAGATAATCCAAAATTAAGATTGTTTTCATTATAAAATGACTGTACAAATAATTCAAAAGATTATTTTCATTATAAAATGACTACCAGTATTCAAATAATCCAAAAGATTGGTTACATTATAAAATGACTATTCAAATAATTCAAAAGATTGTTTTCATTACAAAATAATATTCAAATAATCCATCATTAAGATTAGTTACATTATAAAATGACTATTCAAATAATTCAAAAGATTGGTTACATTACAAAATGACTATTCAAATAATTCAAAAGATTGGTTACACTACAAAATGACTATTCAAATAATTCAAAAGATTGGTTACATTACAAAATGACTATTCAAATAATTCAAAAGATTTTTTTTCATTAGAAAATAATATTCAAATAATTCAACATTAAGATTGGTTACATTACGAAATAACTATTCAAATAATCCAAAAGATTTGTTACATTATAAGATGATTATTCAAATAATCCAAAAGATTCGGTACATTACAAAATGCCTATTCAAATAATTCAAAAGATCTTTTTTCATTACAAAATAATATTCAAATAATCCAACATTAAGATTTTCTTACATTACAAAATGACTATTCAAAAGATTGGTTACATTATAAAATGACTATACAACTAATTCAAAACTTAGATTGTTTTCATTATAAAATGTTTATTCAGATAATTCAAAATTTAGATTGTTTTCATTACAAAATGACTATTCAAATAATTCAAAAGATTGTTTTCATTATAAAATGACTACCGGTATTCAAATAATCCAAAAGATTGGTTACATTATAAAATGACTATTCAAATAATTCAAAAGATTGGTTACATTATAAAATGACTATTCAACTAATTCATAACTTAGATTGTTTTCATTATAAAATGACTATTCAGATAATTAAAAATTTAGATTGTTTTCATTACAAAATGACTATTCAAATACTTCAAAAGTTTGTTTACATTATAAAATGACTATTCAACTAATTCAAAATTTAGATTCTTTACATTATAAAATGAGTTTTCAAATAATCCAAAAGAAGATTGTTTATCTTTTAAAACGACTATTCAAATAATCAGAAATGTGTATCTGGTTTTGTTATTTTTAATAGCAGATTGATTAAGTTATCAAGTGACTATCCAAATTATCAGAAACAAGTTTGTTCACAATATAAAGTGGCTGTTAAAATAATCATAATTTTTGTATCCGATTTTTGTAACTGTTTGTAACATTTTGAAATGACTATCCAATTAATCACAAAAGTTATATCTGGTCATGATATCCAAATAGCAACATTTCTGCCTTAAGAAATGACCATCAGAATAATCAAAAGTATACACCTTTGAGTTAGCAAGAATTATCAAGAATTTCATCTCAGTTTTAAAATGGTTTTCCATTTTAAATTTGTGTAAGTTGTATTCTTATTATTTGTATTATATATTCAGTTTTGTTGGACAGAACAAAGAACTACCAGTATTTTGCACAATCAGCATTATCTGAGAACTTAAATTTATACGAAGAAATAAATTAAAGCTTACTAATTTGGACGACAAATTTTTTTCATACATTTGGATTGATTTGCAGATGAAGAAATGTATCAAGATATTCCAGTAAAATATACTTGGTACTCAGGGAAGGCACTTTTAATATGGAGTAATCATGGATACAGTATAGAACTTTATATCATTTTCATATTACCTCTGAATAACCAGCGTTTCATACCATTCATTTTTATTTAAAAGTGCTTTCCCAGGGTACTATGTTAGTTTAAATGGAATAACCTGCACTAAATTCAGCAATATCTTGTACAGAAATGATATAATGGCATATACACTCCTGTCATTATCTTGTTGAAAGAATTCTTCGGGAAGGAAACATGGACTGATTTATTGTTTGTCATGACTTGTTTCTACAGGTTTGATGTTCCAGGAATCCATGCAATGAACTTTGTTCTGTACAATTCTCTGGGTGGAGGAGGGATTGCCTCACTACGAAGTGACCCTCAGGTAAATAAGAAGTAGAGTTTATATTGTGTATAAACTTTATAAAACAAAAACACAAACTATTACAAAGAAACTATGTTCCTGCTAAATAACATGTAGTGCAGCTCAGTTTTGCATTACAATGTGACATGACATTTCTGAGTGTGAAGTTGTGCCACCAAACTAATTTTGTATTAAAGTCTTATAATTTATGATTCTAACATCAATATAGGATTAATAAGGAAATAGAGAGGGGTCAGGGTTTATACAGACCATGAAGTTTGTGAAATTTCCTGTAGCAATTTCATGCGTGAAAGTTCATGAAAAATGATAATTTTTTAAATGCTTGTAAATGTTTGTGAATTTGGTGAAAATTATTTTTTCTTTGTCAACTTTTTTGTATCCATACATTTTTTAACAAAAATAAAATATCTGAGTTGTCGATTAGAATGATGGCATCTTCCCTTTGTCTTCTCATTAAATGATCAAAGGGAAAGAACTGTAGAGCTAGCAGTTTATTGGATCACATATGTGATAACACTTCCAACCATCTTTTTTCCAAAGATTTTGTCACTATCCTCAAGATTGTTGGAACATTAATAATAATCCCATAATTGACCCGTTGATCCATGTAATTTCGACACTTTGTTAAATCTTTTCAACAACAATCACTTTGAATTCAAATCATAGCTATACAAAAATTACAGTGGAAAAGAATGCAACACATTTTGCTGTGTTTGTGAGAAATGCTTATTAGTAGCTGCAGTGGAAGAGCAAGCCATTTTCAATCATGGCAAAAGGCAAAAAACACATGGCAGAAGCATTATATGAAATGATTGTAACTTTTTTCACCTTTGTCATTTGATGATAAATTTTTAATTTCTGGATAAGGAATAGAACAATGGATGAAGGAAAATAATATTGCATGGATGTATTTAATGCACCATTTACAAATGTGAAAGGAGCATCTGGTGCTACCTTTATTCTTTATTCTGTAATATTATGGTTAAGTTTTATGTTTTTTAAACGTTTCTATGCATATTTTTAGGCAAAGTTGTGCCCGGTATGTGGATACATACTAGGGAGAACAACACCCACTTACCAAAATTAGATCGCTGACAAGTATTTCCCACCTCGATGGATTAAAGGTTAATCTTCAATGTTTTGGGTAGGGGAGGGTTTTGTTGACTAGGTGAAACGTTTTTGGTGGTAATATCATTTGGTTTTTTTAATACCATCTTTGCAGTCATCATGGCATTTGTGTTACTTTCCCACATTTCTAGTTTTATGTCTTTTTCTTTTTTCAGGAAAAAGCACTTGGCCAGATGTTGTTAGATTTTGAGATTAAGAACTTGCCCGATTTAATTGCCCTTCTGGGACACAGATTATAATTTACTCAAGTCCTGTATTTTAGGGTGTAATTCAGGGAAAGAAGAACTACCTTATGACAAGGGAACCAGTGATCAGGATGGATTCTCAGGGATTGATTCCAGAACAGAAGCAATGACTCAATATAGAGTTATGAGTATATTATTAAACCGTTGCTTCCCATATAAAAATCTAACCCTCTTACCTGTGCCACCCATATGACTTTCACAATGTCATACTCTCGCTCCCCATTAAAAACCCACTAAACTCTAAAGCAACTTTTTCATCAAAAAATTATATAATCACATTGCTGGATTAGCCTAAAAATGATCTAATCATTTTCACTGCAAGTTAGTATTAGTTATCAATGGCGGATTAGTGTAAGTTATTATATGTCATCATTTTGTGATAAAAACAACTATCAATGCATAAATTGCTTTATTTTAATCATAGCAAGTTGTGCTTCAAAACTTCAAACATCAATATGTAAATACCAATTTGTATCTAATTAACATTCTATGGGAACATTATTTTTGAAAATATTTAATGGAAATTTTTCACTGCCATGTTAGCATTATATTCTTCGTAATATCAGTTAGAAGTCAAAAGTGAACCTGACAAGAGGCAGAAACAATAATGGTGGACATCACAATATCTAGTCAGTGCTTATTCATTAGACAGGCCATAATTGTAATTCATTTGGCACATACATTAAGGAATATATAAAATTAATAAGAAACATGATATAAATATTCTGTGATTAAAAAATTAGCTATTTAAAAAAATTAATAGTTCAAAATATATTACACAATACGATATTGGATAATTCAGTGTGGTATATAAGGTCAATGTTGTTTTCTTATTATATCACTCATTTTGTAATGATAATAACATATCATACCCAAGAAACTCGTATATAACAAATAGAAATGATTATTACCAGTAAATACTTATTATTATAGTTATCAATAATTATTTTAAAAACATCATTTAAGTGTGTGTGGTCATATTAAGAAAATCGTAGTGTGCTTCAGTTGGATATAGGAATTTATTTTGTTTTGTCGGCAAGATTGAAATTAAACATCAAAGTTTTTATGTTATAATATCTCTGATGATTGAAATTACTCGTACTTTATGTGTGACGCATATTCTAGATTTTTCAAGCACAATTGATTGACCGTTATAAAAGCATATTGTATTAAGTTATTCATTCACTTGGCCTCCTTTCCATACAATTCAGTGACAGTTACAAAAGCATATTGTATAAAGTTATTCATTCACTTAGCCTGCTTTCCATACATGGGCTTATACAGTTGTGTTGGCGCTTTGATAAAACAGGCTGTGACATTCTATGCAGCATAGATGGACATTGCAAATGACACAGCCAAATTTGGTTTCTTTATGCTTCTTTTCTCCATGCTTGGTACAGTATTTGCAGGTGGATTTTTTCCTTCTAAGTGTCTGCAGTCAGTGTCTCTCAATATTGTCTGTGTCACTGGGGTACAGATTTTTGATGCATGGCAACCTTCCTGCACTCGAAACTTCCTATAAGCTGCTTCGCCAAATTAATAAAAAAAAATCTGTATCATTTTCTTCTTTCCTGACTCTCAAGATGACTTTCAACCATTGTTATAAAACCATTTATTATGCATATATTTATTATAAATGAAACATATTGCCACCATTTCTTTGATGAGAGAATTTAATATCCTTCATCATTAAAAGCATCATTGTTTAAAACTGGTACTTTATCAGAACTGAATCCAGAAAAATTATTTTCACTTCCAGGCAAATCACTGTAGTCAACAAATGAGGATGACATCGGCATAATTAAATCAGTGAATACTCTTCATAAATTAAAAAATTCACTTGTGGTCTCATCAGTTATGATTTAATTGAAACTTTGCATATTGAAATGAATGGAGGAAATGAAAAAAACACATTGTTAATTGTGTTATTTTATTTTATATTGCCCACAATTATGGCAGATTTCATGTTTTAAACACATTAAAGCTACATTTTACATAGAATACTTGCCGTATTTGTCGCATATTCTGAGAATGTGATTTTTCACAAAATAACATAATGACATTATGAATTTAAATGTAATATTAAAAAAATCAGCATTATATTTGAATAAATTATGATCATGAATAACTTACACACGTTGAAAAGGCTATAAAATTTACATCGCATTGAGTTTATACAATAGGCTAAAGATGCCATTTTGGATGTGATCATAGAAAAAAAAACTATGTATAATTGGTTATATATAGATGTATGATCTAGTGTTAGGAAATATTTCCGTCAGATGTTAATAAAGATGATTCATTTTTGTAACCAGCGTTTGGTTACCTCACTACGAATCAACATTTAGATGGAAGATGTAACATAATCATAATAGATACTTTATAAATGCATACAAATTCGTAAATGGGGGGCAAAGGTAAAAACGTAGTTAGCGTTGATGGGGGCAAAGGTAAAAGCCTCCTATTTAAAAATAAATTTATTTTAATCATTTTACCAAAATGGCAGTAAATATATTTATAGTGGATTCTTTTTCAACAAATCTTTTTACTCCGACAATGGGATAATGTACACTGCTTCCTCATTTTAGCATTCCCAAATAAATATTAAACAGATTATTATATGGAGGCATGATTGATTCCATTTTCTAATAGACAAATAAAAAAAAGATTAAAAAAGTTAATTTTTAATTAAAAACTGCTGAAATCTAAATATATAGTTTTGTCAAATGAGAAAGCTAATTAGTGGATGAAAATATGGAATGAGAATGAAATTTGCAGATTGTATTTATATAGTATATTTATATAGGATGTAAGATTTTCTTTAGTAAAATATTTTTGCAATTAGTAATACGACATGAAACAAAATACAGATCAATGAAATTATTATAAATTGCCTTCTGTTGGCAATGCCATAAGAAATAAATGTCAATTAATAAAGTCTTGTCAGATCAAAATACTGTTTGAATGTTTATTTCGTTTCAATACAATTATCAGAAAGTGGTACACAGTCTTCTGTTCACAAAGGAAAAGAGTAAACTGTTTATGGATACAATTACTTCTTCGAGAACTAGAATAATTGCTTTGTTAACAGCTAACTAGTTTTATTTCGATGCTGTTAAAAGTGCGTGTGTGATTTGAATCAAATGTATCATTAACATTTTCCAGTCGTATTTTTATGATGTCTGCAGTGGTTCAGTATTTTAGTGTTGTCTAGGACTGGTGCATCATGCCGCAGACATTTCACATTGTGTCCCACCCAGTCACATTATCCTAACACCAGGCTGACCAGTCCTAACACCACTAACCTCTTAATGCTGAGTGCCAAGCGAGACAGATGTTGGTACCATTTTTATAAGTCTTGGGTATTACTCCACAGGGCTTCAATCCTGCAAACTCCCACATCTGAGGCATACACTCGAACCACTGGGCCACCAGAGTGATGTAATGGTCTGTTTATGTCTTAGCTGATTACAATATTGCAAATTATGGGTGCAGGGACCATGATAATTTCATGCCAAAATTGAGCTTTTGCCTTTAACTTGTATGTGGGTTCTTCATGCAAATTTGCAATTTACAGTCAAAAGTATATTGCATGTTCTCATAAATATAAAAAGCTTTTTGTTCTTATTACTGTTTTTGGTTTATTCTTTCCTTCAGGATATAGTTTTTCATAACCATATAACTGCCATTGCCCCTTTTTATTATTACAAATGATGCAGTGTTGTACTGCTCATTGCCTTGTGCTATCACTGAAGATGTGCATGGTATCATTTAAAATTGCTAACTTAAGAAATTTATAATGCAACCATTGATGGTTTTGGTTCTTGCAGTTTGTAAGTATTATATAATTTGAAACTTTAGTCTGTTAATATTTGCTACAATTGATTCACATGTTCAAACCTTGTAAAGGGTCTCAGCATGGTTTAAAGCGCTCTCCGTTATGGATCACTGCCATCGCACCTCTGTCTGCGTGGGTTTGAGTCTCAGATTTGGCCAATGTGGGTATGTGAGAAAGATTGCCAGAAGATTCTCGTGGGTGTGATTCTTTCCCGAGGTTTCCCCCCTCCCCCAGTTCTTCCAACACCATTAATACTGGCCACCATATATACTATTCTGTGCTTTAAAATGGCATTAAACACTACAGCAGCAAACCTTGTAACTCCAACTTTACTGAGATACGATATGTTAATATTTGTTTACAATGGATGCAAATGTTCACACCTTATAAAAGGAAGCAACTCCAACTTTACTGAGATTTATTTCCCATCAACTTGATTTTTGAGAGTCTCGTCAGTTTATTGACTTCAACCGCTTCTTGAGATCCAACATCCATAAACATTAAAGTCTGTTAGTATTTATGTAGGACAATGCCAATGGAGATATTAATTTTCATTCTTCAATAAAAGTTGTTAGAAGCCCACTACAGCTGTGAACAAAAACTAAGATGAAGTCACTGGTACCTATGCTGCAGTCCACATTTATGGATCCTGTGTTGTGCTAGCAAATTATCATGATGAAGGTTTTCGTAGGTAAATATATTTGCATTTAAACTTCAATGAGTCCTTGTCCTACACCCACGAAAATGATTTACAGAAATATACAATCTTCTTTTACCCTCTTTTAGTCTTGTTTAATTGCTATTGAATTGTGTAAGGTTTCAAGTTAAAGTGCAAGTCTTAATAATTGAGCTGTACCTTGCTCATGCTTCAACTTCTGTAATGCTACATTACATTGCTTAAAAATTAAGTGGCACCCATGAACAGTGTCAACAGCATGAACAGACTCTGTATAAAGCCAGATGACTTGCAAGGATTTTAAAACCATGAGTTCATGACTCCTATTATGTCAAAAACAGGAGTTCCACCAGCAAAAGTTGCAGTCCCTACCAGAAGCAAATTGGGCATACCTGAAATCGCTATATTTCCAGATGAGTAGAAACAGTGGTTGCCATACAGTTTAATTTTTAACTTCTTTACAGCACTGACATGTAGTCTTTGTTTGTCCATTAGAGTGAATTATGCCAGGCCAAGGAAAGGTCGTATTCCAAGCACAAAGTTTGGCATCACACAAGTGTTCCACGTAAAATGTCAGTTGTAGCAACTTCATTACAATTTGCCATTTAACCCCAAAATTCTTATCCAAATTTGCAAACAGCATTTTGTCTAGCTCTCATGTCTTGATTTTCAGGTAACATGCACTACTTATATGGCTACACATGGAAACTAACACAACAATGAAAACTAAAAGTTGTTCATTTGATGTACTTTTATACACAAGTGCATCAATGGGTCATTCAGCCTCTAAAATCAGTCATTGTAAATATCAGCACATTTTATCACCACTCTGTAGCTAGTAAAGTCTTTCGAACTTGCCGCCAAGCTTTAGGGTCATGTTTTTCAGATGTCTTCTTACAATGACAACATGTACATCTGGAAGTCTTTCAGCCACTGAATTTTCTGATTGTAAATACATGTATCAGCACATATAAAATGATCAACTGATCAACACATTTTCCCACTCAACAGGTGGTTGACGCAGCACTAGAAAGCTCTTGTTGCCGTCAAGCAATTTGGTGCTGTATGGAGGACTCCTGTATAAATGATTTTCTGCATCACAGATATAGAAAAGGCGTCCAAATAAACGTGATTAAACATTTCCAAGACCCCTGAATGCAATACATACTTCAGGCGCATAATAACCTAATTGCATTTTTCTCTCCGTAAGAACACTTATAAAGCAACTGGACAAGGGCTGACATATGGACCTGGAGGAAAACATAATAAACATTGCTCTACGTAAAATATTTTGAACTGAATAAATGCACAAGTCAATTAAATATTTTTCTCATATCTGCATTACAGCAGTTGTTGTGGGACAAATAATAGTAAAAGAATAGGACAGTTTTGGGCATCTTAAAATTGAAGTCTGGGATTGTTAAATTTTAGCCTAAGTATGTGATTTAATTTTATAAATTTCCAGCCCTGAGTCTGTTTAGGCAAAGAAAAACTTTCTGTGAGTACTGAACAAGCCAATAAATGTTGCAGTTTCTTATAGCTATTGTAAGTCCTACAAAAACATCAGGTATGTGTATGTAGCAGACCAAAACTAGCAAGACGTTCTAAGGATGTTTTTTAAATTATTAGATGCAGGGCCCAGCAGCATGAAACGAATTACTCATTGAAATTAGATACAAAGAGATGGTGATCCCTTTCAAGAGTGCTCTTAAAACTCACCTTTTCTGACTGCAAGAACTAATTTAAAGACCAAATAATGTGTTCTACCTTACATATTTTCAGCATTTAATACACATATTTTCTGAGTACATGGTGTGGTTTGTTTTGTAGTCATATCATTATAGATGTAAAACGCTTAGAACTTCTAAAGATTAGGCACTATGCAAAGTCCTCATTACAATTGTTATTTAAGAGATATTTTGGATTCAGAATCATACCATAATAAAGTAATAAAACGTACAATAAAATTTTAAAAAATATAAGGTATGCATACTGTTAATCTTTTGCATTTAAATACACATCAGCTCAATGCCTAATGTGCAGATTAGGAATGGGATAGTTTAAAATCATTTCGATTCAATGGCATTGTTTGGGTTACTGTGCACCATGAATATGTTTTTAAAGTTTTCTAAACATTATGACCTTGTGTTTTCTCCATTTTTGACATACTTTCATATAAAGTCCTTAAATTCTTTGCAGTAACCATAGAAACCATAGCATGCCTTGTGCAGTCTTAAATACTTGCTTCTACCAATAACTGCCATTTCACTTCAATCAGGATGGGTTTGAGTCTATGGCTTAGCTAAATGTCGGTATGTGAACAAACTTGCCAGTGGCTTGGTGATTGTTACAAGAGTGTTCCATCCCCGGAACTACTGGCTGCCATGTATTGTGAGTTGAATATGAGGTTAAACCCAAAACAACTACAAAAAATACCCCTTAAAAATGAATCCCAAATCATCAAAAAATGTATAGCTTAAAATCTTTATTTGTAAGACAAGAAAATTATAATCACAAAAATGTATCAAAACTAGGCATTCTGTGCACAAATATTTATATTTGTTAACACTGAAGTCATACTTAGGATAATTTTTAAGATATCAATAAACATGCTATTATATTCCAGAAACAAGTTTATTATGCACTGAAATGATGAGTGGCACATATTTTAAGCCCCCCCCCCCTCCTAAAATCTCTTTATAGTAGACATGATAGACATTATAGTAGACATTAACTGTAGTGACCCTCAGGTAAAGGACAATGACTTTCTTTAATTACACAATGAAAATTACAAATACAAAAATTCTCATTTTTAAAAATTGATAGGCATGTATTGAATTGTGAAAAATGTAATAAATCTAAAATACTGCTCCTGAGCACAATATGTTGCACATGTAATCTCGCATGGCCAATTAAGACTGCAAATGGGAATTGTTGATGCAGCATCAGGCTTTAAGTACAAGGATAGTGGGTTCTATACACGTGCAGGCCAGCCATGATATGCTAATTTAGTGATATCGCTAAAGGTTGATATTGTTCCAAAATGGATCTTCCAGTAACATTTAAAAAATTACATGCTATGCAATTAGAAACTTTTTCATTGTTCCATTTTTAATAAAAACAAATAATCAATATTTGTATCACTTTTATCTTTTTAAATGTGAATATTGTAAAGCCTTAGATAACAAACTTTGAAAATGGGCTAAATTTCAAGCAAAACGGTAGGTATTCTAAAGTTTAGTACATAAATAAAAGTTTGAATTGTCATTGAAAAAAAAATAATTAAAAAAATATGGAAAATGTGTGGCATGTTAGCTATATTCTTGCACTGAAAACATTATTTGCACCCCCCCCCCCGTTTTTTACCTCATAATGATTTGAAACACAAAGAACATCAAAGAATATAACAAAAATGCATAAAAGTCGGTCGATTTATACATTTATAATTTTTGTCTCTTTGTTGCCTAATCCTACTAATATATTTGATTTTGAGACCAAACTGAAGCTCTCTATGCAAACAAGCAGAAAATCTGCTGTCTTTTTCTGGTTTTTAAAAGTCTTTTACAGTAAAACCTGTGTCAACTGCATTCAGTATTTACGATATCTAGTTTTAATATTTCTATAATTAAAAAAAAATCATTCCATATGGGTCATCCCATATGAAATGACTAAAACTCCACAGAAATCTGAGCTATTGAAAATCTGAACACAGGTTCAAATTCCTCCGCTCATAAATGTGTGTGATTTGGATTTTTAATGTAGCTTTAACATTTTTTCAGTCATCGCTACGATGTCTGCAGTGTTGCAGTTTCTAGCGATGCTTAGCACTGGGGCATCATGTCTCAGACATGTAGCATGTCCCACCCAGTCAGATTATTCTGACACCAGTCTTAACACTAACCTCTTAATACTGAGCACCAAGCGAGTCAGCTGTTATTGCCATTTTTTAAAGTCTTTGGTATGACTTGGCCGGGGATCAAATCCATGACCTCCCGCATTCAAGGCAGACACTCATGTCTCTAACCTAGTAAGCACCACGCCATGGAGCGGCCGCTCATAAATATGAGGTATGTTATCATTTGTAACAGTTTTTGAAAATCCTCCATTGCAAGCCAATGAATGAAAAGTTTGCTACCTCTCACCACAACAATCAGCAATAACTTCAAACGTTACTGGAATTTATTAATGACATTTTGCGTGCATCCATCATTTATAATGATGTACAACTGGGGGGGGGGGGGGGGGCATGCAAATCGGAGATGGTTTTCCTAGGATCTCTGGGTGATTTGGTAATCCTTCAAACGCAAGACATGCATCCATCATTTATAATGATGTACACGGGGGGGGGGGCATAAAAATTGGCGATGGTTATGCTAGGATCTCTGGGTGATTTGGTAGTCCTACAAACGCAAGACATGCATGTAGCATGTCGTTTTGGTGCAACGTTTTATTGCCTAAATAACGGCCTTGTATAGCGTGTTCCGCAGTTCACTGGCATCTGAACAAGAGAATAAATTTTCAAGAATACATCACACAAAACATGAATAACATGTGTCACGTCTGTAGAACTAGGTGATTTCGCAGTGACCTAGATCAGCAAGTTGGTCTAAGCCTTTTTAATATTGACATAGCGGCTTATGTAAAAAAAACAAAGGCTTATAGTTAGACCAACATGTATTATCATTTTTAAATCTTTATGTGCTTCACAAGCGTGCGACAACTACAATGGAAAGAGCACCCGTAACAAGGACCGGAAGTTAAATGCGTGCTGATACGTAGTCTGGTTCCCTACTACTTATTGTAACTAGCTTTGAGCGAAACATGGATTAACGCATCAATTCCGAAAGCAAATGCGCTTGTTCTTTAGAAATTTTGCTAACGTGTCTAGCGATATAAAAAGACCGAAAAGATAGTTTTATAATTAGACGTACATGGCCGAATAGTCGCACAGGTCGGAAATTAAAGATAAGTAAGTGGTTTTGTGCCAGTTCCCTTAATGCCTTTATAAAAGAAGGATTTTGCTATTCTTTTAGCAAGGAAAAGTACATGAATAATAATAAGACAACAAATAAATTGTGTCAAGGGATTTTGACAATAATGATGTATGTGTAATCGGCGAAGTTAGCAAAATCGAATGGCAATTAGTTGGGCATTTTCTATCACTTTGACCACACTTTCAAGTGAATTTTAATATAGGTTTTGAAGTAAAATCTTACAAAATGTTTACTAAGTACATGTAGCATATTTTATAAATTGTATTAATGACATAATATGACTTTTCTCTCTTTCCTAATTATTACAACAATGAATACAAACTTTAAAACTTTTTATTTTGATTAAATTTTGAAACAATTTACTAAATTAAACTCATTTTGATTTTCAAAAAATATATATATATATAACACGTCTAGATACCGCTTACGAATTTATGTAATAAATGAAATATACTGTGTTTGATATGAACACAATGAATTATGTTGTTGTTTAAAGAACTTTTTAAAGTTAGAAATGAAGTACAGAGGAATGTTAGACAAAGACCTATGTTTGTAACACAGTTGAATATAATAAAAATGACAGAAAGAAATTACCAAAAACAAATGATTATAAAGTATTGTTAAACGCACTTACAAAAGAACACAAATCGGATACCTGAGGGACTCCTAATTTTGGACTAAAAACTGATTATCATCATATATTGTCTAATTATTTGAACAACCAATGATTTCCTTTTCAAAATGATGAATGTTACCTTGATTAATTAATTAAAAACAAATACTAAAATAAAAAAAATGATACCACCACCATCACTCCACCCCACTACGATCTATCTCTATAACTCTAACCTAAATAATGTTAGGTGTGATATGGGTGGAATGGGGATTCACTGACAGATTAGGATTAGGTGGGGTTTTTTTTACGTAGCTTTTAACAATTTTTCAGTCATATCGCTACGATATATGCAGTGATGTCTAGCACGGAGGCATCATGCAGCATTATGTCCCACTCAGTCACATTATCCTGACACCAGGCCGACCAGACCTAACACTAACCTATTAATTCTGAGCGTCAAGTGAGGCAGCTGTTAGTCCTATTTATGTAAGTCTTTGGTATGACTCGACCGGGAATCGACCCCACGACCCCCCGCTTCCGCGGCGGACGCTCTAACCACTAGGCCACCGGAGCGGTTTCCACTGACAGAAGGATGAATGACAACATCTTGCATGAGACTGGTTCTTGTCCTATTTTGTTCATTGACTTCCATTGACTAGAACAATCAAAAACTTCACTGATGAATTGATGTCTATTACCGTAAGTGGTATTTATATCAGAGGCGTAGCGAGGGGGGGGGGGGGCAGGGGGGTACATATGTCCCAGGGCGCCAAGGAACAGGGGCGTAAAAATGAGGCTTACAACGTTACATTATAATAAGTAAATAAGGGTAATAAATCGGTCACAAGATCGCTGGGGCGCCAATTTTATAGTTCGTCCCCGGGCGCAAAATATCATCGCTACGCCTCTGGTTTATATATATATATATATATATATATATATATATATATATATATATATATATATATATATATATATATATATATATATATATAATCGAAATTGTAATCTTCAAAAATTAAAATTTCTGTACTTAAAACTTTGACCTTGTGAGTGGAGTGGGTAAATGGGTTTTATTCTTCTCTTTAATTCTTTGATTAGTGCGTGTTGAAAGCAAACAGGTCATATGGTTTCAGCTTGGAAACGCATGGGTAAAATACTATACAAACAAGCACAAACACACACACACACACGCGCACGCACGCGCACATACACACACACACACACACACACACACATACATACATACATACATACATGCATACATACATACATACATACATACAAGCATTTTAGAACCAGATACGCGATGATTCCTGTAATGAATAACGTAATAAAATCATCATCTCATGACCATTTGTTTCCTACTTAAGATGCAACATTGAAAATAAACTCAGATTTATTTTATACTGTTGAACAAAGCATTTGGAAGCAAAATCAAACAAATTCTTTATTTAGTTCATTTGGACTTTTTCCTTTTCTTTTTTATTACTTGAATAAATGGAAAACCACCACACAAAAAAGGTTGGAAAATGGAAACAAGTGTCCTGAATATTATCAATATGTAACTCAAATCATGAGTACAAAAGAAAACAAAGAAAATATGGAAGACGAATTCAATAATTCCAAAATTATCAGATTTGTCTAGAATTAGTTGTTCGTGTATTATTTTTTTTTTCTCAACATAAGAGCAAACAAATTTATAATATGTTTTATGAAAAGATGAAACAAGAATTGTGCTATTATAACATTAAATATTATGACCAATAAACAATAGTTGGAGGAAAAAAGTGCAACCTTTTATCTTTGTTGCGGGAGGAAGAAACGTTTAAATGTCAACTGTGGCCATTCCATCTTTCATCTCTTTACGAACTGCCTCATCTACAAATATAAGAAACTCATTATAATCTGTCAAACGTGATCGTGCTGCAATCTGGTAATTCATGGATACATTCACAAAAGCAGCATGTGATCGTAATATATATTGTGAATCTGGTTTCAGTTTCTCCATGGACAAAAACGAGAGGCATATATCAGCTTTTTTTAAAAAAAAGAAGAATTTGGAAGAACTGTCACAAAGTACTTATATCAATCTGTTGTAGAGTGGTTTTAGATTAGGAAAGGACTTTAAATAAACTGAGTTAAACCTATAACAAAACAATTTGAATTGAAAACAAGACATGTTCCACTTATTAAATAAACTCAGTTAAGCCTGAAACAAAACAATTTGAATTAAAAACAAGACATGTTTCACTTACTAATCTCAGCAATGCTGGCTCCTCTAGCCATCATCTCTTCTGCGATCACATCACTTTTAAGCTGGATCAATGCCTTTATTTTCTTTATCTCGTACTCCACAAACTCTTCAAACACTTCTGCAACGCACAAAAACAATGACAATGCCAAATCATTATTTTAAATAGTTTTGACAGTCAATTACATAAGAAACGTTAGTTACATTTGGACACAGATTATCTACATTATTAGTGATCCCTTTTAAGAGTGCTCTTAAAACTCACCTTTTTTTACTGCAGGAACAAACATAGAGACCTAATAATGTTTTGTACCTTTATGTTTTCAGCATGTTTTATGTTTTCCGATTTCATGTCTTTTTTTTTTCTTTTTTTTTTGCGTGTGTAGTGTAGTCATATCATTATAGATGTTATAAAGCGCGTAAAGCTTCTAAAGATTAGGCGCTATACAAAGTCTTCATTATTATTATCATTATAATTAGTAGTAGCAGTATCTGATTCCATGAATTAATGTCATATCTCACGTTACCTTTACTAATCAATTATTCAGACAAAATCTATGTCTCCTGAATGGTCACATTTGTTTTCAGGTTTAGCTTTCCAATTTGTGCACAATTTTTCCAAAATGTTTCCCAAGTACATGAAAGCAATGATTTTCATACAGCTACACTTGCATGGGCATATGAACTTTTTTTTTAGATATTGAGACCTGTACACCAGCTCTGCCATGTGCCTTCCTCACATTTCGTACTGCTGAAAACCATCAGTGTTGAACCATAAATACAATTAGAAAGTGTTGATGCCTTTGTCTTGTTGCTACACTATGATCCTGAAAATCACAAGAGGGCAACTACTTGAATGTAATCACTAATCAAGTGTGGCTGTTTAATTTAAATATAACTCGGAATACTGAGTAGTTTTTATGAGTCAAGCATTTATATGCGTTTACTTGTATGAATAATGGTTAGAGTTAAGGGATATACATGAAAAAAATTACATGCATTTTCATAAAACCCTTTTCATGGTACTACAAAATTACTGCAATGTACTCACACACGTCATTTGTTCCTTGGGGAATAACCTTTCCCCTGACAAAACCTTCTGCGCAGTCTGGCTCTGAACTGACCACACTGCAAATATAGCAGGATCAAGGAACTTCGTCAAATTCAGTCCTGCAAGAACTATAGAGAAGAACAGACGTGTTGGACCACTCCGGACCGAAGCTACCTGTTCCCAGATTTGACCACCACCAATTCCTCCACGCACTACGATCAATTCCTTATCTCAAGCACTAGAGTTAAGGAGGGGTTTTACTTGTATTATTAGCACCAGAAATAATCAAGGTTTGTCCCCACAGCGTGTAGAAGGAAAAAGTTTGGATTGTATTCTGTGTCGAAACTGACGAATCTACGCCGCCGATGTCGAAACTGACGAATCTACGCCGCCGACCACCACCCTCCTCCTCACACCTACGCAAAAGGACCCAGCAGCAAACCAGCCGCCTACCACAACCAGCCAGCCGCCTTCTACAACCAGCCAACAGCTCTACCTATATCTACAACTGTAAGTTAATCAATACTAATCCTACGGGAAACTATACCCTGTGCTGAAATAATAAATTACCTCTCATTCTTCCATCTTGTATCTATCCTCAAATTCTCAAGCTCACGCTCTCTTAAATATATTTAATTGAACAATTATTGTTATTCACAAGCGTAGGAATCATACTACAAAAAGTTTGGGTTGCATTCGCAATTGAGAAGGATTCCATCCGACCTCTAATTCGAACCTGCAATCATCAACAATAATTCAATTCAATTAAATATATCTCTAAATCTCAATCTATCTCTAAATCTCACTAAATCCCACTAAAACCATAGCAATTTAACGTATAAACTAGGGTTAGGAATTAGCTCTCAAAACTTACCACCTTATATTCAAACAAAGGAAAAATGGCCGACAAACTCCAAAATACAAACAAAGGAAAAATGGCAAAAATGGCCGCCAACCCAAGCCAAATGGCCGCCAAAACTAACAAACAAGGCATGCAAAAAAGGAGTGGACAGGCTACTCGCATTAACAATGCACAAAAAAAGCGCAACAAAAGCTAAGTCAACTAAATACAACAATTATGCAAAATAAGGACAGGAAATCTAGAATCCATTCAACCCCTGAGTTAAATCAGCTAATTAAGGAAGCGGCCAAACTAGACCCGCTGTCGCCCATATCTTTTAATCTTCATAATGAAACTTTACAAACTTTAGACCTGGACGCCACATTGGCAATCGGCGAAACCACCATTGAAAACCCCACCCCACTATCACGATGATGATGAGTATTTGCTTTAGTTGCTTCGTCCCTAGGGCTCTTAGCAACGTTTTATCCGTCAAAGGACGGTTATTTAATTAATCCTGAGGGTGGGAATAGAGCCACCACCCTACAGGCGTTTATGTGTTCAGGGAACACTATTCATTTTGGCCGTCACATCTGAGTAGCTATTGTGCTACTGCTGTGTGATTGTAAGGCCTTACTATATGAGTGGGAATAGTTCCAGCACACACTCATATTTATGCCATCCGTTGTTATTGGTTATTAATGGACGTGCTAAGCACGTGTAATTGCTGCAGCAGGCGTAGATGGTAGTGGGCGAGGCGAAGGGCCAGGCGTGGTAGGCTGCTTTTCTGTGTCTAACCCCTATTTAGATACCCTGTGCTGTTTGTCTATGTTAAGTAGCCGATTGGTAGAAGTATACAGTGCTTTTTGTGATGTTTTTGTGATTAGCGCTCTGTGTGTTATTTATTTAAGTTATTGTTTCTAATGCGATTTGTGCAACATTGTGTTGCGGTGTCTGATGACCGTGGGATTGGGTCACCTTATAGTCGCTATTTAGGGCCCTATTAGTGATATAATTTTCTACGTTCATGGTTATATTTGCGGCCTTGTGCCGCTGGACCTGATAGTCTTGGGCTTGTGACTACCTTATATGTTCTAATTTTTAGGGTCTTATCGTAATTAATTTCTATTTGTTAGTTTTGTTTTGCGACCTTGTGTCGCTGAGCCTGATAGTCTTTGGATGTTTTAGACTATCTTATATATCTAATTTGGGTTTCTATTCTAGTTCCCTTTCTAGTTTGTGTGCACCGGTCTCGGTTCACTGGTTTGTGCTATTTGATCCTAGTTTTTGCAAAATGTGGAGTTTTACACTGTATACTTGATTAGCATGCTAGGAGTAGGTTGAAGAAGAAAGGTTGGAGCAGAAAGTGGGGAGAAGGGTGTTAACTTTTGATTGTCAGTATTTTGCTGCCTACTTTTACGTTGTTTATGGATGGCACCCTGCAACTGTTTGTTAGGTTGTTATTTAAATTATAGACATTTATGACTATTATTATGTTGTTTGTTATTCAGGTTAGTGCGACCTATTTTTGTTTTCTAAGATTTTCCTCAATTTGAGGTCAGGTGTGTGGTTTGGTCAACTAGATGATGACTAGTGGGTCCTTGCAGGAAATATCCTGGGCCGTTAAGCGACACGTCAAGGGTTTTTCACTGTCTCACCCAGAAAACCGCCCCCCGGTCCGGGCCGTGAGGTTTGGTGACCAAGCGACAACATATGGGCCTCTGACGGAAATATCCGAGGCCGTTAAGCGACACGTCAAAGGTTTTCCATAGTTGCGCCCAGCAGCCGCACCATGGTCCGAACCGTTGCGTAGCTCACCTGTCCTTAAGAGGTTGCTTGATAATTCGTTTAGGGGCCTGCACTTCCTGTCCCTTTCTGGGTTTTCATTGTTGTTATGGTGTTAGATTTTGTCTAATTTGTCTATGTTTTTGAGATATTCTAACATATTTTTATATGTCCCTGCTAAGTTAGTGTTTGTTTTTTTGCAAAATCTCTGGGTATGTATAGGGGGCTTTAATTTCTATCTGTTGAGATCTAAATTTGTCCCTTTCTTGTTTGGTTTTGGTACAATTGTTGAAGATATGGTGCAAGTCTTCGGGGGTGTTACAATTGTAGCAGTTTATATTATGGGGAAAGGGTCCTATGTATTTGCCGTGACTGGTTTTTCCTATGTTTATCCTATTTATGATAGTTTGTTCATTGGGTGGGCCCTTGGGTGGTTTTATGTGCCTATCTACCTTACTAACAGTAGTGTATAGCACTCTCCCTACCGTGCTTGTATTCCAATCGTTTTGCCATATTTTGTCTATCTGGGTGTTAATTAGGCTGTATATTTCAAAGGTACTATATTGTATTGGCTCGTAATTTGGTTCATTTAGTTTTTCTTTGGCTAGTTTGTCTGCCATTTAATTTCCTTTGATTTCAATGTGGGAGGGGGATCCACATGAATTCGACTGTTATATTGTCAGCTTTGAGTTGTTTTAGTCTGATATTAATTTGATTTAGAAATTCTTCCCTACTTTTAGTGGTGTTAGTTTGGATTGATGAGATGACACTAAGCGAGTCACTGATAATCACTGTCTTATTTGGTTTATTTTCAGCAATCCATTTTAGTGCTACAAGGATGGCCCAGAATTCAGCTGTGTAGATAGAGCAGTGGTCTGGGAGACGTCTGCCTATCTGAATTTTGAGCTCTGGTATAACCATTGCTGCAGCTGTTTTGTATGGATTTGTAATTTTGGAGCCATCCGTGTATATTTTAGTGTATTGATGGTACTGGGAGTTGATAATTTCTAAGGCTTCATGTTTGAGATTGAGTTCTTGGTTTTGTTTGTTGCCTTTTTTAGTTAGGGAGGTGTTGATTTTAGCTTGTACATTGTTCCACGGTTCGTGTTCGTACACTATGCTAGGTTCTAATGGGAATAGTTCTACTGGTAATAATGATTTTAGTTGATGGACTTGCTTTCCCATGGGTAGTTTCAGTTTGAGACTTTTCCTAAATGGTTTGTTGGTTTTATTTATGGCCATCAGTGTGGGGTGCGTTTGGGGGTGAGTGGCGAGCCGCGCTGCATATTTTAACATGAGTTCTTGCCGTCTCAGGTGTAGGGGCAACTCCCCCGTTAATACATGCAGCTCAGCTGTTGAGGTGGACTTAAGGACTCCCGTGCTGTTTATTAGGGCTACTCTTTGGATTTTGTCTAATTTTTTGAGACTAGTTTTTGAGGCTGATGAATATATTTGGCAGCCAAAGTCCAATTTTGATCGTATTAAGGCCCTGTATAATTTAATTGAAGTTTCCTGATCTGCACCCCACTGAGTGCCTTTGAGGCTTTTAATAAAGTTTAAGTCCTGATGGCACCTTTTTACTAAGTCATCTATATTGTATGCCCACGTTAGGTGTTGGTCATAATACATACCCAGAAATTTGACTATCTTAACGAATTGTATTTTTCTACCCTGAATAGTTCATTTTGGATATTGAATGTGTTTTATGTTTGAGGTGAACAGTACAGCTACCGTTTTTTGATGCGACAGTTTGAAGCCCCATTTATTGGCCCATATTCCAATATTATTTAAGCTGGATTGTATTTCAGATATGTTTGAGCGGCTGGAGGGGTTTCCTGGTCTCCATAGGCCACCGTCATCCGTAAATTGGGAAAGTTCGACTTTGGAGGATGCCAAATTTTTATCTACGTCATTTATCATTATATTGAAAAGGGTGGGGCTGAGTACACTCCCTTGTGGAGTTCCGTTTTCGAGGGAGTGTTTCTCAGAGTATGTTGCCCCTACCCTAGTTGTAATTGTGCGGTTTGTTAGAAAGTCCTGTATAAAGTTAAACATTCGCCCAGTAATGCCATAATCGTTCAATTTTGCTACAAGGCCTTTGGTCCATACTAGGTCGAATGCTTTCTCGAGATCGAGAAATACCGCAGTTAGGTATCTGCTTTCTTTCTTTTTGGTGTTAAACGCTAGTTTGATAGCAGTTTCAAGTCTTACTAGTTGGTCTGTAGTGGAACGCTTGTTTCTGAATCCACATTGATTTTCTGAGAGTAGATTATTTTTAGTAAGATGTGACTTGAGTCTATTATTAATAATTGTCTCCATGATTTTGCATATGTTATTGGTCAGTGAGATAGGACGATATGAGTTTATATCGTGTCTGTCTTTATTAGGTTTTAATATGGGTATAACTATTGCATGTTTCCATTTTGTCGGTAGCCTTCCTGTGTCCCATATGTGATTTAAGAATTTAATGATTGCATTAACTATGTTTGGTGGTAGTTGTTTATAAATTGTATACCCTATTTTGTCTTCCCCTGGTGAAGTTTCTTTTTTGGTTTTAAGTGCCTGGTCCCATTCATAATTTGTTATTATGTTATTTAATGGTGAATCTTTGGGTCCCAGGTCTTGAAATATTTCATAATTTGATTTCTCTACGTTATTTCTATAGGTCTGAAATTCTTTAGTATGATTACTGTTTTTGCTCATGTTGGAGAAATGTTGAGCTAGTAATTCGGCTTGTTCCTTATCGTTAGCTGTGTTACTTATTTTAGGGGTGGTGTTGGTTGTTTTCCCTCTAATTCTTCTTATTTTGTCCCATACTTGCTTAGATTTGGTGTTACGGTTAATGATACTGCAGTATTCTTTCCAGGTGTCCATTTTGGCTTGTTTAATTAATTGTTTTAGTTTCTGATCTAGATTTTTGTATTCCCGAAAATGGGTGGTGACATTGGACCGTCTAAATTTATTTAATGCTCTAATTTTGGCCCTTTTGGTATATTTAATTTCATCATTCCACCATGGGACACTTAGTTTGGCTGCTTTAAGATTGCTGGTAGGAATGCTGGTTGTTGCTGCATTTATAATAACCTGCATGATGTTTTCGTTATATTGATCTATGTCATTTGACTCCAGCTGGGATAGGTCTAGGTTAATTAGAGTTTCTTTAAAGAATTCCCAGTCTGCTTTTTTGTAATTCCATCTGGGGATGTTTTTAGGTACCTGTGTTTGCACTGCCATCTGCAGTGTGGTGATGATTAGGAAGTGGTCACTGCCCATGGGGTCAGACTGATCAACTTCCCACTCAGCCACTTGTGCCAGTGTATTTGAGCATAGGGTGAGATCAATGGCAGACAAGGTACCGTTTTCCGGGTTTAGCCGGGTTCCGGATCCATCATTAAGTATGGTTAGGGTTGATGTATTGGCCCAGGCCTCAATCAACCTGCCCCTCTTGTCCGTCATTTCCCCCTCCCCACACACACACACACAGCCTGTTATGGGCGTTGAAGTCACCGCATATGACAGTTTGCTCACAAGTGTTTAGGGTAGTAATTGCTCCATAAAATTGTTCATAGTTAAGTGTGTTATTTGACCCAGGGCCATAAATGCTTATTATTTGTAGGTCTCTGGTTCCTATTTTAATTTTTATGGATTGTACATCTATATTTGAATTATTTATTACCTCTGCTGTTATTGGTATTATTTGTATTGATGTTACGTTGTTGTTTACATATATGGCTATACCTCCCCCCTTTCTTTCTTTACGATGTTAGATGTAACCTGGGGCGTAACCTTGTATTGTTGGCAATGTTTTTTGGTTGTTTGTTAACCTAGTTTCCTGAATGCAGAGGATATCAGGTTTTGTTTTAGTATTTATTAGTTTTATTTTTAATTCATTTAGGTTGGTGTATAGTCCTCTAGCATTCCATTGCCATATCGAAACATTTCCATTATTTGTATCAGCCATTTGTGATGTGTTCATTTACAACAATTAGTGTTTGAATTTGTTTTTTGGCGGTCTTAAGGGTTTTTTGTAAGCCTCGAGTATTTTTGCTTTTGATTTCCTTAATTTTGTCTAATATATTGTCTATGGATTTATCTATCCTTGTTAGGTATAGATTTATTTCATTTTCTTTACAACTTTTATTTCTTTGTTCTTGACTGTTTCTGGATATTTTATGTTGTATCTTTGCTGTTCGGTAATTTACTTGTTTAGATTCCATTAGTTCAATGATTTGTTTTTCCCGAATAGTTGCGGGGCATATTGGGGATTTTGGAAGGTGAGCCCCTCTGCATTGGGCGCATTTGGGGTGGGTCCTAAGACATTTTCCTTTATGTTCGCCTCCGCAGTGATAACATTTATTTTGCCTCCTACATTTTGTAGTAAAATGGCCCCAGTGTTTACATTTAGAACAGAATCTAGGTTTATTAGTGTAAGGTTCTGTTCTGTATTTAGTTCCTGCTGTGCCTATTGGTATGGGTGTATGCAATGGCATGGTTGATTCTATCACCGTAACCGTGTGTTTGGGTGATCTGTTTGCTAGTTTATATGCTTGAATAATGTTATTCCCTCCTTTTTTAATTTCGAGGTTGAGTTTTTGATTGTCCCATGTGGACATTTCCCCTGTTAATTTTAACACAGTTTTGAATTTGGTTCGTTGCTGTGTTTTGGGGGTAGGAGTGATTTTGTCTTTTGGCGGGTTGGATAGTTTGAAGGGTTTTGTTACTTTGATGGGGATACCTCCTATGTTGTCCAATTCAAGAAATTTCGCTGTTTGACTGCTGGTGCTGCAGTGTAGAATAACATAATTTTTATTGGGCCTAATGATTTTACAGGGGCCTTGGTGTACCCTTGATAGTGCCCCTGTTAAACTATTTGTGGAAAGGTTGTTAAATTTACTAGACTTGCTGTGGATGTATAAGGTTAATTCTGGTTTGTGGAATTTTGGTTTGGGTCCTAATTTTGAAGGTTTGGGTTTGTTGTTTGTATTAACTACAGGGTTTGTGTTTGGTTTGTTCCCCATTTTGGAGGGTCCCTTTCCCTTTCCGTCCCATTTATTGGGGACTGAGATTGGGTTGGGGCTTAGGGGTTCCTTGTTCGGGGTGGGGTATATTAGATCCCTTTCCTGCACAGGTTTAGAAGGCCCTGGGGTTTGACTATTGTGATACTTTGGCTTAGTAGTAGCGGCTTGCGCATACGAAATTCTCCTTTCCGAAGTTTGGGAAGGAGTGTTTTCGACTGCGTCCGCCGTATTGGTTATTTGCTTTGTCCTAGGGTTTTGAGACGTTCGGGTGGTAGTGTTTTCCACCACGTCCGCCATACTGTTATTTGATTTATTCCTAGTGTTTTTGGAGGTTCGGGTGGTAGTGATTTCTACCACGTCCGCCTGGGTCCTAGGTGAGCTTTAAATAGTTTCGGTGGTAGTGTTTTCCACCCTAATAGGGGACTCATTTGGTTACGAGTACCCCTCTTTGAATAACTTTCCGTGGCTCTAAAAACCTAATTGGACTTTATTGGTATTGCCTCCAGCAAAATTCAAGACTAAAAATACCTAACATTGACTACACTATTATATGTCGCTCAGACATTTTTTAATTTTCCAAATTTGTTAGGGACTTAATACATGTACGCTTATGTACTAGTTTTATTCGAACGATAGGATTGTAAATAATAATTCTTCAACTTAATTATTTGAATAATTGCACAGGTGGCTAACACATTATTGGATGTTAAATTGTCCATTAATATAACTGGACTGAATTTGACCTTTAGTATGACCTTGTTGTTTCAGGTGTGGGCTGCGTCCTTTGCTGTGCTGTCTTGCTGTTGGCGTGCTCTGGTGTGTGCTGCTGTGTCAACGCCCTCCTGGACCTGGACCTTTTCCTCCTTTGCCGTTCCTGCTCACAAAATTACTAGCGAAATGAGGAAACATTTCCCCTCGCTACCTTACAACTGCTCGATTGGATGATAGGGGTGGGTGTGTGTAGGTACTATTCCTACCCACCCCCAATATAGGCCTTCATTTCCCCTGATAGTTACTTTTTAGTAATTCAGGGGAACGCCTAAATCTATAGTGCAATTAAGCACTTAAATGGGAGGGGGAACACCCCTCCCACTAAATGGGTATCGACATGATACTTATAAAAGTTGCCCAAATGCCCCTAGAGGGCGGTGGCAACTAAAAAACCCACAAGTCAGTCAGACTGTTTTCCACCCCATTCATTCAAGCGGCGAACATCGAGCAGGCAGGACCGGGGCAGCGCTGACCACCGTGAACATGAGAGTACAGCGGATAAATGTTAACCATTAGGAGTGCCAATAAAAAAAGAAGAAGACACCCAGAGGAGTAACAAGGTTTCGCTTTAATTAGCGCTCGTCGATAATGACGTAGTAATACCACCGTTGGAACTCAGTCACATAGGACAGAAGCTGTAGATTCTCCAGTATGCTGAACAAGGGAACATGGCGGCTGCCACGAGGCAATCCAAGATGGCGTCCAAGCACGAGGTCGAGAACTCTCCCAAGGCATGGTTCAAAAATCATGGAGCCTGTGGTATAAGAACCGGACACCGGAAAATACCAGCAAGCTGAAGATGTAATAATATCTGCACCTGATGAAATGCCTGTATAGCAGAGATGTGATAATTTTTGCCTTTGCCTTGTTCGTTCGCTTGGATAATAGGGGACTCATCTGGTTACGAGTACCCCTCTTTGAACAACTTTCCGTGGCCCTAAAAAGTTAATTTGACCTTATTGGTACCGCCTCCAACAAAATTCAAGACCAAAATTACCTACCATTGACTACACTATTATATGTCGCTTAGACATTTTTAATTTTCTAAATTTGTTAGGGACTTATTATATGTACGCTTATGTACTAGTTTTATTTGAATGATAGGACTTTAAATAATAATTCTTCAACTTAAATATTTGAATAATTGCACAGGTGGCTAACACATTATTGGATATTAATTTGTCCATTAGTACAACTGGACTGAATTTGACCTTTAGTATGACCTTGTCGTTTCAGGTGTGGACTGCATTTTCCCTCGCTACCAACGTTTACTTCCGATTGGTTTGTTAGGGGTGGGTGTGTGTAGGTACTATTCCTACCCACCCCATGGGCTTTCATTTCTCCCGATAGTTACTTTTTAGTAATTCGGGAGAACGCCCTATTTAAAATATAGTGCATTTAAGCACTATAAATCCTGAGGGGGGGAGTAGCGACCCTCCCCAAGGGACCTTAAATGGCCACCTATATGGTGGCTATAAAAGTTGCCCATATGCCCCTAGAGGGCGGTGGCAACTCTAAAACACCCATAGTCAGTCTGTTTTCCACCCATCATCATTCCAGTACAACTGGACTGAATTTGACCTTTAGTATGACCTTGTCGTTTCAGGTGTGGACTGCGTCCTTTGCTGTGCTGTCTTGCTGTTTGCGTGCTCTGGTGTGTGCTGCTGTGTCGATACCCTCCTGGACCTGGGCCTTTTCCACCTTTGCCTTGTCCGACTCACCAAATTACTAGCGAAATAAGAAAACATTTTCCCTCGCTACCACTGTTTGCTCCGATTGGTTGTTAGGTCATACTAAAGGTCAAATTCAGTCCAGTTGTACTAATGGACAAATTAACATCCAATAATGTGTTAGCCACCTGTGCAATTATTCAAATATTTAAGTTGAAGAATTATTATTTAGAGTCCTATCATTCAAATAAAACTAGTACATAAGCGTACATATAATAAGTCCCTAACAAATTTAGAAAATTAAAAATGTCTAAGCGACATATAATAGTGTAGTCAATGGTAGGTAATTTTGGTCTTGAATTTTGTTGGAGGCGGTACCAATAAGGTCAAACAAAATTTGTTAGGGACTTATTATATGTACACTTATGTACTAGTTTTATTCGAATGATAGGACTTTAAATAACAATTCTTCAACTTAAATATTTGAGTAATTGCACAGGTGGCTAACACATTATTGGATGTTAAGCTGTCCATTAGTACAACTGGACTGAATTTGACCTTTAGTATGACCTTTTCGTTTCAGGTGTGGACTGCGTCCTTTGCTGTGCTGTCTTGCTGTTTGCGTGCTCTGGTGTGTGCTGCTGTGTCGACGCCCTCCTGGACCTGGGCCTTTTCCACCTTTGCCTTGTCCGACTCACCAAATTACTAGCGAAATGAGAAAACATTTTCCCTCGCTACCACTGTTTGCTCCGATTGGTTGTTAGGGGTGGGTGTGTGTAGGTACTATTCCTACCCACCCCATGGGCTTTCATTTCTCTCGATAGTTACTTTTTAGTAATTCGGGAGAACGCCCTATTTAAAATATAGTGCATTTAAGCACTGTAAATCCTGAGGGGGGGGGGTAGCGACCCTCCCCAAGGGACCTTAAATGGCCACCGATATGGTGGCTATAAAAGTTGCCCATATGCCCCTAGAGGGCGGTGGCAACTATAAAACATCCATTTCAGTCAGTCAGTTTTCCACCACGTCCGTTAGGTTACTGTTAAGGTTTTCTGTTAACCTATTGTTTTCGGCCAAAGTGGCGTCCAAGTCTTTATCTTGTAAAGTTTCATCATGCAAATTAAAGCTTATTGGTGATAGCGGATCTAGTTTTGCCGCTTCTACTTTTAGTCGATTATACTCGGGGGTGGAGTAAACCCTAGATTTCCTATTGTTCCTACGTGTTGCCTGCCCACTTCTTTGTTGCATGGCTTGTTTATTGGTTTTGGCGGCCATGAGGGATTGATTGGCGGCCATTTTGGCCATTTGCCCTTTGTTTAGGTGTTTTGGTTGGTCGGCCATTTTGAGATTGTAGGTTGTTACTTAAGAAAGGGTGCGTTTACTAACTTGACTGTACTTAATTTTGATTTACTTTTTGTGGGGTTAAGATTAGAGTGAGCTGAAGATATATATTTAATTGAATTGAATTATTGTTGATGATTGCAAGGTTCGAATTAGAGGTCGGATGGAATCCTTCTCCATTGCGAATGCAACCCAAGCTTTTGTAGTATGAGTCCTACGCTTGTTAATAACAATAATTGTTCAATTAAATACAGAAGAGCTTGAGTGAGGATAGTTGAGGAGTAAATAATAGTTTTAAGAGAGGGCAGATTAATATTTCAGCACAGGGTATAAAAACGACTTACATTTAGACTTATTCAGCGTTGGTGTGGTAGTCCTGGCGTCCTTTGTTGGAGTAATGGCCGTTTGTAGAAGGCGGCTGGTTTGCTGCTGGGTCCTATTGCGTAGGTGTGAGGAGGAGGGTGGTGGTAGGTGGCGTAGATTCTTCAGCTTCAGCACAGAATACAATCCAAACATTTTCCTTCTACACGCTGTGGGGACAAACCTTGATTATTTCTGGTGCTAATAATACAAGTAAAACCCCTCCTTAACTCTAGTGCTTGAGATAAGGAATTGATCGTAGTGCGTGGAGGAATTGGTGGTGGTGGTCAAATCTGGGAACAGGTAGCTTCGGTCCGGAGTGGTCCAACACGTCTGTTCTTCTCTATAGTTCTTGCAGGACTGATGAATGAATGATGGAATGATGATGACTATCACAATGATGATGATGATTATGTGCTTTAAGTGCTTCGTCCACTAGTGCTCTTAGCACTGTTTTATCTCCCAAAGGGGAGTTATTTAATTTTTCCTGAGGGTGGGAATGGTGCCGCGCACCCTTAAGGCGTTTATGTGATCAGAGATCACTAATTAATTTGGCCGTCACATCTGGCCAGTTTTTTAACTGGCACTGTGTGATTGAAAGGCCGTAGGGTGGGTAGGAATAGTACCTACACACACACACCCAATCTGTATTCTGTAGTTGCCTACCCAATCTGCAATAGCAGTAAGGAAAAGCGAGAGTAAAATAGTTTAACTCATGTCGCCTGTATCTGCGTAGTGTGGTCGTGCAAGCACGAGATATTACTGCAGCAGGTAGCAAGCGTGCGCAGAGCCAAGCGCGCTCATGTATATCAAATTCAGTCCAGTTATACTAATGGACAGCCTAACAACCAATAATGTGTAAGCCACCTATGCAATTAACCAAATATCTGAGTTGTGAAAATATTTATTATTTATCCTATGAAAAAATAGGGACTAGTACGAAAGTGTACATATGTAAGTCCCTATTGTATTTAAACTAAAGTGTCTAAGCGACACATGGTAGTGTAGTCAATGGTAGGGGAATTTTGGTTATGAATTTCGTTTGAAGGCATGCCAATAAGGTCAAATTAGTCTTTTCAGGGCCAAATAGTTAGTCAAAGAGGGTACTCGAAGCCAAATGAGTCCCTATTTTCATTCAGGCAAATGAATAAAAAACCTACTATTTGTGTTATACATATATCTCCGGGACGTCTGTTCTCGTGCGGTAGGTTGGCCTTGAGAGGATTCCTCGTCATGGCCGGTTTTCCTGTTTGTCCCCCAAGTCTTGAAGAATTTACTCCTGTGTGACGTTGCGGAGTAATTCAGTTTGGTGATATGTTCCATCGTGTACAGTCTTCGTTGGTCCCCTGTCACCTGAGGGTACCACCATTTTGTTTAGTGGTACACAGGTGGCCATCTTTGACCGCACGTGGCTGCCACGCCAATTAAAACTCTGTTCTTCAATTCTTGAGAGATGTATCTTGCACGTAGTTCAGCTGTAAACTGGTCAAGTGGGGTGTATTTTAATGCCCCGGCTCGGTTTCCCTTCACCTTGGGGCAACACGTAGGTGCTCCTATCGCTGTATTCTTGGTCCACAGTCTTATGGGCACCTTTGCTCACTGCCGTTTATCTTGCTTCCCTATGTGCAGACCGGTCCGTCTACCTCAAAGTCCACTTGCTGAAAGAATGAATGAATGATGGAATGAATGACTATCACAATGATGATGATGATGAAGATTTGTTTTAGTTGCTTCGTCCCTAGGGCTCTTAGCAACGGTTTGTCTGTCAATAGACAGTTATTTAATTAATCCTGAGGGTTTTCACACCCTGCAGGCGTTTATGTGCTTATAAAAGCACTTATTTAGTTTGGCCGTCACCACGGGACAGTTAATGAACTGCCTCTGGGTGAATGTAAGGCCGTTTGGTGGGTAGGAATAGAACCTACACACACCCACCCTAGTCATTCATTGGATTTGCCTACCTCTGCAATAGCAGTAAGGAAAATCGAGAGAAAAATAGTTATCTCATATCGCCTGTATCTGCATAGTTATCGGGCGTGCACGCACGTGAATTAACTGCTGCAGGCAGCAAGGGAGGCGAAGAGCCAAGCACGCGCTCATGCATCAAATTCAGTCCAGTTGTACTAATGGACAGCCTAACAACCAAAAATGTGTAAGCCACCTGTGCAATTATCCAAATATCTGAGTTATAAATATTTATTATACATCCTATCAAAATTAAAAATAAGGGACTCAGTACCATGAGCGTACATACAAAGTCCCTTAAAAAGGATTTAAAATTAAAATGTCTAAGCGACATATAATAGTGTAGTCAATGGTAGGTGAATTTGGTTATGAATTTATTGAAGGCAATACCAAAAAGGTCAAATTAGTCTTTTCAGGGCCATATAGTTGTTCAAAGAGGGGCACTCTAAACCAAATGAGTCCCCTATTATTCAGGCAAATGAACGTCAAATGTGTCTTCTGTTTCTACATCGTGTCCGGCAGGTAACGGGTGTAGCACGTCTTTCACGACTCCGTGGTCTGCTATTCGTCCATGCTACTGCAGTAAGTGTTCCGAACTGCATTTGTTGTTTTCTAGAAGTTCCGGCGTGATGTTCAGGAGACGTTTCGCTGTCGTGTAGTTTCGCCATTTTGGACCCTACATTAGTGACGCCTGCTTGGCTTCTTGTAGAGTCCGCCATTTTGTTCCACGCGGCAGCCGCCATTTTTCCTGTGAGCCCAGTCTTGTAGAAATAGCCTACAAGTTGCTGTATTGGTGTCCAGCCTGAGTTTTCACAGTGGTTTTCCAGCATGGCTCGGTTGCCCGTTGCCCCGGCTCGGTTTTCCCGTCACCGCTACCTGGTTACCTAGAAGCTCCTATGGGTGCCTTTGCTTATTTAATAGGCACGCCTATGGTCTTCTTTGTTATTTCTGTGTCTCTGCTGTAGAGCACCGGTCAGCTCTGTGTAGTCCGGTCCTGCTCGCTCCGTGTTCTCTGCCTGAATTGACTATCACAATGATGATGATGATGATGAAGATTTGTTTTAGTTGCTTCGTCCCTAGGGCTCTTAGCAATGGTTTGTCTGTCAATAGACAGTTATTTAATTAATCCTGAGGGTTTTCACACCCTGCAGGCGTTTATGTGCTTATAAAAGCACTTATTTAGTTTGGCCGTCACCACGGGACAGTTAATGAACTGCCTCTGGGTGAATGTAAGGTCGTTTGGTGGGTAGGAATAGAACCTACACACACCCACCCAATCAGTATTCTGCAGTTGCCTACCGTCTGCAATAGCAGGTGGGAAAGGCGAGAGAAAATTAGTTTTACTCATATCGCCTTTGTCTGCGTAGTTTGGTCGTGCAAGCACGAGAAATTACTGCAGCAGATAGCAAGGGTGCGAAGAGCCAAGCACGCTCTTGTAGATCAAATTCAGTCCAGTTATACTAATGGACAACCTAACAACCAATAATGTGTAAGCCACCTATGCAATTTACCAAATATCGGAGTTGTATAATATTAATTAACATCCTATCAAAAATAGGGACTAGTACAAAAGTGTACATGTGAAAGTCCCTATTGTATTTAAATTAAGGTGTCTAAGCGACACATAAAAGTGTAGTCAATGGTAGGGGATTTTGGTCATAAATTTGTTGAAGGCGGTGCCAAATAGGTCAAATTAGTCTTTTCAGGGCCAAATAGTTAATCAAAGAGGGGTACTCGATACCAAATGAGTCCCCTATTATAATAAAAATGGCAATGAAATTAGCCCTATTTAGGGCTAATACTCCACCGGTTGGAAGGTGGCTCTCCTATCCTCCATTTCCGCAAGGAATGCAGCAGTTCTTTCTTCAACAAAGACCCGTCTTGGAAAGTAGAGCCCATGTTTAGAGGCGATGTAAGCTGCTGGATCTTGTAGATGGTGGAGAGGTCTGTCTTCAAAGGCATCGTAGTAATAGCTACCCAGTATATTTAGGGCGTGGTGCCATTGTTTGACCCTTGGTGGGGAGGTTTGCAGCGATCTAAATCCAATGTATGTGACTGCAGATACGTAGTTTGCTGCTTTCTTTTTATTAGTCAGTAATGGCATAAGACCCATTTCGCTGCACAATTTCTCCATTAGTTTGGTTTTGGTCTCCTCTGGCATCCGCGCTGTTTTTGTTGGTGATTCCCACGCTGCCTTCGAGCTGGCCCCCTCCAAGATATTTTCCAGGTTCATTACCGGCCCTGGTGATGGAGTGGGGGGTGTTGATGTTTTTAACACCCCCTTTTTCCCCTTTCCCTTTCCTTTCTTTTTAGGGGGTGGTGGCGGTGGTTCCGGTGTCTCCGGTGCTGGTTCAGCTAAGTCCATTGGAGATGTGGCCGCTTCCGCTGTCTCCACTGTTATGATGCCCAGCATTTGTTGTGATAGCATTTCTATCTGGTTCTGAAGAGCTTTAATTGAAACCTCAGGAACAGGTGAGGCTTTTTTGGTCTCAGCTGTGGTTTCCTCTTCTTGAACTGTGCGTGGTGGGGTGGGTGTGCCTCATGCTGGTCGGTTTTCCCGCCTAAGCTGCTGGCTCCCTCTATTTTTCCTGTTCTTGTCTAGGCCCCGAAAGTTTTGTTTATCCTCTTTTGCCCAAACAAGAAGAAGTGTCGTTCTTCCCATTGCTGCCCGGAGGCTCCAGTTCGAAGCGTCCTTTATTCCTAGTCCTAATAAGGCACATAGTGCTGGCTTGGGTATTATGTCCGCCGCTAGCGTGTCCAATATCTGGAACATGATTTTGAGTTAGCCACTCTCTGCTTGTTCGCTGCGAATTGACTATCACAATGATGATGAAGATTTGTTTTAGTTGCTTCGTCCCTAGGGCTCTTAGCAACGTTTTGTCTGTCAATAGACAGTTATTTAGTTAATCCTGAGGGTGGGAGTTCCCCACACCCTGCAGGCGTTTATGTGCTTATAAAAGCACTTATTTAGTTTGGCCGTCACCACGGGACAGTTAATGAACTGCCTCTGGGTGAATGTAAGGCCGTTTGGTGGGTAGGAATAGGACCTACACACACCCACCCAATCAGGATTCTGAAGTTGCCTACCGTCTGCAATAGCAGGTGAGAAAGGCGAGAGAAAATTAGTTTTACTCATATCGCCTGTATCTGCGTAGTTTGGTCGTGCAAGCACGAGAAATTACTACAGCAGATAGCAAGGGTGTGAAGAGCCAAGCACGCTCTTGTAGATCAAATTCAGTCCAGTTATATTAATTGACAACCTAACAATCAATATTGTGTAAGCCACCTATGCAATTTACCAAATATCGGAGTTGTATAATATTAATTAACATCCTATCAAAAAATAGGGACTAGTACAAAAGTGTACATGTGAAAGTCCCTATTGTATTTAAACTAAGGTGTCTAAGCGACACATAAAAGTGTAGTCAATGGTAGGGGATTTTGGTCATAAATTTGTTGAAGGCGGTGCCAAAAAGGTCAAATTAGTCTTTTCAGGGCCAATAGTTGGTCAAAGTGGGTGACTCGAAGCCAAATGAGTCCCCTATTTTCATTCAGGCAAATGAAATACCTAATACTTTAATTCCTCTTTCTCCGGGACGTCTGTTCTTCGTTGCAGTAGGTTAGCCGTGGTAGAGTTTCTCATATCACGGCCGGTTTTCCTCTTTGTCCCACAAGTCTTGAAGCAATATTCCTGTATGGCGTTGCGGAATATTTTCAGGTTGACGATATGTGCCCTCGTGTTTGTCTTCGTTGGTTCCCCGTTACCCTCGTGTACCACCGTTGATGTTAGTAATGGTACACACAGGTCGCCATCTTGGATTTCCACGTGGCCGCCACACCAATTAATCCTCAGCTCTTCAGTTCTTGTGAGATACATCTTACACGCAGGTCCGCTGTAGACTGGTTAGTGGGGTGTAATTAAATGCCCCGGCTCGGTTCCCCGTCACCTCTGGGCAAACACCTAGGTGCTCCTATGGCTGTATTTTATGGTCCGCAGTCCTAATGGTCACCTTTTCTCACTGCCGTCTATCATGCGTTTCCCCTTGTGCAGACCGGTCCGTCCTGCTCGGAGTCCACTTGCTGAATGATGGACTATCACAACCCTCCCCGGGGAAACAAATAGGAACGCAAACCAAAATATTAGCGGACGTGGTGGAAAACACTACCACCCGAACATTCAAAGTTAGGACTAAGCATACTGACAAAACCAAAAACTCGGCGGACGTGATCGAAAACACTCCCACCCGAACAATTCAAAACAAAACCAAGCTAAACACTGTTAATACCACAAACACTAAGGCGGACGCAGTCGAAAACGCTCCATTCCAAACACATGAAAGGAGTAAATCGTATGCACAAGCCGCTCAAAAACAACCTAAATACCATTGTAGTCAAACTCCAGGGCCATCAAAACCTTTAACAGAGGCAGACTTAATCTACCCATCCCCGGACAAGTTGACCCCAATCCCCAACCCAATCTTAGTCCCCAACACATGGGACGAAAAGGGAAAGGGAAAGGGGCCCGCCAAAAAGGGAAATAAAGGCACAAACAAACAAAACCCTGACAAAATAAGCAAACCAAATAATACCACACCCCAGCAGGAGAAAGTAACAGTCAAAGGGCCTAAACCCAAATACCACAGACCAGAATTAACCCTGTACATCCATAGCAACTCTAAAAATTTCTTTAATCTAACCACAAACAGTCTAGCAGGGGCTCTAACAAGGGTACATCAAGGCCCCTGTAAAATCATAAGGCCAAACAAAAATTATGTTATATTACATTGTAATATCACGGCCCAAACAGCCAAATTCCTGGAAATGGACACCATATGCGGCATAAAAATAAAGGTAACCAAACCATATAAACTTACAAACCCGCATAAATCAACTGCCAACGCAGATAAGAATAGAATCCATGAAATATCAACATCAACCCCCAAAGTACTGCAACCAACCAAATTCAAAACAGTACTCAAATTAACAGGTGAAATGGCACTATGGGACATAAACAAAATAAACTCAGAACTTAAGAAAGGAGGCAACAACATTACAAAAGTATATAAAATAGGAAAACGAACACCCAAACGCTCTGTAACAGTGATAGAGTCAGAAACACCACTCCAGACCCCCATACAAATAGGTACCACTGGAACTAAATATAGAACTGAACCATATATAAATAAATCCAGGTTCTGTTCTAAATGCAAACACTGGGGTCACTTTACTATCAAATGTAAAAAACAAAATAAATGTAATAACTGCGGGGGGGGGGGGGAACACAAAGGGAAATGTACCAGAATAAACCCAAAATGTGCGCAATGCAAGGGAGCACACCTACCAAAATCCCCAATATGCCCGGCCACAATAAGGGAATTACAAATCATAGAGATAATGGATAAGGACCAAGTAAACTACAATACAGCTAAGAAAATTCACAAAATAACTAAAACAATCTGTCCAGACCATACAAATAAGGAAAAAATAGGAAATGAAATCACTATGGAGGCAAACAAGATTGTAAAATCCTTAGAGGCCATAATGGAAAAAATTAAACATAATACAACCAATAATACCCAAGGATTACAAAAAGCACTTACTAAGGCCAAAACCCAAATCCAAAAACTTACTGTAATAAATGACCCCAATACAAATGGCTGATACAACTAAAGGAAATGTCTCAATATGGCAATGGAATGCCAGAGGATTGTACAATAACTTGAATGAATTAAAAATGAAATTAATAAACTCCAAAACAAAACCTGACATCCTCTGCATTCAAGAAACAAAGTTAAATAACAATAACAAAACATTGCCTAATATACAGGGCTACGCCCCAGGATACTTCCAACATAGAAAGGAAGGATCGGGGGGAGGTTTAGTCATGTACGTAAATAACAACATAACATCAATAGAACAAATACCTATAACAACAGAGGTAATAAGTAATTCACACATAGAAGCACAATCAATAAAAGTCAAAATAGGAATTAATGAAATACAAATACTCAATATTTATGACCCAGGGACAAACACCCATAATCAAGAAGAAATCCTTAGAACACTAACTACCTTAATCACTAGTGAGCGTACCGTCATATGCGGAAACTTTAATGCCCATAATAAGCTGTGGGGGGGGGGAAATGACGGACAAAAGGGGAAGGTTGATTGAGGCCTGGGCCAATACATCAACCCTAACCATACTTAATGATGGTGCCGGGACTCGATTAAACCCGACAAACGGCACCTTGTCCGCCATCGATCTCACTCTATGCACAAAAAAACTGGCACAAGTGGCAGAATGGGAGGTGGATCAATCTGACCCCATGGGTAGTGACCACTTCCTAATCATCACCACCCTGCAGATGACGGTGCAACCAATAGTGCAAAATAAACTCCCCAGGTGGAACTATAATAAAGCAGACTGGGAAACATTTAAAGAAATTTTAAATAATGAAAACACAACCCAGTTTGAATCAGAGGACATTGAAATATATTACGAAAACATTATACAGGCCATTTCCAACGCGGCAACAAAAAGCATTCCCACCAGTAATTATAAAGCACCCAAGCTCAGTGTACCATGGTGGAATGATGAAATCAAACTAACCAAACGATCCAAAATTAGAGCACTTAATAAGTTCAAAAGATCTAATGTCACTACCCACTTTCAGGAATACAAAGACCTCGATCGAAAATTAAAACAACTAATTAAAGATGCCAAAACAAAAACCTGGAAAGAATACTGTGGTACACTTAACCACAAAACAACTACTAAAAAAGTATGGGATAAAATAAGAAGGATTAGGGGGAAAAAACCACCAATACCCCTAAAATAAATAACACCACCAATGATAAAGAACAAGCTGACTTATTAGCTCGACATTTCACTAGCATGAGCAATAACAGCAACCATACTATAGAATTTCAAACCCACAGAAATAATGAAGAAAAATCAAATAAACAGATATTTAAAGACCTGGGACCTAAAGAATCCCCTTTAAACAACAAAAAAAACAAAATATGAATGGGACCAGGCGCTAAAAACCAAAAAGGAAACTTCACCTGGGGAAGATAAAATAGGGTACATAATATATAAACAACTACCACAAAACATAGTTAGTGAAATAGTAAAGTTCCTTAATCAAATATGGGACACAGGAAAGCTACCAAAACAATGGAAACATGCGATAGTTATACCCATCCTAAAACCCAATAAAGACAGGCATGATATCAACTCGTATAGGCCAATATCTTTAACGAACAACATATGCAAAATCATGGAAACGATAATTAACAACAGAATCAAGTCACATCTTGCTAAATATAATCTACTCTCAGAAAATCAATGTGGATTCAGAAACAAACGCTCCACCACAGACCAATTAGTAAGACTTGAAACCGCTATCAAACTAGCATTCAACTCCAAACAAAAAGCGAACAGAAACTTAACTGCGGTATTTCTCGATCTCGAGAAAGCATTGGACCTGGTATGGACCAAAGGCCTTATAGCCAAATTAAATGATTATGGCATTACTGGGCGAATGTTTAACTTTATCAAAGGCTTTCTAACAAACCGCACAATAACAACTAGGGTAGGGGCAACTTACTCTGAGACTCACTCCCTCGAAAACGTAACTCCACAAGGAAGTGTACTCAGCCCCACCCTCTTCAACATCATGATAAATGATCTAGATAAAAATCTGGCAACTACCAAAGTATAACTATCCCAATTTGCGGATGATGGCGGCCTATGGAGACTAGGAAACCCCTCCAGCCGCAGAAACATCTATGAAATTCAAACCAGTCTAAACAATATTGGAAACTGGGCTAATAAATGGGGTTTTAAACTATCGCACCAAAAAACGGTAGCTGTAATGTTCACCCCATATAGGAAAAACATTCAATATCCAAAATTAACCATACAGAATAGGGAAATAAAATTTGTAAAAGTAGTTAAATTTCTGGGTATGTATTACGATCAACACCTAACATGGGCGCATCATATTGATGACCTAGTAAAAAGATGTAACCAGGACTTAAACTTAATCAATAGTCTTAAAGGTACACAGTGGGGTGCCAATCAGGAAACCACAATAATGCTGTATAGGGCACTAATAAGATCAAAATTAGATTATGGCTGCCAAATATATTCATCAGCCACGAAAAGTCAACTAAAGAAATTAGATAGAATCCAAAGAATAGCCCTATTAAAGAGCACTGGAGCTCTCAATTCAACCTCTACAGCCGAACTGCAGGTAATAACAGGAGAATTGCCCTTAAACCTAAGACGGCAAGAACTCATGTTAAAATATGCAGCGAGACTGTCCAATCACCCAAAAACACACCCCACGCTCCTGGCCATAAATAAAGCCAACGTCCCATATAGGAAAAGCCTAAAAACAAAATTACCTATGGGAAAGCAGGTACATCAATTAAAAACACTATTACCAATAGATCTATTCCCATTAGAACATAACATAGTGTACGAACATGAACCCTGGAATAACGTACAACCAAAAGTCAACACCTCCCTAGCCCAAAAAGGCAATAAACAAAATCAGGAAAACAACCTCAAAATAGAAGCCTTAGAAATTATCAACTCTCAGTACCATCAATACACTAAAATCTATACGGATGGATCCAAAATTACAAATCCATACAAAACAGCTGCAGCAATGGTCATACCAGAGCATAAAATCCAAATAGGCAGACGTCTCCCAGACTACTGCTCTATTTATACAGCTGAATTCTGGGCCATCCTAAAATCACTGAAATGGATTGAAGAGTTCAAATCCAATAAGGCAGTGATTATTAGTGACTCGCTAAGTGTCCTATCTTCAATCCAGACAAACACAACCAAAAGTAGGGACGAATTTCTCAATCAAATAAATATCAAACTAAAACAACTAAATAATGAAAATATGCAAGTAGAATTCATGTGGATACCTTCCCACATAGAAATTAAAGGCAATGAAATGGCTGACAAACTCTCTAAAGAAAAACTAAACGAACCAGAATTCGAGCCAATACAATATAGTACCTCTGAACTATACAGTATGATTAACACCCAAATAGATAAAATATGGCAAAATGATTGGGACACAAGTGCAAAAGGGAGAGTGTTGTACACTACTGTTAAGGAAGTTAATAGAAATAGAAAACCGCCCAAGGGCCTACCTATAGAACAAACAATCATAAATAGAATAATCATAGGAAAAACCAGGCTGGCAAACGGCCATGGAAAATACATAGGACCCTTTCCCCATAATATTAACTGCTACAATTGTAACACCCCTGAAGATCTCCATCACATCTTCAACAATTGTACAAAAAACAAAAAGGAAAGGGACAAATTTAGATCACAACAGCAAAACATAAAATCCCCTTATACATACCCAGAAATTATACAAAAAACTAACGCTAACATATTAGGGACATACAGAAATATGTTAGAATTCCTAAAAAAACATAGGAAAGATAGAAAAAATCTAAAAATAACACCACAAACACCTTAAACGATCAAAAGAGCCAGATAGAGTAAAGCCCCAAAGATAAGTAAACCAAAATCTAACTCTTACGGTCAGGAAACCCAAGAAACGGTTAAGGACCGGGGTGCGGAAATTGGGTGCATCAGTGGATACCTCTGACGTGTCGCTTAACGGCCCCGTGTATTTACGGCAGAGGCCCTTTGATGACACCTGATCGCCGCGCCTCACGGACCGGACTATGGGGATGAGTCTGGGTGTGGCAGTGGATAATCCTTGACGTGTCGCTTAACGGCCCCGTGTATTTTCGGCATGGACCCACTTGTTATCACTCAGTCGCTGACCCACATACCTGACCTAAATTAAGGAAAATTACTATATAAATACGGCCACACTCACCGAGGCTCACAAATAGGGAAAATAAACAAACAACAATAATAAGGTCATAAATAGAAAACTCTATAAATAATAACTAAAAATAGTAGCAGGAAAGAAAGAAAACCACTGCATATATACCATCCAATAAACATTAGAAATAGGGTATCAAACATAGGAATTAGGGATAACACTCTCCTCTACACCCCTGCTTCCTTCTCTCTTCTGAATCCTTTTCTCTAGAAATACAGCCAAGTATACAGTGCTAAAATATATATTTAGAGTAAAATCAAAGTAAAATTAAAAAGAACAAACAGTGCACTGAGACCAGTGTACAAAAACTAGATAGTAAATTAAGATAGGACCCAAAAATTAGAACTTATAAAGTAGTCTAAAAACCCAAAGACTATCAGGCCCAGCGACACAAGGTCGCACAACTAAAAAACACCAAGCAGTAGAGCATAGTAGTCCAATAAAATAGAACATATAAGGTAGTCCAAGACCAAGACTATCAGGTCCAGCGGCACAAGGCTGCAAATGTAACCAAATATACAGATACTAGGACTTAAATAGGGCCCCAAATAATGACTATAAGGTGACCTAACATCCAAAGGTCACCAGACACAGCAACACAAAGTTGCAAAAATAAACAATTAGGAAACAACAAAACAATAAATATACACAGAGCACTATCTACGAAAACACCACAAAAGCACTGTATTACAAAAGTTGTATTATACCTCAAAAACAGCACAGGGTATACAAATAGGGAATAGGGACACAAACCAACCTTGCCTGGCCCTCCGCCTCGCACCCCGCGCCTGCTGCAGTAAATTCACGTGCTTAGCACGTCCATTAATAACCAACAACACCGGATGGCTAAATATGAGAGTGTGCTGGAACTATTCCCACTCATATATATCTACAGGCCCTACGATCACACAGAAGTAGCTCAATAGTTACTCAGATGTGACGGCCTAATTAAATAGTGTTCCCTGAACACATAAACGCCTGTAGGGTGGTGGCTCCATTCCCACCCTCAGGATAATTAAATAACCGTCCTATGACGGATAAAACAGTGATAAGAGCCCTCGGGACGAATCACTTAAAGCAAATTATTCTGCTCTCTTCGTCAAATTAATTAAACATTAAAATCAGTATCCATACAATTGGTACAATGTTATTTGCGCCATATAAATTTCTAGATATAATAATAATAATAATAATAATAATAATAATAATAATAATAATAATAAATGCAGAGATCTCAATGGATTATTTCATACTTTCGCACTCACGTTTTTCTACTCTGTCTTGATTCACAACACCTACTAATAATTAAACTAATTTGAATAAATCTAATTATCATAAATCTCAACCCGTCCTACAAATAATTAATAATTTTCGTAATCGTGTCATTCATTCTAATGTATGAAACTAGTATTTAGTACGTACACCTATCTCAAACTTTATCGAAAGAGTTTTCATGAGCTTTATCGTGCTGTTTTTAAAATATTTTACAAAAATTAATACATATCATATGTGTTGATATATATCATATCTACATGTTTGAGCAGATTTAAGGAAATATGAAATATAATGAAGTGTATTAGTGCGATTGACAGCGACATAATAATAAAAATAAGTTCCGACATTTTTACCATAATATTAGAAAAACGATTTTACATACGTTTACTGATCCAAGGGATTCATTAAATCGTGAAGTTTGATAATTAACCAAAATATATACTTGAATATATAACACACTTACCATCCAATCCGACCCCAACCACCCCAATCCTTTCCTGGCCCCTTTTAAGAACGAATCTACTTTTGTCCACATGCCATAGCATTGGTTTGAATTCACATATTGCAAATCACTATGCTGTCTGTCATTTCCTAATGAATGACTTTTAAGATAATGCAACCACAAGTATATTATTTTTTTTACAACTCTAATGATAATCACGTCATCGGCCATGGATAATCGTGTGACGTTACTTTGTATCGTCTGTAACAATGTTTTTGAATTAATTTCAACTTCTTTCACTAACACCAAATGAACCGTGATAGTAATACAAACATTTATGTTTAAAATATATCTTTTTATACCTTCCGTTTTTCAAAATCCCCTGACGCAACCTCCAAAGCAGCCCATTTTTCAGACAGAAAAATGGATGAATTCGGTATCTACTGTTCCTGTGCAACGAACGCCATTGTACCGCAGTAATGATGGGAACGCGATTGTACATTGTGTGTTGACATTGGACAACAATCGGATGCGTCACAAGTAACTTGTGTCATGCCAGATATATACGGGCCATATATACTTCTGAGAGGGCGATGTGTAAGGTTGTTTCCGTTTGCAACATGCATAACGGAGAGAAATTGTGTGGAGAATCTGGAAAATTATTTTCTTGAAAACCCTAACCTTATGCAAATTACGAAATTGTAGAGCACCACATTAAAATATACATTAAAATTTATATAATTTTTTTTATTTTCTTGAGATAATTGTGATGTTTTGACCCAAACGGTCCATTAATATTGTTTTTATGCACACAAAAAAAGAATCTATTAAGCAGCAGAGAGGGTGAACCCAACAAGTTTTCCGACCAAAATAAGACTTCCACGGGAAGGGTTTAATCTGCAGGTTTCTCTATCGTGATTAAATCCTATGTTCCATGTTTTATTACAAGGAGGCTGAACAGACCAAGTTTTCAGACCAAAATAAACTTTCCACGGGAACAGTTTATCTTGCAGGGTTTTTCCCGGTAATTTAAAAATAGAGGTAAAATCCAGTGTTTTAAGACCCTACGGCTGTGTGATTTTACTGTGAGGGTGTATGTTAAAAAAGGTTGCGATGAATTAACCTTATATGGTATCTAATCCTATTCGATATCTTGTCCTAGGATCTGATAAATATATTGTTACAAATCCATGTGGGTTTGATTAAGCAAAGCTGAAGAAATTTCTGAAATTGTTATAGTCAAAATCACCGCAACACCAAGTTTGCCAAATATTTCGTAGTGTATGAGTGTCAACTCCGTTAAATACCGCAAGAATATTACAATTGCCTCGGATCACTTTTGGAAATTGAGTGTATCGTTGAGTGACATATATCACGTCCGTGTTGGCTGGGACTCACCAATCGGCTACATCGTTGAGGTCAGTCCGGATCGCCCTCTTTTCAGCTCGCGCCCTAATTTTAACGTCTCATCAAAATAATACCTGTAGAGGATCATCTACGTGACAAATGAATTCAAAGGATAAAAAAAGATGATCTTGGAAATTATTCTATGAAAAATCTTTTTTTTTCACCGCTGAAATTCTAAAAAATTTTCATCTTAAGAAATTCTTCAGTGGTGCGGACGGGTTTATTCTCCTCTGTATGATATTCCAACATCGCTCGGTATCTTGTTCCGCCACATTCCAAACAAATTTGATATTTTCCTCGTACACCTTTACCACATCCGATACAAGGACGAGGTCCTGTTTTACTCCCTTGTTTGGCCATAACAGCGTGAGGACCGCAGAATTCTCCGTAGGAATTCTTTCCACAATGAGTTTTAGATCCCTGGGGCAACCAAGAACACTTATTTACAGCGAGCGCAGGATTAGGCATTATTATATAATATTATATATTTTTTAATATTTAATATTTTTGAGGATTAAATATTTTTCAATTAAGTAATAATTGAATTATATATGATGGATCATGCTGAGCCGACGTTGGATCAAATTGCACCCTCGATAATCTCAGAAGTATTTGATGAAACTCCCGATGATAACGCGGCTGATCTTGCCAAGCAAGGGCTATTTCATCTACGTGAATATTATCGCAGATTAAACGCTCCAATATATTTAAACGATAAAATATCCGCAATTGATATTCTCACGGTAAATAATTACCTCGATGAGAAATTTCTCGGTGCGGAAATAATTATACAACACCGTGACAAGTTTTATGTTTTTGTTAACGATGAGGATGTAATCGATTTCATGGGTAAATCTGCGGTTAATAAGATCATTAGACTTCGATATCCAGTATTCGACATTGACTCGAAGAAGATGTCAATGGATGAAATTATCTCATATTTTTCATCTGATATTTATATGTCTGAAACAACGAGTGGTTATCTTGTTCTTGTAAAATCTTCTCCGGTAGATTTTGAAACACATAAAAACATGATCAGAAAAGCCGCTGGGGATAATCCATCGTGGAACATCAACCTACAAGCTGGATTACATATTATCAAGTTTAATAATACACGACCAGCAAAATTACATTCACGCGATAAAACGTTAATTTATCCGGAAAATCAAGATGTTCCGCGACCGATTTATTATGTTGTCCTCGTTGTATTCAACCCAATTATATCAAGATCGTCGAGGAATACAACAACAGTGATGATATTATCTCAGGTGATATTTCCATGGATGATATTTCTTAAATTTCTGTTGCGGTTACAGGAGAACCCGATCAAATAGCAAGAATATCGGGTGGTAGCGGAAATATGATCTCGTTGTCGAGGAAACCTCGAAGTTATTGTTGTATTTGTCAACGACGAAATGGATACAATGAAGTATACTATAATGTCGAGCAAACCTGCGTGGACTGTTATGTTGTAGTGTTCTCGGACGGTTATCGTGTAGGATGTTTTCGCGCTTTTGGTAAAAAAAATAACAATTCAACGTGAAACAACAACTGATCCCGAATATGATTAATTTGCGAAATCGTCAATGTATCTGCGATATGATTATCCGGGAGAGTTTCCCGATAGAACTAAAACGTAGAAGTATGTTGAACCACCCAAACGCGAATCGGGTCATGACTGTACAATTATAAAATATGACGACTAAATCGGTGGGTCATTCTGCGGGATGAGTAAGCCAGAATCTGCTTGGATATCAATAAATATCGGAGAATCATTCCGTGTTATATATCTCCTACATAAAAACATTCACGGATAAAACCATCACAGACTATAAACTCGAATCATACAATGAGATCTCCAGTGACATTATCTTTAGGCCAGGTGATCAACGACGAGTAATCGTGCAGGTGGAATCATTGTTCAGGGATATCCTAGGAAGAAGTGATATGAAACTAGTCATTAAGGAATATCAAGCGGATCACGATAAGAAATTCATTGTAAAACTCTCTCATCGAGATAACTTCGGAAAATTAATGGATTTAATTGTGGATACTCGTGTCAAGTATCTCGCAGTGTTCTCGGAACAATTAGGATCAGTTGAGGCCACAAAACAGGCATTACATCACTTTAGAAATATTTCTGAAATTCACTACTCGGCGAGTTACCGCGGCAACAATAATAAACTATCGCTGACCAGAGAAGATATCAGTGCAATAACCCCCAACTAGAGGGATTTATCATCGTCGGAGATGTTATTCAACATTGTAGTATGGTCATCTACCGCTGTAATATCATATCCTCCGTAGAAACCATTACCGGATGTTGTCGTGTTGTTCCATGATTGATCATCTAGAAACTCAGATCTAGGCCACACAGGATAATATAATGTATGATTATATCTTTCAGCGGTTTTGATATCATCTGATCGTATTTCAAAACATGGGAGAATTGAGGTCTGACTACGGATACGCTTTCATAAACAATATCATCCATGAGAATAATTCTAGGTGTTATTTCACGTCACGATTGAACGCTACAATGAAGAATTCCGGATATGAGATCATACAAACACCCCCGGACGAGTATGAAATATGGTGCGAGAAAAAAAAAACAATATAAAAAATATCATCTGAGATCATTAATGATAATCCTATAGTGGACGTTTTCTTAAAGAGCTCCATCGGAGAAAGAATAGCGCAATCGGGTGCAACTCCAGAGATAAAATCTCCAGAGATAAATTCTCCGCGATATTTTAAATATGATCCCGAATCGCGATTGGACCCGTACAAGAAAAAAATTAAATTATCTAAACAATTTGTTTCAGACCGATGTTAGTAAACTTTCCCCCGATGATATTGAACAGCTCAATAAAATTTCATATTTTGAATATCAATGGATGGTTCACTCGATGCGATAGCTCGGATTAACTATACTATAACTCTATATTGTTTGAGGGAAGTTCGCAATTCCTTAATAATTATTATTTTTCGAACTTCTAGAATTTTACATATTTGCTCCGCGGTGAAATTCTTCATGGCGGTTTCAAGTACCGTCCTTTTAACATTGCATAGTTTGAAATTCAGGTCGTAATTGTTCATCTCGGGATTAGACTTTATCCGGTCGATGATTTCCAGGAATTCTTGTTCATCATTCGTTGGATGATTATTACATGATGCTATGAGATCTTCAATCGGCGATGATAACAGTTCAGCGCGACAACACATTTCCTTGTAAAATTCTTCTGCGATATTTATCAACGAGAATGGAGTAAAATTGGGCGATCTTCCTTCGTGGATTATTGGGTGGATCTCACCGTATCAACCATAAAAGAAATACTTTTTCCTTGCGGTGGTAAAAAAATATTGCCTATGATCATCGTCGATGATCATCTTTCCGCGGAAATATTCCTCGTGGATGATATTCATCGCGGCGAGGACTTCACATATACACATTATTCATAATAATAATTTAAATTTAAAATATTAAGATTTATATATCTCATGGCAGATAGAAAACCCCTTTATGTTTGAGGATTCGTCGAAGATAAACGTGCCACAAGAAATGATATCGCGCGACAACGTCTTCGTTCCAAATATTATCAGCGATTGTTAAATTCACCTGAGTTCGCGGGAAAATCTGTACTTGTGATCACACAATAATTATTAGAAATGTTCCAAAGTGACTTCCGGTTTTATAAGGATCCACGACGGAGGATCCCGAGGATTATTCTTTAGGAACTCATTGTATTCACGGGATTTCTCCTGCGGATTCCTCTTCGCGTTCTACTCTTGCTCGTTCGACACCTCGAAGAAATAATTCATCAAAAGTTGGTTAATTGTTTAGGACGTTTTACCATAGACTATCTTACTGGTTTGCTCAACCAACTGACGATTGAATATAATAAATTATTGGAACAACACAATATATATATATATATATATATATATATATATATATATATATATATATATATATATATATATATATATATATATATATATATATATATATATATATAAAATTTGTATTGTTTGTATAATTTTTTTGTGGTAATAATTTTATGATTGTAAGGGGTAATCTGAATAGTGACATTTATTTTGAAAACAGTTGGAATTAATTTTTACAATACAGTAAGTTCTTTTTGAATTTTATCTTTATATTTTTGAGAAATAAATTATTTGTTGAATTGTACAAAACGTGTTGATTTATGCTATTTTTGCAACATATATTTAGTTTAAGACCATAAAGTTATCACCTAAGGCATGGTAGTGTGGGAAAAAGTTAAAATATGCAAGGCTGAAAGGACAGGAAGTAACATAATCAGCAGTTCCCATTATTCGGTTTCTTTTTAGCAAGAAGCTAGAAGTTATAATTTGTAAACATATCAATATCAGGAACAGCTAATAAGGCAAAATTTGTGGGATTCAGGAACCATTCCAGATCTGGGTAACTGTGTCATATTCTTTTTGAAACTACTTCATTATCATTTAGTTATGGTATGGTAAGTGGGGGATAGGATAGGTCCGTCATTTGGTAATGGTTAGCCAATCAATTGTTATAGCATTGAGGTCCCCTCACCCTCAATCTAGAAGAAGAAAATCCACAGGTCAGAAGTAGGGCTGACAATGGGTGGGGTGGGGCAACCATATGATATAAAGGGGCCTGATCTGAACAACACTTTTAAATTCTGTAAAATAATTTTTTTTTGGAACAATACCTTGGAGATGCCCAGGTGTTTCTTACCCCCGGGCCCATGATCATTATTGCCCTGGTTAGAAGTGGTAGAAAACCTAACAGGTCAGAGATTTGTACATTTAACATGGTTTTTTTAAAAGATCTTTGACTTCTTGTTATTTCATGATGTCATTTGCATCTGCTGAAATGTGGTTTTATAGAAATCTGTTGTGAACATTAATTTTTAAAGAACATTTCATGCCTTCTGTGTTCAATTTACGTTTGAGGCCATTTGAGTGATTTCTTTTATAAAACACCACGATACCATTTTTGCATGAAATACTAGATGCTTGAATCCAACAGTCAGGTTGAAATTATATGTTACTCTTCAAACCAGTAATACATGCAGTACATATTTTATTACCTATAACTCTTTAAATTAGTAACACATACAGTACATATTTTATTACCTATTACTCTTCAAACTAGTAACACATACAGTACATATTTTATTACCTATTACTCTTCAAACTAGTAACATGTACAGCACATATTTTATTACCTATTGCTCTTCAAACCAGTAATGCATACAGTACATATTTTATTACCTATTACTCTTCAAACTAGTAACACATACAGTATATAGTTTTATTACCTATTACTGTACTCTTCAAACCAGTAACACATACAGTATACATTTTATTACTTATTACTCTTCAAACCAGTAACACATACAGTACATATTTTATTACCTATATTACACTGATTTGAAGTCTAAAAAACTATTACTGTCTTAAGATTTGGTTATGATAAAATATTTTTGGTAAAATTTTGATATCTTGGTAATGTCAATGGCCAAAAAGTAGACAAACATTAAATTAACTAGCTTTGCATATTTGTACAGCTTCTGTTTATGACGTTTATCACCTTGTACAGTTTTATAAGCCAAGCATCAGATTTCAGTTATTAAATCTGCGATCAATGAATCAAACTTAGACTCAGCCTGGACAACAGGCTCATGCTTGAGGGTTATACAGGTGAAACATTTGTGAAATTCATCATTTAGGTTTTCATATAATTTTTCATTACAGAATATCAGGGTATAAAGTTTGGAAGCATGAAAAGTAAATTTTAGGTGTCTCAACTTTTGTAGTATTTTCTTAATAATTCTGGTCATATTGTTCAGCAACAGTTAGTGGAAGTATAGGGAACTTTTAAAATATGGATTCAGGGAAGGAACTGTGACTAAGTTGGTTCTCAAAAAGTATTCATAGGTGTTATCATTCATCCTCATTTTCCAGAACAAGTCTTCCTTTATAGTCCTTCAAAGATTCCAGGATTTTGCCATGCTCGTTCTATTTGTACATAAATCTGTAGTCATTATATAAATCTTATTTGTTGCTTTTTCTATGTGAAGATGGAAATGTTTTTATGCAAATATGGAAACTTTCTTTTAAATATTGTATATTGTTATATATATATATATATATATATATATATATATATATATATATACTTTAATTCAATGTGTGTTGCTAATTTCTGGTAATACCCACTCCACAGAATGTCCTCATTTGGAAAAGTTCAAATATTGTAACACTAATATTTATTATTATGTATTATAATGAATGATTTAGTCCAAACGCATGTTCTTTATATATTATTTTAAAAAAATTCACAGAAATATGACAATACCCTAATTGGTGTCCTAGTCCTCAGATTCTGCGAAAATGGTTTTTATGATTTACCTGTTCGTAAATATGACAGTTTTCATGTTATCTTCTGGTAGTTTAATCCATGTAACACAGAATTGGTTGAATTTAAGCTACCTGTCTGACTTTGAAGCATTAAACCATTTATCCTACTATATATTTGTTCTACACTTAGTATATATTACACCAAAAAGTGTAACCAAACGTTTATAATAAATTTTGTAAATATCATATCAGTATGTTTTTATAACCTGATCCCTAAATGTTGCCTATTTAATAAAATGAAATCTTTATGTGTTTTTGAGTGAAATTTGTATCATACTGTTCTATATTCTTATTATGTAACCATTATTTGATCTTGGGTAACCTTTAAAAAAAGGCATTATTATAGGGCTCTGACTAAAATATTTGTGTACATTTTACCATTATTCTCCTAAAAGGAGGTTTAGAGTGTTTAAAAGACAGACTTAGGTGAGCATATATTGCAGTTTTGTTGTTTTTAAGTGTTTTGTAAAGTTCAGTTTATATTTATTTCCACTAAATATGTTGTGGAAAGTCTCTAGAGTCATATGAGCCAAATATTGACCTTTGACCCTTGAACTGCAAATATATTTAGATGTATTACAGTCTGATATTTACATTTGTAAGAGGAGAAAGTATCAGGAATAATAAGAAGAGCCGTCTTTGGTGGTGCTTGTTGCTATTAATGGTTACTATGGGTCTTAACTGACCATTGAACAGTAAGTAACTAATGGTCAGCAGATTGTGTTTGATAATTGATTCAGACTGGTTTAGCCTTCTTTAATTTCATCTCAAAGATAAAAGAATGTAACTTTATTTTGATAATTGCACTGCAAGATCATGCATGAAAAATATAACTTTTGTCAAAGAAATCCTGTTTCCAGTAAAATGGTATGAGTATGAGATCCATTTTTTTCTTTATTTTCTCAGAGAAACCAATCATTTAGCAGACTTCAGACTTTCCCACTGTCATCTACATGAAATAGCTTACCACTATTTGATTTGCCTGAAGAATACTTTGAGATTATATATATGATGTAATGGAATAAAATTGTTTTTAGAGATAGTCAGTTTAGAAAGCATGAGCAAGATACTAAAGCAACAGGACACTATTATCTGAAGGCACCTGCATCTGAAAGTACACTAGCATGCTGTACCTCTTTTTTGCCACAAATTTTGAAATTAATCCAGTTCCTGTGAAATTTAAATTTTATTTATGCTAAATTTGTGAGGTGGAGTTTTAAGACTCAATTTATATTATTGGTGTTAAACCTCATTATGTTCATTTACCATCAGAGTTCATTACCTAAAACTATTCATAAAGGTATCAGGCTCTAAATGAATTTTCACTCATTCTGTCCAGATGAGATCAGAAGCATTAGGTAAAGTAACGACATGTACACCTTGCACATTGATGCAAAAGATGCCAGTACGCCAGCTTGTCTGGGTGAAATTCCTCAAAATGGAAAGTTAAACTACATGTATATTGCCACTAATTACATGTACTTCCAAATAACCAATAATTAACCTGACATTGGTGTGTTTTTTAATCCAAGACACCTGCCTTAAAACATCATTTGCCTTTGAGACCAATGTGTCACAGGTAAACAGCATCAGACCTACATGGACCTCTTGTTATGTTTTGATTGCATTTTGAGACATATGCATTAGTTTTCTGACATTTTCATCAATGAGTTGGATACAGGGAGATAAAACTACACATGGGTGGACATTTGGTGAGAGATGGCTGCAGAACACCTGTTTTTGTATACCCAAACCAAAATGCATGCTTTCCACAAGCTTGCAGCAAGCATGCTGCAAGCTTGCAGCAAGCTAGTTGAAGTTGCATCAAGCTAGTAAGGTTGCTTGTGCAAGCTTGCAAAAGGAATTTTTCCAAGTCTGCAAGCTTGCTCATGCTTGCAAACTTGCACAAGCTTGCAAAAGGAAATTCTCAAAGTCTGCAAGCTTAGAAAATGTAAAATTCAAGCTTCCTAGATTGCAAAAAATGAAGGAGTGCATCTGCAGTCATTGATCAAACAGCAGCACAGTGGATAAACTTTAACATAGAACATAATTTGTCCACATTGTTTAACACCATTAAATATAAAAAGAACAGAGCAAGAATTTCTTGAATGTGTGTTATATTTTACACTGTGATAAAGGATTCCATTTAGTAAAATCCGGTTAAATACATAGCATTTACCGATTGCAAAGTTATTTACAGACTGACTTAATGCAGCAAGATATTTGAAGTCAAGTACTTATAAATGCTTCTTACCAACAATGTATATGCCATCAAATATAGTCTCTGTAATTTTGTGATGATAACTTCTGGCATTTAGTTTTTGAAAGAATATTCCAATTTCAGTTTCATTGACAATTTTTGTATTTGAAAGTGTAGGTAATTTTAACATTGTTGAAACAGCGTCAGACTCCTGTGATCGAACGGAAATCACGTGGAATAATGTTTTTGATGAACTCCTCAATATACGGTAATTTATCCTGAAATTAATAGAAATAAGTATTAAAATCTAAAAAATCTGCCACCCACTCACCCTTTTGCCTTTGCAGACCTGTTTACAAGTTCGTTTTTGACTGTATTTGTTTAAATAAAGCTCATTCGTACGGTAGTATGGTCATTGGTTTTAAAATACGATTTTAGGTTGCATTTATTTTTTATTTTTTTTTAAAATAATTTTTGTTTTAGCATTTATATTCCGGTTAGTTTTGTTGTATCGTCTCTTCGGTCCGCGTCCGGGTCTGTAGTCGGAGCTACATCCTGATTGTAACATTCTCAACATCCGGTTGTTTAAACGTGAAAATCCCGCCGACAACAAAGTTTCAGCTCGAATCTGATGACAAAAATAAAATGTCTAAACATAGAAAGCAGCATTTTCTACCAGTTCATAATACTTTGTGACCATGCCTTAAACCACCGTCTAAAGGAGTGCATTTTGTGCGCTGCATTGTTTGCAACTTAGATTTTTCAGCGCCGCACGATTCACCCAAAACCACCTAAAACCTGCTCAAAACCACCCAAAACCTGACCAAATCCACAAAAATATATGATGCTAATCATACTCATAATAACAAGAAAACATTGGATACAGTATTAATTTATTGAAACAGGCGACACGAACGACTGCCTTTATTTTTTTTTTATTGGAAGTAAACATTGAAACAAGGGAGACAAATGTTACTATCTATATTCATCACCAGTCAGAACTGAACTATATATATTCTGGACAAAATCAAATACAATAAACAAAGTAGCATGTAATGGAATGGAAAAAATGTATTTCGTTGCATTTTTTTTATTCTCCTATTTTGAATCATTTGAAGTAAATAATTGCCTATCGGTGCCATAACTGTCAAATGCGATTAATACAACAGTACAATACAACGAACAACTGAAAGTACCACATTATTACTTTATAATAGATTTTAGATTTCTATTATACATTGAATGTCTCACTGGCAATTAAAAATGTATAAATATGTACAAAGATTATTTTTCTATGTCTAATCAAACACTGTTTGAAATAAAAAGTGTATCAACAATAAACTAATGGAGTTCAACTCGACTGTATTTTGCATATTTTAAAGCAAAGCATTAATAAAATCAAAATAATACATTAATGTATGCAACAAATTCAAAAAAAATTATAAACATTGCAAAGACTTTGACATGAAATTAGTTTTAAAAAGTGTAACAATGGAAATGCGTAGCTATGTCTCGACATTAGACCAAATTTTATTGCCATTTCTTTTGCGATGTTCGTTCCGACTTTGTTCTTTTTCTTTGCCCAGGTTTTTTTCCCGCATCTATTTTCGGCCGTTTGTATATTTCATTTTATTTACATCATGTTTTTTGTGGATTTTGGGTGGTTTTGGGTAGTCTCCCTATCATGTTTTTTCTGGATTTGGTCAAGTTTTGGGTGGTTTTGGGTAGTCTCCCTATCATGTTTTTTCTGGATTTGGTCAGGTTTTGGGTGGTTTTGGGTAGTTTCCCTTTTGTAATTTCCATGCAATGTCAATAATAAATACGGCATAATTAGTCGTCGGTTTAAACAAGAAAGTAATATTTCCAATGTTTTCCTGTGGTTTTGAGTATATTTCATTTTATTTACATCATGTTTTTTTTTGGTTTTGGGCAGGTTTTGGGTAGTTTTGGGTGAATCGTGCGGCCGGATTTTTCATGTGCACATGGTGGAAAGAATGACTTTTCACGGCACGTGGAATCGGAAAATCATGCGAAATTGGCATCGTTAGTGAAGGAAAATACAAGTATTTTGTCAATGATGAAGGGAAAGGAAGTCAGTGATCAGCACATATTTCAAAAGCAGATAACGTGCTGAGGTGATTCTGTGTGAGCTGATCGTAAATTGAGCACAGCCAACAAGTTAATGCAAGTAATTAAAAATATGTTCCCAGATTCCAACATTGCAGAAGATATTTAGAAACAATCTCTCTCTCTCTCTCTCTCTCAGTATGCCGTGCAACAGTAAATAATGGTACATGTAATTATAGTATATTGATGTGTCTACTATTTGTTATCGAGGGACTGGTGTATTTGGTCCAATTGCTGTTTCAATTGGTACATTTGTGTTAATGAGATTATTTTGAATCTAGTTGAATTCCAGGAGATTTGTGAATCTTGTACTTACAGTGCAGAACTTTTGAAATTTATTTGTATTGTTTGAATCTCAATCCTAGGCGGTACATAAAATTAGGTGAATATCGGATAGTGTATACTATTTTTTTAAACTGAGGTGTTTTGAATCTGTATATCAGATAGATATAATATTTATTTTTTCTTCAATGTGTGAATGTTAGTATAGAATAATTGGATCAGTTGTATGTTGAGAGCATGTGAGAATCATTGTATTTTTACATCATATATTTTTATTAACTAATTAAGTTCATGAATTGCCATCTTTCACACATTGTGTTTGAGTTATTCATTTAATACAAAATCCACTCTGTTTCAATTCTGCGACATACATTGTAGCATATATCAACATTTTACTTTTAATATTTGATATAAATGGTCATTTCCACACATCAAGGGCTAGAAATATGGTGGAAGTATATATATATATATATATATATATATATATATATATATATATATATATAGTTTAAAATCGAAGCTTGTCATGCACAACCTTAAAGATAAGCTTGCCACAACCTTAAAAATAAGCTTACGCAAGTTTGCGGCAAGCTTGCAATAAGCTTGCGTTAAGCTTGCGGCATGCTTGCCACAACCTTAAAAATAAGCTTGCTGCGGTTTCAAATCTAAGCTTGCTGCAATCTTAAATAACAAGCTTGCCGCAACCTTAAAAATAAGCTTGCGATTTTGGTTTGGGGCAGGCTCCATGTTAAAAAACACCAGTAAAAGTATTGTAACAATTGTGAATTAAATTGTTGATTTTTTTCTTGCTAGGTTATCTGAAGATCTAATGCTTATAAAATACTGAGAAAATTGCATCTTATCATCATCAGTATTGCATGTTTTTGATGTAGGGTGTGTCACGGAATTGTATCAACCCTTTTATTTATTAAATACATTTACTCTGGTTTTGTTTTCATGTACAACGATACCCAAGGGTGATTTATCCATTTATATATATTGTACCATATTGCAAAATAGTGAGTTCGGTTCATCCTATGCCGCACGTGTGAAGTGCTTTTGATGGGAAGAACCGAATGCTTCCAGTGCACAGATGATGCACATCTTGCATTATATAGGTATGTGAGTTATTAATTTCTTGTGTATAAGTTATTGTACTACCACGTTTATCTTTGTATATTTTCTTTGTAAATTCGGTCTATGTGGAATAATGCAAATATTTTCTATTTTTGTTTGTGATTTAGCAAGAGATTTATATTGGCAATACAAAGTTGAATTTTTAAATGGTGTTTGGTACTGTAGGATTCTTATCGGGTACTGAACTTTTGTCTTGTTTTGTAATTAATGTACCAGTAATGTAGTCGGTATAACTTACCATATGTAACATCATTATGTTTTAATCATATATGCCCGTATCATGCAGAGTTAGATATATTTTTCGCTGGTGACAGTGAACAGAGTGATCAAAGTCAATGTGGTATCAGCTGCAGAGCTAACCATTTAGTTGACCATATTAGCTGTAAAGTATAACCATAGCAGCTGTTGAGCTGAAGAGTGTTGCTGGTCAAGCTTCAGGTTATCAGGTATTGCTGGCTGAGATTGCTGGGCTCTAATTGCTTGTTTGACCAACCAGGAATACTGATGGTTTGATTGGCCAGTCTGACTGGTAGCTGAGTGTATTAAAGACGTGTATTAGTGATGGAGTATATTACTCCATAGATGTCATCGTTGAGCTGGGGGCAAATTTTTGGGGTTTGTAAAACAGAGTGCGTTTTTGTGACTGTAGAGATAATTTGTATATCTGTTCCTTTTAGTTTACATAATTTCCCTGTTTGTGTGAATACATTTTACATTTTTACTCTATGTGTAAAATACAGCATTTGTTACTGTTTGAGTAAAACACTTCATTCTTTTTATGTTGAAATTACTTTGAATCATTCACCCTTTGTCCTTGTACCTTGTAGTGTCATTTATTTGTATTTTCATTACTCAAGTCCATGTATTTTATGTTAATTGATCCAATCTTAGGATCATATGTACACGTGTTAATCATAATTCATTTTTCATACAAAGCATTTGTCATTAAACATGGTAAATGTATGGCAATCAATTGTGTTGTGTTGTAAATTCAAAATCCCACCAAGTTATCTTGTTATAGGGTGTTATGCCATTTTTTCAGCACAAGATAGGCTATACATGGCAGCCATTTTGAATGGTGGATGAAGAAAATGGGAACACCCCAGAAAGAACCATCGACCCATGAGAATCTACTGGCAAGGTTTCCCACATAACCACATTGGCCGAATCAGAGTCGTTGGCCGAATGGTGAGCGCTTTAGACAACTCGGCCACTCGAGGTTTCTCAGTATTGAGTGAACTAACAACTTATTTTTTTCTTCAAACAACAAAACTATTTCTCTTTTTCTTAGTAACAGATGGTATTTATCATTACATTTATAATTGTAATATAATTTTTTTCAGTTTTTTTTCTTTTGCTTTTTGAATAAGCTTTTAAAGTTTTTCAAAACCACAGTATTTCTTCCATGCATTTATAGGAAGGTTGATTTTCAACTTGTATTAAATCCTGCAAAACATTTTTTTAATGGTCTTGAGTAGAGAAGCTGATAAAGATTGCAGTTTATAATATATACTCGCTTATAAGTCAAGTTCAACGGCAAAAAAATAGAACCTTTTATGCCATCACACAATAATTGAGTGGGTCAGAGTTCATTTTATTTTATTTACTGATTTATCCTAACAAACTGGATAGACTCGGATCAAACGGTGCATTATATAAAGTCATATCTGGGTCTATGCAGTTTGCAATAAGCCTTTTCTTCATTTGCCCATGACTTTGTGTACCATGTAACTTCAGAACTCTAATTAGGTCTTGTAATTGCAGAAACATTTTGCAGATTATTAGATATTTTGCATGCACTGTGCACAGTCCTTGCATGACAGATCACTGATCTTAAGAGACTATAATGTTTTGTTTGGGAGAAGAGAAATCTTCCAAAACATGTAATACTATATAGGAAATCTGTCAGTATGAAATAGCTTTGTACTGTGTCACTGGAGAATCATCTTATACTTTCTGAATAATTAAGTTTCAGAAACATGCATTTCATATAGAAATTTCTGCTGATGAGAATCAATAATTAAAGGGACACGTGCACAAGAATATTTAACATGACTAGTGAAATTCTTAGTTGATTTACTTGACTGTAACCACGATGCTAATGAAGCTTTTAAAAACACTGTGTGATTCGTACTTTTAATGAAGCTTGAACTTGAGGGAGGCAGCTGTTAGTACCATTTTAATAGTCTTTGGTATGACTCGACCAAGGTTCAAATCCACAATCTACCACATCCATGGCAGATGCTCTAACCACTATACCACCAGAGTGGTTATACAAATATGTATTCTTTCTTCATTTTGACTACATTTCTGGGCTAGTCACAAAACATTTGACTTGTAATCAAACATTTGACAACTTGTCCTTGACTTCTACACTATATATTTTTCAGTTCTGATTTAAGCAAAATTCATAATTTTGTTTGCTACATTTGTTTAATGACATGGAAATATATCCCCCTGATAAGTACTAAGTGAGAGACCATCAATTATTTTACACCTTTTGTTTTGCTTTGGAAAATTAAGTATTTCGTGAAAATGGGTTTTTCATAGTTGAGATGTACATTAGTCTGGGATATGCTGAATGCATTTTTAGGCAAGATCTTCAGACTTTAGTCACTTTAAGTGTTTTTTGAATAACATGTGATTAGTTTCTGTGTTATTAAATTACATGTTGGTTTCATTTCAGCCACACAGTTGATTTATGGTGCTAAACCTGACTATCTGGTGTTTGATTACCTGTCTGAAATCACTATGTCCCTACTTACAGCAGCAAAGTGTAAGCAGAGTGTAAGTATGAATTGATGAGCAAAATTAATATGTATATCAATGCAGCTGAACTTTTTTACCCCTGACTATTGAATTAAATTAAATAATGTCCCATCGTATGACATGTTGATCTCTAAAATCTCACAGAAAATAGTCACTGCTTACAGTGACATGTATATTTACCTGTTAGATCTTATTGTTTCATTTTTCATTTTGTATTTTTACCTGTTAGTTCTTATTGTTTCATTTTCATTTTGTATTTTTGCCTACTGTATGCACATGTAAAGACTGTTCTGGTGGCCCAAAGGTTAAAGTCCATCTTGGTTGCAGGAGCTCGTAGGTTTGATCCTTGGCCAAGTCATAACAAAAACTTACAAAAAATGGTACTGACAGCTGCGTTGTTTGGCATTCAGAGTTGAGAGGTTAGTGTTAGGACTGGTTGGCCTGGTGTCAGGATAATGTGACTGGGTGGGACATCATGCTAGATTAGATGTCTGCGGCATGATGCCCCAGTGCTACAAATCACTTTAAACTGCCACATTGCAGACATCGTAGCAATATGACTGAAATATTGTGAAAGCTATTTTAAAAATCCAAATCATATACACACAAACACACACACACACACACTCATGTATAAACTGAATTAAACTGCAAACAACATAGAACCAATAAAACCAGATCTTGCATTCTTTATAATGCACTGGTTTAGCATGGTATGTTTTGTGTGTTGTGCTAATTACTCCTAACAAACCTTATATATCCAGATAATGTACCAGAAGCATTTTGGCTACGTTTATAAGCTTGTGCGTAACAAATATCTTCATTTATGTAGTTCAGTATTCCGGTGATGATTCAAATGTGACCATATGCAGTGGACTTGTTTTAGGGTGGGGTCTAAAATGATTGGGTGCAGTTAAGACTTTATGGGTCCGGTTGCCTCTGGCATAAGCATTATTACAATCCTGATTAACTGTCTGTAAATTCATGATTGCTGTTTTCACTATTTTTAAAATTAGCACAAAAAATTCAACGAAAGGAATTATGTTCTCATGTGCTCTCTTTATTTTTTCTTAAATCCTAGTTAGAAAATTCTCCAGACCATCTTGCACAAATAGATTTTGTTTGTGGGTGGTGACATTTTGCCCCATAAGTTATCAATTCTAGAATAGACCTATTTTCCAACAGCAACATACATTATGTTATTGTAAAAGTACCGTATATGCCCACTTAAAAGTCCAGTCCATCTGCAGACAGCTCAAAACCAAATCTGTCATTGCATAATGGTGAACAGATTGTTTGTTTTTAGGGTTTAACGCCATTTTTAAGGACACAATAGGCTATACATGGCGGCCAGTATTATTGGTGGAGGAAGAACCTGGGTAAACCCCCGAAAAGAACCACCGACCCACGAGAAGGTACTGGCAAGCTTTCTCACATAACTACATTAGCCGAATCTTAGACTCGAACCCACGCAGACAGATGTGTGATGGCAGTGATCCATAACGGAGAGTGCTTTAGACCACTTGGCCACTCAGGGCTTCAGGGAACAGATTGCACGAGAATGACCCACGAGAAGGTACTGGCAAGCTTTCTCACATAACTACATTAGCCGAATCTTAGACTCGAACCCACGCAGACAGAAGTGTGATGGCAGTGATCCATAACGGAGAGCTCTTTAGACCACTTGGCCACTCAGGGCTTCAGGGAACAGATTGCATGAATTACATATAACTAGTTCTCACTTAGTTAACATTCATGTGATTCTGCTGATGGTAGGACAAAAAATTTATTTTTAAGGTTATTTGTTATAGTTGAAATCTACCACTTTTGGGTCCAATTGAACAGTGACAGATTTGTTAAACAATAGGGAGAAAAAAAGCAGAATCTATCCACCTAGTATTGTTTGCATTCTATCCACACATTTACAGAAACCAGCCAGAACCAGTCTACCAGGGATTGGAATTGTTCTAGGAGTCATTGTGGCCAGTGCAGTGATATGTGCTGATGAATCAGATTAAGGCTAATGTGTGCACAGGAAATTGATTACTTTATAGTTGTAATCTGGTGAGTTAAGACCAACTGTTGATGAGATTTGTTCGTGTTACAAGTAATAAAGAAATCAAAGTTGGTCCATGATGGCTATTGAGTCTTGATTAATGTCCATCCTTTGGCAAAAGTGAGGTAAAAGCAAAGACTGACCAAAGAAGCAGAACTCCATGAGTAAGTAATGCAGCACAGGTTACACATATCTAGTGGGGCATTTGAACATCAAAAGTGTAAAGAGAAACTGTATAAAACAACTGTTGCTTTAAATACTAATGAACATCAAGGCTGCTGATATATGGTGTGTTTACACTTGCCGTACTTGGATTCTAACAGTAATAAGGATTGCTTTACCAATTTTGATAATTTTAGGATATTTTATGCATTCTGTATTTAGTATGATATGTTTACAATTCAAAGAATAATGCGATGTTCTTATATGGCAGACCCAAAAATGTCTCAAAATAATGAACAAATATGGTAGATGGTCCAAGTGAAATTATTTTGTGAAGAAGATAAACACTATTTTACTTTTGTCTCTACAGTGAAATTTTGCAGTGGGACATATTAGTACTACTGGTTCAGTGAATAGATATTGATAGAGCAGTTGGACAGTGGTTGACATCAGAGCCTATAGGATAAGTGTCATTTTGTTAAATATTTTGAGATTTTTATAAACACACACTTCAGTTTAATATACATGTAATAATAAATAATAATAATGTGGACTTAGTACAGCACCTAATCATTAGAACTCTAAGCATTGTTCGATATTAGATAACACATAATAACCCATACAATATATAAAACAATCACTTTGAAATTATACATGTACAGCAAAAAGAAACTCACTATAATTTAGGAAGTAAACATTATTAAAGTGTTTTAGTCTGTTCTTATTGTTGACATAGGTGAGTTTTAAGAGCACTCTTGAATGAGATCACTGTGTCCTTATGTCTAAGACCAATAGGCAATTTTTTCCAAGTAGTTCAGTCCTGTTATGCAAATGAACTTTGATTATATTTTAAGTCGGAAGAATGAGAACATTAAAAGAAGGTGATAAGTTTCTAGATGGTGTGTACACATGGGTAAGATCAGGCAGATATATTGGACTAGAGCCAGTCAATAAAATGTATTATAATGGTGAACAGATTCAGAGTCATTCCACTGCTTTACTGTCATGGAACACAAAAGAAGCTAAAATCAGTGATTATTTTAATCTACAGATGATTTAACTTATAGGATGGATTAAAGTGACCGTAATCTTGTGTGGAATAAATTTTAGGAGAGAACAAGATATATAAATTATCATTTTGTTGAAAATTGCACAAAAACATGGTCAGTGTTATTTATTAAATTGATTACTCCTAACAAAGACCTAGATCAACTGGTGCATTGTGCAGTCTGTCGTTTTGACCTGACTTAGAAATGAATATATACAGCAAGTAGCTTGTATTAATTAAGTGATTTTAAAATGTTCTCACCTTTAGTCAGTGTTGATGGCTGTAGAGTTGTTTCCATCTTTTGCGATAAAGTCATGAAAATATAAATTCTTTCAAAGAGAATTTTGAGTGACATCTATGGGGGTGGTCATTGCTAGCATGAAAGGCCGAGTGCTCTAAAGTGCCCACCTTTACCAATCCCTGTCATCTTACCTCTGTCTGCATGGGATTGAGTCTTATTCTTGGCTAATGTAGATAAGTGAAATAGAATGTCATTGATTTCCCATGGGTTGGTATTCTTGCCATGGTTTTCCCAGGTTCTTTCTCCACCAAATACACAGGCAGCCATGTATAAACCATAGTGTGCTGAAAATTGCATAAAACCCATTTAACAACAACAACAAAGTTCCGATTTAAGTGTTTCAACTCCCTCTCATTCACTTCCTTACCATCAGCTTCATTAGGACATTTGTCTGTGTCACAGAATTAGGCGAAAATTAAATTTATTTTCTTCTTGATTTACAAACTAATCTCACCATTTTCTTTGTTTCGTCGTACATGCATTACCTGGGGTGAATAAGTGGTTTTCTCCAAGGTAAGCGGCGTGTAACGATTTGCATGTGCCTGTTTTTTATTTACATGAAATCCGGAACATTAGTTTCACGTGGTGCACGGTAATCTTGCTGTGATTTATGCTCACCTATTTGAGGGTATATAATGCAGAATATTTATGATCAATTTTACGGGACCTAAAGTATCTAATCACAGGATAGATAAGCTCGTCTTTCAATCTCCAGCCAAAGGGATGAGTGTTAAATTTATATTTCATTTTATTATGAATTTTATTCAGTTTATCATTTCATATAATGATGCCTTTATTGCAATGCAGATTTTAAACGTGGAATATTTGGAATAACTAGTCACTATTAGACTTTAAATGCATTAGCGTAATCTAAGGTTTAGATTATTTTTTTGAGACAACTATTATTAGTCTGGTTTCTTTATTGTAGCTGATAGCACATCTAATAACATCGTTGATAACGCATCTGATAGCACATCTAATAACATCGTTGATAACGCATCTGATAGCGCATCTGATAACGTTTGATAACGCATCTGATAACGCATCTGAAAACATCTCTGATAACGTCGGCTGATAACATCTCTGATATCGTAGCTGAAATTGTTGCTGATTTATTGTGCAATCGAATTGAAGTATCTGACTGTCTGTCTGTCGAACTGTCTGTTCGTCTACATCTGGAAATCTAGAAGTCCGAGTGTCGGAGCTGTCTAAAGTTGTAAACATCTGGGTCGACATCTAGGGTATTGAGGAACGTTGGTTCTAGTAGATGTTGTATGCTGTCTGTACGTATAACTGTGGTGGATCCGTGAAGGGCAAACGGCCGATAAAAGTATTGGTCAACCCTAGGTCTTCGGGGAAACTGGGCGGCGATTCAACTGTTAGTGAATCGTACGGTTATACAGGGTCGAGACACATATGTGTGTTGCAATTGTAATACAATTTAATACATTGTTGTATTTACATGGTTATTTCAGATCACAATAGTATTTCAAGGCATTGCATGATTCTCAATAAAAGCTAGCAACTTGATTGAATACATGTATATGTTCGTGCTAGGTGTCGCAATCCATACGTGCGATAGTATAGTTTGATTTGTCATCATAATTTATACTTGCGGTAATATAACTTTCGTAAAGGTTCCTTGGATCTGTGTATAGTCAAAGAGATCCCTTTATATCATAGTTTTATTTTGTATTGATATTTCATTTATTCATGTATTGTGAATGGTTGTGAGTGTAATTGTGGGTTGAGCGCATGAGTTATTGTGTTGATACATCATTATTTTTCATTAATAATTTATTTCATAAATTTATATTTTCTTTCACATATTGTGTTTGTGTTGTTCATTTAATCCACCATCCTCTCGGTAACAATTCTGTTACAGTCTGTCTCAATTTTGCAAAATTTCGAGTTGCTTGGTCCATTCTAATTTCTTGATGGCCTTTAAAGTTTTAAATATTAAATTCTTAATTGTTTTATATGTTGGCCTTTGGAGATTATTGGTGTTCAATTTGTCGGTGTTATAATGATCTTCTTGCATATTTTTTTTTATCAGGATATGGGCTATAAGTGCCATAAGTGACAAACCTAGTCTCAATTGCATGTTCATATAATATTTATTTAACAAGCCATATCTTAAAAGTGCTTTAAACTCTGTCTTCACTTCAGACATATTTTCATTATTCAGATCTGTTTTAGTAGCAGTGTGAGAGGTTTTGTATTAAGAATGTAAGTGAATGGTTCTAAAAAATTATGAAAAAATAGTGTTCCAGCTATCTGTTTATTAGAGAGAGGAGGGAACAGTAAAAGCATTTAGCAAAAGAGGCATATTTTGTTGTAGGAAGCTATTTTTGTAACAGTGTGCATTTTGTTGCAATAAAATATTGATGCCATTAAAGACATTAGGTATTTTATAACCATTAACATAGAAACCTTAGTCATATATTTCTCATGAAATGATGAATCAATAATTTTTTTCTGTATTCTATACGAAACTCGTACCTATTACCTCTCCTTGACAGGGTCAGTGGCAAAAAGGTTACCAGAGGAATTGCCACTTCATATCGGCATTCTGTAAATGAAGGCTATAATCAAGGTTCTTCATGTCTGGCAGAAGAAGAAATTCAACAGTAAAGTACTTATCATCTTAGACAACTTGTGTTGCTGGTTTCCCTCAAGCAGTTTGGAACCATATCACCCAACCTATCCATTCTGGTTTGAAAGTTGCTACTTCCAGACAGATGTCATGCACATTCCTGGCAGACTCATTGTCCTGACTGCTGGCATCATATAAAAATGTCAGAACCTTCATATTAAATAATCTTCCTGTATTGGGACATCTGATGATAGACTTTTTCTACACAAGATTTAATCACAAACTGTCCACCTTTGTCTGGTCCCAGACCCAGAAGCCTGGATGATGGACATATTTATCCATCAGCTGTGCTTGTTGTTTTTGCCCTTGCCCATCCAGCACCAATACCTGATATATGTACCTAAAATAATACAGAAATTGAGATCAGAACTATTTCTGATAGCCACTCTTAGATTAGGAAAGTCGTGAGTAAATGATCTAGTGATAGATTTACTCAGGAAAATCCTGGCAAATCTGGACCAACTCAAATAGTCATACTCGTAGTTTACATCTTTTTCAAATGGACTATGTTCTCCTTCGTGCATGGCTCAAGAGAGCTCGGTAAGGGGTCGTCCATTTAGTACGTACGCAAAAATAAGACAAAACTTGACCCCTCCCTCCCCTTGTACGCATGCATACTTTTTACACACACACACCCTTGCGTAGTTCGTATGACTGACCCCCCCTCGTATAGAACTTCCAATATTTCATCCACGCAGAAATGACAAAGGATTAATAATATTCAAATGTTTAATGAAACGGAGTAAAACAGACAGTCCTCAGCTGCTGTATATATAAAAGAAATAAGTTGCATGTTATTAAACATTTAAAAAGTTCGCCAGTGTCTGCTAATGGTCAGACAAACGCCGACTGAACCCAGTCAAACAGGTTACGTATAACAGGAATTTCAGCAACAAGCTTAACAAGGCTGAATCACAACAGCATTAGCTGCACTATGCTGGGCCGCTGTCTCAATATCCACAGCCTCGCTGACGTCATCATCCAGGTTTTGATTCAAGTTCTCAGTGTCGGTAGACTCAGTAGTGTGAACGCTTTGGTGTCGTCTTACACTGGCCTGCGACGAGTGATACACGCCGCACACAGGACATGTGCGCATGATTAACATAGAAATTTCCAATATAGTATACCTACTAGTTTGAAAGCTGAAACGATGGAGCATTTACCCTGCCCCCCCCCCCCGTTTCTTATGCGTACGTACATTGTCAGTAGACCCCCCATACGCAAGCAAGCGTACGCATTTGGGTTACCCCCTCCATGCGTACGTATTAAATGGACGATCCCTAAAGAAGCAAATTTCATTTTACAATTGTGGAGAGAATCAATATCCTGGCTGATTATTTGCCAAGAAATGGCCAGATCCTTCATACTGAATGGGCCAGTCAGTCAATCCTTAATCAGATTTGCATACTTGTGGGGTGTCCAGTGGTAGACCTTTTCATGACAAGAGGTCTAATTATCTCCCTCAGATGGGACAATTCCTGGGACAAACATCTACTCAGTATAGTGATGGATGTACCCAGGAAAATCGCAATGAAGCTGAACTTACTCAAACAGGTGCTGTCACAGATTATGGCAAAAATCTCACTAGCTAAAATGCCCTCCACTTTGCAGGCATATGAGGGAAAATGGCATATGTCCAAAGACTGGTGCAAAGTTAACAACTCCATCCCTTTGAGTGATTCGATCCTGAAAATGCCTTAATTTCTTTCTCTGGCTGTTTGAATAGAAACATAAGCCCCACCGTTTCTTGATTTCCAACACTTTCAGGCATCATGTAAGAGATTATATTTGCTGCAATGAAGATCTGTCAGACCTACTAGCGAAGTCTTGACTTGAATAGGCTTGAATCCCTCACCCTGCTTTCTAAATGAAACCTCACAGGGGTTATGGGATTGCTCAGTTTAGATCAGTTTGCATATCTAGCCAAAACTTCAATGAAGCTACTATATTATTCAACACATGCTTTATCTTAGCCTTGTCTTCAGTATCTAGGGTTGAGCAAGTTACATGACCTTTCAGAGGACCAAAACTATCTCCAATTCAGATCGGATGGTTGCATAGTCCTATTGCTGCTACATGGTTTTTTAGATATGGATACATGGACTGAGTCATCTTAAACTTCATCTCTTTGATAAATCAAGAGCAGTGACTATATGTCTGTAACCTAAATAATTACTTGAGGTACACAGAGAAAACCATGGAACAAGAAAACATCTTTCTCCTGGTGAAATCCAGGAAAGATGAGATCATCCCTCAAGCCCTATCATCGTGGTTGAAGTGAATAAGTTAGTTATATGATTAGCATACTACGAAGTTGTGACAGCTCAGAATGATTTCATGAAGATGATAAAACATGAACGTGTTTTGATTTAGTACAGGTAAGATTCTCAGCATTCTCTCCATTTGTTACCAGTTCTTCTAACATTAATATGAGTGGGGAGTCTATTCATGGGAGAAATTTGTTAGTATATTATGTTTCTTTGAGGATACTTACCCAATCAGATTATGATAAATTCCTCCCAACCTCCCTGTAATTGTGAGCATCCTAGTCAATTCATTGCTCAGCTTAGAACAGGCAACACAAAAGTGGTATTTAAGGGGTTGTAATTGGTAAGAGTTTTGTCCCTTTGACTATATGGCATATTGTTGGGAAAGATTAATTTGTGTGACTTGTGGAGTTTATTTTACTAATGTTAATGCGACCATGTAAGTACACTCGGAAAAGCTTAATTTATTAAAATATTTGCTGTATCTGACATTAAATAAACCTAGAAATAAAAGGAATAATTAGAAAACGACAAATTTAAGAAGGTATTTTAGTGGACAATCAGAGAGGAGGGCTGTTGGAGGGCAAAGGCACTAAGGGCAGTTGGAGGGCATCAAATTCAGAGCATGGGAGATACCTTTATTTCTGTGGGGTTGGATTATTGTGTTAATCATCATTGTCATCAAAATCGTAAATTTTTATAGTAGCTACCATTTTAATTGTCAGTGTTCAATGTATTTAACTTCCATATGAGTCTGATGTTGAAATTTTGTGAATAAATTTGCAGACATAAAATTTTTTTTGTGTTCCTCTGCAAAAGGACAAATGCATTTATAATATTGCCCTTGTCTATTCCGTTCTTTTTCTGTCACTTCTTCTAAATAGTGATATTTATCATATTTTAGTCGTTACTTGTGTACTTTTGTTTTTCTCTGAATGCTTAGAGTAGAAAGCATACAACATCACTCTTCTCCTCTGTTGTACTGCAGCCATTTGTGTCAATTTTTCCAGCCTTTCTGGTACTTTTCTTATTCTTGTAATCATCATATTTATCATCACTTTCTCTTGTTTTGATCTAATTGCTGCCACTTCGATAGTGATGGCACACCTTGCAAATACTTCAACATGTATACAGTAGACACTACACAATGCATTGTATGCATATCAGCCATGATTAATTGTTTACACATATTGTTTGATATAATTCAGGATTATTTGTTGAGTCAACAAATGCAAACTTTTCCAGTTGTCATTTTTAACCTGGTGCCATGTCTGATACCTTTTGTTATCATGATTAACCTAATCATTGTTTGAAAGCAGTACACCAGGCTAGATCCATGTCTATGAAGAATGTTCTGACAATAATTGTACTAATTCATTATATCCACCTTCCAACAAAATCAATTATTTGTTTTCTCATCTTTATTAACGTTCCATTAATCCCACAGACCATATTTTAGACAGGACGACTTTTACGTAACTACAATATAAGAGTACTCTTGTGTGTACTTTCCTAACAGTATCACATTCTATTTATAGCTAACCTTGTTCTACTTTCAAACTGTCGACCTCGAATTATATTTATAGCAACTGTATGGCTTAGTTAGGAGAGAACAGACTGGTTTTCTAATTGAATCTTTACACGTAGATTCTTTGCTCAAATTCATATTGACTGCAAAATCAGTCTAAAGGTATTTGGCACTCAAAAGTATATTTTATTTTAGTCAATGCATATATAAGAGCAAAAATATCTCCTTCTAAATATTTCACAGATGTATTTTAAAAAAGCAAAAGAAAATAGAAAAAAATACGAATGCAGCATCACGTGACATCTATTTCAGGCCGTGTGGAAAAAATTAAATATTTGGCACTAAACGTATTAAGATGGATTCTAGTCGATGTGTGTATTAAGCTGAAAGTGCTACATATAAAAACTTGAAAAAGTAAAGGATGTTAAAAGACGAGAGGGGCAAATAAATCATTGTTTATTACAATTTTAGCATGTTATATGTGGATTACATTTTTTCTGCTATGATTCCGCTTTTTGACCACTTGGATTGCACCTTTTCTTCATCAGGGTTTGGCATGTATGCCCACAGTAGGCACTCAATTGCACACAATAAACAGATCAAATGACCATTTAAGGAAATGCTAACTCAAAATTGTTATGACCAGGAGTAATTTACACTGCCACAACAGATTAGTGATGCATGAGTTACTGTTTCATTGGAATAAGCAGTAACCACAGAATAGGAAGTTAGCATTAATTTCGAGCTCTTTAAAATCCATAATGGAAATTCTGAAAATCTTGTCATTGCTACTCCGTCAGGATGGTTAATCATTATAATATGAGGTTTAACCTAAAGATCATATATGTCCAAAATGAAAATAGAGTCAATCTGACATTCAGTATTACTAACTTGTTAGCAATATTGAAAATCTTGTTATTGCAACTTCTGATTTGATAGTCATATTGAGATGGGGTATGCTTTCAAAGACTTCTTAGCGTGTTTAGTTACTTCTTATAGTTTGTTTTAAATGCAAATTGTGCCAGTCTGATCTTTGATGGCAATGTTTAAAAATCTTGCAGTGGAAATAGTGCCATTCATGTATACAATATGGCAGTCATGATGGCCGTTTTGAGAATCTTGTTATAGTTAGTCCTCTTGAATGAATGGTCATTTTGACATGGGGTTTTCACCCAAACATTTCTTATGATGTGTAGTTGGGCCTCAATTACAATAGCATTTATATTACATCTAGTTTGGCTGTCATATGGTTTTAATACTTTGTAATTAATAAGAAGAAAACAATTTTAGCTTCCTGGAAATGTTTAAGATGAACACATTCTTATATTAGATTCCTGGAAATTCCTTTTAGTCAGGAGATCATCAAGTGATATTTGTTTATGGAAATCACAAAGGAAACCCTGTAGATACAGTGAAACTTGACACACAATACACCTCCATATAAAGGACACCTGTTCACAACGAATCTCATCTTTTACATTCCTCCTCATTTACAGGAAACCTATCGATAAAAAAACAGATTTTGAATGTCCATACAGTGAAACTTGACACACAATACACCTCCATATAAAGGACACCTGTTCACAACGAATCTCATCTTTTACATTCCTCCTCATTTACAGGAAACCTATCGATAAAAAAACAGATTTTGAATGTCCATTATAAATAAGTTTCACAGGAATAACCAGGTCTGGAATCATAAAACTTTGTGTTAGAATTTTTGATTGAACATTTTGCTCAGTCAATCAGGGATGACCCATCAAAATTAGCATCATTTGTGATTGGTTAAAAGTAAATCTCAGACTCAAAATTAAACTCAAACATTATATGATTTCCTATCCTGGAATTTATTGGTAACATATGATTGTAATACCTTTTTTGCTTCAAATCAGTATTGTATTACAGAAGGAAAGGTGGTCACAGAGAAACACCAAAGACATTGTAGATTTGGCCACATCTTTGTTAATAGCAAACCATTTTATTTGTTATGGTTTTTGATTGGAAGTATGTTATCGACACAGCTGGTCATAACATTATACTTTCTTTTGCAGTGCAGGTCCTATAGCACGTGCCTTGGACCTTGGAGCTGATGTTGTGAATATAGGGCGATGTGTGGACAGTGCTATTGTGGTAGGACCAGTGATACATGCTGTAAGTGTACTCTGATATATGCTGTAAGTGTACTCTGATATATGCTGTAAGTGTACTCTGACTGATACATGCTGTAAGTGTACTCTGACTGATACATGCTGTAAGTGTACTCTGACTGATACATGCTGTAAGTGTCTGATGTAGCACTTGTCTTTGGAGGTACAGAAGTATTTATCCTTTACACCCAGTGTTTTATTCATCTTTTGTTTGGTTAGCCCTAAGTTTTCAAGTTTTTGTTTATTGCAGTTGCTTTGCTGTGACTTGAGGCTTAATATCTTTATTTAACTTGGTCAGTTTTTTTCATTCTGAGCTACCTTGTGAGAAAGTAGGTCACAGTGGCCTTGTCTTTCACTCATATCTTTGATATTTGCAAGGAAACTTTACTAAGTCCTGGTTTCAGTGTTGTTATAAGCATTTTATCATCATGTAACTTGGTCAGGATATCTACTTCATTAAGTATTACTGCAGATAAAAACTGGGTGAAAGTGACCATTATTGGATTTTAGTTGAGAAATATATTAGGATAAAATTTTATAACAGTTTTGCACACCTACAAACAAATCCCACGCAATGTATGAAAATATAAACTTTTAATCTATAAAGGTGTTGGAAGAATCGTGTGACACCACATACATAGTATGGAATAATGCACAGATGCAATGGCAATATTATGTGATCCCTGCTTTTTTCCTTCATATAAAATGCTGGGTTAATAGTTGGAACATTAAACAGACACTGCATACTGAGGTGAGCTAGTTGTCGCCTGTTAGTTCTTGTTAATTGTCTGTAAATGGGAGATCCTAATGTGCCATGGATATTTGTTTGTTTCTCATGATAATGTCTTGTTTTAAATGATGTTATTTAAGACTGCTTGAATGTACAATATAACTTCATTATATCAATAATATTTCAAATTGGTACTAATCAAGCTTCACTTTATTTATGAGACCATTCCAGTGACATTGTCGTTTGAGCATCCGCCTTGGATGTGGGAAGTCGTGTGGTCTAACCCCAGCCAAGTCATACCTAAGACCTAAAAAATGGTACTAACAGCTGCCTCGCTAGGTGCTCAGCATAAGAGGTTAATGTTAGGACTTGGCCTGGTGTCAAAATAACATGAGACATTGAAATTTGATTTTCCAGTATACTGTTTGTCACACACCAGTGATTACCATTATAGCTTTTTCATTGATCTAATTGATCCTACAAAGAGGTATAATCCATATTAACTCAAGTGTTCAATGATTATTTATAAAATAAAGTAAATTATGCTTTCTACTGAATCCCTCAAATCATATGTTTATCATTGTATTTGACAAAGTTTCTAAAATAAATATTGTTTTAACTAAACTAAATTTAGGAGCATGTGCATGTGTGTGTGCGTGCGCGAGAGAGAGAGAGAGAGAGATGAAAAAAAATTGTCCATGTTCAAGACCATTTTTTATTCAGGACAGTTTTTATTTGCAATGAAAAAAGTCTGCATTTTGAGTTACCAGATGATTAAGATAATCCTTATGTATTATGACCCTACTATATTCCATTATCAAGAAAGACCGCTAAATCAACAATTCATTCTTGTTTTAATACGATGTATATATTGTCACAAGAACCACTTAGCTATGCAGTGCTATTTACACAGTAATTAAACATGCTTAGGGCTTTGGTTATTATTGAAACCAGACTGAGGGCAATAATCAACACAATAGATCAAATCAGCGAGGCTGCCAGTACGGAAATGAGGCTCTCTTTAGGATAATGAAAATCTGTCAATGTTCCTATGAAGTTATTGTTATAAGGACAAGAGATCATATGCATTACTTATTATTCAAACTCGCCAATAAAAATAATAAATGAATAATAGAGGGGTATTTTGTTGAATAGATTTGTAATAAAATGTTAATTATAACCAAGTCAAAACAGAACAAACACTTTAAAGATAGTATATGTATATATACAAATTTATTTAACAGAGTCCGTGACTTTCAAACTTACAATAGAAAATGACAAGATTTTTATATTTTACATTTGTATGACTATAATAAAACAATAAGGCTAGTTGACCAATGGTCTGTGGTCTTCACTTTAGCATGTACTGAGATTTAATTTTTGTTGTACAAGAAAACATCAAAGGGCTTCAGAACTCATTTTAGAATGCATGTGGGTTTTTGTTATGTTGATGGACTTTATAAGAAGATCTAATTAACGATAATATTTAAAGGTATGTTCTTTGAAGTCCTTTGTCTATTTGATATGTAAGACAAAGTCTTCAAGGGATTTTCAGATATTGAAGATGATTCAGTGAACTCTTAATCATTAGTTTCTTAATTAGAATGTGGAACAGTTCTAGTACAGGTAATAAAATGAATTACAACATCGATGTGCTTTCGATTGTAATTGACATGTTATAAAATGTTGGCTTGACTTTGCTTGCAAAGTTTTAGGAGGGGAATGTCCACGTTTATTGCACATGCGTTGGTGGTTGATAAGCCCATTATGTGACAGGCACATCCGTCCACAGATTCTGCAGGGGAATGTCTGGGTTGTGGTGGATGCTGTCGATGGTTCCCAGTTTTTTCTTTGCCATCGGTTTTGATCCAAGCTGGCCATCTATTTTGTTCAAAAGTGGCAGTGGCATGGTGAACTCTACTTCGCCAGCTTTCATGGTCAGAAGCTTGTGATGCCCATTGGTGGTGATCGATGCCACAGGTTGTGAGGGTCTTTATATCTCTTTTGCAGTACTCCTCTATCATGGTTATTAGTGGATAGCTCACCATGCAGTGTGATCTTTGGCAGACGATTATCTTCGATCCTGGACATGAGCCCTACCCAGTGTAGCTGTATCTTCATAAACATTGCTTCAACGCTTGTGATCCCTGTTGTTTGAGGACTTGAGTGTTGATGAACAAGTCACTCCAATGAATGTTTAGGATGGGTAGGTGGCAGTGCTGATGGAAGCATTCTAGGAGGCAGAGCTGGTGGTGTAGGTAACCCATGATTATGCGTCACATTGGAGTGTGGTCAGTACTAAAGCTCTGTAGATGCTTCTCTTTGTACCTCTCTTGAGACTGGCATTGTATGACACTCATTTATAGAGTCTGCCAAAGCCACTGCTTGCCTTGGCCAGTCTTTTGTCTATTTCTTTGTCGATTTTAGCATCAGAGGATATCACACAGTCCAGGTAGGTTAACTGGGGGAACTACATCAGCTCAGTCTGGTCAGTGAATATTCTTGGTGGCCAGTACGCTTCCTTGGGTGCAGGCTGGTGAAGTACCTGTTTTCTTTAGACTGACTCAAGACAGACCAAAGAGCTGGCAAGCTTCTGAAAAGAAGGATGTTACGCACTGTAAGGCAGCTTCCATGTGGACAACAAGGGTGAGGTTGTCTGCAAAGAGAAGTTCTCTAATCAGTTTTTCCAAGGTTTTGGTGTGGGCAAGAAGTCGCCTTAAGAAATTGCCATCAGTACAAAATTAGATATAGATGCCATATTTGTCATCAAGGTCTTCTGTTGCTTTTTGGAGCATCCTGCTGAAGAAGATTGAAAACAATAAAATGCAGCCCTGTTTCATGCCATATACATTGGGGAATGACCTAATCAAGCTGGTCTTCATGCAGTTGGATGACCATGGTAAGGAACTTTGGAGAATGACCAAGCTTTTGAAGGATTTTCCACAGTCCAGTTCTGCTCACCATGTCAAATGCCTTCGTCAGGTCCACAACTTTATGTGATACATCGATATCAGCGTTACTGTGTTCAAACAGAAAAACTTGTTAACTGTCTGACTATCACATCATAAGTGTTCTATTCAGGGTGTTATTTTCATCTTTGTTTATTACCACGTCTTTTTTATTGCACAAATATAAGGGAAGTAAATGTGATTGTTCAAAATAACATTAGTATGCAATGTTATGAATCTTGTATGATAAAAAAGCAATAGAATGAATGAGACCCCTCATAGTTTTTATATGTTATCATATTATGATTGGTGGAATTTCTTGAGCAGTAGTCACTGTACTGATACTTTTTACTCTATGATCACTACCTGAGATTAGCTACTCAGTGCGCATTGAAGGATATTCATCAGGTATGTTGATATAATCGGCAATCAGTTCTCTATCATCTACATACGATCCTATTATACAATGAATTCATAAATAGTTTTGACAAAAGAAAGGGCAAAATAAGGTTAAAACAACATAGTTTATTTTCATTCAAATACAGTGGCGTGTACATTTAAGAGCATCTTATAAAGGATTAGGTTGGCACAGAAGGTCATTGTAAAGATGCCATCTCTTGAATTTCAGGAGTATTTTATTTTATGTATCTATATGCAAATTATAACCCTTGAATTTATTGAAAGCCTTCGTAGTAGCTTTTATCATCATCTTGACATTTCTTATATTGACAAGGTTCATAGTTTGATGTTTCTTATAACAGTAAATGCCCAAATTATATGGGTGCAAGAATTTTTGAAAGTTTTTTGGTCAGAAGAGGAATTTCAATTTTCAGGAGAAAACAAATTATAATGTTTATAACAGAATATCAAAACAATAAGTACTTATATCGATTTACAGTACAATCATATTTAGCATGACATTTCCATCTCTTTAATGAGGGATCATAGACAATTATCTTTCCAACAGGTGGAGCCACAGAAAAACACAGCCCCGATGTTAGGTCATCCTCGGTGTTTATCATTAGCTAGAACAATCGATTGTTGATCAATCAAGCGATACATAATTGTCAGAACTACAATAATAATCTTATCAATTGTCTTATTTCATTTTTTTGGTGTATTGAAATATTTAGTATATTAGCTCTTTAAGACTAAAATCAACATTTGTCTTTTTCTTTTTAATTAAATTGATATATCTTACCACTTTGGCCTCCTTATGTTAAAAACTTTAGTGCCAACTGATTATATATAAAACCTTAGTGCTACTAACTTCGTTTTCTTTTTCTCCAATTAATGTGGCTTTAATTAAACCACCAAATGTGTGTGACGTAATGAAATTCTCTTAAATAAAAGTTACAAATGGAACATTGCATTTTATAGTTAAGTACATGGAAGAAAGAACTCAGTAAGTAAAAACAACATGTACAACTTATTGTCATATTATTTGTAATCACTCAAGACCATTAATTTATCCAAAACAACTGTAAGAACAGTTTCGTATTTAAACTTTAAACAAACATAAAATAATTGCCTATCTTTGGCGAACAAAAGTTAAATATATGATCACAAATAAGTAAATAGACTTGGCATGAGTTCATAATAATTACATCTTTGAAAAGTGCCAGGACTCGTATAAATAACTGATAAACAAAGGAATTGTTGTGTGTGGAAATGTGAAACAATTCCCTTTGAAACTATTGCATCATTTGTTTTATTGCTATAAAATCCAATGTAATGTTCGAAATCTTGTTGCAAACTGTCATTGAAAAACTGAATTAAAAAACACCAAGAACAATACAGCTTTATTTAGACATGCTAGTTCTCTCCTTTTTTCTTCAAAGTATTATGTATAGGTTGTCGGAACAATAAAGGTAATAATATTCTGCCTCTTTTATGCAAAAATTATTTTCTGGAAATAGGAATAGGAAACTTTATTCACTTTTATGACATATAAAATAATACTTGTGTAGGACGACATCTTTTAAAAAAACATATTGTCGTAGACATCAAACCTAAGAGGAAAAAGAACATGTACAGTTGCATATAATACAGAGATGATATTATATTAATAAAATATCAATTATATGTTCAATGTATTAAACAAATCAACAAGAATCTTCTGTATTTCTTAACTAAACTGCTAAGATAGTTTCTTAGGAAGTCGAACATTTTTACTAAATTAACCAACCAAGTAACCATCGAAAGAATTAATTCAAATAAATGGCTGAATCATTCAGGATTTATGCAATTTTAAGGTTATGAATGTTGAAAAATAATTTCAAAAAGAATCAAGAGTTAATTATATGCAAATGATTATATTTTGTGTGCAGATATGAGAAAATGTTATTTTCCATTTGTGACTTCAATATCACTGATTATGCCTAATATTTATTTATATGTTAACTATTTTTTTCACCCAGATAACTTAGTTCCTCCTCTGTTTTAAACCTCACTGACGATAATGTGTATAATCCATCCAATTGAGACATTTTGTAAAGGAAGATGAAGATACTGCTTTTTGTTGCTTCTTTGTTGAGCAGGAAATATATACTGGAAATAATGCTGCACAGCTTTGTTTCATGCAGCAACCTATTGATTAAAAGTTAACTGGGTCAAAACTCTGTCTCTCCAGTAATGACAGCTCACTCATTCGGCTGTTTCCTATGTCTGTTGAAATAAATTCTCCCCTTCAGTGCTGGCTTCCCAATAGTCTAAATGGCTTTTTTTGTATCCTGCTCATTTCAGTCTGAATTGTAATTTTAAAAAGTTAATAAAACAATTTGTACAGAAGCAGCCAATGTATGTATATATATATATATATATATATATATATATATATATATATATATATATATATATATATGCAGACCCTTCAGATATTTTTAACATGGGCACTTGCAAATTGTGTTTGTTGTGCATTTTGAAAATTTTTTAAAATTTAAACAACAAAATAAGTGGAAATCATTTTAGTGTGTACAATGCAGTTAATGCTACACTTAATATGAATTAGTGGTCTTAAATGTGATATAGGTGTGTGTTCAATGTCGTTTCATGATAGTTTATCAAATGTAAAAAATAAATTAATTTTTCAGACACATAATTGTATGTTCATTGAATATGGCGTCTTTTCTTGGAGTTCATATGTTCTTCCTGGTCCCATCAAACTTACCAGCTCAACTCAAAATGTTATCCTTTTGTAAAAATATTTTTGAGTCAAATCTGCAGTCAGAATTTTAATAATTCAATAAAGTAACCAATTTGTTTTATAGCAAAGGTACATTAATATTATTTATTGATAGTTTTCCAAAAATCAGCATTCAACATTATGAGTGAGATTTTACTCAAAAAAGGTGAGACATTCTCAGAAATTGGAATCTGGACATTTCTCAGTGAAAGTTCTCAGTTTTGTATTTTATTTTAAAATCTATTTTGGTATTTTGAAGCTAGCATGTGACTTTATGTTTGTAAAAGAGTTTTAGTTATTTTGATGTTCCGATAATTTACATAGTATTCAAGAAAAGTGTTGAAAGCAGTGTCATCACTCTCACTCTTGGTTGGCTTAAAATATAGCTTTGTATTTTGTGAAATCTTTGGCATTCCTGTCACAGTGATATGGTTGGACTTAATGTTATTTGTGGGTACGAGTTCACAACCAGGACACTTGTGTAAGCTTTCCGAATCACTCAAGTGAACATATTGTTCTTTGCCTTCATCTAGTACTTCTTTATCTGTCTGTCCTTCATTTCATTTGCTTCTTTTCTTTCGTCCCCACGTCTTTAAACCACCAACTTTTGTTTTTGTTTTTTTTTCTATTTTCTTTGATGCAGGAATATCTGTGTACACATTAAATGATCTTTGCCTTGATGTTACTAAGTGAGCTGGCAGTGAAGTTAATGTGGTCTCACCTGTCATTGATTTGGTTTTATTTAATATTGATGCATCTGATTTGGAACCTTTCTCTGTAATATCATAATCCATAGTGGGCTCATTTATCTCGGAATACTTTTCAGTAGTTTGACACCCTGTTTCAGTGTCCTGAGACACTGTTGTATGGGTAAAAAGGCTGTTGATTGTTTCGTCATTATTGTCCCAGGTTTCACTGGATGGATTTAGGCTGGTGTGTACTTCTGTATATATTATCGATGACCTAGTTTGAGGTCCCTCAGTCTCAGACATGTTAGGAGAACAAGTATCATCCTCAGACCTGAGCACTTCTGAATATGTGATTTGCACATCATTTTCACATGAAGTAAATAAGAGGTGCTTACACCTCTCCCTTAGTTTTTCTTGCTCGACAGGGTTATGTTCTGGGTATATTGAAAGAATATTATTGTTGTTTTTTAGAAAATGGCCATCAAATGAATCCAAGCTGCAGGAAGATTTTGAAAATGTTGCTTCTGTTGTGCAGCCACTAGTACACTGTTCAGTTAAAACTAACTGCACTGAAATCCCAGCCTTCTTTTTGGATACAGTCTTTAGTATTACTGTGATGGCCAATGCAATGATGATAAATCCAACAGATCCAACTACAATCAAAGATTTGAAAATTATTGTTCTTGAAGCTGTTCTTGAAGTTGTCTCTCCTTGATATCTTTCCGTTGAGGATGATGGACCTTGGATATCCCAGGTCTTACATACTTCCAGATTAGTTTTAACTGTTTCACTAATCACAAGTAGCAGACATATTTGATATGGTGTCCATGGTTTTAATTCAGTCAATGTATAAGATTGTTCATAAGCTTCAAACTTCATTCTGGTGCTAGTTCTCTTCTGCAAGTTTGTGACCTCCAGCAGATAGCCAGACAAAATATATTTATCACTGACTGACCAGGTCAGATGCAGAGATGTCTGGGAGAAGGTGGTAATGTTCAGATCAAGCCAAATGGGACAGTCCGACTGGAAATAGTCATCATTACACACTAGCATACTTCGTTTCAACTCTGTTAGGTATTCCCATTCATACTCTTCGGGTGTGGTACACTCCAAAAAATTGTCATCGAATGATCCGTTTTCTATTCTGTCATACAGCCATAGAAAATGACAGTCACAGATCCATTCATTATCTTTAACTTCCAGTATTTGAAGCTGAGTGAAATTTTCCAGCACACATTTGTATAATGTCTTCAGCTTATTGTTGTTGAGGTAAAGCTCACTGAGGGAACCACTGAGGCCATACAGAGTTGGTGGACTCAGTTTTTTCAGGTTGTTATTGTCCAGGTATAAAATTTGTAGAGTGGAATGGTTGCTGAACAGGTAGGAGGGTATTTCCGTAAGCCCTATGCAGCTCAGACCTAAAACTTCAAGATTTGATAGGCTTCTAATCAGCTGATAGGTATCTCTCAGATTCAGGAGATTGTAACCCAGGTACAGATGAGTAAGATAGAATCTAAGATGCCAGAAGGCTTCATGTGGCAGATTTAAACGAGGGTGGCCTGATGAATGTAATAATTGACATGAGGGCACCTGATGTTGATTTTGAAGTTCAAGATGGGTGAGATTGGGAGTGGGAAGAAAAGAACCTACCTCTATGTCTACTATCTCATTCATGGAAAGGTCCAGTGTAATCAAATTTCCCAGACCTTTGAATGTTGTGTTTTGGATTTTGCTCAGGTTGCATCGATTTAGTATCATGCTTTTTAATGTGGACATATTGTAGAAGATTCCTTCATGTAGGTTTGTGAGAGGATTTTGTGATAGGTCTAGGATTCTGAGATTCATCCATATTTTAGTTGCCAACAGGGACAATGTTGATCCAGAAAATTTGTTTAAACTTAGATCCAAGTGCTGTAATGTTTCGTGGATAACTGTAAATGTATTACACTCAAAAAACTGCAAATAGTTCTTTGACAAGTCAAGAAATTGCAGTTTTGTTAGACCTTTGAAAGATTTTTCATCCAAATGAGAAATACTTGTATTGTAAATTGTTAAGCTCATCAGTGACTGTAAGTTTTGAATGGCTGTAGGCACAGTTTGAAGAGATGGTAAATTTTTAAGGTAGACCGTGTGTAGGTTAGGCATGTTTACAAAAGTGTTATTTCCTACTGAAGTTAGATTTATACAGCTCTTTACTGTTATCATCTTCAAACTGGAAAGTTCTTTCCATGGGTTGTCCTCACTAATATCTGTCAGTCCAAAATTTTCCAAATGTAGCACTTCCAATGTCATCAGCCCTTTCAAAAAGGGAAGATTTACCACAGGTCTTCCATCACTTTCAATATACAACTCTTTTAAAAATTGTTCTACACCAGCAAATGCTTTGTTGTCAATGTGTGTGAGCCTGACAGATCGCAGATCAATTTGCTCAACAGTGATATTTTTAAAAGATTCAAAATAAAGTGTTGAAATGTCATTTTGATTTTTATACACATACACTGAGCTCTCAAAGAAGTCTAGTTTATAAAAACTTGTATTTGAAGGAGTAAATTTTGGAATGGTCTTCAGTCCTTTATATCTACAGTTAATCCAGATGGTAGCGGTACCGTAACAATTGCATAGTTGTGATGGGCAGATGAATTTTGAACTCAGGAACTCAATTCTTGTCCATAGAAGAACACACACAAATACAAATTCTGTACAATGGGATGTCATACTTGTTTTTTTTCTTCCTTTGGACCACAGTATTTGTCTGAAAAGGTAAAGAAATCTGTTTTCAGAATATAATAATTATGAATATAAAGTAAATAAATCTGTTATCGTTATTTATATTGCTGAGAATGAAATGCAGTAAAATCTAATGAAATTTCTTATCACTCAGTTACTTACTTGTAGGTTGATGACAGGTGCAATCAACATAGACCATTTAATGCCACTGCATATTGCATCAGCAGGTCAGGTTCTGTGTTTTGTTTGTTCTATTGATGACTCCTAACAACCCACATAGAACCAAATCTGTACCACATTATGCAGTGTCAGATCTGGGTCTGTGCAATTACAGTTGGTCTGGACTTACAGCCAAGTGCATAGGGTAGTTCAGAAAAGATCTGTATGATGTTTTTGTAGGTTAACATTTGTTGTCAGCCGAGTGCATAGTGTAGTTCAGAAAAGATCTGTATGATTCTATTGTAGGTTAACATTTGTTGTCAGTCTTGACTTCATGTAGGATAATTTTGTTGACAAAATTGGCATTAACCCCCTCCCCCCCCACACACATAATACTGGAAGGCAAATAAATGAATAGTTTGTTGGGTTATGATAAGCAAAACTAAACAGATTAAACAGAACAAAAGAAAAATAACTAAATGGAATACTGTATACATTTCTTAAAGGACATTTAAAAAATATTTTATTTTTATACATTTTAAGTTTAACTGATTGAGGTGAATTTCTTTTAAAACTTTTAAGCAAACATTTCTAATTTAGATAGTGTAAACACATTGTTTTGTTTCATTATTTTAAATGAAGAATGTTTTATTTCCAAATAAATAGATGTCTTTGTGAAAGAAAATTATGGAAATTCCTTCCTTCCATGAATTCATTTAAATAGAATATTTGTTTTTGATCCAGTGTTGATCTGTTTAAAATTTCATTTAATTTTGGCATTTATATTATTTGATTGATAATTATTTTGTCAGTTTGAATCTTACCTTGAATGGATTTGGATTATTCCACAAAATTTTTAAATTTGACTTGTGCTCTTAAATCCAAATGAATACGTTTATACTGTTTCCGTATATGTTATTGTGTCTGTCAGCATAATGAAAAAATGTAAGGCTTGTTAATAAGAATGCGAGTACTTGTGGTACTACATATATGTCATTAGGTGAAGAGGATTGGCTGTAATTGTGCTGCTTTGTTACCGTATTGTTTCTGTAAAAAACACAGCTATGAGTAAGTTAAAAAATTTAACAGCATTTGGATTTAGTGCAAATTCATCAGATAACACAATTTGTAAATCTGATGTTATACCTGACAGTCCAACATCATCTACATGTAGTGATGGTATTAATGCTTGAAGTGCAACACCACCACATCATGATGAACGGGACAAAAGTTCCTGAAAATGTCTGGACAGTTGGAAACTTGGTGGCTGAGATATGACACAAAGTTAAAGCCAATGTTTAGTGATATATGTATCAAGGCACAAGTCAGCAATCCATTTATAACAGGCTGTGATATTTTGAAGAAGTGTGTCACCAAACGTTAATCCAAGCAGGGTAAGTAAAATACGTTAATTTTGGTCATTGCTCTTTTACTTTTTACATCAATCCCATTTTACGACTTAAACTATGTAACAATACAGGATTGAAAAATTAAATTAATTTGCAGCATGGTGAATGAATTCCTATTTCTTAAAAGTCCTTTTAGTTCCAATAATTCTAAGAAATTCGAATATTTTCCAACAACAACAAAAATGCCCACTCATTTTTGATGTTTTAAATGTACATAAAAAATTTCCAAAGAATTAAAATAGTTGTTGAATAAATTTAGTTAATGCCAAACAGTTTTTCCAGCATGTCATGCAACAAATATATCTGAAAACTAGTAGATTGGGACCTCCCTTTGGGAATTATTTTGTGGCATATTGAATCATTGTTTTCACTAAATATTCACCAATTTTCTCCCTGTGGAATGCATTATTCCACCACAACCACCCAACTCACCCCCATTTCATATTCCGGTAAGCTATGCTGAAACTGCACAATAGCTAGAAGTTAAACTAAAGCCTCATCGACATACTTCAAAGAAACAGCCTGTTCTACAGTGAGTGAAAGCACTAGCAATGGATTGACAAATAAACCATTTCCTTTTTTGCTATAACTAACAATGCCTAAAATGAGTGTGAATTTATGTTAACAGTTCAAATGTTTTCTTTAGCTACCATGCATGTGATAACTATTTCCCACAATTTATATCCCACCTTATTTTCTTAGTGTTAACTCAAATATGGATATAACATTGCTTACTACATAAGATTTATTCCAAAGGGGGGGGGGGCACATATGCTCTGTGATATGTGTCTTCATTCCTTCACTTGATATAATGATGGTAATTAATGCTGATATATTAATGCCAGGTGTAAGTTTCGCTGATGGGAATGAAGATCCATGTTTACTTGTCGAGGAAAAATCTACAGGAGTCAGTGATAATTCTTTGGATTTAGGAAGCAGTTCACTTTAAGCAACAAAACATGTAAAGCATGGTAAAGGTAAATTTCTGAACTCCTGGTTAATGGAGATGTACTTTGTGAAGCTAGCCATAAAAGGGAGGGGGACTTTTAATTCCTGATTGCATAAAATTGACAGTCACATTATACATCACTTATCTCATATTGCAAAGTAAGATCATAGGGTTTTAGTATTAAATCTTCATTGACTAAAATTCCTTACAAAACTATTGTTTGGAAAATAATACACATAACATGGATTTGCTTAATACCAGAATGTGTGTGTATGTGTATATATATATATACATATATATATATATATATATATATATATATATATATATATATATATATATATATAGAGAGAGAGAGAGAGAGAGAGAGAGAGAGAGAGTGAGAGAGAGATCTAATGAATATATTGTGGTTTATATATCCCACTTGATGCCAGCACCAATGAAAAGTACTATGTCGTGATTCTCCACCCATGCCCATCTTGCTCTTCCAAAACAAGGATATAAAATAAAGTTTTAAGTACATGTACAACACTTCTACTGCAATGCATATTTAATAATCAGTGGTAAAAATCTGAACCTAAATACCGGTTGGAAGTTTATGCTTGGGATTGCCAATATAGACATGTTGTTTACACCCTGTCTGAATTAAGGATTGGCTGGGGGTAACAATGTTTCAGTATATGTAGAATTCTGTTTGGGAAGGATATGGTAAAGGAATATTTTGTAATAAATTCAGACATAGGGATATGCGATGAGACTAGTTAGATGTTACAGTATATGTAGAATTCTGTTTGGGAAGGATATGGTAAAGGAATATGTTGTAATAAATTTAGACATAGGGATATGAGATGAAACTAGCTATATGTTACAGTGTATGTATAATGTTGTTTGGGAAGGATATGGTAAAGGAACATGTTGTAATAAATTTAGACATAGAGATATGAGATGAGACTAGTTAGATATAATAGTTGATAAAGGAAATTACTGTTCTGTCCCACAAGAACAGTGACAGGGTCAAGGAGTATGTCCATACATCCATCCATCCCTCCACCACACTTTACATTTTGCATTTTGGTCATTATAGGAATTGTCTCTGTGATGTGGTATTTGATGTCCATAAACATATTTGAAGTTTTGTTTAGTAATGATCATAAAGGCAATATTCTGTGGAAAGCAGGTATAACTCATTGCATCCATTCTGTCATCTCTATGTATGACCAGCCATGCTTCTATCCATTCATGTGTGACAATGCTTGTTATCTCTTTTCTTCAAACACAGCTTGGAGAATTGGAATAAATTTGTATAGGCTGGATACAGATCTTCAATAAAGTCTTACTTTCTTCTTCAAGCCCATTAGTAGGCAAATTTCTTGAAATATTTGCAAAAAGTGAAATATTTTCAGAAATCATTTCATTATCACTTCTATACTGGATTGATAATTTCATAGAATCTTTGTAGGCTGTTTATGTGATTAGGGTACATGTATAATAAACTTACACTTTCTTTCTTGCTCCCATGGGGTTGGGTGGATGGGTGGGACATTTCTTTAAATATTTTCAGAAATGATATATTTTGGGAATAAAGTTCATCTTCATTTTGTCGTACATCATTGGTTGCAGGACTTTATTAAAACTCTGTAAGTTAGATATATGGTTGGTGTACATGTGCAATAAGGTTTCACCTTGTTCATTTAATTTAATATTTTGAGGAAAGTGTCTTGAAAATTGTAAAAAAGATTAGTATTTGGGAATTTACTTCATAATTGCATCTCCTTATACACTGGAGGAAGATCTTTTTTCTTAATTAGACTTTGTGGGCAAGATATGCCCTTACAGTAGATGCACAACAAGCTTTCCCTTTTTTTCCTGACCCAGTATGGGAACATTACATGAAAAACATCATTAATGGGGAATTTGGGGATTTCATCACTTATCATACATTAGCTGGAGAATTTTGTTGAAAGTTTTTGCAGGCTACATAATTGATGTAGACATGTCATAAAATTTACGACTTTTGGAGAAATTACTTTTAATTTTTTTTATTCAAAAAAGGTGAATTTAGCGATTTAAACTTTGTTTGAAGAATTGTTTTAATCCTGTACTTTAGCAAAAGTAGGGACATTTCCATTGCCTCCTTGTGTAAGTAGGTCCATCTATTTATCTATTTCTCCATTTATCAGTCTCTCCATCCATGATGACAAAGTTTGTTATTGCTTTTCTCCCATGCTACTTAAGATTTTATTGAAACCTTATAGGCTACATATGTTGCTCATGTATGTATGCAATAAGGTTTTTCTTTTTTTTTCATTTTTTGGCACATTTTGGGTACATTTCTTGAAAATAATTTGGAGAAATGGGATATTTTGGGAATTGTGTTCATTATTGCTTATGCCACAACACTCAAGAATTTATAAAAGCTGTGTAGGCAAGCTATATGGTATGTATAACTACTGGCTGTTAAGATTTTACTGATTTCCTTTGGGCCATTTTTAAAAACACTTTCAGAAAATGTATTGAAATTTTGAGCATATAGCTTATTTGTTCATTTTTAAACAACCCTATAAAATTCTACTTCTCAACAGTTATTGATGTATACGAAACATTTTGATCTTTGATTGCTCCAGAGGGAATATATGTTTTTAGCTGTTTAAAAATCTAACATGTTTTGTATAATATGCCTGAAATATACCGGTAGGGTGATATGCATGTCTTTGACTGAATGTAGTTATTATTGTAATTATTATTATTATTATTATTATTATTATTATTATCATTGTAAATATTATTATTATTGTTATTATTGTAATTAATAGTATTATTGTAATTACTTTATTATTATTATTATTATCATTATTATTATTATTATTATTATTATTAGTATTGTTGTTGTTGTTGTTGTAATTATTGTTATTATAAATATTAATATTATTATTATTATAATTATTATTATTATTTTTTATTATTATTGTTATTATTATTATCATTATTATTTTCTCAAGCAACAATTACAGAAGAAACCAATGTACTCTATAACAAAACCATATAATTGGATGAGATCTAATGTCTAAAATTAGGGTCTATGCTGTTTTGAAATCATTGGATAAAGAACAAAATTGAACCTGATCTTCCAGTACATTATGTAATGGTTGGTGCATGTTATACCGGTCTGCTGTCATCTTGAATATCAAGGTCAGATGGAGGAGCTCAGAGATCATATACTGATGGTAGAAATGTACATATTTGAGATATCCTCATGATGATGATGATGATGATGATGATGATACATAACATATTTTCCAATAATTCTTTATAAAAAGCCCGTCCCCACAATATCAATATTTGGGATGATCCCCCTGATGATGATGTCAGATACATACTACCATATATACTTGCTTATAAGTTGAGTCCAAGTGCTCATACATACAGATCTGCTGATGCTTCGTGCAGATGAAAATCCGGGTCTATGTTATTTGTTAGCAAATAATCATACAGTAGAACAAATAACATAGACCCTGATTTACCAGACTATGTCTTTTGCAGTTGGACTCCACTTTTAGTAATTATACCTAGTAGTTATGCTGATTCTAAGTATCATATGATGATGATGTTTAAATACCTACTGGTCATATTTCTCCAGTGATAAGCCTATACTTTATCAGTAACCCAACCCCATCTTTTAGGATGGTCAGCATTTGGGTGGTCTTGGTGATGATGTTAAATATGTTCTGGTCATTATGATGCTAAGTACCGTATTTCTCAAATGTTAAGCATATACTTATCATAATTCCATCCCCTACCTTTTTAAATTTAAACATCTTTATTTAAAATCATTATTATCATATTTACATTAATTCAATAGTAAGCCCACTTTCCACTTTTCATACTATTCACATTATGGGCCCACTGTGCATATTACTATTGTTCTTCCTTATGTTGATGCAAAACCATCTACAAAAGAAGTAAATTCCAAGATTGCTTTACTGACCCTTATTAATTGACTGTGAAGACAATATTATTGTAACTTTTGTTTCAGGCCAAGTCAGTTCAGGATTAGGTTGTGTATTTGTAAACATACAAAATCAGTAAAGGAAAGTAATCTGTGATTTTCACATTGATAGAATGACAGCATGTAATATTGGACATTTTAGTGTGATTTTTTGGCAATAAATCAATGCCATCAATATCTTTTTGATAATGACAAAAGTCAACATCAAACAGATTCAATTGTATATCATGCTTATATTGGATTTTGGTATGTATATGTTTGTTAATTGAACAGTTCATTTTAAAGAAAAATTGAAGCTCTTTATCTGTGTGGTCTACTCTACCGATCAGTGATGTTGTTTAAATTTATTTGATGGGTTGTACTTTGGTATATATATGGTAAACTAATTGACCTACTACTACAGATCACTCCATCCACTTGAAAACACATACTTATCCCATCAACACAAGTAAACACAGATTGTTACTTAAGGATGCATCTTGTACTGTGGTATTTCCTATACACCCCTTGTGATATTTGTATTGTTTTTTAGGCACTATAAACTGATCACAGATGGTGAAATTAAAAAGAGGTCCAATGAAAATATAAATACATTTCCCTAAGTACATGGATTTTTCTTGGCATGATATGTGAATTCCTGTTCACACACACACACATTTTTGCATTTCCTTTCTTTCACCTCATAGTTAAGGATCTGATATTTTGATGAGATTAAAACATATGGATACTTTTCACATATTTTGTTATGTATATCAGAATATGCAATAACTTTCAATCTGTTTAGTTGTATGTCTGACTTTCTATCCATCTAACCATGGGAATTAGTTTATATTCAACTTGTCAATATGGTAACAGTGTGAACTTCTTTGTTAGGTATATATAATTGTGTGCTTAACTTTGTCCATGGTTGTGAGTTGTAAATAGAATGTTTAAATAGCATTGGAGTTCAAAACATTCAAGGCCCAGTCTTGTTTACAATTTGATTGAAATTTTCCATTGGAATGAATCACTTCTAGGTCTAGTGAAAATGTGTATAAATAGGGTATTGATAACCAAATATATCATTCCTGTTCAATATCAGCCTGTGTGAATCATTGATTAGAGTTATTAGTTGTGATGTTGACATCAGATAGAAGTCATGATGGATTATTTACTTAAGTTATTCATTTTAATTACTAAAGTGATAATTGACTTTTAGATTAATACATTGATTTATATTTTGTGAACCCATACAAAGACATTCTGGATTGCATCATTGTGTTATATCGGGACATTTAAAAATATTGGTATTAATTTGGAAAAGTCTATAGTTTTGGACTTGTGACAGGAGATTTAGGATTATTTGGGATTTAATTCATAATACTGTTAAGTGTCTCTTGAATTTTTCACATTGTATTATGCGGAGTCCACCATGGTAGGTGTGTTATTATGGTTGTGGTGGGGTGCTGCCAATATTTTAGTTAAATTATTATAGAAATCCCACCCTGGCTCGATGTTTTAGAAAGTGAAATTAGTGAGAGAGGTAAAGCTCTGAGCCTCCAGTCAGCAGTGCTGACAGTTAAGTTATTGAGTACACAAAAGGTGAAATTCAAATGAATAACAATTTAATACAATTTAATAGGCAAATGATAATAATGCTCTATTCACTCTTCTTCCTCTCAACCATGTAACAAACAACCTATTGCATCACATGATATGTAGTGTGAGATAGCTTTCCACCTGTCCTTGTATTCTACTCATCTGTGTATTCTATCCTTTTCTTCCAATTCCATCTCCTTTTCCTCCCAATATGCTCCAAATTCTTTTTCCTGTTGACTTCTCTATTATCCAATTTGTCATCCTTGACTACTTTCCCGACTAGCTATCATTTTACAATCAACTTCTCCACTAATCTTTATTCTTTTTTCTTCCTTGAGACTCGTGACTAACTATACAGAAAGTCTGTCCACTAAAAGTCTCCATTACAAATCTTTCTCTTTCTTAGAATTTTCAAAGTTTTCCTGCCAAATTATGAGTGGCTTTCTCAGAGTATTGCTTTATCCTTTCCGGACATCATTTGGCCAATTACTAAGTTCCTAGCTCAAAAATACTAAATTGAATTTGGATTGAAATGGTGACCACACCCTATCTCAATTCTGATTGTATGTTGATTCTACCCAGTTCTATTCAACTTAGCAAACAATGCCCCATAGCTTTCTGTCAACATGGTGAGATTTACAACACCTATAGGGGTCCTTTATTCTTGAACAATGCTTTCAATGTCCTCATATAACTTTTCACACCCTTGCAAAGGAGACCAACTTATAGCCGCGGTATATCACATATCACAAGGCTTCTGATGATTTCTTTGTTCCCCTGAGTTATGCAGTTGTGGGCAGGGCAACGTGACATACTGTTAGAGAAATAAAGAACTTGTTGATTTTACTTAGATTGCAGGTTTCACTTCTTTCTCTTAAACATTTTAAGACCTAGAGTTGTAATACACTATTCAGCTTAATTAAGCAATTATTTAAATTGTTAATACTTTTTTTTATTTCTTTTGGATAAAATAAGAACATTTAAATGATACAGAAGGTACATAATATGTCACGAATTTAAAATAATTATGCTAGTTCACAGACCCTGTGTGCATGTGTGTGTGTAAAATGATACTCTTTAAAATGAGCTGAAACATGAAAAAACATAAGGATTTGTAATTGCCACTTTTGACTAGCCATCTAGCTTTAATTAAGATCTCTGATCTGTTCCCTTGGGACAGGTGCAGGTGTTGGTTTGGGGTTATGGGTCATGATGAATGAAAATGCTATATGGCTCCTGAATTTCCAAACAAGATGGTTTAATGCTTTAATGCCACTATGTATTGAATTATTTAAATAAAGCAAGTACTGCCCATGGTTATCTAAGTGGACTGCTGATTCAAAATAAAAAATTGCCCATTGTGATTTGAGTGAACTGTTGACTTAAAATCAACTACTGCACATGGTTATCTGAGTGGACTGCTTATTATAAATCAACTATTACACATTGTGATCTGATTGAACTGCTGATTTAAAATCAAGTACTGCTCATTTTCAATCTGAGTGGACTCTTGATTTAAAATCATGTACTGCCCATTGTGATCTGAGTGGATTCTTGATTTAAAATCATGTACTACCCATTGTGATTTGAGTGGATTCTTGATTTAAAATCATGTACTGCCCATTGTGATTTGAATGGATTCTTGATTTAAAATCATGTACTACCCATTGTGATTTGAGTGGATTCTTGATATAAAATCATGTACTGCCCATTGTGATTTGAGTGGATTCTTGATATAAAATCATGTACTGCCCATTGTGATTTGAGTGGAGTCGTGATTTAAAGTCATGTACTGCCCATTGTGATTTGAATGGATTCTTGATTTAAAATCATGTACTGCCCATTGTGATTTAAGTGGATTGCTGATTTAAAACCAACTATTGTTTTATCAGTTGCCTGCTTACTAAGTATATCATGTCCTACCACATAAATATCAAATAATGATTGCTTATCATGTCCTACTACATAAATATCAAATAATGATTGCTTATCAGGGTTCCATGCTATGTAACATGCAAATTCATTTAATTCATCAGATTTGAGTAAAATTTTCAGCATGCTTTTAACAGTTATGAAAAAAATGTTAAAAATTTACAAAAGTAACCTCTTGAGCTATAATGAAGTTGCCAAGTATGGTAATGAGGCACAGGAACATAACATGTGAATTAATTGGATGGTAATAAATCTGACGAACAATAATTGATATAATAATTGGATGGTAATAAATCAGAGCAACAATAAATGCTAGAATAATTGGATGGTAATAAATCAGAGCAACAATAATTGCTAGATTAATTGGATAGTAATAAATGAGAGCAACAATAAATGATAGAATAATTGGATGGTAATAAATCAGAGGAACAATAGTTGATAAAATAATTGGATGGTAATAAATCAGCTACAATAATTGCTTGAATAATTGGATGGTAATAAATCAGAAGAACAATAATTGATAGATTAATTGGATGTTAATAAATCAGCAACAAATAATTGCTAAAATAATTGGATGGTAATGAATTGGATGAACATAGTTGATTAATTAATTAGATTGTAATGAATCAGAGAAACATAAGTAATAGATGAACTTTATGGTGTTTGTGATTGTGATTTGGATTGGATGGTGTTTGTAACTGTGTGTGATTTGGATTGGATGGTGTTTGTAACTGTGTGTGATTTGGAAGTTAATGTAGCTTTAAAAGCTTTTCTGTCATGTCACTATGATGACAGTTTATTGTGATGTCTAGCACTGGGGTATCATACTGCAGACATGTAGCAGGATGTCCCACCCTGTGACATTATCTTGATACCAGGCTGACCAGTCCTAACAATAACCTCTTAATGCTGAGTGCCAAGCAAGGTAGCTTTTATTACCATTTTTGTAAGCCTTTGGTGTGACTTGGCCAAGGATTGAACTTGTGACCTTCCGCATCCAAGGTGGACGCTCTAACCAATAGGCCACTGGAGCGGTCTTATATAAGCATGAACACTTGTACTTAAATTTTGACACTGGATTACTTTTACTTTAGACTTATATACGGCCATGACAACTTGTATTGTAAATTCTGATACTGGATTACTTTTACTTTAGACTTATATACGGCGATGACAACTTGTATTGTAAATTCTGATACTGGATTACGTTTACTTTATATATATATGGCCATTATAACATGTATTGTAAATTCTGATACTGGATAGGATAACTTTTACTTTTGTTACTTTTCTCACCTAATATAAATCCACTTGATTGTCAGTGATAGTTTTAATGCTTTATCAAAGAACGTATTCTTTGTATTTATAAAAATGATTCATGAGGTTACTGCATACTATTTAGTTATTGGCTCCTAGGAGATATAATTGTAGAAAACTTGAGATTCTAACAGTCTTTTATCCACCATTTCATATTTAAGGTAGAAGTAGTTTAAAAAATTCAATTAAGTTATTACTTTTATTGGTTAATAAATTGATACAAATCAATATTAAGAACATTGGTTTTATTCAAAACGAATAGAATGGACAAAATATTTGCCACAGAAAATAAGGAAACTTGTAATATGGAAACATAAAATACAGTTAGAGTATTATTAAAAGCCAGAATAACACAATGGCATCTTTGTTTGCATGTAGCATCATGTCCGACCTACTAGAGTCGCATTATACTGACACCTGGAGGCTGACCAGTTCTGTCACAGAATTAGGCGAAAATTTAATTTATTTCTTCTTGAATTACAAACTTATTTCACCATTTTTTTTTTGTTTCGTCGTACATGCGTTACCTGGGGTGAATAAGTGTTTTTTTTTCAAGGTAATCGACGTGTAACGATTTGCATGTGCCTGACTATGAATCACTTGAAGTTAGGAACATTAGAATCACGGGGTGCACGGGAATTTTGCCGTGAATTCTGCTCACCTATTTGAGGATATATAAGGCAGAATATTTCTGATAATATTACGAGTCCAAAAGTATCTTATCACAGGAGAGATAGCTCGTCATTCTTTCTCCAGCCAAAGGGGTGAGTGTTAAATTTATATTTCGTTTTATTGTGAATTTTATTCAGTTTATCATTTCATGTAATGATGCCTTTATTACAATGCAGATTTAAAACGTGGAATATTTGGAATTACTAGTCACTATTAGACTTTAAACGCAATAGCGTAATCTAAGTTTTAGATTGTTTTAGAAACAACTATTATTAGTTTGGTTTCTTTATTGTAGCTGAAATTGTAGCTGAACGTCTCTGAACGTCTCTGAATGTCTCTGATTTGTAGCGGAACGTCTCTGAATTGTAGCGGAACGTCTCTGATTTGTAGCTGAACGTCTCTGAATGTCTCTGAATTGTAGCTGAATGTGATTGATTGTGCCGTGATTATGCAGTTTAATTGTGCGATCAAATTGAGGTTTCTGACTGTCTGTCTGTCGGATTGTCTGTCCGTCTACATCTGTCGTGATGTCTAAATATCCAGAAATCTAGAAGTCTAAATGTCCGAGTGTCGTAGCAGTCTAGAGGTGTAATCATCCGGGGTGGCATCTAGGTATTTGGAACTGTTGGTTCTAGTAGATGCTGTATGCTGTCTGTACGTATAACTGTGGTGGATCCGTGAAGGGCAAGTGACCGATAAAAGTATTGAGTCAACCCTAGGTATTCGGAGAAGCTGGGCAGCGATTCAACAGTTGGTGAATCGTACGGTTATACAGGGTCGAGACACTTGTGTGTTGCATTTGTAGTACAATTGAATACATTGTTATATTTACACATAGTTACTTTGAATCACAGTAGTATTTCAAGGGATTACATGAATCTCAGTAAAAGTTAGTAACTTGATTAAATACATGTAGATGTTTTTGCTAGATGTCGTAATCCATACGTGCGATAGTATAGTTTGATGTTTGTATTTGTTATCGCAATTTATACTTGCGTTAATATAACTTTTGTAAAGGTTCCTTGGATCTGTGTATAGTCCAGGAGATTCCTTGGATCTGTGTTTATTATGTATTAATATTTAATTTATTTTTAATTGTGAATGGTTGTGGAATGTGATTGTGGGTTGAATGCATGAGTTATTGTGTTGATACATCATTATTTTTCATTAATAGTTTATTTCATAAATTTACATTATCTTTCACATATTGTGTTTGTGTTGTTCATTTAATCCACCATCCACTCGGTAACAATTCTGTTACACTAACACTAACCTCCTAATGCTAGTACCAGTTTTATAATTCTTTGGTATGACTTGGCCAGATAATTGGATGGTAATGAACTGGATAAGCATAATTGATAAATTAATTGGATCGTAATGAATCAGGGAACAGATGTCTTGTTTTGTTTGTTATTTCGGGTTTAACGCCATTTTTCAGCACACTATAGGCTATACATGGCGGCAAGTATTATTGGTGGAGGAAGAACCCGGTAAAACCCCCGGAAAGAACCACCAACCCACGAGAAGCTACTGGCAAGCATTCTCACATAACTACATTAGCCGAATCTTAGACTCGAACCCACACAGACAGAGGTGAGACGGAGTGACCCATGACGGACAGCGCTTTAGGGAACATATAATTGATGGATTAATTACGCAGTATTGATTTGTATGAACATAACTGATAGATTGAATGATAATGGGACAGAGGAGCTTAATTGATAAATTGGATGGTAACACGTCATCTTCACTATCCTAGGTTTCAATATGTTAACCCTATCTAAACCTTGGTAGATCGAGTAGATTTGTCCTAGTGATTTTATTGGATTTCATGAGTTGCCTCCCTTAGTGAGTAATGCCATGTAACTAACAGCATGTAACAGCAGTGCATTGTATATTGGCTGAAAATGGTGGTGGTAATTGACTTCAGAAATGATACTTTCAAACGTTTAATAATAAAAGTGTTACTACATATACCAAAGAGTAGTCATATTTGAATGAAAGGCATTTGTTAAAGCACAGACAAGCAGTGGAAAATTATTTATAAACCCACTCAAGTTGTGTGCTCCCCTTGCCTGAATCATGTGGAAATAGTGCTCAAATTTGAAGAAGTTAATTTTGATTGGATGCTGTGGCTTATTGCCATTTTAAAACTGAGTAAACCAATTATCAACCATCAGAAAAATTAGAATATAGAATATAAAAGCAACAGTTGTCCAAGCATTCAGCTGAGAGATTTGTACTTTACTGCATCATTCTATTTTACTTTCAGTTTCATTGGAAGATGGATGATTTTGACAAACTTGCTAGTGCAAGGTGAGAATAACAGATTATGGCTTTTTTGTATTCTGTAAAATTCCAACTAGTCACTTATATATCTATGACTCAATCTGTCAGTGTGTGTGTGTTTGGGGTATAGCTACATTGATGTCTCTGTCCATCGGACCATCCGGTTGTAAAGTTGTTTGTTCCATCTGTACAGTTGTTTGCTCAATCTGTCAGTCCATACAATTATCTATAGCTAAGTTGATTTCTGCAACATAAATGTGTTGTTGTTTTTATCTTCTTCTCAAACCACATTTGTGCCTTTCATATGGGTACAAGAGGAAGTCTTGAATTCAGGTTTTTTTTAGGTCAAGGCCACTGGAGCTGAAAACAGTTTTCCTGCATAAGCAATCTTTGTAGGTATACTGCACTTATACATGGACAGGTCCAGTTGATCCTAAGCCTGAGAAAGGTCAAGGTAACTTGAGTTAACATTGTAATTTGTTTAGTTTCTGCTTGATAAGTAACATTTAGTGGATCAAATTTTTATCAAATCTTGAAGTCTGTACATGAGAATCATCTCCCAATTGAGTGATCAAATGACAAGGTCACTGAATTGTCAGTCAGAATTGTCCTTTTGAGTTCCACATGTTAAATTAACTTACCTCAAGATTTCCACACCCAATTTTTACCAATTTCATTGTAACATCTGTTGCATTACTATTGAAGAAGAACAGCACACTGTTGAGTTTATGATCACTAGATCAAAGATCAAGTTACTGCAAAAATTATGTTAATTTTGTGTTTTTAATAGATATTGCTGACTGAGGTGTTCAGACATTCTTTTTCTAATGTCTTTCTCAGTTATATTTCAAGTTCATATTAGAAGAAAATAATTTAACAAAATGTCTCAGTGGCTATTATGAATTTTTAATGGTGTTAAATATGCCCAAATTGCCTCAAGTAACATCAAGGGATAAACCCATTAGTAATTGATTAGTACTGTTATGTACTTGACATCTATTTTAATACATAATGCTATTCCAATGTATTACTAATATTTTGAACATTCTGATAGAAGAGTTTGATTGTTTCAGATTCACTTAAAGAACGATAATAAGTGTCAAATAGTTATCTGAAAAAGTCTGCATGTAGTAAACAACAACCAAGTTGCAATCTACAGTAATCTCACACCATCCCATTTGTGTGTATCAGCTACCAATTTTAAAAACAAGGCATCAAGGATATAACAAATGCACAAATCTTAGTCCTTTCATTCATTGATTTATAAATTCTAACCTGATTGTCGCTGAGGGGTTCCAAAAAATGGCCGGTTGGTGTTTCAAATCAAATGGTTATTTTTTTTTCACCAGACGGACACCATACCTGCTTGGGCCCGTCAGTGTTTTCAAGAAAATAGATGTGATGTAGTTCACAGTTTTGAAAATCTCAATATTTTAGTAAATTATGAATTTATTTGTTCAATTTGTGTTAGAAATATTTTATTAGACATTGTAAATATTGGATGCAGATGGCACAGTTTATACTGAAAAAAGACTATTCTAGAAATCAGAAATGGACAGCAAGCAGACTTCTAGTTTACATCAGGAGCTTCTATTTGAACTGAGACACCAATAATTTGATAGTGTCAGGTACCCCTTGGTGACCGTCAGGTAAGTAATTTTAAATCAGTGAATGAAATGACTAAGTTTTGTGCATTATTTTTATCCTTTATGCTTTTTGTTTTTAAAATAGGTAGTGGGGTAGAAATAGAAGGGTGTGCAAATACCACAGGAAGAATAACTGCAGCAAAGTTACAGTCTAATATGTGAAGTAACACAAACATCTACATCTTTTTTTACACATATGATCCAGAATAAAATCCTCTAGCAGTGTTACTGGTAATTGTATTGCAATTTTTTGTCAGACATTCTTTGCATCTATTGATGTGTGCTCAATTTCATAAATTTCCAAATTTCCTGTCCAGTTTGTGAATTAGCAACAATGCTTCAAAAAGTAGCCGATTCTGTTTTAGTCCTGTTTTTACTGTTCATATCCCTAGACTTTTGTGGCAATTTCATCATCTTAATTTGTCTTTCTCTAGATTAAATGACACGAAAATCTGATTGGCTGCATTTGTTACATTTGATCTAGATCAAGTTAAAGAAAATCTGAATGGCCAAACTTTGTACATTTCATCTAGGTTTAGGTTAACAGAATATATTAATGGCTGTATTTTGTACATTAAATCTAAATCAGGTTAAAAGAAAATTTTAATAGCTACATTTTTTATATTTCATCACAAAGATCACCAGTTTCTTTGGTTATTATTACTTTGGAAAACAAAATAAAACCATAAACACTGACAATGCAGGTAACTGGCTTAATTTAAAACAAATTGTACTGCATGGTTCATTCATAAAACGCTTTACTAATCACATCTAAGAAAATGCTATCAAATTCATTTTTCACATACAATAGTGGCACATTGTTACGAAATGCCTGATATGGCTCATTTAGACTTCCATACTTTTCATATAATCAAGGTGTCTTGTTTCACGTGCCGTAATATTTCTGTGAACATCATTTTTCGTCGTATCGTGTGACGCTTTTATTACTCACGCAGCATGTGCGAGTTAATGTATTATTGCGCACTTCTGTATATATATAGGGTAGAGATATTGAAGAACACAGCCAATATAGAGGGAAGCTCTAAACAAATTCAGCTGTCGGGGCAGGTGCCATTGTAATTTAGTTATAATTCCTCCTGCAGTAATTAGGTTGACTTTGTATGTTATTAGTGACTGACTTTGTATGTTATTGGTGACTGACTTTGTATGTTATTAGTGACTATGACTTTGTATGTTATTAGTGACTATGACTTTGTATGTTATTAGTGACTATGACTTTGTATGTTATTAGTGACTGACTTTGTATATTAGTGACTATGACTTTGTATGTTATTAGTGACTATGACCTTGTATGTTATTAGTGAATGACATTGAATGTTATTAGTGACTGACTTTGTATGTTATTAGTGACTGACTTTGTATATTAGTGACTATGACTTTGTACAGTATTAGTGACTATGACTTTGTATGTTATTAGTAACTGACATTGAATGTTATTAGTGACTGACTTTGTATGTTATTAGTGACTGACATTGTGTGTTATTAGTGACTTCGAACAGTATTAGTGACTATGACTTTGTATGTTCTTAGTGACTGACATTGAAAGTTATTAGTGACTGACTTTGTATGTTATTAGTTACTATGACTTTGTACAGTATTAGTGACTATGACTTTGTATGTTATTAGAGATTGACTTTGTATGTTATTGGTGACTATGACTTTGTTTGTTATTAGTGACTGACATTGTATGTTATTGGTGACTATGACTTTGTATGTTATTAGTGACTGACTTTGTATGTTATTGGTGACTATGACTTTGTATGTTATTAGTGACTGACATTGCATGTTATTAGTGATTGACTTTGTATGTTATAAGTGACTATGACTTTGTATGTTATTTGTGACTATGACTTTGTATGTTATTAGTGACTATGACTTTGTACAGTATTAGTGACTATGACTTTGTATGTTATTAGTGACTGTGACTTTGTTTGTTATTAGTGACTATGACTTTGTTATTAGTGACTGACTTTGTATGTTATTAGTGACTATGACTTATATGTTATTAGTGACTATGACTTTATATGTTATTAGTGACTATGACTTTGTATGTTATTAGAGACTATGACTGAGCAGAAATATATAGATTGTAACTGAAGAAGGTACTGACATCCATTTGCATACATGTATCAAACAAGCAAGCTTAATTCTACTGCATGTGTAAATGAGATTGAAATTTTTGTTCCTTCACACATCATACAGTATCACTTTATCTGGACCTAGTTCAAAAAGCATAATTCATTCAGCATTAAGTTTATATGGTTGAAATGTATTTAGTATTAACAACCTATACCCCTGTTTTCTTTGCTCATTTGAGTAACTATTATTACTTACGACGAACATAATGAAAAAATGCAGTAAAACTGTTTTAAGTTCATGAAATGACTTGTTTGATTCACACACAATAATTGCTTTCCCAGTAATGTATCTATTCAGTCTGGAACAGTCTCAAAGTATTTATTCAGTACAGAATAGTGTATAGAACAGTGTCAAAGTATTTATTCAGTACAAAATAGTGTATATAACAGTGTCAAAGTATTTATTCAGTACAAAATAGTGTACATAACAGTGTCAAAGTATTTATTCAGTACAGAATAGTGTACGGAACAGTCTCAAAGTATTTATTCAGTACAAAATAGTGTATATAACAGTGTCAAAGTATTTATTCAGTACAAAATAGTGTATATAACAGTGTCAAAGTATTTATTCAGTACAAAATAGTGTACATAACAGTGTCAAAGTATTTATTCAGTACAAAATAGTGTACGGAACAGTCTCAAAGTACAGAATAGAGTCTGACAGTTGCCACACAATGCTTTCATGATCTCTACATTTATGTTGATATTTTAGGAATAAATTGTGACTAATAATTTTGAAGAATATGTGTGCTTAAGAAATGTGTAAACACTGCTTGTCATTTAATTTTTAAAACATTTGAATGCAGTCATGTTTCTTTGATGTTCACAAATTTAATTGGATTGTGTAATATTTTATCATATATCAATCATCTTATTAGATAAAAGTGTCCTGGTAAGTAAAGGGCAGAAAAACTCAAGTAATTGTGCATTTATTAATATTGAATCAGTTAATACATTACTACAGATTTTTCAGGTTCATGAAGTTTGCATATAAATTATTTCCTACTCAGATCATTTCAGTTGGTACCAATTTTTTTCATCAATATATCATGGCTGCACTTTGAAAATCACGAGTGTCATTATTACGATTTTCATGATTGCCTATTTTTTTTTCTCATTTTTTCTAAATACTCTTTTTTTTTCCTGGTGTATAATGTGTGTCAACCCAGATCTATGTAATGCACCAGTCGATCAGATTTTATTGTGTACACTTATTTATATAAAAAGTTTTAAAAGCATTGTAGACCCAAACTGTTTAATCCATGCAGATCTGGAACTCTGCTGTTGGTAGTTGGTAGGAAGGTCTGTCGTTGTTGTTAAGAGGGTAGAGCCAAACTATTTAATTCAGTGTCAGGTCTGGGTCTATTCTGTTGATATTGTGGACCCAAACTATTTTTCTCAATGGCAGGTCTGGGTCTACACTGTTGATATTGTGGACCCAAACTATTTATCTCAATGGCAGGTCAGGGTCTACACTGTTGACAGTTTTGAGTCAAACTATTTAATTTACTAGCAGATTTAGGTCTATACTGTTGACAGTGTGGAGCCAAAAGTTTTAATTCAGTGGCAGGTTTGGGCTGATACTGTTGGCATTTACATGAACATTATACACTGGTAAATTGATGCATTTAATTTTTGTGTGAATGCAGTTTGGCAGGTCATCTGGTTGAGTGTGGACCTCAGGTATGTGGTGGGATATTTACAGACTGGGACAAGATAGACAACTGGTCAGTATGTCCATAACATGGTAATATGACCTTAAAGGATACTAGAAACCAGTGGAAATATACAATAATATTAAATACACTGCAAAGAAAAACATGATTCTGAAGCGTCGTGTGCGACCGTACTGCCAATATTGAGATATTGGCATATCTTCTAGGCGCTGAGTTTCCGTGACCTCGTATGCATATTTTCCACGCCTATTCGGTTACTTTCGGAAAGTGAGTCATACTAGCGACTCCGGCATCCAGACCTACAGTTGCAAGGTTCATTTCAAATAGAGTACCATGCTGTTTTGCGTTGCTTACGGGTGTAATAGCATACATAGAAAAGGCTGTGGAGTTCATTTTTTTTCTTTTCCAAATGATAAAGGCATAAAGAAAGTCTGGATACATTATTACAAGCGAGTCGATTTCAATGCAACACCATACAGCAATCTGTGCTCATTACATTTCTCAAAGGAATGTTACCAGAGGGATCCTAAAAACATAGAACCTCTATGATACACGAATGCTAAGCCTAGACTAAAAGTTGAAACTGTTAAAGACATACCATTGTATATTTTAAATCCTGGTAGAGTGTCAAACGTACGAGTTACGAAAATAGGCAGAAGGCCGAGTAAGTGCTAATAACAAATATGACAGCCCGACACCTGATCGTGCTGATGAAATAAGTAAATGTTTTTTTCTTCTTCAAGATTACAATCTAAATAAAGTCACCACTGTCCTATGTATAATTGAGATCTGACTTTAATCAAATGGAAGTTTTGCTAAAACAATAATAATAATAAGATTATCAACCCTTGACACGGTCGTGTTTTGAGAAAAACAATTTAAGTAATTTTTAAAAAAAATATTAAAAAAATTATTTAAAAAAACAACCTTTCAGTCTATGCCTATTACTCGTAAAATGTATAAGCAGAAATCTGTAATGATTGGAACTGATATAAAACTGTCCCTTGGGCAGTTTAAATAGCAGCGATTAAAAGAAAAGAGATCCTATATAAAATCAAAGTTTCACATTAACTGGCTGACAATAGAAATTGGGGGGAGGTGACTATTGACCCCGCCTATTTGCCCCGATGTGCAATTTCTCCCTGTGATACGCCTTATTATACCCCAGGACAAAACCTTTTTTTCATATTCTGGTCTGCATAATAGTTAGAGGTTAGAATTAAGTACACAAACATAATGGCAGTTTAACAAATTAACAATTATTCCTTATCATTGCACTTATGTTGTGAAAAGGACTGGCCCTCTGACATAATTCAAAGAAACCATGTGCTACAGAGTGTGTATGTAAGCACCAGAAAGTCATTGGCAAATAAGCGATGCCGAATTTTGTTGTAACTTCGAGGCCAAAGACTTAATTTTAAGAGTTCAAATCTGCAGTCAAACGTTACCGTACATGTATGTGGCCATTGTTTTCCCACATTTTATATCCCATCCTATTTCCTTTAGTTTAAGTGCTAAGATATGTAACACTGTTTACTGAATTAAATATTTATTTTGAATTAGTTTTTTAGGGGCACATATACTGCATCGTATTTTTTTTATTCCTTCTTTTAATTTAATCATGGTAATGAAACTTTACATAGATGGTAGAGGAATGTCAGGTTTTAACTGGCCGAGTTTTTTTAGGGCGGAAATGGAGATTTTATTTACAGAGAAAATTACGCATCCTTCATTGTGATAATTCATGGGTTTTAAACTAATTGGTAACAATTTTTTTTTTACAAGAAGTACTTCTGTAGTAGTTAAATAATCTGAAATTTACGTGAATAATGTTTAATCTTAATCTATTTACTGAAGACAAAAACTGTCCTGTGATATTAATTATTTCTTCACTACAATATTCACAAGTGATAAAATAGAATATGACATTTGTGGACTGCACACTTGATAAAAAAATTATATATGGATTTTCTTCTTCTGAGAAATGAAAATTGAGAGACATACTGAAATAATCGGGAGTTAACTGCGAAAAATCAAGAGATATTACGAGATAGGGAGGAAATTATGGGCAGCCGTCGCCGCCAAAATTACATTAATCAAATGATCTGGTATGAAATCAAATGATTTAACCTAGCAAATGAAATGATCAATCCAGATTCCAAATGATGTGGTGTCACATGAAATGATTTAACGAACAAAACCGAATGATGCTTGTAAGTTTCAAATGACGTGGTATTAAATAAAATGATCAAGTGTGAAATAAAATGATTTAACCAAACAAACGGAATGATCAATTCAGAGTCCAAATGATGTTGTGTGATATGAAATGATGTAGCATGAAATGAAATGATTGAACCCCAAAAATGAAATAATGAATTCAGATTTCAAATGATGTGGCGTTAAATGAAATGATCTGGTATTAAATAAAATGATTTAAAGAACAAAACGGAATGATGATATATGCTTCCAAATGACGTGCTATTAGATAAAATGATGTAGTCTAAAATGAAATGATTTAACTCAACAAATGAAATCATGAATTTAAATTCCAAATCATCTGGTATTAAATAAAATGATTTAAAGAACAAAACGGATTAATGAAATCTGGTTCCAAACGATATATTATTAAATGAAAGTACGTAGTATGAAATAAAATGATTTAACTCAACAAATGAAATGATGAATTCTGCTTCCAAATGACGTAGTATTAAATGAAATTATGTAGTCTTGAATTAAATGATTTAACCCCAAAAATGAAATGATGTATTCAGATTCCAAATGATCTGGCATTAGTTGAAATGGTCTGAAGAGCAGAATGGAATGATCAGCTCATATTCCAAATGATGTGGTATTAAATGAAACGTATTGAAAGCAAACCATCTGATCAAACTACGAATCAACTAGCGTAAATCCAAACAATCACAGGGGGGCGCTGTTATCTATGACGTATGATGTCAGCACCCCGAAACAGAATCGACGGTCGTATTTACAGCATTCAACTGAGATTTTTGCATAGGACAGTTGCAGTGCAAAGCAAAGGCATGTATTTCTTTTCGTATTTTATAAACAAGAGCCACGTTTTCCAATCAGCATAAAGTGATTTTATCCACATTAATGAATGTGCGTGTATTTTGTTCTTTCTTCATGTTCTGCGCGAGTTTCTTCTGCTTCAACAAAGCGAGATCTATCAACTAAAGAGATTAAATCTTGATTTTATTTGATCAACATGTCTCATGTTACCGGCCATACGTGCATAAGCATTATTCGTCCAAGTTCTATATGTAAGAAATCTTCTTTTTCCTACTGTTTTTTCTCTCTTTTTGTTTTCTTCTGGGATAATCGAAACTAATTTTATTAGAAATCATGATTCGCGACTTTTAGTGCATTTAAAACACCACACTTCTTTCCAAAAGTATTAAAATGGAAGGGGAGGGGGGTTTGTCATACATTTTGAAAGACTAATACGTGACCAATAAACATTTGCCTTCTTGGAGTGTTTTATGGCGAAGAAGAAGTACATATCATGCTTGAATGAACCCAAAATTTAGCTAATGAGTACTGATGTATGAAAATAACAACGAAAGGCGATGGATACTGGATTATATCAAATTTAAAAAAAAAAACAGCATCACCTATTTGTGAGTGCTACCCTTAGGGTAATACATCAACGTAAATAAATCGTCATATGTGTGTTGTATTATATATCAAAAACTTTCGTTGCTTTCTCCCCGAAAAGGGATTGAAATTTTCCATCAAGCAGACGTGATGGAAAAAAGGTTTGTTAAAGTGGATATTGTCATCAATCTATCGTTAAGATATGTCATTTTTTTTTATTTATTGTCATTAGTTCTCAACTGGACGGTTGCAGAATTCTTTCATAAAATCTCATTGGCGTTCCATTTCTGATTAGCTTGTTGACTGTAGAGTCATGCTTCCGTTTACTATTATGTCACAAATTGTTTTATTTCTTTATTTATATATTTTCCCCTTTATTTTATTTTATTGTATTACAGTTTCAAGACTCTCACTTTCGAGTCCTGCTCCTGAATATTCATTTTTCAAATATTTTGTTTGGTATGTAGTTATGCATGAGCCAAAGTGACCATGATGACGTTATTAATCACATCAACTCATGCGGGTTCTATTTAGATAGCAAGCTTCGGTTGCTTTTGCCCTGGGATGGGATTGAATTTTTTTTTCCAACAAATGGACATGATGGAAAATATGCAGATCAAAAGAATCTCTGGTGTAATTTTACTAGCAACCTAAGATGGCTTTCCGGAGACAATATGACTTTTTGGTTTGTTTCTTTGTAGGCCTGATAAGGAAAATTGTTGGCTAAGTTTCATTAGCTCTTGATTTGCCCTATGTTTAAGAATTTTTTTTTATTTGGCTCTATTTCCTGGTCATTTACTGCTAATTCTCCCCTGTGGTATTTAATATTAATCAATCGTATGTGTCCTTATGTTAGTCTCTTCTGTTTCTCATTAGTTTGTAGGTTGATGCGGGCACGCTTTTCGGTCTTGCTTGGTAATTTAATCACCGCCTGCTGTCTTCTATTTGTCATCAGCTGGTGGGATTTCGGTCCAGTTTCTCCTTCACTTTGTTTTAGAGTAACGGTCAATCTCTCTGGCTGAAATCGATTTCCAATTATTTTCTTGTTGTGCTGTACTGTATGTACACCTTATTGTGCTGTAATGTGTGTATACCCTTATTGTGCTGTACTGTGTATAGTCTTAGAATTTTTGATGGGGTATTTAAGTTTCCTTAGTGTTATGTAAAAAGGTTGTTCGTCAGAGCCTGTTTTTTTCTTCTTCGCCTTACTCGAAGTTATTTCCTATGTATTTTTGTTTCCTTTGCTAGAGGTCGCCTAGGTCTCAGTATCTGTTATATGTAGTGGTGCTATATTGTGTGCATGCTATTTGATATATATGTTTGAGACATAAATTTTAGATTCAGTGTTATTTTTCCCAATTGTATTTCTTTTCTACTAATTTGGATTTAGGACCCGATATATATTATTATGTTATATTCGATTAAATTTTTTTGGTTTTCTGAATTCTGACGATAAAAAGGTGTACTATTTTTATTTTCCTCTTTTATTTCTTCTTGGGAATTTTTTTATATATTGTTTTATTCTCGTGCTAATATGTGTCGTTTCTCGTGGTAGTTCTAGGAGTATCAATAGGTAGGTTACGCTCGATTCAAGGTCCACACCTCTATATTTTCATTATGTTTCTCCTGAGTCGGGTTACGCCTTCTTTTTATTAATTTATCTAAATATTTTATTAGAAAGAATCCAAAATTGTTTATTTTCCATCTGTGGGTTGGTCAAACCATACAGTACGGGAGTTGTATGGTTTTAAGATTGATAAAGAGTTAGTAAAATATTAACCTATGAATTAGCCCCTGTTTGTGTTTTATATATGTACTTGGTCTCTTTATGTTCTACATGGGGTATTTTTTCAAAACTCTTTCACGTGCCTGTCCACTTCCCGTTGCGACATGTGATTTAGCCCCATGATGTCATAGTCTTTATTTTCCCCAGGTATATTTTGTCTATATAAAAGAAAGAAAAAAGAAGAAAAACAACAACAACAAAAGATAGAAAAAAATTAATCACTCTTTTTTTCCCCTTATACTTCTGTTTACCTCTTTATCACAATTATTTGCCCACAGGACATCATGGTGTCTACTATGTACTCTGTAATTTTGTATAATTTGTTTTATTTATTGCAGTCTTTATATATTTGATTTTTAATATCTCCTTCCTTTGCTTATTTCTTATATCACTTTCAATTTACATGTTTTCCTGCTCTCGCACTGTATCATTGTGTGTAGTTTACTAAAAGTGGCTTATTTTACACAGATGACATTTTGTCGATACTCTGACCATGTCACGTCTCACTGCTACCTCTCCTATCAACCAGGCATTGTGCATGTATTTCAAGCAGAGGCTTTGTATTTTTATGGAGCGTAATTTTGGTCCAGTGCCCCCATGCTCTTTTCCAGTTAATTTCTATGTTCTCCTGTTCTACTTTACATTTAGTGTTGTTTTTTTCTCCCTCTCTTACTGTATCTATATGTTAGTTTTTCCTCCTGGTCCCATAAACTTTTTATAGCCCTATATTTGGTTAGTATTTCTTTGATATGTCTCAATTTTCTTGGTATTTCCCCCCCCCCCATATCCGTTTCTCCTTGTGAACCCAAACCAGTAGATGTATATTCTCTCCCAAATTTGATGTTGGTATTGCTTTAATCTTTTTGAATCTATTTATAATATTTGCAGTCTTAATCAAAAATGGGGTTGGAGAGTGCTTGTCCTCCTCTCTTGTGCTCCATATAAAGTTTCCCTCTTGACGTAGCGTGTCTTTAAATATAATCACATATGTAATTAATAATCTCCTTATCTAGTTCTTTCTAAATTTTTATTTTCTATGTCAATAGACTTGGTACTAACATTTATATACGCGTACATGTACGTTTTGGACACTTGGCCCCGTTCCATTAGACATAATGGCGTAAGTGCCCAGGTGTTCACATTCGTTTATAATTTCTGTTTCATATGTTTATAGTTTTCTTGTTCTTCTCTTATCCAAAAATAAATGCACAATGCATTCACTCTTTCTTTTTTTAAAACTGTGTTGGTAATCCTGATTGATTTCCTCTCCAGCTCCCTATTTTCAGTATTAAAGTTTTTTCATGATTTATTTTTTACCCAGAGGTCTTCCCAAATTTGTTAAATTCCTTCACTAGATGTTTAAAGGAATTTTGGTCTTTAATAAAGTTCGTATAATCGTCTGCAGGATGTAGCATTTTTATTTCGTACTTATAATTTCTAATAGCATAGATAGCATTCCACATAGTCTGGAGTTATGTTTTCAGCAATCTCGTGATTTAAAAGTGATATTTTAAAAATAACATACGAACGTCAGGGCCGGACCTAAGCTTTTCCGGGGGAGAGGGGGCAAACTTGTTATTGGGTTAAGCGAAGGCGCGAAGCGCCAAGCCTTCTAGGGTGTTCCGGATGCATGCCCCCCCCCCCCCACTGAATTTTTTTTTTCAAGGATGCAAAATGGTGCAATCTGGTGCTATCTGAACCTTGAAAAAGGGATCTAACAAAAGTGACTAAAAACTGCAATGTTTTAAAAACACTAAAAAAAATATTTAAAAAAATTAAAAAATTCGGAACCCCCTTTGCACCTTTTATCAAAAGCAGAGTATTTTTTTAAAGGGGGAGGGGGGAACGGCCCCTGAGCCCCTATAGCAGGTCCGGCCCTGAACGTGATTAATGTTGAAATGGAATAACACTGTAATATTTAGCATTTCTCACAATTATTCACTCGTTGTTCCAGGAAAAACAATGTAACACATATATTACACATGTAATAGCTTCATTACTTGCGATGAAAGTGTGATTTTATAACTATTTAAACATTGTATCACTTCCAGTTCATTGCCTCTTCAAATCAACACAATTCCATTGCCTGCAATGACAAATGAACGCAATCGACTCTAAAGACAGTTTTGCCATTCTTGATAATGGGGTACGTTTTGAATTCCATTTCACTCTGATGATATGTTACCACAAAAATGAATTCTGGCTCAACAGGATTGGCGTCGTTAGTAAACTTTATCATGGAAGAATTGAGAAAATGTAAAGAGCGTATGTCAAATAGGATGGAAGCAGCGAACATTATAAGGACTCAGGTACGTAGAATTGAGATTTTAATGGAGGACTCCCTGCAGGATGTATCAGTGCCTGTGGAAGTGATTGAGCTACTTGGACAAGCTCATAGTATCCTTGACTAAACCGATATTAATTCTATGCCAGTCAGCGAAGACCACCAGTACAGAGCCTCGCAAGTCTATACTGGGCATAGGGGCAGACCTCTTTATGACATAAGAAAGGAACAACTACAATTTTTCATTGGTAATTTCTTTACTCAACTGACACACTAACATGCTGTATACAGTAAAACCTGTCTTGAAAGACCACTGCTATGTGAGACCACCTGTCTTGAGAGACCACAATCTCAGTGCACAAATTTATTGATTATATAACATCGTGACCTGTTATGAGAGACCACCTGTCTTGAGAGACCAAAACTTTGGGGTTAAAGAGTTGGTCTTTCAAGACATGTTCTACTGTATTATATGTACATGCTCCATTGTTATCCCCTAACACATATTCAGTGTGTACTGCTTCCAACTTCTTTATTTCTCTGATGTTCATGTTCAATATTTGATACTGCTTCCGTATGCAAGCAAATATCATTTTAAAGCGTTGATAGTTTTCAATATTGTAAGACATGACATTATTTCTTTAGTATCATTAAAAATGTACGTGTTTAATATTTAGTGACCAAATTGAGGAAATAAAAAGGACAACTCTTGTATACACATGTAAGAGACATGTAACACCAAAAATTTCCGGAATTACTGAAATTATTAAAGACGGTGAACTACATTACCCCTGTTGCTTAAAAACAGACTTGCCTATGCTAATATGGCGACTATGTTACTTACAAAAGTCCCGTTTGATTCGAAACGCCAACAAAATGATAGTGCATGGCACTCTAAGGTGACAGTCAGGTTAGACATTATGAATAAAATGACTAAGTTTTGTTAATGTTTTGCTTTGCTTCATGTTGATGCCTTTTCGTTTTAACATCGGTGTGTGCGTGTGTGTGTGTGTGTGTGTGTGTGTGTGTTAGGAGGTTTGCAAGTAAATGGGAACATGTACCAATATTTTAGTCCTTCAAGAACCATGTATTGAAATTTAATATATACTGTCAAAGATTTAAAATGATATTCTACAATCTATACTTTTACCGTACATTATAAGAAAAATTGTGTTTTCTTTGGTTTGTTTGCATGATTGCATGATTCTTTCATGTAGTGCATTTTTTCAAAATTAATGGAATTATTTGATAACGCTAAACTTTTATCAAGTGGAAAGTATATAAAAAAAATATAGGATATTATTAAAAACATATATCCTATGCGTCTGAAAATAACCATTGCTGTTATTTTCGTTTTAATTAAATAATATTTTTATTAGCAAATGCTGTAAAACATTATTTTAAAAAAATGTCTGACAGTTTATATTCATATGGTATTTGCATCACATAATAAAACGTCACACGTGATTGGGCCATCTCATCGTGTTTCGACCTCATGCATTTTATTTACGTCAACTGCTTTCATGCATCAGAATTACACGCGCAGTTTGACAATTATTATTTTATTTTCCTGTTTGAAAAGTAATTCGTTGGATATTTGGAATACAAGTTAAATGGCTAAGTGTTCAACGTGTAATAATAACTATACTATATACCTTATGATGTGTACAAACGTTTGCCCACGAACTCAGATGATTTTGAACTGTCGTGATCGCACTTGGGCTCCAACGTTTTCCTGGTGCAAATTTTGTATTATCATACACATATAATTAAAATGTGTATATAGTGATTGTTAATGTTTTATATACGCTGAAATGTTGTGTTTAGACCTTACTAACCGATTTATATTCTCTCTATTATATCCACATAACATAAACCTTTCAATGGAAAATCTTTCTCGTGCTTTGGACAATTATTTGCAATAACGTCTGTATTAATTTTTCTACAGAAAATTACTTTACAACAGGAGATATGGCAAGTTTGCTTGGGGTAAGCAGGAGGACTGTAGAGCGGAGACTAGCAAACTTCCGTTTGACTCATGGGATACGATTCAGTGATATAAGTGAAAATGAGTTAATATCGATGGTGCATTCAATAATCAACAACTTTCCTCGTTCAGGTAAGAGTTCTTTTTCTTCAACTAAATGACTTCTCTGTGTACAGTAAAATAGTTGTAATATATGTTCATTGATTTGAATATTGATATGTAAGGTTTGACATTTTTATTGTGGATGGGGCTTTGTTTTTCCGCAACTATTTCTAAAGATCAATTACCGACTTTAGCTTTGTAATGACTCCTGGTCATTTTTCCATACAGCGACTTTGCCCAACATAGCCCAATCGCCGACTAAAAGATAATTATACAATAACTGACGTGTGTTCAAAACTCATTTTTATTTGCAACAAGAATGGTATTTAAACATATTAAAGGAGACCAGAAATAAAAAAAAATCCTTTTATGTATGTAATTCTTGACAAATTTTAATTAGACTGTACTGTTTATAAATTCAATATCATGGGCTGAAGATACCACGATCCCGTAAATTGCCGAGTTTTTCCGATATTTATGAGTCAACAGATCACGTGGTCCCGTTACGCAATACTAGATATTCCTCAAATGTAAATAAAAAATGGCAAGCGAGACAAACATGAGGAAACCAGATTTGGTTTGCACTTTTAAAAGTTAAATCTTCTTCCGAGATATGCGAACTACATTACCCCTGTTGCTTAAAAACAGACTTGCCTACGCCAATATGGCGACTATGTTACTTAACAAAAGTCACGTTTGATTCGAAACGCTAACAAAATGATAGTGCATGATTTTTATCTGACCTCTTTTCGTTTAATCACTGATATTTAAACTGCCAAAGGGATATTTGTTTATATCAATTCCAATCATTACAGATTACCTTTCATACATTATACGTGTAACAGGCATGGGCTGAAAGTTTTTGGTTTTAAATAATATTTTTAATTTTTTAAAGATTACTGAAAATTATGTTTTCTCGAAACAAGACCGTGTCAGGAGTTAAGAATCTTATTTTTTAAAACAAAGTTTCCATTTGATTAAAGTCAGATCTCAATTTCACATTGGACAGTGGTGATATGATTTAGATTGTGATCTTGAAAATACATTTACTCATTTCATCATCATGATAGGTGACGGGCTGTTATATTTTTTATTAGCAATGATGGTGAAGATAAAATATCTGGAATTGACTGTTGCATTTTGTGGTCATTTACTCGGCCTTCTGTCTATTTTCGTAACATATACGTTCAACACTTTTCCCATGATTTAAAATATCCATTGGTATGTCTGGAACAGTTTTAACTTTTAGTATAGAGCTGCTATTTTTCCGGATCCCTCTAGTAACATTCCTTTGTGAAATGTAATGAGCACGGAGTGTTGTATTGTGTTGCATTGAAATAGACTCGATTGTAATAATGTATCCCTACATTCTTTATGCCTTTATCGTTTCGAAAAGAGAAAAAAAGTGTTGTCCACAGCCTTTTTTTAATGTGCTATTTACACCCGTAAGTAATACAAAATCGCCAGTCGGGCTGCTAAGAGTCGTTATGACGTCACATCACGAGATTAACCGAATAGGTGCGGAAATTTTGCACACAAGATCGCGGAAATTCAGCTCATAGAACATATGCCAATATTTAAATATTGGCATTGTGGTCACATATGATACTTCAGAATAAGGTTTCCTTCTATTGTGTTGTTTTTATTATTCTGCATTTCCATTGCTTTCTGGTCTCCTTTAAAACATGATCAGTGCTTTCTTAAACTGTGACGATATCGTTTAACTGCCGGTGATTGTCATAGACTACCAAGTGCAGTTCGATTTGCATGTAAAGCTTTAAGGCATTTGACTGTCTTGAAAGTATTGGTCCGAAGTTAATCAGATTCAACAAACAGACGATCTTGCATACATTTATCCTATTAAATTTCAAATTCAGTCAAGTGGTCTGCTACCTCTGCAGCGATCTGGACACTACTAAGCTTGAAAAATACAACAACAAAAGCATGCTTATAGGTGTGAGTATGCTTATTTACACAAGCATTTATCATTAACTCTTAAGGCGAAAGTGTGCAACTTAGATCACGACTTTATAGAGACTTTCACATTCTGAATAATTGTACGCTTCCCAATGTTTGGATACATTTATAGGTTTTTAGAATAAAATAAATATATGTATATAAATACAATTTTAGATAGTAAATTATTTTAATTGCCCCCAAAATGAAAACCTCTTTGTATGGCAAACAAATAGTTTAGGTTTGCAACTGTCATTATGTGGAAAGAGACCAATACAATTTTAATTCATTTAGATCCTTAATTATATCCTGGAATGGTATAAAGACTGTAAATGTTATATCTGCAAATAAATAAATAAGTTTTTTTTAAATGAATTCAATGCTTGTAGTCATGTTTTAAATACTTGTTTCTTTAGGTTTAAAGACAATCGAAGGTCATCTCATTTCACAAGGTATCCATGTACAAAGAGATAGAATAAGGAGAGCAGTTAGAACTGTAGATCCGGTTGGACAACAATTGAGGCAGTTACGGTGTATAGAGCGAAGGGTTTATTCAGTTCCGTCCCCTCTTGCCTTGTGGCATATGGATGGCAATCACAAACTGATACGGTAATGTTCCACTCAGTTACATGACATGCGCAAACATTAAAGTTGTGTGTAATCTCTTATTGTCAGTACCCAAAGTTTTGTTAATTTAATTTACTAGGTCCCGAAATTCTAAAATTAAAAGACACATAACTGTGTTCCAAATTTTCTATATCTTGGCATCTCCAAGATAAAACCTTTTAATTCTGAACACATTTAAGGAAAAAAAAGTTACAGCATAAAAAAATCAATCAGTTCTCTTAAATAGTTTCGGACGTATATCATGAAACTTCGGCAAGGACATCACAACATCAGATCCATCAATGGAAGTTAGTTACTTGTTAATGTAAGTATTTAGGATTTTAACATGTTTGGGAGATAAATATTAATAAGCTTGGAACAGAAACAGCTTCAAACATTGGTACAGTTGAAACTCGCCTGTTATTCCAAGTAATGCAAGCTATTACTCCATTTGTGTAAACAAAGCACAGGCCGAAATACAATTTGCCTGCATTGGTTATAAATATAAAGACAAGAGAGAAATATTATTTCATATTTTTGAGGAAACTATGTTTGATGTTCATATGGACATGAATATGTTATTTGGTCATTTAGTATTAATGTTTAATTAAGAAATTACACCAATAACTATGAATCTTACAAATATCTGATCAATACAATGTTTAATAAGAATGAATCAAGAATGTGTTGACATTCAGTTGCTTACCAAACTTAATAGGAACACCTGGAGATTTTCTTCAGTTATAATGCATTTCTTAGCTACTTTCAAATATCTTAATAACTGCAGTTTACATTTAACACTTATATATGTGGAGTGCAAGCTATGATGGACGACATTCGAGAGTGAGAGATCAAGCAATATGTCAGTGATCTACTTTATATTAGCTAACAATACGTGCGGTGTTATCATTGTTATAACCATCCCTTGCAGGAAAAACAATACATTTTCTTGTCTCATATAACGCGGAAAGCGATATACATATATTCTGCAGATGGCGTTTTGTAATACACGGATGCATCGATGGTTTCACAAGGCTTATTGTCTACCTAGCTTGCAACTGTGATAATAGAGCTTCAACCGTTTTAAACCATTTCACTGAAGCCGTTTCCAGATGGGGCCTTCCTTCCCGAGTAAGAGGGGACATGGGTGTGGAAAACCGTGACGTTGCTCAGTACATGCTCTCACACCCTCGTCGGGGCCTTAATAGGGGAAGTTTTCTAACTGGAAAAAGTGTCCATAATTCGAGGATAGAGAGGCTATGGCGTGATGTGTATAATGCTGTGCTTTCTTTATTTTATGAGCTTTTTGTGTCATTGGAAGTCAATGGCTTTTTTGATCCAGATTCGGAGAAACATGTCTTCTGCTTGCATTATGTGTACAAAAATGTGATAAATGACAGACTATTCAAGTTTATGAATTCATGGAACAATCATAAATTGAGAACTGAGAACAACAAGACTCCCTGCCAGCTATTTATACTTGGACTGCAGCGTATATTTAACGAGAATCAAGTAATTGCTAACGAATACTTCGAAAAATTAGATCAGGTGAGAAGCTTGTCGCATATTAAGCAATGTGGCATATTGGTAAAGAAAGAAACCAGCATGACTGAAGCGATTTAAAACTGGATACTATACAATCTGCACGCTCCTTAAAATGCCTACCATTATTTTATCAATGTCTGTGTGTGTACTTCTACCAGAGTCATAACAAATGACTACAACTTCACAATGTAGAAAGTACTTGTTTTTTCAAAATATATTATATCAAGATCATAAAACATACCAAATTTACAATCGGCAAAACATTACAATAACAATATAAAGAAGCAAAATTTTATGCATGTTAATAAAAATAGCAATTAAAGGACATCTGATTGTAACATATCTGCTTTATATAAAATAACAGACAGTATTCGACAAATTTTATAGAGTTTCAGAAAACTGCTTGTCCAATATCGAGGAACAATTTCTTTTAGCACGGAAAACTTTCACGAGTTTACCATGCAGAGATCAAATTAAAAATTCGTTTTTGTCGGTTCTGCAAGACAGTATATGCCATTCTCTTAGCCTAACATTTGTTGGTGATATTTGGAAGTTATAACTGAGCCACCGTAGCTCATTCTCTTAAACGAATTCATTTCTTAATAGCCAAACTTAATTGTGTCTTTGAATTGTTTTTTTTATTATAAGAAAATGAATGAATACATTGCAGACAAAATAGTTTTTGTTTCTTCATTTAGGACGCTCTACCAGAGTAAGGAATGGATCCAGATGCACCGTTACCTGAGCCAAGCGTTGAAGACAATATCGACGTGCCATCAATAGAGCTACTTAATGAAGAACAGTTGCATTCTTTCAATGCCAAAATGCGTGGAATTAACGTAGCTAACCTTTCTGACATTGAACCATATTTGCATGCTTTAGATTCTGTAGACGAGGTTTTGGAAGTTTGAAGTCGATAATTCATGTATTCTACTACATTTCCAGTGATTATATGGGGTGATCTAACTTTCTGCAATTGCTCAAAGACTAGAAATGAAAATTTTTATTTTATAAATGTAATTCTTTACAAATTCTAATTCGAATATAATGTTTAAAAAAATAATATCGTGTGTGGATATTGATTATATTGCGAAGAAGATACAATGATTCCGTAAATTGCCGAGTATTTCCGAGTTTTAATGAGACGACAGATCACGTGGTCTCGTGACGTCACACTAGCAAGTCCTCGTATACAAACAGAAACATGGCAAGCGAGAAAGACCATTGATAACGGTTTTCATCGGAAGTAATTTTTCACACACACACAAAAACAACACCCCACAAATAAATCTGCGAGGAGGAAAGCATACGTAATTAATTTCAACATAAAGAAGCTTCCTTTCTATGATTCAATTACAGTGTATTTTACATGCATGCTACAGTTAGCGTATGACAAATCTGCAAGTATATACATGCTTCGTTAAAATAGATTACGTACTGTACTGGTCAGTGCTGAAAGAAATGTTTTAAGCACAGGCCCCGGGCTGATTATTTAAATAAACTTACTAGCCCTGACTGAAATTCCACAAACCCGAAGAGTTCATATATGTTAACTTTCAAGCCGGGAGAAGAAAAAAGAAAATAAATTCCAATTTTGGAGGTATTTCCTCCCAATATCGTAATATCTCTCTTGATTTTTCGCAGTTAACTCCCGATTATTTCAACATGTCTCTCCATTTTCATTTCTCAGAAGAAGAAAATCCATATATAATTGTTTTATCAAGTGTGCAGTCCACAGATGTCGTATTCTATTTTATCACTGGTGAATATTGTAGTGAAGAAATAATTAATATCACAAGACAGATTTTGTCTTCAGTAAATAGGTTAAGATTAAACATTATTCACGTAAATTTCAGATTGTTTAACTACTACATAAGTACTTCTTGTAAAAAAAAAATTGTCACCAATTAGTTTAAAATTCATGAATTATCACAATGAAGGCTGCGTAATTTTCTTTGCAAACAAAATCTCCATTTCCGCCCCCAAAAAACTCGGCCAGTTAACACCTGACATTCCTCTACCATATATGTAAAGTTTCATTACCATGATTAAATTAAAAGAAGAAATAAAAAAAAAAATACGACGCAGTTTATGTGCCCCTAAAAAACTAATTCAAAATAAATATTTAATTCAGTAAACAGTGTTACATATCTTAACACTTAAACTAAAGGAAATAGGGTGGTATATAAAATGTGGGAAAACAATGGCCACATACAAGTACGGCAACGTTTGACTGCAGATTTGAAATGTGTTAAACTGTCATTATGTTTGTGTACATAATTCTAACCTCTAACAATTATGCAGACCAGAATATGAAAAAAAGGTCTTGTCCTGGGGGATAATAAGGCATATCACAGAGAGTAATTGCACATTGGGGCAAGTGGTCGGGTCAATAGTCGCCTCCCCCAATTTCTATTGTCAGCCAGTTAATGTGAAACTTTGATTTTATATCGGATCTCATTTCTTTTAATCGCTGCTATTTAAACTGTCCAAGGGACATTTTTATATCAGTTCCAATCACTACAGATTTCCGTTTATACATTTTACGTGTAATAGGCATAGACTGAAAGGTTGTGTTTTTTAAAATAATTTTTAAAATATTTTTAAAAATTACTTAAATTGTTTTTCTCGAAACACGACGGTGTCAAGGGTTGATAATCTTATTATTATTATTTTTTTAGCAAGCTTCCATTTGATTAAAGTCAGATCTCAATTACACATAGGACAGTGGTGACTTTAGATTGTAATCTTGAAGAAGAAAAAACATTTACTCATTTTATCAGCACGATCAGGTGTCGGGCTGTCATACTTTTATTAGCACTTACTCGGCCTTCTGCCTATTTTCGTAACTCGTACATTTGAGACTCTTTACCAGGGTTTAAAATATAAAATGGTATGTCTGGAACAGTTTCAACTTATATTCTAGGCTTAGCATTCGTGTATCCTAGAGGTTCTGTTTTGTAGGATCCCTCTGGTAACATTCATTTGAGAAATGTAATGAGCACAGAGTGCTATATGGTGTTGCTTTGAAATCAACTCGCTTGCAATAATGTATCCATACTTTTTTATGCCTTCATCTTTCGGGGGAAAAAATGAACTCCACAGCCTTTTCTATGTATGTTATTACACCCGTAAGCAACGCAAAACGGCATGGTACTCTATATGAAATGAACCTTGCAACTGTAGGTCTGGATGCTAGAGTTGCTAGTATGACGTCACTTTCCGAAAGTAACCGAATAGGCGCGGAAAATATGCATACGTGGTCACGGAAACTCAGCGCCTAGAAGATATGCCAATATCTCAATACTGGCATTACAGTCGCACACGACGCTTCAGAATCATGTTTTTCTCTGCAGTGTATTTAATATTATTGTATATTTCCGCTGGTTTCTAGTCTCCTTTAAACGTCTGTTACAACTTTCTTTCATTCCTCTATTTTTAATTAAATTCATCTTAACTCCCTATCATAGAGCAATCTTCTATGTAATTCAGGGATAGAACTTTCCGTTCTGTTTGGTGTATATTATTGTAATCCTCCATGATTGATTATATATGTATCCTCATTTTTGTCTAAGTTAATTTCAATCAATGGATATATCACTTACAATAGTGGAGGCAGTACTTTAATAACTAAATACAAAGTAAATAATTTATTTATCAACTGAAATTTGTGTTCTAGTTATATCTTTAAGTTTCTTTTCAGTGTAATGAGTATACATGTAATGTGCCCTCTTGTAATGAAACGTAAAATGCGTCAATCTTTCTTAACAGCTATGTCCGCGCGCGTTTCTCCGAGAACTTAATTAAGTGCCGACCGTGTTTTGATAACTTGACTTGTGGAAGTATTTGTTGTATTCAAATTTAGTGACCCATGTCGTATGTCGTGTGAACTCGCTTAATTTGATCAATCGAACACTGTTATAAATGTTATTGTGTATGTAACATAAACTACCTTAAATGGGCATTAGACTCATGAAGAAAATAAAAGCATTGACGTGTTACAGATTTTTCGCGTACACATGTGATGGTTGTTGAAACCAGATGGAACGATCTTTTACAAGTTGAACAGTATGAAAATAAATTGTATGTATAAAAAATAACGAACAACTTCATTAGAAAAAGCGCGTTATTAAAAATTATTATCGACGTGATTGTAAAATGTGGATTCAGTCAGAAATTGCTTATTTTTTCATTTCCTATCTCCAAGCAGATTTTGACTGAGGTGAAAAATGTCAGATTACATTTTTCCGAAGTATTCGTTCAAAAATGCATAGTCAAAAAAGGAAAATAATGCAGTATCATCAGGTAAATGTCCCAAAGGTAAATAAAGGACATTTATACAAGTTGAACTTCTAGGAAGCATACTTCCATCATCAAAAAATTCAATCTTGGGTGGCATGTAGTATCCTAAAACTGGTATCTCTGCAGATGCCGTCACAAACTGTAATATTTTCTCCAATGTAACTTTGGCTTTCTCCGTTCCTCTTCTACCACCTATAAAAAAACAATACAATATATATATATATATATATATATATATATATATATATATATATATATATATATATATATATATATATATATATATATATGGAATAACGCGAAAACCAGCAGATTTTGTAAAATTTAACAACCGATTAGTTTCCCTATAATACGAAATGAAAATTTTAAAAAGAAAACTTGCAGTATAGTGAAATGGATACCAACTATTCATAAATGTTTTATCCCAAGGCCAAAGATATAGACTAATCGGAGTGAATTCGAGTGTAATTCAAGTTTTGAATGTGCATACTGAATGCCGTTCACAGTGCGGTGAATACAAACATAGGGGATGGTGGTTGCGTGCTGAAGAGTGATTCTTCTAGCATTCTGTTCAGGACTGGGTTTCATACAATAAACATTACAGCAAGTTTGTTATTTAATAAAATTATAATTGTTGTTTTCACATGTTAATATCGAATATATTTCATGTGAAACAAAAAACAATATATTTTATTTTTGACCATGTGACTTCAAACCTACTGAAATGTAAATGTCACAGATTTTACACTACACTATGAGAAATATATATATATATATATATATATATATATATATATATATATATATATATATATATATCGTTTAAGCAAACCTAGCTAGCTGCAACAAAGAAGGACTGAACATATTGTTGTACAATAAGTCGTAGAAATGTGAATGTAAAATAAGAAACTGTCCACCTCTATGTAGAGGCTATATAAACCTTTCGCATCCAACGTCTTTCAAAATGTGTACTGGAGTTATAGGGCTTATGTGTACGGAGACACACTTTATGAATCATAATGTTTAATTAAAGTTTAGCGGATATTATATTTGTACACATTAGCAATAAGACATTATCTTGTTACGGAATGGGCAAAACTATAAATTAGTCAGTGTTAATACTGTAATTGTTTTTTTGCATAGCATTTAATTCAGTTTAGTCGCTGTTGAATCTATAAAACTTAATTAAATTGATAAAATGGGACAGTTGCAAAAAATTAAGTTAAATTCAATTATAAAATATTCGTGGCATCAACAGCTCAGGATGACAGAAAGAAAGACGAAACACCGTGATGACAATGATGTAGTTCATAGAATTAAAAAGTGCAAAAAGGAGAAGTTTGCGAACAAGTTTATACCATTGTTCTACTAAACAAGCGCTTGTGTTCCTCCGATACCGATGAAGATAATGTCCGACTCGCAGATGAACCAGATGCAGAGGATGTAAGTGATGATGAGGTGGAGGAAATCTGGTCTGCGACCCTCCTCAAGACAGATATGGCCTCATCAAGGTTTGTACTCATGTCTGAATTAAGAACAAAATTGGTAATAGTTATGGATCGCCATAAACAGTACTTGCGTGCAAGCTGCTTGTATGAATCGTTTTCTGTTCTGTAATATAAATGAATTGGTTGTCACAATGAGGAATACGCGCGCACATGCGTGTGTGTGTGAGTGTATGAATGTTTGTATGTTTAAATTGGCATTGTTTGCTTGTAGTTTTGTTTTAAAAACTGTATTACACTTTATACAATTGTAATGTAATATTGTATGTTGGACTCAACCCTGTAAAAATTCAAGTTCATTTTATATTCGACTTTAATTACTGATTTTTTTCTTCAAATCGGATAATAAATACGTAGAATAGGGTTGACAAAGTGTCAAAATTGGAGTGCTCATGGCTAGAAACGTGAGGTCTTGGAAGTGGTTAATCTGTAGGTAACTCTTGAGTTACTGTAGTGAACATAATGGCATCGACTTTCGACGATTGAGGAGACCAGTATATAAATGCTTTACATAGTGAACAAAGCTCCTGAAGACAGTTACATAAAGGTACATATGAACTATTTTGTGTAAATCCTGTCTAAATCTAAGGATTAATGTAAAGATGCGGATAAGTTGTAGTGTTGTCTGATACAATGAAGAGAGCAAAGGCCTCGGCGACTTTTGGTTTGTTTTACTAAGATTCTTCATATAAAACATGTTAGTGGGGTCTTGATGCTGAAATTTTGCACAATTCGACGTGCACACGAAGGATTTTAAACTGCATAAGAAAGATTGTTGGTCAACTGCATACAGTAAATCGCATACATACGAAAGTCGTGAATATTATTCTTCACTTAGTAATGAATGTTTAATTCCTAGCCCTGTTAATTATATTTTTCTTATTTATTAAATAATGGCAAATTTTTCCTTGTAAATGAATATGTATGTATGTATGTATGTATGTATACAACACATATACAAATAATTACAAGAATACTGAAGAAAAAAAACAGACGATCCTTACAAAACTGGGAACATGCCGTTATAACAAGAAGACACAACGAAAGGTCATACTCAGTTCGCACCTAAGATGGTACCATTTATCGTCGAAATAAACGTCAGCTCATGAAAACTAACAAAACACACCCCCTGCATTGTAATCTAAATGCGCCCTGCTGTCAGAATGAAAACACACTGTATACAGCTGTAACATTTCCCGCGAATGCCAGTATGACAATTTCACAGTCAATGGAATCTCAATATTTCAGTTAAAGTACGCCTGAGCCTGATGCAACAATCCCACAAGATTGACAGAAACTCGGATATTACACACGTTCTGGAAGGCTAAAAAAACCAACGATAATCGAGTCAGTGTAATATAAGTTCTTTAAACCAGTACATATCTCTGATAAGAAACAGTTGTGAAATCGGGGGGGGGGGGGGGGGGGGGATGGGCTGTTGATCCTCGGTACTCTCCCCAGCACATAGCTGGTTCGAGTTGATTGATGAACACCGTCGGTTAGCCAATAGTGTCTATGATATTGTGTTTGTACTCCCTGTCCACCCATGAGTGTAGATATGGTGTATATGTCTGTTATTTTTAATTATTTCAAATAAAAATTTTGATGACGGTTAATCTTTGTTTTGTTCGTCAAATGTATTAAGTTTTAATTTACCCACTAAGGATTTCAGACTGATAATACTCTCCATTTCAAGTAAGAGCTATCTTGTGACATATAATCTCCACTAGAGCTGAGGAGAATATTGATTTCTTAACAATCTGATTCCTGAACTTAGGATCGTACTCTTTTCCCATAGAACTATTAAGTTCCAGGGCCAATTTCCTCTCCTTTTTAGAATAGGATTTATTATTTATTACCCAGTTGACTGAGTCATTTGTCCATTGTGTGTGTATTTTGTATTTTTAAATTGTATGGTGTAAGATGTTTTTGTATGGACAGCACTATTTAAATCATATTATAAAGTTATCAACTATGTAAAATTTTATCGTGAAATTTTGAAAATTTAAGGATACAAGATTAAAGATTTAAAGGTGCATTTTATTTATATATTTTATTTGTAATTGTTTTCTAAGATTTCTCTTTATATGCTGTGGCATTTCCAAGATACTTATGTCTAGTATCGTTGTGTTTTAACGTTGTCCAATCGGTTATCCATGTCCATTGCAGTTGTTATCATGTTAACCAAATTAGTGTAGATTAGACTGGTTTTTGAAATTCCGGAGAAGTTGTAAAATAACCACTCCAAAAATTCTTTATATATATTGCTGTAGTAGCATAAATCAAAGTAATGGAGAGAGTATAAATACACAATATATTTCAAGTCATAGATGTTAAGTTCTGTTCAGGCAAATTGATCAGTCCTACATCTTTCAGTTAGGTTACTTGAAATAAAGTTTTAGTTATAAAATGAAATTTGATAATAGTTTAAAGTAAACCATTCAAGTACATATGGGTTGTTAACTTTATACGGCCTTAGCTCTACGTGTTTGATGGCCTCTATATGCCGTAGCATTAGAGGCAAGAGATAGACAGAAGAAGAAATATATGAGAAATTTTCCACTGTTGCTTGTTTGTAGACTGTAGGTGGCAGCAAGAGCACTATATATGTAAGTTTATTTATTATGTGAATATTAACTTTTATATCAATTTGTAGTAGTTCAGTCACGTGTTATTTATACTTCTCATAGCGTATGAATGAAATTCCATCAACTAGATTTCATCACGTGACATATAAGTTTTACTTTTGTCTTAAGAGACATTTTATTTTAAAGTTTTGTAGTGATTATTTATTGTGGGTTTAATATTCGTTACAGTTCTTATTATTTTTGTAAACTGTATACCAACAGTTGGAATTCGGTCTACCTAGAGCGTGTTAGTGAGCCAGCTTCTAGGGGTCAAATGTGGTTTTGTTTCTAGCCAAAGTTATACATGTACATTGTGAAATCAGATACTCTCAGATAAAGAGACTGAGCCGAGAGAACCGTCATTAGTGTGTCACGGTGTATCGTTTTGTTGATAAACACAGACGGTGATTCAAGATAATGACCAATTGTATACATTAAATATCGTTTTGTTGATAGACACAGACGGTGATTCAAGATAAGGACCAGTTGTGTGCCTTAAATAGCAATCAAGCAAGCAGCAAGAATTTAAAAAAGATGTAAAATGCATTCTCAGTCTGTTGCAGAAATTTATTCGTTGATCATTGTAATATTTGCTGTCAAAGACGCTCTTGATTTTGATATGTTAGTTATAATGGCTTATGATTAATTTAGACAGTTTATTAAAGTGTATTAAAACCTTCTTCATTGTAAGAAAAGAGATGTAACATTATACATGGTAGCTGACCAATCAAAACCCT